>CM032887.1:26414206-28814206 GCA_019176425.1 Megalops atlanticus | reverse complement strand
GGTGTTAAACAGACTCGTATGGACTCCTTTTTTTGGCGTCTTATAGGGCCTTATAAATGTGCCCTTAAACAGGGTGCCGGAGAGGAGTGAGTGCGGTTTGAAGAGCCAGGCGGAGCGGGGAGATTGACTCTCACTGGAGAGCCAGCGGGAGCCGGGCTGGAATGCTGTGTCTCGCTCAGCCGATTCCCGTGGCCATTATTGCTTTTCCAGCTCTAACCCTCGGCAGGATGACAGCGTGTTTTAATTGGAGTCAAACCCGGGCGTTCCAACACTTTCCCCATGGTGAGCGCTGTTAAACACCGGCGCGGTGGAGCCGCTCAAATACTACCTTTAACAAGAGGGAGACGGTCTGACAGTCCATATCAGCAACACGTCGGAAAACCACACACACACACACACACACACACACGGATCTCTCTTTCTCGCTCTTTGCCTACCATCCTTAAATCAGATATTCTAATCTTCCGATCAGAGATTTACTATCATGTATTATTTTTTAGTAGCGTGTATTATTTATGACGATCATGTATTATTTAGAGGGCTGAGGAGGTGCGGAGATGTGGATTTATTTTGCGGTTGCTGTGAGAGCCGCAGGACCGTGATGAGGGGCTTGTCACACAGCGGGGGGGGACACAAGGAGCATGGAGAGGCTGCAGTGCTGGAATGGCAACCTCGGTGACACCACTGTCATAGAGGGATCTGTGTGTGGGAGCAATCCAACCCATATCAGATGTGCGTACCACACACTCAGGAAAGAGTTTTTGTTGGGAATTAAGTGAACTCGGTGTCAGCGTAGGCAAGGGCAACATCCCCATCTGCTTCATGTTATGGGCAAGCTGTAAGTGACACCCACAGAAATAAGAAACAGGGGAAAAAGACGTGCCTGTGTTTACATTCCTGGGCTTTATCTAGCCCTCTCTGGCTGAAGGAATGTCATTCCCTTCTCAGGATAAGTTGGGAGATTAGAGAATATCACTTTTCAAGTATTATTGCCGGGTCATTCCATCTGTTCACTCTGGCGACAGGGAGAAATGATTTGACTGAGTGCTGCTTTTTTCCATTTACATTTCCAAATACAGAACATTTCTGTCTGTACATCAGCACTATCCATTGAGGAGGGAAAGGTTTTAAATGCACAGGCGCAGAGGGCAAATGGAATAAGGTTTGATCCGTCTGCTTTCACTCGTCTCAGAGCATGGTCTCCAATACATATGGAGTGGGAAGGGAGTGGTGATTACTCTTGCGTCTTTGAATCCTGTGACATGTGAACATCAACCCTTGGCTCACAGCCTGCGGGAAATGCACAAAGCTACTTCACTGTTAAAGGGCTTACCATTTCAATGCTGAGCATTGCATTCTGGGATTGAAATGCTCCCACTTCTCCGATCAGCACTAATGACTCAGGTGATGCATAAGGAAACAGCAGCAGCTTCGAAGACAGCCTCAAATTGTATGTGTGCATGCAGCTCTCATCTATAGGACTACGTTTGATTTGGGTAAGCACCAGTGGAATGACATTCAACAGCTGCTGCGCCAATGAAACCCCCCTACTTGGCTGTTTACCACTGCATTACAGCAACTGTGCCGGCTGCAGTCACAACAGGAGCTGCCCTTTGAGGCCGAGGCCTCCGCTCTGCCTCGTGCTGCTCTCCGTGTGTAATTTTAGCACGGTAAACATGATGGTGGCTCAAAGGACAGTGCCCTGCTTCGCACAGTGGGGTGGGGAGAGAGGGCGCGGAACAGCGGGCCCTCCTGCCTGTGTTTTCTTTGGCAGGCGAAAGGCGAGCATGTCTTGGATTTTCCCATGTTAATTCTGCGCCCGGCTTTTTGAAGCTCCCCCACCCTTGGAAACGTCAGACCACACCACAAAACCATTCAACAAAAGGGTCATGAATTCTTTTTTTTGCTTTTTTTGTCACATTCCTGTGAAAGGTGTGTGCTAATTAAGATGGGTGGTGTGTTTCCCAACCCACTGGGAGTCATTGGGAAGGCTCTGGCTCATTGGGTAACACATTTCTCTGTGTGTTTGAGATGTTTGTTGCGCATTAGCAGTACAGCATTTGCATGCGTACTGAATGCCTCTCGGCTTGTTTGTCTCCTCTCCCAGGGCTGCGCAGAAGCTGAACCTTTCCTCCAAGCGCAAGAAGCACCAACCGACGCTGCCGCTCTCGCAGGAGCCCTCCATCTACCCCACGAGCTTCAGCGGCATCCTGCAGGTGTCTCCGCCCCCCGCGCCGCCATGCCTTCTCCGGGCCGTGTCAAAGGTCAAGGACAACCCGGGAATGGGAAAGGTAGGCAGCCACACACACACGTATACATACACACAAACAGACACACACACACACACACACACTTGCACGCACACTTACACATACACACATGCACACACACACACACACACACACACACACACACACACACACACACAAACACACACACAAACACAAGCAGGATGTGGGTGAGGGAAAAGCACAGTGGCAGCACATTTGCTCTCAGACTGGTCTGCAGCGAGACTATTCATACCAGCTGAATGTGATAAGGCCCCTGGTATTCCATGAATCCGGGTCTGTGTGTCAGGGTAACATTCCTGCAACTGAAGGGGCGACAGCTCGTGAGAGTGGGAGAGCAGTGCCGTGGAAAGGTTAGGGGTGGGGCTGTCTGAGGTTACGGGCATTACTGAGGGATGCGAACAGGGTGCGCGCCACTAATCTAAAAGTCTGCAAGTGGATTAACCAAACACGTCTTACAGTGAAATTACCAAAGGGGCCCCCTTTTCTTCATGGGAGGATAGAAATATTTGTTTAGGACCAGAACAAGGCACGGGAAGATTATGGGGATTACAGTAAGGGCTGCAGCTGGCACAGATAGGTTATCAAGATAATACCCTGTCTTTGCTGCTCATGCCTAATGAGTAACTATGTGCCTCCCTCGTATCTGATAAACAACTAGCTACAATGGCACATAAATATTTTCCAAGCACACAAACACTCCACATGGACTCCCAGTTGGGGTCCCTGTTCCTCGTGTCCATGCTGAGTTAGTTACAGACCTCCAGGGATATTAAACCCGTCCCTCGCCTGCGATCACCAAATGAACAGTGACAGATTAGACGTTAAAATGACACGAATTAGCGGTCGTTTGCTGATCACGTGGTGTGTAGAACACGGCTTTATGACAGCGAAGGGGGAAATGGAATGGATGAAGCAGAGGGGGGAATCGGGCGAGGTTTCGGCGTAAAGGGGACACAGAGTCAGAGTGTGTAATGGAGATGCACTGGTGCTGCTCAGGACAGAAGGTCACAGTCCAGCAGGAGTCATGCGGGCATTTAAATCACGCCTGCGTGACAGGGTGATCCTTCATCGCCAGCGTGCGCAGTTGTTTTTCCTCACGCTGAACAGTCGCTCGCGTCACACTTTGCCTGCTGACCGTATCTTTGCCCCCCAACCCCACCCCCCCCCAAATCCCCGAGCAGTGGGAACTTAGGCACTGTGAAAACATTAGCCAAGTTCACAGTACAGCCTTACAGGTGGAGGAGCAGTCATTTAAAACAACGCTGTGACCTGCTGACTCTTCCTTTTGGCTCGTTCCGCTGTCGCAAATGGAAATCCTCTGTTGTAGTGAATTACTCACCCCAGTGGTCAGACGCGTGGAATGAAACAGACCTGCGGGGTCAGGTGTACAGCTCTCCGGTACTGGCATATTTTGATTGGCTTTTTAATCTGACCATCCCAGGCCGCCCCCCGTTGGTGTGCCGTGGGTGAATCCTTTGTGCTGTTTAAAGCTCCTCTAAATGGGCCCTTCTGAGGATACAGTTAGCATACTGCTGCTGCAGGAATTTTATTGCCCTCAGATTCTGCCTCCTTTCTCAGCGCCTGTACCACCGCGGAGGAGCATTTACCTGCTTTTAGGGAAATGTGATGTTAAAGAGGGATGACTCCTCCTCTTTTTGAGTCCCCGCCCTCTTGTCTGAAGTTCTGGTTAATATCATAACCCATGACAGTCATTCATTAAAGTTCCCCTAGGCTCTAGAGTGAGGCACAGGCATGTTTGTAGTACTGCATTCAGAGAATGTCAGGACCACAAGCAGACATCTGAAAGCATCTAACTTGTACTGTGGCCTCTTTGTACAGGTGTCAGATTAGGTAAATCTGATACCTCTCATGGGCAGTCAGGCATCTTGCTACCATTTTCCTCTTACTTCCAAACTCCCATACTAAGGAGACAAATTCTGATCATCCGAAAGCCATTGGTTTGGCTTTGTAAATGCTTAGTATGTATGCAGTAGTATCAGGTGAATAGTGGTACACTGGATGTAATACTGAAGAGTAGGAGCTACCCTTATCAGAAACAACTCTGACTAAACTAGCCTTCTGCTGGAACTGAGAATGAATCAGTGCCATTCTAGTCACTGAGCTCCTGCAAAATGTTCCTCCATTCACTGGCATATCTATAAATGCCAGCACACGGGATTGTGCCTTTATTGTGAAGGTCTGGCCAATACCTGATTCAAACCCAGTCCTGTAGATGCACAGAATCTCTGATCTTATCAGACAAAGTGAGGGGGTGCCACTTCCAGCAGACATCAGCAATCTTGTGCAATTACAGACAACAAAGACCTCTCCAAATAGAATAGCTTTACAAGGCTAGAGACTACTCCCTGCTCTATTCCTGCCAGTTACCTCAACAGAGCTGTTGCACAATGTGTGTATTAACACGTACAGGAAAAGTAAATGTTATGAATATCACAGAGAAACATATACAAACACACCCCTCCTATGTGTTTGTCAGGTATTTATTGTGCTATGGAAACAAACCCTTAAATATTATTTTTATAGGCCTTATGGAGTTTTCCTACGAAAAAATAGAACACACCTGTTTGAAGAGATGATTGTTGCACGTGTTGCTTTAGTAGAATTACAAGACTGTAGGAGTCATTATTCTTCCCTGTGTGAGTTACCCAGTGAGAGGTAACTTTATAAAAGCCAGATTCATTAACAAGCATCCTCTGTGTAGATGAGATGTGTGTCTGAAGCAACTGGAGGGAACCAGTCTAACCACGTGTGCTCATTTGTAGGGTTCACGTGTACTGCTTAAGCACTGTTACAGGTTCGGCATATGCACGAATTTGATTAACATGTCAATGAGACCGAATCAAATTTGCGGCCTAGAATAATCTCAGCGGCCATAATTAAAGTGCTGCAATCCTCAAAAACTCCAGTCTTTGCGCTGTGTCAGCACCGGCTCTCAGACCCAGACACCATGTGACATGCATACATGTGTACTGAAAGTAGAGCCAGAATCATTAAAGTCACCTCTAATCCCTTCCCATAAGCCAGCGGGTGGGAAGTCACTACAGATGTATTTTATATTCAGGACAAAGAAAGGAAGAAAGACAGAAAGAAAGAAAGATCCCAGCTTATAATTAGATAATTAGGATTCATTAGGAAGTCAATTTCCCAGGGCAGGGATGGCTTTTGTGTGGTACAGGATTTTAAAGGCTGTGCCATGCCTCACTCTACACATAGAGCACAACCTGACTCTCCAGTGCCCCACACCTAAGCCAGGCAGTGGAGGTCAGCCGGGGAAGGTATGAGGAGGAACGCAGGGGTAGCTCGATCTTTTCTCCTCTAACTGTTTTTGGAGGTGGTCAGAGAGAGAGCAGGGGACCTGGCTCATTGGCTGAGGCAGGGTCTGAGGTGTGGGCATGTGGCAGTGGCTCTGGTGGATTTAACACTGGCCTGTGTCGCAGCTGCCTACCAATGTAAATTTAGCAGAGACGCCCCGCTACGCCACCAGGGAGGCTCCGCAGTCGTATTTGGGAGCCAGTGTAAATGTCATAGTAAAAGTAATTTGTTCGACATGTGTATGCGTCAGTCACCATAATATCCCCTGCGGAGCGAAGAGAGAGAGAGGGAGTTTGCCCTGAGCTGCCGGAATGCAGGAATTCAACGTCGGAGAGGAATCAGGGCCAGGCATTGTTTCACGGGTGCTGTGGCTGGATTTGTAACAATATCCACACACAAATCAACGGAAGAATATGCTTTTGTGTGGGCATGAATGACATGAGAAAGAGAGAGGAAGAAAAAAAAACTGCTGCGTTTGTTTTGCTGCCCGCGCAGAGAGGGAAGGAAAATGAAGTTATCTGCCGCTCAATATCGCGTCGCATGCGAGGGGCATAGTAATTTTGTTTTCAACACCAAGCCCTTTATTGTCTGAGATTGAATTCCTTATCACTTTATGGTAGTTAATGCCAGAGCTGTTTGTAGTCACTGTGAAGGGAGGGGGGGGTATAAGAATTCCAGTGGCACTGAGATAAAGAGTAACCAGTGAACAACTGAAGACCTCGCTGTGGGATGGAGAATGCTGGAGATCGGCTGTCCTCACTTGGACAACATCCTCTCACAATTGCAGCACATTGAAGGCATATGTGTAATGGAAAACAAACAAGGATTAAAGACTTAATAAAATATTTACACCTGGGGTGGTGATTTTGCATTGAAGCTTATTTGCAGCAGAATCACAGGTATCTGTGAATGTGCTTTCCCCCTCTGGTTTGAGTGCTGCACTGAGTGCCAGTGTTTGTCACGCAGATGGACGCAGCGCCCCGTGTCAGGTTCCAAGGTTAAATGTAGCCGGCCCCACGTCTCCTCCCGCTGACAGTGTGTGACAGCTCTTCCTGCTCCAGAAATAAGAGGGAGAAAGCGGGGGTCTCGGAGGAAGGGGGGTACTGCGGCGGGGACGTGTTTGTGTGCAGGCGAAACATAACCCGCCCCCGCAGTCCCCACCCCACCCCCCTCCTCAGGAAGTGAGGCCTGGGTGTTTACGGCACTGTGAGCCGGGAGAATGGTGCGGGCCGGTGAGTGGGGTTTGGGAGACGCGCCGCCCTGATCAAATGATGGTGTGTGGTGAGGAGCTCTCTGACTCCCTCCCTGAATTATGCATGGCCTCTGAATTCAGTTTCGCTGCTAAACCGGGCGGGAATGGAACACAGCCACCAGGTGCGGGCCTGCTCTGCCAGAATCATGAGGGAAGCGGTTGGAAAAGCCAGTCGTGGGGATTCTGCGGTCCTACTCCAGTCCACCCATTCACACGTCTGCACCACAGCACACTATAACATAAGCCATGGTGCAAATCTCTGTGGAGTGTGGGGGATGCTGGAATTAGCAGAAAATGCTAATATATATTCTGATAACCTCAGTTAAATTGAGGTTGTTTGAAATGGAGAGAAAGATGGCTAAGACGTTTTCATCATTAGTGGCTTCATGCTCCGGTCTTTTCACATCTTAACAAGAGCAGACCAGTAGTATTTCAACATGAGAGAAGACAAGCTTTGAGATATCAAAAAAGCTTAGTCATTGTGTTGGATCTGAGAGCACGCTTCAGATGGAAGTGTAATGAGGCAAATTAATCTAATCTGCCTTGAAAAACCTGAACGTCTCCCAGCGCCGTTTCGGCGGATCCGCGCATTCGCAGGTATCGAGGCTGACAGCGAGGAGGCGCGGGGGACTCTGCTGCCGGTTCGATCGGGCGGAGTGACAGCTCGCCTGTCTGTGCTTTACTACACCTCTAATGCAGTCCTGCGCCCGAGGGACCAGCTGTGACACACGGCTTCAGGTTCAGCACATTTCTAGGTCACTAGACCTGTTTTTGCCAGTCGACTGGCGAAAAGGGAAATTGCTTTTATTTTGAGTGGTTGGTAAGATCACCACAAAATGCCCCTGCCCATGAGCGCACAGGATAAATCCACATAATCTGAGCGATAGTTAATCATAGTGTGATGAAATATTACTAATAGTATTGTCTGTGTTTTATAGGCATCCGTCAGAGATATATGTTATCCTTTCATTGCCTAAATCCTGTTATGACCAGGTCTGCCTCTGCAGAGTTGGTATAAGTGCTCTTCAGCCAGGCGCAGTGTACGTAGCCCTGGGTGACATTGCTACAAAGATCTGCTGCAGCCAAGATGGTGGTCACCCACTTTAATCTTATGAATCTTTTCCATTAAATAAACTGCAGATTGAAGTGATTTTTTTGAGGCAGATTAAAAAAGGAGGATTTAAAGGCAAGCTCAGGTGTCATGCAGAGGGCAGCTCTGAGAGTGTTGAGCCGAAATTAGATGTACGCTGTCTCCGTCATCTCTGGAAAACATGTTCAGGCTGTGTGAAGCGTTTGGTTTTAGTATTGTGTAAATCACACTTAAGATCATGGCGAGACTCCTTGGGTTATTGGGTGAATGTCTGGGGCACCCAGACTGCATATCTCATGTCCAGAGGGACAGGCGTGGCAGTCCATGCTACCCATGAGCCCACTTCAGGCTAATCCTTTACATGTCTGCAGAAACATTATCGTGCTACATATAGTTCTGTTACATCAACATCACTGCAACACGTGTGGGATTGGCATGGCTGACTTGTGGCCATGTTGGATGCAATGAAATTCGAGCGAGGAATCCTGAAAGCTTTAGCATCACTGTTCCCACGGTTGGTGAGCGTCGGCCAACCGATGACGGTCAGCACAGACCTCTGCTCATACATGTGCCACATCCCCGCCACCGCACTGTGTGCTCACCGTCTCACCTTTCCTTCCCCGCAGGTCAAGGTCATGATGCGCATCTGCCCCTCCCAGGGGGCCCACGACACGTCCGAGTCCATGTCCTTCCTGAAGGTGGACCCGCGCAAGAAGCAGCTGACCCTGTACGACCCCGTGGCCAGCGCGCACTCCAGCTCAGGGCACCGGCGCGCTGTGGCGGCCGCCCCAAAGATGTTCGCCTTCGACGCCGTCTTCACCCAGGATGCCTCGCAAGTAAGGCCCCGCGCCGCCGCGAGCCGCGGGCGTGGCCCAAGGACGGAGAGAAGGTCTTGGGACAAGAGGGCGGGGCTGGGCTTAGTGCAAAAATGCTTATCTCGGGACTGAGGCATTCCTTGCAATTTAGACAGAGCAGCTGGCCCTTTTAAGTGTAGAGAATGATTTGAATTCCGCTCAGGGTCTTATCCAACCGCCCAAAAATATACATAGCTGCACAAGGAGTTGAGCGGAGGGATATCCAAACTGAGATCAAAGTGACATCCTGGGGGTGGAAGAAAAAGGGGGTGGGGGTTACAACTCTATACGCTCGGCTCGAATTTTCCCTCGGAGCAATAAAGCAACAGACGTCATTCTCCTTTGAATTTTATTGATGGGGATGCGAAATTGAAGGGCGAGACAGCTTCCCGCTGAAAAATATTAAGCTTGATTGGTGTTTGTCCAGGGAATAGACAACTGTTTTACATAAAGGAGACGGTGGAGCAGGGATTGTTGCCTGTGATGGGAAGCTGTCAGGCAGAGAGACAGACGGCAGTGTTAGAGCTCATGTTATGACGGTTGCGGCTCCCTCCCTGGAGGTGCAATGCTGGGGTTTGAAAACTTTATCAGCGAACAGCGGGGGAGCGCTTCAGACTTGGCATCTTTACTGGGCTCCAGAGAGAGGTTGGCGGGGGGTTGATGCCCAGCCCAGAGAAGGAGATTGCTCTTGCATCACAAGGCTGAAATCAAAGTTGTAGCTCCTACCTCTGAGAGTGCACTGCAGGCTGGTAACAGCGTACTGTCATGCAGTGAGAGTGTATGTCTGCTGTCAGTGCTGTGAATGGGAGGGGAAGTCTTTGGCAGAAGCACACCCCTATAGACCTGCTGTGGAACAGACCGAAAGGAGAAACAAAAGCTTTGAAATTTTGAGATTACCATTATTGATTCACTGCTACATACATGCACTGGAAATGTATTCTGTGTTGCCTCAAGGTAGAACTGGGAACCGGGAAGACAGAGTTGTTGGGGAAAAGGTGTCTCCGCTGTGACCGATGGGTCTGATATGCCCGCTGTTCTCTCCTGTAGGCTGAGGTGTGCTCAGGGACAGTGGCGGAAGTCATCCAGTCAGTGGTTAACGGCGCGGATGGCTGCATCTTCTGCTTCGGCCACGTGAAGCTCGGTAAGCTCCCCCAAAACCCACCGGCGCTAATCACCACGCCCATTGCCTCGTTACCTTCAGCCATCAGGCCCCCGAAACAACAAACCCCATCACAGGCATGAATGAATTCCGACCTCTGTCTTTAATTGACTCAGACTGCAGTGCTCTGTGTGTGTGTGTGTGTGTGTGTGTGCGCGCTCAGGAAGCACCCTGCTGCATCCCCTCCCTGAGGTTCCAATAGCTCCATACAAAAAGCTCTATTTTTCTGTAACCTTCGTTTTAAGTCCACAATGGCTGTGTGTGCTTGAGTGAGGGGGCCGGAGTGGCTGTGGGGACGGGGGAATGTGGTGTGAAATGGCGTGTTTGAAAATGCTGTGTAATTAACCCCTGCTGCATGCTCAATATGAGGTGCCTTCAAATCCCTGCTCCTGCTTGTTAGGGGTTCTGTTGTGGGCACTGTTGCTGCTGGCTGTGAATTATTCAGCTTTCACCAGTGGTAGTCAGTCACCTGCCCTTTTAAAATCCATGACATCACATCTGAACCTGTGAGAGAATATTTATCCTCGGAAGCTAGGAGGACAGTTGTGGATTTATTACCAGATGAGTGTCTGTACCCTTAGGCAATCTGCAGCGCTGCACAGTGCTTGTTCTCCGCCTCTTACCTCAACCCCCCACCTCCTCCCCAATCAGGCAAGACTTACACCATGATTGGCAAGGACAGCTCCACCCAGACCCTGGGCATCGTGCCCTGTGCCATATCCTGGCTCTTCAAGCTCATCAACGAGCGCAAGGAGAAGACGGGCACGCGCTTCTCCATCCGCGTGTCGGCCGTGGAGATCTGCGGCAAGGACGAGACGCTGAAGGACCTGCTCTCCGAGGTGGCCAGCGGCAGCCTCCAGGACGGCCAGTCCCCAGGGGTCTACCTGCGCGAGGACCCTATATGTGGCACACAGGTCAGAATGCTCTCCCCCATGTGACACTGTCCTCTCTGCTTGTGTTCTCTCTTTCTCTCCATTTATTGATCCTCACCATCTAATTAACAATCTCTTTTTTTGCCCTGAAGATCTGTATCTATGTGACTAGTCTCATCTACCTACTTATCTCTCAGATACTAGACCTATTTACCAATATTTGGGATTGTCTTTGTCTACCTATTGCAGCAATCCATCCACCATCTTTCAACAAAACCCATGTATTGATGGCTTTGTCTATCTTCCTACCTATTTATTGACCGCTCTGTCAGCATCTATCCATGTCTATGACCAGAGTATCTGTTTCACAACCTTCCCCACCACAATGAGAATGATCTGGTGGGCTTTGAAGGCACTGACAGGTGTTCCCATCAGATGTTGTTTTTTTGTCTGTGTGGACCGGGACTTCAAAGGCTGCCTCCAGTCCTCTGAAGCTCGCCTCTGCTCCTCCTCTTTGACGCTGAGAGAGGGGCTCCTCCGCGAGGCTTTCCCCCTCTTCTCCGCCAGAGCTGCAGCGCTCCCGGGGAGTGTTCCTGCCTCCTGCCTCCTGCTCGTCCATTACCTCCCCTAATCCCCCTCCCTCTGTGTGCATATCTGTTTCTCTGATTGCCCAGGAGACCCAATCTAATGGGCAAGAAATGTGCGCCTCGGTCCAATTAGCTGGCTCCTCTCCTCTCTCTCTCTCGGTCTCTGACCCTCCCTCTCTCTCCCTCTCCTCCTCTCCGCCCCTCAGCTCCAGAACCAGAGCGAGCTCCGCGCTCCCACCGCTGAAAAGGCCGCCTTCTTCCTGGACGCGGCCATCGCCGCGCGCAGCACCAATAGGCCCGACTGCGACGAGGAGGAGCGCCGCAACTCCCACATGCTCTTCACCCTGCACATCTACCAGTACCGCATGGAGAAGAGCGGCAAAGGAGGAAGTAAGGCTCGCCGCCTTTCTGTGTGTCCGTCCAGCTGTCAGAGCCGACCTCTAGGTGGTGCTCATCTCTGCTCTGTCTGAGTCTGTCAGTCACACCGGGCTCACACGTGGGGCTGTCCGTCAAAATCAACAAAATGGCTCCAAATTCTCCATTTTGTGTATTCCCTAGCAGAAAAGGAAGTCAGTCTAGACACTGCCACCAAGGCTGAATTTTTACCATTAGTTTTTACACTTGGTTAAAACATATCGGCAGGCTGATCATTTCATGTTAGATGACTCATAATAGGAAATGGATTACTTCCTGGGGTTTATTGGTTGTAACTTCCTCAGAGAGTGAGACCCTGTGTCCTTTGTCATTTTAATGAATGACCTCACTCCCTCAATTTCTCCTGTTTCCCCTGCCTCCTTTCTGCCAATACACCAAGTAATAAGGGCTTATGAGAAGCACTTGGTGGAACAGGCGAACTAGAATGGCTCAATAGCACAAACAACAATTCCAGCACTCAATGTCAGCTTTGTTTATTCAAGCAGACTGTAGCAAGCGTTCAATATATTTTATTTGCTTCAAACTCAAAGCAAATACTCCATTCCGAACATTTTATATCTAGTGGCAGTGTTCTCGGGCAGCTGAAAATGAATTTCATGCATTTTAACAGAGGGCTTAGACTATATAGCTGAGCCAGGGAAGAGGCAAAATCTAACCTTGCACTAATCTTTTACTCAATCAAGGAAAAGATAAATTAATGAGCTTCATTTAGACCAATTTATAAAAGCTTGACAGGAATATTAACAAGCGGGGTGAATTCTTTTTCATCAGCATCACAGATGTTAATCAGGCGTTGCTGTTGCTGGTCATTGAGATACCTTTGCATTAGGCTCATCATTAGTATTTCACGCTTGTAGCAGTAATGCGGGGTGGATGCTGGCTAATACAGGAATAATCTGAATTGGTAATGAGGCTTGGGCCCTCTTTACTTTGAATGTTTATGGATTGAAGCATACTTGCTTTGAGAATGGAAGGCTAGTTTGCATTCCGGCACAGAGTAGAGTTTCATATTTCAATTTTTAAATCCTGCTGAAGAGGTTAAAAGTCTACTGCTATTGTCTAAAAGCATGCAATTTCCCCTCACAGTCAGGTGAAATTACATATTAGATTGCATATCATATCATGAAGTCTTCATCTCTTTGTTTCCACATATGTGCCATTGGGACCAAGTCAGACATGCCGAGTTATGTGTCTGGTATCCAGAACAACCTCACTTAGCTCTTAAACTGGGGCAGGCTCACCCACATTTGAATCATGCTAGAAGAAAGCTTACTCATGAATAAATCAGACAGTGATCCCAGCTGCCAGTCTGGCCACTCCTGGCTCACCAGCACATATAACACAGTGTTGAGAGGGTGCGTCGGTACAGAGAGTGCTCTTCACGGCTCCCTGTCTTACACAGTGTCTGGCGGGCGGAGCCGCCTGCACCTCATTGACCTGGGAAGCTGTGAGAAGGTCCTGAGCAAGAGCAGGGACGGAGGCGGCGGCCTGTGTTTGTCTCTGACCGCACTGGGCAACGTCATCCTCGCTCTGGCCAATGGAGCCAAGCATGTACCTTACAGGTAAGCCTGCTGCCAACTGTCTTTTGTTCCCTGTATAAAATTTAAAACGACAAAATGTGTAAGTAAATAAGGAAATAGTGGGAGGCAAGTTTGTGCATGTGCTTTTACCTTGACGGCTTTATAGTTTTGCTGGCATGCCTCTGTTTATTGGACTTCCTCTTTCATGGTGTTAACAGATAAATCCCTCAAGCTTATTTTACTCGTTAAAGGGGAATATTGGTGAAGGCACGTTTGGAGGGAATTAAAATAAATGGATCTGGGAAGTTCTTGATAACACTTGGTCCAGAGAACGATCTGAAAATGGTCTGTGTAGTGGAAAGAGTGATAAGGTAGGAGAGGTATAAGTGGCAGTTGTATGGAAGAAAGAGATAGAATCTTCATGGGGAAAAGATGTATGGACTGAAAACAGTTCAATTTTTAATGCATTATGGCTCAGGCAAGAGCGAACAGACTTTCCTTGAATCAATCCCTGTATACGGTAAGCCAGATTTAATTCTGTTCCCTAATATTCCAAAGTAAACTTTCATTTAGATTTGTTCTAACATATACCGTGACCTGTATAAAGATGATTTATTTTTTACTAGAGATCATTATGTCTCTGCTGCTTATGTGGATTGTACCTTGTCCTACACTGCTATTTCATGTACACGGATTCTAGGGTATGAGACATTTTCCATTTCACCAGGAATAATACTGGATGTTTTGATATGTGATTTAGGGACAGCAAGCTAACGATGCTGCTTAGGGAGTCACTGGGAAACATCAACTGCAGAACCACCATGATCGCCCACATCTCTGACTCTCCGGCTCATTACGCCGAGTCTCTCACCACCATCCAGCTGGCCTCGCGAATCCACCGCATGAGGAAGAAGAAATCTAAGGTCGGTGTCTAGGAATGAAGCCAGGTTTAAAGTCCACACAGAGAATCCACTTCTTGGAAGGCCTTGCAGTGTTGTTTTTTAATTGTCTTAATAAACTTGCCTGTTGGAGGAAAATGCCCTAGTGTACAAAGCTTTCAGATCTATAAAATAAATCTGTATTTCTGCTCATGAAAGGTTGTTAGTGCTATAACTCAGACCTAGTATTTCTTGGAGCTTCAAAACATACAATCAATACTTCAGCCTAAGGAAGTGTTAAATGTATGCGCTGGGATTAGGGAAATATACATTCAATGTAATTAGACAGAATGACAGCATATATTTATATTTTATGGATCTGAGGCACAATTTAAATGCATAACATGCATGCCGATACATAGTATTGACATTAGTATTTGTCTGCCCATTGGTGTGGACTTTTAACCTTTAAGCATATTGATATGCGATGGTAAAGGAATTGGTATTTTTCTGCCAATTGATTGTGCTCTGAATTCAAAGCTGCTATTAACAAACTCCCCAAGCAAATAGAAAACCAAAAATGAGTAGAAAGGAACTAAAAGAAGGATCAACAAAAGAGTGATAATTTAAAGATAATTTAAATTATTCGCCTTTATCTGACTTTGTGCTTTCATGTCCTGTTTGCAGTATGCATCTAGCTCCTCTGGTGGGGACAGCTCCTGTGAAGAGGGGCGAATCCGCCGACCGCCGCACCTGAGACCCTTCCACCCTCGGACTGTGGCCCTGGACCCGGACCTGCCCGCGCTGCTCAGCGACCCAGACTATTCCTCTAGCAGTGAGCAGTCCTGTGATACGGTCATCTACGTGGGACCAGGGGGAGCTGCCATCTCTGACCGTGAACTCAGTGACAATGAGGGCCCACCTGCCTTTGTTCCCATCATCCCCTCACTGAACAGGAAGCGCGCCAAAGAGGGACCGGTGGACAGAGACCACTTCAAGTGCAACACGTTTGCAGAGCTGCAGGAACGACTGGAGTGCATTGATGGCAGTGAGGAGCCAAGCTCCTTCACAGGGGAGGGCAGGGGGTCTCTGTCGGGCTCCAAAACAGACAGTGGAGCAGTCAAACTCAAAGAGGGGGCTTCTGTTTCTGTAAGGACTCCTGCCAAAGCCTCCTCGCAGGAGAGCATTTCACCCAAACAAACTCCCCAGTGTGTAGCCACTCACCCAGCCAGCAGCACCCCTGTCAAGTCCAAAATGGAACATTCCAAATGGCCGAGTGCCACCTCAGAAGGGGGCATCGCAGAGAGCTTGAGTCGAACAAGTGCGGATGGGGAGAAGGTGCTGGTTTCTGACGGTCGGACTGGTGTTTACAAACACAGTGGGGCAGCATCACAAGACTCTGAGCCGGTGGTGCGTGAGAAGGTGTACTACAACAAAAGGCCGCTACCCAAACCTGCCCCTCCTCCCCCTCAGCAGAAAGAGTCCAGGAGACTCTACCCAGAGACAGAGGGAAGCTCTGCTACCAGGATTCCCCCTGTTGGGATGAGCCACCAAGCTCTCAAACGAGGGGAATCAGGGGGTTCCCCTGTCCTCAGCAGAGCCCACCACATGAGCAGAACCCCCATGGAGGTGAGCCACCTGCGCTCGACCCTCCGAGGGAGATGCTTTGACAGGGACATCCTGAGGACCACTGTGACACTGCAGCAGCCTGTTGAGCTGAACGGAGAGGATGAGCTGGTGTTCACTGTTGTAGAGGAGCTGTCCATCGGCGGAATCATTGACAATGGGCGGCCCTCCAGCATCATCAGCTTCAACAGTGACTGCTCTCTGCAGGCCTTAGCCTCGGGCTCACGTCCTGTCAGCATCATCAGTAGCATCAATGATGAGTTTGATGCCTACACCTCCCAGGTGGGTGCATCTGGGGTAAACATAGAGATGGTTACACCTCTGCAAGAGGAGCAATTTGTCTGCTCGGGCAGTAGGCGTTCCTCCATCAGCTCCTGGCTCAGCGAGGTTAGCGTATGCACATTGGAGGGTGAAGGCATTCACTCCACAGACAGCTTCCTACCACAGTCTAAGCACATTGGTCCAGAGGGCACCTTATACTTAGATTCTCTTGGCATGTTCCACAAGGAGCCCTTCTCTCCACAGGATGCCAAGAGCTCCTTGAATGACAGTGGTTTTTGCTTCTCGGAGTTAGACAGTGACAGCGCTGCCTCCAGCAAACTCTCCCTGAGCATGACAAAGTGCCCACCATCCCCTGATTCTACCAAAGCATCCAACAAAGGTCCTAAAATAACAAAAGCCAGTACTCTCAACATGTCTCAACCCCCACAGAGCTCTGAAGTTGTTCACTCCAGTCTTCCCAGGAAAATGAAACCTACCTCATCTGTCCCCCAGAGTAGCAACAGCAGTGGCAGCAGCCGTGAACTGCAGAGACAGGAAGGCAAACCTGATGACCCTTGGCTGCGCATGGACAGCCACGCTGAATCTCAAATCCCTGACTCCAGTCCTGCTGGAAGGGTCTCCAGGAATGGCACAAGTGGAATACCCTCAAGAAAGCCAGGCGTGAACAGCAACAGCGTACCTCGAACACCCAAGACGCAGGGGTCTACCTCATCACAAAGAGTGGTGGACGGATGTGAGAAGTCCAGCAGCAAGAAGGCGGAGGCTCCCAGTAAAATGCCTCAGTTCAGGAGAGGGGCGACCACGCTTGGCACTGTGCCTGTAATCCACAGTTCCTCTGATTCTAAAGGGAACCAAGATGGCACATCGGCAACTGGCAGCCTCAAGTTCTCCTCCTTGGGGAAGAAGACAAATGGACAGAAAGGTAGTATGCTTCCAAAGCCCGGTGGCACCTCACCTCCTGCTCCACCAGTCCGCAAATCCAGTCTAGATCAGAAGAACAGGATCTTGCTGCCCCCAAGTGCCTTAAAGTCTGCAGGTATTGATGCAGGAAAGTCCTCAGCACCTAGGGCAGCAGCATCAGAAGATGAGTTTGACATACGGTTGAGAGGGGACTCCACTAACTACAAGACGTCTAGCTTAAAGACTGACTACAGCTCAGCTAGGGCAACATCTAGTCTCAAGTCTAGAGGAGCTAAAGGAGATGCTGGACAGTGCTATGGCAGTCAGATGTCTTTGGAGAGATGTGACAGCTTGACTTCAGTGGGATCTAAACCTGGACTCAGTAGAGAGAATAGTGGTGCCAGCTTGGGCAGCAATGGGAAGTCCAGCAGGTCGGTACCAAGACTTGGAGTGCCCACCTCCACCTCCACACCTACTGCTACCTCCCCACCTCCCTGTGCGGTCCCAGGAACCCCAGGCAAAACAGGGCAAATAAAAGGCAGTGTCAACTCGAAGGCCATAGGTGTCAACGGAAACAAGGCTCGATCCCTGTCCACAAGCAACTCCAAGGCTCTGAGCTCATCCACCAAATCATTGGCTGCTCCAGCCACAAGGAATGCCAACCTGCCCCCCACTGGGAAAACGTCACCTCGGTCCGTTACAGGGGTCAATGGAAAACCTGGGAGAGGCACCATCATGGGCACAAAGCAAGCCATACGGGCTGCTAACAGTCGAGTCAGTGAGCTGGCTTCAGGAAGCCCTGGGAAGCACTTCAGGGGCTCTGGGGACTCAGACAGTGGCAATGACAGTGGGGTGAACCTCAGTGATGACAAGACCTCCATCCCCGTTCTGCCTTCCCCCTACAGCAAGATAACAGCCCCAAGAAGGCCTCAGCGCTACAGCAGCGGGCATGGCAGCGATAACAGCAGCGTCCTGAGTGGGGAATTGCCCCCGGCTATGGGACGCACTGCTCTCTTCTATCACAGCGGGGGCAGCAGTGGCTATGAGAGTATGATCCGGGATAGCGAAGCCACTGGCAGTGCCTCGTCTGCCCACGACTCCATGAGTGAGAGTGGCATGTCTTCTTCAGGCCGCACCAGGACATCTAAATCCCCCAAGAAGAGGTCTAATGGTGAGAACTGCTGTTTTAAAATCATTCAAAGCCTATTTCCCTTTCTCTTTCTCTTACAGTACCTTGTTTTTGACAGTAAGTTTGAAACACTAATTTGAGAAAGGATGTAATGAGGCCTATCCATCAAGAACCCACAACTGTTCTAGCTGCTTATAAATGTAAAAGTACCACTAGACTTGCCTCTGTGCTGTGTGCTGAAAGGCTCCTACTGCACCCCAGGCACCGTTTTTTTCACTAAGCTAATATGTTACGTTTTAAGTACAGAAACGGAGGGTAAGTAATGGAGGCTATAACCCTAACCAGTTTTATGGCTTCTCTATAAAATTCTCTGATTCAAAAGTTGTTGAGCAGGAGTCATAAATACCCTCTGATTGCTTCTTGAGGAGCGGTCCCTGAGAGTGTCCGGAGATCAAGCAGTCATTTAAGAGAACGACTAGCTCGTGGAACGTGAGCCCACTGTTACTGTCTGTTGAAATGAACACTGCCCTGCTTATGGCACTGTAGCACATACTGTGTGTGCACATCTAGAATTTGCTCTGTAAAATCAATAGTAACAGCTCTTTAGAACTGCACAGATTTCTCAAAAAGGTATTACGTCCCTGACAGGTTGGATGTTGTGTGCCTGAGGGTGGTTTTGTGTAAATATGGAGAGAAGGCACACGCTCGCTCTTTGATTCAGAGTTTGGTATTCCTGTCATCAGCTGCTCTCACCACCTGAATCACTGATGCACTGGCTGCTCATCTAAAAATACGACAATGGCCATTAAACATGAGGAAACAAAGGCAGTGCAAATTGTCATGGATGAATTTGTAGCGTGGTGGAATATTAAGTACAAATGGAGTGTTTGCTTGTTTTTAATCCTCAGAACCTTGTTATTTTCAAGTGCAAAGTAGATGGGAGCAGTATTTGATGCAAGTAATAAAATTATATTGAATTCCACTGCAGTGGAAACTCATAACCTGGTCCTATTCATTCAGATTTATGTAGTCGACCTCTGTAATTCATATATGCTGTAGGTGGAGCAGATAGCACAATGCCTTATACATATGCAATCAATACCACACACTGGAGGTCTGTGTAAAGTCTGCTGTCACATTACATCTTAGCCTGTTTCACTGCATACATATTTACAGGTCGTGCAAGGTACTCTAGCATACTCCCAGTGTATGCTTTCAGCTTTAATTTAAATTCCTGACTGTCTGTCTTCCTACTGCAGGCCTTCAGAGGCGGCGGCTGATCCCAGCTCCTTTGCCGGACACCTCATCTCTTGGGAGGAAGGCCAGTGCCACAGGCCAGTGGGTGGACCTTCCTCCCTTGCCCGGGACTCTGAAGGAGCCCTTTGAGATCAAAGTGTATGAGATTGATGATGTGGAGCGACTGCAGCGGAGAAGACAAGAGGAAGCAGCTGAGGTGAGCAAGAGGTCGATAGTGTACTGGGAACCATCTTCTGGTTGTGGATATTCCTGTCTGTTGATCTATCAGGATCTGCAGCTATAATCAACAGCCCAACATATCTGAAACCCTTTTAAGCCTCAGTAAAGATGTTGCTTAGTACTGCTTCCATCCCCAATTCCATTCCAGATAAGCAGCCCTGAGACAGTGGGGGTTGACATTGAGGGAACATCTTAGCTCATCATCCTTGGTTAGGCTTCTTATTAAGGAACAAGACAAGAATGTCTGTCTCAGCTGTTTGACCTTCCATCAGGCTGGTGGGAAATGATTGCATTTAAGTGCCTGTGACCACTCTCTGTGCTGTTGTACGTTGGGGTTGGCAGGAATGTGGGGGATCACGAAAGCAATTACTGTCTAGGGTTAATTGGTTTAGATATGACTGATCGCTTGGGCCAGCCAGCAGTGGAGGAAGACGTGGAGAGCAAGTGTGGTTGAGGACAGTGTGATAAATGAAGGTTCCTCCACCATCCTGGGCTGCTTGATCGCTCTTTATGGCCTTCTCCGCTTCTATGGGTCATTAACCATTCCCACAAGTGGGAGCCAGCCAGACGGGGATTTGTTAAAAGAAGATATTAAATCAGCTGGATGGTGGTTTGATTTAGTTTCAATTAGGAAAAGATGATCTTCAATTCGTCTTTGAAAGCCTTTGTGGCTGAATCGCTATAATGAAGTGCTTCTCCCTGCATCACCTCCATTGTTGCTAACTCAACATTTCTGTGCATGCATGTGCATGTGTGTGTGTAGTGTATGTGTGTGTCAGAGAATGAGAGAGAGAGAGAGAGAGAGAGAGAGAGAGAGAGAGAGAGAGAGAGGGAGAGAGAGGGAGGGTCTCTTTTCCAGCTTGTACTGATGACCTGCTTTCTTTTCTCTGTTCTTTGCAGCAGCCATTCCAGGATGTTGAGAAGGTACGTTGATTGGGCAGGATGGATGTGTCTTGATTATGAGGGTGTGTGCTGAAATGGGAGCAGTAGAAGAGTTTAGATTGAGATTCGGGGGTGAAGTGCAAGGTAACTACATAATTTGCAAAGCAAAATGAGGTGAAATTATTGCAATGTGCATTGTGAGAGGAAACCTGTATTTCTCACATACTGAGAAAACAGCTCAAAAGTAAACATAATCCATTTGTGTGGTCTGTAATAGCAATAGCACAGTCGAAATAGATGTAAAAACACCATTACCATTATTCCAGTTTTCAATTATTATGTTCCTCATTGATATATTCATGGCTAATACTCAAGCTTGTGGCTCTCCTGCACATTAAAAAAAAGAGGTGATGCTAATTTTATTTGCCATTCATTTCTCATTAATTTTCCCATTAATAGCCAGTGAAAAGGGTCAAGTCCCTGCAGGTTGACGGTCTTTGATTTCATTTGGAATAATCTCTCTCAATGTAAAGCAGCCACTGCTGCCAGCACTGTAGCACTGAGACAGGAGAGCGGAGGGCAGGATGGCATAGCGTGCAGGGCGGGATGGGGTGACTGTATGGTAGCTCACCGCTGACGCTGACCCTCCCTCAGGGCCTGCTGTATTTCAACACCAAACTGAAGATACTGGAGAGGCGGCAGCAGCAGATCCGGGACCTGCGGGTTAAGCACGACATGCTGAAGGAGGAGCTGGAGGACACCAAGCGCAGGCTGATGATGGATCCCAGCAAGTGGCTAGGAGAGTGTGAGTACCAGGCCACTCTCTGAGGCATCTCAGGGGACGACATGACAGATCAGCAGGGCATCGGTCACCGATTGTTACACTCATTAAGTTTATGGCTTTGATTTGTCATGATGTATTTTCAAGGACTCCTGTTTTGAGGTGTTGCATCCTTGCACCCTGTTTTTTGTGTCCTATTTGTTATGATGTGCTTGTAATGAAACCCCAATGTCAGAGTGAGGAGCATGGGTACTGGAATATTTAGTACGACTTTAGTTTTTGACTTTTTGCTATGCAATTGGCTCAATGTATTCTGAGATATTGATGTGTAGTGCCATTGGTTGTGATTAACATCACATCACAGGATCACAGCCACTCCAAGCTGGGCCTACCATGGCATATAAGCACAAAATGGTCATGTTAATGATGTGTGCAGAGTAGGGGCATTCCAAGGCCACTGTAGAGGTCTGCAGGACCGCCTGATGAAAGCAATCCTCCAAAGGTTACCATCCGGCATTGCTTCTGAGGTCTTGCCATTTTCCCACATCTCTCCTTCTCATGACCTGCATTAACCACTCGTTGAAACCACACACAGTTCAGGAGGCAGCCTTTGATTTTTTTTCCTCTCACGTTCCTTTGTGTATGTTTAAGTGGTAACTGTGGATAGCACCAGCACTAATGTGCACTGCTGCTGTCATGGTCAGAGGTGAATTGAGTGTGTCATTTCAGTAAAGCCTTTTAAAGTTTGTGGTGGACTGAGAACAACATAATGGGCATTAAGAGCCACTGTATAGCCACAAAGCCATACAAGCGAATTCAGTCCTGTAGTATTGAATGGATGAAACGGCTGTACAAAGAGACTATTTACAGTTGAACGGATCAGAGTTGCCTCAAGGTAATTCATAAAAGGTCTCAGTCTTCCAGTATTTTGTAACTCTGTCCATTATAATCTATTTCTGGAGTCTTCATTTTACACAGAAAAGCCTCTGGGACTACTTCAGTCATAGACGAATTTTGGAAAAGAATTTACGGCATGTTTCCATTGCAAATAATTGAAAAGAAAACGTTGTGTTTACTCTCAAAGATTTCTGTTTTTCAGCACTGCTTTCCTCTCTAGACTGGGAAAATAAAGGAATAAACTGGGCCATAGCAGACACAAACATAAAGTCGTTGTTTTCCTGAATTCACACAGCACACCTACCTTTAAGCCTCGAGTCAGAAAAAAGGGCAGCTTTTCACTGCACTGAAAGCCTTATCCCTGTGAGCACTCCCACAGTGTCCTGAAATCAATAGAATGTTATTCTCCCTGTGCTGCATCGGGGGTTAAGGCTGAATGCTTTCTCATGGACCCTTCCATCTCTTGGTGTGCACAGTGCGCAGGGCCTCAGCAAGGGATGTTTCACACTCATCCGTGCATCTTGTCAAGAGCAAACCCACGATTGAAGTAGACACGTTAAATAAATTACCTTTCTCTCCCACTATTTGAACCAAAGTGTAGAAGGTCTTAAGGACATCCAGTTATTTCCACCCTTATTGAGGAATGCTTGACCAGAAAGCTGAAGCTAATACCTTCAGCTCTGTCAGTCATTGATCAGAACAAATCTAGTTTAACACAAAAATGTTGGAAACCCAACATAGGACCAGGTACTTACAAAGTGAATCAAAACCATTCCTTTTTGTTTGCTGAATGTTGGTGTCCATTTGGTGTGAATAGTTCAACATATTGTTGAAAACCAGTTTGTGGTACATTTCAGTATTTGATAGTTCCATTTTAAAAGGTCTTCCAGACACTGCAGCTGAAAAAGCAGTGAGTGGATGATGTTATCCAGGTCACTGAGTGGCTACTGTTTGTCACCTTTTGGTCTCACGCCCCGCTTTCTGTCTCTTTCCTTTCAGTTGAGGTGGACCAAGATTTGGACAAGGAGTCGCAAGAGTATCTGGAGGCCCTGGAACAGGTCACTGAGGAACTGGAGTACTGCGTCAACCTATGCAAGTCACGCGTCATGATGGTGACGTGCTTCGACATTGGGGTGGCGTCTGACGTTCAAGATGGACCGCGAGAAGTCGAAGTGTGAGAGAGCAAGAGGAAGAGAGGGAACTCAGAAAGTCGACGAGGAGGGATGATGAAATGTCGCAGCAAGTTCAGAGATACGCTGAGATCGAGGCAGGAAGAGGGCAGCCCACAGCGAAAAGACTAAACTGAATGGGCGTCAGACATGGGTCTTTGCATGGAGGAAGCACCTTTTCTTTCTGCAAAAGAAATTCTCTTGGTGCCTCACGGTATTGGACAGACAGGAATGGAGCGGGACTTTTGAAAAAGCAGCAAAGTTTCTACATTTTCTGCGTGGTGACAGAAAGTGGTTGTCATAAACCCAAGATTCATTCAACGACATCCGAAAGTGCCTTTTTCTTAAGACTGTTTTCGAGTGAATATTTTTTGTATTGGTGCTAGTATTAAAACCAGCATACCTAAGCAAACCCTAAACATATTCCTTTTAAGAAAAATAAACGTATTTTATATTGTATTGTATAGTGTATTTATATGATTATACAGTATGTAAAAATATCATTTTAGGTAAGAAAAAAGAAATGAAAAGAGAAAAAAGAAAAGCAATAAGCTAATGTTATTGCATCCCAAACTTTGCCTTTCTCATGTTCAAACCTCAGTCAACATGTGCCCGTGGTCATACAGTCCCTAGAAGCTTAGGTTACTGTTCAATTTTGCGTCTTCTCTATGGATGGCTAACCTTTAAAGTATCAGTACTGCATTGTTTTGTCAAATACTAGAACTGCTGTCATAACTCTGGCTCTGTCGGCCGGGGCGGAGGAGCCGGCAGCATTGCAGAGTTGCTCCATGTTTTCAGTTGCCTTGATCGCGAGGGCGCCCGGCGGGCCTGTGCAGCACGGGAAGGCGAACCTGTTGTTGCGGAGCGCTTGCCCTTGTTTATTTAAATGGAGATGTGGCAATGGCAGCCCATTAATCTGAGGGGCAGCTCCCCGCGCCGGGCTCGCTCCCAACAGGAGGCCGGCGTGATTCATGGCGTGACAAGCTCCCGCGTTCTGCAGCAGCGCGCCGGAGTCATCCTGAGAAATCTCCCCGCGCCGCACACGTGTCTCTCCGCCACGGTCCCGGGCGCGAGAGAGCGTGCGCGGCGCTCGTATGCACACGGCGATGCTGGCACGTCAGCCAGGCCGGTTTGGTTTTTTTAAACGTTTCCGAGTGGGTTCCACGGGGCAAATACAGGTGAGATGAAAGGAAAGCAAGCAAAGGCAGTTCTGCAGCCCCAGTGGTTTACTGTAGGGAAGTGTCAGGCCAGTCTATGCATTCCACCACCTTGCTCCCTCCAAGAACCTCAAAACGTTGGTGTTAGCACAGAGAGCTTGACCAGTCTCAGCCCCGCAACCCCGCTGTCCACTGGGGCCCGGTTACAGAGCACTGGCCTATGTTTTTTTTGTTTTCTCTGTTTATTTCTTCCCTGTTGGTGTTAGCCAACTGACACTGCTGAGAAGTTCAGCGCTGTATCTTTCTTTTAATACACTCAAGCCTGCAGATCCCCACCAAGGATGATGGCTGTCAGTGGCTAGGGATGTGAGATACTCCAGCTTCAGAGTGAGGATGCAGTGATTGAGTTGCAGCCCTGGGATATTTGCGCCAATAATTAAATGAACAAATTGAATCATGATTTCAGCGATATGTAGCTACCAGTACGTTTTGTGTTTGTTTGTTTTCTGTCCGAATAAACCCGAATAAACAGTTTGGTTTTCCAGTGGTAGAGAGAAAACTCTGGTTTGTTTGTTGTTTCTTTTGTTGATTGATTTTTATAACTAAAATGATCCTATTGTTTTCTTTCCTTAAATAAGAATATACTCTCAGGCCCTTTCTGAAGATGCTGCATGAGATTTTTATTCATTGTTTTGTATGACACTTTGTTTTGGTTTTGCTCTTGTTTTGTAATAAAATCCCTGGCTTTCACTAATACATGGTTAGTTACCTGAGCTGACTATTACCAAACTGAAACATTTTTTAAGAATGGTTATAACAATGTATGTAAGGCCACATTTCATATCAAATCATATTTTCTAATGTCTTTGGTTTTGTATAGGGTTTTCAAATCCTGTGTATAAATGTATGATATGGCAGCTTGCATTGACTTTTACTTGTGAATAAAAGATATGTTCCTTCTTATTGCAGTACCAACTTTTTCTGTATGCAATTATTTAATTTCAAGCTCATTTTGTTGAGTTATTCTTTGTGGTAGATATTTTTGTCCTTTGTGTGAGTCAAAGTAATTAATTATGTTTCCCATTCACATTTTACTTCTATTGCACTAGCTGAATTTAAATTCAGACACAATATTGTCATCAGTTAAAACAGAACATGAGCAGTGCATTGTAGCAGTGTAGTTTTAGCATATGCAATGTTTAAACTATTGTATTTTTATCTTCCACAACTATGTGTATGTATGCATTTTTTCATTTGTATACTCCAGTGCATAACTGCAGTGCCACAACTGTTTAGCCCAAATCACCTTTGTTGCAAAATGTACTCAAATGAGTCTATACACAACACAAAGTAGTATATCCTCAAAGAGGTTTCTCCACTACACACAATCACAGTCATTTGGTAATCCTGCCATATGGTATTCTAATCTAATTTCATGTCTCCAACAAGTTTTTGTTGGATGTAATATTTGTTAATCAGTTTTTGGCTGTGTGTGTGCTTGCTGTATCCAAGCACTATCCTTAGGATACATTTTGAAGTCACAAAAAGTCACATAGTGACTTTTTTCCAGAAAGCTTAAGATTAATTTCAGGCTCCAGATTTGTTAAATGACAATTATATGCTAAACCACTGATGATACTTGATAAACACTTCAGATACCCTTGAACATGTCTGCTTTGCTCAGAATGTGCCTAGTAGGACATTTTTCAATGCTTCTACGTTTCCTGAGCTTGTTGAGCAGAGATATGAGTGACATGAATTAACTAGCCTATTAACATGTCCAGCATAGTGATGCAGCACGAGAACACAGAATGCATATGTTGTGTGCAATACACCCTGCTGCTAGGTAATTGGTGACTGAAGATGTGTACACTTTGAGAATGTTAATGGCACAGGCTGCTACAGCAAAATGCATTGGAATCTGATTGAGATCAGGCACGTGATAGAGCAGCGATTTCATCTACTATGTGACTCCCACCAATTCTGTAGTGTAGTCAATGCTGGTACATCTACAGAAAGGACATACTGATCCCAGCACATCATCACCCCACGAATTTCCATAAATACTAGCAGAGCAGCACAGAGCATGGTGGGAAAAAAAGCATGAGCATGATGGGCCAGCAAGCAGTGAGAAGCCCTCAGTACATGCAGACAGACGCAACACTCTTTTAGGAGGTGATCTTCAAGAGATGACTCTGCACAAAGGAATCGCAGGCATCAGTCCTGGAATCCAACCTTTCCGCAACTGCTCTATAATAGAAAACCGGGAAAGGAGCATTGCGCAAAATGTAGGCCGGGAATCTCGTCATCTCTCTGCAAGCCAAGGCCACCGTGCAGCGCCGCCACCTGCTCTGCATTTCACGGAAGAATGCCCTGTTTGATGAGGAGAGACGCGTGGTCACTGCGAGGGCTGCATCGAACAGCTTAGCGCCGACATCTCTTCAGAAAGGCACATTTATAACCCATTTAACAGCAGCTCAGTTCCAGCAGTGAGCAGAATTCCTCCTGGTGCAATTACTGTTCGAGATTTGGCCAACGGTTCCCTTGTTTTCCAGCTAACTAATTCTGCCTGAGCTCCGACTGTAATGTTCATCACTGGAGGAGGATTTTCTGGAGATATTATTAACATGATGAAGGGCTTTGGCGATACCCTCCCTTGTCTATTTATATATGTGTAAAAATCTCAGTGAACAGTTTAATACGCTGCTAAATGACACATCATAAATCACGAAGGCCTGTTAATTGTCGCTTGTCAGACTCTTGGACAGGGGAATTTTCATCTCTTGAGCTCTTGTCTGATTACTTTGTTGAAACTCCATCACTGTTTTACATGTGGTTGCGCCACATGTATGCTTGTGGAACAGTGATAATCAATTTTTTTTTTTTTTTCTCCTGTTCTTACTATCAGTGAAGCAATTGTTATCTTTGATGATGCCTCCCCTCTCTCTTGTATCTGCATAGATATAAATTCAGTATCGTACACCCCTAGGCAACAAGCCAAACAAGCTGCTCCTGTCCTACAAAATATACATGTTTGGATCTCAGTGTTGAACTGGCTTACCTCTGTTGGAATTCACATCGGTACATCGTGACTCACCAACACTTAAGGCAAAGTATGTGCTGAGCCATCCCTGAGATCATTTGGATGTAGAGCACACAATATTGTAGGACAAGTTCATTATTACTCTGGTGCTGATGTTTCTGTTCTGCCGCAGGGCTGGACTAATCTTAAGAATGCAGCAATCGGGGAGACGCTGGGAACAGCGTGATTCATCACATCTCGAACAAAGCATTCAGCCCTCTGCGTATTCTTCAGGGCCCAGCTGAGATGTGTGTAGGTGTAGGTGTGTGGACACCACGCCAGGCAATACCATCCACGGCATCTCCGTCCCTCCTCATTTATTTAATTTGATTAAAAGCATAGGAGGACGGTTTGGCCGCCCAGTGGGAGCAGCTGGTCGCCGTGTCCCTAATCAAATCCGCCAGCAGATTTAGCCACGCAGGCTACACATGCTCTTTGACTCTGCCTGAGGGGCAGCCCCATCCATCCACAGCTCACAGCCAAGTCTTACACTCTAAACAGCAAAGTCAAGGCTACCCTCACGTCGCATAGGTTCAGCAAAAATGCGTAAGGCTTAGGCATAATGCTTAATGCATAACGCTAAAGCTGCACGTTTTTTTTATTTGGCTTCCTCAAAAAGGGACTTATTGAGGAAATGCTAAGTTGCTTACAGGTCTTCTGATGTTTTTGTTTTGTAGTGTGAAGCTTTTAATAATGAAAATGGCAAAACCTGCATCCAAAGATCATCTCATGTTGACAGAGATAGCCCTAGCAATGATGACTGTCCTTCCCTTGACCTTCTAAAAAAAGTTTCTACCTGTCAGTCCCAAATGGTCTTATAAGGATGACAGCCCCATAATTTTCAGTGAAAAAGCCAGTCCTGCAGCTTGGAGAAAATGCCTGCTGTAATGTGGTAAGCTGCCTTTGCTTCTGAATTGAATAAAATCAGCTCACATTTTCCAGGCTGGTGAGTTAACGCTCTCCTTAATGCTGTGATATGAGGGCCTGATTCTCCTGCTGTGGATGGACAGTGGGAACGCTCATCCAATTCATCTATTCTGCAGGGAAGACGGTGTGTTGAGCAATGGAAGGCTGAAGCCCACAGAGTTTCTCTCTAATCACATTGCCTGCTGGGCCCACGATGCGGTGGCTGTAATCAAGATGAAATCACAGAAAGCGATTGATAGTGTATTACTCTCATCAATATGATGGTGACACGGTGACGCTCCACGCATTCTGATGTTGGAATGTGTGCTCAGGTATGCATATTCACCCATGCTGATGGTGAGATCTGACAACATTACATATTATTCACAGGAATCAACCCAGGCCTCTGGTCATGTGATCAGCCATCTCAACTACATACAATGCCAAGGCACTTTTAGAAGCAGGGGTATAAAGCGCTCCTGTTTTTGGTTGACTTCATTATAAAATTATTATAAAAATGACTGAAGTGTAGAAACTCTGGAATCTGCCCTACTTCAGAGCATAACTGTTTCTTTAAGAAATGTTTAAAGTATGGTTTACCTTAACTGTCAAAAAAACATACCTATACCATACATATTGACTTAAACATTGTTTATAAATAAATTTGGGTTCAGAAGGTTGGAAGAAGCCATTTCACCAAAAGGAAGAGTGTTTGAACTCCCTTATGAAGTCCGGTAAGACCGAAACATCCGTCGGAATTCAAGAGAACTGTCTTGCTGTAGCAGAGCTGGCAGGGTGAGTTCAGGTCAGCTTAATCTTTATTTCCACTAGAGTGCAACGGCATAAATTATTAGGAAGGTTGTATTATCAAGATGTTATTCTATGTAAATGTGTGATATTGATGCAAAATGTTATTTGTTAATTTTAAAGGTCAATAAATAGCTATCGCAGACGTGACATTTTGGGAATTATCCGTATTTTCAATTGTCTGTTACAAGGCTATTCTCCATGTGCGAGGATAATCGTGAATTGACTATTACTCGCTGATTTTGATGCCCTCTGCCAATCGGTAATGTTACTATCTTTTAATTTAATATAATCAGGTTAACTTTACAGATACCAGAGTGCGTGTAAACAGTCATACTGTACTAGCTCACTTTGTAGCCGGCTAAAGGCCGATGTGATTTCAAACTTTTGTCAGTTAGGCTGGCTTTATTTCAGACTATGAAAGAGCAAGTAAACATGAATTCACCAGCAGATGAATTTCAAGTCCATGAGTTTGGTCTAGCTGATGTCGCGCGCAATTATTTTGGTTTCACACTGTTCATTTTAAAGTTTTATTTGCCTGACGTTTACCTGAAGAAGTTCTCTGGAGAATATTAGGTGTGATGGAGAGTTGACACGTTACGCCGTGTGCTCTTGTTTTTGTTGTGTGATGCTTCCACCAATAAAATACAATAGAAACAGAACAGTGAAAAAGTGCTACATCTCAGTTCGTTTTACCAACACGGACGCAGAATATCTCGAAATAGGCTGATGTTAATGTTTTCGGTAAACACGGAAACATAAATGATCAAATTTTTAAGCGCTGGTTTGCTAGCCAGTTGATCGCCCGTTCGTAAGACCGATTTTTTTGCAATTTTCCCACCATGCTCTACATGACACTGAATTTCAAAGTGGTCTACTGTCTCATGAAAGCCAGGCCTCCTCAGATACACATGGTTCAGAAAGTTATGTTGCTGCTACTGTGGCTAATAGTTACGTTCAAATCAGTGTGTCCAATGAATTTTCAGAAACTGCAAATAAACTGAACTGCAGCGGTGGGGTGGGTACATTTACCTATAACTGTGCTCTTTGTCATTGCACTACAGATTTCCCTGGCAAGGTCAAGTTTACAGTATAAAGTCTGTCATGGCAAAGGTATTGGAATGTTCAGTTTTGAAAAATAAACCTGCCTGCCTTTAACAAAGAAACCCAGCATTATGTGTATAGGAGCTGAACGTCTATGCTTTGTCGCCAGTGAGATATGTGGCTGTGACTGTGGCCGCTTTGAATGAAACTGATGGCAGGAGTAGACTTTATGCAATTTGAAGCAGTTTGCTCCCTGTAGAGCCAGTACATCACGATTTCCTTTGTGCTCTGGAGGAGAAGTAACACTCCTGGTTTCAGTCATTTCAGTTTTCATTGGGTTTAAGTTGTTGTATTTCCATTTTGCTCCATAGTTTTCTGTTGACAGTTTTAAGCGGTAAAAAGAGGCAAACATTTGAAGTCTCTGTGTTGTGCTCCCTGTTTTGTTGACTAAGGTGTAAAAGTTTGGATGAGGCCTGCGATTCTGTAAAGGAAGAAACTGCAGGCAGTCAGCCAAGCACAGCTTTTAAAGAGAGGAGGAATTTCCCACCCTTGTTATTGTCATTGTGACCCTGCCATCAGTAGGAAAGTATAGTGCCATCAACAGGTTTTCTAGCAGTTGAAAAATTGTAGAGCAAATGCGGCACAGAGGTATGCAGCAGAGAGACATTGTGGCAGCATGCCGAAGCGTGATATCAAAGCTCAGCATCCGGGCTCGGATTCTGTGAGCGGCGGGCGTCAGCCAGCTGCTGCAGCCATGAAAGGGAGAGACTCTGGATGCAAGGGGAACCGCTTTGACAAAAATAGAGCACCTTTCCCCATTTATACACCACAGAGAAAACAAATGGGCACCGCATGTCCTCCAAAGCAGCGTGGCGCATTGAAACTGGAACGGAGCCGGGCAGCCTGTACCACAGGGGCTGTGATGCATTGTGGGTGGCAAGTGCCTTGAATAGACCTGTTCCCATGCTTAAATGAGGGAGTATTAAAGGGGTGACTGGATACTCTGATGGCACAGTGAAAGTGTAATAGAAAAGGGGATGGGCCATGCTGGGGGTGGTCTGTTGAAAAAGAGATTAATCCAACAGGTCCTTAATCGCTGGTAAGACAAAATGGGGACTCAACATCATCTTAATTATGCTGATGTCCTGACATCATAGGTGGATGAAGCCGTTTATCACATGTAACTAGGAAAGGCAAAGGCATATATACAATGATTTTTCTCTATATATCAGCATGTCAGAGTCACTCAGAAACAGCCTAACAGCAAGTACACTCAAATTTCAAATCATGTGCACTGTATGAAATTAAAGACACTACACCTCACAATAATTAGTAATATTAAGTGTAAAATGTGTTTTACTTATCTTTTCCCGATGTTTCTGTGCAGGGCTGTAAGCTGTATGTACAGTGCAAGGATAGAACACATTTACTGATACTACAGTTCTTTACTATCACTAGGTTTGCAGAGCTGCAGGATGTTGTAGTCTAAGATAAAATTAGCGCTATCGTTAAGTACCATTTCCATAATAAATTGCTACATGATTAGCTTTTGTGCGAGAGTGCTTTAGGGTTCTTGGTTACAAAGTGTCTTCCTTTCTCCTTTTTCTTAATGTGTAAATATTTCCAAAAGAATGAAATTATAATTTGGCACAGCATACACATGCTAACAAGGCAAGCTAAAGTGGAAGGATTTACATTGTTTTAAAGTGCTGAAGTGAATGAGCCTGTGGGTGAGATCAGTGCCTGTGGCTGATTGTGGAACGCTGTAAAATGGATACATAATATAATATAAAATCTGCTTCTATGCATGGCTTTAGCATTTAGTCAGCACAGCATTCCCGGTGACAAAACATTGCTTATAACCTCAAAATAAAAGGAGCAGTGATATTCCACCAGTGTGGCATTGTTACTTAAATTACTAGAGTAAAAAATCAGATGTGTAAATAAATAATAGCAAAGATGAGTGCTATGTAAATCCACCTAATAAAGGTCTCTGGTGAGCAAATTATTCGGCCTAATTCATGAATGATACCTTGCAGTTTGCTGTGTGTTTGGACAGACGGGGGAGCATGTGCACTGTACCATTAGAGGAAAGACAGGTACATTGTGGGGGCACGACTATTTCCACCCTTTTGAAAAGATGTGATTTTCAAACCTCTCAAAGCCTCCCTTAGCCTCTGTTTGTGGGGTTGCACTGGTTTGAGTTGTGATGTGTGGCCTTTGAACACACAGAGATGCAAGTCAGGGGGCCGGTGCCCTGTGTGACCTGGGGTTGGGATCTAACAGAGTGAGGGTAAATTTCTGGAGCCCACAGTCATAGAGTGACATTGCCAAGTTTCCCTCATCCCTATCAAGTCTAATGCAGTTGGTCACAGGAACCTTAATGACATCAGTCAGTCCAATAAAGTGTGAGGCTGGACTGCGAAGACAAAGGAATTGATCCAAATATTGATTATGGAAGCACCACCACCCACCCATTAATTTACGCCCTCTGCCCAGATGTTGTGTTAAATATTCATACATTAGAATGAGTGCTTCCTCGGTTTGAAATATAGAATCCTTTTCCTTTTGTTGTCAACCCCTCTCCCCTATTTTGTGACAATGGCCTTGTGTGTTTTTCTCTGTTCCTCTCCACTGATCACTGTTAGCTTAGCACACTGTGGCACCCCCTCTTCTACCCTCTCCTGTGTTCTGGCCAAACTGCAGGATGCATTGTACAGAGGTAACACTATGCTACTGTCTTTGTGATGATGAGAATGGTTGCAGTGAATGAGTGCTGATACGTTAATTTGCAGTAATACTGCAAAGTAGTTCTCTTATCATTGGTCACATGGTCTAAAACAATGCCCTCCCTAGCTCAATGGGCAGAAGCATGGTAGTCTGACCAGTCTCTTTATTCATTACGTGCCTCATCTTCTTGAGGAGCATCAGTTTTTCACCTACCTTTTTGTAGGCCGGTGCTTATCATCTTGTAATCATTCATCTATGGACCAAAGTAAGTTCATCTGTATTGAGGGTCAAATTTTGTGGATCTTAAATTGTACAATTTAACCTCCGACAAACTGCTCAAAACATGGCACTGATGTTTAGCATTAATGTACAAGAAATTCTGTAATCCCTACCTGAATGTTAGAGTTTGGTTTTCTTCCCAAAAAGCACAGTTCAAGAAGAATGCAGCTAATAATTGGAGATAGAAAAAGGTCAAGATGAAAGCAGAAACTCAGGCTTTAGATTAAAACACTGTCTTTATTATTTGCTTGAATGACTTTCAGATTGCAGAATGACTTTGGATAATGGCTGTCTCTAAAAACCGTGTGAGCTGACAGAAAGTAAGACAGACAAAATCACAATCGCTACAAATAAATGTTCCTGCCAGGGCAGTGATTGTCACTCTATCCGAATTTCTCACAGCCCTTATTACCTCGAGCAGCAAACCGTGTCATTTAGCTGTATGAAAGTGATGGATGAATACATATGGAAAGTTAACTTCAGCCCTTGCTGAAAGTTACACAGCCTGAGCGGTTGCTCTGCCATGGCCCTTCACAGTCTCAGGTCTGGATCCCAGCACAGATATAGACCATGCATTCGCCCTATCTCATGTCATTGTAGACAGAAAATGCAAATGGCACTGTGCAGGCCTCTCTCAGTGATGGGGGTACCTGCTTCACCCTTGGCATTGTTGGCGTGACGGTCGGACCTTGGATTTACAGCTCTGCAATCAGGCAGATTGCACCAGCAAGCCCAGCGCTTGCTTTTTCAACAAGCACCATAAACTTGGCCAAATGCTGCCACTTATTCCCAGTAATTAAAGCAAGCTGGTGTGGAAAAGGCAGCTTAAATTATCCATAGCCTGGAAAGATTTAGTGCCAGCACATGTCCCTCGCTTGCTTTGGGGGGTCATAATTATTGGCGATTTCTAAAAAAGCGTTTTTCGGTCACAGGGGAGTTAATGTCCAAACATGAAGGCCTGTGTTGCTTTAGAGGACCCATACAGTCCTCCTCCTAATAGAGGGGGAAACAAATTGAGAGAGTAGGCATAAGGAATTAGGACAGGGGTGCTACCGAATTTAATTAAAACTGCAGCCCTGAAAACAACCTAAATCATTCCATCGCAGTGAAAATTAATAAATGGTCCTGAAGGAGACGGCCAAAGCATTTGGTTAATTCAGACTTAACCTTGTTTGTGCGTGCCGGGGGCCACAGAGTGTGAAGGTGGCGGGTGCGTGAGATGGCCGGTTCTGTGTGGGATCCTGTCTGCGGTGGGACAGAGGCAGAGCCCGAACACAAGTAATTAAGGGCCGGGAGGAATGGGCTTTGAATAAACAGCGTGTAGACTGGCGAGTACCGACGCTGCCATAATAGGCGTGGAGCAAAGCTGCTGAAAAGCAGCGAGGGGGCCCAAGGAATCAGGAATCCAATTTACTACTATAAACACAATTTCTGTGCGAGCCAGGCTGTGGGCTTTTGGTTCCCCTGCCGTGCTCTGAGCTTTTGGAAAGAAGCAGTGGGGAAGAGAGGTAACTAGGAGGGAGGGGCCCCGACATCATTGAAAATTGTTTTATATTAGGAGCTATGAACAGGACCTGACTCATTCCTAGTTGTTCTCTCTTGGTGCACATGTGCAGAATCGCAAATAGGAGGAGTGCTCAAGTCTGTTCCCACAATCCTTTGAGGGGTTGTTCATTGTGTCGGTGAGCTTGTTCCCTTTAGTTAAATGATCACAAAATGGTGCATCATGCTGTTCTCTGTTTGGATAGCCCCCCTGCTGATGTTTTGGACTGTGGTGGTGAGTTGGACTGGGGACAAGAGATGGGATTGGTTGGTGTGGGTTGACCCAGGCCCATGGGCAAGCTGGCGTGTCCAGGGCACTCCTAATGGAGATGCAGGCTCAGCTCAGCCCTGATTGGAGCTGACATTCAGCTGGCAGCAGAAACAACCATGGTGTCATCTTTGTCATTATTTGTATTCCCAAGGGCCCCTGTGGCAGTCCCAGGAAGTCACACTCAGGCATAGAGTGGGCTGAAAGGGGTATACTTTTGGGGGACTCAGTGGTTCCTGAGTTGATATCAGGGTTGGTTTCTTTTAAACAAAAGCTGGATTCATTTCTTAAATTTTCAGTTTTATTCATGTCAATTATCTTTGTGTTTGATGTTGGATATTCCTGTTTGGTTGGTTGCTACCAAAGGAAGTGTGCAAATCTGTTTTTTTTTTTTTTTTTTACTTTTAATACTACTCACAAAGTTTCCAAACAGGAGATTTTGTCACAGTTGTGAGTGCTACAGCCTGGTAGATTGATTTTTCTTGACGTGAAAACGATCATAGGTGAAAAACATGAAAGGCTTGTTAATTAACCTTGAGTGCCTCCCTGTCCAGGGAAAACAAAAGGAAATGAATTCTAGCTGACAGCTAGAATCTCGAGATGGTTGAGGCTGTTCTTTCCTGTGGCTCGCTCTCGAAATGAGCCCGCTCGCGCCGAGCACTTGTTTTTCACGCTCTCCCCGTGTCCTAGAGGGGCACGCTCCCCCGAGTCGGGGGGCCGAGACGAATCCGGGGGGTGAGCTGGCAGTCAGAGTGTGAACCGGCGATGTCACACCTGATTTCCCTCTTCTGAGTGGGTTTTTAATCGCCGTTGCAGCAGCGTTTTACTGCACGCGGAAATGATTGCCTTTAATTGTTCGCTCGCGTGGCGCACGGGCGCTGGGGGCCGCCGCAGAATCTGCAGACACCTCGCTGCCGGTGAGCGCCTTGACCTTATAAAAATGCAGATGAGGGAGAGCTGTTGTCTTTGTGACGGTGCCCTTGTTGTGTTCTGCAGGTCTGTTTGTGCTGCATGTGGCAAGGTGTAGATGGAGGGCTGATAAATTCACTTTTGCAGATGCTCTCGCAGTCTAGAACGCCTTGTTTTGCCGATTAACATTCAATGTGTGTAGAAATTTGCCTAACAAAAATGGGGGAAAGGAGGGGTATGAATTCTGATGAGGCAATTTCCTGGATTCTGGCCTGAGCCATAAACTTCCTCTATGCCATATAAAAATACATAAATAGCCATGTAAGTGAACAATAGCATTGGCTTGATGAAAATATCTGTGGGTTATTGTGTTATGACGCACGGTAGACCTGTTCGGGAATGCTAAACCACAGATGCGAACAACCTAAACAAAGGGGTGTAATTAATTAAACCTATCTGACACAGGGTTTTGCTCCATAAGAGGTGGCAGTCTTGTTTAAAGTTCTTTGATTGCACTCCTGAGCACAGGGGCCATAAAGAAATCTCATTAGTCACACAGAAGAACTCAAATAGTTTTATTGGACCAGAGGTGCTGTGTGGCCACAACTGCCTCCCTTTTACTGTGCGATTCGACTGGCACTCAATTCCATCAGGTCTTGTGCTTTAACAGATGGGCCGGCCTAATGAAAAGAGCTGTTTTAATTAGTCCGTCTGAAGACATTTATTCATATGGTAGGGCCCTCCCCAGTAAAGTTTCATTGACCGGGCAGGCTGCAGTTGGCTCCCAGCAGCCACCATCTGCTGGGTGGCAGAGAGAGGCTGCGGGGCGACTCCTCGCACTTCCCACTCCAGTGAGCCGGAAACAGGCGCAAGAGCGCAGGCGAGTGGGTGGCTCCGAGGGGGGCCTGCTGTCTCTGTGGTCTTGTCATCGGGCTATAGGCACCACCCTGGACTTCGAGGGGGTGGCCATTTGCATATCGACTCCTTTTGTTGACGTGAACCTGTAGTGCACGGACAGAAGGTGGACACACATGTCCAAATCCCTCAGGCCACGGTGAAGGTCAGTTTGGAGGCAGCGAATGCTGCTGTCGAGTTTCACGCTTACCCAGTGCGAGAGAGTTACAGACCGGCGGAGACGTAGCTGGTGTAACTGGGTCTCCATCTCGTGTTTCTTTACAAATCTTACAAGCCTTCCACTGCCTTGCAGGTTTAGGCTATGAAAGTGATCTCAGCTGGAGAGCTTGTTGAAATGTGTCCAGGAAATGTGTCATCTATTCAACAAAGAGAAATTCAGGCATTTGAAGCCATCTTAAAATACTTTCGTCCCCAGACCTCCTCATCAAGTACATTTAAAGAGTCAGACCTAGTGCTGTCATTAAATGACTTTTCAGAGTTTAAAGGCACTTGAAAAGTCTTAGAGCAATGTGCCCTCAGGTACACTTTGACTCCAGTACAGTGCTCTGTTCAGTATCTAGGGATCACATGGCTGTCACCGAGTAAAGAACCCCCCTTCCATTTTAATACTGTGTCTTTAGATGAGCGATAAGACATACCGAGGATGTCTCACTGTAAAAAATAATAAGGATAAAACCCTAATCATTTAGATGTTATGGAGACTGTTAGAAGAAAGGAAAGTCCCATTGCAAATGAAAAAACCCAATTTATTCACAAATCAGGAGTTCTGCTGTCAACATCATTTTAACAGTGTTTACATAAATATACATTGTATTGTTCAAAAGCAGATTTCACAGGGAGTACCTTAGTCTGTTTAGCCAGCTGCATAGATGGCATACTCTCCTGTGTCTGTTGTTTCAAGTGAATTATATCCCACATATAGTCTGAATTCTAATGCTCTGTTCTGGAACTTGATAAATTGAGTTGCACTTCCTGTTTTGGTCATGCTAGGACCTTGTTTGCAAGAACATTCATTTTGAATCTGTGTTCAGTGTTTGTTCTTTTGCGCCAGGAGAAATCCTTTAGAGCATTTTGTCAGAAAGAAACATTCCATTTTGTAATGCTTTGATTCCTTTCCCTGTAGACCTCACATGGACTCATTCTGCTGCTGTTATGATAAATGGATTGTTTGCTCAGAGCAACCTCTCCAAAGGAGCAGAATGGAGTGAAACATTTTGTCTGAGGAGCTATTGTGTCTGAATTAAACACAATATTACCATACAAATAAGCTTGTACGGTAATGACTTATTCCGTTTCCTCTGCCAACAGTATTATTGCTGGTGTACCTGTATGATCAGTGTTTTTAATGGGCTGAAATAAGAATTTTACTTCTGAATGTAGCACTCTGTATGTTATGCCTTATTGAACTGAAAACTACACTTGACAGAGGATAGCTCTGTGACTAAACAAATAATGAAGTTGACACATTGACCTTTTGTCCTTGCTGCTCTGTGGTAAGACTAACTTGATATGTTGGCAGCGTCTTGCCAGACAGAGAGTACACTTTGCATAGTCAGCATCAATCAGAAGAGGGGATTGCCACAGAGGAAACTGTGGATGTCTGATTAAAGTACTGTTTCTCATCCTTTTTTTTAAAACAGGGGTACTGCGGTGAGGACGACCTGTGATAATCTCAGAACCGGTTTGCGAAAGGTTATTACAATAATGTTTCTGCTGACATGCTTGCAAAAAGTGATTGTGTTTCATACAACAGGATGCCAGAAAATGAGCAGAGAGATTATGCATTAAATCATCCAGCTTCAATTTTTTGTCATGATCAGCAGTCTGTGTTTTATTGAGAATGTATGCAGAAAGCAGCAGGAGCACAGTATTTGTGGTGCATCCATTCTCCATGTGCAGCCTATGGCCACATACACCTGAAACATTATGTATGTGCTCCAGCGTCGGTACCATCTGTCACGGTCATGACACAGTGAAGACCACTCTGCTCTTTAGCTTTATTGTGGTCATTGATATGCAGATGTGATCAAACATTGGAATGCAGTGTAGGAATTGGCGGTCAGGGTGCCAGTTTGATGTCCTGCTGATCTATTTATGAGCTTGTCACAGTGCGTAGTGCTTGATGAAGCACGTGCTCCCATGACTGGGGAAACGAGGCTTCATGAATCTCGGAATGGGTGGGGCTGCCATGCGCTGGTGATTGCAAGTTCATCACATGACACTGCTCTTGGTAGCAAACCACTCGTTTGCTGAGTCATTGATAATGTGTGGTTGCTCTGCCTGTTTTATGTGGAACCTTAGTTCCATTGCTGATAAGCGTCTTAGGATGGTCGCTGCTGTGCTCTGTCTCCTCTCTCTCCCCTCTTGAGCTCAGCGCTCAGCTCCTGCTTCCTTTCAGAGGCAGCTCATTGGCCCTGCCACGGTTCAGGACCCCGGTAAGGAACGACTTCATGGCCAACAGCCGAAACACTCAGTTTAACTAAGACACCCACTTAAGGCTGCAGCGGCTCCTGACTGCTCAGGATTATTGGAAAGTGCAGTTTAAAATACAAGCTCTTTAAATGGACTCGCAGGCCAATTCCTTCCCGGCCTTTTTACAAGCCCTGCCTGCCACGTATAAACATGCTTCAGTGACCGTGCTCTATGCTCTCTGTACCTTCAGAGGCATGACTCGGTCATCAGCATTAGTTATGTTTATGATTCATTATGATCATCATTATGGAGCACGCTAGTAATTAAAGCTGTTCATCACCGCTGATGACCACAGCATCAGTAGGGCTCTCTCTGTAATGGGGACATAAGCGAATGCATTTTCCTGTATGTCTAATGCAGGCTTATGTTCTTCCTCTTCATATGGCATCCACAGAGCACCGCTCGGATGTATTGCACCACAGCTGTTTGCAAAGCCAGCGGGGGGGTTTAGCAGGGGTTCTCCGATGGCGACGATTGATGTCTGCCTGTTTTTTTGTGTGATGTGGCTTCTGTGAGGCGCCTGCATTTGCACGTTAGCATTAAGGCGCTCCTTTTTTTTTTTTGATTGTTTTCCGGGAGCCTACGTCAGGACACAGCCAGGGCTGCCAGCCTTCTTCAGACGCTCTGAAGTGACACCAGCGAGCGACAGCCCAAACAGTCGTCTGCGCCGCGCTCTCTTTGAGCGATTAAGCGGTGATTGGCAGGCGCTGCTGACAGGGCCCGGTCGCCCCCTTTTTTGATTTCTAGAGTGGAATATGCGCGAGTGAAGAGGTTAATTACACAACATCGAGGGGCCGGCTCTTCTCCCCCGTCAAGTTTCCTCTCCTCTCATCCCCGATTCGTCGGAAGCCGGGACAGTGCACGCGTGTTGATCAAACGCCAAGCGGAGAGGCAGCCAGGCCCGTGCCGTGGCAACAGTTGCCGTGACGGTCGCCTGTCTGGCACAGTACTTGTGTCCTGCTGTTTGCTTTTTTTGAATTTGCTGGCAGGCCAGCCCCCTGTTTTTTTTTTTTTTTTTTTTTTACTCATCTTTATTCAACAGCAACCAGAGCAGGTGATGAATAAATGCAGTCTTTTGTTGTCTTGACGGGTTGGAAGCTCCTTCATTGTGTCTCGTTCAACTTTGAATGCAGCAGGCTCGGGCTGTGATTCTCGCTTTGTGCCTCACCTCATTCGTGGTTTGCTCCTGTGTTAGGAGCCTTGCAATGAGTAACTGCACTTTCTGTGACTCTGTCCGTGTCACGCGTCTGATACTTCCTCCACCCCCAGAGACTGAGGCAGCATCAAGGCTGAAGTTGAATATGAGCTCTGTGGTGGTGCTATGCCCTTTCTCTCGGAGCACTTCAAACGAGTCCCTCTTTTTATTTACATAAATGAAGTCTGTGCTCAGCATATACTGTACTGTTTTAAATGCCAACCACATTAAATTGCGTGTGTGCTTTGTGTACTAAACTACTGAAGCAGACAGTGGAAATACCAAGCTTCTTTTCTTCAAAAGCCACTGTGCACATTTAGGATAAACATCAGAAGGTTCTCAGTGTATGATGCCATAGTGTGTTAATTGCGATTCTCCATCAAAAAAAGAACTTGCTGATGGCAAATTTCAACAGCGAGGCAACCATGTAAATGCACAACTTCATCATTTATATGAATATAATTATTTTAAATGTATACATATGCATCAGATGCCCATAAACCAGGAGAGGTGGGTGCATCTAAAGAGAATGCAATCATACAATAATATCTGTAATGATTTGAAAAAATTACTCTGAAGGTAGAAATTCATTTAGTTTTTTTAATGCCTTGTCATCACAGGCACTGTTTCAATATGGTCCATTTAAAAATTCATTAATGGCACAGAAATGCTGAAAAATTAATGCGGCTCAATTATGTGGCTGTGCTAAAAGCCAAACCCAATGATGCATTCTTACATGCACCCTTCTCTCCTACCTCCTTGTCTTTGGATTGTTTGGAATTAAAATCGATAATTTTGGTTTCAAAAGCATAAAGCACTACTGAATCACAGTTGGAATGCAAAATAATTTGATATTTGACCAAATTCCTACAGTGGCCTGTGCATCAGTAGGGATGGGAGGGGGAGGGGGTGGCAGGGGTAAGCTTAGGAAGCCCCAGGTTCCAGATGTCTGAGCTTTCAAATGCGGTTTAATGATGAGGGAGAGGGGGCTGGGCGCCGGCTGCGCAGGTGCAGCGTGCCTGCTGGAGCTGCAGCTGCGTGCGAGTGAAGCCAACGCTCACATCATGTGACCCGGGTTGCATCCTGGCAGGTCACCCCACAACCTGCATCTCTGCTACAGGAGGGTGGTAACATGGACATTGGCAGCCCAGCTCCAAGGAATGACTCAGTACAGGTATTGGACTGCACTGTGGGCATATAAAAAAGTCACTGTCTCCAAAGATATTTCAGACCCCGCTTTCCTGAGCTTATAGACTGTTGCAGAGGGTAATTTCTTTAACAAACTGGATCAGTTACCATTCTGGATGCTCTTACCAATGAATTGCTTTGATATATTGAAGATTGTATATTATGAAGTACTGGCACATGTCTTCATAAAATATACAGTCTGTCTTTAAAAAAAAAATCTCACTCAGAGAATTTAACATCTTAACCTCTCTTGATTTCACCGTTGTTCATTAATAATGGTTCATTATTGCAGATTTAGTTACCGTTTGTTATGTCTGTCCTCAAAGCAGCACGGTGCTCTTGATAAAGTGAGTGTGAAGTGCAGACAGCTGGACAACGCCAGCAACACCTCAGAGTCGGGGAGCACTTTAAAGAACTCGCGGTCTGTGGAGATCTTTCATGAGGTGCTTGTTGATTTCTCATGTGCCCTCTTTGTCTGCCAACACTTAAAGCACGGCGACCTCGGTCTGGATAATGAGCGTGGCCTCTTGTCACCAAAGCCACCACTCTTTAGCGCAACCCCGAAGTGTCCGTTTCATCTAGCTGGAGGCCTCATTAGCACCGGAGGCTGCCGGCCTGGGACGCTTCCCCCTCTCGCACGGGGCCCGGCTCCTTCCTCACTCACAGAGCAGTTTATGACTGCTGGGTGCTGATGATTGGGCAGGGCTGTGGCTTTACCCAGGAAGAGGGGCACAAGACGCCCCCCTGGGGCTTAGTCCAGGGTTTCTCTCATTAACACGTCATCAAAGCTCTGCTTTTTTCTCTTTATGGGACAGAAAGGAGACGTTTATGACACGGCAGGAGTTTGCTATGCTTGCTTTCTCACTGACCGATGATGACCCAGGCAGGGTAACATTTTAAGGCTGGGGCTTTCCTTGCTACCCTGACTTGGCAGACACCCTTTTGAAGTCGAAAGGTCAAGGTGTGGTCTGTGGTACACATGTGGCACAGACCTGGGGAGTCAAGTCAGGTTTACTGGTGTAGTTTAATGCAGGCTAACCTTTGTTGTGGTCCAGTTAACTTTCACAGATGTTCGGCAAAGCAGCCAACGGTCTTCATTTATGTGAAGATACTGAGATGCCAATAAAGTCATTGATCACTTTGAGACCATACTTTTACGGTGTTGCCATGCTTTGCTGAATCATCTCTCCATCAGCATGCACAGCATAGAAAAGTAGATGAAAATCCCAAAGCACATTAAGATCAGGCTGGTTTAATCAGTGCTGTCACATATAATGCTGTCAGCAGGGTGATGTGAGAGATTAATTAAGCAAACTCTAGCAAGTGGACCTCTGCCAGTACAGGTGATGATGCCTGCTTCGCGTTGTCCTTGTGCAGCTACTCTGTTGAACCTTTGTGGGAGCCATGTTTGTGTGCATTTGCATGTGCATGTGCCTGTGTGTGTGTGTGTGTGTGTGGGAGAGAGAGAGAGTGTTGTTTTTTAAGCAACCTGCTTTGCAGGTGTACTTTTAAAAGGCCTGCAAACCAAATGGCATGTATTTGCAATAGAATTTGTTTGGTAAATGATCTGAAATGGTTTGGTAGAAACAAGCATTTTAAAAATGTAGAAGATGAATGGTAAAATAAGTTGAACAGTCAGATGAGACCAGGGGATGCAGTGACTGGAATGCGGGGATACTTCAGAGAAATGTGATGCATGCTGTAATCCATGCCAAGAGCATTAACTTTATGACATTTCTGTGACTGCAGACTGCAAAGATGAAAGTAGATTAGAGCAGGTTTGGAAGACGTTCCGATTAGCGATCAAAGGCGCGTCCTTGGCCGGCACTGCTTCATTTTATCCTGAATCTGCAATTAGTTTTTTCACTGTTTTTTTTTTTTTAATCAGGTAGAACAAGATGTTTCTTTTCTCCCAAGAAAATGCTCATTGTGTTTCAGTGTTTAGTTGTTCCATAGCAACAAAGATGAAATGGTTTTACTGATTGATTCGGGAGCAAATTAGGCCTAACTCAGGAGGCAGTAAACAGTTCATTTTGCACTCCCTCCCACTAAGAATGGCCCTTAACAGATATTTCTTCCAGCTTTAATTACTGCTCGTCTCCTGACTGGCATTAAAAAAAGGATGGCCGCGTTAATTGGCTGTCAGCTGTTTTGAGGCACACCTCATTGATTAGGGCATGATGTCTAATAGAATGTGAAATTCAGCTGCTATTTAATAAAAATGCTTTATTTATTACCTCACGGACATAAAACACAGACGTTTATATCCCTCCATTGTTTACTGTTGAGGGAATGAAGGTGTACATGTTCTGTAATTTGTTGCAGTTGGAAATAATCACTCTTAGACGCTGTTATCAAAACACCTTGCATGAGAGTCCTCACTTTTGAATGAGGTCCTCATCCAACATTTATGCTTTTATATCAGATGCTTAATTTACATGGCAAAATTTTCTGTCAGAAGCGATCCTCTTACATCAGATTTTACTGAAATGAGACTGCAGCAAAGATCATTAAACTTAAAGATTTTTGCTTTCAACATGAGCATTTAATTATTTGTAACTCCATTGTTAAGCCATGGACTTGGTACTTGATTACTTTGAAGGTACCCACTCATATAAAGTATGTGTATTCCCTGCTTACTTACCTGAGACTGAGCACACATGTAATAGATTTCTTATGTCGCTATGCTTGGACCAAAGTCTCTCCAGGACTGGACCAAGGACCCTCTGGATCGTTGCCTCACGAATGCACCATTTGTTTAGTTTTGCGTGCCTCTGTAATGGGCAGTTTAACAATGAAAGCCCGGTTCCACCGGCCATGCCAGGCACAACTGTTGGCGGGCCTTCTCCAATCTGCCAACAGCAAGCTGTTGGACCGTTTCCCCTGCTGATCTATCTGCAGGCCTTTGTTGCAGTGTAATTATCTATCAAGCGCTGCGCACTTGGGGGAGCTGTGGAGGAATAAACACAAAGCCTTGCTGTTGCCCCCATGATCTTGCCCCCAGTAGAGTGAAATGGAGAGAAGTGTGGATAGGAAAGAGGGGGAAGGTTCCACTACCCTTTACATGAGCTCAGACCTTCCTCTAATCAGGCATTTCTGCCTACGCACACACACACACACACACACACACACACACACACACACACACACACACACACACACACACACATACCCCAATTAAATTCTTGGTCTAACCTAGTTCACCCAGAAGCTGGCACAGACCTACTTTAGGTGAGACAGTGGACGACCACAATAAGCCCAGTGGTCATATTCGATTCACTGTATCTGCTTTAGATGCCCCAAATCTTCCCTTCAGCTTCCTAATGAACACCCAGTATGTAATAAGCACAAATTAGACTCCTTCCCTCGTCTGGATAAGAAGGGCAGGAGCCTTTTAAAGGGCACCGGGTGTGTATTGCTTCAAATGTCCTAGGCCGTAATTAGCATGGTTTTAGAGTGCCGTAGAATCTCCAGTCATTCCCTTCATCTAGGAGAATCTGTCTGTGTACATCTGGGCGTAATCCTCAGGGCTGTTGAACTCTGCCTTCGGCAGCAGTGCTGGCCAGACCTGTGCCTGGCAGAGTTTTGGCTGAGGCGGCACTCCCCTCCCCGGCGCTGCTCCCCAAACACAGTTGTTCATGAATATGGATGTCAGGCGAGTCTCGCCGGTATCATTAATGTGCCACAAGTCCATATAAATCATATCAACATAAAACTCCAAATGCTTTGATAACTGTGGCGCAGGATGCACGTTGATTAAAAGGGTTAGACAATAAAAACCCAGACAACTCAAGAGGTGCATGCAGGGCTGGTTATTAGACAGATATTTATGTGTTGCTGAGGTGGAATGTTGCTGTATGTTTTTTTTTTCCCTCTTTCCTCAAAAGGATTCTTGTTAATTCAACAAAAAGAAAAGGAGCTGTGGACTTGCATATCAAACGGGGTGCCCTTATTTACTGTTAGCATGATCTGCATCTTCCTGTTTTTGCAGCTTTAACAAGGATTACGTATCTAAATTACCAGACTGTATAATGTTAGCGGGTAAGGTGTTGTGGGGATTCAGTCCTCGCTCAGAGAAAAACGAGGCGATGCATGTCCGTTCACACAGATGGGTGTTTACTGAAGCAATCCAGGGCAGGCACCTTGCTCAAGGACACAGTGGCAGCGGCCGTCAAGGGAATTGAGCCTGCAACCCCTCCGGTTACGAGTCCGGCTTAACCAGCGTGCCCGGGCTGTGCGGAACCCGCGCGCCGCGCCCGCCTCCGTTTTTTTCGGCAGCCCCCGTCCCTCTGTAGCTCATTAGAGCGGGCTCGTGTTTAGCTCCTGCTCCCTGGCTTAATTAGAAGGCGGCGTCGTCTCGGGTTTCAGCTGTCCTGGCAGGCAGCGTGCCGCCACGTTCGCGGGGAGCAGGCGGCGGGGCTCTTTGTTCTCCACTGGTACCTCACCTGTTTCCGCGCAGCGCTTTTCCTCCCTCCGCGGGGTTTTCTGCGGGGGTGGTGGGAGGTGATTACTGTGGTCACTCAGCAGTTTGGGGATACTGTGCACTCCCCTGCTTATGGTTTGGATGTGAAGAATGCGCTGTAATGAGACAGGTCAAAGACTGGAGGTAAAAGAACCTGCATCTGTAAGCTGATTCTTTACGTTAATTACGGAGACCCACATGGACTGCATTTGCTTAATGTAATCGCCACCAGTCAGACATGAAAGAATAAAAAAGCAGATAGGTGGTGTTTAGCGTGAGTTAATAATAAAAACTGAGCCTCATTTCTCCAAATTGGACCAAAGCAAAGCAGCACCTTTTAACAGCAGTGACTATTGCAATGACATACTAACTAGGGGTAATGTATATATGAATGTTATTTTGCTTTATTTTGCTATATCTGTGTTGTAGTGTTATAGCATCAAAATGAGGTCCTGTCTTGGGCTTTTCTTTGTGTTGTATGTGATTGAGAGAATGCATTACAGAATAAGATGGGCTTATTATGTTAAATATGCATACATGTTAAATATGCATACATGTGCATGCATACATGCATGCATGCACACACACATCCACATACATACTTGTACCATGCATGTACGTGCTCACTGTGTAGCTCTATGGCCTCTCTGGGCTATGCACCTGCTGCTGGCTGTCATATTGTCTGCCCCCATTCAGATGTAAAGGAAAGCTCACTGGTTTTCTGTTCCATGTCCTCACATTCACAGGTCTGACAGTGTGGGAATCCCTGCAGTTTGGGACGATGGTTGGAACACAGCACAGTAACCCTATCCCCTCACTGTCAATGGGGCCACAAAGTCACAGAGAATGGGGAGAAGTGTCGCCCCCAGTGTTTTTGCTTCTTTTGTGCTCGTGACAAAGTGACGGCTCTTTGAAACAAACTGCCTGCAGGTTATGCATGATAACGGCCAAAGTTTAGACTCAAATGAAACTTAGCGTAGGAGTGTCTGAGCGTTAACTCCGTCCTCTTCTTGAGTTTCCTTTGTCTTTGATCTGGAGTGCAGTTTGGCAGTAACTCGCTGTGAGACTATGAGCCGTGTGCCATCACTCACAGACACACCAGCCTACATGTGGTCTCTGGGAAGATGGATGATCGTTTACTCTTACTTGGTAGACCATATAAGAATAACAGCATTTTGTTCTGACAATTTTAACAAATTGACATAATAAAAAATAGAAATCAAGACCGATCCCATGACATATGCTCATAAAAAGTTACAGTCAGTGCTAGATATGAAATACAACATTTTTAATTTTTGGTTGTGCTTTCTTTTGTAAGGCTGGTCCACATCGATGATAATCACATGGTATTCATTACACGCACTGTAGCGCCAGGCCATTCAGGACCAGGTTTGATTAAGATGGCCAGGCTCTGTCCCTGATGAAGAGGTCTGTGTCGTGCTGATTGACTCTCAGATTGAGCAGCAGATGAGCTCATCTGTGTGATGCTCGGGGACAGAGCCTGGTGGCGAGGTCTAAGGGTAACTACGGCGATGACCCCTGACCCCAGGACTCCGTCACCCGCTGACAGACACTGCTAAGACCCCGCCCGCCAATCTGTGAGATCTGGATGGAGCAGGTGGTGTTGAGCTGGTGACGTCTTTACCTGACAACGGGAGCACCTCTTGATGTGTTTGTGGGCCTCTCTCTGCCCAGTTTTACATGAAGTGGCAGAGAGTCTGCTGTATAGCCCACACTGTGTGTCCGTGGCAACAGATGCAATGTCCTTCAGTTAATGAAGAATAGTCTTTCTTCCACCTCGTCTCCATTCTGTCTCCAATTCAACAGTCTGCAGATACACAGTGGTGTGCCTGCACTGTTTACATGCAGGAAGTCACATGGGAATATCTGCTGAAGAGGCTTCAGTGAGAGGAGCTGGAGTTTACTGTGAACATAAACACTCGAAATGAATGGTTTGGTCCCACACAGACACACTGTTTATAGGGCCTGAGGATGTGCGAGGAAGAGGAAGGCTGGATCGTGGGAGTGTTATGGGGAGGAAGGATGAGCTCCCTTTGAGTACAGGCACTGCTGTTGATGTGGGCACCCCCCCCTCCCGCCCTCACCCCCTCTGGAAAGTGCCATGTCTGAATGCTATTCGCTGAGTGTTCGCACATGTTGCTTTTGTGTTCCGGCCCATTTAGTGAGATAATGCCCTCTCATTTAAATGAAAAGGCAGCTCTGCCTGGGAAACTCACCCAGGCTCTCTGAGATATAAACACGTGTCCATGCGGAGAGAATATTCTGATGGCAGGGGGAAAAAAAAAACTGTTCTGCTCCTTGAATCCACATTGAAAAGCAAACGGCTTTTATCGGCCACTGGACAAGGTCAGCTGGAATGGGCGCCTGTCTCTGTAATCAGTGAACTGCACTGCCCTTTCTCTCTCCTTGAAAGCACAGCGTCGGAACCCGTGTAGGAAGAAAAGCACACGGATGATATACGTGTAGCTACATATGTGGAAGGGGGTCTGGTTATCCTCTGACACTGAACTTACGCCTGTTTGCATCAAATTGACTCCTTCTTTTCTCTGTCTCCCCCTACCTCCAGAACTGCTGACATTAAAAAAAGATGGCGTGGATCCACATGCCCCAGGTTAATGGCAGCACCGTGCTCCCAAGCAGACATCAAATGCGCCCACAGATCCGAGCCGCCCGGGTTGGCGGAGGAGGGCGGCGGATCCTCTAAAACCGGGCCATGAATATAAAAGCGAAGGGGTCCCGGGTCTCGCAGACGTCTCCGCTCTGGTGTTCAAATGGGCTGCCTGGTGGGGGGTCCCGAGTCAGCCCTGCGAGCGGAGGAATGCCGGCGCTCCAGAGCAGGCCTTTGTCTTTGAAGGGGGTGGGGTTGGGGGGGCATGCAAGATTTATAAAGTGCGCAACTTTGAATAGGGCGCGGTGGATCGGGTAGACGGCTTGGAGGCTCTGTGTTGAGGAACGTGTTCCTTTTGCCTTCAGAATGCCCTTGCCCCGTGCACCCCCAGATTGATGCTCCCTCCCAATGTGCATTTTATTTCGCCATTACTGTTCATTTGCACAGGTGCCTATAGGCGCGTGCCGTACCCGCCCAGGCACACGGGCGAGGCGTGGCTTTTGGGCCATTAGCACGTGCCCCCCCTCTCAAAGCGGCGGTCATTACGTGAGTCAACGCGGTGATGTACAGGGTCATAACGCGGGCCCGGGCTCCATTCGTCTGGACGCGACGCCAATATGTGTTCAGCAGATTCGTCCGGCTCATTAAAAAAGAACACGGCCAGTATATACGGTGCGTTTATACCTGCTGCTGCAGATGCTGCTAATTCAGAGCACTCAATTAAAGGGGGGAGAAATACTGCGGCGTACTGGAGGCCGGCGTGAGCACCAGGCTGCACTCTGCAGACATTAAAGGGCCGCTCACAAAGAATGCTCCTGTTCTGCAGGCCTTATTGGTGTTTGCTCTCGCTTTCATGTTTCCACTCATGGTATCCCCCCTCCGCACCCCATTCCTGCATGCCCCTCTCTGTTTATTTCCCTTAATGAGTGCCTTTCCGAGGGGCACACGGATTCATAAACGATTCTGGAGGATGGCTTTTTGACCTGAATTTTGTGAAAGGAACATACTTGTATGTATATATCGGGGGCAGGGGGGTGGGTCTCTCTAACAATGATGATACTGTGCAGACAGGGGAGCAACTCTTGGTCTCAGAGCGGGATTGAAATGGAGGTCTGATTTTGACCATATTTGTACTTCCTGAACGCATCTCAGTGTCACAGAGCTGCCTTCTACCTGAGTGACAGCAGCCGGACCCCGCCCCCATGCCTGCTTCCCGGGGGGCACGGCCTGCTCTGAGGCCGATCCACGGCCCTGGGCTTGAAACAGCCTCTCCGTCCCCCCGGTGATCTAGCTGCGTCGAATCCCCCGCAACAAGCTGTAAGTCGTTCCCCTAACAAACACGTCGGCAGATAATACCAACGGTGCTAATTACGGCGACAGATCAGGGTGAAGGTTTCTCTGCATCTCTCCCCCTCTCCCCCTCTCCCTCTCTCTGACCTGACGGATGAGTCCTTGGAGCGGGCCGCCTGCGGAAGGGGAGATAAGGGTGACTTAAAGTCTTAATTCCGCGGCCGCCGCTCTCCCCCCTTTCATCGCGGCGCAGACAAATGACACACCTCTCCGCAGAGCGGCCCAGTTTTACGGGGGAAGGCAATTAATCAACAGCTGACCGCTGCAAATCCCCGACGCCGCACAATAAACTCCGGATAAAAGGCTCCCGGTTAGGACACGCGGCGGTTTCTGTGGGCACTCGTCAGCAGCGTTGTTTAACACACGTCCTCGTTTATGGGCTTGGCCAGGATTCTCTGTCTGTCTCATGTACGGGGGAACAAAGGCAAATTTGGGAGGGGGCAGGGGCTGGAGGGGGTGCATCATGTGTTTATGCGCACTAAGCTTAATTGCTGTGGTGGATGGATTTTGGGAGGCAGATTGATCCGCTATCCGCTGGACTTGTTCAGGGAGCGAAAGATGCGTTTTAACCCCTTCATGGTTGAACGGCTGCCTATACCTTATTGATCGGGGACCTCTTGAGAAACATCATTATCTACAGCACACAGCTCAGTGACTTGGTAATTCACCCCAGGAAGCCCGGCCTCTTTGTATAAACACATGTCATCTATCTTTTGTCCTTAATTTACCTGTCGGTGGTCTGTTCAACACATAAAGGCTTTGATCATCTCCTCAATCACCCTAAGCGCCGGCCCAATCCGTCTCCTTTTTTTGTCACACACGGTCTACTGTGAATGATATTTGGAAGGCTGGTATTTTTTAAATCTGTGTTTGCACAGTTTGAATGCGGAGTTAGTCTGAGGATAATCCCGGGATCAGCTGGCGGCTCTCTGAGGGTATCAATGAAGAGTGAAATCTGTTTGCGATGCTGTACTGAAATGACTGAACACCCCAGCAGAGAGATGTGGCGTTATCGTTCCTGTGACAGACAGGAAGCCACAATACGTTGCCTCGACAACAAATGCTGCTCCTCTCTCCTCGGCTGGAGTGAAACCCTAAATCCTCATAATGAGATGCAGCGCATAATAAACGTTTTGGGAGTTTCTGCGCCATTGGAACGACACCAAGGGCATCAGCCAGGGCTAATGTGGAACAAGGGGTTGAAGGAGTCATTTATCCTGGCTGGGAATTAACACTGAAGCAATATGAGTGAATCTGTGTGTGTGTGTGTGTGTGTATGTGTGTGTATGTGTGTGTGCGCGTGTGCGTGTGCGCATCTGTCTGTCTGTCTGTGTTCATGTGTGTGTAGATAAATGACTTTGTACTTCTTACAGTGCTGAGTAAGGATAATTTATGAAAGCTGTTGAATAATCACACCGTCTGTTTTCTTTGATAGAAAATCTATAATCCAGTCAATTCCTGTTTATTTTACAATGTTTTCTAACAGCAGGGGAATAACAATCTCAAACTCCATGTCGGAGGCACATTGCATAGAAATAATAAAAAAAAACAAGCAGAAAAAAAACAATAAAAAAAATGTATTTTAAAAATTCTGAAGAATTTCCTTTTGTTGTATATTTTTTTCAGAATTGATTTCTTTCGGGTCACAGCTTTTGAGCGAATCATCCTTTCAGGTTGTCTGAAAAAAATGAGTGAAATTGCTGAAAATGATACCGCTAATGCAATCAGCAGGACTTATTCATCTGCTGCTCCTCCACTTGATTGACAGAAGCTGGTGCTGATATTAACCTAGTGATACGATTACCTCTCCAGGTTGAGTGCTAAACCAGTTATTAGGCTCCGTAGATATTTCTAAATTTGATTAGGGCCTGGCTCCTCCTTCTGGATTTAATTTCGCCCATTGCTTGGTTAGGAACATGACCATCTCTTTGTGCCTTTCAATTGTCTTTGAGAGGGAAACACACATCTGACATGGTCACGTTCAAAGCAGGTTTATTTGCGGTCACATGTCAAGTCGATGCATTTCATTGCCTCTCCCCTTAATGACCGGCAGTGATTTATGGTCCTCGCAAAGAGTATCGAAGTACTCGCAGCAAATTACATTAATTTTGCAAATTTTTGGCAAATAAAATGAGACTCCATCCACTGATTTGATATGTCATTATGTTTCTAGTGAACTTTAAAACATACCCCAAGATCCCTCATATAATTTTTTCCTATTCATTGGGGGGAGGGGGCAGAATGAATTTCAGCTGTGAAAGAGAGAGAGAGAGAGAGAGAGAGAGAGAGAGAGCATGAAGAGAAAGAGGCTAGCTGACTGAATCGACTCATGGAACATATATAAAAAATGAATAGATTCATAATTAAATATCCAATAAACCCTCATGAAATGTTGCCAACAGCAATTGTTTCTGCAGTAGGAAGGTGTCTGCGTGGCAGATATGAATATTTCATTATCAAAGGGGACAGGCTGGATGGGACCCACAAAAGGTGGACATTATTAGCACTCAAGGTCAGGATTAAAAAATCGAAAAAGTCGAATCTGCATCCTTGATGAGATGAGGCCAGGGCCCTAATGAAATTACACACTGCAGAAGGAGAGAGCTGGGGGTTGTAATTGTGACTGTGTTACAATAGAGAGCAGAGGTGTCTCTGACTCCATTTCACAGGGCTGGGGGGGGTAGCCTTGTGTCTCCAGGCTCCAGTGCAGGGGATAAGGAGAGAAGCCCAGGGGCCAGTGGCCTGACATGAAGGGAAGGAGAATAATTTGAGGTCAGGGGTACTTCACAGAAATTCATTACTGATAGCCACGAGCAGGTACTCTATGTGTCCCCCCCTCAGGTCTAGTTTTCCAGGAGGAACGGTGTGATAACATGGCACAGCATGGCTGACTGAGGCACACCATGTCACCTGTTCCATTGCACATAATGCCTCACACACAAGCATACATACCATATGTCACCCACTCCAGCACGCCCACATACCTACACACATACACACACACACACACCACATGTCACCTGTATACAGATTTCCATAAACACACACACACACGAAAACACACAGCATGGCCTGCCTGAAATGAACACGCATAGCGTGTCTTTTGGTGATCATTTGCTCTTGTTCACAATTCTTGATTGCTCTACATAAATGAGAAATAACCGAGGCAATCCATACCAAAAAAATATGTCAACAATATATTTCAGAGAATATGTTTTCAGCTCAAACAGCATATTGAAAATACGTAAATTATCGTCATTTTGATAGATTTCAGTATATTGCTGCTTTGAATGAACATATTTTACATCTATTTGCAATGTGTATTGTTATATTATTGTGCTGAACAACACATTTCTCAACATATTGCCATATATTTAATTTTGAGATGGGAATGCATCTTAAAGATGTTGGATGATTACTTGTGAATTTTTGGACTCAAATGTCATTTTCAACAGAAAGTCCAGAGGAGAACAAGCATATTCTCAATCTGATATAAGTATGAAATCCTTTATCTTCGTTTGACGCAGTGCTGTCACTATTACTGGAAGCAGCTTTTCCCAAGCAGTGCCACTCACTGTGCGCTGGACAGAAACGATTGACTGGAAAAATGCACTTATTGATCCAACAGGCGGAGGAGTGTATAGAGCCATTTATTTTTAGCCATTCTAGTAGAATGAAATACATAAGCACCCTGGCATGTCTTTAACCCTGCCCCACTGTGTCCGCCACATACAGACGTTTCTTTCGCAGGCAGGATAAGGAAACTGATTAAAAAAGCATTGATCGTGGTTAAAAAGGGTGTAACAATCCAGGTTAAAACGTTAGAAAGAAGAAACGAGGCGCAATCTCAGCATCGCGGCCTCTGGGAGCGCCTCGCCTCTGGACGGAGTCAGAGACGAGGCAGCGCTTTGTTATTACTCGTAAGCTGCCAGAAAGTTCAGCTGAATGGGCCAGAGATGCCTTCATTTCCCCCCCGCCGAGGTCAATGGCGAAGAGATAAACAAACAGCTGGAGGGTGGCGTGGTGGAACCTGCACGGCCGACTTCACTCCGTGCGGTAACGCTATCGGGGAGAGCGGCTGCGGTGCTCCTGCACGTCTCCGTCGGGGAGTAATCCCTGTGAACGCGACAGGGGAGAGAGGGAGAAATCCGCACCTACCCTTGTTGATTCTGTGTGTAGCATTTCAGAAGTGTTCAAAAAAGGTGAGCAGTAAGTGCAGTGTTGGTGAGGACTGGCTGTGCAGCTCAGATCTCATTGACTGTTCAGAGCAGAAAGGCTCAAGATTCCCTGCAGACGATGCTTTTTGTGGACAGATGGATCAGGGTTAGGGCTGGGAATTGTCATGAGTGATACTGAAATAGTATATTTTTGTACTTCTGTACTGTATGTAAAAGTAATTTAATTGGTTTAAGGGCACCCGTACATGACAGATTTGTTTTTGAGTGAGCAAGGTACAATTCACAGAGTTGTTTCCTAATGAAAGGAATCAAGATGTCCTGAAAAATCCCTCAATGTTAAAAGAAGAAGGCACTACTGATACTGCTGATACTGTTGCCACTTTCACTTTGTCAGATCTCACATTTTATGTGACATTGCTCTGTAATACTCTTGGTAAATTTCACATTGTCAAAAGACAATCCTCTGTGATGCTGTCTATGAAACCACCAAGGTGACAAGAATACCCTTTGTGTGTTTTTTTTGTCATATTATGCACTTTTCAGAAATAGAGCATTGCATGGTTGAGTGTAATGACAAAAAATTAGCAATCACTGACAGCAATCCTGATGCTCCAGGCTTTTACTGTTGTCTGAAGTTGCACAGAGACAGTTTTTACCAGGAGCTATTGCATGTACAATACTAGGGTTCAGCACCAGACTGTAGACTTTGGGTTCAGAAACGCTCTTGCTCTGTTGTTGTCCGTACAGATGGACGGAGTTTTTTTTCTGCCCTTAACCATGAAGTGCTATGATCAGCATTTTTATTATCAATTTTCCTTTATCCCTTATCTGGAGTGACTTGCACAGTGTACATTTTGCATAAAATCCATTTACGTGGTTGGGTATTTCACTGAAGCGATTCAGGTTAAGTGCCTTGCTCAAGGGTATAATGGCAATGCCCACCTGGGATTTAACCTGCAGTCTTATGGTCACAGGCTCATTTCCTTATCCTCCATGCTGCACCGTCACCCCAAAGGACAAAGGATTTGAGGAAAGAAATCCAGTAAAGGATACACAGTGAGCAGTGTTGGGTTGTGCTCTTTGTTTCATGTGCTTTGAAGTGAATCTTTACCCCTTTGTGATGTTTATTTCCAACAGACAGACTAGTAAACTTGGGGACTGAGCACAAAGATGAAGCAGCCATTACTGCGCCCATTTCCAGAACAAAACTAACATCTGCTTCATTCCCTGTGACAATAAATTTAGGTGCCATTGTCTGTGGCACCTCAGACACAAAGGTATTATGGGTCTTGCAATATGCAGTGCCAGCATGCCCTGAGAATGTCAGCACGTTTATTGAGACCAGTTTCCCGACTGTTTCCTGCACAGAAATGGCAGAAAAACACAGCCTCTCTGTGTGTCCGCCTTCTGCGCCCTTAATTTACCTTTTGACCTCCAAAGTCTCGGAAAAGCTTCCGGCCTCCAAATAAAGGCTGACATTTTTTTTCCCCAAAAGAAGAGCAGAGAATGGGTCCGAGTGGGTTACAGCTTGAATATTACAAAGAGGGAAAAAAGGCACAAGCTCCTTTTCATTCCATGAAAGCAAAGATTCTGCAGGGTTCAGAGAAGAGCTAAGCTAGGTTATTTTCGCAGAAAGGCAGATCTAAGTCGGCTTTGATTGGGGTCGACGCTGTTCTGTGCAGAGTCTCACAATGGGCGCGTCTCCGCCGCTGCTCTCAGCTACAAGCCGAAGGACACAATCGCCTTCTTCATGCTTTGTCAGTTCAGATCTCGCTGCCAACTTTGTGATAGGCAGGAATGCGCGCGCATGCTAAATAATGCATGTGTCTATACGTCAGACTGTGGATATGGATGGAATGCACATATTATTGCGGCTCGGGTGAATCGAGCACTTGCAGAATGGTGTAAAGATACATAATAGATAAGAAGAAACAGAGGAACTGGGGACTGGAAGGAAAATCTATTAGACTGTAAGGGATTGCATGAAAACACCAGGAGCCAATGAATGGCGTTAGACACTCTTGGGAGTCTCTGTATTTGTCATTCTTTATATGTGTCTGTCAGTACATTCCTGCCTCATCTGTTATGTTTAAGAGTATCTCATATTGTGTGTTTGTGTGCTTGTGTGTCTGTGCATCTGTGTAGGTCTGAATGTGTTTGACACAGCTCAGACTGTACTATAATGCAAACATGACTTGAGTGCTTGCAATAAAATGACTTATATTGGTTTTAGTAGGTTCTTACTGAAATTGAAAACTAAAGCTTTTGCACATGGGTGAGCTTTTGTCTGAAGGTTGGGGAAATATAAATGTATTCCAGAGCTGTAATTGCTTGATTTTCCTATCATTTCTTGGCAACCGTGTCCTCATATAGGACCCTTATTCTGGGTGGGGTTGAGCTGTGTCTTCTCCAGTGCATCTTGGCAAGCAACAAGCCCGGCTCCCTCCTTTGTGAGCTCCCCTGGGAAGCTGGCAGAGCCTGGGTGTTTGAAATTGGACCCGCAGGCACTGGTGGGGAGTGCGAAGCAGAGGACCACCAGAGTAAGAGCTACCTACTGTGCAACGGCACTCTCACCGCACAGAGGAAGAGGTAGAAAAGAAAGGAGCTTTGATGGTAGAACAGCCCACCCCTCCTCCCTCTCTCCCACTCTCCCACTCTCTCCCTCCCCTTTTCTCTCTTTCTCTTTCTTCAGCCTCCCCTCGGAGTTAATCTCGGAAAAAAAGCGATGGCGGCCAGCACTGCCAGGAGTGGCAATTTGTGCAAAGAGAAGTACCCTCCTGAGTGCTCAGTGCCCTGTGCCTACCTCCCGATTAGCCCCGCCCTCCCCCCGATGCTCTAATCGTCTAATCCCGGATGCGTGTGTCCCACACACTCTGCGCGGGGATGGAGGCGGGCCTGGCCCCTGCGGCCGTCAGCACCTGCTCGCGGGCCGTGCCGACGCCCGCACACACGCTGCCGCCCCTCTGATCGACAGCTCACCTGTCTGCAGTCACGCCCCTTTCATCAAGGACCGTTTTGCGTGTTTGCTTCCTGCTGGTCTCTCTTGGGAAGGCCTGCGTGTGTGACGGACGTGTGTGTCAGACGGGCTTCCTGGGGGAATGCACTCACAAGCACAGCCTTCACACTGTCTTAATTCAACCTGCCCCTCATGTGAAAGCACACATTCTCACAAGAGGGATCCTGCACTAATAGCCCCACAATAAATAGGACTTCCTTAGACAGGCTCTTTGAACGTCTGATTCCCTTTTAGGTTTCACAAGAGATTTTTGTGGAAGGACATTAGAATATAATTGCATTGCTCACGGTTAGGGCCGAGCGTGTGTTTTATGATTGCGCGGTGGCACTAATTCTAACACAACACTGACTGCAGCGTTAACCCTGACCCTTCCAATAAACAGACACTTGCCTCGACAAAACAAATCATTCTCTGTAATAACACTGCTGCCATCGGCAGGAGAAATGTGCTTTTGCAAATGCGTGCTGCTTTGGTAATGTGTTCAATACATTGTCTCACCATTTGTATTGCTCAGGCAGCTCGGACGTGGATCTATCCACCGCGGCCCATCAGTGTGCCTCAGTCAGACGTGGTCAGATCAATGAAATCAAAGTTCATCTCAGTCATACGTTAATTATTAAATAAATAGCAGCTGCACGGTGGTTGGTTTTGTCTATAAGTGTGCTGTGAGGAGCACAATGTCATATGCTTTCTGTTCTTTTCTTATTTGGTAAATTCTGATAAATACCGTGAAAGGTTTTTAAATCTCACCCCTAATTATTCAGAGCACCATGGGGCGGCTTTGATTGTCGGGTGGCTGGGTTTCCTGCTGCAGTCCGGTGAGAGGTGTTGGAGAGCAGGAAAGGCTGGTTTGCACAGTGATGCATCAGCACGTTTGGCCTTCAGACCCGGACGATCCCAGACGCAGGAGATCCGAGTCGACGGACACGGTCTGGCATGGCATCCCTGGATCAGCAGTCGGGTGACTCACCTGTCCGCGTTTCACGGCCTCCGATTTTCATCTGTTCAATTTACACATGAATTATTATGATCAACGTCGTCCACTGGAGTCCATGTTTTAAACTGTGTGAAAACGTCTGTTCATTCCTGTGTGGGGGAACAGAATCAACCACCCTGTGAAATAATTAGTCCAGGACATGTTCTGTAGCAATTATTTTTCTCTTATTTACCGGTTCCAGTTTCATTACATTTCACGTCACTCCCCGCCCTTGGAAGAAAAAAAAAACACCCTGGCGTGCGAGTCTGATTTTTTTCTCCTGACTCATTTGTGATATAATGTCGCATTCACTAATGTCCATTAAAGGAATCGGGGCTTGGTTTTCGTCAGCACTGACACTGGTCATTTCATTCAAACTGAAGAGCTGAATTGAAGTGACAAGTTCCTTGTTGCAAAGCAGAATTTAATCTGTAGTGACAATGGACACCAGTGCATGATATTTTCCTGTGTGACAATAAATTGGATTGTGACATTATTCTTAATTTGATAGCACTGTTTAATTCTTGGCTGTTGCTGTGCACAGTTGAAATGTTGATAACAGCTTGGTAACCTAAATAAGAGATGTTGTGTGGAGCTCCTGAAAGCATGTGTGTATTGGTTATTGTAACGGTAAAAAAAGATGCAGTGAGACTAGCCAAACTGGAGTACGTCAATCCCCAAGCCGTATGAATAATTTAGGCCATTTGGCTGGGAGACCTTATAGCCAGCATTCATTAACCAGAATGGACACTGAAATAACAAAACTTAAGAGTTTTTTTTATTTAGAATCTAGCCACTAAAAACAATATCTCGCTGCAGTGGGCCATGGATGGCATTTTGATTGAGCCTAGTTTGTTGAATGATGTCTATTTAAAAACAACCTGGATTTTAATTGGGCTTAATGAAATGAGTGCCATTTAGAATTGGGGAGCCCAGATCTGTCTGTGAGCTCATCTGGGATATCATGGGCAAAATGATTCCTGACCAATCAGAATAACAAGTGTTTTTTTCCTCTCCCCCCTCCTTGCTGTTGGGCTCCTGACAGAACCTGCTAATCAAGGACAGATAAATTCTGCATATTGTATGTGCTGGTGATTTTGTACATATTTATGCAACATTTTGAGCATGTGTGCAGTTAGAGGCCTTCATTTCTTCTCTGTGAATTAATTACCAGTGTACACAGAATGCAGTAATTACTAGGGAGGGGTTGTACATTCCGCATTGCAATAAGTGAAAAATAAATAAAATGGTCATGTGGGACTTATTGCCAAGCAATGGTGAATACATTACTGAGAATTCTTAGACCAATTTCAGGGTTTAGGGTAGCATTTTACCCAAGTGCAGAATATATTATAAAGATAGATTTTGTTCATAGGGAACAGAGCTTGGAATATGTCCATGTGAGGAACTGCTTTTCAGTAATTACATTAAAACCATTGTATTGTGGCACAGAATACAGCTCAGTGTCTTATCAAATACAATAGTCTGTTGAGGCAGACCATGTGCAAGCTAATTTCCTGTAGTTAATTACTGCCTTTTAGCAAAAAGAGTCCTCTTTCCACTACGATAATGCTGTTTTTTGCCTACTTCAAGGAACCCCTGTGTCACGCAAAATTAATTTCTTCCAGCCTCATCCCTCCTGTCTGACTTACACAGAGTACTTTTAGAGATGAGGTTTCCAAGTTGTTCCAGTTGTGCCTATTATTGACAAAACCCTACTGAGCATTTATATTATACAGAGGGCACCCCCTATGCTGAGGACTGCTTCCTCATCCCAGAGCCAGGAAGCAGATGATGCAATTTATGTACAAATTTACCTGCATATTAAAGGTCATATATTTTTCATGGAAGTTTTGGCACATGGTAACACTGAGTGGAAATTTTCCAGGCTCTGCTCCACCTGAGTGATGATTTTAAACAGCTTCTGATGAAAATTGCATAATATTGTAAATAATTCAGGCACTCAAAAAAAAAAGATGAACATATTTCAGTGTCTATGACAACTGCTTAAAATGCATAGACAGAGCGCTGTTCAAATATTGATCCTTTTTTTTCTTCTCCACCGTGTTCTTAACCGGGGTTAATTTGATTTGATATTTACCTCTCTGTCATTTTGGCTCATATGAAAAATTGAGAGAGAAAATGAAATTACACCGAGCCGATTGTAAGTCAATAGAGTTCTAATCATATTGACTGGCAGATCTCCGGGGTGTGTCCACATGTCTCTCCCATGTCCTCAGCAGACACGTCATGTGGGGAAGGGTTTAAAGGACGCACCTTTGACCTCCTCATGGAGTGTCACTGTGCTCTAGAAGCCTGTAAAGATAGATATATCAAAAACAAAATGACTGCTCATTTTGTCAAATATTCATTTTTTCCAGCTGATTTAACAATTTTCAGTGTACCACTCTGGCAAAGTGTAATTCTTTGATATTTTATATTTGGGATCATTCATGGGATCATTTGGGAGTTCATGAAGGAATCTTTTCTGGAACACTTGAGCACTCTGAATGAGTGCACACAGTGATGATAATAATGACTGTAATGAAGGAATGTTAGTGCAATCAGAAGCTCATGACCTGAGGAAAGTACTGAATTAGTCCAATTAAGTGGCTAATTAACCAATGGCGCAATTAATAAGTGCTGTGGAGGGTGAATACTGAATGGTTGGGCAGGCATACACAGCTGTAACAGTTTTGAGAACTCCCACTGCCCTGGCCTGTGTCTGCAGTGAAATAGAGCCTCTTGTCCCAAGTAATTTCAGTCCAGCATCTGGAGACTCGGCTGGCCTCTTGGAATTATGTAAACCCTGCAGACAAGCAAGGGCCAACTAATCTGGCCCTTCCCTTTCAGTCAGTCTGAAGCCAGAGTTTTGCACACACCACTCAGATCGCATCGTCCGTCTTCATAAGGACAAGGGAAATAGGAGGGTCAGCAATTGCGCAACCTCATTAGATAACTACTGTCCCCCCAGTGCCCCCACACACAGTACTTAGCAATCCAGTTATGATTGTGGAAAAAATCTCAAATGCATCTAAAGCAGTTTCAGTAATATTGTTGTCATATCATGTATAATAAGGCACTGTTAAATTGATAAGATGTAGATGCGTGGTTGTATATGAACCAATAACATACGCCAAGAATTACGGAAGTCAATCACTTCCTGTTAATACATATAACTTGTTAGGATATGATTTCTGTCACGTGTAACATTTGTTCATCTACCATTAATAGACCTTATTTTATATCTCTTTTGTGTTCATTTAGGAATTTAGAAAATAAGTGTAATAATGTCTAGGCAAACCCATCCTTAATTCATCCTTAACATTGTGATTATAGACTGTGCAGTAATTCATGTGGCAGTCTTGCCATGAGAACCATACTTCACCCGGGCCTTCATTTCAAACTTTATCTAGTTGGCACACATTTAACTTTGAGATTAATGGGCAATTCTGCCATCCTCATGTATCAGCACTTGGCTTGTTGTGGGTGATATAAATAACATGATGAGACCAACAGGAAGCAGTGCAATAAAGTGGAGACATTAACGTGCGCTCCGTGTAATTTTGTAAGGTTTTAAATCACTGACACTGAAATATGAATCCAAGGTTACTGAACGGGGTATGACTGATGGAGACTTCAAAAGCACCACAACTCAACTTGCCTTCAGAAATGAGATTTTATACAGTGTTCTGTCTGTGCCGAAGCATTGCTGTGGCCCAGGTTCAGATATTTATCTCTCTAGATGAAGCATTTCAGAGGTTTGGTCGTAAGGAAGGTGTGCGGTATAGCTTGAACATCTTTTTCATCAGTAATATAGCCCACAGATCTGTGGCCATAACATGACCTCCAAGATTCATTGCTCTCTCTCTTCAAAAATTCACCCATGCCGGATAGCAGCATCAACACCAGCCTTGAAAATTACAGCTAAAATCATACAATAATCATGTTTTTTGAGTCAAGCTTCAAAGTTTATGAACAAACCTCAACCCATTTTTAACACCATGTAGCACAGGATCAACCTTTCCTACATCCAGACTGGGTGATATCCTGTCCTTTAATGCCACTGCCGTCAAGAAACCAATTTGATTAGACGTGCATAGAAGAGGGTGTGTTTGGAATGGGATTGGAAATTGATTGCTTACGTCCTACTCAATGGAGGGATTGGAATCAAATATGTGTGTGAAGAAGTGTAATTGGAATTGACTGGGTGGTGGACTCAAATTGGAAATGGAATTTAATTAGAAACTGACATGGACTGTGTATCAAAGGCTGGATACATACAAATTAGGACTATAGCAATTAATAGAGAAATGAACTCAGTTAGTAGATCAATCACCCAAAGTTTATATATTTGACATATATTACTTTATATCATAAATTCAGTGATTGAAAAGTGACACACAGAATCATGACACATAATCATTATTTAATCAATAAACAATGTCTTTAATAGAGATGCTGTTAGGATTGTCCTCTATGTATCTCAAGGACAAGACCCATGTACATTAGAGCGGAGAGTATTATACAACAATGCTTTGAATATGATGTCATGAATAACATGGCATAACAGGGTATACAATGATATTACTACCTGTCGTATGAAGGAGTACACAGCAACTGCACTACACAGAATGCACAGCATAATTCTTTTATATCATCCATTACAGCGGAGCATATTTGTAGCTTTCATATACTGTGCGTTTGTGGATCCTCATCATATTACATGGTGGTGTTGGACAACTTTCCAGGGGACTCACGCTGTAGGCTTAGAATGGAAACCCTGGCATAGTGCTCAAAAACCATGACAATGGTTGCCAAGGCCTGTCATCTCCATTTGCCCCCCAGTCAAAGGGAGCCGTCGAGAGCGGTCATAACATGTAACAGATCCTGTACACACATGAATGAAGGAGCTATTGAGATTTCCCCTCCCCTTCCCCTCTAGATATCATGTCGCCGCCTTCATTCTCCTCTCATTGTCACATCGATCTGTCAGGCATTCTGTTCTTGGGGCTCTTGGTAATAATAGTTATCAAGCTTGTAGCATATGTGTCAGTAATTGTGTTTATTACCTCTGATTTTGCTGCAGGCGAGGCCCAGATGAAGAGGGTTTCTCAAGCGCAGATGCCTGAATGTCATCCATAAAATAAGTTAATGCTGGTGGAAGGTCTAGCAATCGAGGATATTCAGAGGGTCTCGTCTGATCTTAAAGCGAATCTGCGCGCTGTCAAACCGCACCCGTTGTGAATGTGAGTTTCAGTGCGCAGATATTCATAGTCTTTCCATCAGCTCCTGCCGTTTTCCACAAGCCTTCAGAGAGACCCGCTATTCTCAGAGCATTCCTCACGTTACTCATTCGTGCTTTTAAAGTGCTTTATCTCTTGGGCACACAAAGAAACCACACAGGCAATGTAAAGCGGAGAGTCAGTAAAATACAATCTCATGCAAGAGTGATGGAAAAAATATCACTACCTCTGGTGTGCATGGGCAAATATTTGATTTAAATAATAATAGTTTATTTAATCATTTCAGCAGTGGTGCCAGATGCCGTGTTGCATGTTAATGGCTCAGGAAAAGAGACTTTGGGTTGAGAAATGAAGGCAAAGGGAACGCGTCTCACCTTTGTTTCGGTATTGGCTCTGAACCAAGACCATTCTCTGTGTGCAATGTCATATGGATTAGACAACATCCCATTTCAAGGTGTAGTAAGTGGGGCGTTTGATGTGCGTGTTTTCTTCCCTGAAAATGTGCTCTTTTTCTGTAGATTTGTGCAATTGTTTTGTACTTCACCAAAGGACAACATGAAAATAAGATAAAAATGAAATAAAAATAGTAGAATTGCTTCCCTGCACAGTATTTTCACATTGTGCCTGGACTAGTCCTCTTGTTGCAGATAAGTACCTAGCTGGAAAGAGGGTAAAGACACCGGTCTCCCACTTCTGAAGCATGTAATCCTCGGAAGCACACAGTGCACCAAATGACCGTATCGCACACAAGGAAAAGAAACATTCATGGGAAAAAGCAGTGCACCATGCCATTCGCACGCCAGCCCCTTCAATTTACCTGTCCAAGGTGTCTATTTCTGCAACCGGACACTGAAAGAAAGGTCATTTTCAGTCTGCTCCTGTGGCCAAGAAGTGCTGTGCAGCCAGGCCTTCTGGCCTTGTGTTGTTGTCGCATTGAGGGCAGAGAGCTTGGAGCTCCAGAGGTGGACATCCACATCTGAAATGGGCCCAGCTGGAAAAGCGCATACGCCAGGCTGGCCACCGTGGATCTCTGCATGGTTTAAATGGTCCATGTCGGTCATCGAGGACAAGATGAAGAACACACGCAGGGCAATGGTGTGCGCTTAAGAGGAGCTCAGGTTTGTGTTTCTGTTCTTTATTATTTGGGAGTGATTTTTTGCAAATAAAATGGATGCGCAAATAAACGGATGAGCATTTTAGGAACAGAATAGCCAATGATATATAGCACATGCTATTGTGTCAGAATTTTGTTGGCACCAATCTCCTCTTTGTTACAGTTTACACAACAATTTATGTCATTGTTGATTTGCCAGGAGATTTACTGGAACATTTTTTTTTTTCTGAAGGAAAAATAATTTATCCCCTGCAGTAATTAATCGGAAGGGGTGTGCTGTAATTTAGTTAATTAAAAGCTGGGAGAAAGCAGACAGGGCTGGGCATAGGATCTTCATTTTGGGGTGCAGTAATTAACGGCTGTACTTTCTAAATGGCTAGTAGGTATTTCTTGCATGTGCAATGATGTCTTTGAATATTCATCAGCATTGTCTGAGGCGAGGCCTGAATGCTTGTAGACTTGCGCTCACTGAGGTGTCTCACCCCTCCAGTCTGTCGTTTCGAAAATAAGAGGATCTGAAGAGCCTCCCTACCTTGCATGCCCTCACTCAGCTCACAGCCTTTGTGCTTAGTGTCTCCTCAGCACTGAGCTTCTGGTGAATCAAATGAAATGTTTCTAGTAGAAATGTAATTAGGGATCATTTAAAAACATCAGATTTCTGAAGACAATGTGGTGTTATGCTTGTGAGGCTATTAATAAATAGTTCCATGCATTGTGATCACAATGTTTATGAAGCAGAGATCAATCTGGTGCATGAAAGTAATTGCGTGCATAAGTAAATAACAAATGCACGCTGCGTTGAAATGAACTGCATGCTTTGTGTGTGTGTGTGTGTGTGTGTGTGTGTGTGTGTATATGTGTGTGTGTGTATATGTGTGTGTGTGTGTGTGTGTGTGATGTACAGTATGATATGAGCATGAGTGCCTCTCAGGCCTCTCAGACAAACATATATGAATTCTTTTCCCAAATGTTTGCTTCCTTTGCACCAGGGAGAGGAGATGTGCCAGTGCTACAGTTTTCTCGCACTCTCTCGCATGAAGTGTTGCTGTGTTCCGCACCTCCTCTCTGGCAGCCGTCAGAGAAGAGAGGCCACAATCTGCTCACACTGAGTGGACAGGGATGGATGGGAGAGAATCTACAATCAAGCTGTCTGTACACACAATTCCCTTTTGACACACACGGGCTTTCATTCTGAAACCCCCCTTTGTCTGAAGCACATGTTTTTAGAAGGATATTACAGCACAGATTGAATATTGAAAAAGAAAAAAAAACTTCAGAAACCGAGCACAACATGAAACCACTCGCTGCTGTGAAAAATTGAATTTGTAAATAAAACCAGAAGCTGCTTTATATCTTAAACTCTTCAAATGCTTTACAGCTGCTCTGTAAGCCAGTATTCCACTCATTTGATCAGAATGCGACTGATGTGATATATATAGTACAGCTTATATGACAAGTACACTTTATAAAAAAATGCATGCATTTAAAATTCACAAAGGAACAGCAAGCCCTGTATCAAATACAGCTTGAACACTGCAACCTGGTAATGGCACTCATGATGTTGCAATGTGGTGACGACCACCATTGCAAGTGGTCTTCCTGCTATGTGATAAAAATGCATATTCTCCCCCCATTTGTTAAATCTTGGCATGGTTTTGACATATTATACCTTGCATGCTTTCCTATTGTCCCTCTGTAGTGTTTAGGCAACATAACACCCATAAATAAGAGGACCAATAGATAAGTTAAGGGAATGGCATTGTGTTGATTGAAGATGCATACGACAGCATATCATGGTGGGATTTGTTGAACATATGGTGCACATTTCGGCCATGTTTTGATTGTGTTCATAAACGGGGTATATTGTCATGCTTTATTTAAATCTATGCGCACTCAGCTTCAGATAAATGCCTCCAACAAATATGAGGAGAGGTGTCGAATAGTCCATAATGCCCTTCCCTGGGGAGAGCTTCACAGAGCTATTTGTTCCAGCACACATTTTAAGCGACTCTGTGCATGTTGCCAGTTGTCACCCTCTATTTGCATTTGGATGCCTCTTGATGCACATTTTAACCATTTGAGAAAAATGGTTCAAAATGGGCACCGTTTGATTAAATGTCTGCCGAAATATCTGCTCCTTCCCATTGAAAGCCCTTCTGATGATTTAAATCAGACAGTGGCGTTCCCAGGAGGAGCTGTATCTGACATGACCAAAGTATTGCATTTGGCAATCTTAGTTTGAAGCTGTGCAGATCAGAATTCATACATTGTACCACTTAATGGTACATTAACTTTATGTGCAGGTAAAAGTGACAAGAGTGGTCTGCAAAAGCCTTCCTCATTTGCTAGATATCGTTATTGTTCTACTAAACCAAAATTGAAGATGCAGATAAAAGGGAGGCTTATGGGGTCCAAAGGAGTTCAGTGGTTATGCTGAGCTCTATGGTCCGGGTTCAATCCCAGCTGCGTTCTCAGCTGATAATGACCAAGAGCCCACAGCAGCAGAACAAACTGACTTTATGCCACCGGGAATAGGGGTGGGTATGTCTGCTTCTTTGCTTGTTTCACCACTCTCAGGTGCACTGTGATTTGCTAGGTGCCTGCGCGTGGCTCAGATGACATCATCAGAGTAGCATCTATGTTCCAATGAGCATCCACTGTAGTGTGCTCTGTGTGTCTTGCAGTGTTCAAAATACCTGTTGGCTGCGTGCAGGTGTGTAGGAGGATTGCATATCCTTTGTCTGCACTCCTGCATGATTGCAGGTGAGATGAGCCTACAATGCTATACATTTAGTGGCTTCAAAACAGGGTTACATAAAGGAGAAAAGGCATAAGGCAAAAGTGGGACCAATAGTCATTAACTCTGTTGAGTGAAGCTATCTCTGTTTTAACACCAGTACCAGTGCTTCCCTCTTTCCCTTTGGTGGGGAAGGAGAAGTGACCACTCTGACATGGCAGTGAAATGTGTGCATTCCGAGCTTAAGAGGGCAGACAGAGACATCTGTTAACCTGGTATTGATTTGAATCAGATTTAGCTGGTGATGTAACCCTACCTCACCCCCTCATCGGTGAGCCTGGGAGTGATTCATGAGTTCACACCTGAAGGAACTGATCTGCTAATTCTTTTGGCAGCAGGCGAGTTTGCCTCCCAGGCAAGTTCCTGTGCTTTTTTTCCCGTCAGACTGTTCCTGCTGCTGCAAGGGGTTTGGCTTATCATACAACATGCCTCCCTGTGAAAAGGCTTCTGTTCTCTGTACAGACATGCTTTACAAAACGATCTATCATTAGGCATTTGTTATTTGTTTCATTTCCTCCAGTAGCTCCTGTAAGGAATTTGGCTCATTATTTTCCTCTTTAAACAAAAGCTGTCTGATCATATCTAAAGTCATGCATCACTGTGATGACATCACAGTGCACTGAAGAGTAATTCAGCCTCTGAAATTCTTCCAGTGAGAGCCTTCTGTGATGCCCCCCCCCCCCAAAGAATACATGTGGTTCCTAAGCCCTAGCACTGTCACATTCTGTAGAGGACTCAACAGCACTTTTTACAGTAACATTTGCATTTTCCCCCTCTGAATACGGATGGAAACATTAGCCAACTGATAGTCATGGTACCATAGGTACCATATGGCAATAATGCAACCAGTGTGGAGCAAGAAACCAAATTTCAGCCTTCAAAACTACATGGCACGACATGATTAGACTGTTAGATGGTTAGAAAGCTAAACTAAAGACCCAGCTCTTTAGCATATGGAAAGAGTCTCAGTGTTTCACTCTCGATAGACATGGACCTCAGAGCTCTACTTCACTGGGGTACAGTTTGCCTCTACAAGGAAACATATACTCCTCCCCTTCCTCCTGCCTCCCTGTGGAGGGGAATAATCTCACCGCACTGTGTCTCCTCCCATCTGAGTTTGTGACCACGGTGATTGAAGAGAGGGGCGCGGGGGGCCGAGGGCCTCAGCCTCCCCAGCTCCCGGCTGCAATGAACGGCTACAGGTCCCGCTCGCGGTTTGCGCCGTGTTTTAATTAAAAGCGGACACGCGTCAGCCGAGGGAACCCGAGGAGGACGGAGAGGTGTGTGGGGCGCAGGACATCTGCCCTCAGGATCAGGCCGACAGATGGACGCCGGCCTGAGATCTTCACACGTAATTAAGAGGAGGAAGAGAGGGGACTGATTGACTGAGGGAGAGCTGAATGAGAGGAGCGGGTGCCAGCTCGTTCAAAGGTGGATTACAGCAAGCGGCCCGCAGTCCCTGGTTTCATCACACACTTCCACTCAACGCTTAAGTAACTGCAGATGGAGGATGTTTGCTGTGTACTGATTTTTACTCTTTATTTTTGTCTTTTTGTCTCAATGCAAGAATGTAAATCTTTTTCCTACCCTGCTCAACAGAAAGCAGCAAGACTCAGGCTGATTCAGAAGTAAAGCAGCACTTGTATCAGGCCTTCTGTATTATAAAATATACTATTAGGTCAGATACAGATATATTTGTACAGATAACAGGAACAGCCAATCCTTGGGATCTTTCCTTAATGCTTCAATAATCAGGAGGTATTAGGCAAACTAATATAGAATGATGAAGTGGATAGTTGTCATGGCTTAGAGGTTTCTCCTTCTGCATGTGTAGCACAACACTGTGTTTATTAAGCACTGGTATTATTCACTTGAGTGATGTACTCAACTGGAGGCAAAACTTTGTCTATTTAATGCTTTCTTTGTGTACTTATGAATGTGTTTGGTTCTTTTTAGGTGTGTTTTGAATATTGAAAGAAGAAAAAATCCATTTACATTGACTGGACGGGCCATCCCAATCTCCTGTTTATGCATGCTTCGTGGTAATTGACAGTAACTCAGAAATTCATTACACTCAATTGGCTCACCTTTGCCACTTGGGCAATTTGTCTGAGTGTTACCAATACATATTTCCTGCCTCTCTAAATGAAATGCATTGATCCCTCTTGTTTTAAGGCAAACATCAATAATCTGGGTATTGACAGGAGGTTGATTAACACTGGAGCCAGTCGGTGAATGGCGTACGTTGAATTTTTAATTTGTCGTTATCATTCAGCCCATCACCGCCAGAGAGGAGCGGATGTATTCTGAAGACGCAAAGAGTTAAGTACACACGGTACTTGACAGGGAGACATGACGCCCAGCTGCTATATTTGTAAACAAGCAGAGCTGCGCATGTATGATGCCCATTAGAGGTAAGGAAGCTGACAGAGGAAGGAGGTACGCACCGCAGTAATAATGCGGAGCCCCGCATTACCGCCGCATCCGAGGTAATCCTCACTTCATCAAATCAGCCCGCATGTCTGCGCTGCCCGTATCGTGAAGTTCGGCGCTCATTTGTTCCGGGGACACCGTTTGCCTGTTGGGGAGGCCTGACTTTTTCACCCCTGGAAGAAAGAGAGGGAGAGCAAGAGCGAGGGAGTGTGTGCGTGGTGGTAGAGGAAGAGAGAGAGGGGGGAGGAGAGAGAGGGGGGAGAAAGTTGCGGCGGTTTGCCACTGAGTCACCCCTCACTGTGGAGGGCTCTGTTTGACGTCCTCTCTAATGCCGTGCTGGGGAACGGATGCTGACACATAAATGTACATCACGACAAGCAGTCCTCTGCTTCTGCGGCCACTTGTTTTTGCGGGGTGAACTGAGGTGGTGTCCTCACATAAGCGGAACAACAGAAGTAATGACGTACTGTATGATGTTTCTAGTTAAGACAAACAGATCTGTACAGAAGCACTCGATGTACATTTCTGCTCCAAATGAAATGTCCAACAAATGCAATTTGGCCCTCCCTGCAAAATATGATGTTGATTTATGATGATCAGAGTGGTATTATCCTTACAGAAGACTCCCAGACCTGGAGACTGAATGTGCTGGTATTCTGTGGAAAGCTCATCTCAACTCCTTTGACATACGGATGTATCAAAAGTGATTTAAAAAAGAGGAAAAAAGCATATGAGAAATAAATGTTTTCAATTCCTCATGTAAAACATATACAGTTACATTAACTCATTGCTAATACATAAGCTCTTTAGATAAATAATAGATGCTGTCCTTTGGGAGAGTTGCCCTGGTGCCTGCTTTTGTTATAAGGAGAATTCCAGACCTTTTCAGGCACTCAGATCTGTTTTGGAGCTTTTACTCTAGAGGTCTATCAAAAGCTTTTCTCAGCTTGCATTAGCGTTGTCTTCAGTGAAAGTTTGTGTTGTTCCTTGATATAAGACATTACCATTATGCTTTTTTTCTTTAGAGAACTGCAGCTGCTCTGAGGTCATTTTCACTAGTTTCTGTGAATTTGGGCAAAGGGCATTTATTCAACCTCAAGAAAAAAATTGGGGTCTCTCAGAAATGTTGTCATAGAGGAGTGGGTTTTACAGAAGAAAGAACATAATTATGCTGAGGGTTTTTGGGGGCGAAAAAACAAGGATAGGGATGAAACAGTGGGTAATGCAAGGATAATACACATTTCATTAAGTGTTGTTGCATTTAGAATAACAATAATTAAACATCTGCCACATTCCAATTTCCACTTGTGGGTAAAATGCCCCGGAGCGAAGGGCCTTTGCTGAATGCGTGTTGAATAATGTATCCAGAATAATCAAGATAATTATCTCACCCATCAACTGTGTTTTTCCAAAGGAATTAACATAAAAACACTGCTAATTTTTAATGGGTGTCCTAATGCACCGACATTAATGAGAGGGGGGTGGGAGTAATTGTTCACCTACTCGCCGAATGTTGGGAATAGGAGAGGAGAGGAGAACATGTGTGATACAGAGGCGAGGGGGTCTGCGCCCATCACAGACCTGGGGGGGGGGGACGGAGAGGAGTGTACACCGGTGTGCTCACAGCCACTCCGAGGTTCTCAGCTCACACACTTTACTGATATGATCTGGGAATTATAGCTGATGTAAATCGGTATGGCTTACATGTTAGGGAGATAATATTCTACCACGATTTTTGCCGTTACCATAAATTATGAAACTGAAGTGGTTTCCTACATACAGTACTCATACAGGATCTTTTCCACAGTCCAAGCACCATGCTCCTTGCCTGTGATCACAGTCTCTTAGGAGGACTCTTTTCCTGCCTCCTGTTGAGACTGCAGAGGTGTGGTCGCTCAGGGAAAATTACCTTTGAAGAACACTGGCTAATTAATTAAGAGCAGCTGTTATGAACTAATTATTCTGGACAATTTTGCTTAATACAAAGGATTAGCTACTCCTGGCTCTCACAGCTTACAAAGTAGCAGATAAACATACAAGGGGGTAGGGGAGAGTGAGCTAATCCGTTTGTTTCTGATAATGTGATCTTGCTGCGGCAGGTGCTGTTGGAAAATCGCATTAACACTTGTCCTGGCTGGATGATTGTTTGTCAGGGGGATGGTGATTCAGCCTTCACACGTTGGTATGGTAATGTCTTCATGGGGTATAATCAATAGGCCATCCAGCTGTGCCCTTGATGTCCAGGCCCTGGTCCAGAGGGCGGGTTGGGACAGTGAGGGCGTGTACCCAGGGGACAGTGGCGTGTGCCATCCTCACCTTCACTGCAGACCCTGTGGTCTCCCCTCTCACTGGTCAGGGGTCAAGCAATTTATTCAGCCATAAACTGCAGTAAATTACCGTGGCCAATTTTACTGAATAATCCATAACGATATTAGTGTGGGCTGGTCAGGCCGTAAATACCAAGGTTAGGTGCTTGGACTGTGAAGCATTGCCGCTGGAGTTGCTGGTGAAAATGAAGTCCATGGTTACCTAGGATGGGAAATTTAAAATTCAAGTCAAGTCATTTTTTTAGTTAGCTTTACAGCCCTCTGTGTTTGTGTGGAGTTGGTACTGCATACTGTTGAAACAATGTGAACCTACAATGACATTTCAGCACTCGTATTCTGTTCACACAGACATGAAACAGTAGCTGGTTTGAGCTTTATTACATGAACAACTTGTTAATCTCATTACCATGAGTGAAAGGGAGCATTGACATTCAGCTGGTATTTACATATCCCTGTGCAGCTGACGAGAGTGGGGCCTATATTTGCGCTGTAATAGAGAGAAGCGTGAAGCTGCAATGGGTCTGCATCCAGTGAAAGTACAACAGTGGGTTTGTCTCACACATACGCACACTCTCTCTCACACACACACACACACACACACACACACACACACACCTGGTGGGCTGGAAGGAAAGTGGAGACCGGTCACATGATCTACCGCTGGCACCTGCGCCCCTCTTCACATGGTACCATTAAGACTGTGTGTCCTAATGAGGAGAACACACCCACTGCAGTATGCCAGCCTCGGGGCCCAGTGCTCTCTGTACCCTTTTTCAACATGTCACTCTGTTTCCCAGCTCACTTCTTCCAACTCTGTGCTCCTGAATACTGAAATGCACCGTACTACTAAATGGCAGAATTCTGTTATTCACTTCCTTGTATGAATTCCATAGTTTTCCCTCTAATAAAGAGCTCCTTTATTTAATCTGTAAAAAATACCTTTGTCATTGTTTTGTGTGTTGACTTGCTATGGCATATCGCAGTTAAAATCCAAACTGGAATATGCTACATTTTCAATTAATATATAGTTGAGTAAAATAATAGCAACAACAAAAAATGACTGTCACCTACTGTCACTTTCTTGGCAGGCGTGAATGTGAGAGTTAGAAGGTAAAGATCAGAGAGGCAGTGCTCCACCACAGCATGCACTAATCTCCCTCCGAACGAAGCTCCCGTAATCACACTTACACAGGACAGTCTGCAGTGATTAGTGAGAAGGTTGAGAAATGCACCAAAGGCTTTGATGTTGTCAAGGATGTTCACCATTGTGTTCAGAACAAAGAGCCTCCTGCACCGGGGAGGGGGGGTTAACGTCTATTCGGATCCTCCGGGGTTTAAAAATTGTTTGTTGGTACTGAATTCCTTTGTTTCAGTGCCAGCCAGTCTTCGAAGAACGAAACAAAAGTACTATTTTGTTTTGGTTTAGGGGCTGAAAAGTTTTTATTAGGAGGAATAGATCTCAAAGAAGGCAGAGCGCCTCGGAGAGTGTTTATCATTAAAGAGAAAAGAAAGACGGATGAAAGTGGAATGTATTAAAATAAACTTTCTCGGAGGGGGGACAAATTGGTTGACCTCGTCTCTGTGCGAGCTCAGTCTCCCGGCTGCCTGTCATCGGGAGTGAGTCAGCACCTCTGTGAGGGAGCACTGCGATGAGCCCGGGATTCTGTCAAAGGGCCGAAATGTCATTAAAAACCCCGGATATGACTGCGCAGATCGCCGGGGCTGCCACAGTCACGGCCACTTGGAAAGACATTTCCGAGGGGTGCGAGATAAGGCTCCCTCCTCAGGTTCAGCCCGAGAAAAGGAGCCCGTTCCCAGCAGACTTTGTGTCTTCCCTTCACAAGGACGTAGCTGGTGTCTGGAGATAAGGCTGTCAGAGAGGAGTCACTCGCCTCTAGTTACGGGGGTGGGGGGCGGAGCAGGAGAGTTGGGAATCACAGCCAGCCGTTTGTTTTTTCTCCTACTTTTGCCAGCAGGCTCTTGACACACCTCAGTGCACCCTCAACTCTTTTCTGATTAAAACCCACTACCTCTGCCCTCATTCAAAGCCTGGTGCTCACTTACAAATGATTGGCTAAAACAAAGAAGGCCTTATCGTTTTGTCCACACCTGTAGGACAGGGATGTTAGTTAGCCCGCGAGCACAAAATGCTCTTTGCTCTCTGTCTGGCTTTTTGAAGTCCCTGGCTTTTGCATCCTCAGCGCGGTTGATGCTCAGCAATAAAGGCCATTTTATCAGTCAGTGTTTCAATAATAAGGATGGTGGTGATGTATTACATCCTCCTCATGAAGGTCTTCATCTAATCAGTGCCAGACTCAGTCAACAAGAAAGAAAGGAAAAAGCTTTGAGGTTGAGTGTGAGCATGAGTCAGCCATCTTTCCCATAAACATGAATATTTCACAACGCTGATGGTATGAGATTGGTGTTGTCATCGCTTACCCCCAGCTGATGTGTTTTTTGACTTGGTCATCTCCCCCAGAGAGGATCTGCGCTGTTTAGTGGTTTCATAATTGAGACATAGAATAGCATGTAAAAAAATGCCAAACTCAGAGAGGCTCTATGTGTTACAGGCTGAAAGAAAGCATTGCCTGTTAAAATAAAATTTAAGGAAGAAGGCTGGTAAATCCAAATGATATGGAATGCCTGCAGCACAGAGAAGCTTTTAGTTTTTACTACTGCACTGAGAAGAAAGTACTATAAATATGTGAAAGGAAATTTACTAGCCTGTAGTTCGAATAGTTAACCATCAGATTTATACAGATTCCTTCCTGCTGAATGAGGCTTAGAGAAGCATTTGATGATCTAATGGAAAGTGTCCTTCACTCTGTGAGTTTTATGTTTTTTTGTCAAAAGCTGTCTTCCAATTCCAGCTGCACATGGTACTTTCTTATGGAATCTTACGTGGGGAGGTTGTGTGGTATAGTCAGGAAGATGGACTTTTAACCAGAAAATAACCAGTAGGTTACATATTTGAATCCCAGGTGGGTTGCTGCTGTTGTAGGCCTGATGAAGATATGTAACCTGAATTTCTTCAATTGCGCAAATGGATCATTTGTGTTATGTGAGGTGCCCTGGATAAGGGAATCTGCTTAATAAAGATGTAATACGAGTGCCTGCCTTACATTGCCACAGGGAACATTGTTCCTCAAGGAAAGACTGTCTCAGCAGGAAATTTGACAGTAAAATGACCTGCACAGTCTTAATGGAAGTCCAGCTGTTGCAGTGGGTTCTGGAATTTGTTTGTTTCACTGGATGAACGAGTTAAAAGAATGAATGAAAATATAAAAAATGAAGAAATGCAATCTATACAGTAGACGTTAATTATTTTTTAAGTGTGATGACCAACAATGGACTGCACCTGTGAATTCCCTGTCCAGTGTGTGCCTGTCACATTGCCAATTCAGTGGTGATTTAGCTACATGCACCCTCAGTGAATGCCCGTCCTTCATTATTGCAGAAAGAGGCTACATTTCTCAGGAGAGGCATAGCACTGATTGTTCCAGTAATGTCATCCTAAGTCTGATTTAGCCTTGCGCACACAACTCAGAATGTGTTTTCACAAAGCTACAATAGAGCTGGAGATTATAGGCCTTTAATGTGTTTCCCCCAACAACCCCTCTACTCTGAGAAAGAGCTGGCAGGAAAGCGTGTCCCTGGAAATAAACAGTACGGTGTCCTTGACAATTCTGCTTTCCTAATTGATCAATCTCCATTTGAACAAATTCTGCAGCAAATTCCCATTTAAATGTCATTGTTGAGGTGTCCTTAACAGGCCTTTGACTCATATGTTTTTTCATCAATGGCACAATTTGGCACCATTTTTCCATATAATTGCATGCATCCTGAATACCTGGAAAGCTGCAGTATCATCTGTGTGTTCTGTTATACTGTCCTACCTCCATCCCTGGCCAGGGCTTGTGTGCAGTTTAGTCAGTGTTACAAAAGACTGTGACAGAGTCTGATATATTCACTCCATGGTCATTGAACATCAGCTAATGAGGAAAAAGCATTATTTAAATTGTTTTGTTGTGCCTGTTCAAAAATCATTTGTAAGACTGAGTGCTGTCTACCTCAGAACAGGCTTTGCTATAAAGTTAAGAACGCTTCAATAATCTATAAATCCATGGTAAATTAATAAGGCCCTAATATAAAAATGTTGCTGAAAATGCTCCCCCAAGTTTATATAATGTTCTTTTATACTCCTGTGAAAGTGTCTTCACTGAAAATGAGTTCAGTGTTTCATGTTCCCTCCCAATGATGTATGGGTACACAAACTTTCGACTGAGACACTGCTGGAGCTACAGAAGGAAGAGAGACTTGCCAGAGATTCCTCCTTCCCCGGGGCGCTCTGTTAACATGTCTGAAAAATAATAAAACGCAGACACTTTGGACAATGGAAACCGACACAGCTAATTTAATACCCTATGAGGAAGCAGCAGTGGAACCGTGAGTCTGCAGTAATGAGCCGTGTTCAGCCAAGAGCCCCAGCCGCTCTCCCCTCAGAAGGCTGTCCTGTTCTGACAAAATGAGGACTCAGTCAGGGTCACCTGACCTCCTAACAAATTTTACCTGCCTGGTTAGCAAACAATGCACGATAATCCTTAAGAGTCAGATCTGAACCTACCACCAGTGTTAAAGGACAAACATAACTGTTCAGAAGTATGCTACACTATATGAACATGCTAAGATCCAATAATCTTCTGGACTGTTGGATCTTAGCATGCTAATATATGTCCAGTTTTGTGCTTCACTTGCTAGGGCTGATAGTTGGAGAAGAGGGGAAGGAAGAGACAGGTGAGGGTAAGTGATTTGCGAGGGCAAATCAGGGAGACTAATAAAGAGATTGTGGATCGCTGTGTGTGCTCAGGCTTGGTGCTAAACTCAATGCTCCTATCAGTTAAAACGTCGGGCTCTGGTGGTCAGGGATCAATGTCTGCTGACTGATTCATCTGCCTGGGAGACGCCTGGGACTGAGGAACACACACTGGAACTGTACCATTACACATTTAACAACAGTAATTAAACCAGGAGGCTCTCAAGGATTTGATCAGGGATTTCTGAGTTGTAATTAAAGGTGGGGTTATAACACAGAAGGAGCCTGGGACAGCTGAGGTCCTGAGTTACGCTCCTGTGGGCTTCTGACAGAGCGATGCAGTATGCAGATTTGTAGAGAAGCAGCTAGGGTACAGAGATGTAGACACGAAGCTCGCTTTAGTAGTGGGCCGGTCCTCCCAACTTGTGTCCCAGACTCGAGGCAAAAACTAATAGATGAGCCAGTTTCCCTCTGCAGTCCGTGTACTCCCACAACCACAGAAAAATGCTGAAGGATTTGGAGGGCCCCCGGACTTTCTCCAGGATGCCTGGGGTTCAGCAGAGAAGCCTCAATTAAGAGTGCCTCCTCGCTCCTTGCGAGTTATTCCGCCTGACAAAATTATTACCACCTGGAACCCGCGCTGACGCTTCCAAAATAACTCCTCCAACAGATGGCGGGGCCCGAGACACTCAGGGGGAGAAACAACAACAAATACGGAGGGAACGAGCCAGAATCCACTCCTGCGCCCCTCATGGAGAGCCTGGTACCAACAGCACAGTGGGTGGACGGGCTTCTTGTGCTGCTCTCGGTGCCAGGATTGGAGGTCCCGGTGAGATTACAACACCAGAACGCCTTTGTTTTTCATAGTTTTTATATTCCTTGCGTATTTGTTTCAACAGTCGCTCGACAAATCCAAAATACCAATCTTCATTTTTCTCAGATCACTGAAAGCCGATAACTGTGAATGTGGTGTTTTTTTTCCTCTCTTCATTGAGTCTTTGTTACGCTTCACTCACACAATATATGACGGATGTCTTTGAAGAGTCACTAAAACCAGCTAAATCTCTAGTATCTTATTTTTTTCTCCCCTCTGGAGCTAAGTAGACCTAAATTATAAACTTCCTGTACCCACCACCACTGAATGTCTGGGCATTCAATTCACGTGCACTTTTGTATTATTGATTGCAGTCATATCCCAAACAGGGTCGAATGAGCTCCCAAGATCACAGCTCCTGGTTAATGCGCTGCGGAGCATTTTGCCTTTACGGCTCACTCTGGCACGAGGGCTTTGGATGAAGAGCGAAGTGCAATTTGGGGATCTCTGTGAATCTTGATTGCAGCTTATTTGCGATGCCAAGGAGGCTGTGTTTGGACAAGGCCATCATAAATATTCAGGACAACTTTACAAGCTGCGGTGGAGGACAGATAAAAAGTCTTAACGACAGCAAACTGGTGCGGAATCGATGCTCCTGTAGGAGCCTTTACTAGCACTGCTTAGGTCAGCGGGCCACACACCTTACTCCCCAGATTAGTCTGGCAGACTACCTTTATAATAGCATCTATTTCCTTCCTCCCTTCCACCAATCTGCTTACCACAACCTCCCTAAGACCACTGACACTGTAGCTTGCATTGGTGAAGCCCCCATTGCTCTCCTTCCTAGCATGAATTTTGTCTTGGGCTGTCCAACTGCTGCATTGACCCTCGCTAATTGCGGTCTGGCCTATGCATGGGTAAACAAAACCTGTAAGGTGGCAATAAAAACGCTCAGTTAATTAGTTTTTCAGGGAGGAGGACTCTTTTCCTGAACATTGATCTGTTGAGGTGCTTTGTGGAGGGGCACCTGCCCTCGTGGATCACAGGCCGCAGTCAGGAAACATCAATATCGCTGTCGGTTCACATTTCAATGGTGGCTTCCTCTTCTAGACGAGGATAAATGACTACCACTCTCCCAGACACAGGTTGCTATTGATTTAAGAAAACATATAGGAGGCATCGACAATCTACCATAGACTTTGAACTGCTGGAGCAATTCAGACTGTGTTTTACCTGGTGTGAATGCTCTTTTACTTGTCTGTTAAGGACTGGAGAGCTGGCAGTGAACATTTTGCACATATTTATTTGACACATCAACAGAGCTTTTTATTCAACCCTGATAGCGGTGGATTTTTAGTCACATTTCTTGGCTGTCTGGTTCATTGATTTTTCACAGCTAGATAGGGCAAGGAATAAAATAATATATATAAGCTCTTGTGGGTTATTGTGTAATGAGCCACTTTATATGTTGAAAGTTTATTTTTTTCTGTTAGCTCTCATTTTAAATGGACCCCCCAATGAGTGGGGGGTTAACCAGGGTCAGCAGCCATCCTCCTGGAGTGGCACGTGCTGGGGGTAGAGGGAACAATGGCAGGGTGGGGGGGTTGACCTTGGCCATGAGGGACAGGCACACTGGGAGGCAGCCATCTGTCCAGGACAACCTAGAGGTGCCCCCCAATCATTGTCCCAACTAGCGGGTCAGGGCAGGCCAGGCCATGTGGGCGTTGCTGTCAAACAGTCTCCCAAGGACCATCAAAAATACGTGGTCAAGGGGAAAGGTAAGAGATGGAAGAAAGAGGAATATATACTAATTGTAATACTGTCTGTTGCTTCTCTGTTCAGAATAGACTGCCATCTATAGAAATAGTTTCATTCATTACTTTCCTTCTGGGAGGTATAGAACATAGAGGTAATGTCTCATGGCTTTTGATGGGGCCATTGTTTTTATCCCTCTACTACTGGAGATATTGAATAATCATTTCTTTTTGTTATATGCATTTTTCCATGTTTTGCCCCCTTTTTATAGCTGCCAATTGTACATTAGACTCACTCTGAAGCAACAACCTGCACTCACCCACTCAGGGGCTCTGATATTCATAATTCTGGAAATTTGATATGCTACATTGTAACTCTCCCATTTAGGCTTACGTAATAATGTTGTCCCCAAATACCACTGCATTAAAAACAAAAAAAGTTTTGTAGTGGAACATCTCCAGTTTGGTATTTATACATTTGATTTAAGTTTCTAAACAAATCATTTAGTAAAGCTGAAGCTCTATAAAAAGTGAAACTGCTTGGGGAGTCTCAGGTGTCTCCCTCAACTCTTAAGTTTCTCTGGTTCCAAGTAAAACTGCAGTTGCCCAAAAATGTTCTCTGTGCCCTCTCCTGACATGCAGTTACAGGAAAGTGAAATTCTTCATTGCAAGATTGTTTGGTCATTATGATGTCAGCTTTGTCCGCTTTCCCAAAATCCACAGGGAACCCCCAGACAGGAGAGCTGGCGGGGACCTGGCGGGACACCGAGACTAATGCACCCCTTTACCACCACACCAATGGATCTCGCGTCACACACAAAGAGTCCCCTTACTATGGCCTGCCCTCTGCTGATCTCTGGTCACTCTTAATGGTCATCCATTTTAACAGCCAGCATCCACTAATCAGCACATTAAAGCCCCTGCACTTAGAGTATGAACCAGGCGTGGCTTATATTGAGCACAGGGCTTCTAAAGTTATTGCCACAAACAAGGTAAAACGCCACTGTTGTTTCAGTACCACAAAGAAAATCCTGTGTGGATGTACCCCATAAAGAGAATGTTTTATGTCCTGAACACAGTTTCAGGACCTATTAGCACAAAGGAAATCTGGTTATACGAGTTTCGTGCCAGACTTCAAAGGCGGCGCTTTTAATTTCCTGGACACTTCTATTGGGAAATGTTTTATAGCTTTTCCAACTTTCAAAGAAGGAACATATATTTTCATAATCAGGTCTGAATATCTGCTCCTCTGTGGTTCAGAGGGCCCTGGCAACATGATTTGTCAGCAGTCAAGCAAATAAAGAGTGACCAGGAGCAGAGAGGGCTAATGAAATCCGCCATAAATGGGGTTTACAGCTTTGTGTTGTAAAATGACTTGCTCTCATCACAGCCGGCATGCAACAGTATAATGGCGCTAAGTGCCAAATGTAAGCTTTCAGGACCACTGGGTGGAAACAGATGAGTGGGATGGAGCCAAACGATGCTAAATATACTAAAGCCCACGAAGATCAGGTCAGTTGGAGCCAACATTCCTTTTGTCTGTATCACTCTCAGCAAACAGCAGCCAGAGGAAGGTCAGAGCTTTGTTCCCCCAGTGCAAACTCTGAGATATTAATTTCAATCTGATTGCATAGAAAGCCTTTATAGCAAATTGCTCATAGCGCTGCAATTAAAGTCATTATACACAATCTGAGTAGTAGTCAAGTCATTTTGCAGTGTTTTCCTATGCTTTCTCTAAGCAGTCAGACAGGCTAAATTTCCTTGTATTAGAGAAGAGAGGCCCTGCTCGACCTTGCTCAGAGTTAAGATGTCAGTCGTACATTGCAAAGACAGTTCGGGTTAAGTTCCACCATGTTTCATGCTGAGATTTTTGTTCTTACTTCTGGATTAGATTTGAGAACGTTGATTTTCTTTTCCATTTTGGATTCAAATACATTAAGTGATCTGTCAGAAAGGATCAGGGTATGTCATGCCTCATTATCTGCATTTAGTCCAGATAAAGCAGGCTATCACTTGAAATTCCAATCACTAATGCAGAATCAGGAGGCCAGGGGGCCAGCCACAGATGAGCTGTCTTCTTGTCAGGATGATTGCAGGCCACGGTAATTGTGCTGAGAGATGAGAGAGGCATTGTCACCACTGTCAGAATGAACCCTGAGCAGAACAGATCCCTAGCCCTCAGTTTCATCGTCAGCGGTGGCATCATCAACCTTCATTATCACCATCATCATTTTCACAAATTCTGATCACAAGAGCTTGTCTTTAAAGTGCCGGACCACGACCCTGGCCATTCAAATATTGGAGGCAGGGCTATACAAGAGGTCAACACAAACATATCCCAACAGCCCAATAGTACTGGGACACTGTCCTGACTATATACACACATGCATACAAATATATGTGATATGATTCTTTTTGTTCAGAAAGGAGAGGAAGTTAACATAGGATGTACTAAGGGGACAGATGGAGTCATGGTGTTCAAACTGAATCTTGGTTTAACTAACACCGCAACTGATCATTCACGCTATGTCTTCACATAAGTTTCCCCCTCAAGCTCCCTCTTGCACTTACTGTGGCACTGTATGTTATGTAACGACTCCAACTATCGGTTGGGACTATGAGAATTTGGTATTATCTTTGCTGGTAGCCAAACCATTTTGCATGCATTTGTGTAAATTGTTCAGGTTAAGAGCATCTGCTAAATGACTAAATGTAATGTTTCAATAGATTTCTGCCTTTTTCAAAAATGTGACAACATGTATTGGTATCAATATATCAATTAAATAGTATAATTTTCCAACACAAAAACCTTTGATTCGATGGTGGTTATTAAGGATTCATTGCAGTACCACATTTTCTATCCTTGATCATTTGATCATTGGGCATTAATTGAATATGTATGCTTGGTGGAGGTGATCATCTTATCATCTTTTTTTTTTTTTTTTACACATCATATAGTATCCCCAGGCATTGTATCATGATGGACTCATAACCTAGTGACTGTGTGTTTTGAGGCAGTTTTTTAAATTGAATCTGGCTTACAGTAGGTCACACATGGCTGAGTTTTCATTAAATAATGGCTTAAATGTGCAAGCGATCTGGTGAATACCAAAAAGCCATTTCAGGGTTGAGACAAAGCAATCTCCTCCCCCCACCTACCCAGACTGTGCCCTATAGACCTGTTATCTGTGAAATAATGTGCCCAGGTTTGAGAGTCAGGCTTTCACAGTGGGTGCTGCGTTTCCACAGCATTACACATTCTTCAACCCTTGGGGAACCCCGCTGCTTTCATTCTTACTCTCCTAAATCTGTAGTGTGCTTTAAGGGGAAAAAGAGCGAATGGGCCACTGTATCAGAGAATTAGTTCACTACCATGTTGGTGTTTGAAGGGAAAGGATGGCATTCAAACCTTATACTGTAGGGTGGGGCTTGGCAAATATGTGGTATATTCTGGTTTTAATGGTATGAGTCAATCTCAGGAGCCAGATGGTCACCTTCTCTGCACTCACACCAGTTGCCAATGGCAATGGGTATGTACCAGACTCAAGCAAGGAATGTGAGACAGAAGAGAATTAATCAGACACCAGTGAAGAGAATGTGTGTCATTTTTGACAAATGATGTGCTTCCCTAGCCATATCAATGCATATCTTTGACATGCACTTCACCTTGTGAGGACATCTATCTTGTCTATAATCCAAGTGATGATATTGGGAGCCACCCCACCTTGTCCATCCCAAGTGGGTCCCTCATTGTCACAGCCACACCAGAACAGGAGGTTAACCCCTCACCTTCCTGATTAAATGACCAGATGACCAGACCTCTGCCGGACAGCTTGACCACTGGCCACCATCTAGGTCAAAAGTCTATGAGTTTGAATACAGCAGAGGTCACGACTCTGGCTAAAGTTTGGTGACCAGGGTGTTATTCGATTTATGACGCAGCTTGTAAAGCAATGGTCAAGAGAGCAGTTAAACCATAAAACTGTTGGTTGGACTCTGGTTCATGACCCCACCGTACAGTTCCCTGTGTCCAGTCCAGCTGTGGATGCATTCCGTTCTCCAGGAGGGTTGTACCACCAGCACTGACCCTGAATGGGACATAAGGCCTCACCTTTTGTGACCGAGCTCAGGCCATTGGGCTGAGTGGACTGAACTTGACAGGACTCTGACCTGCTGTTGCAGGGAGAGTGATTGGTCTGTGGGGGGACCCCTGCTTGTAAGAACAATGACTCCTAGCACACAGCTGCACTTGCACCCAACACTGACAGATACAGTAGTGCACATTATTGTCAGCGGTAGTGCTTTTTTGGGGCTCTGGTCAAGTCACCATTGACTCCTTCCATTGACCCTTCATAAATCAAAGACAGACGTGTGTACAATTTTATAATATATGCAAGGCTGTTGGGAACATCAGGAACACCATGAGGAATTTATAACATCAGTTTAAAAAGCACAAAAATTTATGTTGTTTCTCTGCTGTAAGATGTTTGGTATCTATTCACTCATAATGCAGCTCAGTCAGCAAATCAGTTGAACTGTGTCATGAATGTGCAGATGTATACTGAATACTGCATGTTCTTACATTGTAACATTCACTTTCTCCCTCAGTGAAATCAGCAAACATACTAGCTGGTTGCCTGGTCCAAATTTGACCTCAGCTGCTTAGTAGAGCAATCAATTCTGAATTTAGTGAGTGCTCCATCGTCTGAGACAGGCTTATGAAAGATTACTGCCTGTATAAAGGGCAAGGTGGAGGTAATGAGGGGTCATGTTGACCATGTATTCATCACAAACTCACTCATTTCGATTTCATTTAGAGCAACAGTGGGCCCTGTTCATCTGCATTTACCACCCAACGGCTACAGTGAAACCCATTCTCATTCTGCTCATGGCTTCCTGTTTCCTCTGCACTGCATCTGGCAGGTATGTGGGATGTGGGTTCTATGCTGAGGGAGCTGACAGCCCAGGGTGTGAAAATGTGAAAGCCAACTGCCTCTAACAGGAAGAGAGGGGAGCATTAACAAACAGATGCTCCTGCAGATGGAGGATAAACAACTGCATAAATTCTAGTTATAAAACAGACTTGTCATTTTGGGGAGGAAATGGTAATTGCCATTGGGGCGGGTGGGGGACTGTGGGCTTTGTGAACGGTCGGCTTTTAAAGTGGCTTTCTTTATATATCATTTGCCTTTTTTAGATTGAGTAAACAGCAGCACAATGAAACCATACCTGCATAACTGATAGTAAATGTGTAGGTCTTACTTAATGGTATATCCATGAAAAATTGTCCAAATCTCAGAAAAAAAACCTCTAAATTGCTTTGCTTGAATTATATTTTAAAAACATGAAAGGGAACTGTGAAGCATCACCTGTTATGCGTGGAGAGGTTCACAGGGTTATCATAACTTTCAGGGTCACTGGCATGGGTATTCAGTGTGTGAGGTACTTGTTATGGAGAGTGTCCCCTTCAGGGCTATTCTGCTTCATTAGGAAGCAGAACGTGTCATTTAATGTATACCCGAGCAGAGTGGAGCAGTACAGTCACAGCAGGCCAGCAGGCTTAGCGGCAGGCGTTTACTGGAAATAAATTGCATGGCGCAGTCATGTCGTGGGTGGCTTTCTCATTCCAGTCACTTCCAGAGTTATAAGGAACTGAAGGAGCGTCTCCTTGTTGAATGAGTGTGCCTGTGCTATCAGACTTCTCTGAAATCTATGCGTAATTACTGACATCTGGGTTATCTTAATGAATCTATACCGAGGCAAGTGTCAGAGGTTTCTTGCTTAAAGTTGTTTGAATTAATTCTGACGGGTCTCCGTGGCAAAAGTGCTGACGGAACTGTTATGCCTTTTTATTATTCAACTTAGCCCTCCAAACAAATTGTGGTGAGGCAATTTTAAAGAGCGCAATCACCATCTTACAGGCCTTTCATCAATATAACAGACAATGATGTCATCTGGTCAGAAAATTGGTATCAGCAAAGAGGACTGAGATTGGTATTGACTAAACAAAACTATCATGGGTAGGTCTATTGTGCCCATTAAAGTAAATCAGACCTCTTCTGCTGCGGAAATCAAAGCCCCTGCAAAGGTATTCTTTGTGGTCGGCTACTTTGTGCTCTAGAAAAGGATTTCAGAAGAACCTCGTTTTCCAAATTCAAACTTAACCATGCTGTGGGCTGTAGCATTTGTGTAGCCTCAAACTCTCTCAAAGTATTCTTTTTATCACTATCATAATTACATGCAAGATATTTGATTTACTGCACTCTGCAGGTCTGAAATAACCGTAAATGTCAGCCCTCAATATTTATTATGCTGCATATTTATATTTTAGGGGTTTGTGTGTGTTCTGCGCGGGTTTCTCGAAGGTGAGACAAGGTCTGAGCCTGTCAGTCAACAGGCGGGAGAGCAGCACTGTGTGTGATTTACGGGTTGGCACAAGACCCACCGTATTAAAACGGCTCTCAACTGTAAAACACGAGCACGGCGACATGTCACTGCAGTTTTCCAGCTCTGGCAGGTGGCTTTACCTCGCCGTGTGTGCCCTAATAAGGGTTTCTGTTTCTCTGCATTTATCTTACAAAAAAAAGCACACAATAATAACAACAACACAGAGAGTGGATCTCGGCCAGAAGGCAGGCCATATGGAGAATGACAAAGCTCCAACTTTAAACCTGTCGACGCAGAGATGTAAGCCGTCTCGAGCAAACACAGGGTGTTGGTTACCGCTGGGGGAAGGCAGCTGCGGTGGAGGGTGGAGGTGCTCCTGGAGGCTCGATGTTTGCCTCGCACAGAAAAGCGTGTTTCACTGCCCTGTATCTGATGACCTATGGGGATTTGCTTCGCCTGCAGGCCATTGTTTTTCCGGAGAGCATTTGGGACCATGGGATTATTCTGAGCCAGATTCCGGGGCAACCTGCTGGACTGCCGTCAGTGAACTGAGAACTGGGTGGTGCTGTCATTCAGTGGCTTTATCTGCACTCCCCAGGGGACCAGGCACGGATTTGGGGCCAGGAGGCACAGTCCGAGTTCAAAGCCTTGTTCAGCCCCTGCCCGAGGGCCTGACCTCAGGGTTGGTCCCTTGACCTTTCCCTGCTACAGGTCCTCCTTGCAGCAAATCTCAAGCCAGAAACTTAAGTGCTGAAATCCGCAGAGGGTCTTGTAGAAAAGTGACCTTGCAAAAAGGTTTATGGCTGACAGCTTGTTAAACACACAAGATGTAGACCTTCCATCTGCAAAGTTTTGCAAAGTGCACATGGAAAGTTTTTTTTTTTCCTTTGCCTTAAAGGCAACAGACATACCAGGAGTGACAGAATTCGGGCCAAGTAGAATTGGATCGTAAAACTCCAAGCAACTCTGAGCTCATTTTCAACAAATGGGTACTTCAGGGTAATGGTGTCAGCATGTTACAGAAGCCCCAGGACCTAAAACACTGGCACAACTATAAAGCAAAGTGGAATGTTATACGGATAGACACCAGATCCTTTCCAATAAAGGCCGACCTGCAAGACTGATTGCAAACAGCCCTGTAATGTGAGTTGATAAATGTAATGTGGACTGAAAACCCAAGGTACTCATATACATTTCATCAGAAAGTCAACAATAATCTTTCAGACTAATGAGGAATGTCCTGCAATGTCCTCACAGACATCAAAGATACACTAAATTAAGTCTGAAGGAAGTCTTATGAATGATACCTTTGTGTGAAAATGGACTTATACTGGAGTATGTGTACTTGCTGAAATACATTGGTCCCACCGTTAATCCCCATTTAGGTGGTCAAGACCTTCAGTGTAAGACACCGTTCTCAAACTCCTCATATTTATGTCTTACATACAATCATTTTCTTTGAAGACTGGTTTACTGTACAGCCCACAAACATGTGAGAGGAACTTGTTTTTCTAAACTGAAGAAATGCTGAGGGTACAGTAACCCTTCCCAGCATTCTTTGTATATTATATGTCCTCGGTGCCACCACCTCTTATGGAGTTATTTTGCTGGTATAATGACATTTCATGTAGTTCTGAGCAGCACATCTCCAGACGACCTTTAATGTCACTAGTCATTTCCCCCCCCAACGCTACCGTTTTCCAGTTCCGGAGCGAGCACTTTTCCCATAACTCTGCAGATATTTTTATAATGTGACAGCAAGTCAGTGGCAGTGGCCCAGTAGACACTTTGATTTTTCTCATGTTTACTTATTTCATTTGTTTTGACCAGGGGCGTTTTGTGCCTCCCTGGCAAGGATGACAACAATTCCTCAGAGGGCCCCTGTTCATATGAGAGAAGCAGGAACAAAAAAAAGAGATGGGATTTATATCCCTTGAAAGTGCTGATTGCCTGAAATCCAGTGGCTGCTGCTCCAGCAGGGCAGTTTCTATATGTTTTGAAGGTGAAATAACTGCCACCCTGGTCTTATCATCATCATATATTAAGAATTCCCCTCCAGTTTCTGGCTTATTTCTCTCCCATCAAGCACTGAGGTATAAGCAATCATTCATTATTCATTATGCTTAAGGTTAAACGGATGCCTGAGCAGACAATATATCTTTATATAGCTTTTTTCCACATTTTTTTCTGCAAGCAGAACCCCATTTCATAGAGTTTTTAAAGGCTTCTAGGTACATGAGAAGGGCCTGGGGAAATTTATGTTGAGTAAGCATTTACCTTGAGAGTCAGCTGAAGGTCACTTTAAAAATTAGCTTCACGGGGTGTCCATTCTCTGGTTTGAAATAGTGAGGAAGAGGACTGAGCTGCAATATGCTCTTGAAAGTAGTTAGGCTGACCTGAAGAAAGTGCATGTGAGATGATCAGAGATGATCATGATTATGCAGTTTGTTACATTGCATGTCTTTCACACCACTGGGCAATGTTCACAATTTTAAAAATGCAATGACATTCCATTGGGGGTTGAGACAAAATATTTCACTATTTCACTCTTCAACTATGCACACCCACACAATTGGTTAGCTCATATGACTGTAATTATTCAGTGTCCTTTTTGATATTACAGTATTTTTATGCTTCTCTTCACTGGCTAACTGGGTAGAGGTAATGAGGTGCAATGGAAAGAATCACTAAGGACAAGGGCCAGATCTCCTTACACTATTGGCTAATACTACAGTAGTGTATGGTGGACACTAGAGATGGTGCTCCCAAGCAAAAGAATTGCTTGTAAATATTTCGTTAAAATGAATGAAAGCACTATGAATTGCAAGATATACAGTGTTCAGGTAAGCTGTGATAAATCACCAACTGCAACAGACAACCACTTCAAGTTAAAGTGTCCAATAGTGAGTGTTCTGTGGTATACTGGCAGAACAGAGAAATCTTGTGCAATAAGGTACACTAGTATGCCCTGGAGAGGCACACCTGATAATCCCATCTACTTCAGTGCTGGTAAAGAATGCTTTCGTATCACCAGGACTGAATGCCAATAGGACTGAACTGCCTTCTCTCTGATCATGTTGATAAGCTCATATTTTCTGAACAGGAACACTTGAGCTTTGATTACAAGCAGCCAATATTTAACATTTCAATTATTTGTAGCAGTTTGTGGAGGGATTTGATAAATTCTTTACAGTCTCACAGTTTTGCAGTAATTAATTTATTCTTAGCTGTAATATCCCTGCTAATAATTTCATTTGCATTTCATTTAGGATACCTCATCACAGACACCTATTTTAGCCATCATGTTCCTAAGGTAGTTTATTTTTGATTTAATATTTCGCTGGTTTCATAACTCACAATTTACAGTAAATTAAACATTAGTTTAAAGGAAATTAGAATCTTTAAATATCTTGAAAAAGATAATAGACATTGTCATGATGGGAAAACATTGCTCTTTTGGTCTGTATTGTGTCATTCTGCGTAATACTGGTGTTCATATTTACTTTACTTTGAAACTTTAATCTATTGTTTAGCCTGTAGACAGAGCTCTGCATGTGGTAATACAGTTTGCTTCACTGTTCAGATGGAGTTTGCATGAATCTCTTTTACAGATGCATTGATTAAGACATTAATCTGGATTGCCCTTCTGTTTCCTGCAATAACAGTGTATTAATCTGATCGCAAAATATAGTAAATTACAATGGAGAAAAGATCAAGAGGGTCATATTTTCCCCTGTTGATTACAACACCCACCACATTATCAGAATGTTATCAAGGCAGATTTCCATGGTCGGGTAATATACCAACAGAATTGTCAAATCGATCACATTATCTGAAAGAAAGGATTGAATCAGCTTTTAGGACATAAAGGCATATATGCAGTAAAGTGAGCTGAGGAGGATGATAAACAATAGCTTCGTATCATATCTGGACCTGTGACTTCCTGTTTAAATCTGCCACATTCTCCTACATGTATTTTTGTGGCTTCTCAATGGCCTTGAGATTATTCAGTTCTGATTTTGCTTGCACAGCCCTAATTCTGTTGTACTCGGCTGTGTTGTTTATGCTACTCTTTCTGTGGCCACATGGCTTTTCCCCTTCTGCTCGATCACCCATCTTGTTGGGATTTCACATCTAGCTTGTCAGTTTCTACCAGAGGTAGAGTCTTTAAGTTGCATCGCAGGCCAACTTACAGTCCCAACACAAACACATGTAAGCTCAACAATTCTGGTGTAAAAGCATTATGCGACAGTCATGGCAATCAATTCATGGCTGCAGGTGAACTGTAATTTGAGAGTCGTGTTGGAGCACCTTCACATTTGACAGCCAATTGCTAACCTATCAGCCCCTGATGTGTCCTATAGGTGCAGATTGAAGTGTGAGGAATCGGGTTTATAACTGGATATGTGCATGGCTTTACAGCTGCCAAATATACCTGAATATTACACAGCAAGCTACTAACCATCACTATCTAGCTAGCTAACTCTACACAGCTCTATGGCATTGACACTTTAATTGTGTACTCAAAACATTAATCCAACACAATGTATGTAAACTTGGGTTAGACTGTTGTTGTAGGCTATGTAGCTCAGGAGCTATATTGTTCACTGAGTTTGAACACTTGTGAAAACTAGCACATGAATAGTAATAAGCACAACCATTTATTAGCAACATGAATTTATATTGATGAAAACAATTATCCAGAAACATAGATCACATAAAGGCATGGCATACAAACAACAATCTAAATTAATAAGGAATTTGTTTTTCTGAATGACATTGTTGAATAGAAAATTGCAAACAAAATCTTCCCAATCCCCCAAGTTACAGCATTTAAATATGTTTTTAGATGTGCAAGCTGAAGTTCATCAAATACACACTTCCCTGGTTACTATAATATCCATCACATGAAATCATGACAATTGTTTCTTTTGCAGATGAATTCAACAGTACAGGTTATCAGAGTCCATGCAATACTTCACCAGGCAAAAAGAATCTTCTTGATGGTAATTCAGCTTTACAGCAAAGGTATGAGTGCAGTGTGTATTAGTTTTCTTCTCCTCATTATCATTTAACTACTGTTAACAACTAACAACTTAAGGAAATTCAAATAAATAGCTGAAGTATCTGTTTCTGTAATATTTTACCAAAGATTATTTATGGGAGGAAACTTTCACATTTCACAAAACTGTTTTTGTGCAAAATATTTGATATGTCAAATTTTCTCTTGTACTATTGTGACACGTCCTAAATCCTAAACAATGCACTGTTTAAAAAACAGCACTAACAATGAACTCTGACTGAATAAATGAACTCTGGTTATTTTATCCACATGTGCTACAGTAAAGGCTGTTCCTAAAAGACAAGACTGTTTTTTCCTAATTAAATAACAGATTTTAAGTAAGACCTCAAAAGGGAACTGTCATTGTCATCGAGAGTGTACAGCATGTATTCTATATATCTTTTCTATATATGTCAGTGCTTCCCCTAAACCCCTCCTGTCAACATTTGGTAGTGAAAAGGCAGGTATATAATGAGCAGTCTGATTGAGCTGCTCCATCCCTCTCCCTTGGTCTTGTCTTAGATCACATGAGGTCTGGGGGGTTCTGGAACCCATCCCATTTCACACCGTGCCTAATTTGCAAGCATGCTCCTGCTGGGTCAAAGCCATCTTATGGCCACAGTTTGGGATGAGGTGTTGATTAGTTCTCTCCAAACAGAGGACGGCAGGGAGGGATACTCTCACAAGTTGCTTTTGGGGGAGACCTGTTTTCCGTTTAGCACAGCCTCAGGCAAACGACTAAAACCTGTGCTATTCTCTCCTTTTCGTTCTTTTTCCCCTCTGAGGCCATAAATTGTCCCTTTGCTTTGCAAAGTCATTAGGATGGGAGCTGGCCCTCGGGACCTCTCCGGGTCAGGTGTCAGTGTAGAGATTGAGAAGCTGATGGGGAAAAGGAGAGGGGGAGATGGAATGGGGGATCATGGGAGATCAAAGGCCCTGGCTCAAGCTGTCTGATGGAGAGGTGTCAGTTAGCGAGAAGTAGACTGCATGCTGGGTAATGGTACCAATCATGGATATAAGCCTTTTTGCATTCAGCTCTTATTCAGTAGGGTGCCCTAAAAACATACAAAAAACTCCCCTAATGCTTTAGGGACCTTTGGGACATGTATCTAATGTCTTCTTTAATGGACACTAATAAGAGAACTTGACAGACAAGCAGCACATCTTTTGCCATAGAGACTGAAATGAACCTTCCATCACCACACACATTTTGCCTTTTCACCACTTCACCTGAGTGCTCTGTGTGCTACCCGCATAATACACTTTGAATGAAGTCATTCAACTTAAAATCACAAATCCGATGACAAAAACCCTGAGCCCTGTGTTTTATCGAGCTTTACTCGACTAAGTTTTTTCCTTTTTTTCCCAGAAATTTACATCTCGGGGCTCTCGTTAGCATTCTTCCTCACAGAGCCAACAAACGCTGTCTCTCTGCCTGTCTTTCATTTTCACCTAGTGTGCAGACGATGCCAGGGGCTACTGCAAACCCCAGGGGTCCCTCTGGAGGAGGGCAGACAATTATCTGCTGCTTGATGGCGACTGCCTTCCCTGACACGTTCTTTGCGGAGCAGCACAGTGTGTCATTTCTGGCTGCAAATGAGAGGGACCTCTCCAACCCATTCCCCGAGGCCTTCCGTAACAAGCGTGCATCTTAAAGGACCAGAGTAGCAAGGACTGGACAGCCTCTTCTAGAATGCTTTGTAGTTTTGTGTTTCTTTATTTGTTAATAGTTTTGTGTGTAGATTCTATTTTTTGACTTGCCCTCTCATAGTGGATTTTCATATGGTATTAGAAATGTATGTTTCATTTGTAGCCATTTATTGCTAATTATGTCAGATACTTGTGTGATTAGCTTTAACGCACCCTGCAAAGCATCATGGCCAATAGCAAATCTCTATGGTTTCTTGGATGTCACATCAGCCCTATTTCTGGAGTCTCGTTACTGAAAGTATACAAATAACCACTTGCTCTACATGTTTATTGCTCTTGATTTGTATTTAAGACCCACTAGGATCCAGGCCTGCATAGATTAGAGGAAGAGCCTGAAGATCTGAAGATACTGTGGTTTATCTTTCATCCTGTCTGCGTAGCTACAACATGTATATTGCCCATATCCCTGCATTTTGGGAAAACTGAGTCAACTCCCTCAAAGCCTTCTGTGTATTGTTATCCAATATTAAGGCCTTTGTTACTGGGCTGTTGCATTTCAAGGGTGGGATTCTCTCCCGTGGATAATGCAATAGGTTTTCTGCTCTCTAGCAGAACAAAGGGCTAGGACATTTGCTGAGCCCTGAATATATATCTCCCTGAAGCCTGGCTTTCAAAAGACTGTCTGCTAGAAGTCATGAGTTTTAAGGCACCTCAGTTCACCCCAAGACTGCACAGCAGTGCAAATGTCTGTTATCTTGCAACCTGTATTCACTCTAAGATTGATTTAAGGTATAGAGGTGTGTGTGTGTGTGTGTGTGTGTGTGTGCCTGTGTCTGTGTGTGCTTGCTTGCATTTAATTTCCTGTGTGTATTTTGGAAAGGTGGGGGCCAGAGGAGGCAAGAGAGAGAGAGAAAGAGACAGAGAGAGAGAGAGCGAAAGTGAGAGAGGGAGAGCAAGAGAGGTGGAATCGTTAAGTAGGCCGGGACCATCTGTCCTCTCGGGGAAACGAAGGCACGCATGATTGAGTGACACCAGCTTGTCAAGAGAGGGCCTGCCGGGAAATTTGCTCCTGGATCACTGGATCCATAGACCATGGTACCTGCATGCCAATCAGGCTGCACCAGCCCCTCCCTCCCTCCCTCCTTCCAGCCTCCCCCCACCCCACTGTCCGTGTGTCCCAGCCACTCACAAACCCATCCGCTCCAGAAATGCGCACGCTCGCAAATTACACCCCTGCACAATCCTCAACAATGGCTGTCACAGCCTCTAATTAAATTTGTCTTGGGCGCTCACAGGCAGAGGACGATTCCGGTCGCGCACGTTACAGCTGATTGTCAAAACTCTCCCCATGAAAGAGATGTGAGTCGAGGGAATGGAAGATACTTTATCCACCTCACCCCCAGACCTCTGTGGGGTTCTAATTAATGATCTACTTAGAGGAGAAAAATGTCCATATTGTCTGTACGTGGTATTATTTATTATTAATTCAGCTGACATCCATGGTAATACAAGTATCGATGGAGGAAAGGGATGAGTGTGCTCCGTACCACCCGTGTGGCTATTGATTTACACACTAGTAAATGAGGACCACATAGTCGCGTGTGAGAAATCAGTTCAGTGTTTGTGTGTGAGGGGGAAGAGCCGATGAGCCAAGTCAGCAAAAAAAGCCATCCTTACAGGGCAGGAGAATAATTGCACCTTTTGCTGTTATTGTTTTTATCATGGATATCTGGAAATCTTTCATCGCAATAATTCAATGTTGCCAGTAACTGAATGCCATTTTTAAATAAAATGTATTTTCTGTAATTGTTAGGAAGTCATCAGTGTTGATTAATATTTTTCTGCTTAAGCAACCTTGACATGAGACATCCATATTGCCCCCTGCATGAATACAGAATTATATCAATACTACAAGCAAGCTTATGAATTCAAGCATTATTTAAACCAGGGAAACTCAGTTAACCACCCTTTAAAGCACCTGGCATGAAAGAGCTAAAGTCTTTCTTCATCTACTGAAAATGTCTCTCTTTGCACAAAAAGAAGACAAAGTGGATTCTGCCATAAGTGGAGCTATTGTTCCAGAGAAACGATGTAAAATGACCGCACTGTAAATCAAGACGGAATTTGGGGGGTGCGTGGGGGGTTGGGGTGGTGTTGGGTAGAAAGGGGATATCGACATGAGTCATGTATTCACTGAGCTTCTACTAGATTTCAAATTTAATATCCTTTCAATCCAGCAAAGCAAGCATTTCCTGTCACCTTTCATCAACTTAAAGTCATGTTAAATTGACATTTATTGTGAAGCATATACATAAGAAGATTATGGGACAGTGTTTGAAAAGCAAGTCTAGGCTGTTTTTGAGTGACTGGTGTGGAAACTGACTTTGTGTATTTGGGTTCAGGTACTGTGCAGTCTGCAACTTCACAAAGAAAAGAATAAGTTGCAGACAGGGATGAAGTCTGTCATCCCAGGAGCCAAGTGGCATTTATTTGGGCTGACCTGTACTCTGATGTTATTGTTGTCCATGTGATATATTGGAGATGGAAGGGTGACCCACCAGAGCAAGCAGTACAGTGTGCAGTGTCAGTGCAGTTCAAGACCCTGCTGTTTGTGATGGACGTGGGTCGACTGCTTTCTGATAAGGTGCATATCCTCTGTGTTAGGCCCACACACCATGATCCCAGATGGTGAATCACCTAAGCCTGTGTCTCTCTCACTCCGCTCTTTCTCTGTCTTCGCTGACCTCAGGGTTGGTGCTGGATGTCTCTTCAGGGATACCTCTCTTCAATTTTCCCACCATTAGTCCCTTGTTTGAAGAGTTGGTTTTTCTTTTATGTTCCATCTTATGCCAGGCTTGGTAGTGTAGCACTTCTAACTTTTAATGCCCCTCTCTCATGCAAATGCCCTAGTTACTTGAACTGTAGCTGACACTCATGCTACAGCAATATTTATCTTACCTTTTGAAAAACTTCACAGGCTTTGTTGGAATTTGTCAAGTTCCTGTCAAAAGCTGTATGAAGATATCGAAGCAGTAACTTTAATGCAGTGAAGGACAAAAGGAGCAGAGCAGCAAATGAAAATGTTTGTGAAAATAAGTGAGCCAGTTCTCCAGATCTATGTCTGACTTGTTCGTAGTTATAAAGAAAGAGACGAGGGAGTCTGAAGGCCACCGTTACCTAAGACAAACATCCTTGAGCTGCACTGATTTGTGTGGCTGTTGATCCCCATTCAGAATGAGTGAGGGGCTCTAGCGCAGGCCTGTGACACATTGTTTGTTAGTGGTGCTGCCACCCCACTCCTGGGGGATGTTGCACCGAGAGCTGGCAGCCTGCATGGCAATGAGTTATACTCTTCTGTCAGCCACGGGACGCCCAATCCGCACCTCTCTGAACCGCCGTGTGAGTTATAGTGAGGTGTCATAGGAGCTGCTCGCCTGAAAAAATAGAGAGTGGCAGAAGCTCCACTCATCATTGTCTCTGGCAGCCTATGATGTTCAGTCTCCTGCGTCACTCATCCCGAAGTCCCACTATAACCCTCTTTGTCATAAGTGATAAACATTTCAAGTGCCGTGTTGACTGCATCTGTTTTTTTTTTCCCTCACACTATGTGTAATCTGGAGTGACTGCAGACACACTCACTGGATATATTTAGCACTTCATACGTAGACCACAGATTCCCACACAGCTAAACTAAAAGCTAATGCGAAGGCCTCTATATGTTCTTGGAAGTGCTTTGGAAAGCTCATGTTGTACTGTACAGACGTATCCTCCTCTTTTGGCCATTGGGGAGTGGGAATGGCAGGAGGAGGAATGCTGGGCGCCTAGGGACACAGGTTTCGGTGTATTTATCTCTGTGTGGAGTCGAGAGCCGGGACGTAACGGCAGAATTAAAACCCCGGCTCTGGCTGAACAGCCCAGGTATTGGGTTAATCCCGATTGCTGTGAAAAAACAAAACAAAAACTCCTCCACGGTGATGACAGCAAACCGCATTCCAAAGCCCAAGACAAAGGTTCGTGCTGTAATGCAAGCCTCTAATTTAGCGCAATGATTGCAGTGATCATTAATGACACACTTACTGTACCCTCTCAAGTGCAGGCATGCAACCTATTTCACACCCTGTTGACGACCCTGTTAAGAATGGATGTGAATCATGCCTATTTCCATTCTTTCCGTGACTACTTATTCCCAGTTGGTGCTGGATATTGCTTCCCCCCAAAAAACATAAGTGCCGCCGATGTTGCGCGAAACATGGCGTCTTTCTCACCGGGCCCCGGGTGTGGAGAGTTGTCTGGGCCCATGTTAACGGCGAGGGATTAGCCACCGCGGTCTGCCTGGCAAGGGCGCGGCCTCCCGAGGTGCCCGCTCGGCAGCGCCAGGATGAGCAGAAGGTCGGGACATGCTGGAACACAGTGCCACGCTGGGGCAGCAACAGGGCTGGCGCTACGGGCAAATTAAAAACTGCCAGACCCTGTTGGGTGACGTCCCGCCTCTGAGTCTGTCATGACTCTCCCGTGATGAGGAATGCTTCTCCGCATAGAAAAATCCCTGTAGACAGCTTTGAATTGTGTTCACCGTAGCATATTTTTGTTCTACCAATGCTTTTGATGAAAAAAAAAGAACTTTAAACACACATTTTAGCATCTCGGTGTCAAAGGAGCATTTATTGTACCCTCAGAATAAAGCACTGAAGAAATTAAGGTTTACTCATTTTATTTACAAATACAGCGCTGTTTTGATATGCTTATTATTGGGGAAAAAATTTAACGTGCGAGTAAATGCTTTGCATTTTGAAAAGGGAAGAAATACATGCAAAGACCAAGACATACATAATTCATAATCGGGATTGAAACACTTTTCCTTAAAAGGAGACTTTTATGTATAATTGGTGCTTGAGATGGGGGGGGGGAGAAAAAAATTCATCTGGAACAGAAGCACTTCAGATGGTTTCCCCTCTCGACGGATTTGACTTTATCCAGTCCACAAGCGTGCGCTCTCTGGGGCTTTGAACCAAACCACACCTCGGCTTTCAGCTTGAGCGGACCCGGCTGGAAAAAAACAAGGTTACAATAGCGAGGCTCGGCCACACGTGACTACCTGCGTCCTTCAGGTTCGCACTCGTCCTCTCTCCCCCTCTCGTCTTTGCTTCTCTCCGTCTCCCTTGCCCCCTCACTCCCCTTCTCAGTCTCTCAGTCTCTCAAGCAGGTGGTCTGACAGTAAAACAGAATAATTACCACCGTCCCTTGCCTACATTTACTGGGATTAATTGTAATTTTATGCTGTTAGATGCTATTAAGTGTCATAGGAAGTGTCACATGGAGTACCTGACTCAATCTGCTTGTCTCCAGGTTTTCATACACTTGTACTCAGTGTCCTGTACAATGTGGAAGGTTGACTGGAGCGAACATGACTGTCAGGATAATATACTAACAGCCATATGTAACATGATAAATATGCTTGTATGCCAATATACCTCACCTGAGCAGACCACCTGAGGTCATTTTAATCGCTATGTCAGGTGTGTAAGAGTCTAAATGGTGTTTTTGCTCATCAAATAACTTGCCAGTGAAATTATTATAGTACTGTTCATGAAGATACATTTACACCAAAAACAATAACCTAGGGGTATCATGGAAGGGTCCTGCAGTACTATTTAGCACTCATCAGAACCTCAGTACATTTGAAAAACCAGTGGATGGAGTCAATAAGTTATTATGCAGTATGTGTGCAGTGCTGGGCTCAGCCTCTGAAGAGGGAAAAAAATCACTCTAAAACACAGTTGCCACCGTCAATGTGTAATGGTGCGTGAGGCGATTTTAGTGAAATTAATAGACGCGTCTCTCGCCTCCCTGCTCCATTTCTGACAGCGCGTTTTGTTCCACTCGATGGAGGTGTTTGTGGTTTGGGCGGCCGTGCGCACCGTGATGCAGCACATCACCAGTCATCGCCGAGCATTCAGGAAGAATTAGCCTCCTTTTTTTCAGCATGTCGCTGCAAACTGTTTTGGAGGAGATTCATTTCGGAAATGTGCGCTGGCAGAAACCGCTGGATGCCAGTCTGGCTCTGATCCACAATGCTATATAAACCACTATCTTCACCCTTGCCCAGGTACTACGATGGCCAAGAACTCGAGACACAGTACATTTACATTTTACATTTAAATTTATCCATTTGGCAGTCGCTTTTATCCAAAGCGACTTATAAGTGAGGTACAATACAACACAAGTGAAAACCATACAGTCAACAACATTAATAGTGCTGCATCACAAAGTTCCAAAGGTTGGCCAGGGAAGGTACAAACTAGCAGGTAAAGCTAACGAATGCGTTAAACCATTACAACCAAAGCCTTACAACCAAACCATTACGTTAAACCATTACAACCAAACCAATAATTTTTTTATAGTTTAGTAGGATATATGGGGAAGTGTTTCAGGTAAGCATTGTGGTATACGTAAGTGGGCGCCTCTCTGAGGTGGTGAGACAAGGTGATGGAGAACTGACAGAATCAATATGTTTATGGCCTGCATTCACAGTACATAAATGCCTTATGTGCTGTATAGCAGTCCATCCAGGGCTTCTGGCTCAATGTTAGCTGAGGTCTAGGATTCACGTAATTCATTTGCTTGTGGTTTTGATTACCGTAAGGCATGCAAACCATGAAAGGAAAGTCATTCTTTTTTCATGAATAACAAGTCCCATCCAAAACCATTAATGTAGACATGAGACATTGTCTGTCAATCTGTAGATATTTTTTTATTGCATCTTTTCCTCTATTAAAAGCAGAGCACTTACATAATGTGCATGATTTCATTCAATTAACTTTGGTGAAACTGATGTTGCACAAGCATCAGATTCAGAAATGAATGGGATATCCCAAAACTCCTCCGCAGATCACCACAACAGTCTTTACTCAAGTACTGCATTGAATAATATTATATCTGTACTGTACTTATCTGTATCATAAATGTCAGCACTCTGCTTGTGGTGAATCATTACAATACCTTTTTTATCGCAACTGTGTGTAATTACAGCTTGAGGATCTCTTTACAGTGAGCCTGTAAAACATTCCAAAATTGCCCTAAAGTCATGAACCATCTGTGTGCACTGAGTGGAAGACTCAAGTCTTATCCCAAAAGCATCGCCTTGACTGAGATGTGTGCGACTCATCGGTTCTGGAAGACATGGTGCCACAGCATGGTGCCACACCACAAAGGTGAGCATCAAATTTTCAGAATACCTGCTTAATGGCAAAGTCAGAATTCTGAAGTGCACTGATGGCTTTTGGCTTTTGGCAAACTGACAATCCATTTGCGTAAACTTGTGAATAGATGCTTGGTCCCTCTAGACCTTTATGTTTCTTTTGAACTTTATCAAAGGTCAGACATTGTGTTAAGTCTAGACACAAATAGTTTCCCACAATAGTTCAGAAATAGAAAGTTAAACCTTTTTTCACAGTAAGAGATATTGTGCCTTCAGACCCTGGCAGATTGTAATTTTAATATGTAATTTTAAGGAAGAAAAGCAGTGATAAATTGCAGCTTATTCCCCGGGTGTGTGTGTCCATCACATTTTCTTGGCTCTGTGCTGGAGTGTGGCAAAGTCAGTGCCAGCCTATGTGCACTTCCTATTTACCCTTTTGCCTGAGGGTCTGATCCTTCAGCACAACTCAAAAGATGTGATGGAAACAGTAACAAAAGCAGTACCCAGAACTCCCCTTCGGCAGTGCTGTTAAAGCTGTCAGTGAAACTCATGTTTCTGAAGAATCAAAGAGTGACTTGTTTATAGACACAGTCCAATGTGTGAATGAAAGCTCAGATAATATCAGAAGGAACACAATATCAGAGGTTAGAATTCTATTACACCAGGTTTACATAAGTTTCAGCAATTGTTGGTTTGCCTGTTCTGGATTCCTTCCTGGCCAGATCTAGTTGATATTCAGTCTACAAACAGTAGGAACTATAATAGGGCAGGAGGGCTGCATTATATTTTAATAATTTGTGCATCTTATAATGATGTGTGTCTTCAGAAAGACAGTGAAAGATTTCAGTGAGACTGATTAGATTATGGCTGGCGTCTCGAAGATCGTTTGCTTCGTCCTTTTCTCTACACTTCATTAATTTCGTGACTAAAGAAAATAAACTGGGCCCTGCAAGAATGTGGAACGGTTTGCATAGTAAATGGCAACAAACCTTGAGGACGTGAAGTCGTTATTCATGGTAATGACTAACCTGACAGTGGTGCTTCCACATTTATTTAATCTCCTATCTAAATTGTACTACTTGTTTAACACTGGCTGTGCAAACAATCTAATCAACAGTAATGTAGCAACAACCTCAAAACTCCAAGTCTGAAAACAGTACTCTCATTTTTTAGCTTGGCACCCCAGCTAACTTACAGTAGGTAGTATGAAATTAGTAGGCAATTAAAATTTGACAATCAAGAAGGAAGCAAAATTTCAGGATAAATTGTGGTAAGAATAAAGACGATAAGTGTGAACACTAACTATGGTGCTAGTCAGCACAGAGTTAGTTTCATTTTTGGAATTCTTGAAAAACTGTTGATGTACCTCCAGTAAGGACTACCTGTGATTACCTTCCATAGCTTCTACTGAAAATGTTGCTCCACTAATTGCACTGCTGTATATTTCCATTCCTGTACCTGGCGTTGTGGGATGACTCATACCTAACTTACACTTAATCTCTAAAGAATTTATACAGAATGGGTGTTTCTCAGTCTCATTGTCTAACCAATTAAATGCAAAGGTATAGAAAACACATACTTTTTTCTCCTCATTATAAATTTTTGTTATTGATTTTTTTTTTTGGTTAACTTAAAAATATGTAAAGTAGATAGACAGATTGGATGCGCTTTGTAACTTGTGCTCTGAATTAAAAATAAAGGAACATATTCGTGGAGGAAATAGAAACATGCTGATGGTGTCGGTTGACTCACAGCATGAGCAAACAGGTGCGGCTGAACTCACTCCTTCGTCGAGTTTATAGAAGAGCTCATGATTTATTCCTGGCTGGCAGTCTCACGCTCACACCCCAGCTAGCAGCACTGGGATGGCTCTCTCTCTCTCTCTCTCTCCCTCTCCCTCTCTCTCTCTCTCTCTTTCTTTATTTCTCTGTTTCCCCCTTGTGAAAGTGGACAGTATGGAAACATACGGCAACTGTGTGGTCATTTATAAAAGGGATAGCGTTAAGGAACAGCCTCAGCCCTCATGCTTAAAAGAAAAGCCAGACAATTATTAAAAGTTATTGAACATCAGGCTCTCTGTTTATTAGTGGCCTTTTTCAGACCTGCGAAGAGTCAAATTCAGTAAATTCACTGTCGCACCCGGTGTAGGAAGGTGGAACACAAGTTTATAATTGCGTCTCTTGAAATGCTCTGGAAGCCCTGTCTAGGACACTGGTTTTACTGCCTCTCTCCTGCTCAAGATCAAACCAAGACCTGTGTGGCACTGTGTAGAAAGACCGTGGGGGGATCCTGTAAAGTGAGCAGTCTATGATGGGAAAGGGGGGCACTGTTTTCAAAAACTTCCTCTTTCTTTTTGTTTTAGTTAAACAGGATGTTTATTAGGGTTCCCCTATAGCCTCCACCGTTATGAATGGTAGATTGGGAGCTGTGTGTATTTGTATCCAGAGCAACAAGAACCATGTTAAATTTATTGGTTAACACTAGAACCAGTGCTGTTAAAGTGCTGCCTAAAACTTTAGGCTAAAAAATTAAAAAAAAAAACTTACTTATGGGGTTGCATTTGAGCATTGTTTTTGACTAGTTACCAGTTCATGTAATAATCCAAATTATCCTATAATCCTACTATATAAAGCAGGGCAAAAACACTTATTTCTATAAATTTATTCAGCTAGCTAATAAGAAACCAATTAGCAACCAACAAATTTGGAATTGATTTTTTTGTTTTTGTCAAAGGTATAACAGTGTATAAAATTGTGCTTTAACACTTCATGGGAAAAATTCTTTAAAAAAAAAGAAATTTCTAAATGCAAAATACCTAAAATGCCTAAAACAATACGATATTTGACACATCTTATTTTCAACCAGATTTTTTTTTTTTTTTTTCTAAATTTTTCTTTGTACTGAATGAAAAATGTGTTACGTCTTGCCATCCAGCATGGAGGCTACCATGCAGAACCCAACCAGGCTTTACAGTGATGTGAGACAGGGCAGGCACATGCCACCTGGCAAATGTCACAATCATGTCAAGTGACAGCGAATGAAGGAGTGCCATGTTTACAATGAATAAGCCATAATTGCGAATAATTGAGGCTGTTAAAAAGTATTACTGTGCAATTGTACCTTCAAGGGGGTTATTTTTCCCAAGCTAAACTATAGTAATGGCAAACCATTTCAGCAAAACAGCATATTTAGGCAATTACTCCTTTAATTGTTTGTTTATTTCTGGTAATTACAGACCACTTGACACAGTGTCACCCAAGTACATTAAAATTACATTCAGAATTCAACCAAAATAACTATAACAAAACCGACAGACTCCGACAGACAGCCGAATCATTTCTTTCTCTTCCCTTCAGAACCCAGTCAATAAACAATCTACATAAGTTTATTTTATCAATATTTAATGTAGGGCTGCTAAAGGTCGCTTTCATACAGGTCTCAGTCAGGGCGTTTTGATGTGAGTTGCTTTGAAATGTGGCACAAACAGTAATCCTTGGAGATATGGGTTGTATATGTTATTGTCTGTGCATGTGTGTGTGTCTGTGTGTGTGGTGTGGGTGTGTTCATGTGTGAGTTTCCATATGTGTATGCATGCACGTATATCTTTGTGTGTTGATGTGCGTGTATTAATATTTGTATGCATGTGTAGGAGACGGTGTGAGCTTGCGCGCAGGAGTGTGTGTGTGTTGTCATACAGTGCTTCAGCAGGAGGTCCCATTCCTTCTCCTCCAAGGCTGCGGGCGACCAGATTTCCTAAATTGCCTACAGCCGGCCTACGAATGGCAGAACATAGGGCTGAATTTTAACGACCAGCCAGGACAAATGAGCCAACATCGGCACACAATTAGGGAGAAGTCACGGCTAGGTGTCACGTTTAAACGAGCAACATGATGGCCTCTTTACCCCCGGTGAGGTAAACCCCTGCCCCTGGGAGAGGCTCATTAGGGCTGAGGCGGGCCAAGGAGGAGAGGGGGAGTCGCCTGACAATCCAAACCTGAGAGGGCTGGCAGTGCAACGTTTAACCAACGCAGCACATTAATGAGGGCATTAGCTCAGGGGTGGGGCCTACGCTCAGCTTGTCTTCCCTGCCAAGCTTGGCGTGATGAGACCATGAGAGAATCAAGCTTGCTGAAATCAAATCAATAATGCATGCTCTTGTTTTTCAGAAGTATACCACCTTATTTTAGAGCACTTCTGAAGGTCCACTTTAACTGTGGAAAATAACACACTTTATACTTCTGTCAAAAAGCCAGTGGTTCAGTATGTCACTAAAATCCTGAGCTTCAGCAGAAAGAGGAGCCTGCCACCCTGTTGCAAATGAGACCCATTTGCCTTCAGAGAAAGAAAGGCTTACTGTCCCAAGCCTACAGAGGAAGCAGCTGTCTATTAACATTTAAATTATCTTTTTCACAATGAGATAATATTATCCTGGTGCAGTGAAGAATTATTGTAATTTGAAGGCCTTGGACGGTTAAAATTAACTTTTAGTTAGCAGCAAATGAAATTTACCAGCTTCAACTGTGGTTAATGAGTTCTTCTGAAGCACTGTCCTTCAAAGCTTTCTTCCTCATCAGAGATCGTATATATTAGGTCTTAATGAGATCTAATTAGGACTTGGGTGAGTGAGGTATGATGTGTGTGTGTGTGTGTGTGTGTGTGTGTGTGTGTGTGTGTGTGTGTGTGTGTGTGTGTTTAGTTTTCATGCCATACTCAGTTTAAGTTAATTTGCCAGAAACTATTGGTAGTCACCATAATTGGATTCCATTTGCCCATTTGACCTGTGTATTTTTGTAAGGGGTTTGTATTCCATTCCGTTTAAATACTGATGACAATTGCAGCATGCGTCCGCTGCTGGACTACCAGCTGACACTGTTATGATACGAAGACTACACTGCAATGTTTAACTATGTTGTAGTCACCTGGCTGTGCATGTGTGTGCAAGTGTTTGTGTGGGAGGATATGTGTGTGCATGCATGTAGATGTGTGTGTGTGTGTGTATGTGCGCTTGAGTGTGTACATGAGTGTGTGAGGGAGGGAGAGTTAGGGCTAGATGAATATTGCTCATTCCTAAAAAGCTAATTTCCATGGTTGCCATGCATGTCCCTTGGGGTCCGCAACCTCTAGTCTCATTGTGAGAGGACCCTGTCTGAGGCAAAGTGAATTCACAGTGAGGGAGAACTGGAACACTGCCACCAGATGGCTAAACACAGAAGTGAGTGTAACCAGGATTTCTGTATTTACATTCATTATATATTTTTTTTCAAATGTTCTATCCCAAAGCGCAAAAGGTGGAGTTGGAGATTTGTTTTTGTGACAAAGAGGTGCAGACTGGGATACTACATTCCAGTCACGATCTAGGTTGAGACACTGACACAGATGAAAGGAAAGACAAGGATTATGTCTATGTGTGCCTGTGTGTGCAGGTGTGTGCAGGTGTGTGCATGTGTGTGTGTGTGTGTGTGTGTGTGTGTGTGTGTGTGTGTGTGTGTGTGTGCATGGTGTGTGCGTGTGTGGGTGTGTGTATGTGTATGTGTATGTGTGTTCGTACATGCATGTGTGTGTGGATGGGGGTTGGGATGACAGGCACCACCCAGATTTGATTTGTGACAGTCACCCACATTGTCACAGTGCCAGGAGGAGGGCATGTTGGTACGGGGCCTCACAGGAACCTGGACCTGAGCCAGGAACCAACTGCTCAGTGCTTGGCTGTAATGTCATCTATGTAATGTGATGGCTTCTGATAGGATGTTAAGTGGGTGCACTTTAAAATATACACCCCAGGCTTCATAAACAATTTAAAGATTTAAACTCCCTTGAGCTGCTCCTATGACACTATTACTATCACACTTTTCATAGTGTTTGTGCTCATTTTTTGTGTTGCAGTGTAAAAGTATAATGATCTAAAGAAAGGCATGCCTGGAATAGGAGCTGAAAAGGTGACCTGAAGCACATCAGTTTTGCAACATTATGCAGTTTTTTTGTTGGTTATATTTTTCAGAAGATGATAAAAGGGAGTTTCCCTAATTATCCTCAAGTAAAAAAAAACCTCTCAGACAATTGCCTGACACACCCTTTATTAGAGAGCTGCTTCTGTCAGAAGGTGATTTATCCACATGAGGCATTGCTTGTTTGGTCTATACATAATTCATGTTTTGTAGTCGATGTTTTAGGTTTGCTATTTTTCAGGGGAGAATGGGGGCCAAAGGAGGCCCAAAGGAGAATGTCTGTGATACATATAAAATCTATCCAAATGTGTTGTTCACATTGTAAGAGACCTTGTAAGACCTTGTAAGAGTTGTAGCTCCAGCTAGCTCATCATGTGATTTTACATTAAGGCAAATGTTTTCTTTGATCAGTTGCACTTACTAACTGAAGAGAATGGATACTAATGGAGGCAAAAGGAATGCTACGATATAACTGAATGTAATGAAAGTGCATTTCTTAGCTGTCTACCTCCAGCCTGCTCTCAACCCCCCCTAAAAAACCATATACCTGTTTAAATCCCCCTCTCCTCCCCTGATTACTTTAAGTAAACACCATGCTATGTCTGTGACTGCATAACTAGTCCTTAGTGTTACCAGTGCTGAGCAAAACCATGAGGCCTCAAGCATATGTTCAGCTCCTGACCCTCCACTGCCCAGCGAGCCCTGGGGTCCCACACCAATCAGCTGCCTGTCACACACTCCATCCCAGCTGCCACTGGCGACAAAAGGGGCGGGGCCTGGAGAGGGGCAACAGGGAGGGATTGCGTGCGTGTGCGTGAGTGGGTGTGGGCGTGTGTGTGTGTATTTGTGTACATGCGCTCGTGTGTGTGTGAGTGGGTGTGTGTGTGGGAGGATGTGTGTGTGGTGGGGAGTGGTAGAGGGAAGGGGCAGCTCTATTAGTATTACACCCAGGAAACCCTCATCTGCCAGGGGCTGATCTGCATTGCAGCCAGGGGAATAAATGCCACAGTGGGAAGGCCAACGCAGTGGCAGGGCCTGGCAATCAATACCCCCCTCTATTGATCTGTGTGCTTTAGAATGCAAAAACAGGTTGCAATTATGGGCAGGTCATCGCTTCAAAGAAACAGATTAAAATCACCCAACGTTATTAGGAACACACCCTCGACATGTTGATGTATGTCTGACCGTGCCGATGAACAGCGTGTATGTTTGATTTGGATTGGAAATACGCTCCCCTATTGTCTCATTGGAATTCATTCATCAGCATGGCTGTTGTTGAGATTTTGGTGCAGGCTGCCTTATGCGAACCGACTTTATGTTGATTGAGGTTGGGAGGCTTAAAGCTGTTGCTGTACCCTCAGCTTTAATTTCAGTCTCCATGCTTTGTTTCCCTCTTGGTCACAGGCCCAAATCACAGGCGGATATCTTTCTCCTGTTGAATAGCCACGCCACTGTCCCATTTCGAAATTACCATATTGGATATTAGGTTTGGAACACATACTGCTTCACACAAACATGAACACAGAGGTTCAATTAAGATGTTAATTGGGAGCCAAGTAAGCATTTCTAATCTGATTAACAAAAAAATGGTGCACATTTTTTCCCTCCCTAATTAATATTCGTAAAGTAATTAATTAAAAACCCAAACATGAGTGTAGTATCCTCTTAGGTCATGTTTACTCTATGATGAGATGGGTTGAAGTCAAGGCCAGCAATGGTTATTTGTGGATTTCAGTCCCCAGTGCTAAGGTTCTATTTCAAAGGAAGTAAAAAAGTAAATAAGTGAAAAAGAAATTTGGATGTCACTGTCATTTAATGACTGCTGGTTTTTTTCTTTCTGAACCTTGCCAAAAACCTGAATTGCTAAAGTGTATAATATAATATGTATATTTTATATGAAGCTGTATTGTAAGTAAGACCAATGCTTATTTTACATTTAAAATGTATTCTTTTTCTGTTTGGATTGATAGATTGGATTGGCAGAAAAAGCCTAGCCTAACAACTACGAAATGAAGCCACTCATTTAACATCATCTGTAACTGTTAATTCTTTTTATGTTTATTGGAACACCTGTACTGAAAAGTTATAATATCATTATATTCCTTTATCATAGGTGTCCATTGCATCTGCTGTCCTTGGGATTATGGTTCGTGATTTGGCACTTTACCTATGCTATGTGCAATGAGGGTAATCTCTTTTATGGTCACTGTAGGAATTACAGTATTATGCACCACCAATAATTAAAATGATGTAATTATAGTATTAAAATATGGAATAAGGGTACAGTATGCAAACCTGAAATCTGTCTGTCTAACCTGTCTGTATGTCAATCTGTCTGTCTGAGACATGTGCAATCTATGTAATGTAACTGTATAATGAGCTTTCAAATGAACAAATTCAGTGGTCTTACATGCATGTTTGAACAATTTTGATATTTATAAAATATTTATACTCTTTCTTATTTGTATTATTTACACTATATCATTGCTTGCTTGTCTAGTTTTGAGATTTTGGAATAAAAAGGACATTTTTCCAGATATGAACTCAGTGGTTCAACACTGTGCAAACACCATACCCCTTCCCTTTTCTCACATGCAGTGTTGTGACTCATGACTCAGCCAGGCGTCTAAGGAAGAGCATATACATCCTGCTCTGTGCTTCCAGCCTGCTTTGAGCCTCTGTCTCTGTCCTGTGTTTATCATTCATCAAAGGGGTCATTTTGAGCATAACGTCCTATTCTGTTAAAGGTATCTACACTAAGACGAAAGACTTTGTTTCAGTAAATATTCATGCCCTGTACTCCTATGAATAGTGGGGTAAAACTGCTTCAGGACCAGTGAGCATCCCTGTGCAATGAGGACTGCCATTCTGCGCAAGTGCCCCCTACTGGAAGGGAATGCTCATTACTTTGTCCTTCTCCTGGTGGAATGTAAACGTGCGCTGCCTTTTTCTCCCTTGATTTCATCACTGTAGCTCCCTCTCTGGCCTGCGGAAGGGCCACAGTACAAGCTTGGAAAGGGTGATTCCAGAAGTGTCAAGCCTTACATGGTGGTCCTGATTGATGCGGAGCCTGGTTTTAACAACAAGCCGACCTTTAACACAGCTTTGACATAGTGTTCTTAATGGTACTGGAATTATATCCACAGGCTACATTTAGGTGTTCAGTGGGAGTCTTTGTATGTGGCACCCTATGGTTTTCACAATGGACAAGGGGGTGTATAACCAAAGTGGAGGGAGTGCTCCAAATAACAGTTTAGGGAAGGACCAGGCTATGCTCCCTCACAAAAGTATCTCCAAAGTCCTATATTCTGATGAGATTTTCATTCAGATATTTACATATGCATGACATATTTTTTGGTTTTTAACATCTAGCTCGTGCAGAAAATGTGAATTAACATAATTGTCTTTCCAGTCATTGTATTTTTCATATACAGTACTGCTAATATTATTCTATTGTTTGAGTCCCTCTAGGCATATGAGTGAGTGATTCTGGCTGCGCAGTACATTTGGGTGGTACCTCTGGAGACTCAGTATCAGGTTGTGCGGAGTCTGTGCAGTGCCTGTCCTGCCCACTCTCACTGTACACACCGACAGCAATGCCGGGAAGCAATGTGCTTCTAAATGAATGTAAAAATAAAACAGCACTGTTATGTTGTTGCTGTAATTCTTTACACTGATAAAAGACAACAAAGGCAATGCCTGTTGTAACATCTCCTCTGGCCTAAAAAGCCTATTTCATCATTACTTCAAGGTAGAACTTTTTTCTTTCACACTCTGTCTGCATGGTTGATACAGTTTGACAGTGTGGCACAGAGGTAAGAAAATGGACTTGTAACCCAAAGGTTGCCAATTTGATTTTCAGGCGGGCCACTGCTGTTGCCCTCTTGGGCAGTATACTGAACTGGAATCGTCTTGTTTAATACCCAGCTGTCTGAATGGATAAAGTAATGATTGAACGATGAAGTTAAGATAGGATAAATAAGATAGGATAAGATTACAATTAGGATAAGAGCATCTGATGAGTAAATTCAATATAATATCCTATTGTAAACGAAATGAGAGAAGACAGAACTCATGTATCTGTAGTGTCTTTTTCTAAATCACCTAAACGTAATCTTTTAATAACCCTGTATAAAGTATATGTGCATTTCATGTATAGCCCTACATGATCAAGAGAACAGTTTTGGCTTCTCTTAACAGACCAGGACAAATTCCAACATTGTGCTTTGATCTTTGATCTTTGCTGCAAGCAGATATTTCAAACGATTTGGTATCACCACTGGATGGTCGGTCAACCAGGGCAGTGTGTAGGACACTACAATTTCCTTTCCACCACTCCTTTCCACTATAGCTCCTTTACTGGTTAAACATTGTATTCTCTTACTCAGTAGATGTGCCTTGACTGGGTTTACTTTTATATTATGAACATGAGTTTTGTCTCCCCATTTGGCTTAAACAATGTCTTCCACTATCTACAATTTATTCACTTTCTGTGTCTTCTGTGGCTTTAATGGGCAAAAAAGCCATTAGATCTGAGATTTTTTAGAAATAAATTGTAAAATGACAATGGCTGGGTGAATAATGGAATGATGGGCGCACTCTACACAGCTAATGGAAGGTGTCCAGCCTCTCTGGCTGCCTGCCTGGCACCAACCAATGAGACTACAATGAATCAAAGTGAAATGAGATTTGCCACAATTTAATAAACATACGGCGCTGTGGAAATCATTTAGCCTTTTTTTTTCTTCCGCTGTGTGGAAGTAATCTTTCTGCAGGTCACTCTGTTTATAGGGGCTAATTTTGAAAAGCCACAAGGCTAAATGAAAGGAAAATGCAGTTGAGGTTATTGTGTGGAGACAATGCTGGCCTGATTGTAATCCCTAGGTCTCCACGCAGACTGAAATGATTGCCCTCAATCATGGCCAATGCTCTGCTTCCGTGCAGGAAAACAGGTTTATAATTTGAGATCTAGGAGCCTGTGAGTGGGTTGCCCATTGCGCAGGACTTGTGGTTAAAATAGCACAAACAGAATGCTCACACTTTTGACTAAAAACATCTTAATATGTTAAGTGCTTTCATCACTTAAGAGGCAACAGGCATGGATTCTGTTGTTCTAAACAAATAAACCACAGTGACAACTCCTATTCGTTTACTGCTGAAGAAACAATACTGTTCATGGAAATCCATTAAAAAGAGTTGAATTAGTCATGTACTCTCTACATATAAGCACCTAGTGCTTTTGCCGTCAAGATGAGTGGCTATTTGGTCTTGTACAGGCTTGGGTGATTGTTCCCTACAATTTGACCAAGACCTTATGTTAAATGAATGAAAGTCTAAATATAGAATTTGTATAGGACATCTTGAATAAGTATAATTGTACATTTTGTAGAAATTCATGATTGTTTTCTTTAGATGATAATAATTATAACATTTTAATGGAAGTCTCTGTGATCAAAAATGAATCAAAAAACATCAATTTGACTACACAACTACATTTCCCATCTTCCACCAAGGTAGTGAATGTGAAATTGATTTGAAATGTTGTTTATAGCTGCAATGAACTGTAATGAATTTAAATAACCAAAAGGATTGGCTGTGTGTTACATGTCATTGGTACAGCATACATTTTAAAATATGCACAGGTGAAGTGATGCAACTGTTAAATACAGATTGAACACTGATGTAATTTAATCAACCAAAGATAGCAGGTCGATAACAGGTAGATAACATAGCACCAGTAGCTAAAATAACCAGAAAAAAATTGCATACAGTTGTGAGTTGCTTGGTAACCTAATGCCATATATTGTACAGTGAAACTGTTGCATAAGTTGTACTCTTTGAGAATGAATTCAGGAAAAAAAATGCAGTACATTGTACTTCTGTACCAGTTGGCCTTTGACTTGGTGCATGTATCCATAGAGAGTAACGCGAGAGCTTCTGACTTAATCACTGCAGCACCACTCACTCACTTTGTCTGAGGCCTCAGACTTCTGTATCATCTGTATTCAGAGTACTGAAATAAAACTGAGAAGGTGTCCTAATGATCGATTTCTTCGCTCTTAAAGAATGTCTGCAAAGACAATCTCGACACCCTTTCAGTATTATTAAAACATGAAAGCCATTTAGGCAGCTTGCCTCTCCATCTTTTTGAAGTCAGTCAAGTTAAAAAATTTAAAGGCTGAAATGTAAATGACCTCACACCTATCTGCTACATGGATTGCAAGGGCTGGGCGGTTAAGATGATCAAATTTCCAATCGCACTCGAGTCAGTCCAAAGACAAATAGTCCAATTTCAACTATTTCTGTTCCTTAATTTAATCTATAATTTTATTACACAAACCTGTGAAATATCCCGGAGGCAGCCACTGGCAAACATTTAGAAATGTCTGGGAAAAGATGTGAGGTGGTTAGCAACGGTTGTGATAGACTCAGACTGAGGAGGAAACTAGCACTAGCGCTGCTGAAGGGGGATGTTTAACATGGGTGTCAAGTCCCCTTTCTCTTTAACCCCACCACAGCTGATAGATTCACCTTTAAGGCAGGAGAAGGAACTTTTAAAAAGATTTACTGCATTAAAAACAGAGGAGGGGGGGAGGGGGCAGAGGGAGCCGGGAAGAATCATTCTTTATGACTAATGCCGCTGTTAGCCTGTCACACAAAGAAAATGCTTTTTAATGTTTAGATTAATTATTGATCAAAGGGGGCCTGTGGTGGGATTGTTCCATCAGGAGCTCTGACATAAAGGCCACAATGCGGCACGTCTCGTCTGCGCACTGTCCCTGCGCGCGCCGATGGCACCCAATTCATCATCCTCTATTGAGAGGCAGCGGGAGAATGGATTTACCCCCGGTTCCCCCCGGTGGCGAGTCCCCAGACGCCAACTCCGCAGTGACCCCCCACGGCCTCCCAGGGGAAGTTTCAATTAAATGGTCGGGACATCCAAGATGTTTTAATCCCTCCTACCCCCGTTTATCTTCATATCCACACCTCGCCACCAGGGATCCTGGATCCTGGGAAAAGCTCATAATCATAATGATGGCTTTGGCACTAGTATTAGTGCTATGAATATTGCTACTGCTGAAAATAATAAATCAATAGTTCCTTTTCCTTTTGCTTTGTGGAAGCCTCTATCAGTAGTTTTACAGTCCAGTAGTATTTTCCTGTATGATGGATTGGGAAGGACCTTTTTACATTATAAAATATTATTGGCATTTAGCAGGCGCTCTTATCTAGAGCAACTTACATCGGTTGCAGGACCTATGATCTGTATAGCCAGTTGTCTGTCCAATGTTTATGGAAATATTGGTGATCACTTCTTTAAATGCCCACTGTTGTGCAGTCTTGTTTCAATCAACTAATTTACTTTATTAAATAATTACAAAATGGTGAAGTAAAAGTGTCAGTAAAAGTTCAAGTGTGCATTCACACCAGATATGCAAATAGACAGACTGAAATTCTTAATCTGACTTTTTGTGCTTTTTGTCACAGTTTGGCATCGGTAGTTTGGCAGCACCACATCAAGCTGGACACCATGCTGTAGCTATAACACAGTTTCCAACACCCACTGCATTGGCAGTTGGGATCCTAAAGACTACAGTTTAATGTCTGGCTTTACCAGCTCTCTGTTCTAAGAGCCGTCATATTTTTGCTCTTGTTCATTTGTCTGTAGGTATCACCAAGGAGCTTCAAAAAAAGTTTTAATTGACTTGCTGAAATTTTTAGGATATGATACTTCAGCTGCTTCATAGAGATGTCCAGTCATAGCATCTCTGCCTTCTGCCTTGCGGTGAAAACTTGTCGGTTTCTCCTTCCCTCATTTAGTAAACTCATCCTCCTTCCCCCTGTATGGGCTCTGCAGGCAGGAGTCAGAGTCCCGGGGCTCTACGAAATCTGAGTTAACAAGCTGCCTCTGCTCCCGATCTTCACAGTGGGCTCTTGGAAATCACACCAGCAAGAGTTGAAGGGGAATAAAAGCCCTATCAAAGAGTGCTGTAGACCACAAGAAATCAATACCCTGCATATGGGAGTCACCTGCTAGCATTGTGAGATGGGGCTTTTAGTGAGCATTGTATTTGGTTGTAAAGTGATGGATTTTCATTAGTGTTCTTGCCTCCTGTGTGAGGGGCTTCTGTGTGTTTTTCACAGATATTTAATACACGGCTAGAAATAACAATATAGGCCTGTAAGCTTTTTTTTTCCCCCAGTTAGTGTTTATTCCATGCAGACGGTGGCCTAAATTTTAAAGGCTGGAAGTTCTAAAAATACATTAGATAAATAGATACAATTTGTGACTCAGGGGACTACAGTCTCGCTTTGCTATACCAAGTAAATTCACATTCTATTGTGTGTGCTTTCATTATTATTTTGAAATCATTAGTTGTTATGCCATTTTCCCCAGCTCTTGCTTGGAGATAATTCTGATTTTTTCAAGTCTTGGAGGCTGAATGCAACTTTCCATTTTGAAAAACCTATGTTTGACCTTTAAAATCAATGTGATAGATCACAAAACAAAACATCACATTTGCAAGGAGTTAACTTTTTCAAAACTAATGTGATGGCTGATTGGAACAGATGCATTTTGGCAAAGCTTGGGTACTGTGTTCTGTCATGCTCTCTGATGCACTATCATGCTCTCTTACTCACTGAAATACTGCATTTTCAGTCCAGTGTAGAATCTCATGTCCCATTCATGGGATACATTTCAGGCTGTCAGAATGGTTGTTGACAGTCTCCTCTGATATTTTTCAAATATTGTGTTTGATATTTCTCTTTTTGCCGTTTCTAATCTGACATGTCCTTGAACAAAACACAGATTTGCTCAAAATGTGTTTATTTTTGCAATAAGCAATCAAACTGAAGAGGTTTTCAGGTATTACATTCTGTATGCCTATAGGAAAGGTTTCTTTTTAATGGAGTTTGATGCTGTGATGTATATGAGTACGTGTGTTTCAGTGTTTCTCGTTAAACCTTGCTAACCATGCACTAGTACAGAATTTATCATTAAGACAGTGCCACTCAGCAAATGCTTGTCAAATGCTTCTGCACAACCAAATTTTTACAATTTTGCGAATCATATTATTTTATTGGAGATTTAATGCTCAATAATCAATGCTTTGCTCAGTTTTCTAAGTTCTGAGCAGAACTTATTTCTGATAAATAAATAAAAACCTACACAATTGAGTTCTTACTTTAGCGTCATTCGCTGTGCATAGGCGTACACGTGACTCGTATACATGCCTGCATACATGTTGCAGACGTGTATACCCCTGTATTACAAAATGCATGCAATAAGCCTGACAGTTCAACCTATCCCAATTAACACCTTTTTTTAGTTCTAACAGGTTGTTCATTTATTCATTACACCCTCCATTCTCAGAACACACTGCTTCCCCTATTTAGGGGGTGGCCCTCCTGGTGAGCAGGGATGGGAGGGAGTTGTTAGATTCCATTTTAGGGATGGAATGGAAACAACAGAATCTGCTTTATAAGCCTGATCCTCCACCACTAGTGTGAGAACAAACTAGAATCTTAGGCAATGAGCTTGCAGCCTCAGGACTTCTACTTATCAGTCAACAGTTGATGCTCCACTGTGGGCTTTGCAAGTTCAGTGGTCTTTAATTAGTGTCTGTTTACTTACTCTTCTCACACTTCCAAACGGTCGACTTTCATTTCTAACTCCGATATCAGCCTGACATGTGCAAGCTGCTTGCAGGTGCAGCAGGTAGGGAAGCAGGGGCATTTAGGGGAAGCAAATGAAACAGCTCTCAGGATAAATCTAACAATATACTCTGCTTTGTCCTTTACTCTTAAGAAAAGAAGTTAAGACTTTAAGCAAATGTTACATTTTTGGTTCTTACTTTTTCACTAATTTCACTGGCCTCCAAGCACACTATTTCATTGAAAGTATCTACATAATAGGCATTTTAGATGGATTCTCCTGCAAATCTCAGTGAAGAACTTTCTTGTGATCAGCAGCCAGATCAGGTGGTGCAGGATCGAGACGGGCTTCGATTGATCCTCCTGTCATTCAAACTCTATCAGCGTGGGAATGAAATGGAGCTTACCTCCAACTGCTGATGGTGGCGCTCGTATCCTTGGAGACAGGACTCACCCCTATGCAAATGCAGAGGGATGACAGAGACTGGCCTGGAGCAGCCATGTTGCATATTAAAGTGAAATGGAGGAAGTTTCAGTGTAAGTCTAAAAAACCGGGCCTGTTAAACTGGTGTACTGAGACAACAAGGTGTTAACCTGCTGCAGCATATCACTCACTGACGATTGCCCTTTTTTCATTTCACTGTGTGTGGTCACAAATTTGCTACAGAGTGTTAACTAGTTATCACACAAAGTACTGCTGTAATGATTCGAATGATGACAAATAATGATGCAAAATGCACTGTAAGGCAGCTAAGTATGTGTCTCACCATCAGGAATCCAAACCATGGTCTCCCATCTCATTTCCTATGTTTACTGAAGTGAAACAGACAACCCTAAGGTAGCATATTATGTAGAAATGTCAGCACTGGACTTTTCTCTGAGGTGCGTTAGGAAGTTGAAGAACATGCCCTAAATGACATGATTTTGTTAGCAGTATCATAAAACTATAAAAATTCTTTCCAACTGTGCATGTTTTTAAAGAATGGTGGCTGCCAGGGTATGACACCTTAGCTGAAAGACCGCTTCCTAATCCATGCAGAATGAAGGCACTGTAAAACCAAACTACATTTTTTTTCTGGAGGGCAGCCTATTCAAACAGTTATCAAAGGAAATGGATGAAAATCATAACCTAGCCAACCGCTGAATCTCTGCACACACCTCCTGTGGCTTGGCTGCCTATTCTGTGCATTAGTGGTGGAGGAAAATTCACTGCTCCACAGTCCTCACTCTGGTCTGTCTCCTGCCTGGCTGTGATTCACTCCTTTTATGACTCAGAGGGACAGTATTGTCGCTGCTGAAGCCTTCCTTGCTGGCTGGTATACACATTAAATAGGGCTACATTAAGGCTATGGGGCCTATTCTATTTAACAAGTACTGTACGAACAAGACCCCCACAATTCAACCGAGGAAGGATTTTCTTTGTGGGACAGAGGTTTTTAAGGAACGGCTTTCTGTTTTCCAAAAAAGTCACGTGACCATTCAGTGGCAATCAAAGTATTTTATTTGTCCTTACCTAGCAATATCTTTTACCACTGGGCAGTTAATTATGCAGTGTGTAATGAACTGTGTACAAAGTGGCCATGCTACTTATGAAATGTGCAACCTTTGGCACCACGTCGTTGCAAAGATGAGCACAAGCATGAGTGCTGACAATCAATGTGACTGTGTGTAATTGAATTTAAGGTCACGGTTCACACCTCATAAAACCCCTTGCGTCTCACATGGATGTGTATCAGTGATCATTGTCTGCATCCTTGGATTCCTGTCTGTGCCCAGAGGATTGCTCTGTCGCCATGTCCATGCCCGAAACACTGCAAGGTGTGAGAGTCGTGCTGGCATGTAGCTTCAGCTCTCTGATTGCATTAGGAACAGTCCTTTAATAGCAGATTGATTAGGGCCTAATGGGGTATTGATTGAAGCAAAGTGGAATGTAAATTTTTCATCGCAGTGTTTTGGCTTCAAACAGCCTGGCTGTGCAGCCGTATTAGTGGCCATGATTTAAATGTCCATCAACACCCCTGGCTGCCCGCCACCCTCAGTGATACCCAGAATCTTCCTCTCCATATGTCATGTGCCTGCATCAACCATCATGCAGCAACTTGTCCTGTTTTACTACAAAGCAAAGGGGGTGAGGGCAGGTGCTGTCCTTTCAGCTACTCTTTAATATCCTCTTTGATCAAAGGTTCCATCATGGTTTCTCACATCTCTGTTTACCCATAACAGATGCTAATGAAAAACAGATCTGATTTTTTGTAATGCTTTTTTCCCCTTCATGAATTACCAATTCATCCTTGCATGCAGCTAATTGTTATTTTTTGCACTATAATTCACACAGTGCACACTATAGCATAGTAGGCACTTATAGCAGGATAGGTGCTACTTCACTGACATCATCTGAGCAGCGTGCAGCTGCTTGACAGGTTGCAGGGGGCCAGAGAGCACTGGGACCACTAGATTGATACACGCCTATCCCCTGCATAACAAAGCCAATTTGGTCTGCTGCTGTGGTGTCCTGGTCATCACCGGGAAATGACACGACCGCACGTAGGGCTCAGCCTGTGCTCAAAGCGAATACCTTGTCCACTGAGCCACTCAAGACCCAAAACAAAAAGGTTCAGATGTGAGCTGTTTTCAGAGAGTAGATACCATAAGTATCTGTGCCTGTATTCCACCATAATCCTCTACTCAGACTTCAGGTCATTGATCATTCTGGACCAGTTTCATGCGCTGTACTTACACAGCCGAGTTCTCGTTGACTTTTGGCCAATTAGTGCCGCCCTGTTCACACCGCGATTTCCAGCTCACTGCCTCAGCGAATATATTAAGGGATATGGGTGCCCTGAGTCTGTACAGGAGCTGAAGCGGAGGTCCACAGCTTGTGTGCATGGGGAAATGTTCACTTAAAGCATTGCTGGGCAGGGTAAAGGGAGGTTACTGGTTGATACAGGTGAGGTCACACTACTCACTTCACCACACTGTGTAATACCAAGTAGGCTTATGAAGTTCTACACTTGTTGAAGTACTACATTATTCACCTGTTCTCTGGAGATATTGAAAACACTATTGAAAATACTCAACCGAATGCATGGATTATAATTAGCACTTAATTATAATATTATGTGATTGTTCAGGGCTGGTAACTGGGAGTTGGCAATTGTTCCAAACTGAATGAATGAAATGTGTTAGTGTCTGGGGAAGATGTCATACAACACAGAAATGTCAGCCTGTTTTGTCTACCTGTGTGTTTGGATCGCAGACTTGTGGTGGCTTTGGAACGTTCCTGCTTTACCTTCTGAAGACCAGTTGCCTTTGGATGTTTTTTTATTGGGCAGCCTTCCTTTTACTTTAAGAATACCTTTGATTTTTTAACCATACGAACAGCAGTAGCTATTTCAAAAAGATTGCGTTATTTTCTTCAGTGGCCTCCCGTACAGGGTTTATCAATTGTGCTTTATCTCAGTCTCATTCGTCACCACTCTTTCTTACTCTCACTGCTTGCTTCTGTCTCTCACTCTTTGCATCGCATATCTTTCACATTTCAGTGGGGCATATCAGCAGGAGAGATACCCTCTAACAACGTCTCTGAACCTCCTACCTTAACATCGTTGATGCTAGCCTGCTAATCAGAAATCCTGAAACAATGACAGCAGAGCCTGCATGTACATGGTCCAGCTCAGTCAACTCAGTTTTTTCAAAAAGATTATAGAATCTTCTTTACCCATCTAATAAACACGTGAAACTGCTTCGATCTACATGACTCTAGTGTGTAATCTATGTTCTTTTTTTCCGGAAGAAGCGGGATTGCACCCTCTGAAGGCACTGAACCTGAGAGCCACAGCAAGTGGTGACATGCATGTAGTTATCACCTGTCTGTTGCCTGTAAACAGGAGAACACACCTGTGTTAAGCTAAGTACCTGGGTCATGGGAGCGGATCATCTGTTATTACTGCAGCAGAGTTGTGTTTCACTCAGGTGTTAAGAGTTTTTGTCATAACTACCAGGCTAGTTTACAAGCCAGAAGAAATGTTTCATGCCTTCCTGTGGGGAACAGTCTTGTATAGAATTATTTCTCTTGTATTGATGTATCAATGTTTGTCATTATCTATGTATTAAAGTATTAATATAATAAGTTCACTATTCACATATCCACTCTGGATAAATAAATTGCTAAATGACCACAAAAAGATCACTAATAATATTTAATTATAAAAAAATGATCATAGGAAAATCTCAGAGTGCATAGATAGGTTACATGATTTACATAATTCCAGTGTGTCCTGTCATGTGTTTGATAAAATATCATTAAACAAGGGAAGCATCCGTGTATACAATCAAAACCCCATAGAATATACTAATAGAAGTGAATGAAACTTCTGCATGCTGTGGTCTTTGCAAATCCCATTTACTCAGCATGGAATTATAGCGGTCCTTTAATGTTTCTGGTGTTTGAAACAACATTCTCTCAGTGTCAGTCATTGAGAATTCAATATTCGGTACGTTGATAAAGTGTCTTTAAAAAAGGTCATAACATTGAAATGTGAAACACACATCATGCGGGATGTGCAGTGATGAAGTGAGGGCCATTTGGAAACTAAACCTGTGTCTGTTGCAGAGAACGGGAATGACTGAGGATCAGCAGGACGCATTTCTCCTGAAACACTGATGGCGAAATTTAAGAGCTTAATTCCACAGTTCCATTATACTGGTACTGCTGATGATTCGCCATCATTACAAATGATGCCTTTACTCAGCAGATGCTGGACCATTTGTTAAGAAGAAGAATTGACTCTGTTGGGAACCTAACGATGCCTTTATGTGATGTGATCAGTCGGAGGTAACTTTTTGCATTCCACATAGTGATTAATATTACAATATGGTATGTGGAATTTATAAAGGGTATCATATGCCAATCCCCCTGCCACCCCCACACCACCACCAGAAAAAGACGACTCACTACAGTTTGTATTAATGCTCCATTTTCATATACAGTATATATGCTCATGTTATATGTGTGTGCTTGGCTGTGTGTCTTTCTTCGAAATAAAATAAATAAATACAACACATTTACTTTGCAAAAATTGCTCTTTATGGTGCAACAGCCACAATTTGAATAGTTGCAGGAAGAAGTATCTCCCTACAGCTTTTTAATGAAGTATTCACTTTTATGAACCATATATGCATGAATTAATAAATGGACCTTTTCCACTCAGAAATGAGACTGAGAAGGAGATTGCTTAATACAAACGTACAGTCACAAATTGCATAAGTATAGGTAAAAATGAAATTTACCGGAATGGCTGCAGGTTATAAAAAAAAAAAAGTAAATGACTTGGTGTGGAGGTCCTATTGTAGCTCTCTGGTGTAATACCTGCAGCTGAATTATTACACTGGGTTTCCACAGGATGAAGATGATGATACATGTCTCTCTGCTCAGCTGTAGCTGGGATGAGGCCCTTGGTCTCCGGGGAAAGATGGACTAATCCACTGTGACATGTATGCTCGCGGCTTTAAATATGAATGAGGTGATCTTCATACTCCTGTCCTACTTGTACCTGGATCTACATTTTAATAGGCTAATTACTGGCCAGACTTGGCGAGTGGGTGCTGCTGAATGGGTTTTTCCTCAGAGAGGACCTTGTTGGGGATGAATGCAAGAACCTGCTCTAATCCCATTTTCCGGTGTTGTGTGCCATTGTCTGAAGGAGAACGCAAAGCACATGTGACACTTTCGATAAGACAGGCCCCTTTCGAGGTGTCCCTGAACTGTTCCAATCCTGCACCTTTTATAATGGCTAATGTAGAACCAAGGAGAACTTTGGGGGACCAGAGCCACATCAGTACAATATGTGATACCAGTAACAGCAATATTCTTACTCTATTATTTTGTTTCGTAGAACCTTGATTTTTTTTTTAAGAAGAGTATGTGGCCACAAAGTGATGAGTAGGCCTCATTTCTCTGCAGAGGGAGAAATTCACTATTAATGCTAATTGGTAATAATTCATTCTCATTATTACAGCAGGGAGGTATGGTAAATATGTGACTTTGTGGTATGAAATGAGGCAGCTCTGAATTGGGCCTCCACTGGGATCCTTGTTCAGCTTTCACTGTGTGGCCAAACGTAAATCCCCCCGCCCCCTCAACCCCCATTTAATTGGCTGAGAAATATGAGTTGCAACACTGAGACCTTGTCTTCAGTCTCCACTGCACCAAATGGAAGAACACAGCAGCTCCCAAGAGAGTGCTAAAGTCCATGTCATGCCATCATCATTATTATCTGAAATACAAGGGAATCAAAATGACACTCTTGGAAGGCATATACACAAAAAAAGAGGTCATGAATTAAAATAAGGACATGTTTACTGCGTTGAGGAGTACAACTGGAGCAAAAGAGAAAGGAATCATCAGTAGCTTGTCATCTTCCTTTGCTCACTATTTTCTGTCTGTTCTGTTGTCTATTCACTGTTCAACTATTCAAGGGGTAGAGATTTCCCTCTGCTCCATGACCTTTTGGACTGGAGGCACAGTCGAAAACCTGCCATTAGTGTGTTGTCCAATCAGTTTTGAGGCTGATTGAGTGACCTTTGATAAAACAAAGATTTTTGCTGAGGACAGAGGTGAATATTAACAGTCATTACTGTGACTGTCATACAATAGCTGCAGCAGAGATAAGCATCTTGGCAAAACCCCAAAAGTTAGAATTACAATCCTAGTCTGTATAAATTGCTACAGAGCCTTTACGTTTGAAGCCTACTGGAGGTCTACTTTGGATTTAAATAGTTTTTTGTAATCATTTCATGTTCAGTCCCATCACTATCCATCCCTCCCTACCCTACACAATAGGTGGTATAATTTAAGTAACGCTCGGCAAGTAAAAACATCCATCTCCAGGAATAAGAGGAACGACTCCCATCAAGATGGGAGCGATGACTTTAATTCGCTAGCAGGCCTATGAAACAGATGGTTTTCAGACTGTTGATATTCACAGTAATAAAACCTACTCTGAGAGACATTCATCTGGGTCCTCGGGCAAGAGGGAAGATGAACCCTAACTCATAAACCGCACAAAGGAACACTGTTTATTCCACTCCCTGGAATACCGACATGTTACTTCCTTTAGAGGTAAAAATGCTTTCTCCAATCTAGAGAAGGGTCAGCCAAAAGGAAGGTAAAGTAGAGGGGAGTAATAATGGCTCAGTGCTTCCTCTCCATTGATTCTCTTGTGCAAATAAACTGGGACAAATTCAATTTTATCTGCGGGAAGCTCTTACCCAAAGCTTTTACTCCACAACTACTTCTTTTTGGCTTCAGCTTTCTTTCTTACTTAGATGTCATGTAATTGTAATCGATTTTGAAACCCTTTTTTTTTTGCCCACTTGCAATGCATTACCATGTCAACAGTACCTGCGCTGACATCCCTTCATTAAAAATTGCATTGCATTTTAAGTGGTTCTTTCTTACCAGTTGTAGATTATTTTGGATTAAAATGGATATAGAGTTTAGTCAACAGTGTGTGCCTTTTATGGAACAACAGAAATTCAATTTGAAGCAACACTCGTCCTGAAGAAAAATCTTCCTCGCGTTTGTGTGTCTTGCCTTTCAGAAAAGACACACACAATGCTGGAAGGTAAAACAGGAGTCATGTTTTTGATTTGGGCTCTCGGTTGTGAGATTGATTTGATTGTTTGGTTGACAAACACGCAGGCTCTCCATGCTTTAGAGTCTGCATAATGGCATGATTAATGCACTGAGTCCCAAAATTGCTCCGCAGCAACATGAAATTGAATTAAATCTCCTGGATACAATCTGTAATTGATTAAAGATGTCTAGGGAGGCAGGAAATAGCATTTATAACACACCGACTGCTGTGGACAAATCACTCATTTCAGAAAGCATTTTACTCACCAATCTGAGGAGACTGTGCCCTTCTGTCTCACTCCTAAATGGCAGTTTCATTCTATTTCCTTCAGCTTTGATTCCAGTGTTATTGGTTTCTCTTATCTCCGTGGTCATTTTATGCCACATTGAGGGTGTGTGTTCATTTGCTCTAACACTGTGTGTTCATTTGGTCTGCAATTATAAAACTCCTGTGTAGACAGTCATTATTGGAGTAATGGTTAAATAAGACTAATCTGTGAAAACACCGAACACAAAAACATGATCTGATGATGATGGGTAGTGACAGACAGATAGTGTAGAAAGTGGACACTGGAGCTAAAAGTGTCCTCAAGGTAACTGGAGAAAAAAAAGGCTCCCTATCAGCTTGTGCGGTGGAAACACAACATGTTAAAGTGGTTGTTATTACTGTTTCCTCTTAAAAGCAAGGCCTAGCCAACTGCAGGAAGTCAGAATTTGAATTCAGATTAAATTATATGCATACAGATCACTTGCTTTTGTCAGGCCAAAGAGAATAATTCCTGCTTCTGCCCATGTTATGGCTGATTGCTACAATAAGTCTTTCACCCTCCATCAGTGCATTACAGTCTTTAAGTGCTCAACCTACACAATGGCAAATGGTTCAAAAGTGCAACACGGTCTGAGTAATGGCAGAGATATTATGTAAATATATCTCTCATCACTTTCTATATGAATTATCTACCTACTGTTTAATTATGTCTGTATAATGATTAAAACCTGGAGATTGCCTTTATTATATCCATAATAATATAATAAAATGCAGTATGTTGACAGCAAGAAAGGAATAGTTATACAGAGTGGGCTGGCCATTATAAGTATCCATATACATTCAATGATATCTTAAAAAAATGCTATGAAATCATTATGGTTACCATTTTTATTTCATGCTAATATATGCAGAATATGTCTCAACAAGAGATATGTTTATGATTTTAGATGTGCTCTGCTATTTTATTGTTTGGTTGTTATTAAAAAGGAATATGCAAATCACAGGACCAATTAAGGTACATGTCTGTCCTTTGCATATACTGTACGGCTTGGCTTAATATCAACACCGTAAATTATTGAAAAGAGGGGAAAAGGACTTATATTCTTTGAAGAGAAGTGTGCTCCCCTGGGATGTCAGCTATCAACAAGCCTGCTGCCGCTCCCTCTAAGCAAATTTTCTATATTAAAAATGAAATTCCTATTTGCTCCCATCTAATTTTCAATGAATAAGAATTACTTTGCAGACAGGCCCGCGCAAGCCCGCTCCGTTCTCTCCCTTCCATCCGTTGTCTGATTGGTCAAAGCGTGGACACCCCTGGCGCCCCCTCCCCGCTAGCTCACCTTTCTCCATGGGTGGCCCAGTAAGAGAAAGCATGCACACACATCACACATTAGGCATTATGGGCTCCATTGATATGATGAGCCTGAGGCTTTGACACCAAGACTGTTTCCATGGAGAGCAATTTTAAAAACCTTTCGCGGCATTACAGAACTGCAGAAACCTGGTCTAATGCACAATGATGCTGTTTTGTTATATTGTCTCACCCACCCTCACCCAGCTGTAAATACTGTGGGATAGCAATGAACCAAGGTCTGCAAGATTAAATGAAATGAATAAGGTTTAAAATTCAAATGTTCTTCACTCTTGAAGGTCATTCAGACTGGTGGAGTGTGAATGTGGACGCTACCCTCTGTGTTCAGCACTAGTCTGATGTTTTATTAACAATCCCAAGCCTGTTTTCCTGTGTTGTGTATTTATTGAGGGAGTTTATGTTTAGTCAGAACCTGACACCCTCAGCTTGTTTGTACTCTTTAGGATGATGGATATTGGATCTGCGGAACCCCATTGCTTGTGTGTCCAGTTTGGAACAGATATGCTCACACAAAACAACGGAATTTAATTAAGGACAAGCCATTTAGGATTTGATATTACCAGCACAGATGAGTCAGATAGAGTTTGTATGCCTCAGCTCTATTTGTGGTTAGTGTTTTAGAAGTCCTGAATATGCGGATTCCCACTGCCTTTGCTCTTTGGAATTCCATGCAGCCTTAAAGTAAATAGAGGCTTCATACATTTTATTTGGTGGAAATCACTATGAAAATGTAAACATTTCATCTGTATTTATCTTCTGAAAGTCAAGGGGTGAATAAGATTTCAAAAGGTAGGAGGTGTACAGATTGGGATATGTGATTATGAAGCAGTTTTGCTGGGAATATATTCACACGTACCTATCAGACCTTAATCTTACAATTACATCACATTTCTACCACAAGACTGAACTCTGTGCCCGTTCTGCTGCAGAGATAAGCAGAGGCAAGTCTTAGATTTTTTATTGGAAGAGGTCAAATAATATTACTTTCTAAACACAGACTTGGGTGGCTCTGACACATTTTTCATATTGTACAGCTGGGTGTTTTACTGAAGTAACTGGAGTTAAATTACCTTGCTCAAGGTTATAGCAGTAGGGTGCCACCCTGGATTTGATCATATAACCTTGTGACTATAAGCTCTGCCCCAATGTCATGAGACCATACTCATATCCTGCCATGAAGATATTTGAGTTGGGCAGCTCCCTAACCTTATGAATGACCACAACATGGATGATGTCAATATTTTATCAATGGAAAATGGTTTACTGCACCATGGTTTTGTCACAGTAATTACATTACACTGTCCAGTTAAATGGTCTTCTAACATTTCTAAGCTGATCAATGTTCTAATGCTGAACCTGCTCAACAGACAGTGCCTTGAGCACAAAATGAAGTAATTTACTTATTCCTCCACTGTTTGTCCATCCACCTATCCATGTCTATGTGACTCTGTCGGTTCCCTGAGATTCATTTCTTTATCTTGGTGTGGATCGTGTTTTCATACCGAGCTCTAAGTTGTGTCCGAGTTCCCCGGTCCCTCCGTGCCTGCAGACATGGCGTGGGTGTTTGCAGTGGAGGCCGAGGCAATCATCCGCAGAGGGATGTGCAAATACGCGATGCTGCAGTCTCCTGTGAGGGGAAGATGAGCAAACACGGGAAGACAAGGGGGCTGACCCCTGCTATTCTCTCACAGCGCACACAGCCTGCCGAGGGGGGCAGGGGAGAAAACACTCACCCATGCTTCAGAATAATTGTTAAGTGTCATTACATATTTTTTGCATATGATTCTCCCCCTACCCTGTCCGTATGTCGGCAGCTGTAATAGCCCAGTGAATGTAGCACCAAGGTTGGCTGGCCTCTCCACTGTCTCCTGACGGGACTATTATGCAGGATAAATAAGCAAAATGCAATTTATTCTGCGCCGTGAAGGTTCAACAGTTCTCCCACTGATCTGTGACAACCATTATCATATTTGCTGTCAGCATTACACACGTAAGGGGGCAGGTGATGCATTGTGAGTAGTGGGCCCTGATAAAGCCATCAATAACTCGTCCACAGGACCTGCTCACTCCACCGAACCTGTGAGGGTGGGGTGGGGGGGGGGGGATGGTGGTGTGTGGGGTGGTCTCCAAGGGGAGCGAATCGACCGGGCGCAAGATTTAAAAACACTTTGCTCGGATAGGGGTCGCCTTGAGTGACTGGCTCCATAATTCACCTCCTCTGCCAAAAACACCCCCCAGCCCCCAACCCTCCGCCCCCACAAGTGGAACATCATAATCTCCGTTTGCAAGTTTGCTGTCCCTCCCTGCTTGAGGAGACGGGACCAGCGGCCAGCCCTGAGTTACGACATTTGACAGCTCGTATAAAAAATTTACTACCTTATCATCCAGATTTAATTCATTTTTTACCATGATTAAATTGAAAAAATGAAATAAAGGGGGTGTTTTACTGCTGTGTGCCTTCCTTGAGGAGAAAAAAAGGAAAAGATGTGATGCCAGGCTGTTTGAGAAAGCGTGTAAAAGCGAGGGGGTGGGACAGGAAACACCGGTGGAAGGTGCTGGTGCTCCTCCAGTTCCTTCCCTCACGGATCTTCTTGTCAAAGCAATGCCTTCCCTGCAAACAGCTTTTCTAGCGCTCCTAGTCCCCTTTCCCTCAAAACTCTTTCAAGTCCCTAACTACTACAGTGGTAAATCTGTGTAATGAGATTACACACACATTTCTCAGGCTTGGAATGTATGCATGGTACAGTTAAACCACTGTGTGTCATAAAATCTGCCTATGCTTGCTGTGGAGACAGAGGGAGATTGTCTGAGAGCTCTCTCCCCTTGATACTCAATTATATTACACCTGTTAACAACTGAATTGCCCTGAGCATGTGATGGTCTCAAATCTGTTACATTCTTTTTTATTTTCTTTTCTGTAGGCAAACCTAAAAAAATCAGGGTGATGCTGAATTTTCACACCCATGCATTGTGGCTGGTAATTTGAGCAGCACCATCTAGCTAGGCAGACAGTGTGGGATGTTATCTGATCATGGTTACATTATTTTCTGTAAGCCCTACAGTGTCTGGCTTAGACTTAATTTGATTTGAAAATGACTCTGAGCGCAGCTGCCTGGTGAGAAATTTTGGTTTCATCTGGGATGCAATTTTTTAAAATACTTTTAGAGTGAATGAGCATACACACACACACACACACACACACACACACACACACGCACACACACACACACACACGTACATATATATGTATGTATTAATTGTATGTACTAAATCATCAGCTTGATATACTGAATTATATATATATATATATATATATATATATATATATATATATATATATATATAAAATTCAGTATATCAAGCTGATGATTTAGTTTTCATCTTATTTGAATTTATGTATGTATATTTTTATTTACTACTAATATGATTCATTTACAGTTTGACTTTCCCATGAAGCTACTTTGAGCTTATCTGCAAGTCACCACATTTCCAAAGCAGTCAGTTTTGACTATGTGAGCAGACTCCACTGAGATGTGGAAAGAGGAACAGATAATGCCATTCTATTAAGAAAGCCCAGACATAAAACACTAAGCAATCTATCTGCAGTGAAGATCTGAATTTATTCCAACTGATTGTTCTTTCTTTGAATTTCAATTTTGGCAGAGTTTTAGTCCTCTGAAGCTGAAGTCTGGGGACCGCTGTGCAAGTCTGTGATAAACTGATCGTGTCGGGCTGGAATGTATGGTGCATCTCAGTGCACCCTACCCCGGCTCTGCGCTGGGTGACAGCGGCCCTTGGTCATCAGCGGCGGGGTTGCTCTGCCTCTGTGAATGAGGCAGTAATCTTCATCCCTCTCCGTTCTCACCGCAGGCCCAGCTCATATGTCAGCGCGGCGCCGGGACCCGGGCCACAGGGACGGGCCGGGTGAAGATGAGACGGGGCCCTCGTGCGGCCCGGTGATTGAGCGGATCATCAGCGGACCCCGCGCTCCATTCGGAACAGGGCGGTTCAGGGGAGCGGGGGCCCATAAATCCTGCCGCACCGCGCCCTTGAAGCAGGACGTGGGACGCTCCCACGCACACTACTCCATCATCATTACACACAAAAGCAGGCTTTAACTATGGCTCTGGAGGACACATGAGAGACTGCTCTGAGCAGAACTCTCATCTCATGACTAAAATTAGTGACAGAAATGCAAAGATAACTCTATTATGCGAGAAGAAGGGTCAAATGGACCCACCTGAACTTGACTTCTGAACTTATATTACCATATTTACATATTATCAATTATAGTTATATGTGCAATATAAGAAGGAATGGTGTGGTAATTGTACTGGACTAGGGATTTGAACGCTATAGATTGAATCTTCAGTTCAGAATGGCTGCTCTTTCACCTGTAAACACAGTAACTTAATTTCCGCAGTGAAAAAAATGAAATCCTGCAAATGTATAATGTGTAGGATGTGATACAGTAAGCTGTGCATATTTTCCTGACCGTCTGAGGAAATGAAATCACGTATAAAATCTAAAAATATATAAGTGACTTAAAATGTAAAAAGTGGCCCTGGTGTCATATAATTTTGTATGATAAGAGACAATGTATGTTGCTATGACAATTATGACATTACTGTCATAGAAATTTTATTTACATCACTTATGCTGCTAATTCTTAAATATATTATAAGACTCTTGATGCATATGGTAAGTTAGTCCCATCGAACACTCACATAGTGTTTCTGGAGGTGTGAATGGCACATTGATTGTCGCTGGATGATATCACTGGATGATATATGGAGTTTTCTTAATTTTGTCCTGTGATTATATCAGAAAAAGATGTCATTATCACTATGGTTTGTGTATGGTTTTAATTACAAATCATTTAAGTCATTACCGATAATAGTTGTAATGCATAGGGCCACAGAGAAGTGATCTGAAAAGCTGGTGTTTTACAGAAAACGTTAATAACCTAAAGTTATGTCTTATTATCTCTTCCCACATGGTTTCTAAAAACATTACACACAAATCTATACAGGAAGGTCTGCTAGGCCAATGTGTGCTAAAGGAAATAGTGTTTGTCCTCATTTCACCTTAAGGGTAAAACAAAATTATGATTCATCACTGTGCATGGAACAGAACAGCAATACCAGTAAATAACAGAGTTACAGAGTGGTTATAACATTTATTTTCCAACTGACAGCTCTGATTATCCTCCATTATTCATTCTGGGTTTTTCCAGTTTTTTCCCATCTGGAAACTCATAGATAAGGTTTGTACATTTTTGTATTGTTGTAGTGAAGTCATAAATAGTCTGTCTGATGATTAAAGACTCAAAAAAAGACTCAAGAATAACAATTAAAGACTCAAAACACTCAACAATTGCAATTACAACCTCAAAAAGGTCAAACTACAATGTTGTTATGATTGTGCATTTGTAATTCTGAAAAATATCTCAGTTTTGTCCATGCTCCTAATGCTGTCTGTACCAGTGTGAACATGTTCATTACCTAACAGCTAATTAGTTGCAAGAACTACAGCATGTGATAAAATACAGACTGAAACTACAAAACATAACAAAGCAGTTAATAAATTGAACTTTCAGTGGAGGCTGCAAAATGAGTTCATGAAAAATGTTATTTGCAGATAAATCTACTGTAGGTAATATACAAAATGACAGAATACTTCAAAATCTTGACACTGTCTTAGCAGCATTGCTTGAACAAGGTTCATCAGTGTATGGAAGTGGTAGAAGTGGAAGGGATTAACATTGTAACTTGATATCATTGAGAACGAGGTATGGTGGCATGTAGCTGATTATTTTAATTTTAGGTATACTGTATCAGGGGTGCTACAATCAGGCAATGCTGTCTTGAGAGCCCTCTAGGATCTGTGAAAGAGTGGCCATGGTCTCTGTGGTCTCTGGGAAAGGCAGTGGCTCCGTCTTAATAGACCTCGTTTAGAGAACCTGTCTATGTATGAGTGGGTGAGGTTGAGTGGTCTGAGCACGTCGGATGAGGAGCATTTGCAAAAACCCTGTTTTTTTTCACTGGAGAAATTCATCACTTTTCTGAGCTGAGAGCTCAAAAACTCAATTTGCAGGAGAGAGCAGACAGGCTCTTAACACATCTGTATTGCAACTGATATCCAATTCTTCATGTCCTTTATGTGCCTGGATATACCACTGTATCCAGGGAGTCTAATGTGACACATTCCGTCTAATTACACGAACTAACAACAAAGTATGGCTCTGCTGGTGACAGGTCATCAAGCTGGCCCGTGTTCCAGTGGACGATGGGACCACGTGGCGATTAAGGGCCTGTCAGCCCGCCGATGGTCCCTCTGAATAGCAGCTCGCAGCCATTCCTAACTGAGCTTTGTTGGCTAGCTGGCCGTTACTAGCCAGCTTTGATAACCGGTCTATAACCGAGGCAAAAGCTATTACCAAGGACACTGTTGTGATGCTCCACATTCCCCAAGAAAATAAAGGGGCAGGAGTGAAAAGAGGTGTCCCCTCAGCCCTAGGCACACTCCGCCCTTGTCTCCTGCAGCGGGCTAGCACTTGGAAGTACTTACCGCAGTAATGATTAATATTATCAGCAGTGTCTGATTTTATTTATTTTTTTTTTGCCTCACTCTCTTTCTCCATCTTCTCCTTCTTCTCTCTCTTTGTCTCCCACCCATGTGCGGGAAGAGATAATTTCTCCCCCGCCGCAACCCCCTCGCGAGTAAATCCCATGTGACAGTTTAATAGGTTCAGACATGCGTGGGTCTACAATGGGTCCGTAATATCAAAACGCAGTTGTCCAGCTTTGCAGAGAGAAAATGGTGGGCCCTGTAAAGAAAAATAGAGCCTGTATAAGCACATGGAGAAAAGCACTTGTACTTTTTCACTGCCTCTCTGCCAAGTTTTACTTGCTCAGATCAGTATGAAGTAAATCTATTCACATGCACGCTGTTTGGGCGTGTGGTCTTTACCATGAACCCTCCTGCTTGCCAAAAATCATTTGAAAACAATAAGGAGGTCGACATGTGCTCCTTCTTTGACGTTTATATTGAAATGTATAAATATGTGGATCTGGCTCCCTCAAGCCTGAATCCGCAGGATGAGATTTATTGCAATTGATTTGTTCCAGCAGGATGGTAATTTTCAGCACGTGAAGACGCTTTCATATGCAGATGAGCGCCTTCATTCAGTCGTCGTTCGGCCTCGTCTTGTTTTATCAAGTACGACTTGCTGTGTGAGCAAAATTCATTCCCGTGTGATCAGACTTGTCTGAGGAGTTCAGTCACGCACTTTTCAAAAAGACTAAAGGATGCTCCCTCCTCTGATTGATGCCTTTGCCGCATTCTTGTTTTGAATCTGTGTCAGACAACAAAGTAGATGACATTAGAATAAAGAGCTGTTAAATTTGACTCTATAGCAAGATTTGCTTATATGAACATTCACAAATCAAACTGACTATTAACGTGTGACTGCATTGTTGTTGGTGTTTTTGATGCAATGCAATAATCCTATTGTCATCTCAATATCTCACCTCTGAAATAAAGAGTACATAATACGTCCATCAAAATGGATGATTCCATTGTATCTCAATATATATCCTAACAATAGTAATCCACAGCTAGGACAAAAAGATCTCTGCATTCAAATCCAAAGGAACAGAAAAAGTTGTGTAAATATAAAAGTAATGAATTTAGTATGGAGTGAATATCATTGGGGGGTTTTAATTTTGTGGCTGTTTGTGTTTCTGGCCCAAAGGAAACCCACAGCATCAATCATTGATGTATCTGTAGTTACCAAGGAGGTTTCATCCCTGAAGGGACACCAGGCCAAGACTTGCTGTCTCCCATATGCCAATGACATCAGAACCACGGGAGGCCTGAGTTGTATCTCTGACAGGAGACAGGAGGCACCCATAAATAAGATTTACAATGTTCAGTATCCTTTTACAGTAAGGACTGTCTGAGTCCACAGCATTCCTAATCCTGTGGTTCCCTACCACTGCCTCCTAAAATCCTGACTTCATTCATGTCTCGTCCTTAAAACAGCTTTGTTTAATTTAAATTTAGTTTGTGCGACGCAAAAGCCTGGTTCATTGTTTTGTCTGAGTTTCCTGAAATCCATATCTCTCCAGTGGGTCATAGGGGCTTGTGGTTTGGAAGCCTGCCTTGTGTTTGGAAGCTTTGGCTGTGTGGATCCCATTGGGCTTTGACTCAAAGATGTGTAAGAATGAACTGGCACATCCTTGTCCCTCCAAAGCAGTATTCAGTAACAAATCTCTCATTTCATTCAGAACGTATTCCACTTTCATCCAACACATTAACAATGTCCGTAGATATAAATGCAGTCTTTATATGCAATCCTTATGTTATTACTTTGTAATAAATGATGATAAGGTTAGAATTGTCCAGTACATTCATGTGGACTCTTGCCAATCAACAGTATATACTCTGAAAGATACATTATGCATTCAATTTTGTTTGTTTAAGGCCAATAATATATTGGCTCAATTGTGTAATGTGTAAATCTAAATTCCAGCATACAATGATATAGTAATGGGATCACTTTATAAGGAAATATATGTGCAGAGACACACTACTGGATGGGTTCATTTTACGAATATCATTATGTTCTGTCAGTCAGCTACAGACTCCATTGACTGGGTCTAATATACCCACATCCAGGAATTACATAGTTCCTCGAAAACCACAACACAATTTCACAATACTCATATGCTGAGGTTTCAGACAGGATTTGCATAGTTTAAATGCCGCATGGTGTCTGAGTGTGGCTTTAGCGGCGTCTAATCTGGTTTATGCTGTGTGTGCACATCATGGGAAGATAGAGTGCCTGCATGGCATTTGGTGTGAGAATTGAGAACTGTTTGGTGCCATTATTTTATACTGACATCACAGCCTGTATCAAATTTCCAGATGTGGTCGTCATCCTTACAGCTTGCACTGTAATTCATTAGGTTTTGTTTGTGCATTTCTGACAATGAGCACATTATTCCAGTCAATGGTGCTATCATCTATTATCTGATCACAGTTTGCCACCTTATTTCTGAACTTTGGATTAACGTTGTTACTTTAGAAATGCATTCTTAATGCTCCAGAGAACAACAAAGAATCTGTCTTAATCACGTCTGTGGTGAGTGATCAGCTCCTCTCTGTGGACAGCAGAGCGTTAAAGAGACCAGGCCATGCAACACAGGTTCTCGACACATATAAAAATAGCATTTGAAGGTTATTAGGCACACTAATGGGCGCCTTTCTTTGATTTCTTTCTGGAGCTGAGCATGTTTGTGTAAATGCACAAAGGCGTAGCTGCTGTAAGGAACAGGCCTCTTAATTAAATGGGCTGCTTTTAATTTGGGGCTTCTCGGGAGCTGTGGGCATGGAGGTTTTCCTCTTTCTTGCTCTTGTTCCTCAGGAATGCTGCTCACTGAATCAGTGGGTATAGGGACCAAGTGAGTTTCAAAACAAAGAAATCATAATTACAATCAATGAGAATGGACATGTTATTGCTCTTAACCAACTGAATGAAACAATTTTATGATTAGTCAGGGAGATTCTAATCAGATTCAATTATATGGGTTAGAAATGTCATTCATTTCTAATTGTTGCAGTTCTTTCCCACACATTTTCCAGGCTGTTCCATCTTATTTGATGGTCAACCAACCAACAGAGGGCAACTAGAGGAATTATTTAGAGCTGATTTTGAATATAAGACACGCAAGATCATATGGAATAGCAGTATATGATTATTCAGATTAGGCAGTTATTTGTCAATTATTTTAGTTTCTTTGAGTAATACGATTTGTGAGGTTCAGGGAAAGGCTGCAGACTGCTTAAGGGTAAGGGTAACGAAGCACAGTAAACCATGAAAGACAAACATAATAAGACTCAAAGTCGTTTCTCCATGAGATCCAAGGATTAATTGTGCCTTAACAGCCTTTAGTTTAGAGAGACCAGATGAACACAAAAATGAACATCACATCTAAAGCGAAGTCTGTGTTCAAGTCTTCTGTCTTTTATCTATCATAACTTGCCCAAATAATTAGGCTAGAAATAAGCACCATAATCCATTTCATAGCAACTCAGTGCATCAATGTTTATATAAATCCACATACATCTAATAAACAGAGAGCACTTTTATCAAATATTAATGCACCACAAAGAATTTGTAAAAAAAAAAAAAAAAACAATAAAAAACAATAAAATAGTGAAAAGGAACAGAAGATGATAATGTTGAATTTGAAAGGTGTCCTGAGCCCCATCACTTAATTAAAGCGTGAGGATGACAGCGCAGTGCAATCTAAGAATAATAAAATGGGGCAATCCCATTGGTTCCACTCCAGTATTCTTGTGTTCATAAAACTTTATACTAGAAAGCATCTGGGAGCTGGAGAGACACCGTGGAGACACTAATTCAATTGACGTTCTTAAACGTATTATACCAAGGGCCTTCATTTGCCTGATTCCTCATCCATTTTAAACGCCTTTCATATAAAAGGGGTTGCAAAGCAGAGATAAAACCACTTAATTTGATGAAAAGGGGCCGATGGCCCGCCTCTGTCAGGCTGCCTGGCCCGTGTTCTCACACACGTGAGAGCGCATGCATCTCTGGCGTTGACAATTGAGATTGCCTAAACGTGTTATAGCGTAGCCCACCTTTCGATTTACTGCCCCATGACAAAGAACAATTTGCTCTATTAAACAATTTATGTGTATTGTGTATTTCAAATTGTGAATAGGTGCTGTGATATTGGTTTAAAAGATCAATGGGTCTCCAGCAGAAGATGCTTTTCTTTTTTTTGGTAGGATTCATTTTGCAGCATATTAGCTTGAATTACTTCCACAGCTGTAAAGTGAACTTTATTTTCCTGTGTGTATTCAGAAGATTTTTTTCTGTGAATTTAAACTCTTAAAAGCAACAAACATTTCAAATGTTTAAAGCGTAAATGAAGGTGTGGCCAGTGTACATATAAGGTGTGTTAAAGAAGGCAGAATATTCGACCCATGCTACATGACATTGTATTGTTTTATTTCAGTGTAAGCCTACGCATCCCCTTTGAAAGCTCTGGTCCCCTCTCTTTTCCCAGAGTAAAGTCATTAGTTTTAATTTGGTTTCATAAACAGCATTCGAGCACCATGGCTCCCATTCATAACAGCCCTGATTTTAATTACCGTTAATTATAATTTGCATAAAGCTTTTTAGCAAACGATTCCTGAAGCGCCTGTAATAATTATACATGTAAATTAATGGTAAGCCGACCGAGGGGTGAACATGGAAGCATGTGGAAAGGGAGGGTTTTTCTAAACATCAGATAAGTAGAGGTCAAACTGAAATAGCAAAAAGGACAGTTAGTTTACATGCTTCCATGCAAGTACTGAAACATGAGCAACAAGAAGTCTTACACTTTCCAGCTCTGCAGTAACAGACTATTTTCTAAAGAGGCATAGATTAAACCAATATCAATCATCAGTCAGTTTGAAGGTAAGATATTCGTTTCACTAGAAAGAGTAGCTAGACCTACATTGCACAACCATAGTAAAGACAACAATACTGAGCGTGAGTACCAGTCTTAAATGCTTCACATTTACCCACACTCTAGCTCTCAGGCTCAGCTGTCATGCTTGGCCACTTGTGAAGGTTGTCCACCCCCTTCTAAAACTGCCCTGTGGTTAAAAGCCAGGTGCACAAAAGTGCATCCATAGCAACACATTGTTCACTGCCATGTGTGGTGATGTCATTGTTGCTATTCAGAGGAGCAGATCAGGCTGTTGCATTGCAAAAGCCTCTTCGTCACCATGAGGATATGGTGTTAGCATTGCCTCTGTTCTGTGGACAGCAGGAAATATATGTTATAATGAGAGTTTGACTGGTCCAACATGCCAATAGTGTTTCAGGGTAACATTTGTATACTTTTCTCTGGACCAGTTATTGCAGTCAACCAAATGCGCACGTTATGAAGTGGGAGGGGGGCTGTGGTTTCCATGCGTTGTAACAAAGGTTCAGTGTAATGGTCATTCAAATAATATAGGTTCCCCCTTTTGTTAGATATTCAGTGCAGTCTACATATTGATTCAATTTGTTCAGTTGCAACCTTAAGATAATACTTATTTTTTATGTCAAAAATACATTTTAAGAGAGAGTACTGGATGCTTGCATGGTGTCCAAGATTGCTCTTGAGTTCATCTCCATTGTGCAGCCAGTACTGCACATCATTGGGTTTTTCTTTGTTGTATTAGGCTGTGACCCCACAATAGAACACTGCCCCCATCAAGGAGGCAGCCTTAGTCACCCGCTGCAGATAAGTGATTCATGAACGGTAAACTAGCTCTTCAAGACTGATATAAATATTGAATACCCACTGCTGATATTTAAAAAAAAACCTAGCCCATGCTTCCAAATAACAACTACTTTACAACTCCATTGCTGTGAGACTGTCGATGGATCTTGCTTTGTTTTGGGAGTGTATTATTTCGAGATACCACCACATTTGGTAAAGATGTGACGTGTATAAACACATATACATGCAGTATGGCGCACATCTCACTCCACTTTCAGACTTTAATAGCACGCATGACTCCAAACTGACCCCTCATTCACGAGCTCGTCTATTAGTCTGAGGCTTTTAGTGCTGAATGGCCGGGCTGTGATACCCGGCTCGGCCCTGATGTGACGTCTGACATCGCCTTGGCCCCCGTCCCACCACATTCTATTTGTGTCACAATGGCAGCTCCAGCACTCTGCTCTCAAGGCCCCATGTTGCCTCCTCTGCTGGCCCTAACGACCCACTCAGCTCCCTCCCATCCAAGGCTAAACATCCAGGGATAATCCACTGCCTTCACGCATTTGCATAATTTGCTAAAAGGAAAACCTTGAGGGCAGCTTTTCATTCACCTCTATGGGTCTGAGCGCAGGTTAGCAGACAGGCAGGTCTTCCCCCGGCCCTTATTTTCTTAGCAAGTGCCCTTACCAGAGCCACTCACGGTTTACCAATGTACCGCTACGCATTCCATGTAATTCAGGTTAAGCACGTGAATGGGGTTACAATGGCAGTGTCCCACTGAGGAATCAGGCTTGTAACCTTTGGGTCAAAAGCCCAGCTCCTTGACCCCAAAGCCAGGTGCCCTTGTTTGTGTGCTAGGAAACCTGTGAGAACAAATGATGCCGTGCACAGTGTGCAGTGGAGGGCAGTGGGTAAAGATGTGTGTGGGGTTGGGGGGGCTTGGGGTCAACCTTGGTGCCATGGACACCAGGCCACAGGGCATTTCAACACCTCCCTGACTAATCACAGGATTGCATGTCACAGGAAAAATACCACACATACTTCAGTGCTGCGATCTCAGCGGAAATATATAGCGCATGTGTACGAATGTACAGGGACGCATGCATGTCTATGTCTATGATTCATATAAATATACACATATTTCTGTGTGAGTGTTTGGTAAATTGTGGTGACATTGTTGAGTTATTATGTTTTATGTGCTGCAAATACACAATATGAAAGGGACATTTAAATTAGCCATTACTGACACATCTGAGCCACAGTCTCAGTAATTGGCAGATAAGGACTGGACCTAGCTGGAATGAGCTAAAAAATACAAGCATTCTATACAAATACTTTCACATAACTCAGTTCAATCTGCAAACACAATTGAAACAATTTCAGTCGGTCCCTCCATCACACTGTCAAAAAATGATTTGAACTTGCACTTTATTATTATCCACAACAAAACGACTCTTTGAAATTTTGTTTTAAAAAGTTTTTGCATCAATCACTGCCTAAGCATAATACATAAGCAACTTCTAGCTGACAACATGCAGAGGCGTAAAGTGTACATTTGCCAGCTAAAATCGCACAACCGGATCTTGTTATTTCCATTGGAATATAAGGCTGCTTATTTATGCACACATGAAGTGACAATGCATGCTGTGAGATCTGAATGCAGTTGAAGGATATGGAGACAATGGAGAATGATTAAGAGGCTAGCAGCATGCAGTGGCCCACACTATAGTTATTTCTTGAAGGCATTGTTTTAATGGCCACACATTCAGTGGGACCCTATAGGGCCCCATCTTTATACAGGAGAGACAGGCATTCAAATGAGCAACGAATGTAGCTATACAGTAAAAATAAACTCCCAGCACCCTGGAAAACCCTGCAGAGAACACGCTAAACAAAACATTATTTGTGACAGAAGAGTGGCACAGTATCTCCAGCTCCAGCTTTGCACTTGCATAATGCTTTTTCAGCCTGTAATCCGAGCTCAGCTTTTACCGCAGGTGTTGATCTTACTGATGAGACAGCACCGGTTTCCCACACTCCACAACACAATGCCCTGGTTGTGCCTGACCTCTCCGATCGGTTGCCCTCTCGTAGGGCGCAGTGTGTGGTGCTGGAGGGTTACGTCTGAGCTAGCCCCCATGTATTGCTGACACACGATGCTGCCTTGCTAATGAGCGTGCTACTATAGCAGGACTCAATTCACATGTGACTTTCATACATGCATACAAAAATGCATTTTCTTTTCCAGCAGACCTCTCTAATCATAATTACAATTTTGTTATTTTCACTGCCCTCCCCTGGACTCCTTCCAGGGAGACCACATGAGCTTTCGTTCAGCACAAGTCAGTGCTCTAGGCGATATTGAAGAGCTCCGACTGTGCCACAACAGAGGAGAGATAATCACCATAGCAACATGAGGCTTTTAGGTAAAAGACTCAGTGGTCTCTCCTCTCTAATTGATTAAAAATAAGGCTCAAAAATAACTAAATATCATTGTGAAGTGGAGCGATTGTGCTCATGAAGGACTTAATTATGGCTGTGGCAAGATGTTGATTGAAAGGAAGTGATATAATGTGATTTTGAATAATTTAGGTGATCAGTTGAAAATGAAAGAGATTTCTCTTTGAGAAAAAAGCTCTCTGTTCATTTGAACTTCAGCTATGTCAACTCACTGAATGACTTTTTCAGATCTGAAATAAAGTATACTGACTGATTCCAAAAGGCTGTAGTGTTTCTGTTGCCTATAATTCGTTCTTATTCATCATATACATTTTGATGGCCTTTTAGTGTGTTATTTAATGTTATTGAGAGTTTTTCTGTGTACTTGAAGCATAGGTCTAACACTTTCAGATTCAGGTCAATTCATTATAATGTAAGCGCAAGGTCAAACTCCTCCCATTCTCCTAATCCAGAGATCACACTTGGTTCACATTTTCTTCAAAACTACTTTACAAAGTGCAAGGTTCATTAAGGATCTAAATAGATTGCATTATTAGAGGATTACACCTTGTAACAAATCCACTGGTTTGGAAAAGAAAGTATTTAAGTTAATTATTTTTGGAGTCAATAATGCAATCTTAATTGGACCTGGCCTCAAGCTGCCTTGCTCGTTATCTCTGACAATTATAGACATTTAATTACGAGCTGTTGTCCACCACCAAATGAATTCACACCAATGTCCTATTGACACCCAAAGCCAAACTGGTCCAAAACAGATGTGCAGCTGTATGTCATGCAACCTTTCATTTCTCCATTTCACATACACGTAAGTTTTTTGTATTATCTTCAGGACGTGATCACAATATCCATTTTAGTTCATGTGAATTTTACTTCACTGACTTTGTTGCCTTGTATTCAGCTGCATTGAAATATTGAATTTATTGAATTTAATGTCTTCAGGTCAGGATGGTTTGTGATTGGCACTCATGCACAGCACTGTGGGACATTTACATCATAACTGCATCTCAGTGCCACACATCTGATTTAGGAACTGTGTGGTATTGAAGTAATGTTGCTGATATTATTTCTTTGAAATGTGTAATTCTAGAGCATTATGCCCACAAATGATGTAAAATGCACTGGGTACCAACATTAAAATAGATGTTCAGATGATAGCACAGAATAAACAAAGAGCAGTTCTGGATTCTGTGCTATTTTAGATGGAAAAATGAAGGCTGTTATAGGCCCAACTTCAGCCTTGTCAAAACACTATTTTTGGGCTCCAGGTCTTAAAGGCAAAAATGAGCATTCAGGACCACACACATGCTCTGCGGCTTGTTTAGATATTATTCATCTATGGCAGCTTACCAAGCAGAAAGATTTTAATCTCTCCAAACGAATGGACTCACCAAAAGATCTGATGATAAGGCTCAGCTGCAATAATCAACAGATGGCCAGTTCTCCTCACCGGTGTCTTTCAAGGGGATTTTTTATTACTTGAAAAATAGTATACAGATATATAAACATATATGTTTTATTAAACCTTTCAGAGGGGGATTAATCCATGACCCTTGTAGCATCTCCTTGCTTTCCGTTCTGTTTAAACATTTTGGGCAGTACTTTCTCTTTTTTGCCATTCTAGCTGAGCAATTATTAAATCAGGCATGGGGTCTGTTGTGGTACATTTGTTGTTCTTGTCTGTGAAATATAGACGCAGAATAGCACAATACTTTTGTAGAACGACACATCTAACAAGAAAAATAAAAAAATCCAGGGTATTGTATGGTACCGTAACGCAGCTTTCTCAAATCTCAAGCAATGACAGCATATTAAGCTTGAGAAGTTTGTCTTTCTTTATTATTTTCAGTGTATTCATCAGAGCAATGGGTGTACATTGGGGCTTTGTAATCCTCTGATGCCCCTTTTCATATCTTGAAACTAATCCAGTATAGCTTGTAGAAGGGGCTGTAATACAAATACCTGACAAGCATTTGGCTTATAACACAATAACAATTTGGTAGATGTGTTTGCGTCCTCAAAAATCTAAATTCTTTTGTAGTGAGAGGAGTTCTGTGTGCACTTGAAGTAGTATTTTCATTCAAAGCCTAGTCATTTGGAGCGTTTGAAGTGTGTTTTGCTCAATTTGTTTTGTTCAATGGTCTAGAAATAATGGGGAGCATTTTCCTCAAAATATCACTCATTAAAAGTTCATCAGGACAATCTTCTCAGACTGATTAGGTGCTTTGAACACAGTTTTGAAGATTAAACTGTATCAACCCAAAGCTTTTCACTTTGTTCTTTGCAATTGCATACCTAACAACCTCCTGACAAACTGCTGTGTTCAAGTTATTGATAAGCAGGGATAAAGTCATTTTTTGAAGATTTCCTAAGTTTTTTACTTCTTGTTATTTCAGGATGTAACAGAAAAGGTCTGATGTCTTAGAGTAGTTGGGTGTAATATGGAAACATATTATAGTCTGAGTAGAGTGTATGGAAGTCAATAAGCTGTAAAGGGAAGTTCAATCCCTTTGATGTTCATATATTGACTTGTTTTGCCTCTTAGCACAGTAAGTGTTACCAGTCAATGACATTGGCACGCTTGCATGTCTAATTGCTTCCCACCAGAACTCAAGGCAGGCTTTGACCTTATGATTCCTCTGTGTTCAGACACAGTTTCCAATTAATCTATTCATGGTGGAAGGACACTTTACAGCAAAGAATGAACTTATTCCAGGTGGCTTTGGAGGAAGCACACAAAAAAAAAAAACAAGCATCTAGAAACACCTTTGTGGGTCTAGAGCCTGGGGCATTGTGGCAAGTCATGTTAAATTATGGCAAAGGCTCTTTTCCTGGTAACCATGATGATAATGACCTCCCTTGGTGCCTCAATTACCCCTCCGAGTTTTTGTTTGCAGTCAGCAGGTTTGCAAGCCCTGATTCCAAATGATGGGAGCAGGAATGACGAGCGCATTCTGTTGTGGTCCGGTGTTGCTCCAGACATGCCCGTGATTGATGCGTGATCTCCGTGCTCCCACCTCACACCAGTGCTGGAGCATGGAGGGATAGGCCTCAGCTTGTGTGACCGCAAACCTGCCATTACACTGCTGACTCAGTGTAGTTTCACCGGGGTCATCGGTAGCGAAGAACAAACTTAACCTTTCATCATTTCCAGAGGGGCAGAGGGGCTTTCCTGCTTTGCTTTTAAAGTAAATATTTCTCATTGTATGAATTCCCTGCATCACTGTGCATACATGCATTTTCTCTGAAAGTATGTGAATGTGAAATAGTTGGGCTATTTTTCACTCTGTGAAAACTATTCTTGGTTGGTGTTATACAGTTGGTGCAGAATTTTTTTGTTGAACTTTTTGTTTGTCTAACTGCTTAAATGAATTTAAAAATAGATTGTGCCAAAAACAATTTGGCTTTGTTCCACAGGGTACAGGGGTAGGCAGGTGGGTAGCTCATTGACTGACAGATATGAACAGATCTTACATCTCATTTAGTTGCAAGAAGATGCTTGAACTCAGTTTATGCTGGAGAACATGGGCCACAAGAGAAAGAACAAATTTGTAACAGTGGGCATGGCATAGCTGTGCCTGAAATGGCTTATTGTTCATAATTTTCAGTTTTGTTGTGTAAAAAGAACAAAAAACTTCAAATGAATTCTTCAGAGGTCCATTGAAAGCCCTTGCAGCCGTCTCCTCACACCCTTAATTTCACTTAGAGAAGCCAATGCACACAGCTACATAAACAACTGCTATAATTGAACACAGGGGGCAAGCTAAGAACAATAACCCAGTCTAACAGAACATTTCCTGTAAAAAATAACCCCTTGCTCAAGGCATGCCAGTGGAAATCTTGCTGCTGTTTGAAGTGAAAAGTTGCAAAATTGGTTTAATCGCTGCATTCTCTCCAACATGTCTAATCTGCTGGTAATTGTGTGTGTCACTCATCAATTACTCCATGTTATGATAAAGTGAATGCTTCAATTAATCCTGTAAATATTGATTCAAGACAAGCTTGATAAAAAATGAGGCAGGCAATATCATGAGACGCAAAAGATTTCACATGGGCAGTATTGACTGATGCGCCTCATTGACTCCAATTACAAATCTCTTAAGGCAACACTACATGCCTCTTCAATCATTTTTTTTCCTCAAACAACACAAAAAAAAATTAACTTAATATTGTCCAGTGTCTAATATACCTCACCAGGCTAATTCGTCAGCTCCCCTTTTCGCTTCCAAAGCAATTAGAGGCCTAAACTGAAAGCAGACTTTCAGCGTTTTTGCTATCATTAGATTAGCATTGCTAATGGTGGCATACTTCACACATGTTTTTGCCACTGATATATCTGTGCCAGACAACATAGTTAAGAGGTGACACAAAATAAATTGTGGCCCAGTGGTTTAATCATTTCTGATGGTTTGTGTAATGGGGAAAACAGTCTCATCCACAGATCGTCATTAGTGACGATGTGCCAAATCAATCATCCTCTGGTTGTGAATATTGGTCCGTTTATTGTGCAGTTATATGAAAAGTCATTTGCGTTGATCTTTCGAAACTTTGCTGCAAATAGATCTTTTTGAACATCATTATTTGAACTGTACATTTTTTTTTTGTAATATACATCAAAGTGATATGTTGAATTGATAAAATCACAATGGAAAAATGCATTCTTCTCTCAAAGCAGCACTCAAAAGTACATTCAGATTTGCATCTACATGTCACTTCAGTGCTTGATGTCTGCTTGACATGCACATTTTCAATACATTTATATTACAGTGAGACAGTCTTTCCTTCAGTAATGATGAAGATTGCAGGGCATTGTCCAGTGTCCATTTTGTTGGCTGCAGTGGAGCCTGGGATATTGCAGGACTGATGGTGGAATCTGTTCTTTTAATAGCTCTGCAGTTTGTTATAAACTGGACTGCATCCGTGGATATAACCAAAACACTGTGATGGATTAATCAAACACAAGGTTTGCTTTCGCCTTTATGCTCCCTTGTTTCTGTGCCAATAGTCCCTGAGCACTAACACTGTGTATCAGGGGAACTATGATTCGGAACATCCCGATTGTTATTAGGAGCAATGGCGATTCTTGTTAGTGTAAAGGGCCTATTTAAGATGCTCCCTTTCTGTTCTCTGTAATCATGCAGTGATGAATATTCTGAGAAGCCCATTAAAAAGCAGACACACTGGGTTACTTTGACTCTCCTGCAGACACACAGGTGGAAGACTGGATCAGAAGTGCCACCCCGTCACACATCAAGGTTATTAAAAGCAATGATCTTTGCAGAGCCTTACAGCTGACAGTGTGGCCAACTTTTGACTACTTTGGAATAAAGAGAAATGCTTAGCTTTTAGTGCAGTAGTATTCAGTACTCTTTTTTGATGCTGAAACAAGTTGCCTCATCTGATATTATTGAACCAGTGGATATAATGATGCCACCAATGATATTTACAGCAATTTACAGTAATAAGGTGAAAAGATTATTTGTGAACAAACAGCCAGGAGAAAGATTCCCTACAGCAACTCCAATGTCTGTGAAACCATGTTGATGGGGTAAAATGGTGTGGAAACACACATCAAATATAGTGCCATTGTTTTCACCACGAGTTCAAATTTGGGAGCTTGTGACAGGGAGAGGGGGTTAGGGGTGAGGGTAGGGGTGAGTGACCTGTGGCATGTCCTCTCAACCCAGAATGATTAATGCCCATCCATCCCCTTTGTCCTGCCCCTTCAAGTCCTGTCGAGTCACCCAGGGCTGTAATAAAGTGACTGAGGAGTCGAAGGTTGACGTAGATTAACACCAGGGCACCAGTTGGCAGCACACCTCAAGAGCCTGTGACCCCGGGGTCAGACACAGGACAGTGGTGGACAGTGTGTCATACCAACAACTGACACGTTCCTCACTGTATAACTCTGCCAGGGCTAGGAGGAAGAAGTTAGCTCTTCTCTCACACTCCATGAGGTGACATTTCCAAATGAATTCTGCCACAGATCTGTATCAGCTGAGGTTCACCTGTGGAGAAAAGCTCACTCTGTCTGCCTCAGGGAATCAGAGCTAGCTTATAAACCTTATGGGAAAACATTAGCTTTCTAAAATAATATCCCTCAGTTTTAAAGTTTGTCCTATACTGGTGAACTAGTGCCTGATTTTGGCACATGAATAGACAACAAATGTAAACTTTAGCTGACCTGAAATCCTTACACTCTGTCCTACAGCTACAGATGTATGTACAGTATGTTAATAGTCATGTCTGACCAGTCCTCTCTTGGGCCGGTTTTTTTTCCTCAGTTTTCCTATCATCAATCTGATAAGATTGTAGCTGGGTTGTATGTGCTGATGTAGTTAAGGTTATCATAATTTTGCTTTTAGCAAGTATTTCTAATGCCGTCTACTTTGGTGTTGTATATCAGGAATGCAGTCTGGAGGTTTTTTGCATTTATTTAAAAAGAGTTTTTCAGAAATTTGTGTTATGTTGAAAATCCTTTCAAATCAGAAATTTTCTTTTTCAGTTTTTTTCAATTTTAAATTCTACTGCAACTGCATTTGAGGTAAAAAAAAAAAAACCACAAATGAAAAAAGTTGTATGGCATTTCGCAACGACATGAAGCTCCTCTCAGACCGTGTGCACGGTGGCACAGGCGATGGCAGAGTCACCAGGTCCGCTGCACTACTGACTGGGAGTGAGCGGAGTGGGTACACTGCAGGAGGGCTAATTAAGGACTAGATATCCATCCAGGTGGCAAAGCCATCTTTTCCCTCTGTCAGAGAGAGGGCTCTGTTGGAGCCCTTGTACTTAATTCTTCTCTGGACACAGCAGCTCCCTGAAGTGGGAGTATCTGCACAATGGCACCGCCGCAGCCCGGAGACCTGTCGCCACGTCAGCGGATAAGAGGTTCCTCGGGTAACTCATTTGCAAAGGATGAATGTCAACAGCACCGTCGGACATCGACAGGGTCCCCCTTCGGGAATGCAAATGCCCGCTCACCTCTCCACGTCCCCGTTTCTCCCCTCCCTGCCCTTTTCATTTGGAACAACATCCATGACATGGCTGATAACCACCGGTCCCACAGGAGGGTGGCATCAGTTGGGACCTGATGAGACCCCCCCCACACACACACACACCGACCCTCCCCCCTCCCCCTTCCTGGCATTCTGCCCTGTGGTGCTGTGCTCTACCCGTCTCACCAGAGGAGGAGCCCTCGACCTTTGCTTAACTAATGGCTCCTTCATCATTCGCCATTGCCGGGGGCAGGAGCCCCCTCTTTATTGCTCTTTATTTTAAATTAAACCGGCGGCAGTGTCCATCCATCATTGCCGCCAGTGACCTTTACCAGAGCAGATAACTTGCTAAGGAACGCAGACTGAGCGGAATTAAAGGAGCAGACCTCGGCCCGAAGAGTCAGCCGGACTGGAATCAGTCCCTGGGAGAGGGAGACTGAGAACTCCAGAGACTAGAACTCCATAATGTTCTGTGCACTGTATAAATCTCACTTGGAATCACTCACATTCCAACTGATGGACTAGGTCTGTAGTAAAAGTGAGATGTCTGTGGATCTGAATCAAACCACTCTGCAGAATCACAACCCCCTGTGCATTTTCTCTTCATGTAATCACCCTGCCATCAGGCCAGGCTCAAAGGCACGGAAGGCTCAAAGTTGTTTTCAAAAATTTCTTGGGAGATGTATGACTTAGAAGAAAAAAAGATTACAGTTTAATAAAAGTGAGCTGAAGTCATGCAAACATAACTATCATAACATAACGAAATATGACTGGTATTTCCATCGGCGTGTTTTGACTTCACTCGTGCAGTAACCCGTGAAAAAGCAAGATGCTTCTTTTTTCGGACATTCTGGCAGGACATCGTTCAGCGGCTTGAGTTAAACTGCTATGGGTTTCTGCAGGTGCACATCTGCATATTGTAGTCCACCTGCTCAACCTGGAGCAGGGCAAGGGAGGTGAGGAGTGGGGATTATCCCAAAACAAAACACAAAAGCAGCTGCAGCAATCACACGTAAGGATGGAACTCTCTCAGCTGAAGGGGCCCATGCCAGGGGTGGTTGTTCTTATGGAATACAGAGCGAGAATATCAATATTGAGTTTTTCACTGGAGCCTGAAGCCCTGCGTCCTGCACATTAAAGGCCGGGAGGGCGGGGAGTGTGGGGGTTGAGCCCTGCGCTGCCAAAACACAGAGACAAAAGCACTTCAAAGACACACATCCAGTCCGTTATTGCTGGGGCAAAATTTGATGTGAGGAGTTCTGATAAAATGTCATATCTGAAACTCCAGGGAGAAGTTTTTTTTTTTCTTCATGTGCCAGTGATGAAAAAAAGGGAGACGAAGAAAACAGAGAAGAGTCCCTCTTTGAGGTTTACCCCCAGTGGAGTGTACCAGGCCCTTAGGCATTGCACGTGTGATTAAAAGGTTATAGACCACTGATTGTGCCCTGTTAATGTCCCCTCATTAATCACGAGCTCTCTAGCTTTAACTTACTCAGAAAGCCTGTAGTTCTCCTAGATTTAGGCTGATGGCCTAGTTCTCTGATAAAAATGAAATAACCATGAAGCTGAACTCATCTTTATGCATTTAAGTAACTTGTGATAGACTCCTTTTCATACATTTTTTGTAAACAAAGGATGAGATAAGATTTTGTTTCACGGTTATTTTTTTCCTGTTTATCTTTTTCTTGCAAAGAATTGTGTTTGTTTTCATTTGTTTTACACTTTCAGCAGACCTTCCTAGAAACAAAAGCTTCACAAGATCTTCATATCGAGACATGGCATTTAATTTTCGGATTTGAGGAAAAAAAATGAACAAAGTCAGACAGGGAAATCCTTGCATTGTTCCTCTCTCATTTTCTAAAAGGCTTGATAGTGTGAAAAACATTTTGAGCAAAGTGCTTTTCTATGATATCTTTTATGCAAATGGATTCTAAAATGAAATGAGAAAATTATATTTCCAACTCCAAGCAGAATGTAATGGGGGGGAGTAGCTGAAGTGCTCCACATATCAGAGTAATTACTGATCTAATGGTTCCAGAGAGCTGGATTTAAAGTGCATTATTCCAAACAAAAATTCCTGGAACCGGGATCGGTATATCGCAAATAATGCACTGAATGACATGGAGCCATTGGTTATCTATTTATCTCTATCATCAGCTGTCAGCTGTGTGTCAGCTGCTCTGTCACCTCAGCAGTCCAGCGGTAATTGGGCAGGAAGAGGCTTTTCATGGTGCTGCTCTTGGCTGGATATGCAATGCAAAACAACTGGGGTTGTCTTACCCCTCTTGCATGTTAATCAAGTTCAGGGCCATCTCTCAGAATGCACTCCTTTTGTGTGAATGAGAGAAACAGCGAGGCGTGGCCATGTATGTCTGTGTGGAGGAGAGGGCGCGTATGTGTGTCAGCGTGACCGTGTGCCTTGGGTGTGCCAGGGAGTGCGCAGACGCACGTACGCGTGTCTCTCTGTTTGAGCGCACACGCTGGAGCGCTGGTCCGTCTGTCACGCGGGCCCCTTCCCGGCGCGGCAGGCGGTGGGGTGTGGAATGATGGATGGCGTGGCGGTCTGATTCTGTTGTTACTTCATTACTCCAGGTTAGAGCGGGGTACGGTGCGTGCCTGTGTAGGCTTAGCGGAGCCGGGGCGCGCTGCGCATTGTGACTGATAGCGGGGGTTCAGGCCGGGCCGGCAGACCGCGCCTATGCCTGCGGCAGCAGTGCCGGGGTCTTCCCAGGGAGGGCCCGGCCCGGCCGGTGTCCCCGCCACGACACCCAGCACGTCACGCACTGCTCTCGCACGCACGTGAACACACACACACATGCACTCACACAGGGAAGCATGCATACACACACATACACATGCACACACACATACCCATGTACATATAATTGCATGTGCACTCATACACAAACACACTTTGCATACACATGTACACGCAAATGCATACACACACACACAAGCACATACACGTGAGCACACACACACACACACACAGAATTACTGTCTGGAGCAGTGCTCAGAACTCTGACCAAAAGGGTTATGGGATTAATTCCCAAGTGCTACAGACTCCTTTCTTGGCTCAAACCTGAAATTCTCCACATGCACAAAAGCCCCCGAATTAATTACAGTTTTCATAAATAGGTTCCAGAAGTAGTAGAATGCTACTTACTGTGTTAAAGCCCTATATAAATTTATTAAAGAGTAACTCATGCAAAATGGTCCTGCAATGATGGGTGAGAGCCCATTACATGAGCACAGGTTCTGTTTGATAATTCTGCATAGCGACAGCTTTATCATCAAAACTGCTTGTGTTTGATAATTCTGCATAGATGCAGCTTTTTCTGGCTGTTTTTTGGTATGGTGCGTTTGAAGGTGCCGCAACTGTAATTTTGTCCGGCCTTGATGCGGTTGGAAATGTGTCTGATGTCTCTTACACTTATTGATCTGATCTGAGGTAGGTGTAAATAATGTGCGATTGGTGGACATGATTAAAGTGATATTGATCCCTGAGATTTCAAAGCTCATATACAGATACAGGTCTATCAAACAGGCCTGATGGGCTTCAGAGAGCTTTTGTCCTTTTGATTTGTAAACTCAATTACTCTGCCACCTTCACATGTTGTGCTTTACATCAGAAACAGAAAGAAATAAAACTTGACCATAGGTGTTGGGGTTTTGTTCTGCCGCAATTTTGAAACACAAACCAACACTGACACAAACACCCATCATGTTTGTTTTGCATGTGTATTTCGTTGCTTGAATCAAGGGGGTTCTTTTGGGTCTGGGTTGGGTTGTGGTTGGGTTTTTTTTTTACTCTGGGTCCATTTTACTGCTAATTCATTTCATGAGCAAAACCTCATGTTAGGTGCAAATGCAAAATGACTGCTTTTTACAAGCTTTCAGTCCATTGGCCTGAACTTGGATTTGGAGACTGTTAAATGTAAATGTGCACATCATGAACCGCAAAGTACTGCGGTGTGTAAAATGTACAATATTGAAATCCACTGTTGTTAGTCCCAAGTGCATCTTCATATTAACTGAGCAAATGGGATGAGCATGAGAGAAAACTTCAATTCATTTTGCCAGTGGACACCTTTTTCTAATGAAAAAGGTAATATGACAAGACAATGTTTTTTAATTGAACTGTCTCTTTCCCTTTGACATTGTAGATTCTGTGCAGCAGAAAGGGTAATTCCTTGCTCTTGTAAAACCATCTTAGTGATTTAGATTTAATTGGACAAAAGTTAATGGAGGTCTAATTGGTTTAGTAATATGTGCCTCTGTATTACTTTGGCAGATTTCCTTGCATATGATAATCACTTTTATGTGCTGTAGTAAGCTGAACATGAAAATAGAAAACATTCAGTTTAAAGCAAGCAATATTAGGAATTACACAAAACAATTTTCTCCAGGGAACAAAAAACTGCATAATTCTGAGTACTCTTGTTGCTGTGTACATTCTTGTGTGTTGATGTGTGTGTATTTGTATGAGTGTGTGTGTGTGTGTGTGTGTGTGTGTGTGTGTGTGTGTGTGTGTGTGTGTGTGTGTGTGTGTGTGTGTGTGCGTGCATGCGTGTGCGTGCGTGTGTATGTGTGTGACTGTGTGTTTGTGCTGTATGTGCATGGATGTGTGGATGTTCATCTGTTGGTACATGCCGAAGGATCCAGTCCTTAGTCATGAGTCTTAAACAGTGTTGCTGATACCCAGCCCCCACACTGACTGTGTAGGATGAAGGCTGGCTACCTGCTGGGCAGTTTACAGGACCATGTTCCATCACTGAGGAGCGCAGATGTCAGCAGGGTAGGGTATCACTGCCACTCCACGCACTCAAGGACATGTCTGTAACCTACTGATTAAGAGGTCAAAAGGAATGTAAGGCTGGTATGTGTACATGTATGCATACATGCTTGCATGTATAAATACACACTCTTCTGCACATCTGTGTGCCTATTTATACATATTGTGTGTATGCTTGCTTGTGCATTGGAAGCATCCCCTTCGGATCAAGGCAGGTGCACAGCCTAAAAGCATTTCAGATATTTCTGGTCAGCAGTGGAGACTGTGACATTTCATCTTCAGTGAACAGATGGGAGCCATGGGACTCTTTAAGTTTACATAGAATTGCAGGAATTCCAAAGTAAAAGGCAAGAGATCCAAGATGCCCTGGTCATGTTACATTTCTGAGAAAAGAGACTGCTTCAATTTTTTATCTCTAGCTTTTCATCTCTTTACAGTGAGTAATACTGCCTGCTAACAGTATGTGCCAGTGGGTCCCACCACATGTTATGTCCCTGTTCTCAGAATCTTTACAGTGGGATGGAAATGCTGTATGCATTGAACTCGATGATCTTTAATACTATTGCATACCTGAAAATTAACAGTCTTAATAGTTACCTTTATTATAATGTGTGCCTAGGGTCTTTTTCTATGAGGTGAAGAAGTATATATATATATATATATATGTATTTTTTATATGTATATATATTTTTATATATATATATTTTTTTTTTCCTAGGTTTTTCACCTAATTAATATGAACTAATATTAATATATCTTTTTCTTTCTGCTGAAATAACAGAAACAGAGTTCTTTTCCTCTTTTCATTGATTCCATGTAGCCAGATAAAGACATCAAATCAGAGCTGAAATATTCCAACTGCAACAACAAAACAGAACCCCAGAAATGGCTGGCGACCTGGCTCTTTGTGTGCAATCCTGTATCCTGCGGGCAGAGCATGGCTGTGTGGATGAAAGGGACTGATAGCTGCCTTGTGTTATCGGACCTGGGTTTGTTCTGTGGGGAGGGTAGCGGCGCTGGGACAGAGGGGCTCTTGCTGTTCTGGACCTGCACATGACCGTGGACACACAGCTCTCCCGGGCTTATCTCTCTGTTGCGTCAGCACACTCAGCTGTGTTTCCATAATGGAGAGGCAGGGTACTTAAACGGCGGGTCAGCTGCCCTCCGCCGGACTCGTCAGGGATCGGGAAATTGAATCAGATAAGCAAATAAAGGAAACCCACAGACGAGCGGATTTGAAATTGCCCCTGGATGGAAATGGCAGAACATGCAGTGTGTGTGATTTATTCTGGTCATGGGAGGGGAAATAAAAGAAATGACAGGATAGTGGAGCCATGTGCGTAGGCAAACACAGACACACACAGACACACAAACAGAAACAAAAAAAATCACATATGTGTGTGTGTGTGTGTGTGTATTCATGTTCTCTCTCTCTCTCTATCTCACTCTCTCTTTCTACATATGTGTGTGTATTTAGTATCTCATGTTTCTCGGGGTTCAGCTGGGTTTATCAACTGTCAGGACAGTAGTCTCTGTCCTCATAGGTTTATATTGCAGCAGTAATCATTCTAGTTTCTTTTAAAAAAAAAATACTGGAGACGATATTCAGTTTGTGAGTTACATTAAGAAAATTCAGAATTAGGATGACTCAATGCAGTCAAAGCAAATGTTTATATTAAAATATTACATTTGTAAATATTCCCTTAAGGGAATCTCTTGGGCATTAGGGATGTGCGTCTCCATCACTGAGGCCGATGTGATACACATCTCGATGCAATGCCAACGATCCGATACATTAAAGATACACATGAAGCAACTACTAATGTGATACGATACGATTCACCCCTATTGCGATGCAGTGCGATTCGACACAATTTGATTCAACACAATGTGATTCAACGCGATACGATACGATGCAAAAGAATATGATGCTATGCAATTCAATATAGTACAGATAGCTTGATTTTATTTCTTTGGTTCTTCTTAAGCAGACAGCAAATCATAAATTAACTAAAAAAGTGCCATTTTTATTTCACATATTTACTTCTCTAGTTCTGCAACTCAGTAAGCATCTCATTTATACTGTTTCTTTTCTTTATAGCGGCACGGCATGTTTTGCAAATTGCGTGCGTCTTGTCAAATTGTCCATCTCTCTTGAAAAATCTGATGTGTTGCCAAACATTTGATTTGTAGCAATTCGGTGGAACTTGTAGCTCTTCCTCCTCCATGATAATCTGTGACTCACCCGGACACTCCTCCAACTCGCGCGAGACTTGGCCGAGAGACTTGACAAGAATTGGCCACTGACAGCAGTGGAGAAGAGAGAGCGCACTTGAGAAACAGTTTAGAGAGGCGGAATCAATCTAAATATAAAATTATTGGTCACGAATTATTGGTCACATTTCTAAATAATAAAGGCATAGGGCCTCTAATAATGATTATATATAAATAAATCGGATTTTACCGATGCAAAGATGTTAGAAACGACGCATCTGGAGTTCATCCCAAATTGTATCCGGTGCACACTTTTTTAATCGGGGCAATCGCAACTTTATGTCGGTGAATCAGTGAATCTTACCACCCCTATTATGCATGCTTCCATTTGATTTGCTGTATTCTGCTTTTGCAGCTCAGCTCAACATATCCCTGTATCACATTATACATGAGCTTCCAGAACTGTAAATTCAGACCAGTTCAGATTAACATTTCATTATTACCTATAACCAGACTGAAGTGGCCATTAACTCCACTAAAATTTGCCATGAAGTGTAGAGTTGTTATAAGAGTCTTCTTTTTTCTATGACAGGTGCTTTTGGTAAGATTAAATTTCCAATAGTGCAAATGTGACAGGAAAGTATATCTATACCATTATGGTCCTGAAAGATTCAGCTGACAGCAATTATCGGAAGAGCATAAACGATTATTTATTTTTTACAAACTTCATCTTTACTGCACTGCTCCCCTTCTCTTGCCATGAACTCAGACCTGATTTCTAAAAAATGACCTCATCTGGTCACTATAGCAGCACAGCTGTCCATCATATTGTGTGATAACTGCAAGCAAAAAATACAACAAAAAAAATTCCTTGAGAAAGAAGGAAAAGACACAAAACTAAAGAAACAGAGAAATTTTAGACAGGGCAGGACACCTTTATCAGGACACCTATCTTTTTAGTTCCACACAACCAATTAAGTTGGAACATATGCCATCCTAAATATGGATTTTCGAATGAGCATGGTTAACGTGACATTAACAGAGACCAACAGTACCCCTTATTAGTTGATCAATGTACTAGGTACTAGGGAGTAAATTCAGCTCCTTTGAACGTTACAATTCAATATCCCCAGAAAACGATGTGTTATATGGTGTTGAGAAAATGAAGTAGTCATGGCGACACAGAAACACACTAGCCCACCTCTCTCATGAAGCTCCATCCTGAGGGCACTCTGAAGACTGGCACACCATTGCAGAGGAGTTCTAGCTTTGTGTGTCTTATTTCACCACTGCCGCCATAAATCAGCTGCACAGGCAGCTCTGTGCAATTCATTGCAAAAATAGGATTCCAGCCGTATTGGTGTTCTTGGACACGTAATGTCCTCTGAGTACTTTGCTTTCCATGAGCGATGTAAAGGCTGGTAATTTGTTTCGGGGGAATGGCTTTCCTTTCAGGTGGAATGAAAGCACATCAAATGATCCAGCCTCCCCAAAATATTAGCAGTCCTAGAATGAAATGTGAAAATTATTGCTTTGAGAACATTTCTGAATCCAAGTGGAGCGTCAATAACGAGCGAAAGTCAGAAACAGGACACGGAGGGAATTTCAAACTAGTCCTGCTATTTCACTCTCCAAAAACACGGCTTCTGCGTTCTTAATTGTCTTGAAATGGTGTCCATTTAAGACAGAATGAAAGATATAACAGACCAAGTAGAACTTTATTTGCCCTTGATGGGAATTAGTCTTGCACATCTCCATAGCTGTAGACACATTGTTATAATCACACTTTACATGCCATACACCAGTATACAGACAAACTGTGCATATTTTACACAGACGCAACTGTTACACTCTGCACAGAGAATTTACATTACATGCAAATGCATGAACAGTACAGGGCTCACAGAGAGCATTTTAAGACAATTGGTTAGTGTATGTTCAGAACTTGTACACTTGTACGCTGAGAGCATACACATTATGCATCAGGAATTGGACATGTCCTGCATTTACTATCTATACAAACATAAATGTTACAATGATTACATTTAAAAAGAATGCGCGTGATGTGTGCAGTACAGTACAGGTTCTGTCACATGAGTTTAGTTTTGATGTAGACACTCTGCTGTTTTGAATGAAAGAAGTGAGAATTCTTTTTGTCTTGGTGAGAGATATTGTATAGCAGAGTCCTGAGGGCAGGTGGATGTGCTGGAGGTGCAGGGGCTGTGTGGGGTCACAGATTACCCTGCAGGCATGGAATGCGAGTCCATATTTGTACATGAGAGCCTCGTACCTTTGCTCCCTACTTTGACTGCCCTGGCTAATCTGTTTTTCACAGACAGAGCTTCTATAAAGCTTTGGGTGCAAACATCAGAATTCACTGTGTGAGGCATCTGTAGAATAATGTCCATATTGTCTGTATTAACACTGTTTTTTATGTGTAAAGTACAACCTTTTTCAGGCTTACTGTACAGCACATCAGTGCTTCTGTATCATTTGGATTTCTTGTGTAAATTGTGTTGTTGTTGCATACTGTAACTCTGTGCTTAGTGCTGTAGGCTAAGCAAAATTGATTTAATTGACTTTAGTAAGTTATTTATAACAGTGAAATTTGTATGTTTAAGATCACTATATACCATCTAAGATGTGAATGTAAAAAACATACACACACTCACGCATGCATGCACGGACGCACACGCACACACACACACACACACACACACACACACACACAGACACGCACACACACACACACACACGCACGCGCACACACACACACACACACACACACACACTTGCCTTTTCTATCCCTATGCGTATAACAGTAATGAATCCATGTGTGTATTCTGTTGTACTGATGTATTTTGCACGCTGTACTGCACTCTGAAAATCAAACATCTGGGTAGATTTGCTTTTCCCCCTAAAAGATAAATCCTTTACACACAAATGTGTTACACACAAAAGACAAACACTAATATTATATAAAATCATAAAAATGCTATTAATTATACACTATATACATATAATTATACTATATACTTATTTTAAAATATAGGTCATGAATACTGATATTTTAGCACAGAAATGTAATGAGCAATAACTAATCATTAAATCTCTTTTCCCCCTCGAGCTTTTAGGACCAAGGTGTTACATCGCTTGAAATTCTAAAAATAAGTACATGTGGTGCGGAATCTCAACTCAATGATAACGTCTAAAACACTAAAATCAAATTTTTCTGTAAAAGGCACACAGCCCGCAAACATAAGTTAACAGCATGCTCTGGGGGGGTTTCAGGACGCTGGAGCTGAGGAAACAGCCCAGTGTGGAATGCTTCAGAGGCAGCGTGTGCACAACTCAAAGCAAACACACAGAGGTGCCATCTTGGCTGGCAACTGCTTGGTGTTTGCTTGTAAAGTCAAATAATGAGCACGCATTGCCACAGGACTCTTTGCTAATTTAAAGGTGGTTGCTTTCACATCATGCCAACTGCACTCCATTAACATGAAATAGGCATGTGTTCAGGCCAGCGCAGAACTTGTACACACTGCACGAAAAGCCTCAACATGCATGAGCTGTCAGTATGATAAGAGAATAGCCCAAACACGGAAGCAAATTCATACTTCAAATAAGCACAACAAATTCATGGACTGAGAAAAAAAGCAATAGTTGGTTGGATATGTTATTATTTTCAAGGCTTTAGGGCATGTGCAAGTGTAAATGTGCATAAATCTACCTATATATATATACACACACTATATATATATATATATATATATACATATATATATACAGTATATATATATATATAGTGTGTGTGTGTGTATGTGTGTGTCTGTGTGTGTACTATTAATGGTATTAACAACTACCATTTTGTATCTATTAGTATTGAATGGATATATTTGATAGAACAGAGCACATCCAGAACAAAATTCTCTGTTAAAAAAATTTAAATGATCTGAGAAGAGTTAAAAAAAAACAGAACAACTTACAGCCCATTATTAACTGGGACACACTGGCATCTCAAATGTCTGAAATGTACTTTCTGGAAGGGAACTCCATATTTGAAAAATTGTGAATTAGGGCTCAGCATAGACACATTTCCTATCCTCAGTTCTTCCCTGTTTTATTATTCAATCCATTTAAAGCTCCCTTTAAAGCTGATATGATAAGCTCTGACTTCAGTGGAAAAAATGTATGTGGGAATATTGTCTGGATGTGATATTACATTCAAAACTTTGAAATGTCCTTTTATCCTGAGAACAAAATGTAAAGCAATACAAACAAGGCTCCTATATATTCTGTATACTTTATAGCCCCATGAGAAATGATAAAAGATAATATCAAAAAAAGCCCTTTGCACAGCGCTCACACATATTGCTGTGCACAGAGTGGTCTAAATTGAGATGTTGCAGGAGTACAAGTCTATTGCGGATAAGAAATCTCAAGCTGTCAGGGACTGTGGACCAAGTCTTTTTTTTTCCCTGAGACCTACTGCAAATGAATGCTCCATTTGATGCAGGCCTCTCCTATTGTTCTTGCGCTGTGTACGCCAGACACCGCGTGTTTATCCCCGACGTTATTATCTGTGCCCCACAGCTGAATGAACTTCCTGACAAAGGGATTTGCGAGGCGGCTGAATACTTTGTTCTCCGAATGTGTCTATGAGTGGAACATGAGACGCGGCCCTATCTGATCTGGCGCGAGGCCCAAAGTATCCTTGGAAGAGGCTGACATAAGTAAGTGTTTTATCCCCGCTGACTCCGAGGAGACCGCTAGTCATCCTGTCAGCCCCGCAAGGAGTGATGGCACTTTTATATGGCCTCCGTTTATTAGCCCCGATGACTGGAGTCCCATTACCTGGCGGATGATAAGCAAAGCAATTCAAATATGAGTAAGAAACTATACTCCCCCGCAACCCCCTCCCAAACACCTGCCCGCTTGATGGACTACTTTACAACCTCTTGCGGTATACAGACCATCTCTAGGCTGCCTTCTGTGTAACCTTGCAGCTGATGAGGCCTTTGCCATCGCTGGGAGCAACGCCCCCAGTTTCCGTGGCAGTGGAAGATCACCTTACCTTCACCTCGCCCTAATAGTCTGTTGGTCATACATTTTTGTGAAGAGAGAGAGGTGTGTGGGTGTACTGGATGGCAGAACAGAGTACCAGTGGTTAAACTCTCCGGAACTACTACCCTCTGGAATTTACTGTTCGTAGACAAGGTGGTGCATGCTCTGTGTTTATGTGCTTAAATTCCAATCCCAGCTTTGCTCAGCCTGCGCAGGCGTTTCATTTAGGTGAGGAGAGAGTCTGCTCGCTTTCGCCTAATCTCATCACCTGAGCCATTTTTCACTGGCTTGCTAGAAATGTTTTTGCAAGCTCTCATAAGGAATCTATGAGCTGTTTAATGAAATGTAAGCAATGACATGCATATGGGCAAAAAATACAGCTTGTGATGAAAAGGGCCAGTCACACAAACTTACAGATGGCTGGATTTTACTTATGGATGTATATTCTAATATATACACTATACATATTCTGTGTGTATAGTACATGTATGCCATTGTGCCAGTTGGGTAATTTCCAGAGCAGTCAGCCAGTAACTGAGATAAACCTTGTTGGAGTGAGTTGTTGAATTTTCAGAGGAAGGAAAATGTATTAGGAGAAAGTAGGAAAATACAGTATTGGGTATGTATTTAGGGGAATCATGCTGTGGCAGGGAACTCTTTCCAGAGAATTCACTCTTTGGGGTCTCTGGCCTGGTCTCATCCTAGGTGCTCTGCATCAGTCCAATTTATCAATGGTTGTGGAATGATTTTTTTTAAGAATGACAGTGAATCAGGGCCCTGGAGAAGCATTTTCTAACTGATTTCTAAGAATAACACAGTGACCGAGGCACCTTGTCTGTCCAGTATTGTGTGAACTGCTCTGATCTGCCTCATTGTCTGATAGGCGAACAATTTCTATTGAATGGTGGGCCTAAATCGAAGCAAAACAAGCGAGCTGAATTGCATTCAAAGCACAGTGTTATTTCATTTCCCCCTCCTGCCTCTCCCTGTGCCTGGGGATCTGAGACTACACTCCCAATGTTGTGCAATTCTTTGCACAATTGAAAGTGTCATTACTATACTCATTTTTTTTGCATTCTAGCAGACTGAAATACATTGGTGCGGTGCAGCCAGCAGGGCATGCAGAGCTGTGAAACTGTAAACCACTCCGGCAATTGAATTAACAGGGGATGAGCAAAAAGACATAAGCCTGTCCTGGAGGCAGAGAGAGAGAGAGAGGGCCTTGATGATGTGAGATAGAGAACACAATGGCTGATGTAAGCAGGGTAGTTTGTATGAGAATACAGGGGCAGCTCTTAGAGGCTGTTTGAGATGCACGCCACAGGGGCTTGGCTGAGTTAAGCATGAATGCATCTGACCTTCCACATATTATGTTGTTAGAACACTGTCCCAGAAACTGCGATCGATAGACGCCTGGAGAACGAGCGCACTCGCTTTGAGGCACCGCCAGGACCCTGACAGTAGGGGCTGCACATCCAGTTAAACCTGAACTTACCCACAATGCCACTGCGGCGCTGGCGGTTATGGGAGCAGCTGATCTGTTGCACCCATTTTGACGTCGGCTGCCAGGCGGTGACACCTGTACAGTCAGGCCAGCAGGGGTGGCTTCCCGGCAGCTGTTGGCAGCTTGGCTCCATCTAATTTGTTAACCCTTCCCTGGCTGCCCTCTGCTGATGTGCATACCAGCAGTGCACAATGTAATTGGGCTGGGATTTGAGCGTTTCACCAGTCTAGCAAGCTGTCTCGTGCCTAGAGGATGGGGGTTGTATTTATGTTAATAGAGTGCGCAATTAGCCTGTGGTTGTACTGCTGAGAGACCCCATTTGCATTTTTTCAGCGCCCGGGTGCCGAGCTGACCCCTCTGCCGACCCATCCCTGCTCTTCAGTCCTGCTGAAAGGCATAATGTTTGGATTGGGTAGGACTCTTCAGCAGAATGCTTGGACCTTTTCATCACCGGCAGAGAGCCTGAGTTAATTAGGATAATCACAGACCGGTTTCGCCGGTGATCTCACCTGTCCACCTGCTGGGCAGAGCAATCTGTGTGTGATGTGAAGTGAGACGCTTCAGGGACATCGGGGTGGGCGTGGGGCTGCGGTCCGGCGCCGAGCTGGCAGGCTAACAGGCGCTCTCCGACGCTGAGGAGCTGCGGTCGCTCTCAGAAACAGCAGCAGACCCTGGAGGTGCAATTAAAGAACGTGCAGATGAGAACCGTGCCCCTTGTTGCAGCCATGAAGTGCAAATCGCCAGTCATCTGGAGTGATGATAATGACAAGGTCTTCGGCGATGTCCTGATGGCACAGAATACCATCCTCACATATGGGGAGATGATTTGGGGTGTGAGGCTGAAGGCATAGGTGACTGTCATTTTATTTATATATTTAACTAAGACTTATTTTCCAGTTGGTGTAATTAGAGCAGTGATCTCCACTTGGGATTCAGTGGGTTCTTTTGTTCATTCATAACCATCTCTCAGTTACACAATTGGAGTCAATTATTCATAGTTACTTGACTCACCTGTTGTTGCAAGTTTCAGTCAGCTGTTGATTAAAAGACTAAAACCCTCAGAACTGTGTACATTAAGGACCGACAAATCAGTGGTGTCTACTAAGTCAGCCCCTGGGCAGTTTGTTTACATGCTGTGTACTATTTGTGTGGATAGTTGCTAACAAGCTGAACTTCCATTGGTATGACACAGGCAGGTGCAGCTGTGATTAAAATAGGCTGATTATTGAAGGTGTGGAACATGGGAAGGACTGGTACCAAACGTCCTTCCATTGATTTTCATGTGGGAGTCATTTGGATGTGATCTGATTGGGCTTTCCCCAATGTTTGGGCCGATAAGATTCATCTTGAGGAGGCGGGTGTGTCTGTCACTCAGACAGCTGCCTCCTGGGCCTCTGGGAACATGCTGACAGAACCCTGATGACCTCCACACAGTGCTGCAGAATGGTGGCATGTTACCCTACTAATTGGAAAGTATTTATGCACAGTTGACATTTAAATATTTGTGGAGACTCAGGAAGAAGCCCAGTGGGACTTTGCAAAAGGCCCCTTGCTGTTACAATATTTTCTCATTAACTGTAAAATGGAACTACACCATAAACAATTTGCAAACTAGTTTTTTTTTCATTTTTTTTTTTTTTTTTGCATATTTGTCTGGAACAGAAATTGAAATTGCCTCACAGGATAAAATTGAAAATTGAAAATATTTCTTGAAAAAAAATTGAAAATTGAAAATGGAACATTCAGTATTTCAGTAATGTTGTTTAGAGTTTTAGCCAATTGCACAAAATGAAGGATGTATCCTTGTCTCCTTCACCTTGATCTTCCTGGAAAAATTTAAACACACTTTGTGCAGACGGGCACAGGGCATTTTTGCTTTCCAAATGGGGTTCCATGCCACGCTTCGCTTTTGCAAAAAGGTCAGTATGGTGTCAGCATCTTTAAAATTAGTCAAGGGCTGAATAATCCCCCCTAACTCCATGAAGCAAGTGTGCAGATGATTAAAATTTGCAGATGAGGCACACCGAAAATATTCCCATTTCCCAAGGACAAAGTGACCCGCTGCCCCTACAGATGGGAGCGGCTCACCGCTGTCCCTGTGCCCCGGGGTCTGAGGCAGGGAAAGCAGCAGGCACAGAGCACTTCCTGGTGGAGACCCTGCAGGTCAGACAGAGGGCACCTTCCTCCTCTGTGGCAGTGACATCTATGACTGTGTATGAGATTAGATCAACCTGGCAGTGGCAGCCCTGTGAATTTGCAGTGTTGGGTTTTGTAGCAGCCCATGATGTGCAGAGGTCTCATTTGACTATCATGAATAATTAACAAGAGGTCCATTTGTTTGTTTGTCTCCTTTGCCTTCTTAATGATATGGTTGTAGGTTTTTCTAATTACTGTGTCAGTGCCACCCTGCCGTAGCCTTCAAACCACATTAAAGGCAGTAACACTTAAATCAATGACATTACGGTCGTGGTGAGCTCCTAATAAGAATCCAGAAATAGTTTCCCTGTCCCCCCCGTCACCCAACCCCCCAATGCCTTCTATTTCAATTTGTTATGACCAAGGATCGTATTTTGGGCCGGTCTGTTCACTCTGATTGATGTTTGCTTTTGTCAGAATCCAAAACTGCTGCACAGAGTAGAGGGCTTTAGCCCTGGTGCCTCCCAGAGGTTAACTGTGAGGAATGCAGACTGAGTTGCATCCTTAAATCAAAATATATGCTGAATTACACTTGCTCACCTGCACATGACACTTCACCAGTTTCACCTTAATTGAATGACAAACAGTGATTTGGTACAATTAGCCAACTTTCATCTTTGCTTCAGGCCTGAGGCTGACAGTCACATTATCTGCTGGCTGTAATTGCAATCTGCTATTCCATTTTTAAATAGCCCCAGAGGTAAAATACATACGTATATACTTTTAATGCAATTGAACTAATTATGAAAGACTAAGATTACTTATTTTAAGTCCTAGTTTGGCAGCAGGTACATGGTATTGGGTTGATATTAAAGTGATATAAGAATATTGAATTCCAGGCTTAGCTGTCATCTCTATGAAATGACAGAGAGGTACGGAAGATATAGGTTAAAAAAAATACATTTCAGTTGATTGCTCAAGTTCAGTTCGAATATTTTAATCACTCGCGTGTGTTCCTGGTGATATCCTACAGATGTTTGTTTTCTAAAGTAGGGGATATGAGCTTATTTGAAAAGCCATGTAATTTGCCGCTCCGTAATAAGAGGAGAAGTTTTTATATGGTTTTTTTATATGTCATATGTCTTGTTAAATGTTTGCAAAAGCAATAATAATGGTACCATAACCATGCTGTAGAATGTTCCACTGAGGCTGCTGGCTGCAAATGAAGAGAAGTGTGAGTCATTGAAGGAACCGTCTTATTTCCCCTCATTTTTTATTTGACCATCTTCTCAACTGTGCGCAGTGAAATACAGATATTCAGCCCGACTGTTGGACGTGGACTTCATAATTAACACCGTAATTGATTTTTATAATGGTGGTGAATGGAATTCTGGGAAGATAATGACCAAGGAAAGGAGCTTCCTGTGTAATGAAATCATTGGGAAACTTGTCCATTGCGCTGGTTGAGAATGCACACAATTTTTATAATTGAAGTTCCTAGTGCACCATAATAACAGCCTATTTTTGAGTTACTTTGTCACAAATGAACCTGTATTGAAGGTCTGATCTTGCTTGGCAGGCATTTGAAGCACATTAAAATAGTTAATTATGAAACCACAGGGAAGACTGCCAAAACCACCATAACACTGGAGACTGTTTGTACTTGGTTACATTGTACACGACTATTCTTTCAACCATAGCTCTTCATCTAGTAAACATTTACTGTGGGATGAATGGTAAGTTGTATATTTTTATCTGTCGGTATGTTAAAAACATTTTGTAGCACATCTGGAACATACATGTATATGTATTGTGTAAGCATTTGTGAATTGTATGGCAGTCATTTCTAGGGAATTTCATCAGCATTTTTGCATCACTAAATATTAATAGAGAAACATGGTTTCAAAGGTTTCCAGAAGCTCACATAACATTAAAAGGCCTGTCACTTATCAATCAACAGCTCATTCATTTTGCCGGCAGTATAAAAATGAAATGTGTGTGCGCTGTAGGTGATAGGAGGAAGGAGTTCTTTAAACACAGTCCACGGCTGAAAAGTGTTATTCAACTCCTCTAATCCAGAATGTATAGTGAGCAATAAATCTGTCAGAAAGGAAGGAGTGAAGCCCGTTGTTCAGTTATGTCTATTTTTTTCTATTCTGAGGTAATAATCATGATACTTTTGGCAGATACTTCAGAGATGTGCACCAACATGCTTGCAGCCTTTTCACCCATCTGTACTTTTCCTGGTATTCTTGCTCAATTTCACTCCTGGTTTCTGGGTTACCATGTTTTCCCCCCCTCTTACTAAACTGTGAAATCAATGCTCTCCATTTGGAGACTCAGCGTAATGCAGTGTTCTGGAGATGAAACACAATGGATTTCATGCTCGCTTTGACAGTGGGGCAATGCAAATGGCAATTCTCTGACCATGCACGGCTTTCTAAGTTCAAAGATAATTGCACAAAGAGATTTGAAAGCAGCTGTATCCAATTCAATAGAGATGCATTAGGTATCAAACCAAATGAAATGGCGTCATGTCAAATGTCCATTCCGCAAAATATCCCTTGATATTGATGTGGGAATGTAAACAGTCATATCTGAAGTATTACGGTCTGTTTTTGGTTGAGTGGAAAAGAATTATCCAGTGCCTTATTGAATCAAATGATGGTTTTATCTGACCACAGCACTGGTCTCTATTTATTTATTTATTAATTTTTGGTGAATTAAAATGCTGTTGAGCCATTCTCATAAATGCCTGAAGACCAGATGTGGGGGGTGGTGATGATTCAATCTTCCATCTGGAACACCCCTCCCCGGGGTTCACACATACCTTTGATTTTAAGACCCACTAAACACACCCCGTCTTCCTATACCCCCGTTTCCCCACCCCCCATGTCCTGAAAGCACCATCCCTTCATACCAACTGGTTTGCCACAACAAAAGATCTGTAATTACCTTTGGATTGCCAGCTATCATTGGTGGGGGAAGAATAAACCCAGCGTCTTCCCAGCATACTTTAGCTGCGGTGTTTCCAGAAATGCTGACCACAAATAACAGTTCATGAACACCTCAACACTCTGAATGCAGACATGTATGTTTTGGATGTTATGCTACAAACAATTGGAAAAACTGGTCATTTTATCCACTGACAGCAACCACAACATCCTTAGTTGTAATTTTCATTCTTGTTATTTCGCATTTGTAATTTTCATGCTGGTTTAATTCAGTTAAAGTATGAAAAATAATAAGCAATGTGTCACATTGTTTTTTCATTTTATTTTCAATTTCATATAACATTACACAGAAAAGCGGTTTCTGTTTTAATTATGTTTTAATTCTGTTTTAATTCTGATGCACATTTTTGAAATTCATAGCCATGTGGTCAGCTTCCCTCTGATCTCTCTGACGATGCCTGTTTGATGTGTGACTGATCGCGCGCCTTTAGCGTTATTTGTTTATTCCCCCGACGCCACAGAGACACGTTGACCTGTGCCCCCAGAGGGTAATGGGTACCCTGGAGGGTCAGCAGACACCTGTGCTGGGATTGTTGGCTATTTACTGAAAATGAAATCCTGGCAACATGCTGTCAGAGAGGAAGAGACAGCGGTGGGGTCGGACAGAGAGAAACAGCGAGGCTGCTGAGTATGACACAGAGGCAGAGGTAAGACAGAGCCCGCTCCTGGCGTGTAATTGAAGGCAATCAGAAACAAATGAACGTCCGCTGAGCTCCGCTTCCGTGTTTTCGGGAAAAGAGCAAGAGCGGAAGAGCAGAGCCGAGCCCTGATGCTCAGGGAGCCAGGGGAGGCTGTGGCGGACTCGTCCGGCGGAATTGAGGGATCTGAATTCCAGTCAGGCCCGAGCAGGAAAATGACCGTGCTTCTGATGGGAGGTTAATCTGAAGATGTCCTCCCATCCCTCTGGATCTGATTTCCCCTTCCATTGTTCGTGACCGCCATAGATTTCGCTTATTAGCAGTTCAGCAGCGCTGTTGCGAATTTCCCTCCCTGGATGTGTGCCTTTTTAGTGCTTAGAGCCAGCAGGGGGATGTACGACAAGGGCTGTAATGATGAAACAGGATTGAATGCGTTGTGTGTCTACCATCGCCGTTGACATCTATTTTGCCATGAATTCAGGTTCTGTCTAAAGGCTTTATTATCGTGATAGCTAATTTCCTTTTCTGAGGCAGTTGTATGATGAGGCTGATATTAACAGCTTGGTGAATGGAAGCTTAAATTGGATCTTTGATTGTGCACATCACTATCAGTTGTTCTGCTTTTGTATAGTGTATGTGCCTTATATACTTCTTGTGTATCCATTGTAGGAATGAGTATGTGTTGTCCTAGTATATGTTGTCCTAGTACATATATATACATATGTGTGTATATGTGTGTGTGTGACTGTCCTTTAGTATTTGTGTGTGGACTATTCAATAAATACAAAAATAAATCAATGCCCCTTTCAAGAAAAGATAATCTCTCTCTGTGAGTTGAACATATTTCCCAGTGCAAGTGGAATAACTTTGTCACACTGTGGATGCTATTATAGAATCTAGAATGCATTTCTTTTTCATAAGGTAAATCTCCTGACAGAAGTGTCTGAGTGTTGGATCAGCAGCAACTGTAATAGAACTGCAGAATTCATTCCCATGTATGACTGTCAAAGAGGGGACTGAGCACAAGTACAATATTCCTTTCTCTGGTGAAAGTGAAAGAAAGGAGTAAATAGGGCTTAAGGGGATTGCCGGGTTTGAGCGTATCAGGCTTCTCAGTTACTGTGTGTATGTGCTGTCCAAAGATAATTAAATGGTATCATTACAGAACTGTGAGACAGTCTAGAGTTTTCATTTCTTTTCCCCTGTATTTTAACTTCTTGAGAAACAAATTACATGTATTTACATGTTCGATTTTAATGCATTAATATTTATTTATTTATTGATTTATTTATCTTTATTGTTTTTATGTTGTCTTATTATGGAATCTTGCCAAGATGCATATGTTGATTGTACGTTTGTACTGCATTTACAAGTCAAAATTACCTGTCCTTACAGATTCCATGGAAAGTCATAATTTTCATTCCCTTCAGGAATATTTTCCTTTTTACTGATTAGCACACATAGAGTCTGGAAGCTATATGTGGCTATTCATTAGAATCATTATATTTGTTATTGTTTAAATATTATATAATCCCTATGGAGGCCTGTGGAAACTAAGTCAGAATGTTCAGAAAGTGGGATCATTGCGGTCTGATTCTATTCATATGGGAGAAAGTTCTTTGTGCAACCTTGTTTACATACTCATCTCTCCCGCTGATGCAGATCTCCGGTGTGCTCCTGGAGGATTCAGTGTAATCTTCCAAACAAGCCAAACAAGGCTTTAGAAAATAATTAATGGGAGCTTCACATGTTAGGCTTAGCTGGAAAGAAAACAGATGGCGTCAGAGACCCAGTGAAGAGGACATCCTGTACAGCACGCATTGCTATACTTGAACTAATAACTTAAAAAAAAAATAGGGCTCATCTACCTGTTGAGATCCCCACAGCTCTGTTCATCTGGTGAGACTTGGTTTCACCCGAGCGGCGTGCTCTGCTAAGCCAGAGATAAGGGAATGAGGAAGCCTTGAATGGCGGTTCTGGCCCTGATGGAATTCAGCGGTAATGATATTTTTTCTCAGGCCTTTTTCTAGACGCCCTGGCTTTAGGAAAGCGGCGAATCCGCCGCACGTCCACGGGTCCCCGGGCTTTGTTGCGCCCGGAGTCTGGCACTGAGACTTCACTGAGGTGGAAACTGAGGGAGGCAGGATGTGGGAAGAATCCACAAAGCCATCACTCCAGCTTCACACCTCTCTGAAGGCCAATAAAGAGACAGCGCAGGAAAAGCGATTTGAACTCCCTGTTGGAAGTGTATCGATCTACCGCTGTCTGCTAATGGCTGGGGCTTCCAAGTGGGCACAGGCTAGGGGCACGCTGACTCTTTCAGCAGAGGAGCATTGAAATGCTGTATTTATCTTCATGCTAGTGAGACATCTTTGATTCTATTTCTAACAAAATATACAGGCACCAATCTCATCTTATCTGTTTATGAGTTTATGTCACACATATAGAATTAGAGTAAACATCATATTTTGCAATACCAGGATATACCAGGAAGTAACAGACTGATTACAATACATTTTATTGAGTTTTATTTTTTTTATTTTATTAACATCAGAACAGAAGCATCACAGTAGTACACTTCAAGGTCATTTCATAGCAAAATTAGTTTCATTATCTTAATTCACAAATGTTCATAAATAGTATATAATCTACATTAGTATTTCATTAATAGCTATCACCATCCGTATATTTTTGAATTCAGTTATTCATTATTTGTAAATTATAATTAATTGTCAATAGCACATTTATAGTTGTTTCACAATGATTACACTTTTTGATCAACCAGAATGTGCACTGTCAGCTGTTAAACTGCAAAATGGTGGTGTACTGTATATAGTATGTGCCACCTTATGCCACTAATCCTAGATTTGCTACATCTGGAATTTCAAATTCTCTTCAAGATGGTGTTTAGTTTGCATATACAAAAAGTAAACTCCACAGTTATATGAATATGTTTACATAAAATCTCTCAGAATCACTTGGTGGTCACCATTGTAGATGGTAACTCATAGAAATTAGCTGGGCTATGACTTAAGCATTAGAGGCAACATATATACAGTATATCGTCACAAGTGGTATATTCCTTCTTAGCCTCATGACAATGCCATGTTGACACATGTCCAAATCTTAATCCTGTTTTATGGAATTGATTTTTCATTTAAACACTTATTGTGATTTTATTTTGTAAAAGTCTGTGAAACTGGGGGTGTCTCTGCTAATTCAGTAAGGAGGAATCAAAGGTCAGACTCTGAGGTGCATAATCCTACCCAACACATGCTGAGCTGTCATCGGGTGAGAGTTTTGCCTGTTCTTGTTGGACAGGAGACAGCGATCACCCTTTCCAGGCCTCGCGTAAATCCATGGTTCTGATCCAAAGTGCCATAAACCTCTCAATGGCTGTGTGATTACAAGGCTGCTGTTTGAGTGATCTCTGTCGGGGGGGAGGCAGACAGCGGCGTGAAAGGGAGAGGCAAGCCCCGACAGTGGCACAGGACCCACGGAGGAGTGGCGCTTTTTTGTGATGGTAGCTGTGGTTACACGCTACAGAGGACGGCAATGAGAACTTTACAAGACAGAGATTTGTAATTACCATTTTATTATTATTTATGCTCTTTTGCCTGACACTTTAATCCAAAGCCTCACATGCACTCTGCAATTGAGTTGGAATTTATATGGCCAAGGTTTTATGGGAGTGATCCAGGTTAAGTGTCTTGCTGAAGGGCACGATGCAACAATGTCCCACCTGGATTTGGCTCTGCCACCCTGCTGGTCATTGGTCCTGAGTCGTGGCTGCAGCTCCACATCTCCACCACTGCATGAGCAAAGGAAGCCTTTGTGCTCCAGTTTAGTGTCTTAAACTGTATGTGTGCAAGGTCTAAGGTCTGGTCTCATAGAGCCTTGTCAAGTGTTTCTATCAGCAATGGATACATATTTCCACTGCCCCTTGAAAAATATGTGAAAATTTAATGCATTTGGCAGCTAGTAGCAGCATTATATAGTATGAGCTGACCATGAGGAGAGAAGTACAAATTGAAAATCAATGTAAATTTTATTGCAGTTTAACTAACAAAGATTCATTATACCGGGATATGAGGGGCAAATCATGCTCGCACTCATATTCCTATTGCAAATGCAACTGACAATAAGTACACAATCCAAGCATTTTGCATTTCAGTTCTGCTTTTTAAAGGGGATTTCAGCAGCGTGACCATGAATATTCAAGCTAGCTCTTGTGTTGTGCACTCAACCCCAATACAGATGAATGAAATGCTGAAAAAAAACAATTTACCCATTTTTAACAATTGAGTTCCTTGAGAAGGGAGGAGGTGTAGCGTTGATATGAGGTAATTCATTCGTATATCTAATGGGGTAGATATGATATATGAGGTAAATACTCTTTTGCCTCCATGCCCTGTGCATTGTCTCCAGCAGCAGCGCTTTATCAGCTGTGATGTCGGTGCAGCGCCCACAGTAATGGGTCATTTTAATCCCAACAAAACAACAAACGCCCCTCTCCCTCCCTGACTCCAAGGTACCTGAAAAGAAGGCACCTTACTTCCAATTCATTTCATGCACTATCTGGCAAAAACACGCTCTATTCATTCGGCGGTCGGCCTTTGAAATAATAAGCAGGAGTCGCAGCCGCCGGTGTGTCGCGGTGGCTCCGCTCCCCGCCCCTCTCCGCGTCACTCCTCCGCGTTCGGGAGGAGAGGGTGCAGCTGTGCCCGCGGCACCGGGCGGCAGCCCCGCGGAAACCGTAATCATCTCTGACAGAACAAGAGTCTTGTTTTAAATGAGGGTCCTGCATTGTGTTGGTGGGATCAATCTGCGGACCAGGTCAGCGGCTGACAGAGAGGAATAAAATCGTTCTGTTGAGAGTGTAATAACCTGTCGCCGAGGCCGTTTCCCCATGACGGCCCGGACGCCTGGAGCCCGCTGACAGAGCCGGTGGCTGTGGGCGTTTGACCGCCTCTCCTCACATTTAATGATGTTTTTGGGATTGGGGGGGGTGCAGGCAGATAAAGGCATTTTGCTTTTTTTCACCCAGAGGCCTGACATTTTTTTAAATGAATGACTGGCTGGTTTCAAAGGGCTCTAAAGCTTATTTCAGCCTGCCTGACAAATACGCCAAGCACTTTGCTTTTTGGTGAGAAAAAGGCATATTTTATCTCTCTCCATGCACTGAGATCACCACAGTTTGCTGTGATGGGGTGATGTGAATGCTGAAGGATTTTCACCCAGTTTTACCATTATTTATACCATATGAGCTCCAAAATAACAGCAGAATGTAGCTGCTCTCCATGGAGTCTCCAGAACAGTAATAGAATGCAGGTAACATACTTTGGAAGTGAATCATTTGCATTCAGAGCTCAATATAGGAAGACCCCTGCATCTTATTTGCAGCATATGAACGTAGGACTCAGACACACCAGCTCTCTCCTACTGGATTCTCACACTGGGCTTAGGGCTGATAATCTTCAAAAAGCAATTTTGAAAGCTGGCAGGAGATTCTTCCAGTTGCTTAAGCTTGCACAAAATAGTGTCGGTCACCAGGTTAAGGAGGCGTTTGGGCCGAAGATGGAATCATAAAAATCCAATTTCCAGATGAGCTGAGTCCATTATTCTAGGACCGGCTGCGTGGGCTGTGTTTACTATCCTGCTCCTGACAGTATACTTTACCGTCCATGCCTGTGTTGCGCTTAAGTAATGTCTTATTTTTACAGCACTATTGATATAGCAATACCGGGGAGGGAGAGAGTGGCTCTCCCATCTCACGCTTTATCATGATAATACAGGAGCCCAGCATGTGGGTCCCTGGGCTGTCATGACCCTCTCTGTCTCTTCGATTTTTTGTTTTGGCAGGTCGGTTACGAGCTCTTTCACCCAGGAACTTTTTCTGTCATTCCCACCCATCCCACCCAGTTGCCGGGCTGCCTGTGGCTTTATTTTCTGTGCCTGGTGGACGTGTGCCTGCAGATGGTGTCTGAGGAGGGACACGTGGCCTTCCGCTAGAGGACTCAGTGTCCACCCAGTCCCTGTCCAGAGGAAGGGAGTCACTCATATTCTCTACACGGAGCATTCTTAGCTACGTTTCACAGTCTCATCTCTGTAGCACCCTCCCTTGCACAGGTGACCGAGCACTGCATTTGAGGTCTGCTCCTTTCACCCCGGAGACGGAGAGAAACGCAGCTCTGATGGAACGGCGATAATCCCTCGCCCTTAATTGAACGCATCCTTTTGCCAGTCTGTGAAGCGTGAGGCCGCACCGGCATGACAGACAGGAAGGAACACGCCACGAGAGCGAGAGGCGCAAGGCCACCGCACACGCGCAAACACAAACACACCTGCCAGTCAGAATGAGCAATCGCCTCTCGAGGCAAGTCTCGATACGTCAGCGCTGCAGCGCTGCGGCACTTCATTTCCCTTCTACAATGACCTATACACTTCACTTTGGTCTTTACGTAACAATGTATTTTGTATAAGCGCTGCTGTACTTGAACTTAATGGCAGGGAGATAAAGAATATCACACTAGTACTTTCCCTCTTTTCCCACTAAATTTCTGCTATTGCTGAAGATTGTCTGGGATTTTGGTTGGATGTGATTTTTAAGTCCTGTACTTCGAGACCAGTGTTATTAATAACTAAGTCTGGCCTTCCTGCTGGTTTAACATGGGCAGTTAAGGGGGGGTCACTGACCCAGTCTCCAGCTCAATTAACCGCGCCCGTGATAAGGTCTGAATGTGGCTGCTTTCCACAGCGCAGAGGTGTGACGAGAGCTCGTCCTTCACTCAGAGGCGGCTGACCCAGGGAGCAACCTCCAGTTTGGAGTGTTGAGCAATGGGGGTGGCAGTGATGCTAAGGCACAGGGAGTTACAATGAGTTACAAAGAGTTTCTGCTGTTCATCTCATTGCCAAGAAATTACAATTTTACATTTATAGTTATTAGTGTTTGACTTGTTTTCCAAACTATTTTTAATTGGAGGATTGAAAAGCACAGTGATGGATCAATGTACCCCTGGCTTTTCAGCCCACGTATGTGTTATTTTGTATATAATACAATGCCAACGCCTGTAATGAACCCTGATGAAGCCAGCTGTTGTTAGTTTGGTACTTGTGACCATTCATTTTCCTTAATTATTTACATTATGTTGATTATATTTATTTTGCATTCTTATTTTCTCCAGGATGACACTGTCTGTCTCCTTTTTTTATAACTCCTACATGAATTTTTGTACGAATACTAAACAACACAAACATTAACTGCATGATGTCCTTGAGCACCCACATTGTACAAATATGGACTATTTTACTATTTTTCATAACATTTTTTTTTTCACTGAACAGCTGTAATTAATTAGGAATGCCATAAATGCTATGTGTGGAAGGTGAGTCTTCCAATTTTGCAATTTTAATATAAAACTAAAGGTAGTGAAAAAACTGATTAACAATTCTAGGGCTGTAAAGGTTAAAAAGGAAATAAGAAAACTCAAAATGCAGCCCACTGCAATGCCTCACTGCTTTCATAAGGTTTGGTAAACCATTCTGGTGGCTTGGCTCTTTGTGGCACTAGCGTGCACATGTATACCATCCTCCCAAGGGAGAGTGAGTAGCTCTGTTTATGGATGCAGCCTTTATAGACCAGGGCTATCAGGGGGATACCAAAGTCCTTGAACTGGCCTTGACACGCTGCAGAGAAAACGTATCCCACAATGCACTGCGCCCTCGCCCCATGCTGCGAGCTGCAGCGGGCTCCGTGTGTTTGCGCGGGAGACGCGGGCTCTAATGAGACGCGCTGCTGGCGCGCTGACACAAGTCAATCGTCTCCTCGAGCGGAATGCGCCGGAAGACACAAGGATGAATGGTCTGCGGGCCAAACAATCCATCTGACAATGAGGGAGATTGCGCGACTCTCATTATGCAAAGCGCCTTCACTTATACGATTGCTTCTGCCCATCCATCAACGTCCGTCCCCTCTCTCTGTGACGTGGCGTCACAGCCGTCACGGTGCACCCCCCCCCAAATCGAGGCTGGAGGAGGAAGGAAATGGAAGGTCGTGCCTTGAGATGGCTTTTGCTATGATCTATTAATAGATGGCCGCCCATGACAAGGCTGCGCTGTGCAGCAACAACAGTTAAAAGAACATCTCAGTAGATCTCTCGCGATGCTCGCTATTTTTGTCAATCACATGTGAGCTGAGGGGGTATGTTATGAACAGGGATCATAAGAGATAAACCGCCCTCAGGGTATTACTTTAGTGCTGGTTGGCTCAGTCCTACGGGCTGGCAGGTGAAAGCACATTGTTGTCCGCTACATTGCAACAGAGTAACTGACGGCAAAGAAAATCTGGTCCCCGCAACCCAAACACCATTAGGCTCCACAAAATCAAACAGAGACACATTCTTGCATCTGGTTATGGCTATTTACATGGCTATAAGCAGTTTAGACTTCATGGCTTATTCTATTTTATTTTTCTCTTGCTCATCATTTGTGGTCTGTGCAACATGATGCCATTTGCTGTTCACAGTCTTCATTACTTAGCAGAAAAAACAGTCCAGTGCTGCAAGGTGTAGATATGAAAAAGCCACTGGGTTTCAGGGACCTGCAGACATATTCTGTTTTAGATACCGTTTTCAGAAACTGAGGAATAGCCATTTCTGCATGAAGGGCATACAACAGTGAAAAAGCACAGCTCAGAGTTCAGATCCCTCATTCATTCATCACAACAGGCCAAAAATCAAAGAACTCTCAAAGCTATCATGCTTCAAGAATGATAACAAAGTTGCTGTATTTTGTGTAGGAAAAGAAGAGAATGGAGATGATAGGATAGTGAAACTACGCAACCATACAGCATCCTGTAGGCTGGTGTTTGTATCATGCAGGTATTACAATGTTGTCATTGTATTATAAGCATAAGATTACACATTATCACTTTGTGTCACTACTATTAGAGAATGTATATACTGTATATTAGTTCATAATGTTTAAATATGAATTGAACTTGATGGTACCCTCTTCAAATTGAGACACAGTATATCATTTTGTGATGCAATTAGAGAGAAAATTAATGAAATTAAGTGTTCTGTAGATGGTAGAGAGACAACGTTTGAAGACACTTCCAAAGATATTTCCAAAAGCCAGATATCCATTCTTGTAAACAGAAACTTGGAGACCCTTGAAGGCCCTTGAGCATCATTTGTATAATGAGGAGGTGACAGCAGGAGTTTATGGTATAACAGTGAGAGCAAGTGAAGCCGGCTCTACCATTAGCGGGGGTAGATGGCACTGTGCTGAAAAGGCATGATGGATGCAAAGCCGGCAACAGTGTTGCATAAGCGTGATTCGCCTGTAGACAAACCTTAGCTCTGTTTCTCCATCAGAACCCCCCATCTCCCCCCTGACAACCATCCTTTCATATTCTGACAGTTTAATCATGGGCCAAGGCACGTTTTATGGTAGCCTCTTAATGACGACCAAGGATACCTGACCCCCCTGATTTATGCAGTTTTCAAAGACAAGGGGCTCAAGGATACCCTATCCCCCCATCTCCAATACACACACACACACAGACACAGACACACACACACACACACACACACACACACACACACACACACACACACAACCCTGTTTCACCACGCCCATCCCCCTGAACCGCACCCCGATCCCAGTGTCAGGCCTCATCCCACCTTGTTCCCCTTCCCTCGCCTGACAGACTCAAATGCCTCAGTAATATCCTCTGGGTGCAAAGGCCAGGCGTGAGCTGTCAGAGCTGATTTTACATCAGAAATAACAGGATTCTGCTGGGAATATGGTCCACCCGTCCCCGTGCTGGCTAAGCAGAAACCCTGGAGCGCGCTAATAAACTACAAACCTGCCCATCAGTGCGTCCCGATGAGATAACTGATCACGCTTTCCTCGCCGTGCGCCTGTTCAGCCTGGGACTTCTGCCGGACTGAAGGGTTTATGTGGTTGTGAAATTGGCCGTTTTTAATGGGCCTTGCTTGGCTTGCCTCTCGCTCGGGTCGCTGAAGTTGGGAAGCGGGTGGGATTGTCATTAGAGCCCCGCACACAGTGGCGTTATCCGTGTTGGGCTGAGTCTGAGCCCCACTCAGCCGAGGGGGGGTGCTCAGCCGAGGGGGGGCGCTCGCCGCGGCCGTGTGCGGACTCGCAGCCGCCGAGACGCGCAGCGATCCGCGTCTCTCAGACACACGCGCGCGCCCCTCGGAATCTGCGGGTCGTTCACGCGACGGGGGGAAGCGCAGCAGCGCGGAGCGGTGCTGTAATGAAAGATGAGAGCGCGCTGCTCTGAACGGAGGGTGACCCCACGCGGTGTGTGGTCCCGTCACCACCGGAGGGGTGACTGCGAAGCGCTTGTTCTCGGTCCGCGCCAAGGGTGAGAGACAGCCAGACCTGAGTGGGTGTGCAGTGCGTGGTGGGGAGGAGGGGTGGCAGGCGGGAGGCAGGGCATTGTGGGGGGGCCAGGGGCTTGCGCACATTCAGTCATGGAAGCAGTCTGTTCCAAAGGGCGTGGTCTCTGAGAGACTGCACAGAGTGCAGCATGTGTCTGGGAGCAGCACTGGAATCCGGCGCCGCCGAGAGAGATACTTACTGTGCGGTAAGCACTCTTTCCTGACCACGTGCCCAGCCTCAACAGCATCAACAGCATATGCGGTCGCATTTTCTCCGATCTCAGAACACGTCTAAAAAGAAACCCACCAGGATCAGTGTAATGAAGCGCGCTTTGTTCCAGCTCAATACGGACAGCATCATGTATAAACGGTGCTGTCCAGACTGGGTGATGCACAGCAGAAGTTAGCATTCACAGTCCAGATTAAAATCTGGTATATCAGAAAGCCTTTGATTGGCAGAGAAAGTCAACAGTAGGTACCAATGCTTTGCAGCAGACCTCTAAAACGTCTACACAGAGTTGGGGAAGCGCTGTGAAGGTGGGGATGCCACCGTCTGGGGGCCCGCACTTCAAAGGAGCAACACCCCCCCACCTTATGAGCAGCATTCTCTTCCAAAATAGATCAATTATGGAAATGCTGTGTGCTCAGTCAAAGCATGGCCTTGGGAAGCGGGGAGGAGATCAAAGCCAGGCGGGTGAGAGCGCTCTCTCCCCAGACCCCCTCTCCGGGGTCGATGTGGTATCCGTCCCCCCTCTGCCCCGCGCAACACAGGAAGCGCCTGTGGCGCTCCAGCATCTGCTGCGGAGGGTGTCGCTAGGTAACTGTCGGCCCCCAAACCTGACGGGCAGCACCTCGCGCACACAGCCCTTATTGTGTTAATAATTTAACCCAGAGAGGCTTCATTCACACAGGCACAAAGTGGCATTATTGCTCTCCATAATAACTTACTCCGGGGAATCTATTTTTGGCCAGGGCAAGGACAATGGATGTCTGTGTGGCTCCATGTGTGAGGCCAGTCACTGAGCTGGTGTTCAGCTGCTGTTTGAGGACGTTCCCTTCACTGAAGCAACAGTTGCATGCTGTATCTGCTGGTATCTGGGTTTGCAAACTGCAAAATTCCAAAAATAATGGCAATGCCTGGTTTAGTTAAAGTGCGAAAGTGCCGGTGCTTGTCTTGTCTGAGTGCTGATGTTGTGCCTTTTAACATCACTGAGAAGCCATTAGGGGAGTGCACACTGACTCCCATAATCAAGGGAAAAACACACAAAGTAAAGGATTTTCATAATGGCAACAGAAACATTGTCCCTCTGGGCTTAAATACTGTTCAAAGACTATTATCTCTCCCATTCTGTGCTGCATCGATGTTAAAACAAATTAGCAGAGAGAAAGAGGAAATACACAGACACACAAACACACACACACGCACACATCCACAAACTCATTACCCGGTCAGAGCAGAAATGACAAAAACCATTAATTCCTCTGAAATGAAAAGAAGCAGATTTTGTTCTTGTCTTTAGTTATGGTCCATTCGTAAAGGATTTAGAGAAGTGCTAGAACTGGCCAGGGGCAGCCTATGAAATTAATATAAACATCTCCTCATAACAAAGTCTGCAAACAAGGATGAAAATAACCATTAGATGTGTTTTTGTTGTTTAAGGGGAAACTTGTTTTTATTTTTTAAAATTTGCTTGTTAAAAGCAGATTTTCCACAGCCGTTTAGCCACTGGCGTCCTGCACATAACCCCCCTATACGAACACGGCTCTCTGTGAATGACCGTCACAGCAGTGTCATGTGGGGCCACCCATGCGGGATGTTACAGGGGACAAAGGCTGAATTCTGATGCCACTTTGAAGGAGGACGCACAGGCACTTCAGTGCACCCCCGCCTGAGAAAGTCAGGAGCCCCTGCTAGCGGCTTGAGGGCCGTGGGTGTCCTGGAAGTGATGGATGAGGATGTTGTTCCCAGCGGACCCTCGACAGGTCATCCGTCCTGGAACAATTTGGCGGCGCCCCTGCGGCCCGGGGATGTACGAGAGGGGACAGCACCAACAGCATCCTTAATGCAGGCCTCGTCAGGCCCCCTTGAGCAGCCGCGGGAAGCGCAGCTAACACAGCCCAGACAGAGAGGCCGGGAGGGAAGGAGGGCTGAGGGGGAATTAACACGGAACAGAGAAGTGACGGGGGGTGGCCGAGGGGGCGCTGCCCGGCAAATGTGATTCTGGGGGAGCAAGGGGAGAGCCTCCAGGAGCAGGAAAGGGCTTGGCATACAAAGCAGCTGGGGGTCCGGATTGAGATTGATGGAGCGCTCCCGGGAGGGAGGGCCATGATGAAAACGCGGGCGGCATTGGCGGTGGCGCGTTGCTGCAGCGGAATGAGAATTACCTGTTGTTTCTCTCCCAGGGCCCCGCCTAAGCCCCCCGCGTTTTGGGCCGAGAGCAAAAAGAGGGGAGAGGCACACATTTCACGTCCGCCGCGCTCGGCTCCACCCGGGGAACGCCTGGCGCTGAAGGATGGGAGGAGAGGGAGCAGCCAAAATAAGCGCGGAGCCGGTGCAGAGCCCGGCTGCTGAAAAGCTCCCTCCGTCTGTTAGCCTGCAAACGGGAGGTGGAGCGAGTCTGTCGCCGCTACTCGCCATCTTTGCTGCAAGCAGACTTCAAAGATGCTGGCCACGGACGGAGCCTGGTGTTTGTTCGCATTTATCTTTCACATCAGCAAATGTTTGTCTACGGTCATCAAAGTAGTGATATTATGCATCTGCGTCATGCGAATCTACCCAGATGGCAGTCGTCACAGACATTGTGACAGTAGACTGCTTATTAGCGAATAGTGTTTGATTACCTTGTGAATTTCAATATATATCACCACAGTTTCCAAATATATCCCTTGTGTTTGTGGCTGTGTTTATATCAGTTGCATATCATTTTTTTCTGGAGGTTACACATTATATAAGCTTTTTTTTTGAAAGATATGCATTTGAAACATTGGAAAAATTAAAGAAATAAAAATGATGAACTTGTGATGGAAATAAAACAGCGACTGAAGAGCAAGGCACCTCCAGTGAAAACAGATCGAATCTCCAACAGGCCATTTTGCTGACATGTTCTGTCTTCTGCTGAGTTGATGCTTCTTTGACTGAGGCTGCATTCAGGTGCTGAGGTGATGTTGTCTGAGCAGTTCTCTAATGGACCAAGTTTGCTTTTTGTGGAGTGGCCAAGGGCTGAGCAACACACTGAGCTTGACTGTCTGCTGCAGATTACAAGGCTAAATCACCCCAGCAGTGAAGGGAGAAAGTAACACTATTCACTTTTACTGGAAGCCAACATCTCACCTCGGTGAACTGGATCAGGTCTCACTTTACTTGCACCAAGCATAATTCACTCTCCGTGTTCAGCAATTCCACAGTGATGCGAAATCAAAACCAGCAAAAGGACATTCCACTGCAGCTTCCTGCAGAATGAGAAATATATAAGCACATGAAATTATTTTGGCACTGGAAATAATAAGTCGGTGGGGTCTCCTCCTCGTCAGCGCTGGAATGCAGCTTCCTTCTCTCTTTCAGACGTCTCCACTCAAAACAAACCCGAAAGTTCTGTCATCTTCCAGTCAGGACTGTGGGGGGAAGGCCCCTCTCCTTTAGAGCATGTCCTCCCAGGTCTATGAGACATGCTGGATCAGGTTGCCCGCTTCCTCTTAAACAAATCGCTTGCTGTATTCCCCTGCCTGATGTCTGCAGCTGGAAACAATGAGAGCCTCCTTTCGCTCCCGTCAGAGCTGCAGATTTATACCGTGCAGCTGAACAAACTTCACTTTACACCCGCTGTCCCAGAGTGCTCTGCAACCCTACCCCAGAGCGGGAGGGATTTACGGGCTCTCCAATCCTTTGTTCAACGGGGATGTTTGAACTGGGTTAAAAGTCCACTTCCAGCCATAAAAAGAGGGGTGACTTTAACCTTGAACCTCCGGAGTGCGGTGTAATTAAATGATCTGTGAGGCTGGAGTTTATAGATGAGCCCAGGAGTCCTGCTCCGCTGGGCTGGAGGCAGACAGCAGAAGTCTTGGCCCTGTTCTTGGTCAGGAATCACGAAGAGTTTTTTTTTGGGGGGGCGTGTGTAATAGAGAGGTTCTCACGCTGAGGCTAAAGGGAGTGGAGTCCTAGAGAGGGTTACAATAAGTTCACTGCTATCTGCAGGAAAGAAAAGGACAAGACAATAGCCTAAACAGGTGGGTGCTCATGTTAACATCACCCCGTTAATGCATACCACGGCATCAAAGAAGTCCGTCTCCCATGGCAATGTCACCCCCCCTCATTGTCACCTACTTGCATTCAGCGCGCAGGGGAAGACCTCGTTACCATTCCCCGAAAGAGGCGGCGCGTGTCTCCCAAAAACACAGGCAGGTAATAAAGACAGCATTAGGAGGCTAATTAGTTTGCGGACCTGCCACGGCAGAACGAATCATTTCATCACGTCGTTTTCTATGGACGGTAATGGCTCATCAGAGTGGCAATATTTCATAACCAATTTGCTGCACAGTTGCTTCATTCAACAAATTTCACCAATAAATCTCAGCCTAATATCCATATTTATTGGACTGAGGGCTGGAGTTGGAAGAGCAAAGATAATGAATCCCGTGTTTGATGGAAGTTTAAAATCCCTTTGTGAGCCGTGCCCCTCTCCAATAACACTGCCTTCCCTCTCAGAGACCAGGATTTCATTGCTGTTTACTGTATATATACAAGTGAGATAAATCTGGGTTTAGCACATGCAAATGCGCCTTTGTTATTGTGTGTCCATTATTTTCGATGCTGGTCGGTATGGAAGCGCTTTGATTGACTAATGCAAAATTGTGAGTCAGTAATATGCATTGTGATAAGGCGGAGGTGGATATTTTGTGCCTTTGTCTGCTGTTTCTCCTTTATCCAAGAGTCTTGTAACGTATACAATGCCTCTCAATCACCCGTGGTGAGGCGGATTCTTCAGAGCATTACAAGCCATTGCTGTTTCCTGTGCAGCGTGTCAGCATCTAATTTACTATCATCCTGAGGAAGTGCCTCTGTCGCCTTGCAAGGTGCACTTTATCATCCCATCAGAATCCCCCCATTGTGGTTTGGGTTGAACGCGAGAGTGTGGAATCCTGGCCCCCCGACTGAGTCAGGTAGAAGCCGGGGCTGAATTTGATTGAGGATCGCGGGCGGAGGCGGAGGCACTCCTTGACAGAGCTAACGCCGGAGCCGCGCTGATCCCGGTCTCCCGGTGAAAAAGCGCGGGATTACGCCCAGAACATCCTCAGATCCCTTTTCTCCCCCTCCCTGCGGAAGGTCACCTGAAGGAGTTTATCCCTGTCCCTCCATCCTCCTGTCCCCCTTTTCATCTCCCTCCTCTCGCGCGGGGCGATGCTGCCGATGCTTAGATCACCAGAGAGAAACGGAGACAAATGGAACTGCACAGAGAGCCTGTGTGCGACTGACAGCGCTCTTTCATCCCAAGATGAAAAATAAAGTGGGTCTTTTCAAAAGCGTTGGTGAGATTAGAAATATGCATGAGATCCTTTTTTTCCCCTCAAAGATACAGTACAGTACATACAGTATGACTCTGAAGGCAGGTCTATAGTCTGTAGTCTATAGTCTACATATACATATATATGCCATGTATTGTTTGTGTGTGTGTGTGTGTATACATACATTTACATTTTACATTTACATTTATTCATTTGGCAGACGCTTTTATCCAAAGCGACGTACAAAAGTGCAAATAGTGAGCAAACAACAGGCACAAGAGCAAGATGTGTAAAGGTCATACAATGCAAATAGTGCTGAAGCTGAGTGCAAGGTCAGTGACGCGAGCCAACTAATCTGAACTAGGACTGCATCTCAAATACAATTACAGAAAAAAATACAGAAAAAAAAAAATGCATACACAGCACAACAGGTTGTAATAGGTATATAATGGTTGCATTCTGTGAGAATTTATTTTATTTTTACTTTCCCTTTTCTTATAAGGATGCTCAGCAGTGCTCTATCAAGATCAGGTAAGCCTCACATCCATAAGAAACGTGTGTTAGGGTCTGGGTGAAGCCAAATCCAGTTGTAGTGGTTCTAGGCAGTTCCTATTTGAACAGGCATTTGCTTGAAATGATCAATTGCTACAAACAGTTTTCCAAAGAGGAGTCCAAATCGGGCTGGATGTGGTGGGGGTTCTAAGGGAGTACAGTACATCTCTCTTCCAAATAACCAACCAGATTAATATCTGAAACTTCCAGACAACACTCACTGATGTGTATTTCTTGTTATATTTTGTTTCAGACTCTTTTTTTTGCAATGAATAGATCTTCATTCCATGAGAGGAAGAACGGTTCTTGCAAGTGGATAGATTTCTGGATCACACACATCTCTTCCTTGCTTGCAGAGTAGACTACACTTTGGTATACCATCTCGCCAATTAACTGTCTGCAGTCGTTTTCTCCTTATTTATGATTATACCCTCTATTGAAAGGACTGCTAACAGCTTTTTGCATGGATGTGTGCATGCCTGCATGGGTGTGTCCATGTACATGAAAAACCTTAACCATTAACCGCTTAACCATTCAAAGAAAACTCATAGAAAATCCCATGTTGCTGGATTCTTCCCTCCTCTCTCTACATCAGCCCACCTCCCCCCGCCACCCCCGACCCCACTCGGTACGAGAGGGCTCCATCATCACCAAAACCCAACGAGTGATGTCAGACAATAAAGATTAATCACCCCTATAGCCGATGATCAGAGCTGTTGCAAGAAACATCACGCTCCTCCTCTGTAAATAATGAGACATTTTAAAAGTAGTAATCGTCCTCTCCTTCACACCGCGCATCCCTGAGTGGAATCAATCCTCAGGATGAAAAATGATGTCTTGTATGTTTTCCCAGAAATGACATGCATGTGAGAGGCGGTATGTTGAACAAGGTCATACCCATATGTGCATATGGGATGTCTTAGTAAGCAGAAACGCTGGATGAAATTGAATCGCTCCGGGCTGCTGTTTATGCATTCTGACTGCAAGTCATCAATTAGGCTGCTTCAAGGATGCCTTGAGCTATTCCTGTTTGGTTGCTTTTTTTCCAGGGAGGGTGGGGTACAATTAAATTATTATTTGACATAATTTAGTTAAGGAAGCCCTACACAATCCTTTTGTCCAAGATTGAACATTCAGCTATTTTAAAATAAGCTCTGTGGAATGCAATGCTGGTGTGAATACTTATGTGTGCTGATATTTATATATGCTGGAATATTTAGGTTCCTTCAGGTTAACCACAGTGTATTCTACACTGTGCTTCTATTAGATCAAAAGCGAGTTACTGTAATGCATAGCTCCTGCCATATTTGCTTTCCAGTGTATTGTGTGAAATTGTGTGAAATTTCTCCCATATCATTAGGCCTACAGCATAACTTTCAGAGGTTTTTTACTGCCACTTACAGTAATTTGTGTCTAAAGCAGTTTGAGACACAAGAGAGCTGCTAGCTCTCTGCATGAGCGAAGATATACAGTGGCAGTACTTAGCACAGCCGAACAGTGCTGTAACCAAGTTGTGCAGCAAATTCATAAATACTTGATGAGGTGCTTATGACAGACCTGCAGAGGGGTATCGCTGGGCGAGCAGTTTGCAGTGCAGAGTTTAAGCACATCCCCACTCATTGTTTCCCCTCAGTTAATCAGATTTACTGCCTAAATGATTTAGCTTCTTCTCAAACACAATGGCGCTTTTATGTTTCCAGATGGAGGTCCTCTCCACAGACACGCAGCTATAAATCAGAATCAAGAATAATGGCCAGGGATCTTTGCTCTTTCATAATTACATTTGTGAACTTTAAACGCAAATTAATAAATGTCAGATATTAGATCTGGGCTGAGAAAAAAAAAGATGAGGGAGGTGTGGGCACCCGAGCCCTTCAACTTATCCCCTCCTGGGACCCGTGCTGGAGGTCCGCCGGGGAGTTAAAATAAAGCAGATGTCATCGGGGTGGGTGGCGGAGATAAATGCATTACCTGTCTGTTCATCTGAGCCCTGTGGCTCTGTGGGGGGGGGGTTACAGGAAGGTTTCCGTTATTGAGGCGGTACATAAGCTATGCAAGGTTTAATGAAGCCCCGGGGATGGAGTGGGCCACCCAGATGAGTCTGAAGGCGCTGCGCTTCACACCTTTTACAAACCAGGCATGAAATTACACAGGGGCTGGAGCTGGGAGATAGCCGTTGGACGATTAAAGACACATCCCTTTTCACCTTGCTCGCTTGGTCTTTCCGGCGCACTCAGGGCTTCAGAGGCCCGGCCGAGCCCTCCGCAAAGACTTTAATCAACGCCAGTTTGCCCTTTTCCAGCACCTGTCTTCCTGTTTCTGGGTCACATTGAATCAGTCCTGAGCCACCCATTAATCACCCAGAGCCGGCTCCGTGATGATGATTGGTTCCTGTAAAGGTAAAACAATAGACTACTATAGAGCTGAGAGAGACATCACTGCCAGCGTTGCAATACATGCGACTTGTCAACATGCTCTGTTTTAATGGAACCACACTGTTGGTCCTTATGCTGATGCAAGGCAGAAGCCTGAGTAATAAATTGACACTTAGATCTTGTATATTCACCCCTGGTCCTTGCATGTGTTCACTGCTACAAGATGAAACTTTTGGTACCAGGTACTCACTACCGCTGTGCAGCTATCCTTCCGATGCTGTTTGAAGGAGCAAACAATGCTTGCCTCATTTTGCAACAATGGTCTGTTATAAGAGCCTTTCAAGGGCCTCAGTCATATGGTCTCAGTGGTAACTGTTCAACACACTAATTGGAAATGGAAAAGATATTAACCCCCCACCCAGAATCACCGATACAAAACAATAACGGAGTAGTTATTTATAGTCATGTAATGTGTCAGGGTACGACTTGCTAATTAAGAGTAAATGTGATAAGGGCCATTCATACACTATCAACTCGGGAAGGTCAGTGTCTTACGAAGACAAAGATGCACTTTAAAGCAGTCAGTAATGGAATTAACAGCCCAGTGTATGAGTGTAGTTGGAAGGGCACGAGCTGTGAGGGAAAAAGGGAAATCTACATCACCTAATTAGATTTTCCCAGGAACAAGGCGGTCATGCAGCCAGCATTCCAATCATGGCAAGAGGGCATCAGAACAGCTTGCAGTTAATGTGCATTATTATCAGTTATCAGTGCAAAGAGGTTGAATTTTGCCTGTCTTAAAACAAACAACTTGAAGGGTACACCTATTATGATAATAAGAAATGTGGTAAATGACTGCGTGCTTGTCAAACCTGATTAGACAAATGTTGCAGATGGTTCTTAAGGCGTTTTAATACCCACAAACACTGCTGCCATCAAGTCTGGCTGACTCACATTCTTGCATTACTAATTGTTTGTGATGGGGATCCCCCACAAAGCGCCACCCTCTCCATATCATTATCATATCCATCAATGCTCCTTAATACAGTACACACACCGTCTTGCCTGATTCATATCAAAGAAGGATGTGTGTCCCTTGGTAAGAAATTGCTGCTTGCCTGTAGCTGCAGATGTTCTACAGGAGAGAGCATTGATTGTAAATTGAGCTTCAATACAGGCTCGAGAGACCCCTGCTCAGAGCTGAGCATCTAACGTTCCCTGTATCCTGTGAATCAGTAGACCACCATGCTATTTTAATGTGGTTTTGTACTTAATTTCTTCAATTACCTCATTACAAAGAGCTCCATTACAATTCCTGCTGTGAGGGGAATATTAAAATGCGTGTTGATTGTGTGAGTGATTGAATTACAACCCCACACAGGTCAGGACCTCTAACAGTAGTATAGTATGAGATGGATCTGTTTCTCCCTAGTTATACAACTTACATATGTAAGCACCAGTGTGCACTCATATATTTGAAGGCTACACAGATGATAGGGAAGATAATGAAAACGCCCACATGGAATGGGTAATAACGAGCTGACAAGGGTGACACTCCAGCTACAATGTCATAAACCAAAGCGTAGATTTATTACCTCAGTATAGCTGAAACAGAAGAGATATATCCCTATAACCGTAGTTAGCCGTGCAGGATTGTATTTGCTGCATAAAAGTTCTCCTTTGAGCGTAATTCCATAAAGGCAGATTGAATGTGATTTACAGAGGACCTGTCTGAAGCACACTGCGCGCGATCGAGTGGCTCTCTGAAGCCGCAGTAAAGACACCTCTGCAATGACCGTCATCAAAGACGAGCGAGGTGCATGCGGACACAATGGGGGATGAAGGCCTCACTCCGTTTCGCTGGGAAAGGCACCGCAATTTTCGCTGAGAGAAGCGGTCGGAAATGGTGCTTTTGATAACTACGCGTGCTTTCATGGTGTCTTTGAATTTTCGCTTTCAAGAGAATCGAGCCGAGCCAAGTGGAAGGAGCGGTGTCCGGTGAGATGTTATCATCAAGCCTCTGAAATATTCTGATTAATAATCATATCTTGACTTGACTCAAAGCTCAGGGACAATGATGTTAAATAATTTATGAGTGTGTAATTACAACCCCACCAGCCAGTCTGGGAAGATGCAGTACTGCCGCAAGCGGAGATCTGCTGGTATTTTTTTATTGGTATTTTTATTACTCCTCCAGTGAAGGACCTCACAGCTATGGACCCCAGACCTGGAGAACAACATTAGGCAGTGATGTCCCAGGAGAACCTGTGCAGACAGAGGGGCTGCAGACCAAGGCTGGGAGGAATTAGTTATACTGTGAATAAAGGACGGTGCAAATGAATTGGGCTTCCAAGGAGCTGGCAGACACCCAGTCCCAATTAAACATATCCAGAGAGCTTGCGGTCATATTGGTTTAATAAACACATTGTTACTGATCAATATCGATTGTGATTGATCTGTGTTTGCTGAGGTGGCTGGAGAGTTTGGCTTTTGAACTTTCCTCGTTAACCTTTGCTCTTAAAGGAGTCGAGCTGAGGGCTAATTTGCTCCTGTATTCGATGTATTCAGAAATACACCACGGGCCTTCTCAGAATTTTAAAGTGTCTCCACGTACCGGCTCAGATGTTGGCCTTGGCATGCAAAGTTAAGGAATCATTTTGCTGCAAAGAATGACGCCCGCCTAAAATCTGAAGTGAAATAACAACGTGTGACAGGCAAAAGCAACAAGCGGCGGCTGTTTGATGGCATGCCGACAGCGCTCTGTAACAAACAATTTTAGGTGAAGATGTACAGATCAAACAACGTTTCTGTTCCTGGAATGGGACTAAAATGTGTGTCAGATAGCACTTGTCGCCATTTCAGGGAATAAAAGCAAGCAGCGTGTGCAAACCAAGTTTGACGCTCACTACTTTTGAAGTTTGGCTGCTCTTTCATCCCTTCGTGTTTGTTCTTTGTGCACCAAGGGTTTGGAATCCATGGTTCCCCCAGCTCATCTGTCCCAGAGAATCAACGGGGTGCACCCCAACAGTGTTTTATGCCAATCATTACATTACTGTTGCATGGTGCTACCTTACTGGAGGACTCATAAAAGTACAAAGAAAGTTATGCATCCAAAGGCGCGAGCTAAATGGAAAGCTGAATTTTTTTAGTCATCATCCCCAAGCAAAAATCTCCTCCCCACCTCATCTAATCTTCTTCCTGTCTGTATCTGTAATGCCTTGAGCACCCCAACACAATGGAATTATGGAATGTGACCATCACTAAGCAATATTATGATGTAGTGAGGGTAACATAGAGACAGGTCTGTTATCAGATGAGAAATGAACAAACGCAAGGATGTATATGAAGTATTTAAGCTTCAGGTAGTTGCCACAACCCTCTGATTTACCTTGTCAAAGCCAGAAGTCTGTGTAATTTCCTTGTTTTTTTTTTGGTTGTTTTGACTTTGACCTACAAGAGTTTTAAACTGGCAATAAACACTGTCTACTTCGAACTGACAGATATATCAGCGCCTTTCATCTTTAATTCTCTGAGTTACCACAACTCAAATACAGCTGCAACATAGAGAATATATTAAAAAAGATTTTCAGCACATATTGAACTACAGCTGCTGCTGGTAAGTCTATAGACAACAGAAACATATACACATACATTCACACATAAACATACACATGCATTTGTTAAAACCTGTGCTAGAAAGAAAGGTAGGTGGAAAAGTGCAAGTAACCTACAGAGGCTACAGTGCGTATGGACACATTAACAGAAAGGGGAAATGGATTTGCATGTGTGGCAGAGAGATGAATGAAGTGGAGTAAATATGAATGGACTCACAAATGGTGAATTTTCTCTGTTAAATGTCCCACCTACAAATAAGAGTGAGATTTAACAAAAGAAAAATATTGTATAATATTGTAATACTGCTGTTTCACAATGTTGGTTAGGTTGGTTGGATATGTCTTCTGTTAAATGACAGACATGACCCCGCCCTGCTGTCTCCCATTCACCTGGTCCTAGAAGCTGATGTTAAACATTGTTGCTATTGACTGGTAGAGAAGTACAGAGAGAAATGAAACACACGGTTGATGTGTGTTCACAAGCACGTGTTACAATCCCGCTGGAAAAAGAACAAAAGAAAATGTATTTGCATTGCAGGAACAGAGCTGATGTCCTACGTGTTAAGAATGCATTGGTCATTTTCTTCCGCGCAGACACAGTGAGCATGTCTCTGTGCTCCATTCAGAGATGTCCACTCCAATGCAAGGCTGACAAAATGACACTGCAAATGATTGTAAAAAATAGGCCTTTTTTCTCCTGATCCAGCCCATGTCCTTGGCAGTTTCAGTCCTGATGAGCTTTGGACTGAGGTACAAACCTTGCATATCAATGAAGTGTTTTCTCTTTCTCTCTCTCCCTGTCTCTTTCTCTTCTTCTCTGTGTCTCTCTATCTCCTTCTTTCTTATGCACAGTTCTGCATCTGAATTTGTACTAATTTCTTAATGTAGGCGCACCGTTTGAAAAACCATTACGTGTTGCCTAGATCTAAGAAGCTCATATGGCTAGGATTTTTCCTGCCCATGTCATTGTAAAAGCAATAAAATTACTGTAATATGAAGCTTATGTCTCTCCCTACCTTCCATTCCACTATGCTTTCCCTCAACCCTTCCAGCTCTCCACTATATTGGAGATGAAATACAGGTCCCCTGAAAGCTATTTGGCACCTAATTGAGCAATCCTATTACTTGCAGAGTTTTTTTCTTCATTCGCTAGACCGAGGCAGTGTGTGTGTGTGTATGTGTGTGTGTGTGTGCATGTGTGTGTTTGTACATGTGTGTGCATGTGTGTGTTTGTGTGTGTGTGTGTGTGTGTGTCTGTGTGTGTGTCTGTGTGTGTGTCAGAGGGTGTGTGTGTGGGAGGGTTTCTTGTTGCCTCCTCTGTCTGTGGTACACACTCACAGTGCCCCATGAGACACATGCAATACTGCCTCCATAACCTTGCAAACCTCACCCCAGCGATGACAGCCAAGACCTCATTCACTATTTATACCCTCCGAGATTGTCCCTGACTCCCCACAGTCCAGCAAGGGTTATTTCATTTCATTTTTGTTTTTGTATATAAAGGGGAATTGGGGACTTTGGTACTTTCTGCCACCCCGAGACGCTTTCCTGTAGGGGAGGTCGTTTTTCGTTTCAGCTGAAACGCAGACACGTACCAGGGCCAAGAACAATCGAAGAGAAGTGTATCGCCTGTTGTACAAACTTCCCATCTAGTAACAGCGTATATCAGACACACAAACTCCATCACATATTCTGTCAAGCAGATTCCATCAAATCCTTCTTTTCAGCCACTGCCTGGCAGGGGGAGGCTCTATAAATAAAGATGTGATGGAAGAGGTAAAATCCCTTCTCCGCAAACTGGGGCAGTATGTTATGAACTTCATCGAGCTTGTCTGGGGACATGGAGCTGGAAAATCCATACTATTCATCACGGCAATGCAGAAATGTAAGCAGCACGCTGTTCCCCACAGTCAATTTATCTGTGGCTTATGCGCGGCGAATGAAATATATTGTGGCCAGTGCGGCTAGACTCCGGGAGCGGAGTCAACAGTCGGTGCTGCTGCCGTTGTCAATTGGCTATTGTCATTCGGGAGAGTGGCGGGATGCCACGGCGACGGCCCGGGAAGTGGCTGGCAATTCTCTCAGCGCTGCCAGGCTATTTGCCACTGAACACCTGTTCACAAAGTCAACCACCAAGTGTATGCTTGCCAGGCCACATCCCTGAGAGATGCCACACGGGGCCACAGAGGGGCCCGGAAGCCGCTCTGCCATCCAGTCAGAGGGCAGGAATAGTTCTCTGAAATGTGCACTGTTGTTTTGTTTCTCAATTTGCACGGGCATCTGGATAATGTTGCGTGGGAAGAGATCATTCTCAGTGAAACAAAGCGTTGATGTCTGCAGCTGGCCGCTGGATCCGCTCAGGGGAACGTTGTGGGAGGTTAACGGCCACAAAATGGCAAGCGAATCACAGTCACTTCCTGTTTCCTGTGGCAACGTGAGTGGATTCACTCAAAGTGTTCCTGGGAGCCACCCTGCGCCCTACGCCTCGGCTTGTTGTACAAGAATGGCTCATAGTATATATGTACCTCATATGTACCTCAGCTCCTCATAAAATGTCCCTAAAATGGATGAAGGGAACAGCCAAAATACCAGGGCTGATGCAGTGCCAAGATTCAGTGGTGCCTAGCGTATATCAGTTTAGGATAGATCCCAGCTGCTCCTATGACTTAGGATATTTGGACTGGTGCTGGATATGCTTGATAAATGGTAGCTTTTTGTCATAGGAAAGCTCAGAGGAACTGAATGTTTCATGTGTTGCATTGTTGCATCATGATTATATCAGCTGCTGAACACAGCAATGCAAACAAGACGAGGGCAACTTTTAACATTTATTCTGAATGGTTCCTGGATTCCACTGCCACTTAGTGAGAACAATCTCCTCTGCATCCACATCAGGCGAGAATAATGTGAGCCGTTTTCGCTATGAGCGCTATCGTGGTTAATTATTATTCACTCTCTGATCACAACATGTTGTAGCTCACTGGGTGTTGTTGAAAGCTTAGCAGATGCTGTTCTGAATAAAAACTGTATGTGGAATGGAAAATAAAATTATGGATGAGAAAGGGGCTAAGCAAATCCCTTCTCCAGAGGTCAAAGGATGTCTAGTTTCTGTCTTGCGTTGGATTGGCCCTCTTTGTTTGTGAAAGAATTACCACAGTCCTCTCCAGGGTCCTTATGCACATGGAAACACGTGTATAATCTCAAATGCCAAGGTTGAGATATGTACCGACAGCCAGCTCCCTGGCAGTGAGATAACCTTCTATTAAGATTTAAATAGATGAACGTGAATCTCCAGGGTATCTTCCAATAAGCACACTGCGCTTGTACCCCATATCAGAGACGCTGTGTGTTTATGTATAACTGTTTAGTGCTGCTCGGCATGATGGGACATTAGTATGCATCATGCTGTGGTCAGTGTGACTTGCATTGAGAGAGTGTAATGCTTGCCTCCTTTTTTAAACGACCTTTCCTGGGGTTGTTCAAAGAATACTAATGTCCACCTAACCTCGCCGGATGGCGAAGCTCCTCTTGATTGTTATGCCATCACGGCTGACATAAATTCAGCCGCCGAACGATGGAAAGAAATGACAGCGTTTAGGAATCGAGTCATGCGCTCGAGGGGGGATGCGGCGTGGCTTATGTGCGATCCGCGATCCGACACCACAGCACGCGTGCTGGAATTGAGGAATGGGCTCCTGCAGCTCATTAGGGCCAGGGAGTGAATGAGAGCCGGGGTCTGTCGTTTTAATGTCCCCCATATACTGAAAATCAAATGGCGCGCTGCTCTGTTCTCGTAGGCTCTTTTATATCTCCGAAGCCATAGGGGGCCATCTCCGAGGGGGGCTGTGGTCTTGTAGGAGTTACCCAGTGGCTGGTCCTCTGTCCTCTCCGGTTTTATCATCGTATAAATCTCGGTGAGGCAAAATCAACGTCCCCCTCCCCGGGCCAGGCGAATCCGCGCACTTTCCCTGCATTATTTAACAGCCTTGATTAGTTTCTCGTTTGCAGATTTATTTATTCCAATTAAATTGCCTGTAAAATCGCGGCGCTGAAGGAGCTGCAGCGAGCGTCAGCGCTCACACGTTGCATTCAATTAAAAAATTAAGCCCCTCGCATATGCGCGTGAGTGTGAGGGCGCCGCACAATGCTCAGATGTTCTGCGGAATGGCTTCCAGATACGGCTTTTCTGTGCTAATTCGTGACAAGCGTTGGAATTTGTAATCCATGTTCAATTGCTTGGGTGCATTGTTATCTGATCCTAAAGAAAGAAGGGTTAAAATGAAACGATTCAGCTCTCCAGATTTGAGATAGTATTCTCTTTATTTACAGTCAGACATGACAAGGTTAGCAAAATATTTATGCATGCTTAATATGATAAGAGGTGATCCCACCAAATCTCAGTCCCTCTATTTCATAGCTGGCGCTACAGTGTATTGCTTCCACACATCATCCTAATAGGTTGAGCTTGTAGCAAGTGACTGTTTCTACTGTTGCCTCACAATGTTCCCTTTGATGTCTCACCCATCTGGTTCTTGTTGTACAAAGGGAGAATGGTCACGCCTGCAGTCTGACAGGATGAGCTCCGCTCCTGCGCTGTGCATGATGCCTTAGAACAGGAAGCCACAGGACAATTACAGTCAGGAGAATTCAGCCAGACCACACCCACTGAGATGCAGACTGTAGCTGCAATCCACTGCAATAGACGACCATTGTTGCGCTCATGTGCGTATCACTTTAAGTGATGAAGACCTCATCATCAATAGAAGGACCTGATTCCCTTGCCATTTTTTTACTTGATTTTTAATACTGATTTAGTGTGGTATTTCATAACCCTCATGGTAGGAATGAGTTAGAGCATAACTGCACCCTACTAGGAGATTCCCCTCAGTTTATGCTGTGTGACAAAGCTGTAAGATGGGACACACACACCCAGCAAAGTCACTCTACTGGGGTAAAAAGCTGATACCAGGTGGAACATCCATGTCTCTCTTTAAGCAGCATTGCAAATGTCCTAAAATGGGCCCAAAGGCAGGAGAGGCATTTGGGATTAGGAATTGGGGAGTTTGGCCAGGCTGAAAAGAAAGGCAGTGCTCCCCTCTCTCTGTAAGGGCCCCCTCTTTTCCACTTTGTGCCCGGTAGCCAGGTGGGCAGGGTGAAGGTGCAGGCCATGTGGCCAGGGCTTGTGGGACCCCCTGTGGCCTGACAGATGTGGGCTTATCAGCGCTTTTGGCCATCTTTGTGGGTCAGCGAGCAACAGTGGGCCAGGGCAGGGACACATGCTGGGGCACTGGCCTCACTGCGAAAGAGAAAACTGGACCAATCTCTCAGAGAGCAGGACAATTGGTCTATCTATTCAGCTCATCAGTTCTGCATTCTGCATTTCACCGTGATGTGAAGTGCTGTCGAACGTAAGAGAGAAGGCAGTGGAAACTCATCAAGCAGTGAATCAAGAGCTGGTTTTCACGCAGGCACAAAGACAGTCCTGGTTTGTTCCAGGTGGTTTGAAATTTCTACATCCTCCAGAAGAGCCTGAAGCCTGATCTGCACCAGAACAAGAGAATAAATGGTGTTTATTCAAGCAGCCATAACCTGCTGGCCTTTCACCTGTGCACATCGCTGTTGAATATTTATCTAAATGCCCCCTGCCCTCACAGCCCCTCCCCCCATCCTTTCTCTTTCCCCTCCTCTGAGGGATTACCATCCCACTAGCACCTTCATCGACGTGGCTGTGTCAATGATATGGAGACCATTTCTTCACAGGTCAATGTGAGATTAGCGCTGGTGAAGGATCTTCTCTTAGAAAAGAGGAACACACACATACAGGGTCATATACCTTGTGCTTTGTGGTATCTTTGGGAAACCACTATGTAGATTAGAGGGAGCCATGCGTCACATGTAAACGTGCTGCACACTTAAGCGGTCAAACACAGTGCTGCCTCACTGCCCCAGGATCGGCATTATAATAGCTGGACAGGCCTCTTCTGACAGCTGCATTTCACTGTAGGCCAGTGGCAGGTGGAGGCAGAGAGGACTGGGGGCAGGTCATGGATCTATGGGCCAGCCATGATAGAAGAGCTCTGGCAGGCATGGGGAAACCCATTGCGCAGGCAAGTCAGTTGCAGGGTTCTGGACAGTGACCCAAAGGAGCATTCTAGAACATTTGACGCCATGCTGAGGTTGATGCAATGCCTCCAGGGAAGGCGTCCAATAACTCATCGAGATGGCAGCTCAGTAGAAGGTTCCCTAAACGCATCTGTCTGTTCTGATTAAAGAGTCAAGGGCCATCCAACTGTTTATATCGCTGGTTTTGACCGCGGCCGACCGCTAATCCCTCTAACGCGCCTCTCCCATGCGGGGATGAGCGTCGGGGATTCCTTTGCTCAGGTTCCAAGAAGTTGGCCGTTTCATCTCGCGAATTCAAATGAGCCAGGCGAGATCAAAAGGGCGAAAGACCGAAAGCGACAGTGGCGAGACAGCTCCAGGAGAAAGACGGGGGGAGGCAGACCGGGCGACCGGAGAGTCTCCTGCACTTCGCAGACGCGTGGGACGCACAAGGCCGGCAATGACTCAGGCACTGTTTGGCCAGCGCAGAGGAAGAGGGCTCTCTCCTCCCAGCTCTGAGAGCATTAATTAGTCATCACAAAGCACAGTGCCAGCCCTCAGTGTTCAGAGCGGCGCGGGCAGAAGATAGTCAAGGTCATTATCCAGACTCGTCACCTCTACCTCTGTCTCCTGTGAGCGCGTGCGCGAGTGAGAGAAAGACACTGACGGAAACAATGCAATTAAGCTCCAAATCCGGGTAGAGTAGGGCCCACTGCAAAATAATCAAATTGTTCCAAATGAGACAAAAGCACTTTGAAAGTCGTGCTGGCACCTCAGCCTGTTCTCCAGGGCCCATGATGCAGTGGTGTTTGATCCAAGCCGAGGGAAAGAGAGAGCGATAAGAAGAAGTCTGCAAAGACGATGCCAGCGCCAATAAGATAAATAATTTAATGGGACATCCGCCGCCGTTGTTTAACTTAGCTTTTAATGTTCAGATTGGTTTGTTTGTGCTCCTGTTTTAAATTAAGAGGATTACAAGTTGTTGTTGTCTTTTTTTTGGAATGCATGTCTGGCTGAGGGAGATAAAGGACAGTGACTCGGGTGCAGGTGTTGCAGTTTCGGCAGAATTAAGAGGCTCTTGGCAAGGTATTCAGCTGCCTGAACAACACAGCCAGGGATGGGCGCAAAATGTCACATTACCGTGTGCTTTGAAGTCCCCGACGTCTCTGAAAATTAATTATGTCATGACAGAGGGAAAAAGTCATTAATAATTCAGTGATTCCTTTTTATGTTATTATTTTCCTTGCGTTTAAAACTCAGTAAACTTGTCCCCATTCTGCAATCAGGATTAAATATAAATCAAATGTAGTACAATTAGGGTCAACAGGTTTTACTTGTATTATATTAATTATTCAAACACTTTGTTGTAAACATGGCCTGTATTGCACCAAGCTAGAATAACAGTGTTTTAAACACAGCTGGTATGTCTTCATATTTTAGTCTATGATAGTTTTTGTTTTTTTCCCCTAAGGCATAGAGCATTAATATGTCTGCAGACATTTACTGTATGCTCTACTTTAAGGAAACCTGCAATTTTCTGAAAGGGTGTACTTTTATCTAACCTCTCTATGTCTCAAAAAAATATATATTTGTTATAGCAAATACTTCTCTACTGAACTCCATGAACTTCTCTGTTGTGTGAGGCTAAGGTGAATTTCCAAACACATATCAGCTTTTTTGTGGGAATGAAAACAAAGAAGAAATAAGACACCTGTCAAATGTACTGAATGCAAGGAAGGTACTGTACGTGGAATTCCCCATTGTGAGTGACAGGACCACAAGAGAGTTAAAAAACATCCTTTGTTAGTGACCGTTCCTACTGAATTGCACCGTGGAAGGAGATAATCCACCTTCAGGAAAAAAATCATGCTTTAATTGCCAAGTATTCTTGCCATAGCAAAACATAATGACACTTTGACAATAAACATTATTTTGATTATCAGGTAACTTAACAGCCTCCACTGTGGCAACCTCTCTCCCTGTTGCTATGCCGTGATTGTGTTTGTGTGTTGCAGCTGTGCTAGCAAGTATTTTTTCCACATGGACTTTGACAGGCAACGATATTTTGGAGTCCAGAATAAGCCCACTGGGTGTCTATGTGACTAGGCATGCTTTCTATTTAAGTTGGGGAAAGCCAGACCATTAGCTTCATGGACACACACTGCACAGAGCAAGGTTCAATTCAGGTATATGGGAAATCATACAGTCTGACCCATTAGAGAGGCATGAATAATTCTGTGCTGATAGACTCGTCCGTGAATGCCTGTATCGAATTTCACCACCGAGTCCAGAAAGATGTATATCTTCATTCTGGTTCCTCCTTCCTCTGCTGTGTTGCTCCAGCAGAGCAGGTATGCCTGAGCAGTATTAATCCTGTCAGCGCAAACAGCTGCAACATTACAATAATATAGCCGGGGCCATCAGATGTCCTGGCCATCGGGGAAGTTATCACTGGATTGGAAGTGCGGAATCTTCCCAGATGAGCATGCTCTCCCTGACACTGCCAGAACGTGGGGGTCATGAATGATGTATGCAGCCGGGGGGGTCAATCGGGCAGCCATATGCACTGCAGATTATGTGCATATGCATTTACTCTGGGTGGCTTTCTCTGCTGCATGAATATTATCAGATGATCAGAATTTCCAATCAGATCCTTACCCCGTCTGTCGCCAGACTCAGGTTTAGTGAATGTCTAAGTGGAGTGCTAAAGTGAAATACCCCCCATTTTTCATCGCTGAATAAATGGCCGCAGCGTGACCTGCTGTGAACTCTGAGGGGAAGAGGAATGCAAGGCTGCAATGCTTATTGAACCGTCTCCTTGGATCTGTTTGTCTGAAAAGAAAAGCAGTGCTCCATCTGCCAAATAGATCACACAGATTATGCTTTCAGTTATCAATATGGTATTATGGCCAATGAGTGATTGTAGACACAGTAGCTCTAGGAGCAACGTGACTAGACTGAGACAGAGAACAAAAAGCTAAAATCCATTGAACTTTATCAGTAAGATTTCCATTTTCCTCTCTCTGTGTAATCTATACTGCATAATACTCTTTAATCCCAGATTATAGGCCTGGATCTATATCACTTAAATCACTTTATACTCCTCATTGGATGATCAGATGAAAACCCTGAGGTTGTGGACAAGTTGATTTGTTCATTTAAATGTGCAGGTTTTGGTTAACTGGCATCGTACTGCTACTTGGTTCGTGTTTGTTCCATAGTGTATATAAGGGTCAGCAGAGTATGTTCTGACGAAGAAACAGAATGTCTGCAATGGCCTCACACTGTCTCATCTTGAATCATCTACTTCACAAAGATCTTGCATTGGGTTTTGCAGGAGCTGTGTAGATCTGAGAAGGGAGGAGTGTAAAGGAGAATCTTGACACAGAGGGAAGGTTAAAAGTACCCCAATTTTAAGTTTCTTTTCTTGGTTTTTTTCAGTTTGTTTCTGTAGCTCAGTGAAAGTCTTGCTTGAGTTGACTGTGAAGAACCATTGATCATGAATCTGCTGTGCATGGTCATCAGATGATTTTCTGCTTGGCCAACTATCCCACTAAAGTCCCAAATGAGCTGAACTAGAGAGGAATGAAAAATGTTTTTTTGACGTATTTAATGAAAGTCGTACTCTGAGGAAAGCGATATAAACACATCAATCAGAGATGCTGTGAAGTGGGTTTGTCACATGAGGCCATTAGCAGGCCCATTGCTTGGCGTGAAGCCCGACAGATTCCTGGAAATACCCAATCACATTTGTTATTTTATAGAGGCATGGCTGTATAACACCAGTGCACATGTGCCAGTGTTTAATTAAACAATATAATGGACATGTTGCAAGACGATACCGTGAACCTGGCTGTGGAGCTCTCTTTGTGGTGGTTTATTTGTTATTGTTTTATAACGCATGATGTAATTTTATGGGCATCTTCTGCTAAAATGTTTCCACTTAGCCAAGCGAAAAACCCGCTAAGCTTCACATAAAATTAACTTCAAGAAAAGCGTTTGGACTAATATAAAATGAAGTCATTTTCTGATCTCATGTTCCTAAGCCAGGCAGTACTCCAGTGTACTTTAACATGTTTACATAAATTTAATACACGTTAGTTAAGAATCCAATTTTCAGAGCTGATGTATCAGCCCTCATTTTCATTGTTCACAACCTTGTTGTGTGCTTAAATACATTGTGGATGTGGCTGTTATTGAACAGACCCTAAGCCTCCCTATGGGGGCCATCATGCAATATAATTTACCTAAATGCTGGTCAGGTTCTAGAGAAGCAATGGCCAGATATATCCCAGCTATTGTAGGCCTTATCAAAGCACAGTCATTGCATATTGTTTCATCTTCAGAAAACAGCTGAGCAGCCATGCGCCCCCACCTCCCATCCCCACACCCCCTACTGCACCTCAATCCTCTTTCATACCCCGACCCAGTGTCCTTCCAACTGGAGAACAAGGGGATGCTACCCTCATAAAGGCACAGTGATAGCGCAGAAGATGGCTGGCCAGTCCCCTTTAGCATCACAGACAGGGATGACAGTGCAATCACTGTATGCAGCAGTGGGCTTGGCACAGCACATGCAGGCCTGCTCCTTGTGTGTTGAAATATCAGAGAGGGGCAGCGGGCACCATGTGAGTCCGACACAGTGTGCTTCCATCATCTGAGCGACACAGGGGCCGGAGACACCGACTGCCGAGCTCCTCCCTGCAAGGACTCCAGTCTCTTGTCATTGTTCTCTTAATTAAATTGGCACATCATCACCGCGTCTGTCATGGTGAGCACTTCAGTGAGAGCTCTGAAATATTCCACAAAATGAGGGGAAAATCACTGCATGATGATGCCAGGAGACTCTGCCTTTATTTGTTCACAAGACGTGCAAAGGCGTCTTGGCCTTCTTAGAATTCAGAGCTAGTGTGGGTACGGAGGATATTAAATAGCACTTGTGCACAGTCAAGGTCACCCAATAGCCACTGTAAGCAGATGCATAATAATGACAACAAAGACTTCTTCAGAGGGTATTAATATTTTATTAAAGGGAGCAAGAGTGGATATTGGATTTGACAGGAGATGGCTATATCAGAAAAGGAAGGCACCTGATAATGATGAGGGAGGAAAAGGTAATTCCTATTGTTTTTAAAGAAAGTATGTAAGTGTCCAGTAGAGGTACTGTACTCTGGCATTTTGTCTTTCAGATGTATCAGTCATGAATCATGCAATCATTTGAGCAGTGCCACAGGAGGTGCACTCTTGATTTGGACACTGCAGCCCAGTCGGGATGACTGATCTTGTTACCCATGTCAGATATGAGGGTCTACCTGTCTGCAACATCTATTTTACAGCCCACCCCCTCCTTTATGCCAGTTTTAGCAGCACCTCGTGAAGGACATGTGACGTCCTTCTGTCATGCAAATAAGGCTCGGGACAGCTGTCTTATGTACACAAGCCTGTCACAGCTTGTCATTCGCCTGTCGGGCCAAGCTTATGTGTGAGTACTGTATTGTCACCTCTGTTCTCACATACTTAAATGAGGCATCATGGCTGTGCTGTCGTTGGATGACTGGATTGCATAATGCAGCGTATTAGATTATGTTTTCCGGTCTGGTTCTTCAGCACTGTGACCAAAGCGATGACATCGCTGGGCTGGGCTCAGCTGCCCCACTTAGTTCTTGTGACAGGACAAGGAGATAAGCAGTCATAGAATGCTGGGAGTGATCCATGCCTGCTTCCTAAAAAATATAGACAACAGGACAGCAGGGCAACATGATCTTCCTATGCTGAGAATCACATAAAGGCGATATAATATTTGCAATGCATATACATATTCATATCAGTATCCCGCAGACAGATCTGATCATCTTTGGTAAGTCTTGCAGGGACTGTAAGATGGCCGTGGAAATTTTAAAGAGCATTCTTTCGACAAATCTTCAAAACATGAAAGCGAGAGCATCCTAGTATGGTTTTCTGTTCACTCTGTTGGCATCTGTCAGTTAGGATGGACTCCAGATCAGGCCTGGCATGTGTGAAGATATGAAAATGCACCGTTCTTGCCTTTCTCTTCTCTGTGACAGTCAATAGATGAATAAGACAGACGAAACTTGAGAGACTTCTAAGTGCTTTGTTACCACTTGGTCATCAAATTAATCCCACAGACCATACCCCCTGCCACCCAACCCCCCAAACCCCCCACCCCCCCACCACCACCACTCCTTGCTCTGGGGAGGATACCGGTAAGTTTTAAAAGCCTTTTAAATATGGATCTTATCACTCCACGATGCCATTTAAGAAGAAAAGAAGACACCTCCATTAATCCCGGATAAAAAGGGAGGGAGACACAGAAAGTGCTCACTCTCCATTGAAGAGTCCCTCTTTCTTTATCATAAAAGGCTCGTCTCATTAAAGGAGAGTCTTTATAGTGAAAATTGCACCACCTCGGAGATGGGATTTAGGCAGTGGGCTGGAGTGCTTTTGACTTGTGTTATCTGTCTCTGAAAACCTGTATCCTTAACTCTCCTGCAGTTATTTCTGAGGTCCTGTCAGCCACTCCAGTTTAAGCACTAACTTTGGTTCATCTTTTGTTCCTGAAGGAGCCAGACAAAAAATGAGTTATGTTCGTTTTTCTTGCGGCTGCCTCCTAAGAGGCAAAGGACATTTTGAAAAGTTTGAATATGTTATTCATCATTTTTTTGCCTTGGTTTCTTGACTTACGCAGGATGAAGTTTAAATGCCTGAAAGAGCAATTTTCAAGAATCACTAAAAGTCAAAAAGGAGAAAGTTCATTCGTGTTAATATTTATAAACAAGAGGAGGTGAAAAGTTAGTACTTAATTGCCCCTTAGCAAACTGCCCAATGAACAGTGAGACTCAAGCTTACACCTCATCCTATAACTCCTCACCTGAGTTATGATTTTTTATATTTGCCTATACTTGTTTGCCAGTGTGTTTGTCTGATGAGGGTTTTCGAATCAGATGTTCAGGATCATTAGCAGCCACTGAGCAGATAGGCTTGTCCAGGCAAGACTAACCAAAGACAAGGGATATTACCAATATTACCCTGCAAAACAAAAATGTCAGACCAATAAATGTGGTTTCCTTTTAAAATTGCAAATGACACATCAATCAATATTTGATATGTATAGAACAGAACAGAACCATTTCAACATGGGCAAGAGTGATCATGGCAGTTTGTCAAAGTCCCCAAAGCTTGGTCACACTGAGACACTGTCCCTGTTCTTTCAATACCCTTGTCAATCATTTAATGTTAAGTACTTTGTTACATCCGCCCTGTCTTTTAAATAGCAGTGATCATATTTTATTGCTGAAATGACACCGCTATGAAAGTGATCCAAATGATAGTTATTGTTTGTTCTTAGTCCTCATGGTGGCTTTTTCATTTCTCTCAACCTGAGCGATTAGTTTTTTGTTTGTTTCTGTTATTGTTATTGCTGTCCTGTCGGCGTTAGGCTTTTGAATTCCCACAACTGGATATATGCTGTGTCACTTCGATGAAATGTTAATGATAGTGCAGCAGGCACACAGACATCACTTTTGCGGAGCGCCGTGGTGTAGCCAGTCGCTGGGCAGTAAGAGGGCATTTTAAATGCATAGCGTACAGCCTTCTAACAAGACACTGTTTTTACTCCCGCCGTCTGCGGAACGGCAGTGTTATACAGGCACGGTGTAATTACGCTTGTCAGATGTCTCCAAATCCAGGAGAAATATGAGTGGAGCAGTCAGGCTGCAGACAACGGCAGGCAATTATGTGTCATTGAAGAAGGGTGTTCGTGGAAGGAAATCAGAGACGATTTTAAAACCGAACGGATGAAAAGAGCTGTTCCCTTCCACCGCTCTGGATTCCGCTGTGAGAACCCGGCGTTACGCGCGTTCAAGAAAACAATTACAAATTAGCTCTTAATTGGCTCTGTATCATTCATAACAACCTGTTTCAAATCCATGGTGGAAATGTGTTTTCTCACTTGCGCACACACCTTTCCTGTGGCAACATTTATTGTGCCAATGCATTTGGTTCTTCCAAATATCGGAAGGTTACTAATTAGTCACCTAATTGATAAGTAATTTATGTGCTGTCTTGGTGAACCTGGATGTCCCTGTGCTTTCATCTCCCCGATGGATGTTAACAAACAAATCAAAGGCTTACAAAAACGTAATGATAAAGATTATACAGCCTTTAAAGAGGTTTAATCCATGTTTGATGCTGGTGCAAAAAAGTTGTGCAAATATCATTATGGGTTATTAGCATATTGTTGGTTTACACTGATTCAAAGAATATGATAAAAGGAATTTGGGTTCCTAAAATGTTTGTGAAGAAAATATTTGAATATATTGCACATTATTAAGTATTAGGTATTATTGTGTTTGGTAAAGTAATGGTCTGACATGGTTTGGTGCAATTTCACATTGTCACACAGCACTCTTGCATTGTCCATTATGCCTAAAATCATTCTTATTTATTTGCATCTGTCCATCTCTCAGTTTACTAGCAAAGATAGCAGTGAATGTAAATACACGCATTGTTTGTTCATGAGGGATGCTTTGTCATAATGATACCTTAACGTAGAATGTCACAGAATCCATATTCAGACTTCAACCTGCATAGAGCTAAGAACAATAGAGACACTAAGGTGATGTAATCCATCTGACTAATAGGACAAACAATTGTCAATTAACCAATAGGACTAGCAATTGCTTGCAAAGAGATAACCTCTTTGAACAACGCAGTTGTACGAGATGCTTTTAGTCAAGCAACCAACTGGATGCATCTCTTCAATGATCCAAAAGATACAGACTTTATCAATCGAACAACAAGAATTTTTCAGTACATCCAATTAAATAAACTCATAAAATCTTGTTTTGAGAGGCCAAAAGGCAAATATTACAGTTCTAGTATAAGTTGTATTTTTTATCTATTTTGCTGTTTGTACATTATCGTGTCATCCTATAAATTTATCTATATACCTACACATTATATCCACTGACCAAAAATAACAGATTCAGAAGACTTTTTACGCAGTATAATTAAACCCCAATGTAATATTTGACTATGTTGTATAATTTTAGATCAATTTTGAAAAGTGTGCCTTTTTGTAAGTTGCTATTTTGTCATTTTTTGACCACAGTAGGATACATATCACTTCTGTTCATACAAAACAGTACAGGGTACATCCTCAACCAAAATACTCAGATTGTGATGGCAGGCCATTGTCAAGCATGTGTCCTGTGTATTTATTTATCACTTATATTCTGTAATATCATTTGTATCATCATTTCCCCAGTAGCCTCCAAAAGATCAAGTAACATGAGAAATGGGTTGAATGACAGATGGACTTCTTGGTTGACATGCCTGCTGTACACAGTCCCTGTGTGTTGTGTATAAAGAGGGGGAGGGGGTCACCCAATGGAGGCAGAGAAGAGAGGAAACATGGCTTCACCAGTCAGGAGAGTGAGGCTTCATCAACCCCATAATGGATGGTTGTCATATACCCAGCTCAATTACTGACTTTACAACCCAAACAAAAAAAATGTTGCCCTCCATTGTTAAACACTATGCTTGGTTCAAAACAATTTTTTCACTCTCCTACTACTACACACACACATACACATACATACACATGTACACACACACACACGCACACACACACACACACACACACACACACACACACACACACACACACACACACACACACACACACACACCTCTACTCAAGGAGTAGAGGTCACAATGCAGAAGCTTCCCTCCTTTTCCCCTGCCCTCCCACAGGTTAATGTTTGTGTGTTTCCTTGTGTGCTGTGTGTGACAGCACTGTAAACATGTTCATATTGAGACGAGCCTGCAGCTGGTGTCTGGCTGCATCACAGAAGCGCAGTTGACTCTCCTTTTCATGTTAATGAGAGATCTGTGCGGAAACAACACAAGTGATTACCCATGATTGCAAAGAGAACCTTATGATACAATCAATCCGATCTGCACAACATCTGATATTATTTAGTTGTCGTTTACTTGAGTATCTTTTTCCTATTTTAATTCCCGCTTGGTTCAAATTAGGAACCTCATTGAGCAAAAAATGTAAATCGCAGGTCCCTTCTGCTCTTTTCACCTGAATTATTATCAGTGCTTTCCTCTGGCCAGTGGTGGAAACACCATGAAAGTGAAATTCATGTCTTGTCAAATAACTGTATGAAAGCAGACAGGGGAAAATACTCACAATGCTTTTAACTCCCCACCATCAGTTTGCAGAGAGTGTAATCTTTGTTCTGTATATCCTGGGTCTGGTCCTCTGAAATTGTTTTCATATCTCTGAAATTGAATCTCAGGTATTCCAAAAAGCTGCCCGTGACATCTGGTACTCTTTCCATATACATCATCTTTCACCAGAGGCGTGGGCGTCCAGCATGCCAAATCAGTTTACACACCTCTGCTGTGTACCAGAGTCATATTGTTATTTGGCATTCCTTTAGAGTGAATGGAATCTGCTTCTGAGCCTTGTTACGCCACAAGTAATAAAGCTGTACAGTTTTCCAATACCACAGTGAAATGTGTGTATATGCTGACTTTTTGGTCCTGAGGGTAAAATACAGAGACAGGTGAGCCTGAGAAGTGGGGAAAGCATTTTATTTAACCGTCATAATCCTGGTTGAATAAAATAATTATAAAAAGATAACTTCAGCTGTCATTCTGAGGCCCATGTCTGTCAGGATCCATCTGCACTGTAATTATTCACCTCACACTGCTTCTGGAACGGTCTGTGTTCACGGTGTGTTTGTGTTTAATTGCCACAAATGATTAATACGAGAGATTAACTGGCTATGGTTTGTGCATTGACAAACTACCATTCCTTTAAGATTAACATTCAAATGCTATAGGTCATAGTGGAGGAACGGGGAAATTCAATTTGTTTCAGCACCTCCAAAGCAACCTACCGGGCTTGAATAGGTCGCTGTCTTCCTATTGAAATAAGAAGGTTGTCTCCCCCTAGTGGACTTTTACAAAACTGTATTGTACCTCTAACAAAAGCCGATGACAGTGAGTTATACTGGAGACCTTTCATCCAGCTTTGTGTTTACCTATTGTCACCCATTAGTGAGCCTTGAAGTCAGGTCTATATTAAAAAATGTGTGTTCTTAATTAATCCTGAACAACTGTTGCGTTGGAGTACTCTCTGGAGATATTTTTCATCTGTCATCAGACGACAGGTCATTCTGAAAAAAAAGCACTTAAAACGCTATCAATTGAAAAAGAGACCCTGGTGCCGCGCTGTGTCAATTGCGGTGATAACGGTTTGTATTAACTGCGGGACTCTGTTTTGACACCGTGGCGATGGTATCATCTCCAGTCTATCATGTCTGCCGGCCGCTTCAGCCATCTGATTAGTGTTTCCACGGAGAGGTGATCGCTTACTCCAGACTGATATGCGTTTCAATGACAGCTTGCCCTCAGCGCTGTTGTGATTTCCTCTATTATGACAGTTTAGCAGACGGTTAGCGGGAGAGGGCTGTAGGGGATTGCCTGGGCGACTCCTCGGGAAGCCTCAGTTTGACTTGACTTTGAAGTATGGAATGCGATCATGTTTTTGCACACAGTACCCGGCAGCCATTCTCTCAGAACGCTACAATTGCACAGCTGCCGAGGCAAGCTCCACAGCTCTGGTAACACCTTACTTTATCACTCCGCAATGGGCCACGGGCAGGTGGTCATCCTCTCCGTTCCATTTGCATGCACTATCATTTTTCCGTGACAGTGAGACACCTTGGATCTCCTGCGAGGGGGACCGCAGGTCTGTGTCAGGGCTCTGTCAGCTATCGGTGGAGCCTGCTGGGGTTCACATGGCCTCTGCGCTGTCCCTGATACAAAGAAAACAGAGGAAAGGTGACAGTCTGGCTTTCTCTTCTTTTCTTTCTTTCTGTCTTTCTTTCCGTCTTGGTGCCTGCAGCCATCATGTGCACCGACACCCTGTTGTAGGTGAAGGGGTGACAGTCAGCTGGCTATGAGTGAGGGAGGGATGAAGCACAAGACCTTTTTTTCCTTTGAAGGAATGTTTATCTTGCATTCAGCAAGTGTCACAGCCTCCGGATTCATTGCAGTATGTCCAGAAATGAAGGGTAGATAGCTTACTTTGGGGCATCATTGCATTGTCATAATCATCATCATCCTTGCATTGCATCCATCCATCCACCTGGTACACCTGGTAAATAGAAGGATTTGATAACAGCTAATTTACAAGCAAATATTTACAGACACAAGCAATTTGGAGTACAGCATTTGGAAGACCTCTATCTGACAGAACTGGATGGTATTCTTGGAGATAATTTGCAGTGGATGTTTAGAAATGTGCACAATGTAATGTCGCTTTCAATGTTATGTAGCTTTCAAACATGCATGGTTACCTGCTCACCACTAGCACAATCCATTTTGATGTAGCTGCGTCCCTCCCTGGTACTGTATTTACTCCCACTTTTCACTGGAAAGGGATATGTTAGCACCTTGACATTCCTCTTTAGTTCCTTTATTTCAATCTCTTTTCCTGCAATACGAGTCTCAAATGACAGTGCTATATCCTCTACTCCGTACTGACAGTACTAAGCCTATTACAGAGCAGAACATAATGCTGTTGAATCAGGAGATATGTGACTGTGGAAGTGATGCAGTATTATTCCCCCGCAGAATCCCAGCATGGCTGAGGCCCGCTCCCTCTTTATTGTGGCCTCAGTGTCTGTATCTATTATGTGCAACTGTTGGCCGTGGCCCAGTCCCACTTCTCCCCACCCCGAATGGAAAGAGCAGCGGTGCATCTCGGAGCAGCCAGAGCCCGGAGCACTCAATGCGATTGTTCCTGCTTTTACCGGCCTGAGCGGGGAAATTCCATCACCTGACGGGGGTCACTCCAGTTTCCTTCCAATCTCCGCTGACCTAATTCCTCGGGCCCCTCCCAGCAGATGTCTTGGCACTGCGCTGCTCGGCCTGGGAGAAGGCCGCGGAGCCACGGTTTTATTCATAATCGCTCAATCATTATCTGTGATTTGTGGCTTTGATTTATGATTGTGTGTCATTTATGTTCCGTTCAAAGGGCTTTGCATAACTAGTTCTGCAACTTATCATGAATTGCACAAAACAAGAGCTGCAGCTTGTTATTAATTTTTTATGGTATAAATTGCTGATGTAGTGTTCTCAGTTCATGATCTTTTCTAATGTATGATTTGATTTTGCATATGGACAGAGAATTTAAATGATTTTTTTGGTTATCATGTGAAATAAAATTATTGTGAAAGCAGTTTGATCACTTTACCAACACTCTTTAACCTGACCTTTAGCATTATCCTTACATAGAAATGTATACATTACCAAATCATTTTCCTATAGCTATCAGCACGACCAGCAAAGGACACCCATCTCTAAATGAAGGTAAAGTATTTCCTGGGGTAGCAAGCAAGAAGGAAGGAGCGTGACAGATTGTCGTGCGCACCAGGTTAGGTGCAGAGTGATGTGTCTTGGCGGAATAACATTATAAGCACTTTATGGATTTCCCACTCCCACCCCTGCCGCTGCCAACGAACAAGCGCTGGTCAAGCCATTAGCATTCATCATGGTAATCAGGAAGTGATCAGCGGTGTGTGTGTGTGTGTGTGTGTGTGTGTGTGTGTGTGTGTGTGTGGCTGGAGGTGGTGCCACAGCAGGCCCATGTAACAGCCCCATCTCAGTGCGCCCGAGCGCCCCTCTAATGAGCGATGTGCAGTACCGCAGCTAATGAGAGAGATGAGAGGTGTTGTAATATCTATACATCACGCTTCTTGTGAAAATGACAGGGAAGGAGCTGTTCTGTGTTTCCTCCTGGCCTATTGCTGTGTGGCTGGAGTCTAAATGACTGGGCAAGTCATGGTTACGGCTCACCTGTGGTAGGCTTTCAGGTCTCAGCTGTGGATTGTTACATGCAAGCAGAATCGTTAGCTTCTTGAATTTTCATAATAATAATGAATGCAATATTATTGTGTCAGATTCTCTTAGGAAGCATGTTAATTTATGCATGTGTGTGCGTGTTGGGGGGGAGGTTTGCCTGCATGTATGTACATGTGTGTTCAAGTCCACGTGTTCATGTCTGTACCTGCGTGTATGCATGTTACATGTTAAATCAGTATTTTTTACCATTTATGTGCAAGTGTGTGCCACCTTCCTAATACAGGCCTTGTGTCCATAAGGTATGCATACACTGTAAATCCTCCTCTTTTTCCCTCAGTAATAGAAAGCAGGCAGCTTTCGATGAGATGTAAATCTTAACAGTAACTTCAGGCAAGTCAGGCTCTTATAATGACTCTGCTTAGCACAGTAGAATGAATAGCCATCAAACATATAAATAAAAATGTAAAAATTAAATCTCGATTAGGCCATAAAACAGGGCTGACGTCTTTTCACAGTGAGGAGAGCTAATTGAAAGTGCTGGCCACACACTTAAAACTGCCAGCTAATGATTTTTTTACAGGCTGTGTAATTACCCCATATCAGACTTCCATTCCATATCAGGAGACCTTTGTTATCCAAGTTAAGTTTTTCCACGTTGGGGAAATATAAATCTTTAATGCTCCTTAAAAATTAATTATGATATTTTAATGGAGGTTATAATCATAATAGTTGTTTCATATCTACAGCTTTTAGTAGGACCATTAACGCAAAGTGTGGTGTATGATTCATATTTGTCTTTAGTTTGTTTGTCACAAGCACAGGGTGGTGATTACAATCAGTTTGTTCATATGTTATTTGAGAGGAAATCCAATTTGGTCTATACAGTACTGTGTGTTCTCACTGGGTTTTTGCCAAACTGGGAATCGGGCAGGATCAATCCTAACATGTCTATCCTAGCATGTGTGGTGAAACGCCCGAGAATTCATGAAACATACATTTTTAATCATGGATTTCTCTTTTTGTTCCTGACCTCCAGCCCGTGAAAAGTCTATTCAATAATTCATTATTTTCAACGGAGCCCCTATAGGATATAAACAAACAGCTGTATAACAAGAGGGGGGAAGGGTCTCTCCTCTGCGAGAGGCAGAGGGATATGAGATCTGGTTTTGTTTCTTCCCTACCTAATTTATTTGAATAGTATTCCTCTATATTAGTATTTAACCGTTCCTCGTTGGTTCCCTAAGCTGGGGAATGATTCTCAGTCGTTCACGGCTGCATTTATTCCATAATTGACTTTCACCTCATTTGCCGTTTGCAAATGGTATATCGACAATTTGTTAATTTTTCTTATTCAGAAGAATTCGTTTTGGTGATTTAAAAAAGAAAAATACTCAATAAGCCCTATAACCATTTTCCCTTGTCGGAAGACAGATCTAGGGGGTAAATTACAGGGGAACTAACATGTATTCTATTTAATATCAGATTAAATTCAAAATGAACTCGCGTGAAGCAATCATGCCTTCATCACAAATACCAAATGGCTTTCATCAGGGGATTGTGTGTGTTAAGTGACGTTTTGTGTGCATACATGTAGATTTATTTTCCCTTCACCTCTAGCCACATTAATGTTGTGGCTTTTATCTGCTTGGCTTGTCATTCCACACATTATCTCCTTCTTCCTCACACACACCTTTTGGCCACCGACAAGGGCAAAGTAAAGATGCAGATCATTAACCCTGTACACATGGGTTAGACCTTGGCTTTCATGCTGCCAATGGGGTGAAATTGCAACATTTGTATGAGATAATTACCACGGATGGGACTTCCTGGATGCACTGAGCTCCATGGTGATCTTCCCCATGAAGGAGTGGGCCAGGTCTGTTAGGGACAGCGGGATAACCTCAGAGAGGGGGGGAGAAGGGAGGGGAGCCTCACAGGAAGTGCGGCGTGCCCATGGTCAGGCCAAGTGGCTAGCTCTTGAGTTAACAAGGCAGAGACTTAAATCTAGTGCTCTCTGGGGGTCATTAGCAAGTCCGTTCCTCTCCCTGCTCCCACTGTAACTAGAAATAGTTACGGTTTTATACGCTTCAGATGTGAAATATTCAGAGGGCAAGTCATTTAAAAAATTTTTTTTTTTTTTTTTTTTTATCAAAGCCCTACAGCTTGAACTCATCTAAATTTCCAGCACAGAAAGGTGCATCCGATAGCTCCCTGTGATTATTCGCTGCCTCTTTGTTTTCCTCCACATAATCAATGTAGCCATAAAACGTGCCACAGAGCTGTGAGTTATAAAACTGTAATGTCAGTATTTATTCATACATTATACATGCAGAATGGCCTATCTGAAATGTCACATCTTGCGTGGAAGTGGCTGCCTGTTTCGCTCTCAATTTCACACCTGACTGGGCTGGGCCTGGGGAAGGGAGGCAATCCACCCTCCCTTAATCTGAGGAATTAACCGGGATTAAAGACAGGGATCCTGCACTCACCCACCTATGCTATTTACCAGATATAGATTTAGGGAGAGTGGTCACATCCAAATGTACTTTACGAGTATTAAGTGGGTAGGAGTTGATGTAAAAGCAAGAAGCACATTTCTGTGTATTTGTGAATATATGGTCACTGCTTTTGTGGGATCTGATGGTGATTGATGTGTTGGCAGGGTTGAAATAATGTGAGGAGAATAAAGAGCAAATGTTTCCAGCCACTGTTTACACACTCTCGTGTTTGCTGTGAGTTATTTCACCCTGTCAAGGCGTGATATTGTACCTTTGAGGTGTCGTTCCTTAGGTGACTCTGTTTTCATATACACACCTCTTCTGCGAAACGACAGAACTGACTGGTTTAATACAGCATAGAGAACATGATGTTGCCTCCATCCCACAATGCTCCTTGTCTTTCAGTACTCAAGGTGCCATAACTGTGCTTGTTTTATTTGATTTGGGTTTAATTTCTGTGTGCTCATGGGTGTGTGCGTGTGTGCATGGGAGACACCCATTCCAACCATAGAGTCGTGAGTTGCTGACATTGATTGGAACTGTAGTTAAGTTATTTATTTCACACCTTAAAATTCACAAGCCTTTTTACACCCCTAATGTTAATTTAGGTCTGTAATGCAAAAGAAAGAGACACATATTGCACACTGCTAGAAACTATGTATGCATGAGTTTCCACTTATTACAGCAGATTGGTTAGCCACCTGTTAGCTGCTGACTTGAGCAAAATGAAGCCATTTCTTTGTTTGTTTTTAATGTTACTTTACCCTAACATGCTGGCTGGGATGAAATCTAAATATCATACACCCCATAGTACACACCCCCAATGTGTCTAAATCGAGCACATCCTCAGGTGTGCTTTTGAACTGAATATTCTGAAGGTACAAGTGCAAAGTGTCTGACAGTCTAATTACACCATACTATATTATCAATGATTCATCATCTTGTCATATTAAATAATGTTGTATATTTTAAAGGTATATATATATATATATATATTATAGAATATATTAAAGATTGCCTTCAGCTAGCATCTTTGTCAAAAATAGACAGCAGTATAATAGAACACAATTGGATCACAATGGGAAGGCATAGAGCACAAATAGCCATCCTGACACCCTTATATCCCATGGCTAGGGACTCTGCTTTGGGGCTCCAGAGCAAAGTGCTCTGATCTTAGATTAGAACCCTGGAGAGCAAAGTGTCAGAACTTCTCCATGTCTCCCAGTTTAAAAGACCATCAGAGCACAGACCCATGGGAAGTCAGGACCTATGGAAAAGCGTGTGTAACAAGAGCAAGGAACTATAGAGTGGCCAGGGTCTGCATTGTACAGTGAACAAGGCTGTGATGAAGGAAGAAAGTACCCTCTCAACACGACGGGCACCCCCACTGCTACATTAGCAGCATTAAAAACAGCACAGGGATGTAGACAACCCCCTTATGGAGCCTGTTAATTCACTTTCATGGGTTCATCCTTTCTAAACCTTAAGTTGAAATGTCACATCTTACAAAATCATTGTGATTTCCCTACTCCCATTCCCCCTTGCTCCTCTTCTGATTGCTGTCTGACGGAGAGGTGAAAACATATTGCTTTATTTCCTCTTGTCGTCATCTTTGTTGGCGTCTGGCTCAGTGTGAAGCTTTAAATAACATTGCTGTCGCGCTGTGTACATGAGTTTCCTGCAAATATCACTTCAACAGCCTTTTTAATGCTGCTCAACAAGTTGTAGGGTAATGAACTCCTCAGTTGCTCATTCAAAAGAAGTACAATTCATGCCCTCCTGTCACAATGTAAATATTGCATGGGACTTTCTGCATATATTATTAAAGATATCTGCTAATAATAAATAGGGATGTCATTGGCATTGTAAACAAATCAAATTACCACAGAACCCTCTCAGACCTGACAACGTCAGGGGAAGATGAGGCTGACTGCAAAGAGACCTATTACATCCTGGAAACCTCACTCAGGAACAGAAGCAATTTTGAAAGCAGAAAAAATGGTGCAAATACAAATTTGAGAATGACGCTGTATCCAAGCACATAGTCATCCAGTCGTGTTGTGCATGGGCGGAACAAATTGCGGCGTTGGAAGTGGGAACATGAAGGCATCTTTGTTGCATAATTCATGGTACCAGGAAGAGGGTCGTCTTTCCTGTTTCACTCACAGCAGATCATGCCTGCTGGTTCACCTCATTAGGGCTAACAAACTTCAAACGGCGCGCAGAAACCTTCTCTCTCGCGCAGATGGAGGTCGCTCAGTCGACTGGGTGTGCCGCTGCCGATTTCTTTGCGTGTGTTTGTTTGACATTTTATCAAATCAGCTTAATATTCCCAGTCACAAAATACCTGAATAAATACATGACAATGTCACCTTTATAGCACAAAGTGTAAAAAAAACAGCACAGTGCTGGCGTCTACAAAGCCGCAGTAGATGTGTCAAAGCATAAGGTTTACTTTTGCAAGCGGGAATAATGTTCTTTCTGTATTTGGTTGTCTTTTCAAGTTTCACTGACAAGGTGATTTATCAGCCCTTTGAGTGAATGCTAAACAATTCATTCCAGGAATCAAGGTAAATCACAAAAAATGTTTCAACCCACCTTGAAAGTGCAGTTTTTTATGTGTCTTTCATTGCTTTCAGATCGATTATTGACTTTTAAAGAGACTTATTCATTTTATTTACATCTTTTTTTTGATTTCTGCCTTTTTTCCTGCGGTCTTTCATCATCAAATGCATTCAAATGAAGTGCTGCTTCCTCCTCTTTGGTGGAATGTATCACAGAGACAACAAACTGGAACTATTATCGTGATGGTTTTTCAGCATTAAACTCAGTCACAGACATTTAGGTTTTCTAGATTAAGATATAAACAGCTCTCTCTGATCTGATAGTCTTTGTGTGACTCATGTCTACAGCTGTATGCAGCTCATAGGAAGCAGTGACTGGGCTGCAAGTGTAATAAGTTAATCAAATAAGCAGAATCAAAGGCACATTTTTATGGACAAATCAATGACCATTTAAACAGTGCCCTTCTGTGTATAACTGAATTATTTCATACTGAAAGATATGTCTTATGAGGAGAGCTCATTAAGACCTTTACACATGGGCAATGCATTTCCTGAAACACAATGAGCAGATTAATGGAAGTGCCAGAGACATACGCAAGCCTATTGCAGTAAGTGAGCCAAGGGAAAATTGATGGGATTGAAACATTTTTTAGACTTTTGTGTTCTCAAGTGGCAAACAGTCAACTGGCCATAAATGACTGGAAGGCTCAATTTATGTCCCTCAGTTAAGTTTTAATTTCGCCCTAATGCAGGCACAGCCAAATTAGCTTTTCTGTTGTGCCATTCATGGCAGTAGTTCACTGACAGTAAAATGAGAATGCAAAACTAAAAGAAAAACAAATCTCTATGTGATATTGACTGGAAGACAGCAGTAGAAAACTGGTGTTCATTGAAATGTCCAGCCAGCTTTAAGCTACATTGCTTGCACCTTTCCAGCTCGCATACAGTGTAACCTCAAAAAAGTTGTGTCCTACATCGGGGGTGGGGGGGCACAAGAGGGTCTGCTTTTGTATCAAATTGTAATAAGATACATAATTCTGGGGTTCATGGGTTTTTCATAACATGCAATCCTAATAGACCAGATATATTCATAACTGTCATATTTGAATTCCTTGTCCCAATTAAGGAATGACACCATGTTACTCTTAATGGAAAAAACACAAAGAAAGAGACTAATAAGGATATCAATTACACTAATGTGAAATGCAGCAGAAAAGATTAAGAGGACTGGATTACTGAAGTCTGGATAAATTTGAAGACTATGTTATGGAATGTGTTCTGTTTTAAGAGAGTTGTGGGAGAACTGGCAAGTGGCTGAACTCTCTGGAGTTGTTTCTTTGCTCTGCTTTGGAATGTCTAGTTGCCATAACATCAGACAAACTGTGAATCGGTAAGGAAGTGAAGAAATGGTGATTCAGGAACCTTGATCTTCTAGCTTTTGCATGTGCCCTTTGGTCATTGCAGTAGCGCTTAATCCACTCCATAGCTACAACAGGTGACCTTTGCAACCCTCGGCCATGTCTCCAGGATCTGGCATGCATCACATGTGTGCACACTGTCAGGAAAGGGTCCCGTTAATGCGGGCAGTGCCACTCAAGCTGTCAGCAGTGAGATGGATTACCCGAGAGGCCATACCATGGCATTTAGCGTGCCCAGCCCAGATTCTAAAAATACCCAGAAATTTATTTAGTGTTTATTTTCAACCAGTCCACATTCCTACTGTGAGGCAAGCCATTGCAGAAAGCAAGGTTGTGTGTGAACATGTGTACTTATAAGACAAGGAAGGTGTCAGCAACAGGAGAACTTGACACTGTCATCAAGATGTCATGTTCTGTGTCTGACATTGTGGTACATCTGTGTCTTGTCCTAGTGGGCATTCCAGTGTACACACGTTCGATCAAACTGGGGCAAAGATAGCTGGTACTGAGGTAACACATCAACGTCCTTGATAATATCCCAATATGGCATGGCCAGAAGTGTTGTCTGAACTTGCTTTTGGTTGTCATCTAGTTTTGTCGCTGTACATTGCCAAGTTTTTTTAAACGCTCTGTCCCTTTCTAAAAGCAGGTGACACAGTACTCTGGAAGCCTGAGCGTGGTAAGGTTACTCGATGCAGGCTTAGCCAAGAAATGCAGAGGGATAAATCTGTGACACAAATACCTGGCCGGTTCCAGGGTGACAGGCTTTATTTTCAGCGCAGCTCTGCCCAGGGATCTATATGTGGGACATAAACAGGAGCTGCAGTGAGATTTCCACTGCTCCAGCTAGGGTCCCCCCCCCCCAGAAAGCTGTAACCTTACATAGCAATAACATTGAGCGCAGAGCAGCTTCCTTCACAGTCTGGAGACAGCATAAAACTAATAAGGCTCTGTGGCTGATATATATACATTCTCAACATGCCAATCTGTTTCAATGACATTTAGAGAGCAACAGAGGCCTGCACACAGAGGAAATGGCCCTGGCTCCAGCGGACGACTTCCCTGAGGAACCTCGTAAAGACCGCTGCTTGTGGGAGCGGGAGCGAAATGCCAGTGGACACGCAGGGAATTGTGGGGGATTTGATTGCCTGTGCCTCATAGCTGTAGGCAGTAGCGGATAATTGTGGTCCAGCAATCAGATTTTCACACAGCAAGGTGGTGCATAAAGACCAGGATGTCTTATTTCTGCAGCTCCGGGATACAATCAATACCAAATTAGCCTTTAATTACCACCATATCAAGTATTCAGTGCTGAATTATGATGAGGTGTCAGTCCGTGGTCTATCTCTACTGCAAGAAGCAAGTCCTGCACACTTTATCAGGGAAGAGATTTGTGTTTCTGAATAGGGGGAACCTTTACTCACTGAGAAGATCTGCTGAAATTAGGCACATGAAATCAGACATTAAAATGCATACACATGAGCATAAAAACAACTTGATATGAATTAATTGATAGTAAAGCAACATGGGAACAGAGAGGACTATGACTGGACTGTGACTGTCAAGGTGTGATAACTGGGAGAGAGCTGTGTGGTCACTGTTACCATGGTTATAGTTTAAGTTAGACACTTTTTTGTTATATTCCCAATATAGTGTATATTGTATAGTATAGTTTAAGTAGTGCTGAAAGTACAATCAAAATTCAAAATGTGTATGACCTGTTGCTTGAAGTGTCTTTATAGCTAACAATAATTTTCAGTAGGAGGCACTCCAAAAGACTGACGCATACAAATGATTTGCTTTCAATGCTCTGTTTCCTCCAAAAGGGTAAGACTAGCAAACATTATTACTATTATTAGTCTTAATCCTGGGCCTCATTCTGCTTGCTCGTGACTTTTACACTCCCCTTTAACAACAATTATAACCGGGTGGAGCTCAGCCTGAGACTACTTCTTGCCACATAATAGCACTGGAAAAAGTGACCTTTATTGATGGCTTAAAAAGAGGAAATTTCATTCCTGGAACAGCTCATTTATAAATCTACAGAGAGTGACAGTTTATAAAGGAACTGATGAATTCAAAGTTATACTACACTTGATGTTGCGCCTGGGTAATGGCCTCAGTGTCTCTCCACAGCATTACTATGTGACTAATCATTTTCCCTAAGCATTTGCAGCTCTCATTGAAAAGCATGCAGTCTACTGCAGCAGGCTTAAATAATTCAGGGATGTGTTTTCTTACACAGAAGGGCAGGGGGCTTGAGGGAGGGGCAGATGTCAACCACATTGGACTGGGTGCCGTGCTTTTCCAGAAGCAGGTAGCTTAGGTAGCTTAGGCACTACCTTGTTAGACCTTTTGCTCTATCTCTAATTATACTGTCATATTAATTTCATTGAATCTCCTCATTCACAATGGTAAAAAAGTGCTTTGTCACCTATAAAATGAATACTTCTGCAGGTCTGTGTCGAGTAGTCACCTGGAGACAATGTTATCTGAAATTAAAATTGGAATATGGGAAGACGAGCAAGTTTGTCCAAAAGTGGGAGTGTCGCCCTGGAAGGCAGGTGAAGATCGAGTTTGTCACCAAGATAAATCGCTGGCTTATAATTATTTCTCTTTATCAGGGAGAGGCAGCCGGGCATGGCGAGATACCGCTCTGTCCTTGTCATTTCTTACAAATGGCAGAGCAGATATACTCAGTGCCACCGAGGCCAAGGGGTGGGCAGGAAAGGTGCCTTTCCGAGAGGTCGGTGCCCACAGTCAACACAATACTTGTACATCCAAGCTTGCTGCCACAACGTGAGAGGTTATTTTACCCTAACACTGCATGGGCAGATACATGATAACTGAAGTGGAGGTACTGGCAGATTAAATATTCCACATTTAACATTCCTATCAAAGTGAATGATAACCTGTTACACCTTTTGAAATGATATTGCCAGGTTTAATTGCTTTGGACTGCTATTTCACTAGAACAAGAAATTCTAGGATGACTGAAATCAACTGTCAGCATATTTATTGGTGGAAAGGTTCAGCATGACATGACTAGGAAACAGGTCCGCTGAGATCTTTGAGTCCAGTCCTCCATGGAGGCCAGCAGCTCAGTGCAGCTGTATGACCAGCAAATGATGTACACAAACCACCATTCTAACCTTTCCTTCCAGTTGCATTAGCTGTCTGAGTATCCCACCTCCTGCCTTCTCTCCTCCTTTGGCTGATATGCAGACAGCTGATGGAGTGGGAGAGGTTTGTAGGCAGTTTACATATACAGTATGTTGGTTTGGATTGGGTTGGGGACAGTTTGTATGGATGGAGTAATTTCCTTTCCGCCTGAACTTCAGTTATTAAATTTCTATAAGAAGAAAATGTTTCAATGCACAGTTATCTGAGTTCTGAATGCCCAGCACTGGGATATCAGAGGGGATAAATGATGCAAGTCACAGCTGTTTCAAAACCAAACCAAAAGTGATGTATGAAACTGGAATCAGACATCAAAATACCTCTAAAATATGCACATGTTCCAATATTACCATGCAACAACTGACCTGTTGAACTGAATAAGTGGAAATGTAAGGGTAAAATTTCCACATGTGAAGACAATAGTGCTTCAGTAAAATTTGAATATCCTACACAATTTGTGCTATACAGTCTCTTGCACAACACACACTTCTGGACTATACTATACTATGGCACAGAAGATAGCAGTTTTAACATTGCATGCTGATTCCAATGCTTCTAGTGAAACATTTGAATAAATATTGATTAATTAAGAGTATACAGTAAACATGTATTATGTTTTACTACATATACTATTCTGACATGGCAATATTTCACTGGTGTTTAAAGATCACAATGAGAGTCTTAAATATTCTGAGAGGAGTGTTTCAAAACCACTATTTACATCCCCTAAATTGGCTGCAGTTTAATTGCTTGGATTCTTATAACTACATAATGGGTGGAGGGCAGTATGTGGGAAAGAAAGATAAAGAGCAATTAGATAACATTCTTTGAAATGGGGTTCTTTTTCAAAGCTTCAGCAATTGAACATTAGCTTAACCAAACCAGCTGAACTACCCACACTTGACAAACTACCTGATTTGCCCTATGTGACATAATACATCTGCTCGAATGCAGTGTACTAGACTGCTAAATTAGTCATATATATCACAAGGGCTGATCCAGTGGTCGCTTCTCCCAAAAAAGCCAGCAGGGCTACACATGACCGAGCTTAACCCCTCCAGACCCAGCCTCACCCTTGAATGTCATATTTGCTCGGCAGAGCAAAGGCAGGATCATCGCACATAAATGAATAAGTGAAATTAGTTTCAGACGAGCACACTCTGTGGTGGCCCCAGCGCTGCGATCATTTATTCAATAAGTAAGGACGAATTCAGCCAGCACTTCTCATCTCCCTCAGACTGCCTGATTAATCGCACATATAAATCTTTGTAGTCAGGCTCGTTTGAATCTGTCACACAGCCTAAAAAATGCTCTTTTCTTTTCTGTGACCACTTAGTGCATTGGTGAGATTTTAATGCACTGCTAATTAAATGCATTCTGTAAATGAAAAATTCTACCAGGGCAATGTGTCTTGATACATCTAATGGCCTGGCTATTAATCAGCCACTGAAAAGGGGATTACATTTAATCAGTACTATCAGAAGCATATGAAAAAAATCATTCCCATGAAATATTAGTGAAGTTATCGCAGGAAATTTCTGTGAGCTTGCTGGGTTACAGTGTTACTAGGTGAGGTGTCTGTAAGCAGTGTTGTGTTCTACAGTGCCCCCTGTCTGCTGCTAAAAGAACATTAACATTGCTGAGACATGAGTAACTGCTCTGTGTTACAAAGCAATGAAGATGCATATTTTGATTGTTCTTATTATCGTGTTAACTAACCAACAAAGACATGATTTATGGAAAAATGAGCTATTTCAATTTTTGAAATCTGAGAAATGCATACAAAAATTTAAGCAAGTGTTTGGCATGTTCAGTAATGCAAATACATAAATGACCACTTTATAACAATGCATGTATGAATTGATATGGGTGTAATTTATATCTGGATTATGGCTTCCTATTTGACTCTTGCTTGGTATTGATGTCATATGTTTATGCATTGTGTTAATTCAATTGTGTTATCTCACTGTTTTCATTTGAACTGGTGTATTATCATCTTAAGGATGCTGTGAGGCACAACCGCACCCTGTGGTCATGCTGTCTGTGCCCCGCCCTGTCAGAGTGTTGCCTGCAATGCCCTTGTTCTGAGATAGAGCTCTCAGCGGAACCTCCAATGGCCCCAATTTGGACAGGAAGTGAGGCACGGCTCCTCGGTCTCTACACAGAGAGAGAGAGAGAGAGAGAGAGAGAGAGAGTGTTCATCACGCCTAACGCACACAATCCGATCTGACAGAGGAACACTTACGCTGGAATATTCAGGCCAGTGCGTCATTACCCTGTCAACACAGCTGTGCCAAGTGACAATAATATGGCTCTTATCCCTCACGTTATGGTGCCTCCCTGGAAGAAGGACGTGTGACAACACAGAGATGCAGCCAGTCGCACCACGAAAAGGGGGGGATGACATCATCCTTGTTTCTCGTGAATGCTTAGGAGAGTAAATGGTAGATCTCTATGACAGACTGGAAAAGCAGGAGACTGCCTCTGTGGAGCACCACCAGTGATCCGTCCACATCACATCATCTCAGTTCACTCGCACGCAAATTAGGAAAGAGCAAGATTATGATTCCAGGTTCTCATGGATGAGGGAACTGCTTCAGGTGATGGAGGGACATACAAAGAGGTACAATGGCAGGCTTTCTGGCAGCTGACAGTAATGGATTCCCTAGTTATCTGAAACAGGAGCGTGAGGGTCACTGGCTCCCTCCCTTTGTGGCTTTTGTGTACAGTGCCCAGCCATGCTATTTCCAGACTGATAATGGCTGCCAGTTTTCCCCTCACTTAACAGGAATTGTCTACTTTTTTCTTACATGACTGGTATTGACAGGTGGTTATTTTTTCCCCATTTGAAGTTGGCCATTGCATGCAGAAACATCTAGCTTAGCCCAGACCAGTGGTGGCAATTAAGTCCATCTTGTAACTGCAGCCCTCTGTAAGTCAACATGTGAAAGGATGGTATTTTTTAATACTGTTGCTCCTCTGGAGTGTGACCTGAACTTGCCATTTAACCTGATGGGGACAGTAATAACATGTGCATGTAATGTGCATCAGTGATGTACAGTGGTCTTAATCAGCCAGCTTTCATTATCATACGGGAGAGAGTACAAGCGCTTACCATTTATTTCATATTCAATTGCTTTTCCATCAAGCCAGCCATCCCAGATCTTGTGTTTCCTCTAATCAAATAATGCATTCCAAATTGCTAATATCTTAGCACAACAAATTTCACTGCTAAACAGCCCCCGCCTCCCAACAAGAGATACATTACAGCTTACAGATTACGGATATCCATCCGGCATCTCCCCCATTATCGGCTAGATGTGAGAACACAAGTGAGATCACCGCAACACTATCTCATCAAGAGCGGCGCGGATGCTGTTGATAAACGCCTTTTCATAACCCGCTGGAGATTGCATTACCTTGAGCTGGTCTTTGTGATAATTTGCTATTTAATTAGGAGCTGGATGTCGAACATGATTGGTAATGAGAAGACCGCTGATGTTTAATAAAGTCAGTGACTGTGAGAAGGGTTTAGCAGCCCAGAATTGCTTATTGCATACTTAGTGCTGCAGGTGAGAATGGGAGTCTGCAAGAAGAGGGGAATGGAAGTCTGCAGCTTTCTGAATCTGCACTGGAAAGGGGACATGCATGGAAAGAATTATTTATATTGAAGTTTTTTGTCCATTATTATTATTATTATTATTATTTGATCAGCTCCTGTGCTGAAAACAATGAATTCCTTTTGATAAAAAATAGGCACTCTGTCAAGACGTAGTATCTCCTTTTTGACAGATTGGTCAACGACTCTCCTTAACATATGACTGCTAAAGCTCTTGTTTTAATGGATCAAAAACAAGCATACGCTCTCAGAATGCTACAGACTGTGGTCACATATGCTGAGCTACCCCTCCTCTCTGGGTTACCCCTCTCATCCCTTTTGGCTCTGGCAAAGTGCACTCTCCTTCCACTTTGCAGCGCATAAATGACATGGTAATTCTGAGCGGTATTTGTTTGCCTGGAAAAGCCGTGGGTCTTGAAAGCCGGGGGCTTGTTGGGTGATCCAGCAGGGGCCTAATTCCACAGGCGACACGGCCAGACACTCCGAGGGCTTTGACCTTTAACTGTGTCACAGGCCCAGTGTGAGCGGGGCATAGACACACACCACTGAGACTGCAGGGGACCGATAACGCCACACAAAAGAGGGCAATTTTTAATGCTTCTTATTCGCCTGGTATAACCAAAACCATCTGCTTCGGTGCCAGGCTTGAATGTACAGTTGGTTGAGGAAGCCAGAACAGGGAAGAACTGGTTTTAAACATTATTTTCAGTTCGTTTAAACCTTAATGTTATCACAGTATTTCGATTTTTTATCACATACAGTTTCTAGAACAGATTTTCTCATTAACGCTCAGTTACAGTGAAGGCAGTAGAAACCAAAAATACAGAGTTTATCTCAAAAAGGTTTGTAATAGTGTATTGTAAAAATAAATGTGGTATTTTAAAGTAAAATAACTGTTCATACATAATTCATGGACACACTGAGAAGTTTATATGAACCATACAGAACCTACAGAATAAGATAAAGTAAATGAATAATCCACCCCTGGGTGCGTGGCGAGTCTTCCCATTGCCGATGCGTTTCACTTAATAAGCATACTTAATAACCCGCCTGCTGTGTAAAGGTTAATGTATGATGTATACCTTCTTGGGGAAAAGAGGTTCCATTTAGATTACATGTTAGATTAGTTGCTGCAGTAGACCGAAACAGAATGCCTGGGATTTGGCTATAAGAAGAAGGAAAGCAACTAAAGGCCCATTGCATACATTGCATATTTGTTGTGGATGTTAAATACCAAAATTGTGCACAATTTGCCCGAGCATATTCATGAATGATTCATCCAGATTTAATCACTGCATTTCTTGTGACACTAATGCGCTTACAGGTCATTTAAATAGAATGTTGTGTTGAAAAATAATTGGTGAATTTATTTATTTGTGAGATGGGGGTCCTGCTAATTCAATGTCTGGGTGTCACCGCTCAAGCTGTGGAACATAACACTGTAATGTCGTTTTGTAGACTACAGCAGTTTTTAACAAAGCGAGTAATGCAGCAGTCATCATTATTGCAATAATACTAATGATTTCTAAAATGATTAAATAATGCCTCAATGCCTTTGCAGAAGGGCAATCCTCTCAGTCATTATGTTCTATTGACCAACTGTGATCATTTGGACTCATTCTCTGTAACTGGTGCTTAACTTTTTACCCTCAACAAAGACACGGTTTGAGGAATGAGTGACAATTCCTACAGCATATGGACAAAGTGGTCACAATAGAGCAATCTTTGTTCTGCATCTGCAGAATAATCGTTCCATTGTGCAAATGAATCCTTTCTGGTTGGAGAATCATCATTAGATTCTGTGTTCCGGAGTGTAATGATTCCTGATGATCTGTCTGAGGAATTGGCAAGAACATTAGCCCGCTTGCAAAAACATGTTTTTCTAGCCCAAAGGCTGTGTTTTGATTTTAGTTTGAACTGACAGAAAATGATGGCCTCAAATCAATCAATCACACCTAAATGAGAAGCATGTATTGTGATTTCCAACATGCGATAGCTCTTTAGAGTTTTGCGTTGTGTGTGTGTGTGTGTGTGGGTGTATATGTGTGTGTGTGTGTGTGTGTGTGTGTGTGTGTGTGTGTGTGTGTGTGTGTGTGTGTGTGTGTGTGTGTGTGTTTGGATGTGTTTGTGTGTGTACGAGTGTGTTGTTTTACAATAGACAGGCCACACTTCTAAGGTAAGTCATTCCTCTCAGTAGGATGGAACTAATTAAGAACATTAAGATCATAAAGAACAATCCACTTTCTCAGTAACCTTTGCAAAAATTTTTAGTCAAGCCATGAGATCAGAAAATAATAAAGAGATTTTATGGCAGCCAGGTGCTGTCATACTCATTGTACCAAGTCAGTTTACAGAGAATCCCTGTATGTCTTGAAACAAAGGTCCTTAACACAGAGGTGCACGTTTTAATGTGTTCACTTAATTCATGTGTTAATTTGACAAAACTGTTTGTAATAATTTTGAGTTGATGATTCATTTGCAATTTTTGTTCATTGCCAAAGAATGCTGCAAAATAATGTAAACTTTTGGAAATAAAATAAGGGTGGCATGGTATAAATACACTCATATTCAAAGAGAAGCTCAAAGTGTGTGCTAATGGGAGGGGCCGAGTCTTGGAGCGCTTTAAATTGTGGGTGACAGATTTGTGACGTGAATAAGAATGACCTGTGCGGATCGTGGTTTCCAACATCAAACTGCAGTCACTTTTGACCCCAGACAGTGAATAAACTACAGCAGCAGGATACTTGACAGGCTTGTGACACAAGCCTGCGTGTCACGCAGGGTCATTCCCTTGATTTGTGACCTTCCAGAGACATCGATTTCATTAGACGTGAGGCTACACAAGGAACAGGACACAGGATCTAAAAACAACATCCTGGCAAGGCCAGGAGCATGTTATCTTAATTAGATGATTGTACAATCAGGATGAGAACATCATGGCACGGTAAGACATACACAGTCACCAATCACCAGGCCTAAACAGTACTGCTTATAGCACCATTCATTTCTGTGCAGATTACCCGGGTTGGATTCATGCTTGCTACTGATTGCTACTGATAAAAGATCCCATCCCAGCTGGTACAATTTCCATATCCATCACTTCCTCCTGCTCCCCCCATAAGTCTACCCTTTCTCCACAACAGTGCTTCTCAGCAGGGAGGTGGCTGGTGGTCCTCAACAGGGTGAAATATGGATCATGATTACCATGGAGAATGAATGAGCACAGCTCTGTAGTTGGAAAAAAATGCCACTCATTTAAGCACTGGCCCAACGTGAAGAAAACACAGACTACACCTGTGCCTTGCCGTCCGACTACTGCGCATTCAAGAGGGCTGCTGTAGTTGCCAGAAACACACTGACCTACTGCCATGTGTTCTCCTTCACCATGACAAAGTGGGGATCGGTTGCAGGGAAGAACTCTTGCTGTTTAACAATCACACCGATGACTCGCAGCTCACCGGAGGCAGACGAGCCCTCTTTTGCCGCCACACCGGGTCCCCCCCTGCAACAGGTCGGGTCTGCCAGGTCCCTTAAGATTAGATTTGAATTTATGAAGATTGCTTCACCTGGCTCTGTGGCGTAATCTATGCCGTTGTAGTAATTCACGCCGGCCCTCATTTCCAAAGCAGTCAAAGAGCCTCGTATTTCACCATGACAGTGTAATCACAGGTCCACATTAAAAAGTCATTATTGTTTAGAATCGAGCTCGGCTTGGAAAACACTTACTATAAAATTCTGCAGCCTTTGTTGTTTATGCACAGGTTTACCCAAGAACACAGGGTGGAGTGATTTAAGCCAGCAACTTACAGCCTTATTGATTTCTGGGGAGATTTTGGTTTTCTGTGGCCCCAGCCGATGCATGATTAGCAAGTAATCACAATAATGAACTCTGATCTAAGGAAATAAATACAGCACATGTGAGATTTAATACTTTAAGCAGGGTATAATCTTTCATGGCTGCAGTGGCTTTTTGTTTCAGAAACTTGATCCGGTGCTCCCATTTTTAGCCTTGGATGAATGAGTGTTTTCGCCTCAATCAATATTCCTTTTTATTTTGTAGTCAGCAAAATTTAGGCATTGTTTACTCATTGGTTTCTTTATGTATGTAATTACGTCCATTAAAATTCAGAGTAGCTTGACAAAGCCTGTCTCAAAATTCCATTTTTGTTCCAGTTTTGTGCTCTTTCCACAAAGGGAGGTTCTCTAATAACATTTTTCTGACATGAAATAGTCATGGCTGTTTTCATACTGCTGTTGCACCCCGCTCTGTTAGCTTTACCTGAGTGAAAAAGACCCAGAGACCCAAAGCATGCATGTACAAGCTGGGATGAACTCCTGAGCCATTGTGTTTTATATCTAACCCCCCAGGCCCAAAGCGAAAGCAGATCATGACCCCAAGGGTCATTGTCCTTGACACTCCTGGGCATCCAGGGTTCAGAGGACAAAGGGGTTTAAGAGTGAATAAAAGGTGATTTACTCAGTGTTTCTGCAGCAATGACACTGGGTCCAAATTACATGTTGGCCTTTGAGGAGGATTAAGACTTAGACAATAAGCGTGAGCCAGAGGTGTGCACTGGTGGAAATCACAAAGATGACGTGCCCTGATAAGCAGCAGAGCACGACGCACTGAATGCTGGGAACAGCTTCCCTGTGTGCCTGAGCCAGCCACCCTGTGCAGGCCTGTGCGCAGTCACTTTGATAAAAGCAGATTTCATTATGCATCTATATCTATCTGCACAGGCAGTTTGTCATGGCCGTGATCAATTCCTGTCTCATTCCGTTTTACAAATTTGTTCTCAAAGCCTATCTATAATGTATTTGAGTGTCTCATATTTCTCATTAATTGGGAATTTTCTTTGCAAATCAATATGGTCCCTGATGTGTTGCATCATAACCCCACCCCCACAGCGGCATCGCCTTGTGACAGGACGTAGCGTTGAACCTTTATGTTCTATTGATTTCATTTGATTTCCTTCCTCGCCACTTTCAAAAGTACACATTAGTCATTTTCCCTCAGTACGGCCTGGATATCCATACTGTGTACTGTTAAATGCTTCAGTGAAGGCAAGTTTGTTCTCCAAAACCATGGAATCACACTTCAGAGAACGGACTATTACCATGTATTCAGTTACTATGGAATAATCAGAGGCCATTTTGGGTGTTGCCTGACCAAAATGATGTACTCTTAGCAATACATTTCTCTAACAAGAGTCACAAGGTGTCTCACATGACAAGGGTTTACACAGAGTGTTGGCACCTGAGGATGAGCCCGGTTTGCCAAGCCTTTGTGTGGGTAGCACTTAGTTTCTGCTTTGATTTACGATCACGGGGGAGGGTGAACGAAGCGGGCGTGTGTGTGATTACTGGTTACCTGCTGATTTATAACTGGCTTTTAATTACACGAGGTGTCTGTGCCAGTCGCTCCGGGGGCTGAGGGGGCGGGGCCGTTCCGTTTGTCGTCTCTCCGCCGCCATGGAGAACCAGTTGACCTCCTGATGTTTCAGAAATGCTTCCTTACTACAGGAAGAACCAGGCCAGATAGGTTAAACTGAAATTCATTGCTGATATAAGATGTACCATGTCTGGTGTTTGTTAATGGAGTTAATGGGGTTTTGATTGAACATGTAGTGCAGAGCCTTCTTCAGGACCAGAAAAGACCCTGTTGAAGTACATACACAGACTGATGTTGCTGTCTACTCATACAATATTGGTGTAAGAGTAGAGCACAAACAACGGGAGGCCATTTTTATGGGGTGTTGTGGTCTTTGTTAGTCCTTTTGTGGTCTGATCATCACCTGACATCAAAGTAATCTGAGATGCAAATCCTGTGGGTGGTCTTTTTTAACTTTAAATCTTTACAGTGAGGATGAGGAGAAGCTTTTACTTTTAGAATGCATAGAATTAGGTCATTTTTTCAGTGGGAAAGCAAAAAAAAAAAAAAAAAAAAAAGACATTTTTCTGTAATTTTTTCTGTAAAATTTTTCTGTAAACCTCAGTCCCTATCAAAGGGCCATGAAGTGAAAGTATGTGGTGTGGAGAACGCTGCCAGCCTTCTGCATCATGACCAGCCCCTGCCTGGCTTTACAGCACAAAGCCTGGCCTGGAGAATGAAGCTGTGTGTGATCTCTGCTGTGGCCAGCGGTCATGGCCGCCAGGGAGGGAGAATGAAGCGCAGGGCGGACGACTCCATGTGCGTGAGGCAGGCGTGGGTGATCCATCCCTGTCTGCTAATGTTTACACACACATTGCAAACAGGCGACGCAGAGCAGCCCGTCTCTCCAGGGTAAACATATGTGTCCCTAATGCTGATTAAATGTTTCATGCTCCCCCTGAGAGTCCCTCTCCCAGCCTATCAGAGGACTGCCTTCTGCGCTTTTCTGTCTCCATACACAGCAGACATGCAAAAGGCTTTGACACCGAGCAACATTTTCAACTTTCTGGTGACGTTATAGTCACCTCCATAGCAAATCAAGATTACAGTATCAGCAAAAAACACATATAAAAGCATACACAAGTTGCCAACTTTATGTCACATAAATTTACAGTTTTATTTACTTCTTATTTACATCTTATTTGCAAATTTAACTGATCATTATTTTCCATCTGTTATTCCTTTCTTATGAAGGCTGGTTGCCATTGTATTATCATTTATTTGCTGGTAAAGTTTTTACTTTATCCATTTAAACTGCTGTTTGAATGGTTTTCACAATTTAATTCCCATGAAGTACCTCGCTGAAGAATACTATTGCCAACCTATTGCCAGCCTGAGGATTACAGGTTTCAAGTCTAGTTCCTTAACCATTGTGCCATATTGCCATTGCATAGTGCATTGAGCTGAAACATGTCAATGACAGTAACCTGAAGGAGCTTCTAAATCTCTACTGCACTGGATTCAGGGCCATTTTATGGTAAATTTACAGATTAAGACTCAACTAAGAGTCACCCATTCCAGAGTAATCAAGGAGAAAAATGATCACAGCTAAACAAACATGAAGTCACCTTTAAAACTGCAAACAGTGTGATATGCTGTGTCACCTGCACTATGCCCTGCTGCAATAGCACCAAGGCATTTGACCAATCAGATGGGACAGTGACTCAGATTGTGGTCTAGTGGAGACATGAGGTAAGCTTCCTCTCCCTATGTCTGATGATGTCATCTCCGATAAAATCAGACCCCAAAAAGGGCAAAAATACACATTCATGCAAAAGAGAGCGGGCAGGTATGGTTAATGTAGGGTTTACCCCCTGTCATTTTAATTTGTTGCCCAAGCAATCAGTAGCTCATCCCAGTAATTTCACTAATGAATGCTATTAGGGTTTCCATAACCAAAGGCTGCCCAGGAGGGTTATTTTTCATGTGGAATCTCCAGCCATGCTCTTTAAATCAATACTAAGCTGTAATTCCTTACACATTCTCTTTATCCATGATGGGGATATGGTGGAGTGGATAGCCAGTACCAGGGACAGCACTGACAGGACTGATGAATAATGTCAATAATTTTGAGAAATGAATTATTCGGTGTTATTAAGTTAATTCTCCTCTCCGTGTGATGAAATGCAAGCAGGCTGGCCTTTGTCTGAACTGCCTGATTACTGCAGGAATAAAGCGATCGTGGGCTTAATCAGTTCGGACGGAATTAAATTAAGCACGGGAAGGTGAGGTGGGGAAGGTGTCATCAGGTCTTCACCACTGAAGTTCAGTCTGCTCATATGGCTTCTCCATTGGCAAACAGGGGCCTATAGCAGGACGACTGCAGTCTTTCCAGGTGTCAGTCTGCATGCACCCCAGTTGTGAGTGCATGTCGTGGTACTTTATGGCGGCGTCAAACAAGCAAACAAGCATGAAACAAGCAAGACTACGAATTGACAGTGGAGATGGGTTGTGGCTGGTGGTGACAGGTACAACTAGTCCACCTATTAGATAGAAATTCACTAGCAAGTGACCTGCATCTTATGCTGGCACACATTACAACTGCACCACTGCAGAATTCAGGAATCCAGAGCTCACACATTACAGTCTGGATATCAGAGAATTGTACTGTGTGTCCCCCCCTCAGGACTCGCAAAACAATTTCAGAGCCATTACCCTATAATGATGCAAAGCTTAACACTTAACATGCATGTTGCTGTCTCTCTGCCCTTCTGAGCTGGACAACCTTAGACTGCATGTATGAAACACCTAGCACATTTGTTAGCTTAGTTTTGCTAAAATAAATTATTCATCTTCCACATGTCTTTTCAAATCTCTCTCCCTCTCCTATTTCACTCTTCATATTCCACAGAAGATTGCTGTTTTTGTAGGGTTAGTTTGCTTGAATATTACATTATCATTAACATGTATATTTTGTCACTACAAGCCCTACTATGAATAGCAATGGATGAAAATATCCAAACTGCTCAATATGCCCTTGAAGCTTGTATGGTGCATGGAAGAACAATTATCACCACCCGTGGGGCCTAACACACCATGCTGAGGCATGACTTCACTGTGCGTGTGCCGAATTCCTCAGTAAATCGCAGAAAACTTGCAGAAAACTCAAAGGCCAATTAAAAAGGCTAAATTTAGGCAGAAAATCATGGTCTGTATGAGAATTTAGCAGTGGATATCAGCACTGGGTGGAGCTGTTCTATCTCAGTTCTACCTCATTCTTCTTCTTCTCATGTTTCTCCAGTGTTTTATTAGATTTCTTCTTTTTGAGCTTATTTTGTTCAGACTTATTTATTTTGGTAACGAAGGATGACAGAGTAAGTTCGGTGTAACTGAGTGTTCTAATGCACATGACAATAAAACTCTTGAATCTTGAATCTTGAATCTTGAATCTGCAGCGTGACAGAGAAGTTCCCCACGTGCATTGTGCATTGTTTGACTTGCCCAGTTTGTGTTTTCCGGTACCTCTCTGCAGATGCTTTCTCTGAAGTCCTTCAATCTAATTTAAATTCTAATCCCTCTTTGATAGCGATCAGCAAGGACTCAAGTAGCAGGTAAATGGATTGTAAATTGCAAATGTTTTTTAATCCTTTCCACCCCTTCATTAATGCTAGAGATGACGGATTGGAAGCACCCAAGCCCTGTTTGGTGTTCATGGAGGAAAATCCATTTCAATCTCAATAAATGGTGGTCTCATGGGGAAATGTCAAAGGTCACTCAGCCTAATCTCATTAAGGTTGTGAGCTGCAGTTAGCACGCTCTCTTATGAGTAAATAAACTAGGAGAAAATATGGTTGGCTGTTCACGCTGTTGTTGTGATGATATCATGATACCCCCATATTACCTCCATACCGCTGTTTCCTTAAAACAGCTGAGAATTTCCTTATCATTGGTAAACCACCACAGAAAGAAGGTATCATATTTTCTTGTAGGATATTATATTTACTTTAGCGGTTAATATGGATTTTTGGTAACTTTGCCCATAGTGATAATTAACTGTGACAATCGGCCTAGAGCACATTTGCGTCTGATTTGTTCATGCTTGTCAGACTTCAAATAGTCGCACATAATTCCACAATAATAAGGTATTGTTTTAATACCATAAGTAAATGGATTAGATATACTAGATATACAACACAATTCATTCTGGAAGTGTTTTTCCACATATGTGTTTTTTCAAAGGGCAGCCAGGCTGAAATGTTTGGATAGTTCTGGCTATTGCTGCAGTCAAAAACATGTTAAAATAAATACACAAACACCTATTAAACACAGCATGAAATCAGTCCGGGGTGTGCAGTCAAGGACATGCCTCGCAGACCGTGCTTACTGCTAGTAATACCATTCGGTCTGGGCTTATGAAGATAAAGCTTCATTGACTCTCTTTGAAACCATTTCTCTGATTGTTTGTCTGTGTTGTTAATAAATCCTTCAGGCCCAGGTATGTGAATTCATCCAAAGTCTTGATAACAGACTGTGGAGACAAATAAACTATGGACTGCAGGTAAGCCAGAACATAGTTACATAGGCAGCATGATATACTGACAAGGTATATAATAATGTTCAAGTGATTATGAGCCCTGTAACATACTCCTCTTTAAATAAGTGCATTGTATCATTTTCATTTTCATTGTATCATTTTCATATGCAATAGGTGGCCAGGTACCCACAGAGCAGTACTTTGCAGCTGGGCCTTACAACAGAATTGAGAAGACATATTTATTTTCATTTTGTAAAAAGACAGCCCTTTGGATCCTCTTTCCAAATCAAACAGAGATACAGTATCCAAAACTTTTTTCTTCATTGGGTGTGGAATTCTATTGGAAAAGGTTCTAAAGTGATGTTGCCATTGTAATTAAGAATGGCTGCATCCCTTTGATTGATCAAGCTATTGCCATATTGGCATGGTTACTGGAATCAGTGCATGTCTGTACCACTGTATGTACCACCATGTCCTGGTGTATGTCTGTACCACTGCCTGGTCTGCTGGTTTGAGTTTTTGGCATTGTGTGTGGCCCCTCTGTTCAACTCTGTCTTGCCCATGGCTTGATGAGAAGGTAATGGGCCATCACCAATGACCATGTTTAGAGAGGGTGAGAGAATAGGGCAAGCTCTGGAGCTTCCTCTCTGGCTGATTCACAGAGCAGGCCACGAACACATTGCAGCTCATAACATGCAGTTGTTATGATTATGACTTCTATTAGTGGTGGAAGTATTGTGCCTATTATTATTATAAATGAAGACTTTCCGGACCCAGGGGGGTGTAATTTAGCGGAAGACTGTTTTTGCCTTTCCTAATTATTTTTAATGTCACTCATTAGGGCTTCCCTCAGGGAGCGTTTGAGCGCTCTTGTCTGTTTGGACATGATATCATTATGACGCTGTCTCTCAATTAACCTTCCTCTGCTCCCTAATCTGTTTCATCTGCCTGCCATTTCTTCTGCGGATTAGGGGGACGGTGACCAGGCATTAATGCGAAGAGATGGAAAGACAGTTCAGAATGCACCTCCTGTCTTTGCTAGAGTAGTTCCAGCAGGGATTCTTTCAAACAGGGATTCTTATCATGTTGTTTAACCAGATTTCTCTTCATACGTGTATTTTTTTATTCATTCTGGTTCATTAACTGGGGAAAATGTCAGGAGGATTTGTTCACAAAGTGAATGGGAACTGACACAGATTTGGGTTTGAGATCCACAGTAAAAAGGCATCACTCTCTACATGCTCCTCACTGTTGCTGGACATAGCCACTCAGGTTTACAGTCCACAGTACATGCCATTTGTTGAATTGACACCCACCTCCCCTCACGGATGTTCCCTGACTTGAAGGCCAATGTGGCCTTAAACTCTCTGGCCCTTTCTGCTGGTGGTTCGGCATCTGCTTCCATTGCCCATCTTAATGGTCCCGCCTTCGCTAGCACCTCCGAGCCACCGCATCACATTCCAGCATGCGCAACAAGCAAGATGAATCACATCCTTTTCAATGGCTAAAACTCATCAGCTCGGCTGCAGTGCAGCCAGCCGCCAGCCTCAGAGAGGTCCAAGAATACCGTCCAACACTGACAGTGCAGTGGGGCAGCGGTATGTGCCATCAGAGGGAATGTAATTACAGCCGCATCTCCTGGAAGCAAGATCATAAATTTGAATGGGCCCCTTCAATACCAGTTGATGGGAGCAGTCATTCCCATTAGTGTTTCATTGAAGAGATAAACAAATCAGGTGTCACTGGTTGGGCTCGACACCCCTGGGCTGCTTAAACACTCGTGGCAGTCCTGCAGGCACTGCCAAGCAGGCTAAAATACTGAGCTGAATAAACAGTGATGTTTCATGATTAATACTCCTGTGTTTCCTTCCCCTTTAGTCAGATTGCTGATGCAAGCATCCTGGATATTCTCATCGCCTCTCTCTCACATTTGCATAGTTTGATCGAGAAAGACCTTGAAGCCATTTGGCCTGTCCGGGTCAATGATGGTAAAATGATAGCAAGAACAGAAGAGGACGTGTGCTATGATACAGCATCACAGCAGACAATGAGATGTCTCAGTGACAGGAAATCATCCATTCATATGCAGATGGAAAAAGGGATGCGGATGGAGTTGGTTTTTGCCCCTGCCACTGTGTGTGCCCTGAAGTTAACAGACAATTGGATTTGATTGTGTCACCTTCCTGTGTTTGTTAAATGCCATCCTCCTGGAAGGCATATTGGAGGGAACTGGCTGTGAACCAGAGATGTTTTGTCACCATGTAACTCTGACTCTCCCCTCAGGCAGCTAAGGAGTTTGTCTGCCATGTGTAAGACACTGGGTTTGGCCCATGGGTGTGCATCTTAATTTGCACCCAGAAAAATACGGGACAACTGCAGAGATTAATATGAATTTACAATCTGTTCACTTTTTGTAGGATGCGACAAAAAAATGCAATTTCCTCCTCTATGTTCCTTTAGCTTAATAAATATTGATATCAGTCCTCTGCTGCGAATCGAAACCTGGCCCAGAGAAACACCTCGAAGTAATATCCTCAGCAGGAGGAAAGAGAGGATGTTTTACCAAATAAACCCTGAGCCAAATCTGTGAAATCTGCTTTCCTTCCTCCGAGGGGACACCTGCCCATTATTCACTGTATTACTCCAACTGTCCTCGGCTCCGTTGGCAATGATGCAGTGACTTATAATCGGTAAGTAAGTCTAGCATCAGCATTTCTCAGCAGGCAGGGCCTGTCTCCTGGGCTGGTGACCTAATCGCTGGAGCTAACAATGAGAACGCTAATCCATCAAAGTGACACGATCAATCCCTTGCGCCCAGCGACCACGTTTAGTGCGTGTTTTCAAACAAACCCAACAGCAGCCCCCTGCATTTCCGAATGCAATTACAGTTGCTTAGCGGGCGTGGAGGAAAAATACGATGTATGTGAAAACACTGGGTGGAGTTAGAGGCAGGAAGGGAAAGAGGACAGCATGGGGTTAATTATGCAGTGTTACCTTAGAGTGCTGCCAGCCCGAAGGAGATTTACTTTCTTTAGAAAGAATGAAGTCACTGCTTTTAAAGTTGCAATTTCTTTTCCTAATCTGATCATCCTGTCTCCCATTTTTGACCCAGAAGTCCAAGGTAATCCCATTACTATGCCTCCCCCCATCAAGTGCTGTTGTTCTGCCTGATGCCTCTGCACTCGAACGCAACGGCCCAGGAAGATAGATTTAATCAGGTGATATGCAAGCCATTGATTTTCTGCTTTTCTTATTACATTTTGAATGAGATTTCTATTGATGTGATCAACTCTAGAGAAGTGAGGAAGAGGAGGGGGAAGGCAGCACAAGGCGAGGCAGAGCAGCATGACGGTGCTCTCTCCCTCCATCTCTCCACGCCCCCCCTCCTTTCTCCCACTCTCCTCTACACATCCCCTTCCTGTATCTCTCTCTCCCTCTCTCCTTCCCTCTACACCCCTTTCCTATTTCTCTGTTTCCCTCTCTCTATCTCTCTCTTTCTGTCTCTCCTTCTCTTCACACCCCTGTCTCTCTGTTTCTCGCTCCTTCTCTCCACGCCCCTCTCCTGTTTCTCTCCATTTTTTTCTCTCTCTCTGTCCTTGGCATGCTACTTTGGGTGAAATTCTCTAGGAAATTTCCTAGGAAATGCCAGTTCCTATGTCACGTTCAGAGCAAGGGGATGTCAACTGTTTCCCCAGGCTGCTTTCCTTGGCAAAGTTATGAAGCATCAGACCCTGCTGTTATTTGCTTGCTGGCTTTTTTTTTCTTTGCAGAAGTTTTGCTGAGCAAATAAAAAGGATACTAGCATAGAAGTCGCTCAGGAGATTTTATTGTTGACAGGGTGTCTTCACTTCTCCTGGGCCCATAGTGATAGTGCTGTTTACATAAGCAAAAAAAAATGAAAAGGGATCGGTTTCACATGGTGGTAGGTTTTTTCCCTTAGCTGATGCCCTTGTCCAAGGCAACTTATAATGCCTAGAAATTTCACATCTATGCCGGCAGTTTTGCTGTTAACTTGTAATCTGTGGCTAATCCTCCAATTTTACCTCCAGCAGCACATTGGTGTAAGCTGTGTAGATGCAGAGCAATTACAGCTATCACAGCCACATTGGATGCAGCAATGTTACAATGAGTAAAACATCATAATAAGAGGCAGTGCTCTGAGACTCCCTCATAATGGAGTTTTACAACAGCAGAGGTGAAAGTGCACATTCAGCATAACAAGGCGTGAGAGGCCAAACATCTGGACATAGGGACACCCCCACCCCCAGCCCCCAGCCCCCTAAGGTTGTTTAAAGTAATGGGCCTTTCCCCTCCCTTCCAATGCCATGGTTTGTTCTTTGGTGAATTTGCTGGCAGTTAAACTGAGGGATCGAGTTGTGTGGGTGCATCTAGTGGTCTGCTGTATTTTTATAACTACTCGAAAAAGGTAATGAAATGAAGGGGGTGGCCAGGTTGTTACCGTGTCCGAGGGTGGCATGAGTGGCCGCACGTCCCCCCGGAAGGAAATGGACAACAACGAAAAAAAAACCCTGACATTTCATTACATGAAGTCCATTATCTCACCCACAAGGAATGCGCTCAAAGCACACACTTCATCAAAAACATGGAGCCGTTACAGCACCTAAAGAGGTGATTGCATTAAGGTCTGGGACTTTATGGGCTACTGCCCAGTGACACATCGTCATCAGCCTCAGGTAGCCTGCCTTTTGCCTTGCCTTGCCAAACAATAGTTTACTAGCATTTGTCCGCTATCACATTATTTGTGTTTAATGTTACAGAAACGTGATCAAAACAGTAAAGTAGTTTATTTGTGCAGATGACTCTGCTGTAAGTCACACTTGGTTTTTGTCTGTAATGGCTTCATTTCTCCTCGGTTTGTACGTTAAGTGCTCATTCTGCCCAAATCGATTCAGAGCTCTCTGTTAGTAACGGTCATTTGTGTTTTGCCGTCTTCAGCAGGTTCCACAATGAGTATGCATTTCTAATGAAGGAACCAGGAAGATATCGGAAATTAATCTTACCCTTAATTATGCCATGCCCTACAGCAGTTCACAAAGAGGACTTGATATTTGCTACACGGAGTAAACACACACACACACACACACACACACACACACACACACACACACACACACACACAAACACAAACCCTTTTGAAGTTTCATCTGAAGAGGGAATGAACACATTTTAAAACAAACAGAGATGAGGTCAGCTTCCCATGTTTCCAGAACTGGTGCCACAGAGATGCATTTCATTCTTGTTACATCAGAACTGACCCCTCAGCTGGAGGAATATAGCACATATTACACTACATGTGTGTTCTTTGCAAGTGGCAATCAGAATGATGCACATTGTTCTCTTGCTGAAGAGTCCTGAAGGCATGAATGCATTGTAGCAATGAAAGAACATTATTTCTGGACTACATGTATGTCAAGAATCTCTCTAGGCTGAGAATCAAAGCAAAGTGTGGGATGTGTGGGTGCATTTATTCATACTCCTAAAGCCTGAGCTTCTCCTGCTGTAATTCATTCTGCACTTGACTTTGAGCCAACTTTTATCTGATCACTGGTAGTTTGAGTGAAAGTCATCCATTTAGTACAGCTGTGTGTGTGTGTGTGTGTGTGTGTGTGTGTGTGTGTGTGTGTGTGTGTGTGTGTGTGTGTGCGCATGCATGCATTCATGCTATTCTCTCAGAAGAATCACCAAGAGAACAGGTCATAGCATATGAGTAGCTTTTCAACCGGGGGGAGACTGAGACCCCACTGAGAATAAAATGCGTTTGACTTCCTTCCTTTTACCCTTCACAAGCCACATGGCAGGGAGCTAAAGTAATGAGTCCCTCCTCTCCAGCGGTCTCTGCAGCTGGACCAGAGCTAACCACCACACAGAGAGGGTGAGCTCAGATCATGGTGTATTTGAGCACTGCGGAGACACTGGAATTGAATTTGCCTCCCAGAGCCTGTAATAATAAAAGCTTGATCATTGCTTGATTATTCATTCATGATAAAATCAATCCTTTCAGTGATTTTATCTGTAGTGACATAAAGAAATAGAGTCCCAAGATAAAAAGGGAAATTAAATGGTTGGCATAATGCGGAAGATATTGTAATTACCCCAGTAAAAAAAGAAAAAAAAACTAAGCTGGATCCTCATACTGCAGACTTTTATCTTTCTGACGACTCAGCAGACAAAGGCACTGAAATGAGTATGAATAATCAGGCAGAGGGGAAATCAAAGCAATGTGGGACAGCTCTGTGGTAGTGCAAAGACATAAAGCAGGTGTCATTTCTGCTCTCCAAACACTTTTATTTGTGTAGGCTGGTAGTAAACAGGGCAGGGATAGGGCTCGCCTGAGCAGAAACGCTCAGCAGGAGAGATGGGTTTATTTCATGGTGAATATACTCCCTGTCTCCTGACTCTTTTGCTCTCAGGTTTGCTTGTACTGTGTTCTCACTGTCATATTGCCATTGTGTGACTGCTGTCACTAAATGTTCACCTCAGACTGATTATATAAGACTGTATCTTATGACTTATACTTTCCTCATAAGATATAGATGTACTTCATAGTTAATATAGGATGTATAGTTAATATAGTTAATAGAGGATGTGGCAAAAACAATTTAGGTGTAGGTATAAACACATTCATTGATCAGGTTCTTGATATATCTTTAGTGTAAGTCTGGGCAATATTATACAACAGAAGCATACATAATATGCCTTTAGGTGCACGTGCACACACCCACGCACACACACACACATGCGCGCACACACACAGACACACACATTCTGTTCTCAAGTATCCTTTTGAATGTTGTAGACATTTACAAAGCTTATTGCTGAAACATGAAAAATTGTGTTTGTGATTACACAAGTGTAGAGATTAGAGTATATACAATATTTTTATGGGTTATATACAGTTTTTCAGAGGATGCCGTCCTTTTCTTTGTTTTTTACAGCATTACACTGGAATGCAGAACCTATAAAATTACAGCCAAATAATCATTGAGCCTGTCATTTCACATTATTAAATTCCCCAGCTATGTTGTCTACCAATCTCATTTCATAGTCCATCATACAGTTAAAACAAATAAATGTGCACAAATACAGGTAATTGCTCTTTATTTTAAAATGGGTGCTTAGAATTGAATGCAATATAAATTAATGAGTTCTCAGTGAAAATGAATACAATATGAACTCTAGACAGACTGTTCAACACCTACAACTGTTATCACCGTGCAATTGGCAAATTGCTTTTTGAAACAGATTATTGCTCAGCTCCAGTACTTTTCAGATTGAGGACCCAAAAACAGCAACTGGAGGGTTGTACTCCACAAAATGTGTTTGTGATCTAATGGAGGCCTTGACAGCTTTGATTACTGTCTGAGATTGTCTTGTAATTACTGGTGTGGAGCTCCATGCAGCGAATTGAAATCAGCTTTGAAAGCAGCCTGCTTCATGTCTTCACCATGTACATCCTCTTGGCTGATCCAGGTCCGTGGCTGTGGTTCACGGCTGTGGCCAGCACAAAGCAGGACCTGTGACGCATATAACCAATGATCCATTCGCACGGAAATGAAACACAATAGAATTCCAGTCCAGATTAAATCACCAAAATCAGGCCAGAAAGGCCCACTGAATGACTCATTTTGCAAGGTATTTTCAAAGAAATGCCCTTGTTATCATCATCTTTGATTGCACCGGACCGCTCTCCCACCAAGAAAGAAGCTCTGCGGGCAGCTGTTAGTGGATTTCCCCTGAGGCACGCCGTCGCCCACAGCGGATCCCTCCAGTCATATTTCAGGGTCCTGCCGCAGACTCAACCAGCTTTACCTGCGGCTGTCATCCGTCAACAATGAGGCAGAGGCTTTGTTTTAAGACACTACCTAAACCCCCGGATGTTGCTCCCAATTGATCTCCGTCTAGAGCCTTACCTTTATCCCATTTTTTCCCCCGGTACCTCTCTCACCACGGTAATGCAGTCCTGTAAGAGAATGAGTTGAGCACCTATGGGAACGGTAGTGTTATTAGTAGTAATAGTGGTAGAAATAGTTCTGTTTGTGGAGAGGCAATCACAGCCCGGAACTCAAACTCTCACAGATTGTACCTGTGCCTGGTAATGTATGTGCAATTAGACTGTTTTCTTTGCCTGGGTTTATCCCCAATGGCACCACATCTGCTGCAGCGAAAGCCAATTATTCTGCCAATAAAAAGAGGAAGTCGGCAAGCCAGCGGGGCTGAGTTTTTTGTTCCTGTAGAGTACCTCTCCATTCTGCTGGGAAAGGAGAGAGGTAATTCACGCATGCTAAGCCTCTCTGGGGCCACTACGCCAACTATATGTTTGCCCTCCATATCATTATCCACTGAGGTCTAAGAGCTATGCCTGTCACTGGCCGTGTGTTTGTCTATGTGTGTCTGTTCTAAGAGTATTACATTTCCAGGATGTTTGCACACATGTGGTTTTATAATTCCAGTCATGGAATAGGATGTGGAGCTTGCCAATTAACCGTCAGCGGTATAGTGACTGACAGGTGTGGAGCAGCCAGTTAGTTGCTGCTGTAGGATCACGATAACTGTATACTAAAAAAACGTCAATTGAATCCAGTTCATCAAATCTGACTGGTTCATTCTTGATTATCCTCTGCCCGTAAGCCTGCATGCTATGTTATGACTTATTCTTTTTATGTCTTTACATCCAAGAAAGACTGGATCTGAATCAATGAAAAAGATTGAGAGCTAAAGACAGTATGAATTAATTTTCTTTTATAAATTGTATTGTCATGCTATGTTGCATCGATCTACAACAGAAAGTGGATTCAATCTATCTTGTTACATACAGTAATGGTTGCTGGTGTTGCCTGTGTAATTTGCATCTAGTAGCCTCATGTGATGTGCAATGGATGGAATTACTAAAAGCCTAATGTTCCAGTGTGCTTTCACTTTCAGGCTGCCATAACCCCCGTGCGCCGCCCTGCATATACCCCCCACCACATTGCATTAACAGGATGACATCATACTACCCTCCATCAATGGGTAAAAGGGGTCGCACAGCCGTCCAATCACAGGGCGATGATCACACTCACATCTATCAAACCCAAATCAGGAAGCACCCCCCTGGGCAGGCAGCTCTGGACGCCGATGCCATTGAGCCAAACACAAATTGCTGCAAGTGCCTGTGACCGTGGTCCGAATCAGACTGCGGAAATGTGCTGCAGCGAGCAATTCACATTTCAAATATGGAGCGGGCCTGGCATTACAGAAAATTACTGATACAGCTCATCTGGACAGGCACTGCGAGCAACAGGGGTCTGTCAAAAGAGAAACAGCTTCATTGTCCTCCTCACAATAAACAGCGCAGCTTCCGCGACTCTGAGCCGGGAGAGACGGAAAGAGAGAGAGTCCGAGGAAGTGAGGTCACAGAGATTAGAACCGCTCTCTTATTTCACTCGCTGTTGATTAGGCCTCTCCTGGGGTGCTCAGCCCAGTCTCCCCCTGACAAAGAATGAATCAAGCCAGATTCTTCACAGCTGTTTCTTCCGGCCCATTGAATGGAACAGTGAGTCGGTAGAGTCTGGAAGATGAATGCTGAGGTTTAGTCCAGTTCATATTGCATTCTATTGACCGAGTCAACTGGAAGACTGTCCACTGTTAGTATGCTGTAAATCCCTTTTAGATCTGTAGGCTAAGACTAGCCATTTCAGCACCATGGCTGTGTGGACAGCTCCCTGAAAGCATTAATTGGACACCGTGGGTGCTGAATGGAGTTCTGTCAAGCAAAAGGGGGCCTATGATGAGATGGGAAATTGTGCAGAATTGATTTTGGTCAGACCAAGCCGGATCCATTTAGCTTCTAGTTGAATGAGGGGCATAGTTGCTTCTCCGGAGTACACTGTGATGGAGGCCATTTGAGGGTGCCAGATATTTAAGGTCTATCTTATATTGATAAAGCGCTTGCATTACATGGTAGCAATTGTATTTTTTTATTATTCCTTACAGAGATGGAGTAGTAAAACCTCCTGTAGTAAAACTAATATTCCAAGGTATTTATCAAGGAATTTTACAGTATGCTGAATACATCTTTCCTGAAGGGAAATTCAGCATTTTGCAGAAACCTTTTTTTATTAGCGCACAATAAAACAGACGCTTAGCAGTGTGGAATTAAAACAATAGCCCCGCTTTATAGTTAAAGGAATTGATGATATAAAAATGAATGCTTGACTGATGACATACAGGGCTGATGTGTAATATGAAGCCCTGAAATGGAGGCAGCGAGCGAGTTAAGGGAAATGCATTTCTCGTGTATTCAAGCTGCACTTTGTTAAAGTTCTGGCCATCTTACGGCTTTCCACTGATATTGCTGCCCGCTTCCTTTTCCAGTGTAATTTTAATAGCATCAGATTACGGGTGCAGGTTTAGATTGGACCCATTCTTCTGGTTGCTCTTATGCTGGCTTTGAAATTTCTCCATGAAGTGGCCTTTTGGTTTTCACACCACAGCAGCGAATAGATGACAGCAATTCAAAGCTGGGGGGGTCAGCGTTTTATAAAAGCCGAAAGGTGACCCAGTCACTCTTTCCAATTCCACTTGAAAGGCCATGGAGCTTGAAATTCATCAGGCTTTTTTCTTCCCAGAACAGAGAGAGCGTGATGGAATGGCACGTCACAAACAAGCATGCTTTAATAAATACATTCTTTTAGTCTGATTACCATGTGTTTGGATTACAAATTACTGCAACAGATGCTTGGCATGAGAGAAGATTGGTTTTATGAGTTCATTTGTGTTTTTTCCATCATACCTGCTGAAACATATGGCAGCAAATACTTTTTCAAAATACGCTGTGTAATAAGTCAGAGCTCATTAATAATGTTTCCAAGCTTCTTAATGTGAATTGTATTTAGTTTAACATAGAGTCAAATAATTTATGTTTACACCCTTATATAGCCTTGCTTGTGCAATTGTGAAAAATCCAGTTTATTTCCATTTCCTTACTTTGCTTGATGACCATACATGTTATTGAAATAATATTTATCTTAAGTGATTAGTACATAAATGTGCCATAGCAATTTATTTGTATTTTGTCTCAGTCTTTCAGCTTTTAATTTAACAAATTGACTTCTAATCAAACTAACCATATGCCGAGAGGAAAAACTGAGTTTAATTATATAAGACTTGTAGGACTTTATGTAAACACAGTGCTTAGCAGTCTAATTAACAGGGAAATCTTGAAGTAATGTAGCGCATTTCTTTCAGTAAGCCTGGTATCCTGGCTTGGTGAATTGAACACAGCATTGTACTGTAAACTATGTACTTTGAATTAGGAAAAGAAATTGCACACGGGACGGAAACAGAACACTGTATGTCTCAGTAACATGCAAAGGTTTAACATTAAATTTGAAATTCATATCTAAGTCAATACTATATTTGCCAAATGTTACAAACAAGCCTCTTGTTAAATGTCAAAATGCAAATCTCTTTCAGGGTTCTCTACGCTACTGGAGTTAGTGGCCAGTCCACTGGGGCACAGGAGGGGCTGTTGAAATTTTAGCAACATGATTATTAATGATCCAGAGAGGCCTTGTATTAATGGTGGAATATTTACAAGTTGCTGTGCAGACAATAAAATCGAAGAGCCCCCCGGGTTTATGATCTGGTGGGGTTACACTGAGCTGTGGTGAGGAGTTGCTGGGAGGTTGTCCATATCGATTCCGGACTGTGGTGGAAAAGTGCGGGTCTGGCCTGAGGCGGTGTAAATCCCGGATCGTGCCGCGACACTCACTGTGGCAGCCCGTCCAGAGGTGAGATGGGGGGAGGGGTATGAAATCAGATCAATAAATCTAGCTTTTTATCAGCATTGAGGAAGAGTGGCAAGTGAATCCTGGAGGAACGAGGGGCCCAGGAGAGGGGTGGTGTTGGGGGGCTCTAATTAAACACTCCTCGTTACTAAATAACAGAGGACTTAGCGCAGACCCGAGACAAGGGGGTTTCATCACAGATGGGAAAAAAAAACGCGGAGCCAAAAGCGTAAACCCATTCCCGGTGGAGGTTAGACATGGTCACATGAAATAATTGCAAGCAACAACACATGAGGATAGGAATACGCCCAGGGGCATGTGAACTGCGGACTTCTGCATTGAAGGAATTTCTTCAGTGGGAATTCCTTAAGATTACACTTTTTTTCATTTCTGTGAACCCAATACGCTGGTGCGGGGTCAAAATCCATTGAAGGTGCCATGCATGTGAGTGGCACTTCTGAGAAAGGAGTCAATCTGTTTGGAACAACGTAAAAAAAATGCCCACTGCACTGCACTTGTGTTAAGAGATACATTCATTCAGATAGTGCTGTCAATCAGGAGCATGTAAAACACTGTCTGTGGAGTAGCCTGTGAGATGGATTCTCGCCTCCAGCTCCGGACCCCTTGGTTTGCTTGGTGATGTGTCCCACTTCGCAGCCCGTCTGAATTATGAGCAGCTCGGCTGAGCTGACAGTCTCCGGACTCTTATCACGCTATTCCCCACAATCACCAGTATCTCCAATCTGAGGCTGCCTCCACTGTCCTTGGTCCCTGGGGATCAGGGCAGCCCGCTCAACTGTCACAGTCATATACTGGGAGGGAGGAACCCGGGCAGCAGGCGAGAATGGGCCTTCAGTAGCCATCAGCATGGGGGAAACGTTCAGGTTCACGCCAGACACGGACATACAAGGTTAATGCATGGCCACTAGGGTAGATTAGATTGCAAAATACTGGTTTGATAAACCTTGTTGTTCATACAAAACTACTCAGGAGATCTGTCTATAACTTGTGTGTAGGAGTACCCTCTGCATGAATGCTGTGTTATTTTGGAGGTTCCATTGTTCAGTTCAGGATTAAAGCACAATCCCCAAAACCTTCATGGTCAGATAATATTGTTGCACATATATGAGAGCCACAGACAAGTTTGGACTCTGCATGAACATCTTTTCCTCTATGATTCTCTCCCGGCCTCCCTGAAAAGATGAGCCAGTGGCCAGGGCTACAGACATATGGATCGCCGAGCTGTAAATTCAGCCAGTGGTCCCACTTGTTTACAGCTCCATTTTCCACCAAACAAACTGCTAGATTTCCCAGGAGGGCTCCTGGCCCACGCTGTCACTCCGGAACGGGCAGTGCTTTACAGCCGCGGGCACCAAATGAAAACAGTTAACATACAGTTTTTTAAAAAGGGTGATGCTCAAACATAGCCAAATTGTTAGCACCAAGCAACGGGGGCGTCCCATAAATCTCCCTGCCGATCACTGCTTTCACGCCTCTGAATAACCCGCCTTGATTCATTTCCGAGTCAAACCATTACACCCAAATTTTATTCTAATCCGTCTCCTTCCTCAGCTGTCGAAGGCTATATCAGTCAAGCTGAGAAGAGCTCAAAGAGAAAGGTCTGCTCATTTCTCTGGCACGGCGGTACAGCTGATATGCATAAGCTTAGGGAGATGCACGTTTTCAAGAGGAACATATTGATAATTGATCATGAATCATCTGTGCAAATTAGATTTGGCAGGGTAATATTCCTTCCAGAGGACATCATCTATATGAAAGTGATCTAATGCTGGATGTATGCCTCAAGGAAAACAGTGACCATATGAACTGATTTAATCATCATCTGCCTTCACCATATGCATTAAATTAATACTGAATGGACGCTCTCATTGGAACGAGCAAGCTGCTTTTACTGGCGCTGATATGGGTTTTGATTTGAGTGTATTGCGCTGACAGTTTGTTGGAGGCCTGCAAGCCCCTCGTGTAATGCGAACCAGCCTGATTCGAACCGGCTTTTCAGAGTAAATTCATCCCAAGAAAACACCAAGTCCAGTGAGAGCTCCTATATTTCCCTGTATTAAATCTCCGTGTGTAACTGAGGACCTTCCAAGTCTCACCATCAGTTTAACAATAACATTTTGAGAGTGAGCCATTTTCCATTTATACAAAAGAAAGTTTGTACAGCTACAGAGGAAACTTCATCTCGGGAGGAAACTTGATGAATAGTTTGACATTGTCACTCTATGAGGAAGAAAGCACAGATTTCATTAGCTTTGCTTCGCAATCCCACTCAAAGCAAACACTTTGAAATGTGCTGTAATCTTTATTTTTCCCCTGCTGGGGTGCTTTACTGTCACGGAGGCCCACTGACAGGTCGGGCGTATTTCACCCCTCAAGGACGTGACCCTGGTTATTTACACTCCATGATGAGAGTGTCCGGTGGTTTGACGTCATCGTAAATAACGCAGCCACAGTGCGGATCACCCTCCAATGGTTGGGAAGGCCTTATCATTTTAATACAAACCAGGGACCACAATCAGCAGCAAGTTATGCCATGTTCACTGCTCATTTTCTTAATACATCACTGGAGGTGTCCTCCTTTAGCTCTGTAGTCTTAGTGGCAGATGCCACAGCCTAATGCCTATTCCTCTCTTTGTCAGATTTTCATCATATAATTTTATGCTGGATCAGTAGCTCTTTAGTGGCAATTTGTAGGAATACTGAATCTTATTTCTTGTAATGGCCGCTTTCCCGCAATGAGGCCCCGCGAGAAAGAGTTAAACTATGGAGTATAGTTAATTACTGCTCGGCTAGCCCTCATCTTGTTGACATACGGTAATTATATAACACCCGGATACTTATTAAGAGGGGGGTGTAACATGGCAGACCACTGAATTTCAGAGGAAATGTGAAAATCTCTTTCACAGAATGGCCATCTTGCAGAGCCAGTGTAACATTTCTTTACTCCTTATTAAAATGGCAAGTGAATATATAACAGTGTGTGTTTTTCTTCTTGTTGTTTTAATGTGGCAGAAAATGAGATTTCATGATGAGAGGCTCTCATTTATCACAGGGAGGTGTGTTCCTGTTCTGTATCTTTGATTATCTCTCCTGGCTGAAATTACAAAAAACAAGGCTTTCAATGCATTTAGAGGAGGTCATTTTGTTGATGTGCTTTAACTGTCAGAAGGCTTAAATTTTAAACCACTGCTGTTTCTGACCATATTTCAAAATGTTTGCTGTTTCGCAGCACAACCAGAAAAAAACAGTTTGTACATGTTGTTGTACATCAAAGTCAGCCTGACAGTCAGCCTCTGTGATAATGGGGTGTCTAACAATTAGATCAGTCATTAGGGGTCAAACAGCTGCCTCCTGATTGCAACTTAATACAAAGGGTCTTATAATCTAAGTGATGCAGGGGAGAAGTACTAATGAGGTCGAGCCTTTATTGTGCCTTCTCTCCAATTGGCGTTATTGGTGTTCTTGGAGTGCCTTGAGTCCCTGCTATCCACATGCTTACCAGCCTCCTCTCTGAAAGCAAGAAGCTGCTTGACAGGCAGGAAAGAGACATTTCTCTGGTAGAATGTCTTGGCCACAAAATGACTCTTTCACCAGGACATTTTAATCCAATCTCAGGCCATAAGTGGACTTAACCATAAACCATTTGCTTTAATTTGCCATTAATGAGTGGAGCTGTGGCAACAGCTGCTGGTTGGTGCCAGAGCATCTTAATCAGGTTAGATACAGGAAGTTCCTCATGTGTTTTTCTTGGACCTTGCTGCAGCTCTCAGTTATTACTTTGTGAACTTCACCAACTCAGTGGTGAACTGCTGGTAACCCTATTACACATAATTTGGAATGAGTGAAGTAAAGGGATGAGAGAAGTCTTTTCTTGATGTGTTTTTTTTTTGGTCATGGATGTGAAGATGAGGTCACCTAACAAAGAAATGATGGGGGAGTTAGCCCTTTTAAATAATTTGAATATGTTTAATACATCCAAGATCAAAGCCTGACAGGGAAGAGACATCAGGAGGGGATATATCATCTGAATTTCAATTGTCAGAGAGGAAAGGAAGAGGAAGGAGCTATCTGTGAATACTAAGCAGTTGACTCAGTTTGTAGTTTTTATATAATGGACTCAAGACTGTTTTGCTACTGGGAGCAGAGCTGATTTCGGTCAGAGGTGGCTTTCTGCTTTGACTTCTAGAAGCTACCAGCTTTAAAGGCCCAAGAACTCACATGTGACTTACGCTCATATCAGCGAACATATTATTCTTTCTTTAATCAGAAGGCATTAAAATGTGTGGTTTGATTTGGAATGAGAGGAACAGATCTAAAATGTATTTCAGATGTGAGATAAGGGTGAACCCCGTTCATGGCCTAACTGAGGTAGACCACATGTTTTTCAAATTCTAATTGAAATGTAAATTGGTGTAAGATGTAAAAGAAGCATCATTTTCCTAACGTATGTTGTCACAGGGAGGAAAGCTAAGTCAGTTCTCCACCGCCAAGTCATGTATACATCAAATGAGACAAATTTATTCATTACCGGGAGCCTACTGCATGGCAACAAAGATTGATACCCTGACCCTTTTGTGGAACCTGATTAAGTAAGCCAGATCACAGCAGTTATTGAGTGATTGTTGGAGTGGATGTGCTCTGCAATGTGATTTGAAAACCCACAGGCGTGTGATGGAACCGCGTGTCGGAAGCCAGGGAGTCAGCCAGCAACGGCTCGGAGTGCAGTGGCTCTTGAAGCAAGGTTTGATGGGGTGGTGGGGGGGCCGGGGGTGCACATGGCGTCATGGTGCATGAGATCACTCTCCTTCAAACTCTTCAAAGCGCAGTTGTGCCGCGAACAGGCTGGCCACCTGCTGAGTCTGGTTTGGACCGGCGGAGTAATCATCATGGCATTGCTGCAGAGATGAACTGTAATCAGTGTTTAGGTGGGCTATGTGTGCGCTGCAGGAGAAAGGTGTGTGGGTGTGTGTTTTCATGCCGCTGAAGTGCTGTGTTATTGCCGACTGACCGTTCTTATAATGGCACCAGAGACAACAGAAGTGATTAGATGGAATAATGACATGAGGGAGAGAGCTGAGGGAATTGATCGAAATCATCAAATGTGAAGGTGTACAATGATCTAAATTATCATATTCATGGCACATGCAATCTTCAAATGCTAAGAGAGCACTCTCCCTTCCTTTCTCTACTTATCTTACCCAATAGTAACTGAATCATGCACCTCTGACATTTAATTTCACTGCTGTAGTTTCAATTGTTTTACATTTGTTTCACAGCAAACATTCTGTACACCGGAAGTGCTTGACTCCCGACCAGATGTACAGCCTACTCTATCGCTGCTCTCTGTAAGGCAACGCATGACACAAATCATCTGAGGGAAGTGAGAGCAGATTGATTGAATGGGCTGGATTTGCCCGAGTGTTGTCCAGACCTCTGGATGTTTTACCACTGCTTACAGCATTTTAGAGCAGACCTCCACTCAGGCCTCCAGGAGAGAGATCTATAAACCTCTGCTAGACCGCTAATCTACAGGGCCCTGACCCTGTACCCATGGGCTATAGAAAACAATGTAACAAAGAAAAATTATAGCCACCAAATAAACGCGATCAATAAAGATATTATTTGTGGTGGCTCTGCAGGAGGTCTAGTCAGCAGAATGGCAGCTACTCTATTGAGTGGGAGGCCAGACCAAGGCATGGGTAAACTACTCACATGTAAAATGGGAACTTTTCAGGACTGTTAAGTAGCTCCATTCCTAAAACAGACTAAATTTTCTGGCTGATAAAATTTTACAGCCCTTCATCCCCGTATTGAGGAGGAAGATAAAAGTTATGGCCGACAGTGAGCAATGTTACAGCTGGGGAGAGTGGTCTGGGTGGAGGATGAGAAAACACATAAACATTTACTGCAATGTGATGATGTACCAGTCTTAACACTAGCCCTCCAACCTCCACTGTGATCCTCTTTGTATTGAGTTTTCATAAAGCGAACCATGTGGATTTATTAACCCTCTTCCTGTCGAGCTTTCACGGAGCGCACTGCATGTATTCATCGATGCTCTCTCAGCGGTCTATTCAGTTACCTACACTCTGATCATAATTAGTTACACCATGAGTTCTTCACCATCCTCTTCCTGCTTTGATGGATCTGGAGTGCAACACTTTACTTTTTGTACATTTTGCTTACCTGTCTATTTCATATGAAAAATGTATTTGGTGATTATTTCAGTTCATTTTTTAAGCTCATTTGTTTTTGGAGCAGGTTGCAGTTGTAAGAAAGTGAAAACGTGTTTTACTTTTGTTCCTCCTGCAGATGTTATGTTGGCAAATTTGTGTTATTTGTAACTCAGTGAGCAAGGGGTATTAAAAACTGGGTATCTGAAGCATGATCACACCCAAACATGCATGCAGGCCGTGGTGATGTGCAGTCTGCCCTCATCACCTCACTGGTTCCTACTGTGGCCTGTACTGCTGCAGTGTTAAACAGGCAGGCAAATGTTTTTATACGTACGGCAATGAATATGCTGTGCACTCGTTGCAGTAATTAGCAGTTTGTACTTACCCTTAGGATGGAAATAAACTTCAGCTGAAACCTGTGCAGAAGTTTGTCCTGCTGTTTACGTTAAAACTGATGATTGCTAATGATGGAAACGAATAATACTATTTGAATAATGAAACATGGTTGAGTTCTAGTTTATTGCAATGTTCAAAAGAGCTGTTGCATTATAAACTTACTGTTTAAGGCGGAACAGAGTAGATGCCGCCACAGGAAAAAAAAACGAGTCAATTAAAAATTCATTAAGAATGGAAAAGGGAGGAGGGATTTCTTTTGTTATTTGAATTAATTATTTGCTTTGTGTTTTTTAAGGATTACATATTTCTATGTAGTCAGTCATACTAATTTAGTTGTTAATAAAGATTTTCATGCACAAATTTTTTTAAATGTGTATTTAAAATGTTAATTAAAATTTGATTGTGGTTTAAATGGAGAAGGGCCAGTGTGATGGGTCATCCTATTTACAGAGCAGGGGCTGATGGGTAGTGAGCCTATAAGTGTAGTCTCAGGCACAGCAGCAACCAGGGTAGACTTTGTCTTTGGAAGCATGAGATTCTTCAATTTCCAAGGTTTTATGATTGTTCCAATTATTTCTTTTCATTCAGTTTCTATGTCTATGTCTAGTTTTTTATTTTTGTTTGTTTACTGTGAGTCTTCAATCTTGCTTAGTTTCTGTCCACTGAACATATTGTCTTCTTTTTACTGTGAGGCGCCCATTAAAGATAATCCTTTTCCACTGAGCTACAGTTTTTGTTGTACTTTTTATTTGCTTCTCCTATTGACTGACAAATATCCCATTTACACACACACACACACACACACACACACACACATGAACACACACACACATGAACACACACACGCCCAGACCTCCATCTGCAAACACTGTACTTGCGTATAGTCATTCTGTATTTTCATTGGGCTGTCACTGCGAGATATGGCCTTTCCTGGAGCATTTTGAAACTGTCAGGCTCATCTGATGCAGATATCCACAGCAGCACCCTGACAGATTGGAGCAGAACCGGCAGCCCATGAGCCCTGCTGGCAGCTCTCCCACTGATTTCCTCCTTCCTGTCTGAAAATTGATTCATCCATGCGGATCTTTGCAAGATCTCAAAACATGACGCCGAGACATGACAGGGGTTTCAAAGGACTCTGTAGAATTCCACACACTTTTTCAGAAGGAGTGGGTCTTTCCATGTTTCCACTGGAAGAGCAATCTCAATCTTTCCTTTGTTGGGGCAAATAACTCCTTTGTACTTGCATGAGTCATACAAAAGCCATACTGAAGTTCTTCCTGTTTCCAGACAGTGGCGCTCACATGTTCTCTACACAAAAGCCATGAGCTTTTCTTGTTTGCACTGCCTCTGTGCTCTGCTTTACAACTGTAGGATGTCCAGGTGTAGGCTGTGTGTGCACTGTACATTATGGCCTGTGTATCTGCAGTACATAGTGTGTCTTTAATGAACAGTGCACTTTGTGCGGTGTGTCTGTACGTGTGTCTGTACTCTATCTGCTGGCTGTGTGTCCGTGCACTGCAGAGGAAGTTTGCATCGGAACACTTGTCACATCGACTTGGTTCACCAACGAAGGAATTTAATTTGCTCTAATGCAGCGTATTAATCAAAAAGTAATTTTGTTACTGTCAGGAGCGATAACAGCACTGCCTGCATTTCCTCGTCTCTCATCTCCCGCTTTGTTTGCCAGTATTCTAAACGCTGTAATCTGCAGGGTGATCGCCGGCGCTGTCCCTGCATGATAAATACCTTCCACAACAGCCCGGCTGCGGCCCTTAATGACATGTTCCATTGTCTTCCCCCGGCCACAGAGATGCCCAAATTGGACTAGACTGCTGAATTCTGATTGGCTGTCAGGAGCATTTTCTGGGCCTGACTTTGGTGACTCGAGTGGAGTCCTCGTTAGGAGTCTTGGAGTCACTCCCCATGTCACAGGTTACATGACTCGCAGAGGGCTGGTTTCATGTAAATTTGCGGGATCATGCATCCCTTCACTCATGTCCAAAGCTCATCGGAAGTGACATCAGAGAGTTTGTTTTGGCAGTGCATCATGGCGCCATAGAGGCCACTTACCGCTTGAGAGTTTCGCCGTGACATTAATAATATGGAGCATAAATCGACCGGCGCCTCCCAGCCTTCACATCTCAGCAGAGACCGACTTAACATGCCATGACATTTATTTTTACCATTTATTACAACAAATCACCGTACCCACTTGATCTCGCCTTTTAGGGAAAGTGTTGAAACTGCACAGGCCCGGATTGTGATCAAATAAAGGATTCCAGGAAAGGATCAATGGAGACAAAACAGCTGCGTACCCTCCTGTCACAGTAACGACACAGGGCACGTTCGGGGGTGGGGTACATGCGCCTCAGTCTGACTGACGCGTGACTCCTGTGACTAACTGCGCTGAAGCTCTCTCTCTGCAGAGGCAGGGCATGCTGGGTATGGCTCTGTGTTAATGGTGACCGTACCCTACAATTCACAGCATCCCATCAGCCCCTGGAGTGTGTCCATTACCACGGTTATTATAACTGTACAACCACAACAGAGGCCGCCTCGGCTGCAGGGTCTGATTACACTGTCGGATCATCGCCGGGGCTCAGCGGGGATGTCTCTCTGCGCCGAGAAGGAGACAAGGACCACTGCGAGCTGGAAAAAAGGAGCTGAAGAAGTGGTCAATGGAGACAGGGGTGGACAATGAAGGAGAAGATTACGATAAAGAAAAAAAGATAAAGATGGTGAGGAGGAAGCAGAAGGAAAAGAAAGTAAGTAGAAAGCACCCTAGCTCTCAGGCTCGCATTACAGCACAAATAATCCCGTTTCATTTTCAACAAAATACTTTCATTCCACAAAATACTTTCATTGTTAGATGAAAGCTTAGCATCGTCAGGAAGACACTAATAACAAATGTTAACCTACTTATTCATGCAATAAAGCAGATTAGGTAAATTGCCTTCAATACAGAAATATAATTCCCAGGTTGTGTGTGTGCAATGTTTAATGGATTAAAGGTTTCTGGGGAAAAATGAACAGCATTTTGAAATGTTTGGGCACAGTTTTGTGTGCGGGAAATTGATTGGATATCTCTGCGATTAAAGATGGCCTGAATTAGCATGTCTGGTTGGTTCTGAGCTTAGGGAATTCCCAGGCAATGGCACCATTTATTGGAATCTGATTGCTGTGTGGTTTAATTCCCTCAGCAATCGAAATCCTCCGATTTGCACAAAAAGGTGCAATGATGGATTCCTTAGATACTGCACATCATAATTAGATGACTTCCGTTTCAAACAATTCAAGTGCAAGCAATATGGGAGAGAAAGTCAGTCTGAATTGATCCTTTGAGAGAAATAAATGGTGAATTTTGGTTTGCACAGGCTGTGATTCCTCTCTAATTAGAACTAGTTTCTGGGGTCTTCTCTATTATCCCTATAGCTCACCTGAGATCGTCTACCCCAGAAAAAGGTACAAGGGAGCAGGACAGGAAGCAAATTTGTCACATGGTGGAACATTTCACAAGTCTTCCCCATGTCAGGTGTTCCTCATTTGACAGCCAAAAATGGCATCTTATTTGAACACTTTAAGCAGAATCTGCTGTCAGCACATCCAGTTATCTGGAAAATGTCACACTGTTTGAGAATTATGACTGACTTACAGCAAGTCTACCTTTAAAAATGAGCAGATGATCATGATTAATGCATCCACACATTAATAGTTACCACATCGTCCAGAGCCAGAGCCAGTCCAGCAGGCACAGGGTACAATGTGGGACCACGCCCATGAGGATATCCGTCTGTCACTGGGCACACGCGTATGCACACTGCGTACAGTTTGGAAATGAACCTAAACAGAACAGCGGGAGGAGACCATAGCAGCTGGAGAAAGCCCACAATGTGCCTGAGCCAAAATGTAACCCCAGGAGCCGCTGGGCAAAAGTGCCACCCACCTTGCCACTGTATCCCCCCAAGTCATTCATTAGTCCCTTTTTTTACCACATTCCTCTTAACATCATGCACTTTTCCGGATGGTAGCTGCCAGTTGTGAAACATCCATGGGGGATATTTCATCCAAAAGCTGTGCCAGCGGAATGAATCAGTCGACCACCACAGACCAGCCCCGGCTCCTCCCCACGCCAGCGGGTTCCCAGGGACATTAGGGGACGGTCATCATCCAGGCCTGGCACGCTCGAGCCAGAGCCTCTGCAGCTCCCTTTATCTCACATTACACGCCAAGGCCCTGACACAATGAACTCATCATTATTTTTCCACTCAGTCTGGTTAATGGGGGAACAGTCCCCCCATCGGGCATGGGCATGGCTGCACAATGGCACAGTGACACGGGCAGAGAGGGCGCCGTGATGAAGACGTCCAGCGGACTGCAGGTGCGGCTTGTTAATTCTCGAGCGGGGCCCGACAGGCACGTCCTCCGGGGCGAGTCGGTAGCCAGTCACACACCCTGCTCCCGCTTTCAGCACAATAGAAGGTTCGGTCACCACCTCTGTGCCGCGGACACAAACACAGGGAGTGTTGAGTCGCACACTAAAGAGCGGGGAGCAATTAAGAGGGAGACAGCGCCAGGAGGTGTCAGTCAGAGCACTGGCGCTCTGATCACTCCCCTGTCTGAAACCTGCGGGTACATTAACATGGACAGGGTGTCCAAATCGAACTCCCCGCTCACATGCACAAAACACCGGGTCTCCTCTGTGTGGCCTTGTCAAACAGAGCCATTAACAGGTAGATCTGAGGTGTTCATTGCTGGCACAAGCAGTTTCAAGCCTTAGTATTACATTGTGATATGTCTGTGTCATATAAACCATGTTGCTAATCTAACTTCACACTGTATAAGGAGTGATTGCTCTCCTCTTATGCTGCTGGCATTTCTTGCCACAATGAGCATGTACATGACTAGCTGTGATATCCCTAATGAAGGGTGCCGTGCCACGACAAGCGGCTTTCAGGGAAACGGGAACAAAAGACCCAGGTGTCCACTGGTAATGAGCGTGGCTGCCTCGCTGGCCGGGCAGAGCCCGAAACTGGGATGGGGCCCGCTGGAGCCCCCGTGTCCATCGCGGCCCACTTGAGGGGCACCTGCAGCTCCGCGCGGGCTCCCACCCTCCACAGGCCAGCCGAGGCGCTCGCCGGAGCCCACTGCCAGAGGAGCAGAGAGGCAGCGCAGGAGCAAGAGAGGGAGAGAGCGGAGGACCGAGTTAATTGCCCGGCGTTTGATGCTGTCACAATCACCCGGCAGTCAGACAGGCTTTCAGAAGTGCATTATATAATTGCGTGAGACTGATTAATTCCACAGTGGGCGGTAAATGGCAGCTTGCCGCAGTTCGCAGTGTCGCCCAATTAGCTCCAAAAACTGCGACAATAACTCTGTACACTAAGTACCGGCCCGCATGCTTAGGGTGGCTTTAATGCATCCCAAACAATGCGGAGAAGGGGAGACAAACACATTTGAACAAATATGTGGGAACGGGCGCTTTAATTTGGAGAGAGGAGCGCGGCAGAGCTAATGTAACACCTGTGAAATGACACTTTAAACTGTCACTGGGGACAGAGAGAGAGGGCCTTGGTGGATTCAACATTTTTTTCTCTCTGTGGTAAAATTCAAACACTGCATCCACTGCTGAGTGTCACGTAGTCAATGCCAGTTGATTTCAATTGATTCTGTGCCAGCAGGAAAAGAATGGATTTAGCTGCATTGTTTGTGCTTACTTTGAGGTGACGCTGACAATAAGAAGGTCCTATTCCTGCCTGCCAACATACAGGGATAGAGATGACTATGCTGCCCACTGAACAATAAATACATAAGGATGTTTTAGATGAGGAGAACAGACCATTCAACCTCTCCCAGCTTGTTATATTGCCCCTATTCACCACAGTAATTAACTTTTTATTTACATGGCTTTTCTTATGTATACAAAATGAAAAAAAAACTTTTTAACTAGTTTTGCTAGGTTGTGATCCATTCTGTCTCCAATTCCCATGGTTTCCATGGATTTTTAAATACATTTAAATACTCACCTCTGAGCCTATTTTTATTGAAGACAATAAGTAGCCAGATTTAAAGGGCCAGATTGACTAAAATTATATATAAAATATATATATATATATATATATATATATATATATATGCAGGTACAATATGAACCCAGACAGCATGAGGTAAATAGTAAATTTAACAGAACTAGTTATATACAGCAGGTTATTACGTGGTCATTCTAAAGAAGCACCCAATTGTCACAATTAATGGAACATACATCATACATAGAGGATACATACACATACACAATGCATACATCGAGCACAACGGTCGGCATAGCTGGCCAATGTCCTGAGATCAGCTGGAGGTATGGTACATTAGTATGGTACATTGCTGAAGACTTTCTGAAATTCAGAAGGGGCAGGATTTTTGGGGGAATTACCTGATGTGTGACCCAGGTCTTGCGATTTGTGATCTTGCACAAAACATTGCTGCCTTTACATGAAGCTACATTACATGCATGTGTATGGTAACAGATTAGACCTCCTAAACATATGGGAACATGACTAGCCTAAGACATCAGAATTATGTTGCAGTCAGGCCACTCCAGCATTAGGAGAAACTGCAGACAGAAATATATGGACCTTTGGAAATGTGTTTTTAAAATAGAAATTGTGTGTTTCTCTTTACAGATGTTGGTGCATCAACCTCATAGCTGGAGCTGTAGAGGACTTGACCTAATGCACAATAATTTTTATATATTTTATATATTTCATTAAAATATTGACATTCTCTATAGTTATAATTTTGTTTTTGAGAAAATGATTAATTGTAAATTTTCATTGACGTGTGTGTTGTTAATATTTTATTTATGAAGGAGTAAATATATAAGACAGGTTGAATTTTCTACTGGGACAAGCTGTTATCAAAATGGACCCTCTGCAGCTGAAGCACGATAGCTCAAACTGGGCACAAGGGGGCGCCGGAGTGGAAGAAAAGAAGAGAGTCTGAACGCAGACTGGACAACAGCACATTTAATCTATACTGAAGCAAAAAGCCTAGTCTGTGATATGCATAATGAATAAGGGTATTAATTATGTAATATTTTATCAAACCTGCAGATGAATGTATATCCTTCAAAAGCTTTCATCAGCAAGTCATCCATTTTTTCCCTATAGTTTCTTGCCTACTTAAGATTTCGCAAGGTAGATTAGATAGATACAGTAGATAGATAGATAGATAGATAGATAGATAGATAGATAGATAGATAGATAGATAGATAGATAGATAGATAGATAGACATGTGAAATCTTAAATATGTAAGTATAAGTATCTTGCTTATATATAAATGTAACAGCCAGTTTCATTCATTCTGAATAATACTGTGTTTCATTTTACATTACGTTTATATTACATTCATTTAGCAGACGCAAAAGTACAGAATTGTAGGGATTTTATGAAATAAATTATTTCACACACAAGGGAGCGGGAGGACAGAACCGTGTGCTTGAGCAGGCAGTCTGAAAACAGTGGCACTGCAGCATGCCCCCCACTGTGAAACAATGCATCAACTGAGTGACCAGGAATTCTGACTAGCTCTGTGCTTTATGGGAAACTCTCAGTACATCCAAAGTAACAAGTTCCTTCAGTCACAGTTACAAAGAGCATGTGATGAACATGGTCAACAAGGTTTACAGCCAGCTCAGTGTTTACCAGGAAAACCTCTTAGGTCAGCTAATTGACTTAAAAAGAGACAGATGGAGCCAGCATTTACTACTGATTACATGGAGATCATAAAACCCCTTCAATAGGTGAGGAGCGGCAGGCCAAGCTCATAAAAGTCAGAGAGCTTGCAGCTGGATGAAATTCTGCCAGGCAGCCAACAGACTGTTTAGTGTGAGATGCAGGTATAGTGAACACCCACACTGACAACATCTGACGCAGTCATGAAACCACCATTACCTTTCTGTTTGTCCTGATATATTCCAATAATTTAACTGAAAAGTGACTGTGGTACAAAATTTTTTATGTATTGGTTTAATGGTTGAGTTGAGGTTCCCAATATTAATGTAACTATCGTTCCCAAAGCATTCACCGACAAGACATTGGTAAAGAAATGTTGGGGATTTAACTCAATTGGTAATGCACATAAATATTATGAGGGAAAATGTCCATTACTATTTTATATGTCAGTCTTTAAATCTATCCATTTCCTCTCATGTTGCAGAGACACATTTAAGTATAATTCCCTTTTAACACAGGGCATTTTGTTGCCCATTCTGTAATGATACAGTGTTAGCCAGTGTGTCAAGCCATCACCGAATAATGCTTTCGCACACAGTACAGCTGCAGGGAGGAACTAAGTGGATCGGTCATCACTCAAGGCAGGGATCTTTACCTCCAAAGAACGCTCCAGTGCACTGCAACGTGTGCCATCACCAAGCGAACGCGAAACGGATGTGGCAGGAGGTCCGTTCTCAGACAGCCGATTTCGCTCCGGGTGCTGCAGACACAGCGTGTAAAATGAGCATGCGCAGGCCTGATCCTACAGGAGGTGCACTTTATTCAGCTGATTCCCTGAGCAAAGCACATCTACGGGCCTGCTCAAACCAAGCTTCCACACAGACAGCGAGAGCAGGAGTATCCATGTGAGTAAATATTCACTCCATCGTGGACTCGCCGTCTGCCATTGCAACGGAAGCTGAGGGGATCGGGTCCATAGTGTGATTAATGCCAAATAAATCAGGGCCCCCACTGCAGGGTCAAGGAAATGGCAGTAAGAGGTTTACGAGAAATAACGGCAAAATGGACACCAGTGTGGCATAATGAGGTGCTTTGGAAGTGTCTGCGTGACTGACCTTATAGGATCAATTTCTGTGCCATTTTACACAGCCAAGAACTATTTAATAATGTTGTTTCCTCCTGAAAAGAGATGCTGGACTCGGCTCTATCTATCTAAAACGGCTCTGAGAATTTATTTGAGGGAAATCGTCTGAGGGTATAGGGAGTTTATTGTTCTATTCATTTTGTTTACAAGACTGTAAATGTCCCCAGTTGCCGAGTATTAAAAAGGTAGGGAATATTGCTTGTCATATAAAATTGACAGCACACAGGAAGTCTGGTCATGAGACCTGGAAACGAATCGTCTGTGACAGTACCTCCTAATCATACTCAACTTTTTGTCCCAGTGTTCTGACGGACAGGGGATCAATATTCCAATTACAGGTAGATTCTTATTCCAAAGCAATTGAACATGCAACGCATTAATGCATGTCAATGCATTACTAAAACATGCGCCCTGAGTCTGACTTGGCAGCCCCTGCACGTCTTGCCATTTCTCCCATGTCTTCTCTTATTAGCTCAAAAATTCAAATCAATGTAAGTAAAATCAATAAAACACAAATCGGGAAATTAAAAGGGAGAGCGTCCATAAATGCACCCATTGATAAAGTAACAGATATTAGAAGAGAGGATAGTGTTTTTTTCACGGTCTGTTTGTCAAACAACTTGATGACCACCATTCTTATTTGTCTACATTCTTATTTAATCCTGACTTCTGGAACAGGGTGGTTTCCCTCTGAGGTTGTTACCTCTTTTTATATGGGTCCATCTTATTGCTACTGAGAAGACAGAAAAGGAATGACTCAGATTATTAGTAATGGCAGCTATCAATTCAATTCAATCTTCAATAAATCAGGGTAGCAATGCTGCTCTTGTTTAGCTTACCATAAGATCCCAGCAGATGTAATGTCAGCCCTAGTTCCAGAAGCACCCAATTTGTCTATTAAACAAAAATAACATGTTCCTAAAGACAGATAGACACTTTCAGCCTACATCTACAGTAGTAAGCCCCCTTGCAACTATTTTAGGTTAGCTAGATCAATCCTCTGGTCACCATCCACACCAGGAACTTTATTCCACAAGACCATCTTGTTCTGCACTTCACCTACAGTTGACCATAAGTGCAAATTGCTGTTTTTAGCTGTGGCTGGGATTCAACTGGTTAATAGCTATTGGTGGTCAACAAGTAATTTGTCTTCTTGCCATATGTAACAACAAAAATGCTAGAAGTGTTGATGGCCTTTTTCAAAACACTCCAACAGTTATATATACATTATATACACATAATCTGCATAAAAAATTATGCCACATTCTGTTACAGGATCCAGACAAAGACAGCTTTGCACAATGCATTGTGAACAGAACGGCACCATATCCCTATAATGGAAGAGCAAAGGAAATATGAGATTACTCAACAGTGGTACAGGTGTCCAACCAGTAGGTGTCCTTCCTGTTACAGAGCGTTCATTTTAGCTGGGTTGAAATTTTAATTTTAATAAAGTATCTTGTCACTGCAGTCCAAGAGCTTTCATCACCTCCCCCGCGGGTGTCAGTCCTCCTGCCAATCCTCTGTTGCCTGACTGTCCAGCTTTAATACCTGCCACATATGTCATGAGTAGATATCCATCAGCAGGCTGATCAGTTGTTTGTGACTGGCCCACATGCACCAAAGTCTGCTTGTTCTGGTAAAGATGTACAATGGGACAGTAGTCGGTGTCATTTACGTTAATTGCAACATCTGAACTTCAGTTTGTGTGCCAGCAGAGTTGAGGAGAATGTATTCGTGCAAGCTTTGTTCTTTTTCTATTCTGACTGCACACTGATGAGGTGAATTTGAACAGTGGCATGAATTAAAATATATGGGTATGCTGATACCGACTGTGCAGTATGGCTACAATGGTAACAGAAGCCTGTGAAATCATTTATGATTTCACTAATGATTTGAGGGTGATCATTGTCATCATGTTTTGGTATCAAAGGTCCTTTTAGAGGAGGGGAGGAGCACACTAAAATTTGCACATCATGGCCATTTTCAAAGAAAACACAAACTTGTATTTTGTATTAAAAGTACATCATGCACTGCTGCATACACAAATATACACACATATAAGCCTTAAATACAGTAATGTTTGACCAGATGTCTTTAGTGCAAAAATCGTATAACCCACAGAGACACACAAGACAAAATGTTAGGATTCCTACATGTGCAGGAAAGGATGTTTTTGACTTTGACTTTTTCATTTTCCTGTCTCGATATCTTATCTCTAAGCAGGTGGCTCCTTGCCATTTGTGATATATCCAGGAAAGGATAATCTGTCCAGATATCAGTCTATAATAGATCTGAGCGGGTGCCATTTCATTTTCTTAATTTGATAGTTTGCGCATCTGGCTGCATGCTGTAGGCTTGGAAAGGTCACTTTGGGGATTGGCGATATGAAAAAGCCTCAGCTGTAAACTCCCCATTTTCTCCTTTATTTGGATTTTTTAGCAAGTATAATTCCATTTGTTTTGGTCTATAAAACCCTTTCAAGGGAGCTGTATTCAGCTACATTCAGCCTTACAGAGGCTGGCCTGCTGGAATGTGAAAGTGTCAAAAAAAACAACAGCTTCATAAAAACCAGAGAATAATTACGTTTTTCAGGCTGCGAAGAATGAGCTGTGTATTTGGCAAATTTTCATTGGCCAGCAACAATGGAACCTGCTTGGAAGTGTTCCCAACCATGTCAACAATCACAGTGCATTGTCATGATAAGGTGAGAGTTTTGGCCTTGTCTGCAACAAATATTGTCACACCATATGTGGCCCTTATCATGGTAATGCCAGAGGTGCTCTGTATTTGAAACGCATGTTAGAGAGAGGTGTTGAGTCTGTTACTGGCTGTGATTGGGATACAAACCATTAAATTTCATGGTATTTTTGCTAAAATGTTGACATGCCTGAAGATATTTTGCTCTATTTAATGTGAAATCCAATGATACCCGGCAGCTGTTAACTGCACAGAGAGGTTCTTAATAGCCTGATTTTATTTTATGTACAGATTTGGTCTGAATGATCCAGAAAATAGGATTCCAGCCTGATTTGTGACCCAAACAACAACTCAAACGCATCCTTCCATCTCAATCAGATCAAAGGGCACAGTTTTCCATAATGCTGGATTTGTCACCAGCAATTGGCAGCAGGAGTGTCCTCCCGCACAAATGCTCAATCCTGCTTCCCAGCCAGAGAGACTCGCCACGACTCCTATTTGCATAATCAGCTCCCTTAAGTCTTCTTGATGCAATTAGCCCAAACCTGACAATCCCCTTTCAAAGCCTCATCAGACAAGCCAGCCATGCAGTTTTAATGCTCCAGATGATTTTAGGGGTGGGGTCCAAGGCCATTAAGTGCCCATTCAGAGAGGGCAAGGTATGCTATTAACTGGAATCAGGTATAATGGGAGTTGACTGCACCGATTTTGGCTGTATTTTCTATTTCCACTCAGTGATGATGTCAGGCATCCTCTGGGAACACATTAGGTGACAGCCACTCCTATTTGCAGGACTACACATTCATTAGCCATCCCTAAGTGCTCTGGGGTTTTCACCCTCATTACTCTCCCAATGGTACAAATTGCCCTTTTTTGCCTTGATTAGTAAACTGTGAAGGAAACGCAAACATTTGGTCTTCCGCACTGCTCGGGCAGATAAATATTGGTTGTCCTTGTTTGGACAGTGAAGGCTTTCTCTCTCTCTCTCTCTCTCTCTCTCTTTCTCTCTCTCTCTCTCTCTCTCTCTCTCTCTCTCTCTCTCTCTCTCCCTCTCTCTCTCTCTCTCTCTCTCCCTCCTGCTCCCTTCCTTTCTCTCCCTCTCTTTTTCTGCCCCTCTCTCTGTTCTGTCCGCACATGGGAGAATCTAATGTCTTTGTGTTTCTAGTGACAGCAATGTTGTACCTGATTCAGGAGTGTTTAATTTTATAATCCTGACATGAACAGAGCACTTTGTTCCAGTTCCTACCTAAGCCCCTTCTGTGAAAGGGTTACATCATTATTTTACATGTATTTTATTAATAAGTGATGACTACATGGCAGCAATCTCAATCCTACCTCACGCCCACACACAGGCACACACATACACACACGCACATGCGCAGAAGCATGCACACATACACACACACATACAAAACACAGAAATACACAAAATATTCCTGAACACGTTTCTACTGTCTTAACATACCAGCAGTAACAACTATATCCACATGTATCATTGAAGAAACCTGAGCCTGTATTATTCTGTGGAGCTGTGTAAAGCTTTCCACCAAGGCACAGTGCTCTCACTCTGGCTCCCATTACTCACACATGAGGCAGTGTGCCCTGACAGTACATGGGGAGCACAGGGATTGGCTGACAGAGCTGTCAGTCAGCAGTCCCCACTCTACTGCCAGCAGGCTGCCTCCCACTCTGCGCTGAGGCAATGTGGAGGGAGGAGAATAGAATGGAGCTGTCTTTTCCAGCTGGATAGTTTCTCACAGCCTGTTCCCCTGCACCTGCCCTTGAAAGCCTGGATAGATGTGATTCAGTCAGTGCTTCCTGCATTCACCGACTGGCTCTCCTCTTTGCTCAGGTGTTCTTTTTTTAAATTATTCACTGCTTCTTTTTTGTTTTTGCTTCCTGGAGTGGAGTGAGCGTTCTCTCTGGCCAGGAGGTTCAGATGGGAGGTGTCGCTGAGCGGGCAGGCTTGTCATGCTGAACGGGGGCAGGGAGGGCCTGTACGAGCTGGGCAGGCAGCTCCAGCAGCAGGGGGAGTCCCAGGCCGCGCTGCACTGCTTCCTCAGCAGCCTGCTGGGGCTGACGCACGTGCAGAGCTTCCACTCGCTGCCCAACTGCCTGCACCAGGTGAGGCGCCGATTCCCACGCCGGCTGCATGCAAATGCCGATGCAAATGCAGACCTTATGAGGTAGTCATTGGTGCTCGAGCATAGTGCTATTAGCATGCTCGTTTGTGTTTTATCTGCTCCAGGTGAGGTCAGAATCTACCCCGTCTGCGACAAGGACAAAAGAGTCTGACCCTGGTTACATGCATTTGCGTTGAATGCATTCAGGCGCAATGAATGCTGCACTGTTCTGGTGTGTGCTTACAATGCATGAGTACAGTAGCACTTTCTTTTACTCTCTGTTTGGCACCGGCTGACTGAGCTTCAAGCACTAATGAGTCAGACCAGGCCACATGAGTCACGTTTTCAATTGTGAACAGCAATAAATATTTAACGCAGTATTTAAATACATAGAGGATTTAATGCAATTAAAACATAATGGATGTGGATTGCTGTAAAATCATTTTTGGGGGGGATGTTTGTCTGAGGTCGTGTTTTTTTTTTCTTTTTACAAATTTTATTCAGATCTGACCTTCAGATAAGAAAGTGGCTGAGGTGATTCAAGATGATAGTATGTGCTATATATGTGTGTGATCTTTAACTTCATGTTAACATGATACCTCATTCATGCCCGTTTTCGAGTCGGGGAACCATGGACTGAAAAGTTGGGGAGATGAGGAATCGTTACACAGAAGCCTCCGTATTTATTCCTACCCCAGAATAAAAAGTAACAAAACATGAAATAAAAGTATACATATTGGATCATTTTCCTGCTTAAAAAATAAAAAAATAAAAAATGTTTTTAATTAATGTTAATACATTTGCACAAAGGAAAGTCATATTGTTCCTAAATAGCACATTTTATTCCACAAAACATGAGGGTAACATTTATTTACACCCCTGTAGTTAATAATTTGTAAATCCTCCTTTGATATGGATTACACCAATAAGATGCCTCTAAGATAGTTTGAGGTTCTGGTACTTTTGAGGGAGGAATTTTTAGCCATTCTTCCTGTATAATTGTTCCTGAGATCTTATGGTTTTCATTTTGAACTACTTTTTTGAGTTTTTATCACAAATGTTAGATTGAGGTCTGGAAATTGAGATGGCTGGCTGCAAACATTGATTTTGTGCTCAGTTAACCATTTCTACTTGGGTTTGGGTAAACGCTTTGGCTCATTGCCAAGGCAGAATGTCAATATTCAGCCAAGCTTCTTGGCAAAGGGAACCAAGTTTTTGGTCCAACTGTGCTTGTTGGAGTTCATGACTCTCAGTATTAACAAAGGCTCTAGGACCCATAGATAGAAAATGGCCTCAAATCATAATGCACTCTCTGCCACTTACAGTGAGCATGGGTTCTTTCTCAGCATAAGTTTTACCTTTTTTATACCAGAAATGATGATGAGTACACCAAAAAGCTTAATTTTCATTCTATATGACTATAAGGCATGCTTCCAAATGTCATTAATATGCAGTTTGCCCGATTACAGGTTTTTTTTCCTCCTTCCAACCAGACCATGAATGCTGTAATCACGCCAGAAACCTTGAATGGTACTTTTAAACACTTTGCACCTTGAAGGTGGCAGTTTGTTTCAGAGATCTCCAACTGTTGTTGTTATATTTATGGTTGTGTTCCGAACCACTCTTCCTGGCAGGGTTGCCACTGTACCACTAGCCTTGCATTTTTTTAATAATACAGTAGAACGCATTAGATCAGCTCTCCAGCCTTGACCTTGGTAAGGTATGCTACTAATGAATTTATTCTTTGTGTTATATCCATGCAATGCTATGTACACATGTACATTTTGTTTCCTGTTTAATGAAGGGGTATGAATAAATATGGAGGGCACTGTTGATGTTCCATTCCAAAACCTTTTTGCAGTTCAATGTTGCTCGAGCTTTATTATCTGAGGCTGTCATCAAACACTGGAGCTTATTTGGGTCCTGACCAGCACTTTTGTTGTTTTTTAGAAGTGGCAAGGAAATGGATCACATTTTTTATCTCTGTCTGTTTCACAAGAACTTATAAACATGTCAGGTCTTACACAGATTGTAAGGAATGTGTGGCATGATGCAGAACAGTACTGTGGCAGAGAGCACATTTCCCAATAAGAAGGTCTACAGTTGTTTTACGTAAAATGCCTCTGGGTGCAACTCTTCTTGGACATTTTTTTCCAACTAAAATCAAACAGACAGAGTTGTGATACAACATACATGTGAGAGATTCTGAAACTATCAAAAAGATTAAAGAAAGCTGGTCTCTCTATGAATAATGGCCAGTCCAAATGAGCACTCATGACATTCCAATGTGCTGGCCTATGCGTTTGTATGTGTGTGTGCGTGCATGCGTGTATATGTGTGTGTGTGTGTGTGTGTGTGTGTGTGTGTGTGTGTGTGTGTGTGTGTGTGTGTGTGTGTGTGTGTGTGTGTGTGAGTGTGTGTGTGTGTGTGTATGTGTGTCTACATACTTCATAAGAATAAGAATAAGAATAAGAATAAGAATAAGAATAAGAATAAGAATAAGAACGTGAACCATACTGTAACTTCCTTGGTCACTAAATGACCATATGAGATACCTCTCTCAGTGTAAGTATTTATATTACTTATCCATGCTGTAAAGAAGAACTGAAAAGCAGACTCACTGGAGGAATGCCAACAGGAGTGTACTCTCATAAACTCTAAATATTAGTGTCAAAGCTCCTTCCCATGCCTCAGTGATGAGTCAGAGAAACAACTTGGGACTATTTTTGTTCAGCCCAAAAATACTTCAGTAATAAAAAAAAAAACTGAGGTAAACAGCAATTCAGCAGCATGCTGATATTAGAACTTCAAAGTGTGAATGTGACCCTGTCAAATACGCCAGTTGTGTAAATTAGTTTAATTGGCCTGACCGCTTCACAAAACGCACTCAGACATGCTGTGTCATCGTTCTCAGACAACACTCAGAGGTCCAGCCCCATCTTACACAGGGCACACTTTGAGGTCTCACCCCGTCTTTCACAAAGCTCTGTTCATGTCCCTTGTTGTTCCATCACCCCATCAATCACTTGTCTTTCCATCTATTGCAGATTGCTGAGGTCTTCATCGAGGAAAAAAATTGTATCCTTTTGCTTTGAAAAAGGCCCTGCGGTGAAGTCAGTGAATCCCGGACCCCACCCGGCCGTTAGAACTGTTAATAATGTAAGAGAATGGAGCCTGTAGATGTAGCTGTAGATGTCTGAGCTATTAAAGAGCCACGTGAAACTCTGCAGCACTGTAGGTATGGAGAGTATAAATGCGTGTACGTGTCCAAAGGAGACTGCAGCTCTTAGAGGCAGCGTGTAACTGCATGCATCGGTCATTATTTATTCATGGCTGCAGCCCCAACTCTGTAGGAGTAGCAATCAGGGTCTCCGTGGCTCTTGCTCTGCTACTGTGTTAGGAGGATTTGTTAGCTCTTATCTCCCTACACCAAGGAGCAAGGCAGCTAATTAACCTGCAACTGCAGTACCCGTGTATTGACAGCGGCAGGGCAAAGTATAGGGTGCAGATAAGAAGTGTGTAGTGTTTCATGATATACATTCTCCGGCCCTCTCTTTGTCACTGAGCCTCCCTCTTTACACGCTGGCTCATGTTCCCGGCAGCCACGCAGCTCAGCTCCATACATCCACTCAAGCAGGTCATTACACTCAGCCCGCTCCTCAGGGGTCATCTGTCACCCCCGTCCCTCTTTCTCCCAGCTCAGAGTGGGCTTAAAATCATTCAAGGCTCTTTCAAGGCTCTGTTTTATCCACTTACATAGCTAGGGAAAAGATAATGCAGAGCCCTGTTCTGATTGGTTGACAGCAAATTCATAGTGACATGGCGCCGTCTGGTTTGCTAGTGCAGCCACCAATAGCAGCAGTAATCTACGATCTTAGGTCAGGCTTATGAGGAGAACAACTAATGTCCCAGCAGTGCTGTCCAGCTGTGGAGTGTCCCTTCACAGTGCCCCAAAGTTTATGCATGCCTTATTAATCCCCAGGGTGGTGGAGGGGGCGTAGATTGTGTCATTCCTTCCAAAAGGGTAGAAACAGTTGAGGCTAATGGCACATTTTGCTTCCCTTCCTTTCACAAGTATTTATGTTTTTGAGGGTTTTGTTTTTATTTTTACTTTTTTAGGAAAGGCCATAAAAATCTAGCATTTGTAAAGAAACTATTTGAATCCCATAATGCGTTCCCTGGGGATACAGGGTATTTTTTTAAGGATTCACCAGAGAATAAAGGAGTTGAAGAGTCAAAGCCTTTAGGATTTGGACTGCTAGGAAAACACAGATTTACATGCTGGACCAGCTCCATAGTTATGACGTATAGTTAATGCTCTGCTTTCCCCCTGTTAGTTTCTCTGTTACCTGACCCCAAAGAAAGAAAATCCCCTTTTTAAAAGTCAGTATTCCATTCCTGAGGACTCTGAAGGAGTTTAAAATGGCATTTATCAATGGCCAAGTCAATAACTACTTCTATTTAGTAACTGTTGTTTTTTTGTGTATTGACATTTCTACCCTGGGAAAGGTACTTATTTGCCAAAGAGCTAGAACCGTATACAGAATACAATAAGTTCAATTTCTATTTGACTTTTAATAAAAGGACAAGCCTGTTCTATGCAAAGCATGTTGAAAGCACATCTGAATCATGTTAAGAACTAAACATGCTCTAAGCACCAGGTGCATCATTAAGACATGGGTCAAGTCTCTTATTGAGTCTGATCCTAACTGGTATTGCTACTACCCTCACCTTTTATAGATGTCAGGTTTAATTTGGCAGTGATGGTGTGAGCAGCAGGTGAAGAATAGGGACCGTTGCAAAGGAGCCCTTTCTGTCACAAGCATTTTTCCCCTTTAAAAGGTTTGATCTGCCTTCCCCGACAACCTTGACCAGTGTGAAGGTGCAATATCATGTGCAGCTGGCATGTGATTGTGGTTATCCAGTTGGTCAGGGCTTTGTAAGTTTCAAAAGCAGAGGAGGAGAGAGATGATGTTGGGATGTATTTGAATTGCACGTTCTGAGAATCAGCTTAGCACCCACTCAACTGCATCTGTGTGGGCTGGCATTGTTGTTGGGGCTTGTTAAAAATATCACAGGCGAGCAAAGATACTGGTTTCAACACTGATGTCGTCTGTGGTCCTTGAGAGCGGAACCCTGTTTGCCAGCGGAACCCTGGACTTGCCTTTCAGCAACGCAGTGGTCTCTCTCTCACCCTCTCTCTCTGATATATTGGGGTTAACATAAAGTAGGGCATTATGCATGATTCCTCAGGGTGATTCCTAGGACAACCTCCAATTCCTGCATGCTGAAAATCTTTCAGAATCCATCTTCACAAGAATAGACAAAGCAAAGCATACATCATATGACAAAAAATCTGTTCAGAATTTGTTTTACTCATAAAATTATTCCATGTTTAACATGGCATAGAGAACAAAGTTTTGAATTTCAAATGTAAGAACATTCTTCTCAGGAAACAGGCATGCTACAAGACCTAGCTGGGCCTGTGTTTATCTACCAAATTAAGTGTAATTAGCTCTTTTAAAATCAATACTGAATTAATCATTCACAGCTCCTCCATAGCCCCTAATTTATTGGAAAGTGATACAAAGTGCTCCTTTAATGGATGCTTGAAAGTCATCACACTCATTAACTCAGCAGTACAGCAAACTACTCTATAGCTGGACTGTCAGCATTCCAATAAATGCCTCAGCTGCTACCTAAATATGAGCAGACATGTACATATGCTGCTGAGTCTTTAGTTTCAGGAGATCATTCTTTTGTAAGAGGGCTTGTAGACCTATTGTTTACCAGGAATAACAGATTGCCGTCTGCTGTGAGAGCCATGAGGAATGTGCACAAGTGCAGTACACTGTGTCCCCAGAAGCTTGACGTAAGGCTCCCTTTCAAGTGAAGCTGGAAGCACCATATTTTGCCTTCTTCTACAGGTCACTCAAAAGAGGTTTCAAAGGCAGAACAACAGAGCAATCAGAAAATGGTTTTGTACTTCATGCAGTGATAGTGATCTGAATGACCACAGAGAAAATGGTCAACAAATGAGCCAGATAATACCACCCTGAGGGCAACTTCTGTAACAACTGGAGACCAAACAAATCAGCTTTGAACAAAGCAACTCATATTCTGCATGTGAAAGCATTTCATGTTGCTACAGTATACAGGCAACGGTAGCAGCAAATATAATTAGCTGAACGTCTAGCTCACAAATTACTATCAAGTGGTTGGACCTGCACATAAGCTAGCTTGTTAGCCAACTGTAGAGAAGGTGAAGTAATGATTGTGGAATACCAGAACAATAAAAATCGACATAGAAACTCTGTATCTAATGGTTGAATAATTATTTTTACATGATGAAAGGATTTTGTTGCCATGTGAAGACTTCATAAATAAATAAATAAAGTTAGAAGTCACATTCAGAGTGAAAAATAGTATATACAAAGCTATACCTATTCCTCTAGTGTACCTCATACAGACCATGTAAATATCCATACATCAAAACACATATTCCATCCTTGCATGTGCATGAGGAAAACCTTTCATAAATCGAATGGCTCCTCCACAAAATATTTTAAGTGACAATCAATCTGCACAGTCTTCCATTCATACAAGACAATGGGGTATATGTGTATACCTAGTATCACTTTTTACAAACTATAAAGATTACAAAAAGTATGTTAAAAACCATTGGGTTGCTGTGTCACATTTAGAATAAATACATGCTTAGGAGAGGCCATGCAAGAGACAAGGAGATGAGGAGCAGTTATCACTCAGTAACTGAACCTGAAAAATACACAGAGGGGCGGATAAGTGTGTGTGTGTTTTGCAGCCGTTTGCTCAGCTGTGAGCTGGAGCACCCACTCGCTACCTGACATTTCAATGGTCTCCATGGTTATACCGCATGGACCCAACAGGGCCTCCCCCAGCCTTGTTTACAGAGAGAAAGCAGATGAAAGAGGACAATGGGGGTGATGGCAATAACTGACCTTTCTGTCTGTGACAGTATCAGAGACATCTGGTGTTCTTTGCTGCTGAAATATAGCGTTAGATTCAGGGCTATTGATGTTCTTCCATCACAGCACGTCAGCAAGCTCTGAAGTCAACCCGTTATTCGCCCAGGGACCATTGTGACATGGTGTTGATGCCCATGCTTTTAGAGCCAGTTTAAATATCCCTTCACAGAGACAACCCAATGCGCCAACAAGTCCTATCAATGCTAGTGAAATGTTATAGCGTAGCAAACAGTCCTGGTGTTTATCAAAAACACTCAGAGTATTTAATTTTATAGAAGCTCTTTATTTCTATTCTGTTTTTATAGTTTCTTTTTAAACTGTTTATTAGACACACAGATGTGGTGTAGCTGGCTGAATCCTGTTGTTAAGACACGTGCATGAAAACCTTCCCGCTGTTAAGTAGGTTATTGAAACTGAGATTTACGTCTGTTTATTTTGAGCACATAGATTATTCCCAGCAATGTGCTTTAGTTTCACCCATTCGGTTGTGAGGGGTGTCACCTTACACTGGGACATTCTCCTATGATTGTGCATAAGAGTGTAAACTTAGGCCACTGGCCTATTTTTAGTATCAGCACATGTTGAATTCTCCCTATGGAGATATAAATAAGCAGTGCACACAATGCTAACACACGAAAATACTTCCCATGAATGGGACCAACTTACAGTAATGGAGGACATCGCTGCCCCACCTCTGACTTGTAAGGTTTTAAGACTTCTGACTTTTGTAACAGGTGGATGTTTCTTGTTTTTCTTTTTCTCCTGCTTGCTCATTAGGGCGCATGCAAGAGGAAGAGCTAGGTGACCTGGCTCGGCTGTTCTTTTCCATGCCTCACCAGGGCAACTGACACTGCTGTTAATCCTTCACAAATATAAACAGATGTGAAAGCACTCCAGTTCATTCAGGCGGAGAAGATGTTCTACGAGGTGGCGTTGCTCGAGCTCACCGCTCTTCAGGGGAGTGCAGGTAAATTAACATTTTAAAATACATTTACAGCAACACTCATGCTGAACACATTTGCCTATATGAGATGTGTGAATATCTCATCCACATTGTAGCAGACACACCTTCTCTGAGTAAAACTGGTACTGTTGTCAGATATTCAAGGGACAGTGAATATTAGTTTGATAGTAGAGTATAAATCTTGTAGTTTGCCTTTTCATCTCATCTTTAGGATTACTAAATCACGTTTGCATTTTCAAATTGAATGTACATAAAATTGATTCACTGCTCCAAATCATACCATTGACATATTTTTTAAAGATGATTTAACCGAAGAAATGCAGTTAATGTTTTTGTGAATACATAATGAAAATGTGTACCATTTAACTGTACAAAACCTGAACGGAGCAGGAGAAAATGTTTTACAGATTATTGCAGTTCTTCTAAAGAGGCCTATTTGACATGTTATTTAAACTGTACATGTTTCAATTTGCCTACGAAATTGTGTATTTAGTGTGCATTGGCATTTCTTCTGTTTAAATGTTCTTTTTGACACAGTTGTCAGTAGTATGATTGCATTTGGGGGGCTCTGTATAAAGCCCAGAACTACTGTACATTTATGGTTTCACCTTCAAGTATAACCTGAGGGCTGAGGGTGTTGCTACAAAGACTCCTGGCCATACCCTGTATGGGTATGATTCAGTGTTGATGTGCCAACAAGATGAGTCATTGCTTTTCGTAACTAAGTGACTCTCACAGGCAAATAAGTGTGCTGTACATCACTACACATGCCATGCCAATCACGAATGTGTTGATGACTGCATGCAATTGCGAGTTTTATCTTCAGAATGTCACACTTGTTATTTATATAATAACTTTGATCAGAAAATGCTCTTATCTAGGCTCATTTACATAATTAACATTTTTAATAATGTAATATTATCCATTTATGCAGCTGGATATTTGCCAAATGAATTTAGGTTAAGTAAGCCATGGCAAAGCCCTAAACTGTGACAATAAGTCTGACCAAGTTCTTTTCCCAGTGTTTTGGGCGGGACTATTATAAACTTGATTTGACTGCAACTTTATATTCAGTTTATCTTACTTTGCGAGTGCAGTCACCAGAAAGAAGTGATCTATCATCTGGTACTCCTTTGTAAGACTGCTGCCTCTTTTTTTGCCTGTGTGGTGCTGATGCAGCTACCAGCCCTTCCATGTGTAGGATGTAGGTGCAAGGGACACAGAGAAGACAAATGGCCCTGCTCTGCATTATCTGATTAAGCAATGCACAGCACCATGGAAACCAGAGGCCTCTGAATCAGCACTTCTGCCTGTTTCCCAGCTGCACCAGCACCTCAGTCTACCTGTTCACCATCCCCCCCTTTCCCCTCTCTCTCTCTGTCCTCCTCCATCTCCCTCACTGCTTCTGTTTCTTCCTTCCCTCTTTTTTCCATCCTCTTCCTATCTGTTCCCAAAGTGCCTGTGGCGCCCATTTCTCTAAGCCCATCCCCCCTTCTCATTTTCCAATTCCCCTTCTCTCCTTTGTCACACCTCTCTCTCTCCCGCCCTCTCTCCTTCGCCCCTGTTCCCTCCCTCGATCTTCTCACAGTTGTGACTCATGTGTGCTGTACCTTGTGTAACTAAAAGGGAACAGCACAGCCCAGCTCCTCTGCCCAAGTGCTAGTCCATCTAAGAGGAGCAAGCAAAAGCAACTTTGTTCCATTGCGACCTGTGGTCAGGCTGTGGGTGTTTGTGTTTGTGTTTGTGTTTGTGTGTGCGTGTCCGCGCGTGTGGGCGAGCGCGAGCGTCTCCCCTCTGATCTTATCTGCGCTCTTTATCGCCGGCCTCCTGCTCGCCGCTGCCCCACAGTGACGTTACGGGGCTGCGTGGAGCTGCGGTGGCCACTTGCCCGCGCTCGGGATCTTGTTTCCTGGCCGAGGGAGGATGGCTGTCTGCTGACGGACTCTGATTACACCGTCTGCCACAGGCCCCCAGGACGCGGCTCCGCTCGGATCGGCGGGATGGGAGTCTCCGGAGGAGCTGTCGGAGCAGGCCTCTCAAGCTCGGGACTATGAGAGACTCGCCCAGCTGTGCATCATGAGCAAAAGGTAGGCTCCCAGTCACCCACTGATCCGCGATCAGTGAACGCCGTCAGTGTGAAAACTCTTTCATTGTTCTGCTGTGTTACATCAGGCAACGCTGTCATTCTGTCTTACTGTCATCATTCATCTGCCATACACTTTAAGGTGGGATGCTGAGCATTCTGTTTAGGGGCCAGAACTTTTATTGATATGGAGGGGTTAAGGAGGATGGGGGATATTCAATGCAGGGACTGACCATGACCCATTGATCGGTGGTCTCTGCTGACACATGCGGTAGCTGGAAGAAGGACAGGGGAGCTTAGCACTGTACCGTGTTTGGATATCCGCCGCAGAGTCACAGCCCACTGCGTTTTGGGCACGGTCCCGGGGTCCGTGGAGCGGTGCTGCTCGCTGGCCGCGGCAACACGGCACATTTCTGCTGCAGAGACCACTTGATTTATTGAAGTTGCAGAGCTGTGTCCCCGGACACCAAAAGGGCTGAATATTGTGATTGTTTTTTAAGCTGTTATGACCACAGCACCTACGGTTTATGAAGGGAAAGATTGCCAGAGGTCTGTGCATTTTCTGATTTTTTTTTGCTCTTTGACCTCTACTAATATAATTGATTTCTGTTCTTATCATTGTATTAGGCTAGCTCCCTGAAAACCACACTGCGAGTTACCTGTGTCTTAAGACAGAGGTTGTATTGGTTATCACCCCTTGTTCTTCCATTTACATCACTTATGAATAAATTAGATGTCCTTTATTGAAAAGCAGACATAGGAAAGGAACATCGATACTGTCTGCAGCTACTGAGATTGTGTTATTTTGTCATTGAGAGGAAGATTTATGGTTTTGACCTTTTATAGTGGTGCAAACACAGACACTTAGGCAAATGGGATGGAAATTTCCCTTGCCATATATCAGGCAGAGAAGTCTATGCCTCAGGACACATGCAAAAAAGCACTTCAATTTCCCTGTAGGCCCATGGGGAAAGAAAACATACACCACTTCTGTTGTGAGTTTCAAATGCTGCAGGAACACCTGAGTCTGGTGTCCTTTATCCCCACGACGAACCTGATGCAGAAGTAATTTGTCAGGCCACAGCGTACACAGAAAGACAGAAAGATGAACATTTATATACCTGCATCGTCATTGGCTGGGAGATTAGGGCATTTAGCCTGATTGCTTGGGGGATGATGTTGTTTGAATGGTGGAGGGGGGAGGCGGGGGTTTAAACTTGAATGAGGTGTGGATGGTTTATTGCTGTGTCTCTGAGTTTAAGTTTCCAAAGACGTAAGGACAGTATGATCAGGCTGGTTTGCTTTGTGCAACTCTCTGAACATAATTTAAGTGGCTTCATGTGGCTTATCCTAAATGCCACAGAATGACATTTTTATCCACCAAAATAAGGTAATCTCAAACAGTTAACTTTATTTGTGCTGGTAATCATGCTTATTTTAAACCAGAATTCATTTTAGAGTCAAAAGGCTGCAGTAAGGTTACAGGGTGCTTTCCAATTAAAATATTTAAGATGCACTCAAGAACTTTGTCGGGTAATGCATCCAGGTTTCTCTTTTCTGTAGCCCTGTTAGGGAGTTTCCAAATATTATATAAAGAGAAATAGAAAAAATGTGTGCTTATCAAAATTATACAAAGCATGTGAGAAAGAAATACAAAAGAAATGCACAAAGGACCATATATGGAGGAAAAAGATCTGTCTATGGCAGAAGGGCAAGAACCGACCTTTCTTTTTCACACTAATGATAGATTTAACCTGGCCACTGAATTAGGTAGGAAGTGCCTTGCCTCCTGAATCTTTCAGCGCAGTGGCAGGAAGTTCTCCCATCAGCGGGTGCACCTGGAAGCCAACGATCGAATGTCGAGAGGGACACTTTAAAACAGCGCACCCAACACCCGGCCATTACTTATTTAAGAGGCTATGGTTTGGAACAGTAGCGCTGACATCTGTAGCACTAAATACAGCTTGCTCTACATTTCTAAGTACACGCGGAAGTGATGGATGACCTTGCGGTCGCCGTGGCAGGGTGGGGCGCAGCCGAGCCCGGCGACGCCCACCGCACTGCAACGCAGGGGGGGATCGGGACGCCGCGTGTAACCCGAGCGGAGGGCGCCATGCGTCCGTAACGCTGCCCGGGCCTCGGCCGCAGCGGCAGTTGGCACTGGCCGAACATTTCCACTGACTCCCGATCCGCTCCGTGCGTCGGGCTCAATGCGCTCGCACACAGAATCACAGCATGCATGTAGTCAGATTTACTGACTGCTTCAAACCTAGAAAGAAACACACAATAAATTCAAATCCTTGTTCTTTAATTAACATGGGGCACTGGGCCCTACCCATTTCTTCACTTGATTTGCCTAAATCTTTTTTTTAATACAGTTTAATACAAATATTACTGCAGGTACAGTTTTTGCAGTGATATTTTTGTGGCAATATCTACATGTGTTACCAAGTGGCAACGAAAACATGCCGTAACAATAGCAAACAATACATATTGTGTCATTTCTTTAAAATATTTTCATCCCATTAACTATTATTTTATTACAATCCAAGGAAAAAAATTCACATTCACAAATTCACAATTCCTGGATTTCATTCCAGAAAATATGAGAGTCACCTTTATTTACATCCCTGTAGTTAGTATTTCATAAATCATCTTCTGGCATTGATTACAACCACAAAATGCTTCCTCTGGTATGTTACAAGGTTCTGGCAGTTCTGACTGGGATTTTTGCCATTCCCTTGGCAAAATTGTTCAGGTCCTTCTCTTATCTTTTATGATCTTTCTTGAATCCAAACCACAAATTTACACTTGGTCTGAGGTCTGGAGAGTGACATGATCAGTCAAGAACATGTATTTTGTGCTCAATTATTCCTTTCTAGATTGGATGAATGCTTTGGATTGTTGCCATGCAACAATATGCATTTCCAAGCAAGCTTGAGCTTCTTGGCAGAGGGAGCCAAGTTTTTGGCCCAAATGTCATGTTATGTGTTGGAGTTTATGATTCCCTCCATCTTTACAAGGACACAAGGACCCATGGATATAAAACAGCCCTCAAACATACAGTAATAACACCCTCACCACTCCACAACCACCACTACGTTTCACTGTTAGCATGGGTTCTTTCTCAAGTTAAGCTTCACAGTTTTATCTGAAACATAAAGTATACAAAAATAATGACTATGTCCAAAAAGCTCAATTTAAATGTAATCTGACAACACGACATTCTGACAAGACATCCTTCTAATTGTTCTTCAGATGTTGTCAAGTTGCCTCTCTTTGTGGTTTGTCTTCAGAATAAGCTTTCTCCTGGCATCTTGGCCATGAATGCAAGAGTAATGTATGTAACTTTGAATAGTTCTTTTCAATACTTTTCAACACTAACCGGTAGATGTCCATTTGTATAGAAAATTTCCCATTGTTGCCATTGCAAATTCCTTCACATTCGTCCAATATTCCATCTTGTGGAGGTCAGTTATCATTTACCTGCAGTCATCAGAGATGTCCCTGATTGTAACTATAATAATGGATGTTACCCATGAATCTCCTATGTAACCTCCTTTATACAGAGGCTTTTGAATGTCTACATATAGTTCCAGAGGCTTCCATTGAACTTCCAAAAAGCTTCCATAATATTTACGACACCTTTATTTTGCCTGATTTTATTTTAAAGATTACCTTAATGTGTGAATAAATGTGATCCTCGTGTTTTGTGGATTAAAATGTATTTCAGAACAATGTCAAAAATCTATTTTTATGCAGGAAAAATAATCAGTAGCAGGGGTATAAATAATTATGGAAGGCACTCATATATATATATAGTGCCTTCCACATTTATTCACATATAAACTCATTCATATTCATACATACTGGATATACATATATTCTAATTTTCTGTGCATGCACAAAATTCCCTGCTGCTGTGTATAAGCATCTGATTTAAGCTAAAAACAACACTACTAATAATATAAAAACATAATTTCACAATAGTTTCATGTATGCATCTGACTACAATTCCTTTCCAGATGTTTGTCTGCTGTGACATTAGGCAAATAAGAAGACAATGACAGAAATGTTTTGATGAAAATCAAAATGTCACCAGTGACATGAATCCCAGATACAGCATCTGCAGCAGGTTTATCATATTATCCAGCAATAAAAACAACATGGGGCTACTGCATTAGGCTGTTTTTTTCCCTGTAATTTCCTGTCAATTAGTCTATGGGATATTTGTACTTTGTGACCCACAAAACACAGCCATAAAAAGAACGACAAAAACAAAGATTAAATGATATTACATGACTGGCAATAGAGGACATTTGTCGTGATCAGAGCTGGCCTAAAGATTTCTGGTCAGTAGCAGTTTACAATGATAACCACTACTGCAAGAAGACAGGGAAAAGGGCAGCTCTGCAGCCAGTGAGCACCTCAGTCACTGCTAAAGTAAGATGTTCATCAGCTGTAATTATTGCTGACAGGGGGAAGGGGGATGGGGGGCTCCACTAGCCCCATCTGCTGTACAGGTGACGCAGGACCTGCGGGCAGCTGCCTTATGCTGAGTACCCAGTGTGGTTAGAGGTCATAAGAGTTCAACAGGCCGATCAACCTTGAAGCTCTGACCTTGTGTGGGGAGGAATTCACAATGCAGGAGCAGCAGCAGCAGCCCTGACTGGCTGCGTGTCTGTGTGCTTTATGAAGGGTGGGTGGGAAGAAACAACACATGCACACGTACGTGCTTGCACGCACACACACACACACACACACACACACACACACACACAATATGCATGAAAGGAAAGGAATATCAGGAAAGCCCATCCCACTGCTATTAGAGCATGTCCTGGGACACAGCCATTTTACAAAACACTCACACACACACACACACCTACACACAAGGCAAAGAAGCAATGACTAACAAACAGTAACCATGTCTGTCCATTTTTTTCAGACCACATCTTGCTTTAGAATATAGCGGCAAGGTATGTATAATATCATGTCACATAACAATCTACCTCAAAACATGAGAAAATATGCATATGTGAACCATAGGAGGTTTTGATGTGACATTTATCTAGATAATGCCACATGACAGTGTGTACATGCTACATGGAATCACTTCATTCCGTGCTATATAGCCCTATAACTATAGCCCTGAGCATTGTTCTTTCATAGACCATAAATTAGATTATTATTATTGTCCTGTGAATGACATCTCTGTTTCAATGATATGCTGACACAAAGCATTAAGATATGACGTAAATCATCATTATTGAATCTAACTCTAATGAAATTCTCCCCTCCCATGTTTGACCTTCTACTGTCTTTGTCTCCATTTCAGGCCACTAAAATTCGACAGAAGGCATTTGGCAATGACCACCCCATCACAGCCAGGAGCCTGGAGCTGCTGGCATCTGTCTATGCTGAGATAGGCAAGACTGAATATTCAGGTAAATATTGTACCTTCGCTCTCTGCGATCTGCAAACAAACACCACATTCTGTTGAGCACATAGGAGTCCTACTTTACATACGGTTCAAGGGATCGTTGCCACATTATTGTCACTTTCTCTTTTGAAAACCTCCGCTTTCTAGATCTTCTGAATTAGTAAACCTGAAAGTGACTGAATAAGGTGTTGTACAGTAATAAAGAGAAAAACAGCATCATTCTTTGTTTTAATGCTTCTGATTTTTATTGGTAAACAAATAACCTCTGAAATTGATTGGCAGATAAAGTACAGGGAAAAGGATTGCAGTTTGTCAAATCTCCAGGGCACACTGGGATAAATAAATGTAAATAATAATAAACAATGTAAATAAGTACATTTTTTCTATACAGTTGGCAATTTAACTTACCCTCGAATACATAAATGAGCATTAACAGTGGGCCTCCATTAATTTAAAAGATATTTTCAGAATGAACTTTCAGCTCATTAAGTGCCTATTTTAAACTGTTCAAATACCACTACAAGTATTACATGAGCAAAAATAATATTAGATCCCTGCAGGCAAGGGAAACCTATCTTAGGCATAATGAGGTTTTTATTCAATTTGGCTGATTATGTTAATAAGCTATTAACCAAACGAGCTGGAAAGGCGAGATGGAACACTTATAATGCATACTTTGCTGTCATACAGCAGTTTTGGAAACCTCTGGGAATTTTTTTGCGAATTTTGTACAATGTGCACCTCTTGAGAAGATACACTGTGAAAACTTGGTCACCAGTGCCAACATCAGTATCAGTCTTGTCAGTTAGGCTCAGATTCAGCTTAACTACAATGTATTTCATTATTAACCTTTCAGCAACAAAGTGAATCAATCTGAACAAATTGTACGTTTTCCCTCACTTACATAAGGGTCACAGTTCTGGCAGCTGTTAGAATGACCCAACACTGTTGTGTAAAGGCAAAGCTAGATTGCAAGGATGAAAAAAGTTACTCCCCAATAATTCATACGGCTTGTATTATATTAAGGGCTCCAACAGCGACCTATGACACTTGACATGTGTCAATATAACACATTCCCTAAGCTCAAGCCTTCTAATTTTTTTCCCTTGCAGTGTGGAGGCAAGATGCATGGGTTTCATTACAATGTAGACTGATAAATCTGCGTTATTGCTTTCTTACAGCATGCACTGCATTGGTAAAAACCTATTCAAACCTGAAAAAATGGTTCACTCTCCAGGAAGTTGTAGCAACAGACAGCATATTGCATTTCCGGCATCAATTACAATAATACACATCGAACAGCCACTTGCACAGGACACACTCCTAACGAAGGATAGGCACTAAGCCAGAATATCTGCCATTAATTTAACAGGTAAAACATGTCATTGTGAACAATTATTTTCATTTTCATCCAAATAAGCTGTATTAAGCTTTTGCAGCATTTGGAAGAAGCCCTTCCAAGCCACACCACATAGCTGGATGGCACCAGTGAATGTTGCAGAAATGGCTGGTGGATCTACAGCCGCTGCTGGCAACAGTGTCAGCAGAATGAAATGATACTCTATAAACACTCCAACAGAAAATGCTTATCTGAATTTGACAGTTTGAGGCCAGTGTTTTATGGGCTCTGTCACGAGACTGTTCTGCTGACACTCCAGAAATGTTTTTTATCATTGTCCGGCAATAAAGTACATCAAGATTTTTTCCCGATGTGTCTCAGCTAGTGGATGCCCTTGATGTTGTAGCCCCAGTCACAGGGAGGGGTGTATATCTGGGGTGTATAGGATTTCAGTTATAGCGTTTCAGTGCCAAGGAGACTTAAGAGTCTTCAGCATCTTTGCAGACTGTGGTCAGTGCCAGCGGAAGTGTCTCACGTGCTTGTTACTCCTTGTTATTACAACCTTTGTTTTGTACATAGTAAGTGCGTCATCAATGACTCAGGCTGTACAGTACGTGGGGTGTTGAGGACACGTGACATTGTCTCCACGTCACAGCAGTCGTTCCACCCTCTTATACCTCACTGATTTGTAAACACCTCTCGCTGACATTCTGAAAAGTGGTTCTAACACCTCTGTGCTGGCATGAACCGGTTGAAACGGCACCTCTGGGATGTCTGACCTCCGCAGACTCTTTGGGCCAGTGTGTGTCGGCGCTGTCCAAGAGGTTCGCTGCAACGGAAAATTTCAGCGATGCGCTGAACGGTGCCCCCCTGACTCACCGAGAGAGGCGCTCCGAGGTCCGGCATCACCACAGGAAGGACACACATCACCATCAAGAATCATCAAAACAGAAGGTGCCACCTTCACGTTGTATTTATATTATAGTCAGGATTTAAACTGATCAAAATTAACACCATAAAAATGATACATTAGATACATTATGATACAATGATACAATGATCCATTAGCATTGCTTATTTGTATATTAGTCGTAGACATGTTCAGTGGCATATTAGAGCAAAATAATTAAGTACAATTCTATCCTACATAGCATATTATCTGAAATAGCAAATATTCTGCCCTCTAAAAAGTGAAACATATAGCCATATTGTCAGACACATCATAGAATTATACCTGAATAATACAACTTATCTTGACTATGCTACAGAATTAATGGTACTATTATGTATATCTATCTATATCTATATTATTTAATTAATTATCCAGTAATTTGCCTTGAATTAACATGTTTGCACTATCCAAAACACTTTTCAATCCACAAACCTGGTGTCAGATCAGTGACACTTATAAAATGTCCAAGTACTACAAGATTAATTCTAACACAAAAAAATTATTTATACCCTCAGGCAAAATAAGAGATAAAAGTTCCCACGACTTTTGCCCATGTTGTTCGTGTCACATTCATTTCAATTTTACAGTTCTAGATATTTTTACATCAGCAGTTGGTTTTCTGTTCACCGCCCTGACATTCTGAATGCATTATAACAAACCCCCCTTACCCCACCCCCTGTCCAGATCACCAACTGTAAAATTCCCACCTCCATCCTGAAGAGGCCCGGCTGCGGCGGTGCCGACTCGGAGCTTACTCACCGGCGCAAACCGGAGCGGCGGGTTCGCTTCCGGGAGCCCGAGCTCACTGTACACGGTAAGAGCTGACTCAGGGGTTGAAGGCTGACCTCCAGGGAACGCCAACCATATGTCAAAAGGAATTTTGCAGCATAGACAGATGAGTCGAGTCAAGATTCAAGATTTTTTCTTTCAGTCATCACGTTTTTTAATCGATCACCACCACTCCCCTTTGGTTTCAGCACTGTGTGTATTGCATATAGTTTGCCAGAGATGGAGTGCTGCCCTCTACTGTCTAATAGTCTCCACTCTAGCAGTAACTACAAGGAGAATTGAGTACCAGGGCTCTATGCATTGCATCAGTAATAATGATGTGAATGGTATGAGAGAAATATTTCAATTACTGAATAATGTCCCTCCCACACCAACCAACTACAGCACCTGCTTTTGATTCATTGCTTTGTTGAAAGAGCTCATTTTTAACAGCCTTTTCAGCTTTGGGCCAGTCAGTTTCTTCATCAAGATTAAAGAGGGAATCTTAATGTTATACCAATCCACTTTTAATCCCTGTCTCTGTTCTGTTAAACAGCTTTAGAGTAGATTTACCGTTACCCCTTGACATTATTTATAGTAGGTAATTAAAAAAACAATGTATATAAAAATCGTTGAGTGGACTGCAGAGTGCAGTTCATTTGAGGACAGCCGTCCCTGTGAGTATTGCTGAATTCTGGAGGGAAGCACTGTCATACCTGCGTGATTTGCATTTACAATGAGCTATTAAAGCAATAGAGCCATTTCGCACTCTGTAATGACAGAGCCATTACATTAAAGAGGCCATTTGTAACCGTGCAGGCATGTATGCACCGGTGACTGTAGCTATAGCGTTAGTTCAGCGTTACAGTACCTGAAGCTGCTGTCATGGAGAGGAGGAGATACTTACTTGGCAATCATCTGTCCAATTTGCAGACATTCCACACTCTGACTGCTCACTAGGTAAGTGGGACTAACAGATTGGAACATGGCTCACTTACCGCATGCAATCCCGATGTGTCACTCACACTGATCAGCAATAACAGTGAAAATGTGCAGGGATAAATCCAGCAGAATGGGAGAAATCACAGACTCTGTATTACAGGAACAACCCTCTCTATGCCACCTTACACCATGCACAGCTTTAAACACTCCTTTTAAAACACTGATGAATCAAAGGCCCAAAGAGTGGTCATCAATGTGTGATAAAACATTTCTGTATACCTAAAAACATAAAAAAGAAGTGAAGTTTTTATGATACCAGCAATAATGATAATTGTAATACTAAGGAAACATGGCATGTTGCATTATTATAACAGTTGCACTGTTTTTTGGGGTTTTTTGTGCTTTCATTGGGGCGAGGGTTTTGTATGGGCAATTGTCAGGAGTTACACAATTTTAACAGCTTGTCATTTTCTCTGTTTAGCTGAGTGGAATGCACTCTAATGGCACATTATTGTTTCTCAACAGCTGACAATGGCTTATGTTATTCCCCTACCGATTAACCTGCTCTGGGAGGATGAACTGTTTCATGTTCAATGTCACGTTATTTAGTTAACCATACATGCACACATGCATGGCTCTTTTGACTACAAGTGTACATGACCAATAATGCCACTGTATGTTGTTTTCCCCTTCCCAGGAAACATAACCTAACCACAATTTTTTAACATTGTGTCCTTACATGTACAAGTTCTTACATGCATTCCTATGGCCTTGGCCAGTATGTATAATACGCATACATGTTTACAGTTTTTCATTTTTGATCTCCTTTAAATGTTTTATTGCAGTCTGACTGTATGTACAGACATGTATGTGGAAGGTAGAACAAAACAGGCCCTAAATGCTGTGTTGTTCTGCTTTGATTACAGCGTACGACACCTCCCCCAGCCGCCCACACCTGGCCCTCCTCACCTGCCTGTTCCTGCTGCTCTCCGTCCTGGGCGTGGCGCTGTACTGCACAGACCGGCGGCGGCCGCAGCGTGCGTGTGAGGAGCTGGAGGCCATGCTGGCCGTCTACCTGTTGCAGATGAAGCAGGTACTCTGGGGCTGCTGGATCTGGCTCACCATGCAGTAACTGTGACCAGCCAGAGGGGGAGCTCTACACCACCCCCTCCCTCTTCCACGGCCTCGCCCAAGTCCAAAAAATGGCTGGTTCCTCCTCCAAGAGCACTGCATCCACTCTCTAAACACGGTGCTGAGACATGCATCACAGATTGTAGCACTACGCTTGCTTACACCGACATATAGAAAAATGTATATTCCCAGAGTTATGTAGCTATCATGGCTTTGTAAATACTTAGGTCATTGGAATGCCTTGTTTAAGTTATGAAGTCTTTAGCACATCACGAGTGGCGTTAGCACTTACAGGTTATGCCCACCAAAAATCTTCAATTTATGTACATTTCAGTACAATCAATATATATGAATCATATATGTGAATGTGGAGGACAAGGTATGAAAAATTGACAAAGTAATCAGTCTAAAGAGAGAAGAACAATAGGATATGAAAACTGTCAACAGCACTTAAAATTAAGCAAAGGATGACTGCATGAGAAAGGCACTAATATTAACACCTTCTGAGAAAAACATCTAAGAGCAGACATGACAGGTTATCAGCACAGTCCATCTGGCCGTAGTCTGTCTTATCAATCAAGATCATCACTATATTCAATTTACTACATATGACAAGCAGATGTGCTGGTAAATTAATATTAAAAAAATCACCTTTAATTTACAAAGAAAGAAACTGTCTGCACAATATTTAAATTCCAACCACATGGATGGTACATTGATGAGAGACTTTAAGTTCATATTTGAACTGAGAAGAGAGTATCTTTTAGCACAGAAATATATATTCATTCAATATGACAAATGAGTCCTGTATCTGCTTATGAAAAAAATGTGATTTGTTTTCAGTAAGAGTGTATATGCCTTCTATACTTCGAATCTTCATAGATATAGTTACTAAAATGCCACAAGGAATGACCTTTTCCACAATAGAGGAAAGACTACTGTATGTGTATTCTGTATATCTGCATATGTTGAAGTTAAATATCTCCTTTTGTTTGAATTTAATTACATTTTGTATAGATTTTGCAATCTGTTATTTTTTTCTATTTTTTAATTAATCTTTGGTATTCAAATTTTAAACTTGTGTAATGCTGTTCAAACTAGCATTACAGGCTAATGAAGTCCTATAAATTATTAACATGTAGAATGTTTGGTGCAATAAAGTTACTTCACAAAAAGTGTGAGGTACTGTATACAGGCAAGCACAGAAAATAACTGTAGAATGTAGAACATCCACTATAGTCTATTTAAAACATGAAAACTACTTTTTGGGGAAAAAGTGACGCTTTCTTTGAAATTTCCAGGTATTTCAAGTTGACACCTTCCATTTTATCCCTTATGAAAATACAGGACATTCAACCTTCTATAAAAATGTAAACACAAGTACAGCCATTTTAAATCTATGTTATGTATGCTTTTAATTTGAAAGTGATGACAAAAAACACAGTTTCCAATATGTATTCTTTACATAACAGGTTTCAGGGAACACATTTATAAGTAGCAAGACAGTGTCTAAATGTTACATGTCAGTTTCAAAGCAATATGATGCAACAGCTATCCAAAAGGATATACCATTGATATTACCACAGAATGATTCTTATTAGACAAATTCTGCTGAACTGTCAGACTTCTCTAGCAATAAAAATATCCCTAAGAAGTTCACATGGCCTATCCTTGCTTATCTTTGTTTTGTAGCTGTATTTCACTCACTTTTTAAAGAAGTGCCTTTTTAAGGTTCTGTTTGTTTCTACCTTTATTTTTTTATTTGTATTCTTTTAAATAAAACTGTCTTTGCGAACCAAAGCGTCTCCCACATCTTGTGGTATAGCACATCACAGCAAGGTTTGAAAAAGGCTAATATTGAATAAAAACTGAGGCAAAAAGCCTGGCCAAATGTGAAATAGAAACTACAGGTATGGATATACAGTCAAAATATAACTTATACGGTAAAATATATGTCTTTCACATAAATAAATTACATAGAGAAATTTAATCTTTACCAATGGGACAGGCTCTAATAGGGTATCCAGGTGAGAGTGAGTATTCATGTAGAGAGCACTCAGCTTTAGGAATGTAAGACTGTCTTACAGCTGGGACAGCGGTGGCTTGGCTATGCTGGGTTTGGGGCAAGATGATAACTGCTGGAGCCATTTTGTTTCTCTGTCATAAAGGATTTTGAAAGCCTGGTATGGAATTAAAATACATTTTCAAGTGTCTGTCTTTTGAGTCACCTCCTGTAAAATGTGACAAACGTTCATGATGCAACAAATCGCCTGAAACAAGACTCACTAATCCACCTGTGAGAAGCTTAGCGGCCAAGGAGTAAGAAACATTTCGCATGTAGGTACGTAATGATCACATCCGTGCCTTTATAAAGTTCTGAGCTTTTTTACAAAATACAGTGCTTGGTAGTTGTGTACATGTGATACTGCGAAAGCACACACCACGTCTTGTAGCAGCATGCAAAGTACTCTGAGTTAACTATGCCACCGGCTCAGCAGAACAGAACGCGGATACCGGGAGCAGGCAGTCACTCACAAACTTCCACCACCACCAGTCTCTCTCCCCAGACTCACCTGTTAAAGAGCTGGAGAGAATGACCCAAGATCCCTACAGACACAGTGCAGTGCAAATAGGAAAGTTAGTAACACTGTATTTCTTATGAGGAAAAAATGAGGCGTATTTATTACACTGCATGCCTATGTCCATGTATGTAGTGCAGGTAAGACCAAATATTTGTTTACTGGAAAGATGGAAAAACTGTGCGATATCCATAACCAGTAGCTTGGATCAGTGTTTAATTCTTGCTAATTAACAAAAAAAGAAGAAAATTGAGAATCCAGAAATAATTTCTTATAAATATTCATGAAGGAGAGCCTTAGAAAATTCATGGATACTATTAATTTTCCTGTCTGAAAGAGTAAGTGAAAGCAAATCTTTTTGCAGCGAGCCATTACTTACATAGGACAGGAGTTTAATACAGTGCTTGGGGTAAAAGTGAGTTTGATTATTTGAATATCCAATATTGGGAGCCATACAGTAGAATATTCAAATATCACATTAACCAAAATACACTTCTGTAGCATATACCAAAATCCAGTGACAGCTGTTGGGCCCTGTTTTGTTCCATTTTCCTTATTTCTAAGGTGTTGTATGCTATTTAACTCCAGCCCACTCAGTACATCACCACGGACATACGTAGTATACTGTAAAACAGGAGCCAATGGATACCACGTAACAAACACATCAAGTAATATAACCGCCATTGTACGTGTGCATCATGACAGGTGAGAAATAATGATCCATTCATTTTTTCTCCCTTTTGAAACAGCTCAGTGGGGAATTATTAGCTTTGCACTGCTGAACTAGGCTTTTTGCTCGTGGTAAGAAATGCTCAATGCAGCGTTGCTTTCCCATTTAACAGCTTCTTGCTGCTCACTTACGCTTCAGTGTGTGCCTTAGGGGGTTAAGATACTTTTCCAGTAATATATAAATGCTAATACAGAACCTGCACATAAAAAGGGCTAGAGTGGATAGCACTAGAGCTGGTCCTAAATCTTATGTATAATCGCAATACAACTGCAGCCCAAAGAGGATCAGAATTACTGGACAGAGGATCTGCAAAGTAACACAGTGGACCTCTGTCACTGGTGATGGGATTGGATCAAAGGTTTCCTGGGACAACTGCATTTTGTTGCATTTGCTTTGCCTCTGCCTTCCCATCATCCTCCGCTCAGCCTGCCGGTGGTGGGAGAAGTTTGCGGGTAACGCGCCCCCTCCGGGCGGGGTCTAGATCATGCCGCTCTTCTCGTCCGCGTCCGAGCCACGGCGGGGCGAGCGGCCCAGCAGCAGCTCCTTCTCGTGGATCAGGCTGTCCAGCAGGTCCTCCTGCCGGTAGTTGTGGTACACCTTCAGGAAGGCCATCATGGTGATGCCCAGCCAGGTCAGCCAGGCAGCCCACAGGCCGAACTGCAATGACAGAGGTAGGCGCCCGTTATATATACGGGCCACCAGACACCAGCGTGGCACAGTGCCATGAGAGCCGGGCTCGCACCTGGAAAGCTGAAGGTTTGGTGCCCTTGAGTAAGATTCTCAACCTGAACTGATTCATGGAATACACAGCCTTGCAAATGGCCAGAGAAATGTAAGCTAAGCTGCCCTGGATGCAAGCATTCGCTCAGCAAATGCATAATGCAACACACAGGAACCCCTCACAAATAGGTGATTCTAAAACTACCGCAGGCAGTGGAACTGGCTGCATAGGAACAATTACAACTTCTGATCATGATAACATCTTGATCCTAGCACAGTGTTGTGACTTATAGACTGGCCTATTGTTGCAGACTGTTATGACTGTAACCCCTTGATAAGCAGGGGTTACAAAGCTTCACAGTTATATGTTAAATTTACTTCTTCACTTACACCTAGGCCCACTCACCTCACTGATTAATGAAGGTTATACCATAATGAGTGTACCACGAGTGATTAATTGAGACAAGCAATTCATATGTGTGTATATATGCTCATTTACCATCCATACATTGTCCTGTAAATTCCTTTATGCAACTGCATAAGTTGTACGTGTATTCGAGGTCTGACTTAGCCATTGTCAAATGACTGTTTTTATACTACCAGCTTCAGATTCCCCAACAGTGAATGACTGTGATCAGTGTGAATCAAACTGGACACTTACACCCTCAAAGTAAGAACATCAACACCTGCAGTAAGTGGGAATTCTAAAACCTACCAATTTGTAAGATCTCTGACAACGAGATCTTAGGTAAAATCTCACATTTTGTCTGAAGGACATTTGAATTTTTCCCTAAATATACAAATCCAGCTCATGTGGGGTTCACAGAACATGTACAGCCCTGCCCAAACCTAACTGGAAATAAACATTATACTGATGCAAATATGACAGTTCTTCACCAGGTTGTTTTACTTTCCTGTAGACTTTATATTACAATGCATGTAACAGTAAATCATGCCCCTTTGTCCAGTGTGGCTTTCCCTGGATCCACTTTCAATAATAAACTGATTAATAATTCAGTGCTGTAAATGCTCAAGTGAACACAAAGCTTGACAACGGTATCCGATCAGAGCAGCTGCCCAAGCGCAGCAATAATTAGAGGACAGCACGCTGGGAATGGCTGCACTAGCCAATGTTAAAAGCTTTAGGGACCTACAAGCGAGAGGCATTGATTTACCTCTAAATGTGTTTCATTGTTGGATGCACTTTAAAGTACGGTGCAATAACCCATGATTTTTTTTTTATAAATTTGCATTTGGTTACATCAGTCCTTACCTGTGCAATAGCAAACTGGTCATAGAAAGAGGAGTTGTCCAGGCCAAGTTCCAGATCCGTGTCTTGCAAATCCTCACAACTGGAAATGAGTGGGGAGCACAACAGAATTTAGGTGTGAGTTTTCTGAGCCAAAAATTCACCTACGGTACAGGCCCCAGACAAATTATCATTATTAACCCACTGGCAAACCACCTACCATGAACCACATAAAATACAATTCAGTAGATACTGATTTCCACACAATCAAAGTGTTAGGGTTGCATGCCATGTGGTTATAGCAGTCCTTTCATTTGGTTTGGAGTCTGATGAAGGCATCAGGGGGTTGTTGCCCCCCCCCCCCACCCTGTGTGAACATCAAGAATGGGGGTAGATGGAGTGAAGGAGATATGCTATGAACAGCTGACGCAGAAAGGAAGTGGTAAGTGGGATTTTTATAGTCATGCATGGGACCAGTTTGTCTAGGTTTTGTTAGTTGAGAAGTGATTGTCTGAAAATTCTCCCCCCAAAAACTTCATTTCAAACTTCAGTTTATGTACATTATATAAGCAACTGATATGCTTTATTGAATTACACATTTCAATGTACTGTGGCAGATCATACCGAGTAATATGGGAGCTGTGTGTTAATTAGAGCATAATTCAACACTACAGTACAATGCACCACGGAATTCTGTAACAGCCTCTGACTCTTGGTCTAGAATTAGCTGCTGTATCTGGGGTGGGACTATGGCATGCTGGATAAGCAAATGAAATCAAGCCAGGAAGCTGCATATTAGAATCCCATGTAGCGATTGTACCCTTGAGCAAAGTTCTTGACCCAAATTGCTTCAATAACTATCTACCTATAATGCAAGCTACCGTGGAAGTGAATAGTTGCCATGAAGATTAATAATAATAACATTGCTCTGGCCTTCTGACACATCTGTGTTAGAATAGCTTTTGGGAAGTGGGAGGTTGGAGGCAGATTGGGAAGGAAGGCCTACCTGCTCGGCATGGTCCCGTCCTCAGTGATGGCATCGCACCACAGGTTGAAGCCCACGGTGACGATGGTGCTGGCCACAAAGATGGCAAACACCACAAAGGAGCTGAGCAGCAGGTTGAGGAAGGCATTGAAGATGGAGCTGCGATCACAGTGAGAGAATGGGAAACTGAGAGACTGCATGCATTGCTGCTTGTTCAATCACAGTGCATCGCACTACCTGTTCCCATGTAGCCTGTGTAGCATCATGGAGATGAGCTATGATCCTCTGATTTGCTGAGACAGCTAACATCTGACAGAGAGGGAGAGGAAAGCATCAGCTGTCTTACTGGAAGGAGAGGAACAGGGAAGATACTGTAAGTTCTCGTTTTAATAAAGCAGGTTAGAATTGAATGTTCTTGTAATGCGAAGGTGTGTGGGTGGACTCTTCTCCAATTCATTCCCTGGATGACTTCCTCCCACACGCTGCAGTGTTCTATCAGAAGCACGCAGTAATATGAATTTTCAGTCAACTCAAGATGCTCGACTGGTGGAGGGAGAGAATTTGGGGTGGGCACATACAGACACATTATAGTATAAATGTGTATCTTTGCAAAAATATTGCATTCATTCTGAAAAAAAAATCACCAAACCTTTACATCAAGAGATCCAGATAATTCACAGGAATCCTTGAGATAAAAGAATGCAGGCACTGTGTGCTAGGCCAAACCAAATCAAATAAATAATCCACAAGACAATTTATCATTCAAACAGTTTTGAAACTGGATTATACACTATTCAATTATTTTATGCTTGGCCCATCTTTCTCTAAACAATTCAATAATGCTTGGCGATTGGACTCTGTTATGCATCTATCTACTGGGCATATATTTCAAGGAAGATACCAAATAAAGCGCACATATTGGAACATAAGACTATATATGCTTTCCGCATCAATACCGGCCATCTGCTGTGATAAACGCCTGGGGGCTGATGTTGTAGCAGGAAACCTCTGCAATGTAGCAGCGACAAATAAATGTCGATTTTGTTCTAAAAAAAAATCAGCATCTTCGTTTCTCTACACAGCGAAACAATTATGTGTACAAATGATTACAAACAACTATTGAAGAACTCTTAAAACCCGCACTTAGACTATCAATCTATTCCAGCTATTATCAATCTGCTCCATCTCTATTGATTATGATTGCTCAATGAATGCTAGCTGGGTGCGGTAGTGCAATTGTGCTTGAGCTTTGGTGTTACCATGCCAGCTGTCGGAGGATCTCGTATCTTATTTATAATTTGAAGGTATTTTGTATATAGTTGCGTATAATTTTGTAAATGGTGTTGCATATTTCGTTGAGAATGAGAACTAAGCTGTGTATCGACAGCTGGCTAGCAACTGCCAGCTAGCGTCACTCTCACTAGCCAGTAGAATTATAGTATAACACAAAACACAACACACAAATTACATAAATATCAATGCTAAACACTGTCGTAAAAATAGACTCACTCGTCATGGCCTTTGCAAAGAAAGAAGAGCAGTCTCCACGCCTGGACCGCGGAAAGAATGAGGGAGACTATCCCGATAAAAGTGATGAAACTGCAGGAGGACTCCGGTCCCCACTCCTCAACGATGAAGCGTTGCTTTGCCACTGTGATGTTCTCGTTCTGCCACATGCCCCGCGTGAAAAGCAGGCATTTTCCCTGAAAATCGTCGCTGTTTTCGGAAAGTGGCACGACAGCAATGAAGCCGAAGACAAACGCCAAGAAATACAAGATGCATTGTGCAAAAAGGAAATTATCGAGAGCCATTTTCACCTCTTTCGGCATTCACGCTGGCTACCGACAGCAACGGCGACTGCGCAGTGAGACACTGACGCATAGAGCAGAGCATCCTTCAGTGCGCACCACAGCTGGCCTTGAGAAATTAGTCGTTCATTTAAAAAAAAGTCATCTGCTTTATTTGATTAATTAATTTATTTATTCATGAGTTGTTCTGAAATAAACATTTCAAATATAAATTTGACATTACAGCTGTTTAATGGTGCAACAATAGTCTATCAAAGAGCCTACCATGAGGCATCCTCTGCAATAAGTGCAGATGGGGTGAAGGGTCTCCCTACAATATTTGGATTGGGTGTCAGTGTACAGTCTATTGGTGGCCCACATTACCCAAGAGAATGTTTACTTTTCATTTAAGTAAATTATCAAATGAGAATATAGTTCAGTCACACTGGTGATTGAGAACCTCAGCGTCCAAAGGTTTAGAGAGTTTAAGATACATCCACTGTACATCATACCTATGTCATACTAATCATCCTTTCTATTAATATCAAATACTTTCAAAACCACATCTACATGAAAAACATTCTGTGCAGGGATCACAGGGGTACAAGTTAGAGAGGTGTTGAGAGGAAGATAATCAGGAAGCAGGCAAGTACACGTCCATCACACTGAGATACAGCACAGGGGAGACATTCTCATAGGTGTTCAGATATAAGGCTATCTGTGTCACCTGTTTCAGCATGTACTAATGTTATGTTACATCTCTTCTACATCAGCCATCTGTAGTGATCCCAACACTTTAAAAACACTTACCTTATTCAGGTGGTGCATTTCTTTGAAGTAAACACCAGCCATAAACTGATAAACATTCCTTATGTAAATTGTAGACTGAATTTAGGGTTCTCCATTTCTTTTCAAGGAAGGCCAGAGTGTCTGCAGGTTCATTGTACTGCGTGTGGTCTTTTCCCTGTTCCCATCTGTAGTTTTTTGCTTTTGTATGTGAACCTTAAATCAATTTCATGTCTGACATTGCCAAAACCTTGTCTCAAATTGATCTCATCCAAGAAACTACACTGAAATAATGTTGAGTGCCTACTGGCACCTATATTGGCAACCACGAAATTTCAATCTGACTGCTACCAGATCAATCAAGTGAACACTCGATTGCACCGCTAATGATGTTTGTTTTCTTTTATCTTGAAGGTTTGAACGATTCCAATACTTTGGTCCATAATGAGTGTATAGTTGTTTTCTACATTTCTGCATTGTTCTTCTTTCACATGATACATGGATTATTTATTATTATGATGTAAAAAATAGTTTCTACATTTTTTACAATAATGCAAATATAGTCTCTACCAGTGTGATCATTCCAACTACAGTACCTGTTGCTTTTCAAATATTCTCAATAATAATAATAATAATAATAATAATAATGGTCATGCCAGTGTTCATACAACTGTTTTAATCTCTTTACAATTGAAATTTCAGTGTCAACAGAATGCCATGACCGTGGTGCAAAAACTGCATTTAGGTGGTGTGTTCAAACCTTATTTCTTGAGATCACATTAGTTACGTAATTCCAGCGCTGTAAGTAATTACACATGCACAAATATCATTGTGCAGAAGTGGAAGCAAGGCCATCTACTATGGTGATGGTGGAAATGAGTGTACAGTGCCAGTGGTCATGTAATGTAATTGAAAGCAATGTTTCTCTGGTCTTTCTATAAGTAAACATGACAGATAATATATTTAGCCCCATTTTGGCATACCCATTACCTACAACAGAGAAATGGTTGGCCTAAATTTCTCTCCTGTGCCATTTTAAAAGGAAATGTCAAGTGTGCTATTAAATGATATATTTGGAATGATACAGAGGTAATTAGCATTTATAAAGATAATCCCTGCCATCAGTTTCCTTTCATATTGAAATGTTTGTTTTTCAAGCCTTTTATTTTTTATCTGATTTGATCATACTTCTTTTAAGTTATAATTGACCAAATTTTCTAGCTCTACAGAAAGTCACAGCACACAGCTTTGAATAATCTGTTCAAAAGATCAAGCCAGTGATCCTTGAGGAGGAATACAGGGTAAGATTGTGCTGTATGTCTCTTAGTGAGGAAAAATGATATGGACCAGGCCATCTGACATGACACTAAAAGTGCAGTGAGGTGTTTGGGCAGAGATGCACTTAGATACAAACATCAGGCATAGAATACTCTGTCCATTACTGACCTCCATTCTATTTCTTACAGAACAAAAGCATCCAGATGTCTGAAGCAGGTGCATTAGACAACAGTGGGATTCTGTATGTTCTTAGTACACCAGATGTTGAAGACACTTGAATGCTTGCCATATGACGTTGTATTTATATGTGTTGATTCTTTTCACACATTGTTGATTTCCATAAAGCTGGAGAAACATGATTTCAGTTCTTCTGGCTTTTCTAATGACAGTCAAACTCAGCATTTAATGCTGAGCAAATGAAGTTGCCACTGTGTACACTATGGTAACCATGGGATATTGATCAGTTGGAATGAAAGTCTCATACGGCAATGCGCTGAACTGTGCAACATTCCTCATTTGTCTCGTGTTTTGTTTTGATCTTGTTGTGTCATCATACACTATATGGCCAAAAGTATTGGACACCTGACCATCACACCTATATTAGCATATTGAACATCCCATTCCAAAACCATGGGCATTAATATGGAGTTGCCCCCCTTTGCAGCTATAACAGACTCCACTCTTCTGGGAAGGCTTTCCACAAGATTGTGTGTGTCTGAGGGAATTTGTGCCCATTCAGCCAAAAGAGCATTTGTGAGGTTAAGCACTGATGTTGGACAAGAAGGCCTGGCTCGCAATCGGTGTTCTAATTCATCCCAAAGGTGTTCAATGGGGTTGAGGTCAGGGCCACCGTGCAGGCCACTGGAGTTCCTCCACACCAAACTCATCAAACCATGTCTTTATGGACGTTGCTTTGTGCACAGGGGCACAGTCATGCTGGAACAGGAAAGGGCCTTCCCCAAGCTGTTGCCACAAAGTTGGAAGCATACAATTGTCTAAAATGTCTTTGTATGCTGTAGCATTATTGTTACCCTTCACTGAAACTAAGGGGCCTAGCCCAAACCCTGAAAAACAGCCCCAGACCATTATCCCTCCTCCACCAAACTTTACAGTAGGCACTGTGCATTCCAGTAGGTAGCGCTCTCCTGGCATCCGCCAAACCCAGATTGTCCATCAGACTGCCAGTTAGTGTGATTCATGTTTCCACTGCTCCAGAGTCCAGTGGCGGTGTGTTTTGCACCACTCCAGCCATCGCTTGGCATTGCATATAGTGATGTTGGGCTTGTCTGCAGCTGCTCAGCCATGGAAACTGACTTGTGGCAAAGATGGCATCCTATGACAGTGCCCCGTAGACACTGAGCTCTCCAGTACAACCCATTCTACTTCCAAGGTTTGTCTATGGAGGTTGCATGTGCTGGATTTTGTGCACCTGTTAACAATTGGTGTGGTTGAAACACCTGAACTCAGTAATTAGTAGGGGTGTCCACATACTTTTGGCCATATACTGTATGTTACAAATTTAAAGATAAAAGCATACCAGGAACCTCTGGGAAGGTAAGCCCTTTAAGGGACTAAACAGAGTGTCACAGAACAGAAGAAATGAATGATTGCATTATGGCGGGTTTACTCTGTAGCACAGCCAAAATAACATCTCTAATTCAAACTCCTCTGTAAAGAGTATACACCAATGGAAAGACTCCTTAGTGAAAGCATTTGTTTGAATTTATTTACACTATAAGAATTTAACTCGTAAGGATTGTTATTCAATTGATGGGGAATGTAGCAAAATACAGAAAGAAAAAATCTAGGGGATAGATTAGCCTCAGTCCTACAAATTTTTAAGATGCTCATAAACATTCCTCTCAGCACAATCTTATCAACATAATCTTATATTCTTTGTGCATAAAAGCGCACCATCTCGACTGAACTGTATCCAGATGTACTTGTTGACTGCACTAAGACAGAGTAAGTGGACATGCTCCACAGTCCATATCTTATCAATTATCTCAAATTATGGAACAGCCTACTGGTAAATGTAGCCTTTTTACAGTGAGTACGTTTACAGTACACTGTTGTATTAGCATATATGGCAGGACAAATTCATTACGGCAGAACATGGTAGATCATTGAAAGATCGTTATACATGCAGAACAAAAACCACCATTTTTAGGTAGAATAAATAAAGACTAGGGCAAGTCAGGACAGTGAAATGTGGAAACAGTGTGTGTATAGAGAGAGGGACAGAATACAAGACTTAATCAGCCTCCTGTTCTCTTTGATGGATACAGCTGCCATCCCCAGAGTATAAATATACCACCACAGTATTTCCTCCTAGACAAAGATCTGGGGGAAGGATGGAGGAAGATGGGCTTGTTTCACATAAGTGGTGTATTAATGAAAATGGGATCTGAGCTGAACATAGGCACTGCTGTTTTATTGCAGAGAATCAAACTCACTGCTGAGGCGTTTACAGGGTCTGTAATATTTTTCTTCATAATGAAACTACAGGCTGCCAGATGGACATAAAACATATTACACTTGGCTTTGATGAGGCAGAGTCAAGGTCTCCTGTCTCATTCACCTGAAAATGTACTTCAAAACCCCATGGTGCTGGTTGGGTAGTGTGCAATGTTAAGTTTGTTGGCTCTTTAAAGGCAATTAAAAGGCAATCTTCCTGTGTCTCGTGCCTGTGTCACAACCACGCAGAGCCTCAGAGAGGACATGAGGGATCGCTGCTGTAGATAACTCTGTCTGTGTGTGTGTGTGTGTGGGTGGAGTGCATGAAGTAATGGGGGTAAACAGCACTGCAGTGTGGCAACATGCACACACACACACACACACATAAACAGCACTGCTCTTCTGTTATTAGGTGAGAATGCGGTTAGGCAAGCAGATAACCCTAAGCGTAATCTCTCCCTCTCCACCGTGTCCCTCTGCTGCAGGCTCTGGGTTTGACCCAACCCCTCCCCTTCACCCCATCTGCAGCAACAGATCAGCCTCTGTGTACAGCACATCTGGCGCCCCCCAGAGGTCACGAGTCAGAAAAGGGGAGCAGTATGACACAAGCACCACCACGCCCACCACCTCGCTCCTGTGTTCTCAATCCAAAAGCAGAAGGAGAAACTGGGTGTTAGTGGATCTCCAATGTTGGGCCTTTTCAACAGCTGTGAAATCTAACGCATAAAAACACTACTTTTCTAAAAAACACTGTTTAACTCTTGTGTGGTAGTCATTCCATAATGGAAGATTTGATCCATAACTGAATAGATGTGCATACCATGGCACACTTTTCATCATGTTACATATTAATCCTGGAGAGCAATTTACACAACAATGCAAGATAGAGCAGGTTGAGAAAAATCATAATAACCAATAGGTTTTCAGGCTCTCAGGGTGTGAATGTGTTAGAATTGATTTTACAATTGTCCACCAACACAACACATGCATGTTATTGTTTCTGAAAGCAAATTTATTAAATTTATCTGGCCGTATGTGAGAATGACCATGTTTTACAATGCTATGCAATCTATCAGCGCAAAGGAAAAATGTATGCATCTCGACATAAATTCCATGCTCCGGAGTGAATCTTCAGCAACATCACACAATTTAATCTGCTGGAAGACAAAGAAACTCATAATGCCAAAGATGAGAAGGACAGAGACAAAATGGCAATAAAAACAGCATTAGAGAGGTCAGAAGGGGTCCCCTCTGCCTCTGTTTTGCATTACCAAATATTAATAGCCCCGTCGCCCAACAAGCGCCTTTTTTCTCTCCTCACCTAGACAAGTATTTATATGAATGGCTTACAAACAACTGGGAATCATTTGTATCCATCAGATTCCGTTAAGACATAGCCTCTTTGGTGGGGTGGATGATTTATATGCAATTTGGTCGCATGGACACCATGATTTTACATGATTTTTATCTGTTTTCAGATTAATCTGAGCAATTTTGCATGTTGTCAGAAAATGGATTTGTACTCCAGGAATACCTACACAAACAGCTGGCCCTTATGAGTAACATAAGGTGTTTTCCAGGTACCTGGATTTAGTGTCGATTTATTTAAGCCCTGCCTGGAAATAACAGTCCAGAGTCTCAGGCTCTCACTCTCATGAATCAATTCAGTTTTTTTTTTTCTCTACGGTCCGCTGTGTGGTTCATTCTGAGCGGAGCTGCACAGGGATCAGCAGGTCTTTCATTACCCGGGAACATACTCACAGTGTTGGGAGCTGTGCAATATTCAGGGAGGGAATCCGCCCCGGTCAACACAGTCGGCCACAGATGCCACTAAAGGTTTTAATCACAGCTGGAAGAGCTGGTGACATTTACAGCATGCATGCAGCTGCCTACCTGTCATTCTTTCACACCGAACGCAGGAATGAGGGAGAGAGGGGCTGGGTTTGATTAAAGTCAGCCTGTCACCTGCTGGAGCAGCAGGGATGGAATGCTTCTTTAAAGTGAACAATGCTGTGAATGCTGTGAAACAATCAGAAAACAGTACCCAGGCACAAATAACCTTTGGTGTTTCAATACAGAGATTTAACATGTCTATAATGATCAAAATCATTGGTTTACCTCTAAGAATCCTGTGATTTCTGCCACCCACTTCCACAATGTGCCGCACCTGGGATCTGATATTGTGACACTGTGACAATAAGTGGAGGGTCATGTTTTCATGCTTTCTTCGCCCTGTGGTCCCAGGGGTCCCAGGGGTCCCAGGTGTCACCTTTCCAGCAGGCCCTCTCACCTGTTCGAGCCATGCCGGGAGGCCAGTCGCCAGCAGAAGGTATCCCCCTCCCTCTGAATTATGTATCTGCGCCGGAACCCTGGGGAGACTCTGAGCAGAACTGTGTCAAGCTCAAATGTGTGTTAAGTTATTCAACCCAGCAAAAAGAGGGGGAGGGGGGGACAGGGGGCAGGGAAAAGCTAACCTAAATGCACTCCCTGGGCACAGAGCAAACACGAAAAGAGATGGGCAGCAGCGGCTAGCTTCGGGAGGGCATAAATTTTTCATGACAGAGAATAGCGTCAATCAAAAAGAGAGTTTTATTCCTGGCAAACAGCACTGAAAATCTGAGCAGTCCTCAAGATTTTCCAAGGGTAAAATATGGCGCAATTAGAAAATACATTTTATCAGCTCATTTCTCATGTATATTTATTTTCAGTACAAAAGAAGGCTAAACTGAGATGAATGCTTATTTCTAATGTTGACAGTGAACTTGCACCATTAAATAATTTAGTACTTATTAATAATTACTGAGGTTAATTATGGATGAGATGCTGTCAATGTGCACAGAAACAGTGTGTAAAAGATGGCATGCTGCTGTCCAAGGAGTGGTCTTCGTCCAGGCTTTCTTTGTTCCAGTGAAGCCAATCACATCTCGTCACAACAAATATGCTAATCATCCCTAGAACTAGAGATCACAGTTGACTGCAGAGGGTGACCTGGTGGTCAGAGCGCAAAGGTCAGACTACGCCATCTTTGAGAACACCAGTCAATTTGGCTTCTTCATCAGGATCGCCCTCTATTCTACAAAGCTGTGATCAAACCATTTTGAAAAATGACTCAACACAATTACGCTGTTTTCTACAACCAAGATACTACTGAACATACTTTGATTACGCCATTTCAAAATGATACGGCATCAACCAGCTGCTTTCTCAGTTAAATGCATAGTGAAGCCCTTCAGGTCAGGAAGGTTTTTTAAGTTAAAATACAAAAGTATTTGTTATTTGGGGAACATTTTTTACAAAAATGTATCTAAAACCACTGACAATAGTTTCTAAGCTTCACAGTTCCCTGAGGCTAAGAGTGAGTTCTGCAATGACAGCTCAGCAGGTTTCCAGTAGTTTTGACATTGCTGGCACACACAGCTGGCCTTTTATCTTTTATCTTTGGTTGTAGAATTTCAAAACCCTTTAAAACTCCCTTTACTTGGGGAAGAAAGCACCGCTGACATAAACACCACAGGCAAATCTAATGGCAGTGAAGCCATAAAAACTGTTTTGGAAAATGTGAAAGTCTGGCTTTTCAGCAGAGGAACTTCTCGTGGTGGTTGCTGCATGTTCAGTGATACTTCAGCGGTACTTATCAAGACCACACAACCTGCATCTCCAGGTCATGGAACAAAGGGAAGTCCATGGTCAAACTTCAAGCCCTCTTAACTCTCTTGCCCCTCTTGACAGCACTCCCACGCTGTGGCCCTAAACTCCCACGATGCAGTAGCTTGTACGAGCCCCTCCTCGCAGATTCGTCTTTTCCCACCTGAGAGAGGAGAGCAAACACAAAACACAATTAGACCCCCCGATTCGTTCCTCTGACATCGTTTGGTGGGGCCGAAATATCCTGTGCCATTAATCTTTCGGCGGGGGTCTGGGAGAAACAAACAGGGGAAAGAGCCGTGATTAAATGCTTGTAATAGCAGTCATTCGTTTCTGTCAAACCACAATGTGTCTTTGCAAACTATCTTTATCCAACCAGCACAAAAAAGCCCCTTTGTCATCTTTAATGGCAAATCTTCTGTGTTTGTCCTCTTTGATGGCTGGTGCATAGCGACAACCAGGGCCTGCACCAAAGATGTGCAAACTATTCACACAGAACACTTTTCCTCCTGCTCTTCTTTTCAAGGCCGGAGATTTGTGCACGGAGCTCAGTTCCACTGAGTCATTCAGCCCCGTTTTTTTTTTTTTTTTGATATCGCTGTGAAAAATCGAAGGCAAAAAAACGAGCCTGAATCATCTTCGCCCTGACTGTTCTGACACTCTCTGGAGGTGCCATCACAGCACTGCTGGTGTCATGAAAGAATCCGTCCCTTAGAGGAGAAGCAAAGCATGTGACGGATACAGCAGTGAGGTTAGAAACATGCACCCATTTCCTTCCCTCCAACCAAACACTTATCATCTGCATATATCTGCAAGTGGCATGATGCCTTTCAGTCCATGTAATTGCCCTTAGAGGGAAAGAGGAAACAAATCAAGCAAGTGTGGGACTGGAGCTTTTTATAGATGGTTTATGTATTGAACACCATTGTCCTCTCCTGTCTTAGATTCCAAAAGCAACTGATATCTGCAGCAGATAAATATACAATAAATGTGGGTATATAATGGATAACTGGCAAATATCCTGTTTTCTATTAAAAAGAGTTGTTAGACTTGTTGGAGGGACATGATTTCATATAGATTAGGTGCTGCAATATTCTTAAGTTGCTTTTATGAGACACTTTCCTCACATTTGGCCCACATATCTCTCAATCAACTAATCCATTACCACACAAAGGCACCTTCCTGTCTCTCGGTCTCTGTTAGCTACAGGTTGAGCTATAGCTGAGATTGATGGCCAAATGATAACAGTGATGACCATCCCAGTTTTTGATCATACATCACATTTAATTGATTCAGGCTCATAGAAATAAACCTAATGTATGTATGTAAACCTAATGTACCTAAAGTCACAAACTTTAATCAATGATGGGCCATCTGGCTCATTAGTGAAAAAATGCAAAAAGGAATGTCCAGAGAAAGAGTTTTGCCATTTTTTCATACTAACCATTTACAATCCCTTCTATACACTTTTCTGTACATTCTTCTGAATTCCATATTATGCCTGTGATTCTAATGAGGTTAAATAATGAACTTAGTATATTTGTCCAATGACTTTGTGCATTTCCTAATCTGTCAGACTCGAAAGGGAAACCTTCTACAGCAGTTCTGCAGTGCAACATGCATCACGTCCTGTAACATGATTTAATCTTGCAAGATCAGTGATATTCTTAACAGTGTTTATACCTCTGAGGCATACGCCTTTTCAAAAGGCATCTATACATGTAGTGAAAGGCATTGTTTTATCTGAAGCTGAAATAATTTGCCCATGTGGTCTGATCCCTTGGTTCGCTGTCAGTTCTGCAGCTGATGGGAAGAAGCAGCAGCGTGGAAGAAGTCAGACTGTGCCTGCAAGGGGGGTAGGTTGGACCCACCAGGGAGGGGCCGTTGAAAGGATGAGGTCATTACAAAGCTGAGCCACAGTGGGCTTCAACCTGAAGCAACACTGCCCCCTGCTGGCCACAGGAAGCCCTCCTCCACTAATTCTGCCATCACCACAGGCCCACAACCCAGCATTTTTTTTTCTCTAGCTATACAACTCTAATCCCTCAAGAACAAGGGACAGCTGGATCAATCCAGTGAAATGTCAAATAATGTACATATCGAATACATTTGAATACGAATATAATTATTCAAATATCTCAGTGGTGATGAAAACAAAGCACTTTGCAGCCCTCAAAAGAGGGTTGCCGTCCTGACTGCCTTTAAGACCACAGTCCTTTCAATCTAACTTCAGTGTAGACTGATTTTGCGTTGATCAATCACTGACAACAGCATTAAGTGGATAAGCCCCATTTTCCATGCAAAGCACAGTATATGGAAGAAAGTAGAAAACTACGGCCATCAGCATTTCCTCCTCTCTCTCCATCCATCAGGATTCAGGCCATGTCCACGCACTGAATAACTGAATATAAACACAAACACATCTGGAGCGCTATGCGGTGATGTTTGCAAATAGATGCAGGAGTGGAGGCACGCGTGCATACGTGTGGCTGTGAGGTATTAATATGTGATACCCACAATCCCACTCTCCCTTTCATTAACACAAGGTTGGAGAGGTACTGCTATATGGACAAATCTGTGCTGACTTCTCATACTGTGCAATTAAATGGGCATTTCTTGAAAAGTCCTAATTTAATATGATGGTTGTTACCTATAGAAGAGTTGTGCATTCCTGAAACTGTAGTATGTGTCGGAGGGGTTCTACTATACCTGTATAGTGCGTATACTGCTGTACACAGCTTGTCTCTGAGCTACAGCTTTGGATCAGGGACCAGAGATGGACTGCTGACATCAATGAATCTGTACCAAGTGTTTCACATGTAAGGACCATCAAATCCAATGAAGATTTTTGTTTTGGGTGCACTGTCACTTTAAATACTCTTTACTCTTCCAGTGTTAAAGAAGAACCCTGCTGTTCCCACGATGAACACTGCTCGGGCAAACTTGAAAGCCATTCTATACAGCAACAAACACCAAAGAGCTGTAGAGCTGTCTGTGTTCCAGCTAATCTGTGTCTGACAGACTCAGGTAGTCAGCGACATCAGAACATTGAATGAGTTGTATTTTCATACTTTGAAGATGACCTCAATGTCCTTCTCAATATCCTTCACACCCCGCTGATAGCAACACATGCTCCAAAAATGTCCTGTGGATGACAACACACACCCTCATGGGAGCAAGGCAACAGGACACCTCCTCCTTACCTCTTTGCCCTCGCGCCTGTCCCCTTTCTGCTTGGGCAGGGACCCCGGGAAGCTGGGGGAATATGGCCGGCCTGTGCAATGAGTGGTGTTTTTATCTGGGGGGGAAAGGAAAGGTGCAACAGGAGGGGGTTCAGAACAGGCACTCTGTCATCCCTGATGGTAACAGTTTAGCTTCCCATCATCCCTCCACAGGCCTCCAAAACCAGACAATCTTGCAGGGGTGGGGAGCTGCACTCATGCAAAGGATTACCTGCAGAATCACTGCAGTCTCTCCACACTCAACCCGCAGTGCTGCAGCACGTGCATGCAGAACACCTGGGGTGTAAGTGAGATTTTAGTGCCAGAGTAATCAGTGTAAACCCGCCTGTCTTCAAATTCTACACAGTTTGTTTCGATAACTGCCACCAATGTTTAGCACATGTTGTTATTTGGCTGTTAGACACAGGGAATCCAGGCTGCCCAGACTGAATACTGCATAAATATGGCAGAATTCAGCCTGTTTTATGTTGTAAAAGCAGGTCATCAAACCATGTAGGAAACAGTGTGCAGTCCCCCATTCTGCCATCAGTCCACTGGCCCAGCACAGAGGTGAATGACATCACTGCGCAGCGATGTGTCCATCTGCTGTGGCCATGCAGGTGCCTGATGAAGAGGGCATTGGAGGGTGCTTTCACAGTCAGCCAACGGAGACAGATCAAGAACACCCCTATTCCCCAGCTGCCTGTGCAGAGGAGACCCCACCCCTGCCCCCCTCCACCTGGGTCCTGTCTTGCACACAGCTGGCCTGGCGCGTGACAGCAACAGGAGGAGAGGGACAGCTCCACTGGGGCCTTTAGCCAACCGTGACACTCAGCACCAGACAAGCAGCCAGGGTCACCGCTGCTGCTGCTGCACTGTCAATCTCTGTACATACACACACAGACTCACAAACACACGCACACACATACACACACACACACACACACACACACACACACACGCACACACACATACACATGCGCACACACATGCACACATGCTCACACACAGACAGACTGTCTCTCTCTCCCCCTCTCTCTCACAAACATACTCACATACACATGTGCACACACACACACGCACAGACTCTCTCTCTCACACACACACACACACACACTGTCTTTCTCTCACACGCACACATACTCACATAAACACATGCATACACACTCACACACACACACAGACTCACACACATCTGTGCACACGCACACACACACACACACACACAACACACACACACACACACACACACACACACATACATCCATCCAAGGTCACTGATATGGCTCCTGCATTACCAATCCCTCCAGACAGTTTGCAAACCAAAAATACACACATACACACAGACAGACAGACACAGACTCACACTGCACTAATACACACACATAAATCCAAGGTCAGTGAGGCTAGTCCTTTATTACTAATCCCTCCACACCACTTGTGCACGTGCACACACACACACACGCACACACATCTGTACACAATGCCCCCATCATAACCACCCACGCACACATACAGATTTATCCCTCAACATGCAGTTCCTGAGCTCAGTCCTAAGAACGCTCTGAAATCAAACTTGAAGAGGCGCAGCGCAGTGGTGGAGAGGACCCAGCTGGCGGCTGCCCCCGTGCACACACAGCCCCTCTCATCATTCCCATGCACAGCCGAGCGGGGCGCCGGGAGTGGGCGGCAGGGCCCCGCACGCTGCATTCCCAGGCGGGACATTACTGCCATACCCGTCAGCGACGTACTTAACTTCAATCGCTTCTGTAAGAGCCCAGCTGCATAACAGCATAACACGCGGGAAGAAAAAGAACACAACGTAAAAGTGCTTTGTAAGTCACCCTGGACAGGGGCACCTGGTGCGCGCGTAAATCTCGTAATGTAATGCAACGCAACGGCGCCCGCCACCGTCTCTCCCCGCCCCCCAGCCTCCCGGGGCGCGCCAGCTGGCGGGGGGAGCCACGCCACTCCGAGAGAGCCAATATGTACGCCATCTGCCCGCTGCCAGTCGCGGCAGCTGGTCGGCACGGGCACGGCGCCTCCAATCAGAGAGCCTGTCACCGCGGTGATGAGCGCGGGCCCACCTGCAGCCAGCGCTCCTGGCGGGGGGGGGGGGTGGCGGGGGGGACAGGAGAGGCAATCTGCACATCCCACACGAAGAATAACAATAGCTACCAGGTACCGCATCCAGCGCTGTGGCAGTACACAATGAGACAACCTGCAGAGGCTTCAGCAACAGTCCAAAATGCTTGTTTGGTGGCCTTCAGGTGTTGGGTGTTTGCGCGGTTTACAGCCTATAAGCCCTCCTGTCCTTCAGGAATCGAAGAAGAGTGCTCAGACCCCTCCCTCCGTTCCCAGTGACCTCCCTGCTCGGAGATGGGGACTCCAGGCCCCTGGCAGAGCTGCCCGGCCTTATGGCGGATGAGCCCGGGGAGCGGACAGCGGCATGGAGCGCGGCGCCCGCGCAGGGCCGGACAGGCGGCTTCCGCTACCCACACCCACGGCCATTAGCACTGCAAGTGTCTGGAGCAGAACCTCATCCATATTAATACCTCCTCGCCTAATAAGACGCTTCATCAATAAACATGGAAATGGCACTCGCTCCACACCTTCCCCGCTGCAAGGATTATTACTGGAGAAAGCCAGTTAATATTCCTCAGGCCAAAGACACAGCAGAGGAAATGGATACTCTGAGGCTTTCTTTCCTCCTCCCCTCCCCCTGCAGTACAGTATTAAAATAACTCATATCAAGGAATGATATTGGTTTTCCTTGAGGCCACTGACAGGCAATTACCCAGAATGCCCTCTTCAAAGCACTCTGAACAGAAGCCAAGCAGTGAGTTGACCTTTGGTGGCAAACTGTGAATTCAGGAATGCTAAATGGCCTTTAAAAATGCAACACTAATTAGTTAGTTTGGTCTCCTCAGTTCAAAGCCATTATCTCATAACAGGTTCATGGAATCCAAATGCAACCTGTTACTTTTTTCTTATTATGTCCCTGCTTCCCCTCTGCAATTTCCACCACTTTGCATGGTATTACTACATAAGGCTGTCTGTGCACGGAGACCCACACAAGCAGATAACTTTTAGAGTGCTGTACACCTGGGGGGGACGTGCTTTTTGCAACTTTTTAGACAACCCACATAAACATGTGCATGGTATGCACAAAGACACACACACACACACACACACACACACACACACACACACAGATACACACACATAAGCACATACCAAAAACCGCAGGCCACTTCACTCAAAATTTCAGTCTTAGATGTGAGCAGGCAGCACAGCGGCAACATTACCAGGTGAAATGCTGGAGATCTGGTCGATGGCGGGCAGCAGGCCGGTCGAGGCCCTGCGGGTCTCCAGAGCCTGCTTCCACCAGCTCCCCAGCTTGCAGTGTCCCAGGCGGTCCGAGGTGCTGCGGAAGCACGCCGCCTCCTTCTTGGGGGAGGTCCTGCCGCTGGGGGTCTTGTCTCTGGCCGGCTCGGAGGAGCTGACCTGGGGCGAGCGCGCGGGGCTGCGTCTGACGGACGGCGGGGCCCCGGAGCCATGCAGCTGCCTCGGCCGCTCCGGCCTGCGGATGGGGATGAGCAGGGGGGAGCCCTGGAGCGAGAAGGGCTTCTTGTATCTCCCTCCAGTCTTTTGGCTCATCTCCAGGTCCAGGAGAGAGAGCCTGCTCCGGGAGATGCCTGCCTCCTGCACGCCTTCGCCGTCGGCAGCATAGTCCTGCCTGGACTCTGAGGGGGTGGGGGTCTTGTGGAGGTCAGCGAAGGAGCCCTGCGTGGTTTCACTGAGGGCGCAAGAGGTCAGGATTTCGGGCTGGTCCACCGCCTCCTGGGAGTCCCTGCATGCGGAAGCACTCCACCCCCTCCTCCAGCTTTACAGGGTCAGACGCTCTCTGCTCGCACACAGGAACAGGCAAACTGCATCAGACAATCAGGCAAGTGGCCAGCTTTAAGACATGGTACTGGATCAGAGAGCTGTCACTCACTTGCAGAGGCTCCAGGTCAAGGAAGAAGTGGGAGCCAGAGGTGCTGGTGGGCACAGAATCCTGGGAAAAGAACTTCTTGGCTTTTTCCTCAGGGCGGCTGCCACTTCTCACAGCTCCAGTTATCACGTGAGGTGCCGGGTACATGTCCTCAGGCACTGCCTTGGTGTAGTCCATTTTATCTTAAGCCCACAAATAAATGCATAGCCTTAGTACTGTCATCCTGCTACTTCTCAAATTTAAAGCAACTATAACTTAAAGGTGCAGGAAAAGTGTGAGAATTAGTGGTTAAAAGAGGTAAGCGGTTGAATATATTTGAAATAAACAGTAACAGTTCCTAAATGCTCAGTAAAGTATATCCCTCTCTATTCATTAGATACTAGATAAACATTTTATCAATTCTAATGGCATACCATAGTCAGGTGACAGGAAGTTGTCACTCTCCATTAGGCTGTAAGGGGCAGATGGTGCCGATTGGTTGTCTTCATTGCTGAAGAACTGAGGAGGGAGGTTCAATTTGCTCCTATTTCTGACCAATCAAAATAACAGCGATAATAAAGACAATGTTATAAGACATACACCTCACACATTGAATCATTATTCCTATAACTGAAATTATATTTAAATAATTATATCTATATATTATGCATTCTTCAAATAAGCAAGTAGTAAGTTCATCATTTACCCTCTTGTGTCTGCTGCACAGGTAACGTCTACAGTAAATCCTGAAGCGCCCTCTGCTGTCAGAAAATTGTCTCCAGCTGTTGCACATGTCCTGCTCTCCTCCATAACCACTCATTAAGAAAATCATTAAACATTAAAAAACGCATATCTATAATTACATCATAATATTAATATGTTACTTCAATGCTGAGGAAAAAAGAGAAGAACTTAATAGTATATATAAATCAAAATAGAACAATGTTAGATGATATGGGTTTGCTGTTATTTAGAGGATTTTTTCATTTGCAAATGACAGTTAAAAAGTGTAAGATGAGTTGCAGTTGGATAGTTCTGCTCTAACTTACAAGGAGCTGAGAATCCCACATCTTCCACATTTTCCTTGCTCAGGCTGTTGACGGTTACAGGGCGAGTGGCACCCTCTAGTGTCAGCATCAGGTCAGGGCAGCCTAGAGCTGTGTCCTCCATGCAGGGCTCACTCCCATAGCCTGAGTTCTCTTCTGGCCCATCCAGGCATTCCCCATCGCTAAGTCGGGTGGGCAGGTCAGGCTGTTGGACCCACGAACTCCCAACTTCAGGCTGGACATCCTGCCTGAATGGAGATGGTGAGGTGGACGCGGTGGTGAAGGAGGACACAGACTCTTCTGAACAGCTGTCCTGCGACACAGAGTGGGTGTGGTATTCTACCAGCTGCTCCTGCATCCAGACAAAGCCAACAGATAATGAAAGATGATGATGATGATGATGATGATGATGGTGGTGACCATGGTGATGATGATAACCATTTCTATGAAAATTGACCATAAGCTTAATTGCAATTGCAATGTATTCCCAAAGTGTAAATAGTAAATATTGAAAGCCCTTAGGCACTTGACTATTCAACACCATTACCAATAAACAGCATGTACTGCAGTGCCTGTTCAGACAGGCTGTCACTTTCATCAACAATATCCTAACCATGTCTGGTGCTGGCTCTTCTTCTTCCTCTTCCTCACTCTCCTCCTTCTCACTGGGCTGTAGCATATGTCCATTGTCCATGAGAGCAGGTGGGGGGCTGGGAAGGACATGTCGCCGAGTATGAAGGGACAGACATGGCGTGGGGGCGACCAGTGCCTTCTCCTGATGACTCGGCCATACAGCTTCCCAGCTGCGCCTGGGAAAAGACCAAAAATGAGTCCCTCTGAGGCGAAATACAGTGGCCGAGCTCTCAGCTGAACAAAGACAGCCTCTGGTCATCCAGTATTCCCTTTCAACAGCAACACCTCAGGAATGTATCGCACAGCAGCATACAGCAGCAGCATAGTGTTTATTTAAAGTCAGCACAGTGTCATCTGGGCACATTTGTGACTTGTGTTCCCTACCTTGCTGGGGGTGGGGATTCCATCACTTCCTGCACAGCCTCTCTCAGCATCGCCACCAGATCCGCGGAGGAGAGAGCAGCACAGCTCTGGGCCTGGAAGAGCCGTGCAGACAGGGGGCGGGGAGGCAGCCCTGCGTTCCAGCACAGCACACACCCACAGAGACATGGGCACGTCAAGACCACCTGACAAACACGCCGCTCCTACTGCATGCAGGCCACCACTGCAGCCAGCCATCCCACTTTTAACACCATATGTAGCGAAGGGAGAGAGCAGTCACCCCACCCGGCCTCAAACCCGGGTCTACGGGGTACCAAACTGCAGCTTTGACCACAACTCCAAAGAGCCAGGCTCGTTGGTATGGCAGTCAGAGCGCATTCTCAACTGTAGTGACAGCACTCTGTCACAGGTCCAATGATGTAATGAGGTGTTAAATGATAGATATGGGGTGAGGATTGAAACTGAAAACAGGTTCCAATTCATCCCTCCAGGAACTTCAACAGATCTACTCCAGATGGAACACCAGTCCAGGACATACCTGTGACTGCACATATAGGCTCTTTCCGGGCAGATGTGTCTGCTTGCAGCTGGGTCTCTCCGCTCTGACCCAAAACCACATCTGACTGTGCAATGGGGCCTTCTGTTTGGCTTGAGGTGGACTTCACCTAAATAAAATACACAGTATGTCACAGGGAGTAAACACAAACATGTGTCAAGACATTTTACTGCAGGGCATATTACCTTGTCGGGTGTTGTCAAGTTGATGTCAGAGTACACAGACAGACCCAGTCTCTCACAGCCGAGCAGGTAGTGTCTTATGGTGTCATCATTCCCTGCCTTGCTTTCCTTCAGGAGGGCCCAGGCTTCAGTGATGCATCTGGGGAAAATTCAAACGGTGGGTAATTCAGACATGTAGCCACAGGCAAATGGAGAGAATGGCAAGGACATGTCATCGGAGTGTCACTGGAGTTACGTGTGCAGCTCTACCTGTTTTGTAGGAGGACATCAACGTAGAGCCTGTGGTCCTGGACGTTCTCAACGGGAGGTCTGTTCCTGTAGATGTACCTGAGAGCATTACAGGCCTCCCCTCTCCTTAGCAAGGTCTGGACAATGGAGCGATGGTGCCAGGAGAAGTAGGGGTGTGCAGATCTACAGCTTAGCAGCAAATCCATTGACCTCTGCAAAGGGCGATGGAAAATCATTGCTGTGTTCCCACTGGAAAGCTACGCAATACACAGTATATGCACAGTACATTCAGTCACTGTGAGTGACTGCTAATGTCAGACACATACAGATATTTGCCCATGGTCGAGTAGCCAGAACCCTTTGATCTGTTGACAGAAACTGAGAGGGATGGTAAAGGCAAGAGCGAATGATTTCAGAAGGTCATCTTTGCACTGGAGGAAGTTGGTGACATCCTGAACAAAGTACATCAGCTGAAACGTTGCGTTAAAGAGATCTTCCAGTCAAAAATGTACACAGCTGTAACATCAGTAGCAACCAAAATATTTTATACTTTCAGAGCAACATCATGAGTGCCACTAAACTATAATATTGTGCATGCAACTGAAGAAAATGCTAAATAATGTGTGTGTGAATGTAGTTTTAACACAGTTATTAGAAAAAATATCACATTTAATTAACAAATGCTCATATCCAAAGCAAGGAACATAGCTTAAAACTGTTACATGTTACTCATTTATACAGCTGGATATTTGTCAAGGCAATCTGCGCACATTATGTTTGAAGACTAGAGCTACAGTATTAAGTGATTTGGTGAAGTGTTTAGTAGCTGTGAGGGACACATGAGTGTAAGGATACGATGGCCTGTAAGGACACAGTGTCAATGTGAGGTACCAGCACCAGCTTCAGCAGTGCCTGGAGACAGGGGGGAGGGTAACCCTGCTGTGGGCTGTCTTCTGACGTCCATACGGGCCCGTGCTGTTTGTTCACTTGAGCAACCATACTCTGGATCAGTGAAGTCCGGTCCTTGCTGTCCTCCCGCCTAATGAGAGCAGAGAGAGGGCGAAACGGTCACCCCCTCCGAGCAGGCCCTTCATTAGGACACTGCTTGGAGAGCACAGGCCTGTTTCAAACATTTCCATTACCCGAGTGACTCACACCAGAGCCTCTGGCTCTGCTCCATCTCCCGCCACATTTGTGCAATGTGTTTCGTTTCACGAGAATCTGAAAGAGAAAGAGACAGAGACAGAGACAGAGACAGAGAGAGAGAGAGAGAGACAGAGAGACAGAGAGACAGAGAGTGAGAATGAGAAAACCACAGAAACACACCTCTTTGTTCCCATGTATTTAATCAGTCTTCTGGGAATTCTGTTTGGTGGGAATTGACTAGGCACATGGTGACTTGCTTTGAATGAGTGGGATTGCATGATCTGTATATGTGTGTATTTTATAAACAATATATGGATAAGCTTTAACTCTGGATAGAGATGGTAGTGAAGAGACAGTTATATGTTTTGCAGTGACGAAGAACAGTGATGATACCAGGGGCCTTGGGGAGAAGTCCTGTGATGCTGAACCACTGCACCAGCTGGCCCAGCCAGATGTGCTGCTTCAGGGCCCAGCGCTCCCGGTTCCAGCACCCCTCCTCCACCACTGGAGACCACAGAGGTCCACACATTACAGGTGAATCACCAGAACCAAAGACCAAAAAAGTGGAATTACTCACCAGCGAATGAGCAATGTGACAGTCTGGGTTTTAGACATCACATTCACCACTCAGGCTGTTTACCTGTCCAGTGGTCAGCAGAGTTTTGCTGGCTCCTCCCCCACCTCATGAGTGACAGCAGGTTTCTCAGCCTCTGCAGGAGGAGGTGGATCCTGGTGAAAGACTGCTGATCAAGGTACATCCACAGGCCCCTGCAGCAGCTGAAACCTTGAGCCAGGAGGGCGAGGCAAGGAAAACAATTATACACACACACACCAAAGTGCTCATCAGTCCCTTATTTATTATGCATGTCCCTGGCTGCTGACTTATTTTTACTATGCAAATGAAACCAATCCTCTTCATTGCCACACACTTCCAAAGACTTCCAAAAACATGTAGCCATGTTGTATTTGGTGCCAATCTGTCACATTGTGGGAATTTATTTCATTACTTTTGGAGCTGTGTTTTTGCTTCCCATACTTACAGACAGTGAGTAATTCTTTCTTGTTAACGTCGGCCATTTTCAGAACCCAGGTATCAAAATTAGCCAAATTGTCATCCACATCTGTGTCACCTATATCAAAGATATTGATGTTGTGTTCAGGGATTCCAGAAACAATGTACAGAATGTACAAACGACTGATGTTGCTAATGTCTGCTGCTACAGCTATGTTTAAAATCCTGGAGCACAGCACTTGCCTTCTACCAAGAGAGCCCGCATCCAGCGAATGATTGCCCTCATATTGTTGTTGGCTAGGGCCTGGCTCCAAATGCCCTCCAAGTCCAAAATGCTCTTGGAAGAAATCCCTGGAGCAGAAAAAGCAGGGGGGTGGGTGTCAACACTGGACACATAACATTACATGTAGTGAAGAAACTGGTGTTTGGCTGGAGTAAAAGACGACAACCTCTTGAAAAAGTTTCCATGGAACCCCGGTTATCTTCACAACTGCTGGACACATCCTCAGGTGAGACTTGAGCCACCTCCACAGGCAACATCTGGAAAGTGAGACATAACAGAGCATGTGCTCAGGTCGTGCTTGAAGACAAACATGATCTGTGTCTGGGGCTTAGAGTGCAACACTTCATAGCTATCGCCGCTCCTGTATGTGTCACATACTAGCAGGCCCGACACCCAACACCACCGTCAGCCCACCACAACACAAGACCAGGTAGGAAGCAAAAACCAAACTTCGTTACAGTCGTGGTTAAAATCTTGCATCAATGTAATTCATTTAAAGACAGCACACCCTGGAGTCACCCCCTTTTGCCTGCTCTTCCCACCGTAGGCCCCGGCGGAACCTTAGCCCCTCCCTCCCGAAGGATAGCCCCCCCCACAGGTAAGCTCACACACTCCAAACCCACAGCACACGGTGGACCCCTCACACCCTCACACTCTGGCAGGTAAGCAAACGCTGCAAATTACCCTCACAAGCTGCAGTTGGCGCCTCCCCCCTGGCCAGGGTGAGCTGGTCCCAAATCGGGGGCTGACCAGGTGGGGGTCACAGGCTGCCACAGGGAGCACTCACACACACACACACTTATTACAAAACAGGCGTTGCTGCTAATCGGAAGTCAACAACCTTCCTCCTCCCCGGCTCTCTGCTCCGGCGACATTCCGCCCTGCCAAAGTCCTGCACGAACACAACAGCACGCAACCGAAAAGGAAAAAAAAAACCCAAAGAAACTAATACAAAAAAAAAAAACAACTTAGTACACGCCAAGACAGAGCGCTTCCCCACGCACTCCTGCTGCTGTTCTCCAGGCAGCTGTCTGTTTTACCACCCCAACCCACTGCCTTTTAAAAAGTTGCGAAGCTCCCCAACACACCCAGCTCACAGGTGCCTGGCATAACCTGCTTGTTATTCCATCATTTAATGATTGCTGTGCCACACCCACATGCAACTCCCCGGGCTGCCCATACCACCGCCTGACATATACATACAGCTGTCAATGGGTTGGGAGGCTCCTGTACCAGGAATGTAATAGAGCCGTTGTATTTTCTGGTTGCATTCTCATAATTGCTTTGTAACTGAACTTTGAATGTTCAGGTCAGGCACTCTGTCAATCAGCCTCTATGTGGCAGTTGGTAGAAACATGTCCATCTGGAATAACCTGTAATTACAAATTATTCATGCTCTATTGTAGCGCCATTGTTTTAAGGCTCCTTTCAGATATGCAAAGTCATTCATTTCTGTTGCAGCGCCTCTAGTCCCTTTGTCAAGGGAATTTGGGAAATAAATGAGCAATTTCTTCATCCCTCCAGAGGACGCATGCCAACACTCTAAAGTCCTAGAGGCAAAAAGAATTCTGATGATTGACATTGTTGTTTAGTAGTTTCTAATTATTCTTGGCATTGTTAACTAGAATGACATTGCAAGTCCAGTCAGAGTGAGGCAGAATACAGTAACAGTCAAGTACTTTTCATCTAAAATATACATTTGAAGTGCAATACAAAGAGAGTATATTTCTGTAGATACTAGTTGGCAAGAAACTTACCTTCTGGTTTCAAGACCGCTTGTGCTTAAATGTTTGTGAAAGCTTCAGATATCATTCCATTTGGTAAAGTTTGTCATCAGCTCACAGGAACTCTGCTCTGAATGACCACAGCAGTTAAAATGACCGGGCATGCTTGTCCGTCCCTGCAGATGAAACAGCCAGGACCAAGCTATATGTGTAGCAGCCGTTGGTTTTGACAGGTGAAATGATTTCCCGGGCTGGACTGTGTAGCACTTTCCTCTGCTTCCGGGGATCAGGGCTGGACCTTCCCTCCTCTCCAGATTTGCTGACTGCTCCCCTGCATGTCCAGTCTCTGCTTCCCCACAAGCTCCTTTGGGCCTGGGTAATCCAGTAATCTCAGCCTCTCTGAGGCCCTCACTCGCCACATTGTGTGTGAGAACACAATCGCTCACCGGTTGGTAAATAGTAAAAACAGCCAAAAGGCCAGGGTAAGATAACCATATATTCACAAGGTAACCTGCTCTCTTGGAATAGAAAAAACAATATTCAGGTGTAGTCCTAATGCATGCCAATTCAGTAGATTCTAGAGGGCTGTGCTTTTTACCACATATATGTGTTAATAGATTTAGCATATTGCAATTAACAAAGCATCACACAGGATCAGATATATACAACTGACTGTATGATACCATCGCACCTCCTGTCTGTGGGTGGTTCATAATTCCCTCACCATATCAGAGCAATGGGGGCCAGTTTTAAATAATGTAAATATTATTGACTCTTGCATAGCACTGGGAGGCTGGTCACTGTGTCCATACACACTCGGCTGGGTCCTTTGCTTGAAGGACAGTGGGGTTGCGTGCAGACTCCACTCCACCAAATCCACACAGATAGAGGGAGATTAATTTCTCACTACTGCAGCGCTTTAGAACACGCACAGCAGGGCAGAAAACACGCCCTTACTAAACAGTTTATAGTCAGGGCTGTATATGAGCTCAGAATTTTTTATCCAGTGTCCGTTTGTTAACCTTTTCATATCTATTGTTGTCACGCAATAAACAATATTCTAATGCATGGGCAAAAACAGGAGAAATGAGAGAAACGTATTACCATCATGTCTGTGCACACATAAACTGACACACTACTCTTCTCTCAGTGCTGCAGTCAGATTTGTGTAGGTGGCAGAAGGCGTTTCTTCAAATCCTATGGGCTGATTAATGATTAAAGGGGATTATGTGGAGGGATAGAGGCAGGGCGTGGAAGTCACTTTGAGACCGCCGGCGCTGTCCCTCTCTCCGACAGCAGGAACACCCCACTTGGCTCTCCCGGCTTGCTTTTATCATGCTCATTAGAAAAAGAGGCAAAACAAACACGTAGGACTATCTCTGACTGTGCCAACAATGTGAATTTTCCCAGGAAAAAGGTAAGGGATATTTCTGCTCTTAGCCTGGGCGATAATCTTAGTAGTGTAGTCCAGTGTTTCTCAACCCTGTTCCTCGCGGCACCCTGTCCTGCATATCTTCTATCTATCCTTGCTCTACCTACCTGACTGAACTCATCAGTGACACATTTTATTAGCTGAGCACACCTGATTTAATCAGGCAGCAAGTATAGATGGAAGTTATGCAGGACAGGGTGCCGCAAGGAGAGGGGTTGAGAAACACTGGTGTAGTCAACGACTGATACTGCATTTGCACATGTTCAGAGTTTTCAGTCTTACCAAATAACAAAAAAAAAACAAATACAGGGGAGATTTCTTCTATAGACTCTATTAAAACTCAACATTTTAATATTTGCATAACAGAAGAAGCTGGTACATATTCTTGTCATCTCCAATACTCACATTTAAGATCACGACAAAGTGCTGATGAGCTGATTTGGCTACTGAATGAACTGTTACAGCAGTATTTGCCTACAATGATTCTGTGCAGTCAATAACTGAGAATGTCAGTGTACGGAGTGCTACAGATATTTACTATTGTGCTGATGTCTTTTATTGTGTTGTTCAGGATGGCTGCTACGTACCATGGGGACCATAGTCCGAGTGTACAAAAATACCTCTGCTAAGCTGCTTAGAATAGCCTCTAGAAAGTAGCTCCTATCGTCTTCCCTGCTCCTCCCTTCCCCTAGCAGACTGCCACTCCTGCCTTCTCCTGTCCTCTTCCCCTCTGCCCCCCTTTCTTCCCCTCGGACCACCTCTGGGATGACGGAATAAATCATAGAACCCAGCAAAGTCACAAAATTCAAGATGGCGGTCTTGAGGGTGAAGTTCACCAAGAACAAGAGGGACAAGCTGGCCCAGGTGCTGTGGGTCTTGAACTGGGTTTCCGTGGTGACAGGCATCATCCTTTTCAGCCTGGGCCTCTTCCTGAAGGTGGAGATAAACAAGAGGCGGGAGATAATGTCCGAGCGGGAGGTCCACTCAGTGCCCAACATGCTGATCGCCGTGGGCCTTATCGCCTGTGGCATCAACTTTCTGGGTGGGAAAATCTGCTATGACTGTGTGGACACCACCAAGTTCCTGCGGTGGAAGCTGCTGATGTTGCCCTACATCATCTGCACCTTCTTCTTCACCTTCTGCATCCTGGTGGGGGCGCTAATGTGCTACAGCATGCGCACTGAGCTGGAGGAGTCACTCTACATAGGGCTGCGGGACGCCATGCGCTACTACAAGGACACGGACACACCCGGCCGCTGCTTCCTCAAGCGGACCGTGGACCTGCTGCAGATCGAGTTCCAGTGCTGCGGCAACGGGGGCTTCAAAGACTGGTTCCAGATCCAATGGATCAGCAACCGTTACTTGGACATGTCCCGCAGGGAGGTGGTGGAGTAAGTACCATGGACTACAGTACCCACAATCCCCATAGTTCATACAAACATATCATCTTGCATGTGGTTTGTCAAACTGTGAGTTCCAAAGCAGAACCTAGATTCAAACATCTGCTGATTTCACATATTTTTTGAGAGTGAATAACTTGAAACTGCAGTCAATGAGGCTATGATAAAGTTCAACACCAAGCTATCAGATGCTGCTTCCATTCCAGCTCTTATCATAATGCACATGTCTGTATGCCCTGAGTATGCCCAAAGCCAGTATGACAAATCTACAATGATGTAGGAAATAATGTTAGAGCTCTTCATTCTCTTTATAATAACACTAAATCAGGTTTGCTGGGTCAATGTGCCTCTAAACAATGATCACTTTGCTCTGTCATCAGTGCATAGTGTCACCACAATGACCTACATTCTCACACTATCATAAGCCATAATATTGAGCATTGCCTTACCATGGATCAATTTAGTCTGGAACATCCCACCATTGCCTGGTCACTGTGAGTCAAGGTATTTTCTAAAAAGTGCTTGAAATGCTTAAATTCAAAGGTTCTCTACACCAAAATTCTTATGAATTATTATTAGTTGGTATAGTACCAAGTGAAGGGATTGCATTTTTCCAATAACTCTGAATGACTTATTTGTCGTGAATTTATTATGTGAATGTATTTATATCATTCCATTAGTGTGACATTTTGCAGCTATTTTTTCCAGATGTCTCCATTATTGTTTGAAATCAGCTTTTTTGTTAAGATTTGTTGTTTGCAATCACACATTGAAAAGCTCCTGATTTCCTACCCTATTAGCACTGCTGTCACACCCACGTTAAGAGACCATATTCGTCATTTATATTCCATAACCAATTTTTCAGCGGAAGAAAATTCAACTCCGCAGCTACACCTCTCTAGCTCCTGCTTAGAGGTCCAGCCTCAAGTGTGTATCCAGCTCACTTTCCATTTCACAAAGTCTAATTCAGCCTTATGTCCTGCCCCCTCTCTGCAGCCGTCTGAGGAGTAACGTGGAGGGGAAGTACCTGACGGACGGGGTCCCCTTCAGCTGCTGCAATGTCTACTCCCCCCGGCCCTGCATCCAGCACCAGATCACCAACAACTCGGCCCACTTCAACTACGACTACCAGACAGACGAGCTGAACCTGTGGCAGCACGGCTGCCGGCAGGCCCTGCTGGAGTACTACCACCAGATCATGCAGTCCATTGGCTTCACCGTGCTCATCATCTGGCTCTTTGAGGTGGGGCTCCACAGCTGCCAATGGCATGAGGACACAGCCATGCACCCTGCGCACACGAATATTGATATTTCAAAGCACCTTTGGGTTTGAAAAATAACAGTGATTATTACTGTGCCTGAAATGTGGTTGGTGTACTCAACAGTAGAGTAGCCCTCTCCTCTTTTTGTCCTATCTCCACACTAAGCGCGATTAAAAACGTAGTTCATTCACTTTGCGTGTTGCCTAATCCCACAGTAAGTCTCTGTTGTGACACAATACCAGGTTATCCATGCTCAGCTCTGCCTGGACACTCCCATCGTCCTCCAGAGGGTCATACATGGGTGCTCCTATTTCACAGCTTACACACTGGAATTGTGCTGGCCCTGCTGCCGTCCATATGCAAACCCAATTCAAGCTAGGGCCACCCTGTGAAACACAGCAAATACCAGGACAGAAATTGTCTTTCAACTGATAAAAGAGCATTCACAAGCAAAAAGCATTCCTGTATTAAAAATGCGGGACTTCTTTTTAATGAAGTAGGAGTTGTTTGTTCCGTTGTTCTAGTATTTCTTGGGGTTTACTTCTCCATTCTCCACAGCTTATGAATCACCACAGTAAATGTGTTAGCAATACTGTAATGGAAAAAGTACTGAATTAACTGTATGAAAAAAGTTTAGAATGGTCCAGAAAACCCTAAAAAAAAAGCTTCTTGGAGCTGTGCGTTCACTCACGGCCCCTCACTCTCCCTCTGCAGCTGTCCGTGCTGACAGGGGTACGCTACCTCCAGACTGCCATGGAGAACGTTCTGCGCCAGGGGGACCCCGAATCGGAGTCCGATGGCTGGCTGCTGGAGAACAGTTTCGTGGAGACAGCCCGCTCCAACTTCAACATCATTAAGAACCTGGGCAAGTGCAACCAGGTTGACACTGAGGAGAATGGCGACCCCAATATCGATGTCCCCTCCACTGCGAAATATGGCCCAGATAACGTACCCCCCAAACCAATCCCTGTGGCCAGCTAACCCCACCTCCACTCCACACCGGGGCCACGGAGGTCAAGGGGTTATCTGATAGCCAGGCCTGGGAAGCACAGGAATGGTAGTCCGTTGTAAACCTCTTCAAAATCAGACAATATGAGCTACCACCTGGGAGAGCTGGGCCGTGAGAGTGCTACAAGGAGCTACCAGACAGGATTGATTTGACAGGCTATGCTTGTCTGAGGATTTAGCTACATGTTATACCCTGTGAAAAAGGGTCATACCATTGGATAATTTGAAGGTGAAAGTCAAGTGAAAGGGAGGAATGGTTTACCAAATACTTCTACCACATAAACCAGGTAAACTCCAAATACAGAGCAGCTGCTGATGGACATACTATTTAAACTCATTCCTTTGGTACACTCAGAAAAGACAGTAGATTCAAACTGATGGGGCAGTGGCCTGACTGCATTAACAACCTAGTCTAACAAATGAACAGATGGGAAACTGCCATACAGAACTCTTTATGACGCCTTGTATTTGCAATTTAATTCATAATGGTTTTCTTCATTATGAAATCTTGTGCTGATGTTGGATGCAAACTGATGTGTCCCTTGATGAAAAGAATACAGTAAATGTGTCTAAATGTCACTGGAAAGACCAGATACAATGAGTATGTTCTTTATCAACTTCATGTGGTAGAAGCAGAAAGTACTGCCATGGCTTTCCTTAGGTTTAGAGTTGAAGAGTTTAGAATTGAGCTGGCTGGTTTTAAAACCCAATGATAGCTGTGATGTTTTTTGTGTGCATTGGATGACTTTGAACTTGTTTACTGGTGTGACATTTACCTGAACACACAAATTTCTGAAACTGTATCTTCAGCCTTCAGCCTGAGATTGAAGACCAGACAGGCAATAGTTCTCCTGTTCAGAATGGGAGCTTAGGCAATATTACTTTCTCTTGTGCCTCGGCCCACTTTAAAATACTGTATTCTGATGGAACAATTCAAAGGACATTCCAAAACCATTATCTCAATCTCTTCACACAGATCTGTTCAGTGGAAATAGACTACAATGCTGATAGTAAGATAAAATACACAATAGTCTGGTCTCAAGAAAAAGTCTGCACAAACGTAGGCATTTTTTTTTTCTTTTCCATCTCTCTGACAAAGCCTTCCGTGATTCTTACCTCGATAGGGAGAGAACGTCATGAGTGGTCATGTGATCAATTTCCTTTACACTTAGGAAAAATGCTTCTTAAAAGTAAGAATTATATAGGTCTGAAGATCAACCTTTTCAAATTGGTCTTACTTATTTCCCGATGTTCAGATAATAGCTTTCATTCACCCACAGTAACACAAAAAGGAACTGGTATTTTTATTTTTTAAAGTGTCTTTACTATTGGTCTCAGATTCAGAGAATCACAATGATAATGAAATATCTACTGTGCTTTATGTCTAACAAAAATACTGCAAAATGTAAGATTCTCTAATTTCTTTCTGTATGATCAAGAGAATATATTCCTTTTTTATGAAATTCACAAAAATGACAAACCAAATCCAATTAAAAAACTTCATGATGTCCTGAAACATGAAAGTTTACTCTTTTTAAGTTTTCCTTATTTCTGTTGGTCCACTTATTACAAGATTTCAATTATTTACACACTACAAACCTTTAAAAACGTGCTTCTCTATGATATTGTCTTATTTTGACAAATGATATGCCAGTGTCCTATCCTAAGCTGGGGAAGCAACGTATATTGTTTATGCAACTGATTACTGAAGTGTTCAGTGGCCAATTTCAAACCAGAAACTGAAGGTCAACCTTAAATGTACTTTAACACTTGGCAGAATCTGAACTTCACTGTGTGAACTGATTGCATTTGAAGAGTTTGGAGGCCTTCACTATGCACACCCTTTTCTCCACTGGAGGATGGTTGACCAGCATTTGGGAATGGATTTCAGTGACTAGGAGCGATAATGTAGACCCAAGCAGCTCCCCGATAGGCCACAGGATAGCCACTGCCTTTCTCTAATCCAGGAGCTAATGAGATTTCTCCTTACTTCACTTCCAATGTGTCACAGCCTGCATATCCGATTATAGGCCCTGACAATTACAAAGGTAGGATAGGACCTTGGAAAAGTATGATCACATGACCCCACAGAAGGCCATCCAACTCCCCCAAAATAGAGATGGGCCTGGAAACAATCTTGGCTGTTTTCTAGAAACAGAGAAGGTGTTGGACCCATTTGGGTTAAAGTTCCTGGATTTTCCTTGGGATGACCAAGAAAGAACACTGACCCTGTTCAAGGTCAGGCAGTCTGCATCTAGGGAGCTCAGCATGAGTGTCCACTTAATAATGTCATCTGCATATCTGGGCCTTATCCTGGAGACTGCAGCACACCGCTCTGTCCTCTACTACTGAGGCTTCTAAAACACGAGTTGTTACAAATCGAAATATTTTTCTGTACACAGAGGACACACAGACGCACAGTAACACCATTTTCAGCCTGCCCTCTGGGTCAAAATGGGTCAGTCAAGGGTTACTGGAGCTGTGGGCTTAACCTATAATCCATCTTGTTTTTACAGTCTCAGTGGTTCAACTCATGCAGAACTTAGTGTTTTAACAGAAGATGAGTGATTTATTTTTGATCATTTTTTAGTTGCCCACAAGCAAATAGCTGGTTAGGTATTTGCATTCTGCATCAGAATCCTGGTGTAATTTACACTCCTACTGCAGTTAGGAAGACAAGGCAGAATATAGTCCTGATAACAGGCTTGGGAAGGAAGGGTCAGGGGAAGGTTGTCTGTGCTCCTCTGCAGAGACCACAGCTGTTTGGAGGCAATAATAATATCTATATAACGATGATAATATTAATATCAATAGCTGTGCCACAGTAATAGGAGTGATAGCAGAATAGCTGTATGCATAGACATGAACACATGCCAACAAAAACAGATAAAGAAATACATGTAGCTTGTCCCATGCACCCGTTTGACTTAAGAATATAAACTGGACACAATACAGACAACAATGAGGCTTGAGCAAAAGCCACATGAAAATACCTGCAGCAGCTGTGATGTTGCTTTGAAGTAAATATTAAGAGGCCACCTATCTCCTTTCCACATGGTCTTTCTCTTTCTCTTTCCACATTCTCTTCAGACTGTTATCCAATGGGCTGTTGAATATTGCAGACTCTTTGACTGACATTCAGTTTTCATTCATTTAATTCCTGAACAAGCAAAAAGTCAATTCACTGCAAATATGAAGCACTACATTAATGCACTTGTTCACATGGCTGACATCCCATTTAAGCACAAGAAATCAGACTGTCCAGATTATGTTTTTATTCAGTTTCTTAAATTAGTCTCATACCAGCACATACCTCAAAGGAGCAAATAAAGGAAATTCAGAGATAAAACCCAACAAAACACTAATGTCCTTCACCCATCTAAAATGTATTATGTGAAAGAGTTTTATTCTATGGTATCTTAATTTTAACAACAAATACCTGATTCCAGCCCATAAAATGCATTCAGTATTCCTAAGCGTGGCGATACAGCGAACATGTGCTCCATTGAGTGAGTGCATCTTAACCTGCAATGATCATTAGAGCTGCTGGCATAGTAAAGCTTTTCCCAGGTGATCATTCCAGCAGGGCTCTGAGTGATACTCATATTAAACATATCCTAGATATAATCTTTTTTTTTCTTCAACAGAAATGCAAATTGGGAATAACAACAGAGTACTGGCTGATTACTTCTCCCACCATCCTCCCATGAGTGAATGCCACTCGCATCTGACACAAGGTGCTCTGTGTCTACAGATGTTACCCAGCAAAGATACACCAAGTGAAACAGTTGTGTTCACTTTACCAAGGCATTACCAACAAGCCCTGTAAGGGCCATCACAGTAAATGTGTGCTTGCTACTCCCACTAACACAGTGTCCTTGGGTATCATTCCCGAACACCCACTGCAGTTTTCCCTCACTGAGAAACCTCTGCCTTTGATTATGTACTGTTTAACTGACAAATAGCAAAGTGGAGCCACATGGAGAATGAGCCCTGGTGTTTTCAGAGTCAAGATTAAAAATCAAAGCAAACACTGAAGCCTGACACACATTATTGACTGGATGAGTCCATAAACGTCTGAATTTGTCAGTTATATATTTAATATATTTTTTGCATATAAACAAAAAACAAATCTATATATATATTTCCAATTTCATATGGATAATAATGGCAAATGCCTGTGTCTGAGGACTGGACAAACTGGGATGCATACGGCCTCCCAGCAAAGGACGACAAGCATAAACAGAAAATTTGTACGCAACTATTTCCTATAAAGACGACTCCTCTCCCCATGTCCTTGATTCACAGATGTACGCACCCCTGTAGACCTTCTTCAGCCATCAAATCCTCAGAATTCGTAGCGCCACCTGGAGGTGACTTTCAATATGTGAGCTGACAGCGGGAAAATGGGTGAATCTGATTATTTTTTTGAGTATGCTTTTATGTGAGGGACGTGGTCACTCTTCCAAAGGAAATGGTCTGGATCTCCTTCCGGGGCCTAGCAGCATCCCGGGCCTGACGGTTTTAAAGGACACCTGGCTTGGTGGCGCTCCCCTCGACTCGCGCTGATCCCCCCACTCCCCCGGGCAACTCTGAGCAGCAAGCGGCCGTTCAGAGGCCGTCGCCAACGGCGGTGAGGATTGCGGGTCGCACCGGAGCTGCTTGGTATGGGGGGGATGAGTGGGGGGAGGGGGGGGTTTTCCTCGTCGCGCAAACTCGGCCCCTCGCTGCCCGCGTCACCTCCCGCCAGCCCTCACAGCAGCTGCCAGTCGAAGGCGAACATGACGTTGACCACCTCCAGGCTGCGGGCGATCTCCTCCATGATGCAGTGCTGCTGCCAGAGCTGGTGGAGCTTGCGGTAGCGCTCCGGGGAGAGGTGCAGGGGGTTCCCACGGCTGCAGCGGGAGGAAAAGACCACTCTAAAACCACCCGGACCTAATCACCACTTTCCAGCAAGGAAAATGCAGACATATTCCAGTACAAAAGAAATTTAATGTGTATGGATCTCCACTGACAGGCAGGTGTGACGACCACCGGGTGACATCAGGAAGGCCTTACCCGAGCTGAGGATCCGTTTCCCCATAGTCGTCGAGGTAAGGGGCCGGGTGCGTGCTTCCTCTGGTCTTACTGGCCATCAGAACCACCTCGCACTCCCGAATCCTGCGGGGAGGAGCAAACGGACCACCACCGTAACCGTGGAGATAACCGGCGAACGCGCGCGAGTCCCCCCGTCGGAGCGGCGGCGACGGCCCCCTTACCTGAGGAACATGCCGACTCCGGCCCCGCAGGTGGCGGCGTGGGCGGTGCAGGCGCCCACCTCGGCCCCGTCCAGCTGCTCCTGGCAGCACAGGCTCTGCGAGCACAGCATGGCGCCGCAGAACAGGCACAGCGTGGGGTGCTTCCTCTCGTCGTCCGACGACCTGGGGCACCTGCGGGGGGCGGGGCAGAGGGGCGGCACGCACCCGTCAGAAACGAGCGAGGGAGGAGCGCGGGGCTTTGGGCTCACACGGGGGCCGGCGGACATCGACTCCACTTACTGAAAGTGACAGGCCTGGTTGAGCAGAGCACTGTAATCCTCTGGAAGATCGATTAACCGGTTTTGTTTCCTGGGATACCTGGGAAAGAGAAGCGTCTGGGTCACTCGCTGATATTGGGACACTGAGTAAAGGGAGTTTGGAGATTGAATCTGTGCTCACCTAATGACTGGAAGTTCTCCTTTCAGAGCTTTAGTTACTGTTGGGTTCTCACACCATCTGGAAACACATATACACAAACATGTAGCACCCTGCTGCACCCATTTTTGGCATAGATTGCTAAGTGTTAATGATGTCAATAAAACAGCAGACCAATTGATAAAGGAAAGTGGTCAAAAGAAGCAGGAGAACTTATATAACATTGACCATTCAACAAAACAAAGTTTCAAACTACAACTATCTGAATTACTTGATCTCCTATTGATTATGGGTAAGGAACTAAGTGTGATACCTCTGTAATAATGGTGAAACTGTCTCCCTGTGATCATGGAAGAGCTGGAACAAGTTGGAGGGCAAGGCCAGGTAACTGCAAAGCGCCTCCATCTGGCCATCAGTGGACACTGCCAAGGATCCACAGAATCACTTTTTTCACTCTTTGATTCATGCATGCACCCGCACCCAATGAAAAGACTTGAGCAATACAGAGCACGTTATTGTCACCCTTCGTTCAAAAGGGGCACACTTCGGTTACAGCATCGCATATAGAAAGAAATAAGAATGGCATCAAGAAATGGCTGTCATCAAGGAACTGCCAATTTCCACTTTACAGAGATACATATCTAAGCATAATGTTAAAATGAACTCTTAATGACTGCATAATGTATCATTGTTAACTGATAAGGGCCAATCACCTGCAGTGCTGGAGAGCTCCTCTGGGGGAGGCACTCCTGTAAGACAGCTGAAGAAGAGAGCAGAGCAGCGCAGGAAGGGGGCGATTCCTCTCCTCACTCTCTCTGCCACACACCAGCCAGGCATGTCTGCAGTCAGCCTGTTCACAGAGAAAAGGCTTTCTGACATTGTCCTTTTGCGGACTGACTCAGTGCTGCCCCCTGGTGGAGACTGGGAAAAGCTACTCACCCTTCGGTGTACTGTGACACGGTCCTGTAGAGCTCAGCTGCCAATCTCGACTGCTCCCCCTCAGCCCCTCCCACCACCCCTGGGGTGTCTGATCACACAAATAAAGAGAACCTTACAGTCAGAGTGCACATAAAATTCTGGATGTCACCAACTGTTCCAACTTAGCCTGCTTGCAAGAGTGCTTCACTCTGTATTTAGCCTTTGCTCTGGTAAAGTTTTACCAGGTTGACCTGAATGTCTCACTGCCTGCAGTTACGGTGTGCATCCAACATCTTACCCTGAGAGGAGAGCAGGATCTGCAGCACGTGGGCCATGGTGACCAGCTGCAGGAGGTGCAGATGGTTGTAGGCCGAGCTGATAGCGGAGGGCTGCAACTTCACTGTCTCCTCCTGGTAGAGCGCTGGAATGGCCAGCACAAGCCCCACCTGCGAAGAGCCAGAGTGAAAACAATGCGTGTACAGCTGAAACACAGGACCAAGTACCTGAGCAAAGGCTGCACAGCAGTGCTGCTGGGAGGTGAAGCCCAGAGCTGGTCACAACAATCAACTGTCAAACTTAGGATTTCATCTCCATATGCACCCAAGAGAAACTGTCCAATGTAATGCCTGCTGATTTCCCCATAGGGCGATCACCAGCCTGTTAACCCCAAAAAAGCAGGTGACTTACCAGTAGGTGAAAGCAGTCCACTTCCAGGATGGAGGGTGTGCCTTCAACATCTTTTATGGGTAACAGGGCTGGAGACCGAAGAGCAGCTCAGTACACAAACAGTACAGCATAGTCATTCCATGTTACACCATTATACACGGGACAAAGAGATCGGCAGCAATAGAAGTCACTTCATGAGTCCAAATGGCTAACACACGTGTTTAACAAAGAAACAACAGCTACTGTGTGAGCCATTAGTTTTTCAATGAATGTGAACGTACCTGCCAGCATGCCCAGGAAGTGCCTCTGAATGACTGCCTGAGAGCATTTCAGTCGCTGTGCTGCTGAAAACTGCACCACTGCCTTCAGACCTGCAAGCTGAAACAGACCCAGCACCAGAGAACTTCTCAGTCAGTCTGTATCACTGGAAAAGCAATGGCCAAATCCAATATTTCTGTTGGGGAAAAGGGGGTTGAATTGCTATGCTATACATATCATAGATCCCCATTCCAACCCCGTCTCACCTGTCTGTTTTGCAAGGAGCCAAACAGCGGCTTCTCCTCCTCAGTGAGCATGTTTTCTGTCGGGAGAATAAGACTCTATCAAGGACAGCAGTGCCACACTACCTGCTCAGTCAGCTCGGCAGTCATTCCCTCCACCTGACATTTGAGAATGTGTACCAGGTGTTAGCTAAGGCAGGGGGGCCTCACCGATGGCCTGGATGGTGAAGGCGCAAGTGTTCCACGACATGATTGGCACCCGAGGGTCCAGCTCATTGGGCGCCACCTTCAGGCCGACACGGTGAACCGTGGTGGCACACACCACCAGCATCTCGGCGATGCTGTCCGAGTACCTGGTGCTGAGGACAGGAGGGGGGTAGTCAACCACAAGCTGATGTCACTCTCACTTCCTGGGAAGTAAAGGCTAAGAGCTAAGACAGGACGGCTGGACTCACGGGGCCTGGACGCCGAAGCTCAGGATGGATCTGAAGTCGGCCTGGCCTTCCCCGCACAGCTGGCTGTCCATCTCACCGCTGGCTTCTGTCATGGGGAAACAAAGAAACGAGTCTGTCTCCAAGAAACCACTGCCCTGTTCCTCTCAGAACTACGAGCACCAGCAGAGTGGGCCGCTGCTGTTGGGCTGCTGCTGTTGTACCCTTAGGCAAGGTGCTTAACCCAGAACTGCCTCAGTACCTTTCCAGCTGTATAAATGAACAACATGTTAAAAAAAAAAGTCATCCTAGATAAGAGCATCTGCCAAGCAACCAAACTGCAATTGTAAAGGTGCTTTATCATTGGAGGCATTCATCCTTGTAAATTCTCCTTGTAAATGATTCACATCAATAAATGATCAAAAGATTTTGCAGTAGAGATTTAAATAGTAGCACAGAGTGTTAGGCTAGTGTTTTACAATATCAAGTGTTTTTGCCTAATAAAAGGCATTTTGACTGTACTGTGGGTCAGATTGTCTCACAGTCTTACCAGTCCCCTGGGCCTTGAGCCCGTTGACCCGGGCCAAGATGATCTGGATCCAGCGCGGGAGTGTGAGGAGCTGGCCCACTAGCTCTGCATTCTCACTGTGGGGACACACATATACACACTTATGTCACCATCACAGGGGAAGCTTGAAACGGAGCAAGCGTTAATCCAACAGCCACATACCCCTAACTCAGCTCATTCAGAGATGCGGAAAGTAGACCTATAGTGTCAAATATCTAGATCACCTTTCCTGTTAATGTATACTGTACACATACACACATGAAATTAAATGAAATGCAAACACTGACCATGTTTTCAGTTCCCTGAAACCCAGCACAACCACAATTGTGCTAGACCACAAGAAGGGGAAGTGACCTACTAGTTGAGGGCGAGAGGCTCCAGGGGGATGAGAGGGATCACAGTGTTACAGAGGGACTTGCAGAGGGGGCAGAGGTACTCCCCATTCTCCAGATCGATGATGAGGTCCGCGTGGAGGCGATTCCGTGTGGTGTTCTGCACTGCTTCAAAATACCTGGCACGCACACGCACACACACGCGCACACACACGCGCACACACACATACACAGTTAATTTATCATCAAAGAATGAAGACTGCACAAAACCATGGGCATAGCAGAAATTTTACATATTAGTCTGTTGACACTGGAGGGTTGCTGGTCACTACTCACTTCTGCCAGCAGGTGGCATGCATGACATGGCCACAGCTGCCTGTGTGGGTCCCCACAGCTAGGTCAGGATGCATGAAGAGAGGGTCGAAGGTTTCTGCCACACAGAAAAAAGTCACGACTGTGAGGAGAGGCTCGTTTGGGCAGAGAGGCTATTCAGTATTTTCAATACACAGCAGTGGTGCAGGCAAGAGGTTTTGATTATATCGCTGTTGTTAGTGTTATGGGACTGAGGAGGCTGACAGAACTTCACAAGCGTGAAATTAGAAAGTTTCTGTTTCTGTGTCAAGAGAAACAATTTGCAATTCAAAGTAAACCACACAGTTCATTCTAAGTGCTTTCATTCTCTACTACGTTTTACTTGTTGGCCAGCAACTATATCGAATGCCACGTGTTATCCAGGATGTGTGTACATTATCACGTATCATTGTGTGCTTATCTGGTCAACGAACACAAGTAATGTTTTTATTGCTAAATCCGTCTTGTGTTTAACAGTGTGTTGCCTGGCACTGCAACCAATAACATATTCGTCATTATTTACTGACTTCTGGAATGACTCTGGATAAAGAATGCCCACTGGATGTCGACAATGCAAGTGTAATCTTATGGGTACAAATCTTGTTTGTTGCACCAGATAAGAATATCTACTTGATATCAATAATGTAAATGTAATGATAAATGTACTCAGCTTGTATATCGCTCTGGACAAGAGCATCTGATAAGTGACTAAATATAGATGCAAGTTTAAATTCTTTCACTCATTAGCTTCTGAAGGCTGTAATGTGGAGTCAGCATGGGACCGTGTGACTGACCTGAGTTGGGCAGGGCCTTGCCCCGGCACTGGGTCAGCACTGCGGACCTCTGCACGCACGCGGTGAGCACCATGGCAGGGGCGTCGGCCTGCACTTCCTGCTCCTCCTGGCACAGGATGCAGGTGAGCACCTCCCTTTCGGCCAGCGTCACGCCCCGCTGCGGCCCCACCGCCACTCGGGACTCGCCCAGCTCCATGGCGCAGCTGCAGAAAGAGCTCAGCTGTCACAGAGCGCCTGCCTCTCACTTTCCGCCACACACAAACAGGCCTTGCCACTCCAATCACATCACTTGAGCCCGATGTAGGCAAGCAACATCATATCCACACTTCCTGGTCCCAGTCACCAGCCTGGTATATCTCCTTGTCTGCATCTCCTTATCTCCCAGCATCCCTCAGCCCCACACATATCAGTGCAATCGAATGGTTTCCCTTATCCCCCCCGCCCCTAAAATTATAGTGGAAGTGAACCATTCACATTGGCCACCCCATTTCACAGTGTAACTGAGCAGGTCTCCCCCTCCCCACCTCACCTCTCAATGGAGGCTGAGGGCTCCCCCTGCCCCCCGCTTTCTGGCATGTTCTCGTAAAGCATCTTATGCGTCTCGATGAAGTTCTTCTGCATGGCCGACATCTGGGCCATGATCTTCTGCCTGTGGAGTTTGGCTGCCTCCGCTTTCCTCTTCCGCTCCGCCTTCTCCTTGTCCTGAACGCTCTGCATCACAGAAATATGGCGGCTTGCACAACCTTCACATAACTCTCCAGACACATCAGATGCAGTTCATTCTCTGATTGCTGGTGCTCAAACACAAGTCTGATCTACAGACGAAGCTAACCCCAAGCTCACACGCAGGGTTATCTGACGGGTAAAATCAGGATTTCAGTGCAATATTCATTACTTGAAACTGGTCTTATCTACCAGTGACAATTCAGGCTGGCAACATATTCACCCAAGAGTCTGGTTGCCCTGTCTCCAAGTTACCTCCTCTGGCTTGGTATGGTCTACACTCATGGAAGTAGGGGGGCTGGATTTCTCCCGTAGACATTTGATGGTTTCAAACATCTATAAGAAAGACAATCAAGGAATCAGAAATGGTCACCAATGTGGTAGAGGTGACACTTCTGTATTTTCTACCCTTTAACTACTGAATTCCCAGTTGTGTATTAAGCTTGCCTTATACACCATCTGCATTCATGCATGAGTATGGCAGCCTAAGTGCAATCCATCAACTAAGTAACTCAAAGGTGCCTGATGAGTTATTAGCAGGTGTTTAAGAGTGATGTGACAGGAAACCCTGGCCAACATAAAACCATCCTGCTGTGGCAAATTGGGGCCAAACAGAGTTGGCTGAAGACAGGGCAGAGAGTGACACACACCGTGTCTTCAGCTGCTGGGCTCTGCCTGCATTCAGAATGAGAGCATTTCCTAGGAGAGGATATTTCTGTGCTTATGATTTCACTGCCCTCTCTCTTCTCTTACTGGCTGAAGGCTCTTACCTGCAGGGTCCACTGGATCATGTCCTTCTGAGCTTCTAGGGCAGGAAGTGCCTTCAGCTTGGACAGAAACTGGAACAGGGATTTCATATGCTCCGAACCACTTCCTATGAGAGGCACAAAATAATCAATCATATAGAAAACCTGGCTTACGTGACATGTACTCAGAAATAGCACCTTAACATAGCTATCCCTAAGATGAGCTGCTGTATTAAAATGACTTGTTTGCAACACTACAGCACACATCAATGTGCTTTGAAAGTGGAACAGTGTTGTATTGTCAGCTGGTACATCTCACACAGCTTTCCAGCAGCCATATGAACAGCCAGATAGAGAAGCCATAACACACAGCAGGCAAATTCCTCAGCGAGGCGTGCAGTGAATTGGTCTGACATGTTAGGAAGCCTGTTCTAAGACTGTGACTTTACAAAGGGTTAAATAAAGATCAGTATGGTCTTCATTTCCACTGACAAGGACCAAGCATAAAGGAACACACCTCACAAGTTCACTTCAAACGAATAATACACTATATGGCCAGAAGTATGTGGACACCTGACCATCACACCTATATGAGCTTATTGGACATCCCATTCCAAAACCATGGGCATTATTATGGAGTTGCCCCCCCCCCCAGCTGCCAGATAATTAGTATTAGTGTAAACAGATAGTGTATGTGGTGCCTTTAGGCAGGATAATCACCCCTGGCCTTGAGGCTAAAGTCAAAGGCCACCTCTTCCTCACTGCTGGCCTCCAGCTGGGTTTTCTCCTCTACTAGACCTTGGCCAATGAGGTGCAGGGCCTGCAAATCACACACACAATCACAAACACATATATATCTGTCACAATGAACACAACACTAACCACAACCAAGAGATACACATCACCAATCTAAATTAACTTGAAGCTGCACTTCATGTTCTTTCTCCCCTCATTCAATGGTACTGAGAGTATGGCATTTTTCCACCACTTCTTTCCTCTTCCTTGTTTGGTGACATAGCTGGTTCTGTTTGGCCTGCACCCACATACCATAGGGCAAACGTCAGTTTGTGCAGCATTTAGAACCAGGAGTGAGTGCTGCTCTTTTTTGAAAACAAAAAATTCAACAAGAACAAAAACAACATTTCCTCTTTTTTCGTTGTGGCAGACCGTAGCCTATGGTAGGAAGTGATGAATCGTAGATAAGCAACAGAGCTGAAACAGAAAGGAGAAATGACACAGGAACGCAAGATTGAGAGAAAACCCAAAACAGCACAAGGGAAAGTGACAGAGTGTGTGTGACAGAGACATCAAAACAGGCCTGAAAAGAGAGGGAGAGAGACGGTACCCTCTGCACCATGGCCTCAGTCCACTGCGTGGCCCAGTCCTCCGCCACTCTCTGCAGCACACGGCGCAGCACGTTGATGAGGACGTCGCAGTTGAGCAGGCGCACGATGCTGGAGAACGGCGGGGAGAAGGGAGGCGGCACGGGGGGCGGCAGGGCTGGGGACAGGGAGAGAGGGGTGCGAGACTTCAGTCTGTGCCAAGCCCGCTGAGGCACCCGGGAGTCTGATTCCAAACACGAGAGCTGGTGCCCTTCCAAACGCAGCGGGGATGTCAAGGGCAGACTAACTGGTTGCTCACAACACCGTGTGCCAATACTCGGTGCCAAACTTGTCAGAGCGCAGAGCTCACCTTTATCACTACCCTCCTGATTCTTTCTCTTCTTCTGAGCATCCTCGGCCTGAAATACAAGAGCATATTGACACATCACAGCCTTTAGGCATAAGGATGAAGAGCCAAAGATAAGAACCAGCAACAGTTCTTCAGAGGCAAGTAAAAACAGAGATACCTTGCTGTGCTGAGATTTGGAGTAGTGGTAGAAGAAGGGGTTGAACTCCTGAAGGCATTCTTTCTTCACCTCATAAAGGCCATGGCCAGAAACTCCAGGTTTCCTAGGGCAGTGTACCATAGAGCCAACCAATCAGATTCTTACACTTCTGTATCTTCTTTAAAAATTCATCAAAAATGCACTTACTTGAAAGTGGAAACTTTAGAGATGACACTTTCCAGACCAGTTTCATGGCTTTCCTGTTGAGACACAGTAAATATCCTGTTCACAACCACCGCATCGACACATTCGACACTTGCAGGATATTGGAGCAGAGCCTTTTCACCACCATGGTAGAGGTAGGTGACGGATTTGGAAGCAGTTCAAGTCTCACGTTTTCTGGCAGGCCCTTGACCAGGCTGCTGTGGGCCATGGGCTCGATGCACAGTAGGTGGATCACCTCCCTCATGGTCACGTCCTCCTTGGTCACCTCACTGATGCCTGGAACATACCTCTCACCTGCAAATCAGGGGTGTTCATGTCACAATATGATCTATTGCCATTTTAGCATGACATCTGGAAAGTGGGGAAAAAAGGTTGGAACTAAATCATGTGACACTATGAGTGGAGTGAAGCTGATGACAGCACTATAATTAAAACCTATGTAAGAGCTGAGTGCCTTCTGTGTGATCATTTTGTGCTCTTTGTTTCCACCTGCATGTATAAAACTGATACACAAAGATGTCATTCTTCACAAAGCCCTCTGTGTACTTTCCTGAAATGTTAAGGATGTTGTATCTTTCCTGAGCGAAGCAGATTATCTGCTTCACAGCCTTGACTGGTTTCTGCCCTGTGTGGGTCTAAGGAAGCACACAGGCCATGCCCGATCAGCAATAGATATGGTTTCACCTGGCTCAAGTTTAAAAGAATGTTTTTGAGTTTTTCATTTTTAATTAACTGCTAACCACAGTATATTTCAAAACGCAATTATAACTTTTCTGCCTTGATACTTCCTAGAAATGACGTATGCGCCTATTTGAGAGTTGCACGCCTTATCACCGCATAAAAATAGTGATGTACACTACTGAACGTTGGAATTGCTCTGACTTCTCTATGTGAGTTGTTGGATGACTTTTCTCCTGAGAGCTTTCAGAATAAACACGGAACTGTCTCACTGCACTCTGACTCTGTTTCATCACTGAAGTTTCACTGAAGGTGAGCTTCCACGACACCGATTGCCTGCATCACTGCTGTGTGGAGTGGAGGTGACGGGCTTCACTAAAGTAGCAGAAGTGGAAGCAGCACTACTAGGCAGCATGGCAGTGGACTCACCTATGATGATGATCAGAAGGTGAAGCATCTCCTCCGTTAGCCTGTTCCACTGCTTCAGGAGCTCCTGCGGCAGGCCAAGGAAACAGTCAACAACCACTGTGCCAATGTGTGGATTTCATCACAGAGTTTCATTCTCTAGTTCACTCAGTACGGTTTACCTGATCTTTGGTGGAGCAGCTCCCATTAAAAATATCAAACAGCTCAAACCTCTGAAGGATTAGCATCACAAAGTGATTGGGGTCCATTTTAGAAGCAGCGATCTGTGAGTACAACAGAGTGTTAGGCACTATTTGAACAGCAGTTTATGGTTTAAGTGGATCTATCAAAAAAGCCCAGGAATGTCTCACTGGGAACAGTCCACATACCTGTAGCATGATAATGTCCTTATCAAACATCTCATCTCTACATTTCACATCCTGGTAATAGTACACCTGGAACAAGAGAAAATTGTGTAAGAAAATCACATTAGCAATTCTGATCACGATTTCTCTCATTACTTCTCAGTTAATCTCTTTGTGGTTCCAAGTCAAAAGCTGCCATCACACAGGCCAAACACCCACGTTTCTGAGACTTTTTAAACAACACACGGAGCAGGGTTATGACCCCATGGGGTTATAAGGGTTACAAGACCTGGGCACAGCCCTGAACCCTGCGCCCTCACCTGGCTGACGAGCGAGAGTCCGTTCCTGCGCCACATCTCTGCAGAGACCTGGGCGGCCAGCACCACGCAGCGCAGAGGGTGCTCCGCGAAATAGGTGAAGTCCGAGCACTCCTGCAACAAAAACAGGCTCATCTGCGCTAAGCACGTCAAGGTAGCACAGGCTAACCGACTCGCACCACACACCGCTGATTTACTAAAAGGGACAAAAAGCTGTGATCAAAAGCAAGCATTCACATGTAACGGGCACCTACCAAATGCACGTATTCATGGAGGCGTTTGATCGCCCCGGTCCTACATAGGTGGACGTACAGACCTGGGAACATCAAAGAACAATGTCAGGAAGTTTATTCAATGAGCTACAACAACAAAGTCAGACAAACGAGTGCACAATAAAGAAGCAGCAAATAAAGGCGCATGTTAAATGGAATCAGAACTTGGAGCACTGACGACAGACGGATGGACAGATGGACAGACGGAGAGATGTCCCCTCACCGGCCAGCAGCCTGGAGATGGGCAGGTGGATGCTGACGGGCTCCTGCGACACCTTGTAGGGCCGGGCGTGCAGGATGTGTTTGCACATGTAGGAGTCGACGGCCTCACTGTGGAAGGGCTGGTTGTTGCAGCGCATCAGTGCACTGTGGCACTCTTTAAAAGCCAACAGCAGCACCTCTTCCTGTGGAGAGATCCCACATTCAAACACAGACCTGCCTCTCGATGACATGCGCAGAGGGGTGTCACCGGAATCGGTCACAGAGACCCAGGTCAACCCCAACCCCCACCCCCACCCTTCCAACAGGACTCACATCAGATGCGCACCAGTCCTGGAACATGGAGAGGATGTGCCTCAGCTGGATCTGGATGGAGAACCCTGCCTCCCACTCCGGCTCCACCTCGATGTGCTGGCCAAACTGCCGCTTCACTTCCTCCATCCCCTGCGAGACAGATCAATCAACTTCCTGTCTCATCTGCCTTACTTCATTCACTTATTTTACACAGTTGCTGTGCCGATACTAGCTACCAAGCTAGCTACTAGCTACATAGGTACGAATGCTTATATATGCATAGGCCATGTTTAATGGGATTTTTATGTGGGCTACAGAAGTGGTGTCAAAGTAAAATAAATCACAGTTGTGTGAAGTGAAGGTACCTGCATGCAGGACAGCATTCCCAGAAAAGAGCGGAAGCCCTCCAGAAACTGGGTGCGGAGCTTGCTGGTCCACACCGTGGGCTTGCTAATCAAAATATACCTGCAAAGAGAGGTGACACTGACACTTTGCCTGACACAAGCCATCTGTACAATGAGCTGTCGGCCTTGGCCACCTTCAGCTGGGCCCTCACCTGAGGTCGAGGAAGATCACCTGAATCCTGGAAAACTTGTCAGAGTTGTAGCCCTGAAAATGGAAGCGGTTGTTGGCGTCCAGATGTTCGGAGAGCATCTCCATCACCGTGTCCACAAACACCTTGACCACGTTCCCCTCCTCTATCAGCTGCCTGGCCTGAGCACGGGGGGAGAAGGCCAATGTTAGGCAAAGGAGGGCCCACTTAGACCCTCTGCACTGTTTCCAGTTCAGCCGGAACGATCCGGGCGCCATGCGCTCACCAGAGTGGGCACGGTGAAGATCTGCACGGACAGAGCGATGACGGAGATGCTTCTGTCGTGGTCATCACTGATGAAGTCCTTCTGCAGCTGCTTGTAATGCTGACAGTAGAGACACAATGGGCCATTACTAGCACCAGACATCCACCTCCACAAGTTATTCAGTATGCTGTTACCCACTTACACTTAATCAAAACCAGTTTCTGAAGTATTGGATGTGGACCTCCTGAAGCTAGCGAGACAAACCTGCTGAGAGCGGCTTAAATACATTCATGCCATTCTTTTTACTATGAATGTCTGCCACACTCACCTTGGTAAACTCAATAGCAAACAGCCTTTTGTACTCAGTTTCCATCAACAAGCTGCAGACAATCAACTCGTGAACGATCTTCCGGGCCCCTGTGGCAGAAAAACATGACGCACGGTAAGTGTTATGCGATGTTACATCACAGGGACAAAGCCAATAACAAGGGCTAACATTCATGACCTCTGGCACGCTGACCTTTGTAGAGCCTGGCATCATGTAGCATCAGTCGGCTGATGAGGCTGGGTTGGTCTGCAACTGGGTTGGGCTCCAGCGCCACCTGGCAGAACACCTGCCTGAACCCCACTGCGGACCAAAGAGAACATCACACTCCACTCAGACTACCTCCTCATACATACCTACAAACAACCCATTCAGAGAGGCCTAAAGAGTCTATGTGAATGGACACCTCTGGGTAAGAAAAGGCATGAACCTGAGTAGCTGATAATCTGCTGGAACCAGGTCCCTAAACGCAAGGCGAAGCTCTGATGGGCCATGACTGCAGAGTGCAGGATCTCCACACGCAAGGGCTGCAGGGAGATGTGCTCCGAGTTGGACTGGAAAACACAGACAGAAGACATGTAGAGCTCCCGTTCTGACTCACACACATATGTTCACGCTCTCATTCTGATGGAAACGTGTGCATCACAGCACTTTTGTCAAGCCAGTTCAAGAGGTAACCCTTTATGCCAAAGGAGAAGACTTTACAAACGGAATGCAGAGACGTCCTTCAAAGCATTTATTCAGAATCTGAGCAAGTCATAATTCATGCTAAGAAACAGAGACAACACAGTAACAGGTGGGTGTTGGTGGTCAGTTCTGTATGATCCTGGATATTTGAGGGGAACGCAAAACCGGTTTCCCCCCCTTAGGGCTTGCCACTCTTACCCGGATGAGATCCTTTGCTTGCTGACAGGCATTTCGGGTGCCCCGTTTCACAGCTCTGCGCCCCTGAAACAGACCGACAAAACAAACTGGCGTTTTCACGACCTTCCTATCAAACGTTTCACAGAACTGAAACTCAACTTGAAAGCTTAGCTCAACCTGCAGACAATATGCAATTAACTAAAAGTCACATGGATACCACCACCAAGAATGCTAATTGTAGAGTACATATTTGTTTTTAGATTATATAATGGAAATGATGTCACATGACCCTGCTGACATACCTCCTTGTCGATGAGGGTGGTGTGCATCTGCGCCTCCCGCTGGTCACAATACACTGAGCGCTGCAGGGTGTAGATGACGTGGTCGTACGAGTGGTGCTCATCATTGTACAGCACGCAGTAATATGTGTCTTCCTTCACGCTGCAGACAACATAAGTGTCATTACAGGGGTCACAGTAACCTCTCCACTCCCAGCTCACGCCATACAAACATCCTTTACTGCTGGGTATAATATAAAAAAATTCCAAGCCACTGTCTTTGCTCGCTAGAGGACAGAGGGCGCCTGGCCAGCACAGAAGGGTGAATTCCCCTTCATAATTGCTTTCACTTTCTTTTACAGTGTGTTCTGGGTGGAAAAACCAGCACCTAAAACCTTGGGTGCTTTCCGTTACGCCCTGGTTGGCTTTGTTTCCCTGATGGTGTACATCACGCAGTGTGGCTGACATCCAGCGCTGCGTACCTGGGCTGCAGCTCAGGCGGCAGCTCGTAGTTCTCCTCCCACACCAGCAGGTCCACTGTGTAGCGCAGCAGCACCTGGAACAGCTTCAGGGCGCGCTCCTGTAAGCCCGCCTCCAGGATACAGTCCCCGTCCTGCAAGACAGCGGCTCGCGTCATCAGCCATGAGGGGGTAAGAGCAAGGTCTCTTCCCAAAGCTTACACATCACTTTCACTGCTGTCGGATACTGACCACCCCTTTAGACTACAGAGCATAGGAAAAGGCAGGAGCTTCAACTAATTCAGTTATTCCTATTATCTTATGAATTTTTCAGTTCTTTACAGTTGACAGCAGTGTGTACATCAAGCTTGCTCAAAAGCAAAGTATGTACATCAGACAGTAAGTTTTTCTTACACATCTGTGGATAATATGTGGACAATATGAGGATGATGGCATGCAATATATTTTCCAAAAATGAAAGAGAGGACATATAAAAACGTATTTGATTACAACAAAGCAGACAACTAACTATTGCCAAAATCCCTGGGTTCCAAGGCTGTCCTGAACAACAGACCTCGGCAGCACTTTAACGAATCAATATTGCTTATTATGACTTGGCCCAGAAAATGCACCTTTAAACAAAATAACAATGGCCACTGGAAGTGGATCATGAGCTCTGTGCTTTCCCAGCATAGCAATTCACAGAATGCCTTGAACAGCAAAGGAAGAGAAGGCAAGAACACTGCTCTTCCAGTTCATAACACATTTTATTTGGCAGAAACACAAGATCGGCTCAAGAATGTTATAACAACCTTTTAGCCCATTTCCACTACATTTAAGCAAAATGTTCAATCAGTCTACAAACAGTAAGCAGTAAGCACTAAAGTAATAAAATAAAATGCTGTAATGACCCTATAATATACTACAGATTTGACACATGCTAAAGATATTTTGACTGGAGAATCTGTGCAACAGGATTCTTTTGTGTAAATTTAATGGATTTAACACACGGGATACGTAAACCTACACTCCAGTAACTCAGGCAACCTTTGCGTTCTGCAGTCAAGCTGTTTGGAAAACAGCACTTGTTTTCTCACATGCTATCTACACTACCCATCACACCAGCTTGTCACATGCAGGATGGAATCTTTCACGGAAAAATCAACTGTGATATATTCCATGAAGGCTTCCATAATTAAACCAGAGAGACTATTTAATCCTAATGCGTCACATCTTGTTACAGCTGCAGACATAAAAAAACATGCAGAACAGCAGGGTTTAATTCAATTGAGGCACCTGCTGTTTACTGAAACAGGCGCAAGGAAATGAGCGGGGGGGTAGTCTGTGTGTGCTGATCTTATCTGAGCAGGTCGAGTGATCCCTCTGACAGGATAAGGTAGGAGGACCAGGTCCTTTGTGATGCAGCACCATGAATAGCAGAATAGCATGAATAGCTTTATAACTTGCTTTACAAAATACAGTGGTACTGCACTGCCAACACATGTAAACTAAAAAGGTAATATTCCAGTCAAAATACAGGCAACTGGCATTAAGGTGATCATACAGAGGCTAATAACTTGAATGGTTTAAACATGTTTCAGATATAAGTGGGCCTAACGTCTACTGCTGTTTTTCCAAGTTACTTATCTGCATCTTCCCCCTTCTCTCTGTCTGACGTAGACTTCCTGCAAGTCACTTTCCCAGGGAATTACTTGTTCCAGAACACCAGGGCCAAGGTCAGAAGGGTCTCTGGTCAGTGTTTACCCACGAGCCTCTGTGTTTCATGGGATGAGGCAGGAGGATGCGAAGTGTGGGGGTGGGGGTGGGGGGTTTATAAACACTAACTCCCCTGCAGCGCCTCCAACCCCCCTCCCCAGCTGTGAAATTTACCGTCTCCATGGCCACCGCGGCCCCTGGGTCATGCCTGGTGCAGCAAGGTCCGGTCTTCCAGGCCTCCAGGTCTCCACAGTCGCAGAAGCCCCCGCCAGAGGAGGCGTGCATCTGTGGGGCACACACAGAGGTCACAGGGGGTTGGCATGGAGAGCCCCAGAGAGAGAGCAGGAGAGGCTAGAGGTTCATCACTGAGTAAACACTGAGCAATCCACTCATAACAATGCTTTGGACAGCACTCATCAACACATGGGTCGGTCACAGTTCCATTTTCCATGTCCTAATGTCCCCTTAAGACAACAACGATGATTTCTGTACAAATATGATGTGCGTGATCACCGGCAATTATGAAAATTGAGCATAATTGATGGAACCACCACTAAAATATAGCTGATAATTATGAATGAATCCCAAAGAAATGTTTGGACAGAAAGGAGACCTGCCTTGTAGCGATGGCCTTTGTGGACACTGTTCTGGAAGCAGTCCATGCAGAGCACACACGTGGGATCAATTGCGCAGTCCCTGGAAACCGAGACAAAGTGAGGTCAGACTTAAACACTGCTCAAATTCATCTCAATTAAATACACTCAGAAAAACACAGGAGGTCTGCTCAATAAAACCACTGTAATAAATAATATCTGCTGTTTAACTGCTACTGGATAGTCAAAACTAATTCATAAATAAGAATACGAACTCTTCTTGGCCACCTTAGCAATGAAATGTTTATTTACATGGGCAGCCATATAGACCATATTTATGGCACCATTTAATACCATTCAGCCTGATGCTTTCACTCCATCCAAACCGAATGAGTAGCATTTGCCAGCATACTGTTATTTAAAGATTAGTCCTGAAGTTCTGGTACAGGAATATCTTTCCTTTGACATATGAAGTCAATTTAGCAAAGTTACAGTAGCCTATGTAGGGCATGTCCCCTCTTCTACATGCTAGAGTGAAAGGCAGATCTACTGTATGAACATCAGTGGGGGCTCGTCTCAAGGAAAAAGGAGTGTGGGGGCAGAGACTGTATCACAGGCCCCCAATGCCCCCTGGGCCTCCCTGAATGCACTGGGTTTCGTCCCCAGCCAAAATCACAATTACTGCAGTGTAATGAGCGTTTCAGTGAATTACCCATTTACCTTTATCTGACCTCTAAGGTGATATAATATTGGAAGTAGATGAAGAAGATATACCCCCATAATGTACAAGGACACGCTTATCATTCAGACCAGTTGATTTTCTGTAATGTGCTGTATAGCCATCATTTAGAAAGAGGATACATTCATTCCACTGAACGACGGACTCAGAGATTTGTGGGAATCTGACTATTAAAAGTATGGACTCCAGATTATTTTACAGTTTTACAGTGCACAAATCAGACACAAAGCAAATAATAGTGAAGACCTTTATGCTGAAATTAGTTTAAAGATAAAAATCACAGAGACCTTTCAGTGTTTGTTTTCAAAACCAGTCACTGATCAAGAGATAAGTAGGAGCAACTATCAGCATACACACGGAAGCTCCAGAACAGTGTTTGGGATGCCCTTTCCTATATACACATAAATTGCTGAGCAAATTAAAGTGGCAATCACATCTCCTCAGCCAAACTGGGCAAGTACACAGATTGCATTGTGTCCTTTCCAATTCATTCTTCAGTGGGCAGGCGGGCGGGCCTGACCTGCAGGAGTAAGTGGTCTCGCCCTCCTTGAAGACACGCCCACAGAGCTGCGAGGAGGTACTGCTCTGCTGCAGCTTCTCCAGGCCAACGCTGGGGTCCTCCCCAAACAGGAACCACTCGAGCGGCTGCAGCAGCCTCGTTACCGCCAGCTCCTCCTCCTGGGGCTGCGGCTCCGCCCCCAGGCAGTAGATCTGTGGCACCTGCTCCACCAGGTACTGCAGCACATCCGGGCCACAGTCCGCTGATTCCAGCCATTTCTGCAGGACAGAGGGGGAGAGCGCAAGAATGGGAAGGGGAAGGGCTCAGTGCTGCATGTCAAACACAAGAGCACACAAGTGGCAGCTTGATCACATGGCAAATCATGTTCACAGAAAGCTGGAGTTCTGCGACTAAAACACTACACCAGTTGACTCTTTCTTTCTGTGAAGTCAAAACAAGTTGATATACCAAAGAAGGCATGCTTATGCAAATCATTTTGTTAAAAATGATTTTTGTGTTCCCCTTCATTGTGGCACAAATGCATAATAGAATTATCATTTTAGTATTGCTTTATTCAATAAAAATTATGTTACAGACAATACTTTGTATTTAGACAAACCATTCAAGCAAACTAACCCGTATGTCCCTCTGGTTAAGACCATTTGCTATATGAATACATGTAAATGCAAGTCTGCAAAAATTACAAGATTACCAGGGCTTAAAGGGTTGTAGTTTATTTATTCATCACTCTCTTAAAGTACTGATCTTAAATTCTTTAATTCTTCTTCTTCTTAATTCTTTCAGCCTTGATTCCAGTCTGGTGTGAATGTCAAATCCTTCACTGGGGCAGTGAAGCAAGTAAAATATGTATTACTTTAAATGAAAATAATAACACTACAATTTATCAAAGATCTGTCCTATCTGTTTCAACTTGTGGCTCCCTGTACCATGTCATCTGAAGAAACTTACAGCACGCCTTCTGTCACTCAGTTACAGGTGGCAGTTGCAACCCATGCAACAACATTCGAGGAGAGATCTTCAATACCCCCTCCCCACATGCACAAGGTTATTTCATACTGAATAGTTAATATCAAATGTGGTTTTTAAATATTGATGGGGAACGTATTTGATGTATTTGTTCATGTTTGTTTTTTCATGCAGTTGAAATGATAAGCAAACAAAAACTGTACAACACAATGTTATAAAGGTACACTGCTCACTAAACAGACTTAGAAGATGTAGGCGTTAACTCTGTTGATAGTCAGCTAGTTAGACCACAGAGTATCACCTTGCGGCTAACCAAATGGGCATCTTGAGTTTTATTTTTATGAATGCAACTGGACAGCGAGCAAGCTGGGTAGCTAGCCGCCAAGCCAGATGTCTTAAAAAAACATCACTAACCACAACTCTGACGGTCAGAGTTATCACAGTCTATCAGAAGGCACATGTCCGACAAAGAATTCATTCATTTGCACGCTGACGTTTTTCTGCAGTATATTAATGCAAAGTCAGTATCTTTCACATGTATGTAGACTATTTCCTTATAATACTCTGAGGGAAGGTTTCACAATAATCATCTTGTGCCTGAATATTTCACTTTTGCGCCAACCCACTAAAGATGCAACATCTTTTAGTCAAGTCAAAAGAGCTTACCCAGTTAACCAAATTATGTACAAGACTGGTGCTACGACATCGAAGAACACTTAAAATGGATACTATTTATTGAAAAGGTATTTATGTATGTATTTACAGAACAGCTGTGTATTTATATTTACCTTTCAAAGTCAGATGCATCAACATCTGCCTTCATGGAGACAACCACTTCAAGCTGAAAATGTGGTGCAAGAATCACAACTGAGCTTATTCAATAGCTAGTTGGCTCAGCTTGTAGGAGACAGACATAGCCAGTGTTATGTGTTATTGATTTATGTTGCCTGTTGTTCTGTTTATGTCATAACTTTCCAGCAGATTAGCACCCTCTACATTCATTTTTCTGCTTCATGAAAACTTTGCTTCAAGGTACTTTGCTATGGTACGACACATTGCCGCTTAATAGCATTTGCTAGCTATCTAATTAACGTTGGCTAGCTACTCTATTACAGAAAACCATTCAAACCTTTGCAAATCAAACAAAATGGGCAAGAACTGGCCATCTAGCCAGGTGATCCATACCACTATCTGGCTACCTAGACACATTAACTAGCTAGACAACTCATTCCTGAAAGCACCTGCAAAAGGAAATATCACTAGCTAAATAACGGTCTCCATATCCTGTTCCTTCTTTGACACTAGGCAGCTAGCCATCTAGATGAATAAGTACATCACTGATTTTTTTTATTAGTTGTAACAAGACAAGGTATAATGTGTAAGACGCCAGGCGGTTTATGGATTGACAAACTGACTGATAAAACCTGACGGTGAATTCCAACAGATACAATACATAAGTGCGCATTCATCTGTGTTCTGATTAACAATGGAGTTTAGTATGCATTAATGTTGTGTGGACAGCAATAGTTTTTGCCTGTTTCCCAGCAGCTGAGGTGACTGGAATGTGATAGCATAGCCTTCCTCAGATGAGACGGTTACGAAGATATTAGAAAAGATGATTTCTGCTGTATATGTAAAGTCAGCATTACCAGAGCTGGTTACTGTGATAGAGTAACATTCCCTTTTCTTCATGGTTTTCTAGAGCAATGGAATGTGGGTAGCAAGGAGTGCAGCATTTAACAATGCAAGTGAACTGCACATGTGCCCTTTTCTCCCCCAAACCTTTACTGCCAAAACTTTATTCTTCTGTTCCTAAAACTCACATACCAGTTGGACATTTCCATGTACTTAATGATGCAATTGAACGACTTAAACCTCACTTTTGAAATGTCATGAACAGTACTCGAAATTGCTCACATCATGACTACTCAAAAATGTCTGTAGCTATACTCGCCCGCTCTTACTACAACGTTCATTTGTGGTGACACACACTGTATTGTGCTGGAATATTTTATTAGAGTTGAGAAAGAATTTATACCCTGTATGTGCATATCATTATTACACTAGCCTGTAGGACTCACCTTGACAGAATTATTGGCGAATATAATATATCTGAAGTCATCACGCGCACACTCTCTCCACTGTGCAGCAGGTGACAGGCTACCTCCTGCAGTTTACACCTGACATTGTTTAGAACCTAAATTCCAATGACCCATTCCTCTCTTTTACCAAATCCCATTTATTGGCCATATTTTACGCGTCGCTAAATAACCTCTTCAATCATGCAGCATTAAGCAACTGCACTGACCCGATATCCGACTGAACACACCCACAACAGCGTGTACCTCGCAAAACACAGATCATTTTCTATCAGATTTTACCACGTTTTTTGAAATCCCAATCACATTTTAATGCAATAATTACTGTGTATGTGTATATCGACGGAAAACAATTTCGAAAATAAACGCGATGCTGTAACGTGGAATTACTCAAACACTGCGAGTAGAGGGATGAGAAACGTTACTTCAACCGAATAACCAGAATGGGAAGCAGAAGAAGAAATTCATTTACTTAAGAAGAAACTAAGTAAATGAGACGTTTGCCTGCAAGAACTAAACCTGAGGCTCCTGCAAACGTTTGCTAACTCTGCCTTGCAAGCTACTACAGTTGGCAAAAGTTAGTAAGCTCGCTAGGTAGTCTAGGTAGCTATCGACCATGCAATGCAACAGTTCTACCTGAATACTAACTGATTAAAATGAATATACGTCTCTCCTGGTTAGTACAGCAAATAATTATTTTCTAAAAATGAAGCTAAAGATGTTACTAGCTACATAGCTTTCTCTTCCATGCAAATACAACATGGCTAGCCAGCTAAATCAGGAGGTACGGAGCTATTCACTAAAGTTAGCACCAGCTACCTACGCACCAACATTAAGTAGCTAGCTTGCTAGCTACTAAATAAGCCAATCAAGGAGCTAGCCAGCAAAAAGTGGTAAGTGTAACAAGTAAACACTGTTAGGAGCTAGCAACTGTCAAAGCATTGCTTGTTATTCATGTCAGCAAACTAAATCTGCAAGCCATCTTTCCGGGATCGAATGGTCTACTGCTAGCTAATTATCGATTATTATGCGCCTTTTATATGTCGAGCTGTACATGGATAATAGTGCGAGGAGCTACCAAGATAACATAACCAAACGGGTGATAGGTAGGTTAAATAGCTGCAATAACTGACTAGGAAGCTAACGTCCGCTAACGTCAACCAAGTTGCACTGAATAACGTCCACTACCCCAACACACATGTAGCTGTCGTGCTCATTTGTAATTCGCCAAATGTGGTACGCTTAGCTAGGTGGAGACAGAGCGTTTACTTATTGAGCTAACAACATTTGCTAATGATAAAGCTAGCATTAGCTGGTCGCAGAGAACATGTAACGTCGTCTAGCTAACGTTAGCTAGCTGGCTCAATATACAGATTGCCCAGCTAGCTATGTATCTTGGAAGATAGCGAGCCAAGACAAAGGGCTTTATTTAATCCACGCATATTAATTTTGTCGACAGTAAAATAAGTCACAAACGCACATATGGTTTATTTTAAAAGTAAAACAATTCATAACCGAAATTGCTTACCATACTGAGCTCTAGTCCGTTTAGTGTTTTTTCTCCTTCCGCCATCTTTCATCTGCCGTACATTGTTACTAGGGAAACGCAGCTAGTGAGGTAATCTGGATGTTTTTGCGACTGTGGGAAGTGTAGAAACAAAACTCCACCGAGACATCCCACTTGATTGCAAGCACGCTGTCAAATTGCCACAAGCACTAGATCATTTGAATCCAATTTATAATGAGTGTCATGAGATTTACGAACACGCCCGAGGTTATAAAGTAATCTTGGAGGCCGATAATGTGAATTTTCCATTGTAAAAGAAAACCAGAATCAATTGCGCCATCAATGCCATAACATCGTGTTCCTTTAGTATACGCTGGTCTACATAGCAAATTACTTCACTTTCCATCTATTTAAATTGGCTTTAATTAACGAAATTCAATGTATTTTATAAGTAAAATTTTCAACAGAGGAAATACATTTGTGCACAATCGGTGAAAGTCAGTCAAATTTGTCCGTGTTCGAAGTCAACATATATGTGCTGTGCAGATTCCTTAATCTGTGCGTTGGTTTCGTGGGCTACCCTTTATGATTTAGAGAACAATGATTCCGAGCAGTAATACCACACTGAAATGTTACACACTTGTTGAACCGAACAGCTACTTAGCTAGCTACCGTTTCTGGATAACTAACTTTCTACCGTCTTTCCACGATCACAAATTACAGCTAATAATAATAATAATAATAATAATAATAATAATAAATATGATTCACAATAAAACACGGATTAAATGTCTTGGTTTTATAGCATAAATGGTGGGAGCTGGTAAGCTGTTGCGATAAAGCTGTTAAGACACTATTCCATCATTAAATTAAGAGACATGCGCACAGCGAAAGGTTTTCAGAAGCCCATTGTCACGACTTAAAGGTTGACCGCGACGTTGAGCCAATATTGAGATTGGCTGAAATTCCTCGATTGAAGCGATTTATTGCTTTGATTGCAATAAAATGTGTGTCTCGATGCTTTCAGCACAGTGTAGACCAGTTCCGAAGCGGAACCCCACTTCTTCGGCCATCTTCCTTGACAAATATGTGTAGATAAATGATAGCACCTGAAGCCGACCTTGAATCTGTTTAAGAATTTTTTATTATTATTTATGAAACGATTCAGTTGTAGTTTATGTTTTTGACGCCGACTGGGGAACAGCAACAACGGGACGCAGTCCGACTAAAGTGTTTCCTCCTCTTCGTTTATGTATCAACGGGGGGACAGCCTGTCACATGAGGAGCGCGAGCTGATAGGCTGACTTGACCCTATTGGGGTCAAAGTTCAAAGTAATGACGTCGCACCGACGAATCAAATATGGAGTCTATCTTTCATGAGAAAGTAAGCTTCTTTAATTATTTCCTCTGATTTAACTTTTACCTATGAACACGTATGGTCAGCTAGCAACATTTATATTTAACAAGCAATCAACATGATGTTAGTTTGTTAGCCAATGTAACCACGGTGAGTTAACATCTGAAAAATATGGGAAAATGCGTTCCCAATGAAATGTAGCTAATTCGCAAGCTAGCTTGCTAGTCTGTCTAGTGAAACTTACAGCATTCACTCATTTTGTGGCAACCGAGAAACTTCAGATCTGAGAAAGTTTTAGGAATGGCTTCGTTGTTGTAGCTGTCATTGTTTGCCATTTAGCTAGCTAGCTTGCTGGGTTGTTGACCACAACAAGAAGACAGCCTGGTTGCTGACTAGGTAATTAGTCTGCACTTTTGTAAGTTAGCTAGAATGGTGCATTGTTCGGTTTTCATTACTGTATTTAACTAGCAGCATGTTTCCTTCTCTACTTTTGTTGTCTATCTTGCTATTAGGTCAAACTAATAGGACCAATCTAAGTAACGTTAGATAGACTAATAGACTAATAACGTTGCTGAAATAAATGTGAATGATTTACAGCAAGAGGGCTCCCTGTGTGCCCAGCACTGTCTGAATAACCTGCTTCAGGGCGAGTACTTCTCTCCCGTGGAGCTGTCCTCTATCGCACAACAGTTGGACGAAGAGGAGAGGATGAGGATGGCGGAAGGAGGTGTAACAAGCGAGGAGTATAGAACCTTCCTACAGGTAAGGCAATATACGGAATTCTGTTTTTTATGCCTGAGTAGCTAGATAGGATATCGATGTCAACATACGCGAAACGTTTGTTTTGGGTTTTTTTTTTGCGTCTCTGCAGACTAACTAGGACTGATCCCTTTGATTGGCACTTAGTTAAATGTTCCGCTCACGTTTTATTTTGCCTCATTTACTATATTTTGTTAATTTATAGAGTGATGGACCGATTTGTTTTTGCATTTCAAACAGCAACCCTCTGGAAACATGGATGACAGTGGCTTTTTCTCCATTCAAGTGAGTAACATGACCAAATCATTGTTTACGGTCCACTTCATATTTATTCATTCCCCCTAATTTTTCCTGCTTAAAAAATAAGTCCTGTATTTAATAACATTGAGCAGTGCAAATTAACAATTCACAAAAGTCGGATCTGCAATTAAGAAATGTAAAGCCAGTGGTGCAGTGGCAACCTGCCTGGAGAAGACAGGAGTGTATCCTGCATTCATGAGTTGTGAGATGTGGTTTGCAAGGCCACAGCTGGAGACCTTCAGAACAAACTGGCTTATTCAGGATACAGTGTCAAAGAGTACAATTCAGAGTCCTGACTGTGGTGTGCATGGCCAGGTTGCAAGGAAGAAGCCTCTTCTGAAGGCAAACCAACAAAATAAGTGCCTTCAACTAGGCAATCTGCATCCAAATGACATTTGGAAGAATGTCTTCTCATCAGATGAAATTTATACTAAGGTTTTCACCTGCACAGCAGTGTTATATTAGGTGTAAATAGGTAAACAGGAAAACAGGAAAAACATGCTCACTCTGAACTATGACATGAGAGCTGTGATGTTTTGAGGTTGATTCTGGGGCGCTTGGTAGTATAGAAAGGGACACAAACTCCAGCGTGTAAAGGAAAATAAAAGGAAATAACTTGTAACTGCAGTCTACACCAGACAGTGATTTACAAAATACAAATTACTGGGGTGTGAATAAACATGACCTTCCTCTTTTTATGGAATCTCTTATATTGGAGCAATTTGGGGGTTTTTTTCTCAAAAAAATTAAAAATTAAAAATACATACTTTTCTGTTGTATGTATTGGAACATATATATAATTATATATAGTGTTGTGTGTATAGAAATATATAAATAATACCTTTCTGCAGTTAGAAAACTCTGCTAAACTGTCATCAGGTTTCTTTCCTGCATTTCTACACCATGCATTTTGACTCTTGTTGTTTGTGTTCTGACTCTTGTTACAGGTCATCAGTAACGCTTTAAGGGTGTGGGGCTTGGAGCTGGTCCTCTTCAACAGCCCAGAGTATCAGAGATTGATGATTGACCCAATGTAAGCACATACAGCTGCTGGATGCCATGTCACAGGGGTATGCAGGGTCCCAGTAGCTGACATTTAGTCTTTGACTGTAACATAACTTCTGCTTTGGGTTCCAGGCATTCCCTGTGCACAGATTTATCTTTAGGTGGGGCATGTGGAAGCCTCACGCTGAATGCTAGTTTGCAGAAATAATTTTTTGCCTTTAATTTGTTGCAGACATGAGAAAGCATTTATATGCAACTACAAGGAGCACTGGTTTACGGTACGAAAACTAGGACAACAGGTAAATTATTGAATGTGAGAAAGAGGGAGAGTGTCTTAGAGAGTGCTCATATAACTGGGATGTTTGCTGTTTACAACTCAGCACCATCCACAGTCTTTGGTAACTTAATGATTTAGAGTCACCATAGACTCTAATATTTGATGTTTTAAAGTAAATGAATTTTCATTTAACGTAACCCTTTTTTTGTTTTATTTTCACAGTGGTTTAATCTGAACTCCTTGTTGACGGGACCAGAGCTGATTTCAGACACATATCTGGCTCTTTTTCTAGCACAGTTACAGCAAGAAGGTAAATAATGACATACTTCTAAAATATGCAAGTCAGTTCCCACCACCTTGAGCAAGCAAAGCAAATACAACTGGAACACATTGCTCCTGTTTTTCTTTTAAGCACAGGAAGTCAGTTAAGTCAAAATGAATTCATATGTTCTTTACAAAGCCACACCTAATCTAATGTTAATAATTAGTATATAACATCTAGTACAGCTAATAATACAAATAAGTCAAATAACTAGTAAAAGTATTTGGCACTGTTTTGTGGTGGTTTTTTGGAGCATCCTTAGCGTTATTGATCCTGGGTGGTATTTGCTGTGCAATACCATGCTGTTTGGGCAACACAGCGAATGACGTGAACAAGGCGGGTGAGTCGCCAGGAGGGCAGGTGTAACGCAGTGCCTCCCGCAGGGTACTCCATATTCGTGATCCGAGGGAACCTGCCGGACTGCGAGGCGGAGCAGATCCTGCGGATTATGAGGGTGGAGCAGCGGCAGCGGCCCAAGCTGATTGGGGAGGACGCAGCTCAGTCCAGCAGCGGACAGGCGCCAGCGGACAGGGGGTAAGAGTGGGGGCCGTGCAGTGATAAGGGTGACACTGGCTATAAACGTGCACCTCTCTGATGTATGGATGACACCACAGCTTATTGTCCATTTATTAGCCTGTTACGTACCAGGATTTCATTTGTTTTGTTTTTTTTGCCTCCACAAAAAGCTTAAACATCACACATTGTGTCTGTATTTACTCATGCTGTGTGATTAATGGGAAAATTGATGTTTAAGATGTACAGAGATGAAAAAAGTGCAGTCGTGAAGAAGAAATTAACACTTATAAAACTGCATGTTTTCAAGGAAAGAGTTGACAGAGCAGTGTATGTTACCAAAGGCAGCTATCACCCACCACCCACCCCTTCCCTGCTCTCCCTTTTGTTTTTCTCTTGCAACAGTATGTCAGTGCAGCAGATGTTAGAGGTGGGGCAGGGCCTGGAGGAGGGCATGGTTGACGAGGATGAGGAGGAGCTGAGGAAGGCCCTTGCTCTGAGTCGACAGGACATGGAGGTGGAGGATGAAGAGGCCGACCTGCGTAGGGCCATCCAGCTGAGCATGCTCGGTATGGGACGCATGGCTCCATCTATCTGTGAGCCAAAAGAAACAACCTGATCGGGAACATAGCAGAGGAGGAGCAGCTAACTTCCCCTGTCTTAAGTGTTCAATCGGAGAATAGCATTACTCATGTGGTAGGAAAATAATAATTTTTTTGGTAATCCCTGACTGTCTCTTGTCCTTCTATCGCAGGGGCAGCGGGCAGCAGTAAGCCCCCAGAGCCTGATGCCAGAGAGGGGGGCGTCACCCAAACAGCGGGGTCCACCCAGACACCAGCAGGCACCCAGAATGAGAAACTCACAGCTGAGGAGCTCCGCAAGAAAAGGCAGGCCTACTTTGACAGGTGGGTGCAGTGAAATTCTCATCCACACACTGCACTGGCTAAAGCAGTTGCGCTGATGATAAAACCCTCTGTTATCCTCGCAGGCAGTCCCAACAGCAAGAACCAGCTGCTACACCACAACAACAGGATAGCAAAAACACTGGAGCACTGGCATGTGGCACAGGTATGTCACAGACTCATGCAATATGATGATGCAAATGTCCAAACGTCAGTGTTAACATCAGACAGTAACAGGATTTTATCTTCATCTATGTATTTAAATGCAGTGTGCCTTTGGGGGTCTTAATGTGTCAGTGTGCTCCTCTTTCTGATTATCAAAAGCTGCAACCACGGTGATAGCAAGGCTAAAATTCTAAACTGAGCGCATAGATATGACTGCTCAGGAGGTGTAGGTTTGAAAGTGAGGCTTTCGTCTTTCCGCTGCTCTTGATTCAGGAGAGGGCGGCAGCAAGCAGGACTCAGAGACCAAGCGCAGCCAGTGAGGAGCAGGCCAGGCCAGCGGAAGCCCAAGATCGACTACTCTCTGACACGCCCGTCCCCACGCTGACCTGCCACTCCGTCAGGGCCGGCCTCTCCCCCTCCCCCCCGCTCTGCGTGCGAACGGACAGACGGCTGACCGGGGCCCAGCGTCGCTTGCAGGCTGTATCCAAGAGAAAAAAAAAAAACATTAAAAATAAATAACAGTAATATAATATGATAAATCTGAAACTCTGGTGTGGGGGAGGAAGGATAGGATTCTGTTAGTTGTTCCGAGTCTGCGGTGGCCTTCTACCACAGCGCCTTCGATTTCTATTTATTTGTATTTATTTAAATGTCATTCTCTCAGGGGGTGGGGGGACTCGAATGGAACGGCAGACAGGCGCGCGTAAGGGGGGTAGATGGCACAGGGGTGAGGATGGCGTTCAGAGAGACAGGGGTGTAGTGAGGCTCCCAAGGCATGCCACCAGCCCCCTCATCATGGGACCACTAAGGGGGTCGGGGTGACGTTTTGAGCATAAACCCTTTGCCGTCCTTTGCCACATCATCTGTGAGGTAACCACCCCCAACGGGGCTGAATTACGAGTTACGAAATTCGGCAAGGGTGAACTCGGTTTCCAGAAGTGCAGGAATACAGGTTTGGCATTAAAACAACAGTCCCTCAACACAGTCAGGTCTAATTTGAAGTAGCCTTTGTTACGGGAGAGAGTGTCTTTACATTGAAAGCATTAAAGCTTGCTACCATCCTGCTTTTGAATTGTACACAGTTCATGTACTGCCCTGCAAACTTACATTATGTGCTGTATTAACCCCTCTAAAAGAGTGGAAGAACACCACGTTTTAACATCTGTATTTAAATACAATAATGAAACAGTCTGTTTACAAATACTGAGTGTTTACATTCAATTTGCAAGTAAACAATTGTTGCAAGAGGTGCCAATGTAAAACGTATCCCTTGTTTGAATGGTACATACAGAAATATGGCCATAGTATAAAATGTCCCAACAGAATTTGAGATGTGCACGTATGGTGGGAGGTTTTAGTTGAGGGTCCAAGTTAATTCCATTCTTTCTTTCTTTCTGTTTTTCGGTTAAAATGGATCCCATGGGGCTTTCATTTCCGGGACCATGTTTGAGTCAGCACACACAAGGGCTCAAGGGTTTTACTTTGTCAGATTTCTTAACATTGTGTGAGATGTTCAATGATTTGTTCTTTTTATGTTGTATTCTACATCACCATGTGACTAAATGCTACATCTCTGCAGCTGAAACTTTTCTTTCAATGAATAAAATAACTGTTTCCCCCATCCACAGGCTCCTGTGTTATTTATTATGAACTGCTTTCTGGTAAGATGCGTCATGAATTCCAAACCATAGGAGAGCAGATGAAGCATTGCTCTAATTAATTATGTAACTACTCATCACAAAGTTGAATCTTTCCCTCTTAGTCTTAGTCTTAGTCTTAGGGCTTCTCTTAGTCCCATGGGAAATTGCTAAAAAATAAAACAAATGTATTTTATTCATAACTATATAGTGTTGCCATTTCCCCTTTGTCTTTAAATGTTCCTTTTTTAATGCTATAACGAGAGCTGTTTTCTACTACAGCATGAACAGACGTGATGCATGTTAGGACCCATTCACTCCATTGAACACAACACATTGGAGTAACATACAGATTCATACTATAGTTCATACTCCTGTTCCTATTTCCACCTTCATAAAAACTAAAACACTGAATATTCTGGCAGCAGAAGTGCTGAACTACACAGCATTGAAACAGGCTATGAGACTTAAGTATAATCATGCAAAATCCATTTGGTGGTACAATATAAATGAAGTTAATTGTTTCTTACAAGAGAATGTGATATTCAGATAGATTCCAAAGCCATTCAAATCCAGTCAATCAGAATTTGAAATGTTGATAATCATAGTGATAATGTAATTCAATAACCTTAAAGCAGGACAAATAGTATGAAACAATTTAATTTCAATTGTACTTGATCAAATAAATTGGGAGTTGAGTACATAATTCCAGTTCAATAGCAAATTGACCCCCGTGGGTTCCTATAGGCCTGAGCACCATAGAGTTAATAGATAACCCTGAAGGCACACTTGCACTTTGTCTCCCCAAACAGTGAGTGGACATCTTTATTAGTCAAGATCTCTTCTCCAAACAGAAAGGTAGGTAGAGAAAAGGAGCAATAAACATTTTTGCTTTGGAATTTTTATATTTCAGGGTTGTTTATTATCATTTCAGCATTCTGAAGGTGCCTTAAATTAGAAACATAACTAATACTCTTGCGATGTGATAATTGCGCTCAGTGTTTGACCTCAGTGTGGATACCTGGAGAGCAAATAGCCTTTGCGATTTAATTTCTAGAATGTTATAAAATATGAGTCAAAATGTGCCCTGGGGGGCTTTTACTCTGAGATGGATGTTGAGAGGTGGATAAATCATTTGCTGGAATCCATCAGGGGATTTCTCATCTTTGTGTCAGGCTGGCGAGGCAACTTTTTAAGACCTGTCACGCAGGCCGAAGGGTTATTTGAGCATTGTCTCTGCTTTGACATTTAAACCTGAGAATGTGGAGTGTCTGGTGAGAGGAGAAATGCTGTGAATTAGCTGCGCTAGGTCGAGCCGGGCCACTAACAGTACTGTCAGAGCTGAAGACGAGCTGGAAGCGGAGGGTGTCCTTAACACGAGCGCTGTTATGCCAACTTTGTTGACATCTGTAGACCCATACACCACCGAGCATTAGCCACCACTGCTGGAGTAGAATATCTCCTTTTCTTTCCACCTGGTCATGACAATGGCTGCGTGCTTAAGGGGTCTTAGCACAGAGTATGTCCTCTGTTAAGTTAACAGATGTAACAAAATAACCTCTCTAATTCATTGAGGTGACATGTACCATTAAGAGCACCCTAACTGATGAGAACGAGAAAACTAGGAACTTAAAAGGAAAAGTTGCAAGCATCATATTCTATCCTAATGGTAAATGCTAAATTATTGGACATGACAGCTAAGAAAAGTTTAATTGTGTTTCAGCGTAATTGAAAACAGTTCAAAATATGTTAATTATTTACTTACATGTCACCAAAATGAAGGAATTAAGACTCCATGGGGAATAGTACTAATCTGATGAGTTATTTGGAAATTTGCTCAGTATATCAGAAAGCATCTAGTACTATAAGTAGCCAAGTCTTTCTCTGTGTCCACAAAATATGTTTTCCAGTGCCTCTCTCGCTCCATACAGTGTATTGCTTCTTGCAGTTGTCTTTAAATTCAAAGGAGGTTTGTTAAATCTTTTTTACTTGCCTAAAGCCTTCCATAACACATACTGTTTGTCAGGAGGGAGTAATAAAGGAGTACTTGTGCAGCAGAAAATAAATTTTTGGTCCCAGTAATGTGCACCTTGACAGAAGAAAACTAAACACAATCTTCAGTGAGGAGTGAGACACAAATCATTTTGTTAACCTGTTCTAAAATCCAAGAAGGAAAACATTCCAAATTGTTGCTTTTTTGCCTAATGGGTTAATGCCTTCAAATATATAGTTTAATACAGTGCAATTATAATCTATATTATAGTCTATGTTATATGCTATGTTATATGACAATATCATTCATTGGAATAAGAAACACCCTTATACTCACCTTAACTGCTGGACATTTAACTGTTTTAACATTTAAATATTTAAATGTTTTAATTATAGCATTAGTAGAAAATGACAGATCCAGCACATATATGGCCTCTGTCTTTGCAGGGCAGACGAAGAAGAGCAGACAACAGGACAAATGAAGATGGGAATCCTCTTTGCCCTGGCATGGGCCTCCTTCCTCATCCCTGCCAGGCAGGCCCAGGAGCTAAACCCCAACGTCACAGAGCTGACCACCCAGAACATAGACTTTGCCATGAACCTGTACCGCAGGATCTCCAGCCACCACGACAACAACATCTTCTTCTCGCCCCTGTGCGTGTCCACTGCCCTCGCCATGCTCTCCATGGGCGCCCGGGGGACCACGCGCGCCGAGATCATACGGGGGCTCAATCTGGCCCGCCTGGAGCGGGACGACCAGCCGGAGCTCATCCCCGAGCTCTTCCAGCAGCTGCGCGAGAACCACACCCAGAGCAAGGATCTGCAGCTCAACCAGGCCACCGGCCTCTTCGTCCACCACACGTTCCAGGTGGAGAAGGCCTTCAGCGAGCAGGCCAAGAAGTTCTTCAAGGCAGAAGCGTTCAACGTGGACTTCACCAACCAGCAGGCCAGCAAGACCACCATCAACGAGTATATTAAGAGCAGGACAGGAGACAAGGTAACGGAGGTGGTCAGCGACATCGACCCCATGACTCAGCTGATGCTCATCAACACAATCTTCTTTCAAGGTTAGAGGCTCAAATCACACGAGGTCTGGTGTGAAATGAGAGAGGATGTTCTAATTGAAGAAAGCTGCCCTTTTAAAACAGTAATAAACGCTCAGAAAAATGAATTGTTCTAATATGTGTGATAAATTTCTATTTTCACTCAAACTTGTGAAAAGCAGAATGCTAAACGTGAATAAATTAATTAGTTTTGTCAAATTCATCACATACTTTCAAATATGAACACTATGAACTTACAATTCTTAGGAAAATGGGAGTTCCCCTTCAACCCCAGTAACACAGAAGATGGCCGTTTCTATGTGGACAAATACAATATTGTCCAGGTGCCAATGATGTTCCGAGAGGATAAGTACTACCAGGGCAGTGACGACTTTCTGAACGCGAGGGTGCTACGGCTTCCATACCATGGGGATGCAGCAATGCTCATCCTTCTGCCCAACAAAGACGTGGACTACACCACCATTGATGATGAGATCAATGCAAAGCGCTTCCTTGGCTGGGTCAATCAGCTGAAACTCACGTAAGTATCTCATTACAGACAGGCATATCTTACTGAATCCTGTCTGCCAAATACGACTAGCCACATACATAAGATCAATGCCGCTTTAGAAAGAGTCCAGATTCAGCCAGTTAACCATAGTGACGCTACCTGTCCATGCGAAACTTAAAGTCATAGTCAGACAAAACCAGGATATAATTAGTCACCAGGCTTTATACTGCAGGTTCCTTCTTGCAACTGTCTGACTCAGTTAGAACTTGTGATCTGATAACAGAGGTGGCAGAAATTGTACTGTTAAATTTATGGTTTCTGTCAGCCAGTTTCTTTTGTTTTGCTTGATTGATCAAGCAATTATTGAGCTATATAAATCTATACCAGCCAGCAGCTACTTCCCTTTCTCTTAATCATATCTTGTAGCCCTGTTCTTTTTCTTTATGATATTCAGCTAACCGGCATGTAAGAAAAAACTAAAAACAGAGTGAGATTGATGGACGGTTTAAAGGTAAGATTTCTGCCTCCCCCATTTCGAGCTGATGAGTCATTACTGGTCTAGACATTTTCCTACTCTCTTCCCCAGCAAACTGGAGGTGCAGATGCCCAAGTTTAAGATGGAACAGTCCTACCCCATGCACAAGATCCTCCCACACTTGGGCATCGCCAGGGTCTTCAACAACATGGCTAATCTCTCCGGCCTAAGCGCAGAGCAAGACCTGAAGGTGTCTGAGGTCAGTACCCTCGTCATGGCACCGCCATCACCACCGCTCACGTACTTAAGCAGAGAGTCGGCAAGGTGTTGAATTTAAATACTTCAGTCATTTCATCGTCTCTCCTCACACAGCGGATTGGGTGTCTTCCTGTGGTTACATTACACAACTCAGTCAGACAACTCCCGTCTAAACCCGTCACAGGAAGGACCACAGCGCCTCACCCTTTTGAAAAGCTTACTACGATTTCATTCTGGCTGAAGACTCTCAGAAGCAGTTGTGGTCAAGAAGCTCATTGTGCATAGTAGATAGGATCTCAGGGTAAACACGTGTGAACACGTACTGCCAATTCACTTGGTTTACCTTAACGGAACATGATCTGCTTATTTAGCTGCAATCACTGAAGGCATAAACTAGGTGAAAGAAGTAGAAAAGATAAGTAAGGGAAAAAGCTGCAGCTTTGCCGAAAGATCATTAACAGGTAGGGCTCCAAACCTAAGCAGATAATCCTGGTCCGGTAGGACAAAGATGCTCATTAACTGAGTGCGGCGCATTAGAGGAATTATGGGGTGGATGATGATTGGGAAACGTGATCCGCGCCTATCCCTGACGGTAGGCTTTTTGTTCGGCAGGAGAGCTGATGACATGGCGCTTTCAGTGTGTGCATTAACATCGCCACGGTTTTAGGTGCTGCACAAAGCCGTGATCGAGGTGGATGAGAAGGGCACCACAGCCGCCGCAGCCACGGTAACGGGCATCACCGGGTACTCGCTGCCCACCAGGTTCATCGTCAACCGGCCCTTCTTCTTCTTCATCTACCAGGAGACCACCAACAACCTCCTGTTCATGGGGAGGGTCATCGACCCCACCAGGTTGTAGCTGCACTTCCTCTGTGTGACAGTACAACCTCCTGTGGAAAATTTGCCCACAGCCCCATCTGCGCACAATTCTTGCTTTTACGAGTTACTACTGGACAAAAGCCCACCTGCAGTCTTGCTAGATTTACAAAAATGTGTGTTTAAACCATCTGTTTTACCAGCTCACTGTAAAAGAAATGCAAAGAGATCAGGATAGTAAGGACTACACAAAAAAAACCTTCAGATTCATTAAAAGGGCATTCAAAGTCAAGGGCTGTAAAAAAGGAGTATGTTTAATCAATGTCCATTAAAACATGACAAATATTCAACACAGGTCTCACTAATAAGATGCTGAATGTTGGCAAGAGATACTCAGGTGCTGACACACCAGGCACATTTTTATTGATGGGGTCAGAGAGTTCAGGGGGAGGTGCAATTTTCAACCAGAATGTTCATAAAAATATCTACTACATCTTCAGTGAGCTGCAAATCAAAACAAGAAAAAAAAAACAATTGAAAATTTGCAACACATGCTATATTACAAAAAAATAAACAAAATAAAATACATACTGTACAACTGATCTGTTCCAAATGTAATTTTAACAAATGGTACAAGTGTTGTGGAGTAAGGCAGAGATGGGTCGATTGGACGGAACTGAAGAATCCCGACGTTCCCAAAAGCCAATGTGAGGAAATACTGCATTTATTATTATTTGTTTATTCATCATAAGCAGGAAAATACATATTTATTTGACAACTTTAAGCAGATTGTGGAGTTTTTGGGATTGCAGTGCGTCGGCCCCTGCTTGTCCTCTGAAGCTCCTGGGGTTCCTCTTCCTGGGACGGCTTCATTCCCTCCCCGACTGCATCCCGAAAGAGTTAGACTTTCTCTGTCTTGCTCAAAAGAAAAGGAAAGTGGTAGGTCAGCGTTACCTTAATCACAAGTTCGACCCAAACGCTCATGAAATTTTGAAAACTACTGCTGGTGTCCTGCACTGGTAAGTATGCTGCCTACAGTTCTCTATAACAAAGTTGAAGATCCCAAGATTCTGTACTCAGGAGGTTGAAGGTTTCACTTCCTTCCATCCGGGGTTGGCACAGAGCAGACGCTGTCTTGCCCTACACTTACATGGTGAGCTTCCTGGACTGCGTGTCCTTGGTGCCGTTGCTCCGGTGGTCCAGGGTGTTGGTGGTGTTGCTGCGGATCAGAACGGGCATGGAGGTGGAGGGGGTCGGGGACATGGACGTGGACGCCGTGCTGAAGTGGTGGGACCGCAGGGTGTCATCTGTGAAACACAAGGACACTTAGGAAACCCGTTTTTTTTAAGAATAACAGCATCCCTATAATATTCATTTAAGGGGAAGGGTACACAACACAACAATCATCTGTGGGTATGGCAGTGAGACAGAGACATTTCTTAGCTCCTCATGAAATGTAAGTGAATATTCTCCTTTATTACCATTGATGGGGACTAGGGTACCCTTTGCAGTTCCGGAACCGCTGCTTGATTCCTTCCCCTTTCTGGAATAAACATCACAGAGAACTGATTCAGTGAAAGGACACAGAAGGTTTTAATTTACAGAGCCTCAAATGCATGTTAATCAATGAAGGTAACACATGTAGAAATAACAGTACAATCAGCTGACGCTCCTGTTTTGGATTTACTTAATTGAATTCAACAGACTGCCCTAACCAATACAGACGTATGGTCATTCTTGTTCTTCCTGAGCTGCCAGTGTCTTCAGACACTGTGAGAATGTGCACACAATGTGGAGGGGATTTAGGTGTGAGAGGGGCGGGAAAGGGTAGCTTACGGTGGCTTGTCAGAGTTGACCATCTTGGAGGTGGTTGGGTGGCTGCTGAGTGACCGGCTCCGTGCCAGTTTGGCCTTCTTCATCTCTTTACCTGCAAATTTAACAGAGGACAGGTGCTGCCATCACCTTCATCAGTAACAAACTCAACAAACCTACACACATATGTCCTATGTATCTGTCGATGTAGGCTCACAGAGGGACCCCTTCATACAGCTGCATCAGTCTGAATTGTGTGGCAAAAGAATCCAGAATATGCCACTGCATAGCAGTAACTCCATTCGTATGTTATTGAAAAAGTGTCATCTGAGCGATATCAATCAGTGAGAGCATCTTTATTTTAATCCTGCATTTCTTCAGATACCATGGTGTATAAAACATTTGCAACATACCTAAGTAAACATCGATGAATTCAGGGTCTGCTAAATTAATCCATACCATAGTGGTGTAACATACATTTCCAATGATTGCATACTTTATGGATGAGGGCACAATGTGTGTGTGTGTGTGTGTGTGTGTGTGTGCGTGCCTTTGTGCATGCGTGTCTATGTATATCTGTGTGTGTCTGGACCACTCTTACCAGCTGAGGTGGACAAAGCAGCTCCTGATGTGGATCCTGACATGTTTTTGGCTACAGACAACCCAGTCTTACTGTCCCTGCCTAAAATAACCATTACACTAGCATTACCATAGAATATGGGTGATCAGAACTCTGATTACAGCTACATGGTACAAAATCATTTAGAACCATTTAGAAACTCTTGCACATCAGGACTGGCTTTGAGATTGTTGAATGACTAACATGCACACACAAAAGTAGACAATTTGGACGAATGAAATGCTCACGTTTCTTGTCTGCATGCTTGTCGATTGTGAGCTTTCCTTCGCTCTGTTGCCTTTCCAACTGCTCCTGGTAAAGACACAGGAAGCGATGAAACACTCCAAAAACATGAGAGAATAAACATGCATGTTCACTGAAGCAAACTGCTGTGAAACTCATTTTTCTCAAACTCCTCTTTTGTAAGCTACTCTTTGTTAACCCTTTGAAAAGAAACTTCAAAACTAAGTAAATGGTGTTTCAAGCGATTACATAACAAAGTTAAGAACAATGATTCATCTCTTTCTTAATCACCAAATGAGTCAAATAACCTTTTTTGAATTCATGAATATGCATGGAGATGAAACCTGCAGAAAAAAAGCACTTTTTTTGCTGTATTGCTTTTGTTGGGCTGGTCTTCTCACCATTTCCAGCAGCAGGTTCTCCTCCTTCTCCTTCTTCTGGTCCAGCAGGTCCCGTTCATGCCGCTTGTGGTACTGGGGTGCAGAGAGACAATTTGAGGTGAGCCACTCCCCAACTTCAATGACAGACTGTCTGTGGGTGATTCAAGGCTGGGCACTTACTGGCTCTGTAATGTCCATTTTGTCCAAATCCAACACTGTCTGAAAAAGAGACACACAAATACAAGTTATGATGTGGTTCAACCAATCTTGAACGTGACCCTAAACCCTAACCTTTAATGATCCTAGAATAACTGACCAGGATTGATACAGTAAGACAGTTTGGCTGTTCCTCCTCCCTCCTGCGGACCCTTCCTCACCTTCCGGATGGTGCTCACGACGTCTTTGTCCTTCTCCCTGCAGAGGAGCCTGCGGACGCAGAACTCCAGCTGCTGCAGCAGGGGCTTCTCCGAGGGCAGCCTGATGGTGGACTTTAGCCTGGGCAGCATGCAGCACAGCTTATACCTGAGGAGGGAGCCCGGGACACCAACAACCACGATGCGGATCAGAGAACACCATATATACCGTCTCATACGCTGTCATGTTAAGTAGCGAGAGACTGGCCGCGTACCTGACGTTGGCTACGGGGTCGTTGACCAGCTCCAGAGCCGGGGCCAGGAAGTGTTTACAGAAGTAGGACTTAGAGAAGAGCTCCATGGCAATCTCGCAGAGGTCCAGGTAGCGCAGCCGGTTCCAGTAACTCTTCCCTTGAGCCAGCTCTGGGATGTGGGAAGAAGGTGATCGATACGAATGTATAATATATGCCGCAGTCACAGGATGCTGTGGACGTAGGTGACTTGTGTTATGTGCTACTCCTCTGTGATCAGGCCTTAGGCCTGACTCTTACTCAGTACTCAGAGGGGTTAACTGATTCTGTCAGCGTTTCTCCCGTGGCGCGCCTGTGTGGATATGTGGGTGTGCGGTGGAGGTGGGCTGTCGGGGGGGGTGGGGCGAGAGGGAGGGGCCACACTCACGGTCCACCACTTTGCCGATGATCTCCTGCCGCTGCTCCAGCTTGCGGTTGTAGCGCAGGAACACGCACAGCGTCCTTGCCGCCTCCCTCTGGACGGGAAGAACGTTCTGGAAAGGGGAGGGAGAGAGAGAGCGGACGGGCCGAGCGTTACTCCTACACTGCCCGTTCCCGGCCCCTATCACAGCGCTAATCATAACGGCGAACAATTATCCCAAACAAAACGGCACGCTGTGAATAAATGACCTCACACCACGCGGCCCTTCACAGCCCGCTGGACTCCTTTACCTGCGCCTCCGAGTAGGAGTGGGCAGCGCACAATAATAGTGATTAACAAATGCTCACACTCAGTGCCTCTGAAGTATGTATTTGCTAAAACGGTCAGACTTCCTCAATTTTTGAAAAATGTCTTCTATGCTAAATTTATACGCTTATTCAGAAATGCAGTAAAGTAGGGACAGTGAAAATAGAATTTAACAGATGTGACTGTCGGGGTGAATTCTGCCAGATATTTCTGTTTTGTTTTGTGGCTCTGTATTATTTGTCTCCAAAGGAGCAAACATCACTGATTTGTTCAACAGAAGGAACAATTAACCTGTCAGATAAAATAAAGCAAAGCTGTGAAGTGTTCCTCTCAAAGCGCTGCTCTGCTTATGTTGACTGTCCAAGTTAATGTAGAGGGACTCAGGAAGCAGTGAACCCCAGATCCCGGTATCCCCAGGGGGGGTGAGGTCCAGTAGCCTGAACGATGGGACTCACGTTGGTGGTGATGATGGTGAACATCCTCTGCAGGAAGCGGAAGTAGATCTGGTCGCCAGAGATGACGCGCGGCAGACAGGCGTACCTCTGCAGCAGCCTCTCGTGGACCCGCCAGCGCAGCGAGGCGGCGGCCTTCTGCTCCGCTGCCGCCAGGGCCGGGATCAGATCCGGCACGCTCACCTGCTGAAACAACCCGGAGAGCACAAGAGTCAGACACACCTGCATTTCACCACACCGCCAGCAGAGGGGGGTCACATCACTCAAGTTCAGGTGTTGCAACTTAGTTTTCTCTTTTTTTTTCACTGCATTTTACCACTCAAAGGCCATATTATCCCAGGTGTCAGTCAACTGCTGAATAAAGGGACAGGTGGTGAAAAATCCACAGGACTCCAGCTCTCAGGTTTGGAACAGGGCAAACGGTTGCCGAGAAGCACACCTTGCTGTCGGACCCAGCTCCATCTCCTCTGGACGTGGCCAGCTCCAGAGTCTCCTGCAGACTGTTCATCAAAGCATCCAACACCTACATGTGAGGGAAGCAGACACGATCACGTCATCAGCGCACTCAACCCCCAACGGACAAAGAGCAAGATTACGTACATCCTTCCTGGTCCGTTTCCAGAATAATACTGCGTAACGTATCCCGATACTATGCCTACTCTATATGCTACACCACAAAAGCCCGGAAAACATGGAGGTGGAGACCGGCTCTCTGCAGTCAGCAGCTGGGCGCTGAGATATTGATATGCTTTATGATGTGTGACTAACAAGTCCCTCTCCTGGGACCCTGAGTGCGCTGACTCCGAGCACAAATAATACGCAGAGTTCCCCATTCACGGCAGAGGACACTAATGTATTCTTCCCACTCGGTGATGCGGAGCACATCCACCGGCTTTCCAGCTAACGGTGTCAGAGCCGCACGCCCACCCTCCCACGCACGCGCTCAGCCTAACGCGGCCGCTCTGCTCCGCTGCCAAACAACAAACTCATTACCATCGCAGGCAGGTCTGTTAGTCACTCGGCGTCACGTCTCACGCGCCGAGCGGCGCAGGGAATTTTCGTTCCACGTGACGAGGGGTCTTACAAAGCAAAGCCTGAGAGACTTCTTTTTTTGTCCCCCGTTGAGGTTTCAGGGGCCGCACCGCGCGATAAACTGTACCCCTGAAGCATGACTGAACCGTGCGTTTGGACGGAAAGCGGGGGTAGCGCTAACGCCGAATTGCAGGTGTTTCTTTGCCAAGCGCGCGGCGCGGCGGTCTCACCTCCAGAGAGTCATCCTGCAGCAGAGTGACCAGCTCCTTGTGAATGTAGTGCACGTTGGGGCCCAACAGTTTAGCAACCTGCGAACAGGGGAGGGGGGGAACTGTGTCAGTGTAAGTTGCCGACCGCGCCGCGGTCGCGGGGGTTTCGGGTGAACGGCGGTCGCGGCCTTACTTCATGGAAGCCAGCGGCCGCCGTGCGCCGGACAGAAATCTCTGGGTCGTTGCACAGGCTGGAGAAGGTGGGGTACAGCTCCGACAGGAAGCATTTAGGGTCGGCAAACAACACCATGGCCTGGAGGGTGAGAACATGGAAGGGTTAGAGAGATGTTCCCAGGTCTTGTATCACAAGCTTCATCTCGGTCATCGCCAAATTGCTCTGGGGCCAAGATTTTGAAAAAGAGTCATAATTTCATGTGACTATTAGGGTATTAATTCTCATAAAAGCTGGACAGATAAGGACTGCACAACTACTTGGCTGTAGCCCTTATCACGTTATGAAAATGACCAAAGGCATGCCCTGATAAGTGGGTAAAGTTAAAGGCTAATTTTTAAATACCATATTGAATGTCTATTAAAAAGATAAAAAGACCAGTGGAAATGGTGTGTTAATTTACTTATTTATTTTCTAAAACAGGCATTATTGTAAGCCTTTCAGATTGTGGATTTTATTTTGGGCGTGTGATGTCAGGGTTTTGGATGCTTTGATGATGTCGCGTCAGCTTGGGGTTTTGAAATCAGCCTGTCAAACCCTGACCCAAATTACCAAAAGCAAATAAGCAAAAGCAAATATGCAGCTCAAGGCTGATTCACACTACAGACACAAAGGCGATGAAGCAGTTTGTTCATATCAACTAAGTAGTGCAGTCAGGCTCTTGCTGACTGAACAGTCTATAAATATGTCCATATTACTGACATTTGACAGCTCAGTAATTTAGCTAGCCAGCTCACAAAATGCCAACTATAATCATAAACTTGTTTCTTCTTTTAAGAGGCGGTAATGGCAGATGGTGGATGCAGCTTACATTAGCTGTGATCACTGCCTCTTTTCTTTGATGTCTGTTTTCTTGCTAGTAAGCTCTGAGACCACTGCTTACTTGTCTGGCTAACCGACATGCTGTGCATCTTCACCAGCAGCAGTTAAATACTCTCTCAAGAAACATTTTTTTCTGTAACTTGCCCACACCCAGTTAAATAACTAAGGCCAATCACGGGCATGTTTGTAGTTTGTTCTAACAGGTTTAAGTGTGGGGATCTGAATAACTAAAATTGTCACACAAAATAAGCAGGGTCAATCGGCTGAATGTGATGTCATACACCTTCAGGAGAAAAGCTCCTTTAGGTCTTTTAGGCATTGACCCATCAAGGAGCAAAAACAGACCCACAGCTAAAACTTGCTCATGTCATTATAATTTGGATATGATCCAGTTACCACTGTTGTGTAAAATGTTAAATCCACACTTGATTTAGGATGCTAATACTAAATTAGGAACACTTGTTCTGTTATTTCAAGTAGCCTAAATCTTGCAAATTGCAAAAGCTTTTATAATACAGCACCTTTGTGTAATCCAGCACCCTTTTGATTGCAATCATTTTCAGTTTTATATGATAGAAACATCTGATGGATTAGTTCTAGTATAAAAAATTACGTAGCACCTTCACTTTAAATTATACATTTTACACATTCAAAAGTATGATCATAACATATGGGGGTAATACCCAGCTCTCTAAATGAATTCACGGCCAAGCATATTTCTTTGCATCAAAGTCTGAGGGTTGAAAATAATAACTGAAACAATTCTGTACAAGCACAAAAGCCCCTTCCCAGGTAAAGTAGGACACATGTATTTAAGGGAAGGGCCTCCATCAGTCTCCACTCTGAGCGATGCATTATTGAAGCGGAGAGTAGGGCAAGTACACCCATCAGGGCTCTCTGAACAAAAGGCCCGGGACCGTTGGCGCCAGCGTTGCCCTCTGGGGTTTCAGCGGCCGCTTTGTCCCCGGCGCCTCCCCGTAGCCCCCTGAAAGGACAGGGTGACCGCGGGGCAACCTTTTAACATCCCTGCGCTGATGGAAGCCTGTGCCAGGCTATATATACACATCTGCTAGCCCGCAGCACTGGGGCTAGGCTGAGAACTGCACCAGAGAGCGTGCCAGTGAGATCCTACTCCGGGGTTAATGGAGAATGGATGGCTTAAAACCATACTATTCCTGGTGGATCCGTGAGGTCCTTTTATTTGCCTTTGAGTGAGTTGCAGTCATCAGAGAAACACCAGTTAAAATTTATGTATCAAAGCTTGTTACAAACAAGTTGTAAAGCTTGGTATCCATTGTTACCTGGCACAGAATTGACACAACAAAACCGCCACAACACGGCAAAACAGTATCAGTATGTAGAGAAACCTGTGTAAATGTGTGAAATAGTGCCGGTAGACAATGGAAAGTTTATGACTATATATCTACACAGTCTTTTTCTCAAAATTCTTATTACATAAAATGTGACAGGATCTCTATAAAATTTAAACAGACAAGCGCGTTTGGAGGGTAGGAAGTGGATGGAGTTATAGCTCGTGCTTCGTTGAATGTATTACTATGCTAATGAGAGGTTTCGCAGCAGAGGGATGGTAAAACTGATCTCCTGCTGGGTTGCCTTCCATTTCAAAACACTAGACAACTGAATCTGCCTTTTCTATTATTTTATCTCCAGGTTTCTCATTCTTTCCCATCAGAGACTGATATACAGCACGCCATTTACGCAGATGCATCACAGCGCAGAGCCACAAAGGCCTGCCCAGGTGAGCCCGCGAAGGACAATGTGCTCCAGTGAAGTCCCTCCTCTCGAGAGTTACTTCCGTTGCGTGTGAATGGCGTGTCCAGGAGCCCTGAGCACTCACAGGGAAGTTGTAGGCACAGTTCTTGCGCACCAGCTCGTACTTCCTCTCCAGCTCGAGAGGGTACGCCTGGCTCTCACAGTGTCCATTCTCCAGATGAAGGCCCAGAATGCACAGCTTCTTATAGAACTCCAGGAACCACAGGTGCTGGTCCTCTGTGAAGCTCCCTGTGGAGAAAGAGTAGGTGAGACAGCCCTCAAACATCTTACGGGACACAATCGATTGACAATGTATGCTTCTGACTATGTCTAACCCTAATAAAACAAAATACCTTTTCAACACTTTTCAACAATGTCAAAAAAGAAAACACTGTGCGCATTTGAACAAGCTATGCTTCAGTACTGTATAGCAAACTGGTCTGAGTCAGCAATAATATGGCTTCTCATACTGTCATCATTCTGGTGTCCCAGTGTGTACAGAGAGCAGGGCCCTACCTGAGAGGCCATGACACAGCCTTCCATACTGAAACGACAGAGAAGCCAGAACTGCCTCATCAGCTTTGAAGCACTTTTCACAGAACGCCTTCACCAATGGGAATATCACACGAGTCCTGTCATCTGCAAATGAAGGGGACAAAGAGCATGTTAAAGAGGCTGCACCAACACAGCAGGAGTCCGTACAGAGCAGGTATTCTACAAGTATAGTAACCTTTTCTTTGTTCATTATCCCTGAATATCGTGCATACAGGTGATACCACATACTTGAAAGTTGAGGTTCAAAGCCATTGCAGTAATTCCCTTTTTGCTCTCATTCTCCTGGGAACTGGTTCCACTAATCATTTAAGGAAATACAGTTCTTGCTCCTAACACGGGATACCATGAGGTTTGGAAGAGTATGAGGGAATCCATCCCCCCTATCGTTCAAAAAAAATTGTAAACAAACACAAACATGGATGCTGTGCTTGCTGGTTTTCTTGCTGAGGATGCAACAATCAGCTTTGAAATCAATCAAATTGATGCATACAAAAACCATTGGCTCAGAGAGCAGTGCTCAAGCTTTTGGCTTTGTGCCAGAGATTTTGAGGTGCTTCCTCATCACCAGAGCATTGCTGCAGCTCAAGGATTGATGGCAATAAGCAGGTTGTTGGGTTCATGCCATGTGTTTCACACAAGAACTGGGAAATGTTCTAGTCATATTAATATACAGCCACTGTGGATGGGACCTTTGAGTGGTGCATGGACCACTTCTCTTTCAAAGGACAAACCCAAAGGTTAAGCAGGGCCAAACTGGGATGCCAAAGTGTTCTTCTGGCTTAGGAGAGGAGGTCTGTCTGTGTGGGCCACTGGCCACCCAGATGTAGCCTGGGATGAGAGATAGTTCCATTAAGGAGTACCATCTCCATTAGAGAGTGCCAGGGAAGCCTTTGCCAGCCAAAGCTGCTGATCAGCTGTCCATATGGATAGATGGAGTAGCCGCTAGTCTGTGCCATGCCCTTCACAAGTAGTGCCAGAACATCTGACATTCTCTGCACTTCTGTTATCAATTTCTGAAACAAATCCGTTGAAAGGTTCCCAATAAGATCTGGTCTGTAAAGTGTCAGAACTGAAATAGTGACCTGAGGACATACTCTAATGGCTTTCATGTGAATGGTTTTGTGTTAAGGCACTGACTTTGTGTTAAGGCACTGACTAACCAGTGATGTTAGAAGGAGGACCACTAAAGCCATTAACTCACCCACAGGAGGAAAGGCCAGCTAAACACTACTGAGTTAATCCATTATGTCTGCCTGTTTCCTGGACCAGCTCTGTCCTTTTCCTTATCTCTGCCTGCATTGTTCCCCGAGAAACACTTTGTCATTCAAGGTCAATTCGGCTCGCCGGTCTGCATAATGAAGCCTTGGCGCAGCTGGGGACGTCCTTTGGATACTGTCGCTGAGCGCGCGTCACAGTAGCGCTAGCTTACACGCGCTATCGACGGCAGCATACACAGTGCAGAGCGCTCACCGCTGTCAAACATCTCCAGCAGGTTGACGATGGTGTCGAAGGCAGCCAGCCGCACCGTGCTCCCCTCGTCACGGGCCAGCTCCACCAGCTCGGGCAGCACCACCACCTTGGTGTGGTCCACGCTACGGAGAAAGCGGGAGTGAGACACACACACACACACACACACAACCTGACTTCCTCCACAATCAAGGGGGAGGAGGTGAGAACACCCCTCACGCATCTCACTGAGACATCCAGGGTAAATATTTGATTCTAAAGCCAGTTATGATCTGTAAGTCATAAATTAGCAGTACTCAGGACAGCTATATACTTTTGTAAGTAGGAGAGTTTACTAGTGTGTGCCTTCAAGTTTGTGAGATGGTGTGCATCAAGCATGTCTGATTTATACACCAACAGCTGACACTTCTCTGCAAGTCTGGGCAGGACGTGCTGGGCAAACACTGCAGCGTGAGCGTTAAGCGTTACATTGTTAAACATAAAGGAATAAAGCCAGCGGGTGAAGCTGTAATCTCAAACGACATGTGATAAGTCATATCATCTGTTTATGCTATTTGCTTTCAGCAGGTCCAGGGAAGTAAGCAGGCCCTGGCGCTAGCACTCGCTGGCCCGTCTCCACAATATGCCTGCGTTATACAATGGTTATGGCCAACACCAAAAATCCCGTTTTAGAAACGCCGCTGTGCCCAGCCAAGCCGCGCTGTAAGAGAAGTGATGCTGTTCACTGATCAGAGATCAGTCCCAGGTACAGCACAGCAGGACACGGGGGACTGAATAAAACGGCCGACTCTCGCTGGCATACATTCCTCCCGGACTTTGCAGTCTATCAAAAGCTGCACAATTCAACAGACATTCTTCATCTGCTGGAGCTCGTGGGATTTGGCTGCTGCCTGCAGTGAAGCTTCTCCTACCTGAGGAGAATGCATTACACACACCTCTCACACAGACCATCAGCAGAGAGGGAAAGCACCGCATCTCCCAATCCCAGGCTCTGCCTCTGTTTATATTCACTTACCTTTCCTTTGTTACACCACATTCTTTATCTGCTTTGTGGAAAACCGAAGCCATGGAAACTTAAGTAGCTTATGTTTTTATACAGTTATCAATTTTTACATCCGGATGTTTACCGAAGCAATGCAGGTTAAGCACCGTGCTTAAGCATACAATGTCTACACCCCATGTAGAAATCTACTCAGCCTTCAGATTAAAAATGGAGTTTCCAAACCATTCTGGCACACTGTGTGTCTTTCACACAAGAGACGTCTCTTGTTATTTCGTTTGGCCACGGGTACAATTTCTGCTGTGCATCTGCATGTTATATAATCTCCACCAATCAGTGGCAACAGGTGTGTGAGATTTCTTTTGTGTCTCTGCTCACAGCAGGACAGAGGGATTCACTGAAAAAGCTGACAGATGCCGTAACTTCTTGAGAGGTGCGAGAGAGCTCTAAAGATTCCAGGACCTGTTTGAAAACGATCCCCACGGGAGGGGGGAAAGCGCGGAAGGATTTTTCTTTTTTTTACCCAATTCCCCTGGCGATGTTCTCCAGCTGGCGGCACATACAGGAGCGCACCTCGTACTCCACATCCTGACACAGCGATCTGACCAGGGGCAGCAGGTCCTTCTTCACCCTGCGGGGGGGAGGGGGGGTCAAGAGGCAAAGCTCAGGTGAGAGTGCCATCGCCCCCAGAGACGTGGTAACTGCCACATTAGCAATGCCCATATGCGGCTGAGAAGTGACATATATTGCATCAATTTACAGTGAAGCATATTACTATGACTGCCATAAAGGAGATTACACTGACTACAGGAAGTTGTCCTCTTTATTTCATTCCTACAGATGCTTGTACAAACCTGTGCCATAAACCATGCTATATAAAATAATGGTTATCCAGTACTTCAGCACTGCTGTCAGTGTCTTGAATGAGAGCTCCTCTGTGGGTAGGGAAGAGTCGACCACACTCACATCTGACACTCAAACTTGCTGGCCACCTTCCCCAGGATGCGACAGCTGGCCAGGCGTGCCTGCACCGACTGGGAGAGCTGCGCTTTTGACACCAGCGGGTTCAAGATCTGCGTGCAAGCAAACGGGCAGGGGCTGTGAGATCGAGGCTGACAATGAGGCTACATATAACGTACTTGGGCAGCGCGCATCTTGGTGAGTGAGCACAGAAGAAACTCCTTAGGCTTCACTGCATCGCGATTATCAGCTTTGTTAAATACAGAGGGCGTAAGTTTGTTGTAGGTAATTATCAGTTACCTCTTGCCTGATGGTTTCCTTTGGTAAAGCATCGATTGCTGAGAGCAACGTTTCCAGCCATGCATTGCTGACCACTGCTGAACAAAAAGTCAGAGTCACACAACACTCATACAGGGCAGAAAGAAACATATCCTCATTAAAAACATATCCATGGTAGTTAGTAAGAGGGGAGGTAAGGCTCATGCATTTACTGTGCGCTCATTGAAATACAGCTATCAATCTGAATAGCTTCACATTGTCTATCCAAATCCAAAATGAATAACTCATATTACACATCGTACTAAAGCTGTGTGGGAATGGCTGTAGGAAATGCCATTACTGACTACCAGTGACAGCAAATCATGCCATCTGAGCCCAGCAGGGAATTTAAACTGCAGTTTTATGTCTTTTCTTCCAGACGAAAACAGCCAAACGAAAGTACATTCTGGACTAAGCTCAGAACGGAAACACACACTGTACTGTGATTTGACAGGTTGGCAGAGACATGCAATAACACATTAACATTCTGAAACAGTTGCGGTCTCACTGCAACGCCACATATACAATGTGGTAAGAGCTCTCCGGGAGCTGAGATTGTGCAATCGAAGGTTATGATCAGGTAACAAGACTGGATTATTCAAGTGAATAAAATTCTGAAACTGAAATTCATTATATAAATTTATGCAATCCTGAGGTGTTAATGCAGAACATTACGGTGATGCCAAAAATGATGTCATTCCTTTTTCACGCCACTCTCAGCGTTGTCTTAATTGAAATCAATGCACACCGGGAAATCCAGGTCAAAGTCCTAACCGCATCAAACGCAAATGGAACACGCAGCTCTCGCTTCCACCGCATCCCATAATGACTCATTACCCTTGACAACTGCCCCCCCCCCCGGAAGCCTCCACCGACCTGCGTCCCGGTGATCCAGGTTGAGCAGGACGATCTGTAGGATGGAGTGGGTGTGCGTCTGGATGAGGATGATGTCATCCTGGAGGATGGTGAGGAAGGACCCGGCGGCGGCCAGCTGCATCTCCACCCCGGCGACGTGCAGCACTTCCTGTGTGTGTGGGCGGAGCTCTGCGTCAATCTCTCGCGCAAACCGGGGCGCCACGGGACCCAATTAATCTTTAACGGGCTAATCTTTGCCTTCAAACACTGGGAAGAAGAGACTTTTGGCCCACCCTGACTTTTGGCACCACCCTCCGGAAAGTTTCGGCCGGGTTCTGTCGCACCAGGTTTGGCAGGTTGACGACGACGCTGGCCCGCTGCACATCCTGACCCGAGCTGGGGAGCACAACAACAGTTACCCCGCGGTCGACCTGCGAGAGGCATCACCAACACATGCAGAACACAGGCTCGTACTGAATTATTCAGCACCAGACCGCAAAAATGACACTTTCATACGTTATGAAGAGATTATCTCACAACGTAGAGCAAGAAAGTCACAACCATTTGAGTTTAATTTTCCACAGATAAAAATCTATCATCTCACTCCAGCGTGTGTACAGCATATTGTTGTACCTTACCGTGCTCTGCTTGTTCTGAAGGAAATGAACCTGGCAGCTTTTAAAAGAACATTTAGCTTCAGCGGTTAAAATGAGAGCGACTTCCGCCTTCAAAGCGCCGGTGCCGTGTGTTTGACAGCGCAGCCATGCTGGGCTGGCGGGGGAAATTAGTCACAGAGAGATGTGTGGTACGTGAACTCTGAAGGAGAAAGAGGGCACCTAATTGTGAGTTAATTGCGTCGCTTTTCCCCCGATTCCCTTAAAGCAGCGACAGCTGCGGGAGCTGAACTTAACTCCAGCAAATGCCGGATCTGGAGGGTTTCCAGTACACTCACCTCAGAGGCTTTAATTCTTACCACTACAGACTATACCTACTGCCTACTCTCAGGAACCATAATCTTAAATCACCGTTTAAACTGGAATCAACAATGGGGTCCGTGTCATATCACTACACAGTGCACTCCCCTAACAAGAATCCCATACTGAATGTCATTCACAAGTTCATTATTCTAAGGATTTCCATTTGTTTGACATTTTGGCTAATATAAGCAATTAACTATTATGATCATGATTATGATTATCAATTCTTTGGGTCAAAGATAATTGGAGGAGGAACTCTTGGACTTATGGAGTCATAATAAAGAATGAAGAACTGAGTAGCAATTCCAATCATAACAGGGACACTCCACTCCAAAAGACATACAGTTTTTTGGCAAAGAACTGCCCGCTGTAGCAGATCCAAGGGGCTTATTACAAACAAATTCTAAATTAAATTCAAAATCTGTCCACTTGTCTATCTTCCATTTCAAACTGGAGTTGTTCTTTGCCATTCTGCCAGAGTGTTGGTAGGCTCTCTCACGTAGAGCTCTGTGTCTATCAGCTTTCACACTGACACACTACATAATAAACTATTAACAGGTATTAATTTCTTTTAAGAGATAGGCTTTCTTCAGTTGGCCTTTTGTTGGTACAGTTAGTTAATAACTAGGAATTGATCTGGACTGTTGCCAAGTGACTCTGGAAAGGAGCCTGGAGAAAATTGGTCATAGCGGTTGCACTCCTTGAATATGAGCGATATTACCTTGCACCTGCAAATAGCTCCATTTAACTAATGTTTGAATGGAGGAGCACACGAGAACAGAGCACATGGGGGCCTGTGGACGAGAGTGGCTCAATCAATTAAGCCACGACTCTGAGAAGGCCAGTAACATGACCTGGTCCCCCAGCAAGGTACTTTGATCTCCCTGAAAATGCTTGGGCCCCGCGATACCTGGAAAGTAAAAAGAGCCGCCTTAACATTTGTAATTAGGTTTGACTGCTGAATGAGGAGACACTCAGGACTTGGGTTACACTGCCTACCCGGGCGGGCCCGAAAGTTCCAAAAGGGGCTGAACTTTCCCTTGTCCCATTAGCAGCTCCGTTCATTGCTTTGCCGCGAAAAATATCAACTCGGCGGCGGTCCCCCAGGTGGAGGACGGCAGATGGCGTGCAACCCGTCAGCAACAGCCTCCAGGGTGCGAGCTCTCGGTGCCAGGCGCGAAAACGATCGGTACGATTTTCAGCAGGCTTTTCGGGCTCACAGAGGTGCTACGTCCGGGTGTAATATTTTGCTACGCTGGGAGGGGTCACCTCTTCCGGCAGCAGCCATCAGATCGCGAGTGAGTGGGGCACTGTCGGGGGGCGTCTGACGTCACCCTTGACCGAGGGTAACGGAACTATGCTGTGAGCAGAGAGACAGCGCTCTGCAGTGGCTCCACAGGAGACGTCACACAGCGCACCCACGGTCTTCCCCCGCCTTGCCGGAATGCTCTGGAGTCTGAAGGAGTGCGCGGTAATGAGACTTCATCAGGACCTCCAGAGCAATTACTCCTCGTCTGGCAGCGCCTCCTCTTCCCCCCCTCCACCCTGTCACCGGCAGGAGCCTGATCTCAGCAGAAAAGTGCATCCGCAGCAGAGGCGTAATGAGAAGGCAGGAGACAGCCCCGCGTCGCGGGACTCCGCTACATTCCACGCGGAGGCGCTGGCTTCCAGGAGCCCCGGTTAATGATTGGTCAGCGGAACATCTTCCTGTTTTCATTTAGCACTTATAAGGCTGCCCCCACCACCCTCCCCCCCCTGCACTTCACCCACAGAGGGCATCTCTGGCCTCTACAGGAATGAGAAATGATTATAGGACTGGTTTACAGAGGGAGCTGGCACAAACACTCACCTCCCTCCTCCAGAGAACACCACAGGGTACACTGTCACAGCAACAAATAGACTAACAGGCTAAAGAGCCTTCCCCCGCCACACACACACACACACACACACACACACTCTCACTCTAGGACTCACGTACACCCACAAGCGCACACACACACCCACGCTTAATTTCTCCGTGGGCCCGGCAGTAATCTCCCGCGTACCCACCATCTCAGAGAGAACTGGCATTACACATTGTCATCGTCATTATCACAGACATCCATTTGGCTGGCACTTCTACCCGCGGCCACTTGTAAAATCTATAACCCATTAACTGCAGGCGTTTGGCGCGCGGGCCGCAGCAGCAGGACTTTCTCCCAGATTTGGACAAGGCTAGCCTGCTATGTGCCCAGATCCCTGACTTACTACTCCGCACTCCTGCCGCCCGAGATCTGGCGAAACGGCAGACGCCTCGATCATGACTCAAGCTGCATCATATCGAGAGCGGGGTCCAAATCGCTGAGCGCCTGAGCGTAGCTAATGGGTTCTCCATTGTGCCTGGAAAATTCCAGCATGATTCTGTTGCTTCAGTCATCGAGATTTCAGCCACCTTTAACAGAAATGCCTCGCATGTTGCAGTGGTAGTTAATGAATAGCTTGGGTAGCCTCGTCCGTAAGCAGAAACCGATTAGCAAAATTAAGCTGCTGCACACGCCATCACGATCTCTTCAGCGTCTTTTCACTAGGCCATGCTGACAGAGCTTAAGGAAAAATCAGAGAATGATTTTAAAGCAACTCAAATTGAAAGACTCTGTCAGCAGATGGAAACCGCAAAGCAAATACCACCACGAAGAACTGTGAGAGGAGGTGACATGGAGCACAGCGGTGACAAACGCCGGTGAGTATCGTAAGTGCGACACCTTGATTTGACTGACAGCGTTTGGCCTCCTCACGCCGTGCCTGGCTGCATCACATTCACGGCCCCTACACCTCCACAATTACCCCAGGCCTTGGACAACTGGGGGCTGCTCAGTCTGCTCCGAGGGGCGGCCGAACGCACCCTCGCACGGGGGTGACGTAAACGCCGAGCCGCAGGAGGGTGACAAACAAGCGGCCGGTGGCGGAGTGCGGAGCGTGACGGTGCTCTGGACGTCAGCCACTCGCTCTGCGTGCAGAGCATGCGGCGGCTGACACACCGGCGAGTTCTCTTCAATGCCACCGTCTCGCGCAGGAAAGAAAGGTCGGTTTTTGTTTCCTGCCAGGACTAAAAATACTCCGGATGAAACTGTGAGGAAAGCAGCAGGCAGGAAGAGAGACAAAAGGAGTGGAAGCAGAGGCAGGACGTCATGCTTTAGAGGCCCCCGGGCCTGTGAGTAAAAGGAGGAATGACTGGGCCTGTGAGTATAGGTGGGAATGCCTGGGCCTTAGGTGGAATAGCTGGGCCTGTAGGCATTGGGAGTAATAGCTGGCCTGTGAGTATAGGGAGGAATAGCTGGATCTGTGAGTATAGGGAGGAATAGCTGGATCTGTGAGTATAGGGAGGAATAGCTGGGCCTGTGGGTATAGGGAGGAATAGCTGGCCTGTGAGTATAGGGAGGAATAGCTGGCCTGTGAGTATAGGGAGGAATGGCTGGATCTGTGGGTATAGGGAGGAATAGCTGGATCTGTGAGTACAGGGAGGAATAGCTGGATCTGTGAGTACAGGGAGGAATAGCTGGATCTGTGGGTATAGGGAGGAATAGCTGGATCTGTAAGTATAGGGAGGAATAGCTGGCCTGTGAGTATAGGGAGGAATAGCTGGATCTGTGGGTATAGGGAGGAATAGCTGGATCTGGGTAGGGAGTAATAGGGAGGGGAATAGCTGGCCTGTATAGGGAGTATAGGGAGGAATAGCTGGATCTGTGGGTATAGGGAGGAATAGCTGGATCTGTGGGTATAGGGAGGAATAGCTGGATCTGTGGGTATAGGGAGGAATAGCTGGATCTGTGGGTATAGGGAGGAATAGCTGGATCTGTGGGTATAGGGAGGAATAGCTGGGCCTGTGGGTATAGGGAGGAATAGCTGGGCCTGTGGGTATAGGGAGGAATAGCTGGGAGGAATAGCTGGATCTGTGGGTATAGGGAGGAATAGCTGGATCTGTGGGTATAGGGAGGAATAGCTGGGCCTGTCTGTGGAATAGCTATCTGTGGGTATAGGGAGGAATAGCTGGGCCTGTGGGTATAGGGAGGAATAGCTGGATCTGTGGGTACAGGGAGGAATAGCTGGGCCTGTGGGTATAGGGAGGAATAGCTGGGTGTGTAGGTATAGAATGGTTGATAAAAATGTGTGCCACTGCTGCAAGATGGCCCTTCCCTCAGGCTTGAAGCGAAAGAACAGCAGGATGAGCCCTTATCCTCCTGTACAATTACGAAGCACAGACTCCACATGTTCCTCACCTCGTTAAATCCGCGTCTCAGACTTCACCTTCCTCCTTAAATCTGCCTCGGCACTAACTCGATTTAGAGCACCCTGCTTAGGCTAACAGGCTTTACTTTCTTGTATGTCTAGATAGGTAGTGACACGAGGCACAGTAAAGAGCCGTGTAAAAGGGAGGTCCTGCAGAGGTGTCTGCTGAGCAAATACACATTAAAGTAAGATGGATTCCACTGCTAAAGCCACTGTTTGCCATTCAAACTCCAATCTTTGGACTGCAGACATGCGCAATCCGCTCCTTTGAGTAATCACGTCGGTGCACCCCGCTGTAGTAGGTAAACTACGCTTCAGCCGTTTGGAACACCTTAGGTGGCAGAAAGATAAGGTTCAGGGAAGCCAAACAGTCACTGTAGATAAGCAGGCCTTTTACAGGAGGCTGTAAAATGTGAATGATGTCAACTTTGATGGGGCGCATGTTTATTACAGCAGGCCAAACACTCTTGACTGTGCCCTCCCCTGGGGATAGCAGCAGCGCGCGCTAGTCATTACTTCAGAGTCAGAAACATGAAAAACGTTCATGCGTTTTCTGTCTCACGACGCTCAAAGCGGAAAGTTCCGGTTCACAAGTTTGTGGTGTGGTAAATGTTTAATCGGGTTGATTGTTAAATAAAACACTGCATCGTGGCCGAGCTTCTCGGGCCTGAGTCTCTGGTTGGCGTTCGCTTTGTGAATCATCATCTGGACCGCGTCTGCTGTGAGAGGCCTGGCCCTTCTTGCCCACACTGTACGAGAGCTCCTCTCTGCAGAAGCCTGCCCTGCGCTGACGCCAACCCCGAGGTCCCCCGGCTCCCAGGTTATTAACTTTTAAAGTTAAAGGCAAACAGGAGCTACTACATTGTTCTTAGAACTGGTTTTCTACCCAAAGGAGCAAAAGGAGATGAACAAATAAGATCCTTAATTAGCCTCAGAAACGAAGATTATGGGTTTGTAGGTTACTGCACCCTTGGGTATGCAGGCACCAGTCTTGGCATGATGAACCAAAGCTTGTATCACAAACCCAGTTTCAGGAGATGCAGACGGTTTGAATGAACGTATTCGAGACTGCTCATCACACTTCCAAAATGGTCTCACTTTCATCTCAGATTGAGTACAGGTAAATGATCATGGTATTGTGTAAAATACAATAGACAAAGCTGTCAATTCATTGTATTACTCTGTTCAACTGTTATTAGTGAGTTATTTAAAAGAGCCCTGCATTCAAGGTGATATGCAATGAATGACATTACAATAACAAAAACAACACAAAAACAAAACACAGAAAAATATCTTTGAACAAAATTAAGAAAATGATTCATAATTATTATGTTAGCAATGTACAACAGTTCTGGTTAAAAACAAGCTGTGTAAATGCTTGGCTGAAATAATAAGCAGTATTTTTAGATTTGAGAATGAATGAAATGGAAAATAAATGAGCAAATGAGATATAGGGAAGCTCTCATGTTGTTGTGCAGTCCAATACACTGCAGGGGAGTCAGAGATTCAGAGAATGATGGGAGACTGAGTGACTGGAAGGGCACTGGGATGCCTGCAGCTGATCCCAGGAGACAAGGGGCATTGCCCAATAATGATAGGCTGAATGGAAAGAGCAGAATGGTTAGCCAGCTGTAGCAAAGATCATGGTTTGGAAGCAGATCTAAGCAGCAACAGGAAGCAAATATAAGGAAACATGCGACTGAAAAGCATGATAGCTTGCTTCTCTCATGGTCTGCAGACCTGCTCCCTTTATTTTAAGTCAGAAGACAAGCCAAGCAGCAAAATTCCGTATTAACTGTAGATGATGTAAAGAGAAACAAGTCAGGGAAGAGAAAAGAAAATTACAGTAATTAAAGAATCTATGGCTGTAAATAATACTTTTCATTTTCTCTGCTCTTTAGTACTTTCTGACTCATATAATTCCTTCAATTTATTCTTAAGTTTCTCCAACCCATTTTCTCGATATTAACGCATCTGTGCATTTCAATGACTGCCTATACAAAATTGGCCTCTTTTTACTTTTAATCAGTGACCTGGTCATGCAAATCTTGGATTTACTGCATTTTAACAACCTCTGTGCTTAAATGAAGTAAGTGAAGCTACACTATAAACAATATTGGATATGGTGATAACATGTGAATGGTATTATGAAAGAAAGCCACTGAAATCAACTTGCTTCATACATATTGTCTACATAAGGCAATATATGCAGCTCACATTTACTTAATTTGGTACATAAATACCTTTAGACTTTTTCATAATTCCAAACTCTTAGATGTCTCACATTTCTAAACTCCCAAATGAAATTCAAGTGGTTGCAGACTTCAGCATGAGTGTGCGGTATAGAAGCAAATATGTCAGCATGATAAACCAAAGACAATATCACAAAGCCATTTTCTACTGACTGCAGAGGAGCTTTATCACAGTTGAGCAATGATTATAACTCTTTTGAGAATCTCCAGAGTGCTAATTCCACAAGCATTCTACTTTAATTTTAAAGGCAGTTTGAGCCTGCGTTCTGTGAATGGCGGAGCAAAGGCAGGCTTGATACAACTGAGCTCATGTCAGAAGACAAGGTAGTAGTCTCCATCGCTTCCTTAGACCATACATGAGAAAGGATACATCATCCTACACTTAAACAAGGGCTTCTTATCACCAGGTGCCAATTCTGGAGAATGGGCAAGAACACTTCCCTCCATGGAGAACAAGTTCATGTGGTCTGTGATTACTTATAACTAAACTATGATGTATTGCAGGGCAAAATATTCACAAACTACAACATCAGTAGTAATATGTCCTCATTATATCTCAATGTCAAGTCTTAGGAACAACTTTACCTCTACCTCAACTTAAAATTTTCATTTTAATATGCTGTTTGTTATCTTTATATGAGTGGGTATCTATATTGAATATCCTCTTCATTAACAGCTAAAAACCAAGATAATTTGAAATTATTTTGTGGTTTCGGCCTGCCTTCATGCTCTATCACCTTCACAGAACACCCAGATTCCATCCCTCCTTTGTGAAAACTTCACTGGCAAGTCACTTTGTTGCTGTTAAAAAATGTTTTTGACTACACAACATCCAGGTTCAATAAGCTTAATAAAGCCATATATATTACTCTCATAGTTGGTTGGTGTCTTCAATATAGGCTAAATTTAGGCTTTATTGTCCATTGTGCAATTTAAATTTAAGTTATGTCCATTTATCAGATCCAAGCTAACATCCATGTGATCGTGTGAGCTTCTTTTGGAAGGACATGAAGAAGTCTCTTGTGTGGAACAACTTCCACTTTGCAATATGAATGCCTTCTAAACAGTAGGCAAGGAACAACACGTCACATTTTACCTGTTTGAAAGCATTATCTTTTAATGCCAAAGAGGCCATGTCTCTCCTGTGATGCACCAACAGCACAGCAAACCCAACAGAAGGCTTAGTATTGCATTGATTTTCACGACACCTGAATAAACCCCGGCCCTATCTGACCTGTAATCAGAACCAGGCAATGCAACTTTGATGACACAAAAATCCCCATAACATCAGCGTGGGTACAGTGCACCCTGAGGCCGCGCAAAGTGGCAGCCAGATTACCCCTGCTCAGGAGCACGGAGCAGTCACTGCTCACGGACGAACACTCTGACCTCAGAACAGCACGCCTCACTTCCCCAGGCCTGTTTGAAATCAATCAAAGCGCCGGGGCTGAAATATTCATTAGCTGGTACACCGGCAACGACACTGCAATCCACTGCCCGGTAAGGTAAACAGTTCTCACCGATCCAAGGGCAGGAAGTCAGCGGCTGGTCAAGCCAGACTTCTACATGCATTGCTTTGTGAGCTGAACTGTAACCAACCACGCCTGGCAAAGGGGTGAAGCTTCCAACGGCCTGGCAAAGGGCAAGACACCAAACAGCACATCATGGGCCATCAGAAGAATAAAACAAATGCTGACATTTAAGGAAGCTCCAAACCACAACAGGTGCTGCATCAGTTGATAATGTCAGTGTGGTAACGAACATTCTTATCAGTCATAAAGAGCAGCATGGTCAAGAAACAATATTACATTATGGAAAAATGACAGAAACTTAGCTGCTAAACTGCTTCTAGCAACACGGAGAAATCTCTCAAACACCTGTCATACAGGACAGAAAAGAATTCATTTGAAATTCACATATCAATTGTTTGCACATAATCTTTGCTACTGTACAATATACATGCGTGTGAAAATAAATTCACCCACATCATGTTTGTGTCCCACACAGAACTTCCAACAAAAACAAGCATACTGTTGTAAGATTAATAGACATAGCCTTGAGGCCAAAGGCAGCTATGATTGGCATGCATGGTGCTGAAAGTTCCAGTTAAGCTAATCTTTCCATCTACTTTTAATTAAATTAAACATAATTAACTATGAGTGATGGGGACTGTTAACATAATATAGTAGGTCAAAACAGTCTCAAAATTATTTTAGCTGGCAAAAGTTCAGATTGCAAAAGCAGTGCTGCCATCTTGACATACTGCAGGTAATCTCTAAGACGAACTGGACAAGGTCAGACTTGAAAGATACTTCTTCTGTGTCGCTAATAATCGCACTTCAAATAAAATTCAATGGCTGCATGATTTATGTATATCTTATTCAATGCAAAATCCAAATACTGCCATTCACATACTGACAATACTGAGTTCCTATGAGTTCTGGATAGCAACATTTTCTTATGGGATATTTGGACTTCATTCTTTATTGGGGAGTAAATACAGTACTGCACCACACTCTTGGCAAATTTACGGGAAAAAAGACAAAAAAGAGGCCCTCTATAGGTGACTCATGGGAACGATTCCAGTAGCCCTTTTACTAGCCCCCCAAGGACTGAACCTGAAAGCCCAGGGTGACTGATGTTCTGTAAGTCATTAATTAATTAGCATCAATTAATTAATTGGCAGCTGGCAAAGAAATCCACAAAAACAATCACAAAAGATTTTACGATTGTACCCATGTGTCTTCCACTTCTTTTTCAGCATTTGAAGGCCTGACTGAAAAATGCTTTGTGCAACCAGCTCTGTTCCAAGGGTAAATTATTACTGTCCGACCCTTGTGAATGAGTTTTAGAGCCAAATACCCCATTACCCCACGGTTTGGCCCCATGCAGAACACTTGACAATGAATATCCCATCGTCAATGGCATCAGTATTCCCACAATCATTCATGCATCTTCAGTGTTTATTTAAGTTTTAACAGCAATGTTATTGAGGGAAACCTAGTAAACTTGCCAACAGCCAGGGCTGAAATCTCACCGATCCTCAGCGTATTCCACTGGCTTACTTTTCTAAAGACAACAGTGAGTAACATTTTCATCTTTCTTCTGAAGTTGGTGGATTATTCACCTTGTCTCCCCTGCACATTTTCCTTTGTCTAAACAAGCTTTTGCAACCAGGTCCACGTGCCCCTGACTGTCTGCGCTCCAATGTCGTTTGAAAACAGAGAGGTCTGAGTGGAAAATACATGAATAAACATGCGCTACTTGTAAACCATTCTTACAAGGAACTACGGTGTCACACTGACGGCTCAAATAGTATTGGAGGGTACTGACACTTGTCTCCAGCTCCCTAGCCTATAACTGTCAAGAAGAGAGGACAAGGGACTGCCAAAGTAAGAAGTGTCCAGGTGTCAGTTTCATGTGCCATTGTTTTAGGCAGACTTTGGCAAATGGACAGCTTTAAAGAATGCCACTGTGTCCCCACAGTATCAGCTGTCATCTGAATCAACTAAACTGTTGAACTCGGTTGGGGGGTGGCATGGCACTGGCATTAAAGTCTTTGTTGTCCAATTAGATCAAATATTTTAACACATTTTGATGTGAGTGTACTTCTACAAAGTTTCAAATTGTTCCTATGTTAAGAAATTTCTACACAATGAGACCAAGAGCCAGTAATTCCACCCATATTCAATCATGAAATACCTCTAAAAGCAGTACATAAACACTCGTATCCTCTCAATGATGCTTGCGTGCACATGCCAATTAAAGGGAGTTCACACAAAAAATATGCTTTATGTCAATATATTCACACCATGGATAAGGAATATCACTGCCATCTGTAGTAACCTTCCTGCTGGCCATCGTTTAACTCGTAATGCCCTCATGCATTTCTGCACCCACCGGCAATCAACCGTCTCTCTTTACCTGAGAAGAAACACTGCTCGCTCAATGTCATTCAGATCCTCGTCCACCGTCAGCTTCTCAATCTCCTCCGCAGTCTTGGAGACGAGACACAGACGAGAGGAGTGAGGGTTTGGGGATTGTGAAGGTTGTGTTGGAAAAAAAAAAAAAACAGAAGATAAATTTAGACAAGGACAGAAGCACAAAACATACCCACATGAAATCCTAACTGAAAAAATACCCACAGGTCTCTGAAATGCAGTTGCTAGACCGATCTGTGCCTAATTTCCAACGGCATTTCATTTCCTTCCCAGGGCTCTCTGAAAGATGGTCCCCCTTTCCCCCCTTACCCAGACAGATTTTCTGACATCAGGATCTGACTGGAAATTAGGTTTCTAAGCACAAGCTACAAATCTTAAGGGACGTATGCTTATAAGCTTTCCGAGGAGCAGGTGAGGTGCAATAGCTCCAGCCCCCACTGCGTCGCGGCCTGCCGGCTTCCATCACTCAGACTGGCATTTACACTGAAAACAAGGTCTGTCGCACTCAGAGGCCACGGGCAAGGTTCAATCACGCCGCTCTAAAACGACTTTTTTATTTTTTTTTAACAGCAAGGCACGATAAAATGCGTCTCACCCCCTCCGCGTAGGAAGAGTGTGTGTGTGGGGACTGAGCGGTGTGGGTGTAGCCTATTACTTTAAGGCTTCTCTCATTATCTGTGATGCTCCTCCGGATCCTCGCACAACGCGGCTCAGAGAAAACACCCACCCCCTCTGGAAATGATGCATTCTCCCCACATGCACAATCCAAGTCAATTAAAGCTGCCTTCTCCACGAGTCGGTGACACAGCATGAATATATAACCCATTCCTTTCTGATATGCAAGGTAGATTGGCAACGGAGACATAAAGAAAACAATTCAAATTCAGGCAGAGCACTCTGACAATCACAGCTAACCCTACAACACAGACAGTTCCTTTGGACTTAACGCAAGCAAGTACCAACTATAATTACCACTACCTACAACCACTGTATTTGTAGACTATATTATACACCGAACAGTCATTTTAAAAGTTCCATAAGTACAAACTGCATTAAATGGCAAACAAAGCAACGGCATCGATAAATATGTCTAAGGTAGTCGCAGGTGTACAGAAAAACCCCTGGACTGAGAAGCTGATTTCCACAGACCATTTGTCTCTGCAGCAAAAGGAGAGGGAGAACCGATGGAGCTGACTGCTGACTGAAACTGCGTCACGCAGTAAAGCGAAGTGGGCAACCCCCGCTACACTGAGCCAGCTGAAAGTGGTGCTTTGCTACAAGGAATGTTTAAGCACGATACACCCCTTTGACATTGAAAATGTATACTGTAATACCGGAAAAAACGATCTCGCTACACAAATGTGTCAAATTCAGTAGAGTGTAATTCAGTGAATTCTGTTATATTGCCGATCCTAAGTGAACCATTTTATTACGGCACTAAAATAAACCACGCAGCTATGCAGATCTCACAGAAATACAAATCTCGTTCATTAAGTTCAGTTATCCACATGTATTTGAGAAATTTAAACTGTATTTAGCATACATTTTGTATACAGTGCTTAACTGATGCAATCACCTGTGTAAAAATAATAACAATCATAATCCGAGTTGTTATGGTTATTATTATTATTATCACAACTACTACTAAGTGATAGCTGTTGCGGATTTAGCTACATGCTTTTATAATCCTGCTTTACATTACACTCTAAACTGGTGCTAATAATATACCCAATAAATGTAAAACTGACTTAGCTGCTGTTCTGTCATAGAATAAGACTTGAAACACGAGTGAAACATCCGTCTAAATGTATTACATCAACGTTAGCTAGCCAGCAACAGTTTTTCTCATGCATAGGTATGTCATACCAAAGCCAAGTTAACGGAAGGAATTGGTTAAATTAGGTTTACAAATGCAATTTACCATTGGATACAACATGTCAACACACATAAAACTAATTCCATGTCAGTAGTGTAATAAAGACAGTATACAAATGATAGCTACCTTCAGACTTCTTCGTATTGGTCTTTCGATGATTGCGAGGTCTTGTAGGTCGTCTATCTGCCCGAACAAACTGGACTGGTTGAAAGTCATTTTGCCGAGGAACAGTTTTCCCTTATGTTTTGCGGTCGCTGGTTAAAGCTGTATCGTGATCATGGCTCCTAACTGTGAATGAGTAATATTGGTTTCTTTGATTTGGGGAAAGCTATGATCCACCCACGACAGAGCCTCCTCGGGTTGGGTGCCTTGACCCAGAGGATTGCAGTGATGTCAGGCTAGTTCCAACTTAACTTGGCTAAATAGCTGGTTAGCTTCATCACCTCACATGATTTTACAGGATAAACTCTTGAGTCGATTGCGCAAAAGAATAACCGGCTAGCCTCCTCTAAATTACGAATTTTTAGCCAGATTAGCGACTAACGTTATCAAGATGGCTAGTGCCTTGTAATGTTAGTTATCTAGTGTAACGTTACTGCTTGTTGAACGTCATGAGAGGCAGGTTAGGCATTACATTTTTGCTCGCCAGCCAACGTTACTACTAGTTGCGCAACAAGAGAGTCAACGACAGATCATTTTTCTAGCAAGCAAATTCTGAATTTTGTAGTAATTAGTGACGCTTGATTCAAATCCGAGTCCAGCTAGCCAGTGGCGATGCCTAGCCAAATTCAGTACAGCTAGGTAAGAGGGCTATCTAGTTATCGCACCTATATCAATGAAGCTAGCCAGCTAGCGATCCTCCAAGTTGTTAGCTAGCTAGCTACTTTCTGCTTCTCCTGTCTCTGAAATTTGTCTTTTTGTCTGTCCTTGTGTCGTTACATAATATGGTCCTCTTTGGCGTGAGCTCGATGCTTCATCTCCAGTTGCAGTCCTCAAGGTTTATGACACTGTGCGCACAGCTTTGAAAGCCAGCTAACGTTAGCTAACTTACCCCAACTGAAATTCGCTGTGAGGAAGTAGCTACATACCTAAACAGACACGAAAAACATTAATTTACTCCCAAGACTCTTGCTGTCTAAGTAAAGTATTCTAATACAGTATTTATACAACCCCGTTTGCAACCGAAACCTTGAGACAGATCTCTGGACCAACATTCAGAATCCGCACACCGCGCAAAGCAGCTCACAGCGCTGCAGCAGCTGGTAAACTGGTCTCCATGGAGACGCGGCGCTACAGCAGCGCTTCAGCAGAAAAACTTGCTGCACTGGCGACCAGTTACGTCAAATGACATAGCGGCAGGCAGTGGAGGGTTAGCTCCAGTATGCTCTGACTACATCTGAATGACTGACACCAGGCTGTAAATGTGACTCTTTACACATCCATGACAGAAGGATTGCTAGCAACCATTAAGCTATGTTAGCAACTTGGCAAAGTAAATTGAATTAGCTGTACCTCGCCAGCTAACGTTACATTCCCTGGAAAGCCACGTTTGCTGAGTTCTTCTTCAGTAAACTGCTTTCTCAAAATTCCAAACAAAGCACACGAAACGGCAATACTAGTTTGTTCTGTTGCAGCCATATCTACCAAGTCAGCTAGGTTGTTAGTGAAGTGGGTACCCAGAAATTAAGAGCAACGTAGCACAGAAACTTGCAAATACAAACCTTCTCCAGAAATTTACAGCCAAATATCAGGGCTACAAAATGACCAGACCTGGTCACCATGAGACAGGAAAAGGAAAGGGAAAGAATTCAGTAGGGGCCACATGAAACTGCCCCACACAGAGCCAACAATAACCAAAGAAGAAATCCTCTAGGTATGCTTCAACAAACGGGATGGCCAGTGAATCATTCCTTTCACAAGAGACTCACAGACACAGGTAGCAAGGGAATACTTTTTTTCATAACCTAGGCCTTACCCTAATCCCTTACCCTTTGACCTCAGGATAATATCAGTCTGTTGCAGACTCATTTACAACATACCTTGTTCACACCACTAATCTTAAAGTGCTCACCATTCAGTAGTGGTTCCAACTCACAAATTGAGTATTGAGGAACATGTTGTGAGACATGCATCTGCTATTTATTTTCCTCAGAACTGAAAAAGGCAAAATGTTTAACAAGCATATATTGCAATGGAGTTTCTTTTTAATGCACCCCCTCCCTTTACTGAACTCTACTTGGAATTGCCAATTGTGTGTCAGGCCCATCTCAACACAACAACCTCTGTAGTCATGCAAGAGTGATGAAGCAAGACAAACATAATCCACAGAAGCTCTCAAACACAGCAAACAACTATTTTTGCAGAGGTCACAAAGTGCACCACAGTAAAGTGAGTGCCAAATTGGCAATAGACAGTATTCATGACACTGAGGTCATTTGAGCAACACACAGGCACCTAACGAATCCAAGGGTGCCCTACAGTGGTAAGATGAGGAAACCGTAGTTGACCAACCCACTACTATCCCAGGTGGAACAATGCTAATTTCTGTGAACTCCCAGTCATTGTTGGCTGATGACATGGCTGGGACCAAATCTATGCTCTAGGGCTGAGGTTTTCTAACAGTGTACTGGTCTTAACGTAAGGATTATGAAAATAGGTAGCTGCCTGCCCTTCCCTGTATTTAAAGTCTTTTTGCTTTTTTTATTAAAATGACCATGAGGCCTGACAAACATTAACTGTGTCATCTGACCTCATTTAAATATACACAATTTGGATGCAATCTTGCACAATAAACTCCCAGACTTGCACCTCACCAATGTATATCTTATACAGTCTCTCCTCATATTCAGCCAGTTGCCACATCTGTTCATTTTAACAACTGAAAGTTATCTTCTGCCCTTGCAGAAAATAGATCATGGCTATCGTGATTTTTGTGTAAAAGCTAGTTTGCTGGTTAAGCTTCATACCAAATGTTTAATAATAATGCTAATAAAGCGACAGATTTGTTTTGCAAACCGCAAAACATTTCGAAAATACTTTCCATAGCCCCCATTTATCTCAGATAGTTATTTGAAAAAACACGCACCAAGTTCCACAAAAGAATTTAGGAAACACTGGATACGTTTGTTCTGCAATTGTACTTTTTCAGTATGAAGTGACCAAGATGTATCCTGTCTTGACAGAAAGAATTTTAATGGCATATATACAGACTTATAATGAGAATTTTCTAAGTGTGAGTAACTTTTTACAGTTTTTTTGTATGCTAAAAGCTTTTTTGTGGGTTCGACGCCACCTGAGCGCAGTGTGCGTGCACTTTTTGTTAATAAAGTTATCCTAATTTACTCGCATGGGATTGGCTCAAAGACAGTCCACGTGACAGTCACAAAATGGCTGCGTCCTCGTGCAGCGCATGAGTTCTGTCTCTACTTACATCGACTGAACGCGTTTGCTGCAGAATAGAAAAAAAAGTTGGCTACCTACCTAGCTATTTATCAGGAGGGAAGCTAAATACAAACGCTGTTTTGGTTTGTCTTCTCCGTCTCAACCGCATTTTCATTTGTTCTCCCCGTCTTCATCTTGCAAGCCCTGGGGTGATACCAATGTGCGTAATGATAGCTAGCGTGCTAATTTTACAGTGGTGGCATTAAGTATTTGGCAGTGGCAGCTGATGTTAATATTACTTTTCCGGAAAATAGTTGTCATTCTCTTCAGCTAACAAGGTAATGTCATTGTCAGAAAACCAGCTGCAGAAATGATAAAATCCTGACAATGGGCCGTGACGTGAAACATCCAGGAAACTATTTACTGTGATGTTATCTTACTTGCCTGTACAGTACTAGCTTGTACTGTATTTGTAACTTGTAGTGTAATTGTAACCCTCAAGGACTTAAGTACTGTCGTAGCTAGACTAACTAGTTAGCTATATATGAGTGCTAGCCAGTGGTATATCCAGATTACATTTGGAATGGATTGGGTTACCTTGGTCATTCAGTTCGCTAGTCATGTTTTATAGAGATAACTTGCCCTTACAGCGGTCTAGCCGAGCAAACATCTCAAAATATGATTTGCTTTTGGTTTTAGTTTTCTGTCAGCGTACTAGCCATTTTTATCTTTACTGCAGAGATTGTAGTTAACATGCGACGTGACGCGGTTCTACGTTGTGCATACTGATGTAAGCAGACGGTTAAAAACAGTATTTGACATTGCTTAACAATCTTTATCCTGATGGATTCAGGATGGATTCCTATCAGAGGAAGGTTGTATTAGCCAGTTCAGTAACACATGACACTGAATGTGTTATACACGTGTGCATATGTTAGTGTGTGCATTACTTATGTCCCAGTGTCTGTGTTCACACAGGAAAATGAAGGCAAAGAAATTACAACACAAGGGAAAGGAGGTCAGAAATGGGACCAAGCCCAGCAAGCGTGGGATTTTGGTGAAAGGAAGTTGGAAGGCAGTGGAGCTGGACCCCACTCTCTTCTCTGAGGAGGACATGGGAGGGCTGGTGTGCTTCGAGGAGCTGACGGACTACCGCCTGGTCAACTCTGCAAAGGCAGTAGCAAAGGCTGGAACAAAGGGAGAGAAGGGAAAGAAGAAAGGCAAAAAAAGAAAAGCAAGCGAGGTAGTGGAAGGAGAGACAGGTGGAGAGGAAGCAGGGGAGGGGGTAAGCGAGAGCAAAGAAGAGTCAACACAACCGGCCAAAAAAAAGCGCAAAAAGAAGAAAAAGGGTAAAAAACAGGAAGTCCAACAGAGTGATACCCCAACTGTTGAAGTGGCAGTTCTTGAGGGGGCGGAGGCTGACAAGCCTGAGGAAAGTGTGGCAAAAGAACAGGCTGTGATTCCAGAGGAAGATTCTCAGATGCATCCAACGAAAGGAAAGAAAGCAAAGAAGAAGAAGGGCAAGAAGGAGAGGGATCAGGCAGTGCAGGAACCAGAAACATCTGATAACACTGCACCACCTGCAAAGGCTGCTCCTCCTCCAAAAAAGAAGGCAAAAAATTGGACTAACGCTGCCCTTTCTGGAGCCTCAGGTATGGACGCAGACGTGTCAGCATGGAAGGATTTATTTGTCCCAGAGCCGGTCCTTCAGGCGCTAGCTGCTCTTGGATTTAGTGCTCCTACACCCATTCAAGCTCTAGCCCTACCACCAGCCATCAGAGACCGTATGGACATACTTGGAGCGGCTGAGACCGGTGAGTGCCCAAAAGTGTTCATATTCTCCTGTCTGGACCTGCTGCCATTACTGCACATGCAAACCCATCTTTTGAGAACAAATGAAAACACTTAGATATATCATTCAAGAAGACGACTTTCAAAATCTGCAGATTTATGTTTAAGAAGAGGGTTTCACAAAAAACATTTTGGAGTAGAGAAAATGACCACAGTCAACATGAAAATTTTTTTACTCAAGAGCAATAATGAAGGAACTAAAAAAGGGCATGAATAAACCAGCAGATTGCAGCCTTGGCAGAACTACCTCGCCATTAGTGTTTCCTTGGCAACAGTCAAAGCAGCAGACTGGGAGGCTTTTTTTAAGATTCCTATTTACTTCGCAGGGTAGCTGGAATATAAATGAGCAGTAATATGTGGCTGTTGTTAATAATAGTCTTGTTTCATTATGAGTCCACTAAAAGTGGTCAAGTGGTTTGTTTTCTAAAGGGAATGGTCCAAAAAATACCCACCACCTCTGAAGGTATGGAGTAGGAATGAGTATGATTACCACTTGTTTATGTGCTCTGTGTTCCTTTTCATCACAGGAAGTGGCAAGACACTGTCATTTGGAATCCCCATGATCCATGCCATTCTGGAGAGGAGGCAAGCTCAGGAGAGAAAGAGTGAGGGGATGCCAGACCAGGCTAACCTTGGGACACAAGTGAAGAGTCTTTACCTACCGGAGGAGCAGCAGTCTGACGAGGAGCTCTGCATGATTGGCACAGACGAGGAGGAGGGTGTCCAGACAGGAAAAACAGACAAGGAAGAGGCTGAACAAGGGGCCGACGAGGAGGACGCGGAGGAAGTGAACGAGGATGAGGAACAGGACACACAAGAAGGGGATACCGTGGAAGATGAGGACACACAAGAAGGGGGCAATGAGGAAGATGAGGAAGATGATGACGATGACTCTCAGAAGCTGGGGTGTGTTAAAGTCATTGAGGACATGGAGTTTGACTTTGACACCGCTGGGAAGACAGAAGTGCCAGCCAATCAGAAACAGCCTTTGCTGGGATTAATCCTCACTCCAACCAGGGAGCTGGCCGTCCAGGTGAAGCACCACATTGACGCTGTGGCACAGTTTACAGGTCAGTGTCAGGACTCAGTGAGACATGCATGTGGCACATACAGAGTGTATTCTGATCTGTAACTGACAAAAACGATTCTTGTCCTTTGTCCCCAGGTATCAAGACTGCAATTGTGGTTGGTGGAATGGCTCCACAAAAGCAGAACAGGGTGCTGAATCGCCGGCCTGAAATTGTGATCGCCACACCAGGTCGCCTCTGGGAGATGATCAAGGAGAGGCATCCACACCTTCTGAACCTTAAGCAGCTCAGGTACTATGGTCTAGCACTTCAAGGAGAATTTACCAGCATTCACTGTTTTTAAATGTTGTGGTGTTTGTTTTTATGGACTGCCTTCACCATATTCACGTTGTTTAATGGATGACTCATATACCTGAAGCACATTTCTATTTAAATCAATCATATTAACACAGCTTGAGCACATATTACAAACAGCTGCTGGTCCACAAGATAGTCTGTCACTGCATATGTTCATGCATGCAGCTGTTAGTGATGGAATTTTAAAGAGAATAATCCCTGCTCCAAAATAAATCCAGAGTTGATTTCGACCTCTAGTTTGTTCAAAAAGTCCCTCTAGGGAAAATGGAGAACCAGAATACCTGGTTAGGAGACAGGTAAGACAGGCACTTTGGGTGACAGTGAAATGTATGGATATTTATTTACTTCAGTCTGAAAAACATTTAGGTTACTTTCTGCCCCAAAACCACAGAAAAGCAGGTGCATTACTTAGATGTGTATCTTAAATGGAAAGTACTCCTTATGTCTGCCTTGATGCAGAAAGTAGTTTCAATGTTGGTGTTAACAACTTGCAGTTAATAACATGAAACAGTTTTATTTTTGTGTAATTTACTGATCTTTAAGTCAGGGGAAAAAATCCATGTGCCCACCTGTGTCATTATGGCCAGACAGAACTGAAAGTTTGCTTCAACCTCATTGATAACAATTAAGCAAACAGCTGTTACCACCTTCTGTGTATTACCTCTGGTAATTGCTGTGTTTGCAAACTGTAACGTGTGCAGAATGTGTTCCTCAGGTGCCTTGTGATCGATGAAGCAGACCGCATGGTGGAGAAGGGCCACTTTGCTGAGCTGGAGAACCTGCTGGAGATGCTGAACGAGTCTCAGTTCAGCCCTGAGAGGCAGACTTTTGTGTTCTCGGCCACCCTGACCATGGTGCACCCGACCCCCGCCCGCGTACTGCAGAAGAAGAAGGGCAAGAAGCTGGACCAGCGCAGCAAGCTGGAGATCCTCATGGAGAAGGTGGGCATCAAGGCCAAGCCCAAGGTCATCGACTTGACCAGGAAGGAGGCCACAGTGGAGACGCTGACGGAGACGCGCATCCACTGCGACAAGGACGAGAAGGACTTCTACCTCTACTACTTCCTGCTGCAGTACCCCGGGCGCACCATGGTGTTCGCCAACAGCATCGACTGCATCAAGCGGCTGAACTCGCTGCTCACCATCCTGGACTGCACCCCCCTGCCGCTGCACGCCAACATGCACCAGAAGCAGCGCCTCAAAAACCTGGAGAGGTTCGCCGAGAGGGAGAGGTGAGGTCCGGGCGAGTGTCAGGGGTCCCTCAGGGTGCCTGGTTCATTGGACCCATTCTTGAATTTTGTTGCTCTCTGATTGCATAAAACTGTGTTGGGTTGTGAGGTGCTGGATATACTTCACTTTGTTGTTCTCTTCCTTTTGTCAGCTGTGTCCTCCTCACGACGGATGTGGCGGCTCGAGGGCTGGATATTCCCAATGTTCAACATGTCATCCATTACCAGGTATGTCAGTACCTGAGATCTGAGTCTGTCTTTTGAGTCATGGATTTTTTCAGTGAACGTGCTACTTCTCTCCGATCTCAGGTGCCACGAACATCAGAGACGTATGTCCATCGCAGTGGCCGGACAGCACGCGCAACAAAAGAAGGTCTCAGTTTACTTCTGATTGGCCCAGACGACATGATGAACTTCAAGAAAATATACAGGATGCTTGGCAAAGATGAAGACCTTCCCATGTTTCCCATACAGACCAAGTGCATGGCCATGATTAAGGTACACTCATCTCCCTGTGGCATGGGATTGATTTCACTGTAACATTTCTGGGTATGTTTATGTAGCGTTGAATGAAAACTCCCATGTACCCATGTGTCAAACTACCTGCAAGGGATAACAGATGTGCGTATGCCACTGAAACCTTTTTTTTTTTTCCTTTTTTTAAACTCTACACAGTCTGCCTGTTAAGTTATAAATATTGCATGTCTGGCCTTAAAGGAACGTGTCAACTTGGCAAGAAAGATAGAGAAGATTGAGTACCACAACAGCAGGGAGAAGCATCACAACTCCTGGTTCAAGCAAGCGGCAGAAGCACTGGAGGTGGATCTGGATGATGACGTCCTCCTGGGTAAGGCTCACTGGGATCACTCTGTTTACACACCACATGCTGCGTAGAGCTGTTGCCTGTACTGTGGCTGGGGCCATAAAATAGCTTCATATCTGAGGTGGTGCACTGCCCTGTACCACTGAAGAGGTCTGAGCAACATTCGACTTAAAGCTGTACGGAGGTTATTCCATTCCAATTAAGGCAGAGGCAAATAACACCCAGATAATTGCTCTGGCAGTGTAGAGACTTTTGGAGGCTGATGGAGTTAAGTGTGTGCGCTTATGTGTTTTCAGGGGGTAGGAAGGATGAGGAGGACGAGAGGCAGCAGCAGAGGATGGTGAAGGGGATGAAGAAGCACCTGAAGCACCTGCTGTCTCAGCCTATCTTTAAGAACGTGATGAAGACCAAGTACCCGACGCAGATGGGAAAGCTCTCCCTGCCCGAGCTCCCCCTAGCCAGCGTCAGGACCGCTCTGGACTGTGTCGCCAGCCAGAAGCACAAACAAAAGAAAAAGAAGAAACAACAGCAGCAGCAGCAACAGAAACAATGACTTTATTACTGCTAGAATGGATCCATTCTAGATGTGCGTTTCCACTTGAAGTCACAGCAGTGGAATTTATAAGGAATTATATGCATTTGTATATAATCACACATTTCGTTCAAATTTTTAAAATATATTTGATCATATTTGATGAACATTTCAATCTGTTTTTACAATACACATTTACATATTGGTTTGAGTCATAGCAGCAGTATGTGTTTCCCAAAAAAAAAAACACTCTGGACAAGTGTTCCAGCTGTCATGGTACTCAAACAAACTTTGGCCAGTGTTTGTATTCACCCAAAGAGGTGCAATTTACTTTTAATTTAAAAGTAACCCTGAGAAAAACTGTGGTCTGTCTTGGATGGTCAGAGATGTGTTTTCGGGTAGAGTATGTCATAATGGGATGTCTTGTACAACAGGTACAGGGAGGGGTTGGCCCCTTCTGGAATGGTATGGTGAGTGAGACGTCCATCACCTTCCTCCATGGACACAATGTGAATGCTTATCCCCAGGGCTTCAGACAAGGCAGTGATCTCAACATGGTCACACTCCATTGCCATAGCCTCAACTTCCTAACATTTAAAAAAAAAAAAGTCATCACCAGAAGTGACCAATTTTTTAAAAAAGCATATGTCAGATTCAAGCAATGACGGTTTTAAAAAACTGACACACATTTCATAATTTCAGATCTACTTAAATGTGATTGCACAAATTGTTATACAATAGTTATCCACTAGAGGGCAGCATATGTTTGCCGGAATTTGGCTTCAGTTACCATTGATGTCACTGACCTGAGTGCAATACTCCTTCAGACTAGGTGCCTCTATGAAGTTCTGGAAGAACTCAGAGTAGTTCTGTAGGTAGGCAGATGTGAGGAGCCTTAGGTACTGAACCATACTGTTAGAGGTATCCTGCTCATTGAAGAGCTCTAACAGGGTGGTGCCCTGGTCATCTGCTTCGCAGCGCTCCACAACACTGACAAACTGCAATGACACATTTTTGTGTTTCTGAATTGGCAGAAAGATGAAGCTCAGTTTTCACATCCTGTCATCAGGGTCTTAAATTGTACCTGTTACTTTCTAGAGTTTGCAAAATTTTTTGCTGTGCCTGCAAACATGTTGAAAAAGGGAATCGTCAAGATATTGACACTACTACCATTAAAGTTAGGCATCAAATTTATGATCAGAAGAGCATAAGGGTACAGCAGTACACTTACTGTGTTAAGCATGTCTTTGAATGAGCTCTCATTGAAGCCTGCAGTTAAGAGGTCTTTACTAGTCTGCATCAGTTTATCCTTGAAGCTAAAAGAGAAGAAGCTCAACAATCAGGGGTTCTAAGCAAAAGGGTTGATGGTAGCTGTGATATGAAAATATTAAGCCATTAAAAGGGGGCTTACTTCTGCATATCTCTCACATTTTGTAACAGTGACTCCAGATGTCCAAAGATTAAGGCTCTGTAAAAGCAGTTGCCATCTCCTTTGATTCTTCTAATGAATGCATACTGCTTACAAATGTCCTTTCAAAGACAACAGCATATTTAGAGGCCAGAAAAAAACACCTTAAGACAAAAGGATGAGGAATTCACAATATAGCTTATCATAGTTAAACATGTCGATGTGATTCTCTGTAAACTGGTTTGAGTGAGATCAGTAAGATTTACCACTATCTTTTGTCCATTGATAACTTCAAATTAGTTCTCTCAGTAAATCACTGAATGTGTCAGTGGACCTGACGTCCTTGAAATTATATCAGTGTTCTGTGCTTTGAGTTACAGTAATACAAGTCAACTATTCTACCTGGGTCTTCTCGCCTTCAGGGTGGTCTTGTGTTAGAGTGGAGATTTCCACTTTTTTAGAAACAAGTTCCGGCGCATCTGTCTGAAAAAATGAGCAGTCGTAAATGTAATGGTACTTTCGCGGCACAGTTACACGAAAAAAGATCAAATAAGCATCAAGAGAACGTTGAGTTAATATGGCTTTCCATACCCAGTCCATTAAAATGTTGTACAAAATAAGTGACAAATGACTTTACCATCTTAAAAGCGTTTGAAACATATTCAAACGATTGTAGAATCTTTCAGCGCTGCACTCCGTGACTACGCAGGCCTTGACGCAAGCAACACATACGGCTGAACCGAAACAACATTCTCAAACAATTTTGGCTTTCGAAAGCTTCTAGTTGCGAGCATTCCTGTATGAGGACAAATGACTTCCGTGATCATAACAGGCCATGAAACATCATGTTAACTGCTAACTACTAACGCATCAAGGCACATTGAATACCATACCACCCAGGCGAGCGGATGTATGGAGAACCACGTGGTTTTCATTTAAAGCGACAGTGTAGTGGATCGTGGCGTAGCTTCAAAAAATTCAGCAAGTTCGTTTCGTGACTACAAAATTAGCATCGGTTTTTACTTTCAACAGTCATAGAATACCACATGAAATTAGACTAATTTAAATGCAGCATGTAAAAATAACAACCACAACCAGAAATGGTATTTGTCATTCTTTTTAATAACAATCAAGTTATAAACCTTATCTTATAATTGATGCCACAATTTCATTGTACAAACATACACATATAGCAACATGAAATGTAAAGAGGACACCATCTCTGAAACGAGATGAACTGAAACAGGCAGGTAAATGTCAGAATGCACTGTGTGCACGATTCCGATGCAATGCCTCACACGAGACATACTTGTCAGGAGGGATTTGGGTCCTTTCAAAGAGGACCTACTCAAAACCAAATGCTTCTGACCAAAGCCCTGCGCCTGTGTTATGTTCACATCTTCAGTATTGATCCACTGAAGAGGCCACTCTTGCTGCTGGTCTTGCTGGTGCTTTTCAGCAGTGCTTTACTGCTGTTCTTCAGCGCAGACCCTCTCTCCCTGGCGCCTGACAGCTCGGTGGAGCTCGCCACAGCTGAGCCAGAATCCATCAGGCGCATCGCCCTTCTCTCCACATCTGCCTTCTCCAGAATAAATTCCTGTGGAAAAAATATTTTATATATTTTATATTTAAATATTTTAAAAAAGTTATTTTTTTAATGTAGGTGTTGGTGTATTGTAAATAATATTAGCCTTTCTTACTCATACATTAATGATATGCTTTCATCAGCAACAGCTGTGTTTTAGAGTGGCTCATTGAGGGCAAATGGTTACCTCAAGATCACAAGATACCTAATTCAGCATTTCAGTAGTATAAAATCAGTTATCTTATGATCAACAGATGATTATCTCAGTGTTCTTTTCCTGTGACAATATGCCCTGTGGTGCCCTTCATTACAGTAACAGCTTATCAGATTTGTCTCTTTTAGTCTCTCTCTCTCTCTCTCTCTCTCTCTCTCTCTCTCAAGAGTAAGTGTCCTATATATAGCCTGACTTATGCATTTTGTGATCTTTGGATATCTATAATGATAATATCATGAGTCATATCAAAATCATGAGATAATTGCCTTGTAATCTTGTCATAATAGAGCCCATAAATATTATCTTGTAGTGCCCTCAACAAGCTACCACAGTATTCTGCATGTTAGGTTTCTACCTTTATCATGTCCATCATTGATAAAACTGACATGTCATCCAATGGTCCATAATGTGGTAAGTGACATTGCTCGCCCAGGTTCTTAACAGCTATCAGCAGGCTCCCAGTCTCCTCAATCTACAAGAAAACCATATGCACATATATGTATATATTACTGTATGTAGTGCAAACCAGTTATATATTGCTCTAGCTATACATTATCGTCACCGGTTTTGGAGAAGCTTTAGGAGTAAGAATGAGAACCATGCTCCCTAGTGGTCACAAACAATCTCGTGTAATTAATTGTACCTTTTCAGAATTTGCAACTCTATACATTTAATCACAGGTGTTTTTACAATACAAGGAGTGTATCAGCCTTTGTTGAATTCTCCTGTATTTAAGACTCCAGTGACTGCTGTGATTTTTTTTTCTTATGTGGCTTTACAACAACTTTGTGCATATCCACCCAAGCACATAACATGATGTATGCACAGACCTCGTCCCTAGATTGTCCTTGGTGCATCTGTAGGTTCATCTCCAGTTGTTTATTTCTCTCTTTGGTTCTGTCCCATTGGGTCTGCAGTTCAGATAGTTTCCTGTTGGTCATCTGCACCAGATCACAAAACAAGTGGATTAGATCACAGCTGGGGTTATTCAAGATTACTCACCAGCTTGACACAGCCACGCATCTCTAGGGCAGTTATAACACATACACATTACAACATAATATGCTGTTTTATGAAATAATTGTGCCCATATATACAATATTCATCCCATTGAATAGCATATAGTATGCTGCGCTTCTTCAAGGAACATAAAGTTTTGTGGGTTTTTCAACAAAAGATAATATCATAGTGACAACTGAGATACCTAAGCTGTAGCCTATCTTAAGGAAACTGTAATTCAATTTCACTTTATGTAAACACATAGTTTTGGAAATATCTTTTCATTAAACCCGATGGCTGATGATACTAAATTGCATTTCACTGTACTGGTATATTTTGAATTTGTCATACTGAAATTCCAGCTGGCATCCCTGAGGGGGTACAACTCCACCCCTCCATGAAAATATCTCAGTATGTATTCTTTTGATGTTAGTGCCAAAGCTCACCAGCATTCTGCATACGACTGTTGAGTTTCGAGAATATTTCTGAAGGGGTTACTGAAGCAGACACTTTCATCGCTTTCTCTACTACTACAGAACAACAGCTTGGGGGGTCTAGTGTCAGGAGTGTGACAAGATAGTGGCACTGTCTCAAACCAGTTTGCTAGCAAGGCTGTCCACAGCTCTACGTCTGTTGGTACGAGCGTGTATGAAATGACCGCGCTCAGTGTGTCTCACCAGCTTGTTGGTGTCGTGCTCCTGCTTCAGGTTCTCCAGGCTACGCTGGCTGAGCTCCAGGTCCTCCACCACTCTGCCTAGCCGCTCCACCAGCTCCTGGTGTGTGATGGCCAAGGTTTCATGGCGGCGGATGATGGGCATGACCTGCGAGTCCGCCCCGTACTCCAGGTAATCTGCGCACAGTGAAGGGGGCAGGGTCACTGCTTCGTGTGGCGTAGTGGTGTAGAGCAAGGCTTGCAACCTTAAGGTTGCTGGTTCGATAAAAGCATCTGCTGAGAAACTAAATGTATATTCAACCCTACTGCATGCATTCTCATTCCACCATTTAATTGCCCTTGCTCTGTTTCATCTTTCTGCGAACAGCAGTCAGTCTGAACTCAGTTGACACATGTTCACTATTTCTAATAAATGCTAGTGTTGTATTTATGGCTGTATTTTTTAATATTATTTTTGTATTTAATTTACTCTGGTTGCCAAAATGCCAGTATGACATCTATGCTAATTTATGCCTTGGAGTTTATGGAAACTTACTTTCTGGAAGTAGATCTAAAATCCTGAGCAGATAGTCTTCATAAATTTTATATTTGGCCACCCTCTCCTTTAAGTAATGCTGCCTGTTGAGAAAAAGAAATATTGCAAAAACTTAATCACACCAAAATGAAAAAATTACACATCTGTGGAGAGAGAGTGCAGTCTACAAATAAAATTTGACTAGTCTAATATAGTTTACTCTCCTGTTGTTATGATCTATCATTACATTCGGGTCTGCACACCATCCAAGAGAGTAATGTGGAATATCCAGTATGCCAAGTTACTGACTGCACACTGGTCACATGACACAGTTCTGTGCCTACCAAAGGCATGTGATGGAACTTTACACAATACCATACATGTTAGTCTACACGTGTGAAATAAAGTAAAACTAAATTATGTGCATAGTATCTGCCCTCTATGCTCTTTGCTTACCTGGCCTGCAGTTTCTCCAGCTGCTGCAGGAGCTCCTCTATCTCCCTCTCCTTCAGCTCATTCTGTTTCTTCTCCATCAAGTACTTCCTTTGGGCCCGACGCCGCTTCGCCTCATTGTCCTGGACAAACTTTTCAAACTTCACCGCTCTCTCCTTGTTCTGAAAAAGGACAAATGTTTCCAACTTGAAGAGTAAACCGCTTCAGCAAGGCATGTGTAGGAAGACACAGTTCTATCACCACAACATCCATAAAGGCCTTTTGCTTATACCTAAAGACTTTAGATTGTAGTGTAGTAAATGTTTGTCAGCACTCAAACCATGGGGTCATTGTACATATTTCTATGCTCGAGAGAGGGTTTACCGCTCAGTTTTGAATAAGTATACCTTGCCAGCATGTACTTTGAAGCATGGCACAGCCGCTGTTCCAAATCCTACCTGTCCAGGTGAACCCCTGGAGTTAAACAGGTCTGTAGCAGCATTGTGACTGGGACGTGAATCACTCCCACCCCATTCAGGAGACCAGAGCCCTGCACAGTTCTGGCTGGTGTGTTTCCAGAGCAATGACTCACCGCCTGCTGCTTGAGCTCAAACTCAGCCCTCTGCTGCCCAAGGGCCTGAATGCGCTCTTTGAACTCCTGCCGCTTGAGGGCCAGCTCCCTGTCCACCTCATCCACCTCCACCTGCTTCTTCAGCACCAGGGTCCTCTGCAGCGTGTTCACCCCCGTCTCCAGGATTCTCCCAGTGGCCTACACACATATAACCAGCATGGCAGGACCTACAATATGTTTACAGAGCTGAAAGGGATATTTGCAGTGAGGTGTGCTGGAGTGGGGACTACATCAACAGGGGTCCAGGATCGACCTAAGTTGGCCACTCTCATTTTATTTGTGGCTAAAGAAAAAAAATTTAAAGAAAGAAGTCCTTGCATATCAGTGCAGTGATGCATAATTATTCTTTTAATACAAAGACTCTCGTGCCTCCTTTTACACACAATTTTAAGTTGTGTACCACTATAACATCTCTTCCTTGGTAGAACAATAGACATACATCCCTTACCTCAGTAATGATGGGGATATGGTTAACATTTTCAATTTCCTCCTCTCTGTGTAAGGAAGAAAGATATGATGTATTTAAGGAGAGAGGATTTCACATGGAGTCTAATATTCCTACAGCAGGTGTAATGAAAAGCATATAGCTGAGTATCCTTTGTTTCAAAAGGCTTGGATGCACTTAGTTATAGCAGCAAAAGGGCAAGCTGAAAGTTTTATAACTTTATAACTGCTTAGACAAACCCAGTATGCACTCATAAACGTTCCTACGACATATTAAGATTTGTAAAACAATGTAAAGTAAACTATGGCCGAAAGGTACTTTGCACCCTACGCAAGAAACGAGCATGTACTCACAAATCTAAAAGTACATTCACAAGTTAATGATCTAGACCTCACTCAAAAATATTATAGAAATATTTAAAAGGAACGTACCTGGCGTCCTCTAACTGCGTCACAAAGATATTTTTCATTCTATTTTCAACCTGAAGCTTCATACGTGGGTCATCTGTACTTATTTGGGGTAGAGACACGGTTTCCATTTTCGATATGCTTGCGACTTCCTTTGAATAAGTGCGGGGTACGACACTATAATTGCTTAAATCGATTCTTTTAACTGTTTTATTATTACTGTATTACAGTCGCTTTCCTCTTTTTGTTAACTGCAGACATTTACACGAACAAGAGACGGATACGGGTCTTTCCAGGTTGTGTGTTGCGCTAGTGTTACATGTTGCCGAGAAACCAGAAGAGACACGGAAGGTATGCGTGAGGATCGTTTCTCTGTCGTCATAGCAACTGCTCGGGAGGCGTTCTATTTCATAGGCGGGAAGCAATGCAGAGTACTTAAAATGCCCACAAAAAGGCATAGATGTGCAAGCGTTGATAATTTGTTTAGACTGGAATTTCACAATGCGCTACAACAGCAGTCTTATATGCAAAGCAAGTGCATAACTACATACTGGCGTGATAAAACAACTAAAGCTCATCTCCCACAATTGGCATATCCAAGATGAAAAACATGACTTGTATTTCTTTCACTTTTGAAGATTCAAGCTGCGAACCATTACGGAATATAACTTAGTATCTCTTTTAAAGGAAACGACAGTTTTAACATAATCCCGATTTCTGTCTTTACAGAAGTCAAAATGGTCTCTTACCATTTTTTGTTTTTGAATTATAAAAATGCTTTTTTTCCCCCCCAGAAACGTTCACTTCAGAAATGTTGAGGGAGCAGTAGTAGCATCTACAGCAATGAAAAAGAAGGATACTTTGGTTGCTTTGAATTTCCTATTCCTTTCAGTTCAGTTTTAATACATTACATCAGATAATGGGTACTCAACACCATATGCGTCATTTACACTGTTGACATGTCCCCACCACTTTTTGTCGTGGCCCATTTCATTCCCACCACTTTTTGAAAGCCTTTAGTTAGTTGAACCCGTCGTTGTCCCCAGCACTTTTCAAAACAAACTGACACCCATGCTCACCACTAAGCATTTAGAATTAGGCCAACATGTGTGGTAATATATGTGGTAGCCATGTTATGATGCTCTTTTGCTGGTAACGTGTTTTAAATTAAAAGTACAATAGGTGTAGGATCCAGATGTTTGGACCCTCACAATGTGTGGCCGCAATATTTGTGTGTTTATATTACATCGTAATCCAAAGAAAGAAAAGGAATTTGCAACTACCTGTCATTTTTGTCATGGAGGAGAATCATGTCCATGTTTAAGGATTCCCTGATGTTTTCTTTTGCTCTGTCAAGTAAAAACATAATGACTGTACTTTGGAATTTAGAAAACTTAACCTGCTGTGGTAATGTAGAGTTTTCATGACCTTGCCACCTTACTGCATAGCAGTCATACCTGAAGTTAAATGTCTGGGTAGATACATGGGAAAAAGTCTGACTTTGATTTTCCACATTATGTGCAATCTGTTACGAAAAACCTTTTAAGAATTGACCCCTGACATGATTCATGTATTTTTCAAGGAGTATCATACAATACAAAAATTAAAATGGTCTTCCTGTGGACGCTATGTACATTTGGCAAAGAGAGCACTGAGCTGGAGTCTGGAACTGCTCCAGCTGCTTAAAATACTCTCCAACAACACTACAGCTGAATATTTGACTGCTTTTCTGAATGCTTATTTTTAAAATGTTATGATATTTAGGTGTAATTAATGAATTTGTTGTCACTTACAGATTCAGTCTTTTGTTCTTCTATGAATGTGTGGTGTCAGTAGCTCAATAGGCTTCCCCTTATGAAAGCATAGGATCCCTGAAAGTCCTAGTGCACTCCAGTCCATGTCCTCAGATGAACTTGAGCTGTTAACCATATTTGCATGGATCAGTTTTTAGGCTGAACCAGGGTGAGATACCCCTTGGGAGAAATGCAGACATTGTGGAATTAATTTAAATTGCAATCCCACAAATCCATTGTGTGATACTAGTACTATAATATTGTAACCCTTCAGCAGATTACCACCACTGTGTAAGGTCCAGTGTTTACCTTTTGTGCACTTGCTTGCTTTTGATGAATTAACAGGAATTTCCCCTGTGGCTAAAATTCCTCTTGGTTCTTCAGTTTGTCTATGAGAGTAACCCTACCACATACCTGTGGGCTGTGTCATCCCAGCAGAGCACCAGGGGACCAATCTGGTTATATTAACTGTTTCATTCTCTCTGTCTGCATGAGAGAAGACACTGATGAGCAGTTCAAACAGGGTAGATGACCTCCAAATGGTGTGGCAGCAAAGCCATCAAAGATGACTTCCTTAACATGGACTGTGCTTTGCTTCAGTTTCTCCTTTTTCCAGAACGTAATTCACATGTAATGAAGTCTTCATTTTCAAATATATTGTAACTAACCTCCGAAGCGAAAGGTTAAACATATAAGCTGTGGTCTCACGACACATGATGGGAAGACAAGGATGAGAAAAGATTAGCAGTGTCAACTGACTGTAGCCTAAGCTACAGGTCAAGTAAGTGAGCATTAGTGTATTCTCTTCGGTGATAAACAACAAAGATCACACAGCCAGACACATGAGGCTTCCCACACCATTACCAGCTCAGAGCCCTATGCCTTCCTGTGTGTGTGTGTGTGTGTGTGTGTGTGTGTGTGTGTGTGTGTGTGTGTGTGTGTGTGTGTGTGTGTGTGTGTGTGTGTGTGTGTGTGTGTGTGTTTGACCGTTCTGTGTCACCTCTCCTTTCGTTTGAACAGCAATTTTAATCACCTTAACCATTTTCTTATGCAGTTTATTGCATAAGAAAATTATTATTATTTACATTTGTATGCATTTGTATGAAGTTCGTCTTTGCATCATTATCGTCTTCTGTTACAAAATTAGTTTATTTTCCTCGCCAGCTACTCGGACAAAGGTGAAAACATACACATCTCATGTGAGCCGTCCAGAAATATACACAGACATCCCTGGCCCGAGTGTCTTGTTGCAGAGAAAGATCTCCCCTCCCCGGCAGATAATTATGTTACCCAAGCCTGCTCTGAAAATAGTGTTACTCGTGCCCTGAAACTAAAAACGGAGGAAAGAGGTACGTAAGGACTCCAGACGTTTTCAGTTGTTTTTCTCCTTTCCCCTGAATTAAAATATTTTCGTAGAGTTTTGCATGCAGTATTGACTGTTTCGTTTATCTAATGAACACAGCAACTGTCACAAGACGATATATGAATAAATGTTATGTTGTTTAAATGTAAATACGAGAACGCACACATAAATGAGCTGACAGGTGGGCCAACTGGTAGACTTAGTTTTAATACATATGGCGCTGAATATTTATTTTAGATTCTCATTGGCCAACCTTTTTGAAATGTATTGTACAATGTAAGTCAAAAACATTTACATGTATGTTTCGTCCATTCACAAGAAATACTAACATTACCTTCCTCTCGGGGAAAAAAAACATGAACGACAGTGAACACAAAGGAAACGAACCTTCGTGGTCGAATGAGATAATGAATTGTGGAATACTTCGAGAAAGGAATCCCTGGTTGGTCGCAGTGTAGTCTCAATTACTTCCATTCACGTTTTACTCTACGCACTTGCGAAAAGCAGTCCTCTCTTTCATGGCTCTGCATTTCAACTGACCTCTCTACACTACGCACAATACACGCGCGTATATACAGTACAAACTCCAGGAAGGAACATGCAAAGACGCGGCAAATCAAACAATTCTATGTCGAATGTTTCGTTCTATGTATGTGTTTGAGCTAGAACGTGTAGCTAAACACAATCCATAGTGGTAAAATAGTACGTAGGCACCTCTTTAGCACACGGGGAGTGAATCGAAGGTTTCAACAGTAATACTTAATTGAAATGACTGAGGCAGTATAATTTTGTGTTGCAATTGGCAATGGTTGTGTAAGTATACATGGCAACCAGTGTTTAGGTAATAAAGAAGGCCAAAAAAAGACTAAAAACTTTGTGGTGTCACTAACTGTATGTAAGTTTGCATGGTAGTGTGTAAAGAATGTGGGAAGTGAATCTTTAATATTCCACAGCTGAGAAAGCATTTTCTAAGAAAAAAAGGCATGTCAGTTATTGGTAAGGTAAATAATGGAACTGTAGAGTTCCAGGGGAATGTAATACTTGCTAATTATTTGTAAGCACATTAGAACCCTGTCTTCCCAATTTAAATCCCAGTTTCGCACTTTGAGTCTTACACTCTTAATTATCCCAGAAAATACAGTACAAACAGTGTTTCTGTTTGGCTACTGTCTAATGTTGTCAGCATTGTGTGGCAGTACATGATGGAACCAACAAAAGAATTGTTGCAGAGTACGAAGCACTAATGATGTCTACCAAAAAAAGAGCTTTTAGGTATTTAAATAAATAAATAAATAAAACACTACTTAAAAATATCTGCCTGTGCCAAATCACTGCAACTCCTGGAATGTTGTGACATTTCAGCAATTTGTAGTTATTACTGCTGATGTCATGCCTTGGGCTCTTCTGAGTAATGGCATAAGGCAGATTGTATTTCTTGAGTGCACCAGATAATGTAATTTTTGCAGTATTAGGTATTGAGTAATGGTTAAAATAGATCAAATTCCAAGCAAATGTCAGAGGTAGGACAGAACCAAGCATATGCAGTGAAGGTAACCTTAATATACTTAGCATGATGGACATCAAAACAAACACTAATCTGATTGTCATAGTGTTATTAAATATGTCTGTAAGATAATACAATATGCATACATATATAATGTGTATAATCCTGTCCCATGTAGTGTAGTTTGCATTTCCACAACAATATCAGCTTAGTGTTAGAGCGCACTGAGAAACCTTCAGGTTGTGATTGAATAACAACATCTACTTCTATCTTTCATGCGAACCAAGTAAGACAGGACAGAAAGCGAACCTTCAGCAAGCATGCAGGCACAAAACGGAACTGTAGAACTGTAGAGTGCCAGGGAATATAATACTTGCTAATTACCCCTGACCACTGGAGTAATACATCACTGACTGCAGGCCAGAGGATTCAGCGCCGTGGCAGTCAGGAGGAGCCGACAGCAGAAAGTGAAACATGCCCTTAAAAGGCATCACCGCTGCTAGAGGTCCTCGCAAACGGCTGCCTGGCTGTGCGGCTAACTGTACACATTCACATGTCTCCAGGAGTGCATGGTAATTACTCTGCATGCAGGATATAGTTTAAAGGCGTGTGTATTCTGAATGCTCTTACGTGAGGTAGGTGTGTATGGTCTATAGGCAAAAAAGCTGATGCATCTCGGTTAATACTACTGTCTTCAAAACCGAGAACCCGGGATTGCTTCACTTTCAGTCCTTGTGATAGGTACAACTCTGCCTGGTTCCAGCCATTTTTTATGCTGTATTGCTCTAAAGGAAGACATGGAGCGTTAAAGAGGGATTGCTATCCGCTTACTGTCGCCTTTTTGGCAACTTGAGCCAACATGGCAGCCTCCGGTGTGTCCACACTTGGCTCGGCAGGCTCTGTGCTGGGGTTCGAGGACTACAGCATCTATAGCAACCTATCGGATGATGAGCTGATCCAGCTGGCTATCGACCGCAGCCTGGCTGACGCGCATGCTGCCACCGGAAACTCCACTGGGACACCCACCAGCCAGAGTCAAAAACGTGCCCTCCGACGCCCCATTCCTCCTCATCCCCAGAACGTCCCCCCATCGGCCAACCCACCCAGGTGAGCCCTTATGACACCCACTGTGCACAGCATGTGAGTTCACCTAATACCTTTCTGTGGAGCCATCGTTGTACATCTGGTGATAATGGTTGAGAAGGGTTTTTTCAACATCTCTCTCTGTTTTTCTTAAGTTTATTTGATTGGACTCTCTTCTTTAATGACATACAGGGGAGTCTGAGATGTCTTTTCCCCTCTTCCAAGTTGTATCTGAAATTGAATTTCATACACATAAGAACAATAGTTTTAATTATTTTTCTTTCCCTTTGTGTTTAGATAGGCTGAGAGCTGTAGGGTTCAGTCAATTTAAACCAGGGCTAAAAATAGCCACACTCCATTATCAATTTGAAGGACTTAGCATTGTTGGCACCTGACCAAGATCTGGGAAAGGAACTTATTCCAGGAAAACATCCTTGAACCACATGGGAACCAGCTGTGAGGGGTCACAGTTGTTTTAACGCCGGGGAGATGACAGGAACTCAGGCTCAGGGGAGGTTAATACAGCTTTTACTGTAAAGTGGGTAAATGAATGAAATAAATGGTATTTTAAACAGCATCCATTTTATGCAGGTTTCTGATGCCTGTTTTGACTGTCTGTTTCCAGTCTGTTTTTAGCATGGCCGGGTAACACTTGCCCTAATAAGTGCGGTATTAGTTGTAGTTATCACCAGTCATGTCAGATAAATGTCTGTTTGTGAGGAAACAGGCACGCTGTCTCTTCACTTCTGACAGCAGACCACTGCTTAACACATCGGTGTGACTTTAAACAAATGTACTATCTTACTCCTGTCTCAGATAAAGACGATAATGGGTTATGAGGGTGCAGCAGCTCAGTCACAACAGGATTCAAAGAAAAACATTCATATGAAGCACGGCTGCAGAACTCAATAACAAAATATGATGATTTTTCGCTGATTCATAAAAACCTGCATCTCTCCAGAGCAGTTTGCCATTGTTTATTGTATGACAGGAGAGTTTTCCTGACCAGTCCACCCAGTGTTTAGGATTCATGATATGGCCTAAGAAAATCCAGTAAGATCAAGATGAGGCATAATCAAGCACTCTTTTCCTAAAGAGCATTCATATATACACCCACACACTGTTGGATACACAGGCGCACTGTTTTAAAACCAGAAATGCCCAGTCATCCACTGTCATGATGCTTTACTCTCTTTGCTGTGTGTTACAGCAGTTGGTGTGTGAGGCCCCATTCTACTTACACCTGTCTCATGGTGTCCTCTGCCTTTGTTGCTTTGAGAGAATAATCTTTACTGTACTGTCTGAGATGTTCACATGCTGCCAATGGGGAGATAAAAACACATAAAAGGAATATCACCCTCAGTGCGTGTAAATGATTCCCCTGGCACGATTTATATATCTTGAAATGCTCCAAATACACAGGTCTAATAGCTATTCATGTTTTTCCATTGTACAAATGTACTGTATTGTACCAATGTACCAATGTACTGTATTTCCTTCGTCTGAAAATCGTCTCAAATGAAAAAACCATTAAGTGCATTTTATCTGGAAGTGCTCACTGTAATTTCCAGGTGGTAGCATGCTGTACATACAATACAACCAGTAAGACAGCATTTTTTAAAATTCATCTGAGAACCACAGCAACACAAAACAACAACTTATCTGAGTTGTCATGTTTCATCTTGACAGTGCAGATTACATAATACCGTATTCCGAGTACTGATTCTGATCAGTATTGAACTGATTCCTGAAGTACAAAGATGTCTTTTTGACACATGTCCAAAAAAGAGGCTGAAATTAAGTTGAATCACTCTAACAAATAAAACTCTGGCTTGCTTGCATTTTTCCTGTACATGTAAGATTATATATGTTCCCCTTGTGGGTGGTAGGAAAGAGCTTGTACACAATAGTCACTTATATGTGGTGAGTGATTAACTGTTAAATTTTTAAGGAATATTTCTCACTTCTTAAGCTTTTTACCTTATATGTAAATATTTATATTGGAGCAACACTAATAACTTTATTTGTATAAACGCAAGATGTCAACAGAAATACATCAATATTTGTAGCGCAGAATCAATGGGCCCTTACTGCTGTTAGCCATGAAGTGTGCCTGAGCATCAGCATATCACTGTACTTACACAATGAATGTTCGTAAATGTTTTAAGAAAAATAAGCTATCCATTTCCAATAGACCTACAGATGAACAGTTTGGCGCGCATGTGATTAATTGATCCAGACTTAAACATACTCGCGTGACTGCTACTATCTAGCTGGCTGCTGCATGCCTTGTCCTGGTGATGGTCGAACTATAGGTTGCACAGCCCATTTATCTTCTTTCTTCCCTTGTATGCTTTGAATGTCAGTTAAAACTTGTTTTCGCATTGGACATCGAAGTGGGAACTTGGGCCCATCTCGATGTTTTTGAGCCTGGTCCTGTGTTTACCTTATATCGAAACAGGGCGCCTGCGTTAAAAGCTGTTTTAATAATTAAATACTTCAAGAGCGGTAAGCCGTGCTTGGACGCTTTCATCTGCCACGGGCAGTGGCCACGGGCCAAGTCGAGAGGCAACGCTGTGTGAGAAGCTCCGATTCTACCGACGGGGAAATAAAATCGCATGCAAATAATACCACCCCTGTGCATCGGGGTTGGCTTCTTTGCTCTAGAACTGTACAATTGTATTCTAGCCCTGGCCTTTTCTGTTGTATGTCCTCTTTTGTGTAATCGATACAGTTCGTCAAAATGATAGTGATAATTAGAGTTTTATCTGGAAGTGTTCGCTGATATTTCTGGGGACTGACCTGCTTTGCAAATTATAAAACCGGTCAGACAGCAAGTTTCAATTCACCTTAAAAGCAGAAACACATACAAAACTGACTGGAAGTGTGTTTCGGCTCGACATTTCAAACGCTGCAATCTAGAATACTAGCATACTTAATGTACCAGATTACGTACTCGTCTTGCGGTGAAACGAATTTACATCGCTCTGGCGTCTTTATACCATTAAGTAGTGTCGCTCCCTTGCTGAGGCTGATTGGTTTGCCTTGTCATATATGGTCATAGCCTGCAGGCACCACATGTCAATACAATCCGAAAATAATCGCTGAGGGCGCAGCTGGGTCTCCCTTGTCCTTCCCCAGCTGCTCTCATTCAAGGACCAGTCGGATATACTGCACGATCAGGGCAAATAGGCGCAACTAGAATGACGCGATTTAGTTACACGGAATATCTCTCGCTGTTTCGCTCCAGCGGGACGTCCGATCCACTACAATGCAAGGATACTGATGGAGCAACGAGAAGCTACTCCTTTGTCACCGGCTACGGAAAGCGATGCGTTGCTTGGCGGCGACGCGACGGCACCCTGTACGTCACTCCAGAGCCCGAAGAGTGAGTTCCTTTGTTTATCACCTTATTATTACCTACTGTCCTAAGTTATGACCAACGAGTGGGGTCATACTTTTATGTTTCCGAAAAACACACATAAATACAGACGCATAGCGCTATATTTTTGATTTGGATGCAGTGTCATAAAAACACGATATTAAAAAAGACTACGTATTAGATTTTTTTTGGTAAAACCAAGGCTGTGTATACAAACTGCTGTAGGCGTTTTGGTTACTCCAGAAAAACTTATTTCAATAATAGGTCAGTGTAATAACGCACCGCACATTATCAATGTACAAGCAGTTAACTTTTGTAAGAAATTTCCAGCTAAGGAATACTCAGGAATTTAGTGCACAATACATGAATGCGGGAGAGATACATTGTGCTGGTTATTTTGCACATATGAAAACACATGAGTGTTTTTTACATGAGTTGTAATATTCAAAACCACGCATGCATGTAAAGGGTTTGTCTCTGCATGTGTAAATCCTACATTAGATAAACAAATTAAGGATTTCGGTCTAAAGGAGTATGACACTGTGCTGTTTTGAATGAAGTAATTTTGCACGAACAATTCCCTTGACCCATCTGAGATGGAGAGAAAAACTGAAAACTGGTTTCCCTAATTTACATATTTTGCTTTAGGGATGTTGACCCTATAGTCGAGGCAATTAGGAATGGTGATGTGAAGACTGTGCGTGACCTTGCAAAATCTTCTGCAAAAAGCTTGAAGGTGGCAAACAAGGACGGCTGGATACCTTTGCATGAAGCAGCTTATTATGACCAAGCTGAATGTGTCAAAGTTCTTCTGGAAGGTGAGTACACATCCAGCCCAGCGTAGCTTCACTGGTGTGTTTAGCATGGTATGCAAATAAGGACATTTACATATGCTCTAATTGACTGTACATCCAGGTGCACCCTCTCCCAACACAGGGACAGTGTAATTTCAGTTTAGCAAAGAAGGTGGTGTTTATACAGTATACAGTATGTGCATACTTTTGTGTGTAAGATCTGCCTATTCCCCCAGCCCAACCTGCTCTGATTGACAAGCGCACCCTCAACGAGCAGACGGCTCTCCTCCTGGCAGTGGACCGGGAGAGCCTGGCCTGTGTGCAGTGCCTTTTGGAGAAAGGAGCAGACCCTGAAATCGCCAACAAAAACAAAGAGACTCCCCTTTACAAAGGTGACACTCCTGTGTGCATGAGCTCTGAAATTAGAGGCACTAATTCAGGGGTTAACAGTTGCTGCTGCTTGAGCAAGGCCTTTACTGTACTCGCATTGCTTCAGTAAAACTAAGTTTGTAGAAATAGGTGCAAGCAAAGGTTCAAAACTGCACATCTCAACTGGGAAAAATAGGTGGAAGTGTTTGAGGCTCACGCTTGGTGAAAGCTTCCAGTGCATAAAAGGCATTTATGTAAAATGTAAAATTTGCTCAAACCTGTGCACGTTTGCCTCTCTGTGTAACACCCCCCCTTCCCCCACAGCCTGTGAGAGGGAGAATGTGGAAATCATGGCACTCATTTTGAAGTTTGGCGTTGCGGTGAACCAGCGCTGCATCCAGGGCTGGACAGCCCTCCACGAGGCGGTGTGCCGCAACAACGTGGAGATGTGCAAGATGCTGCTGCAGGCCGGGGCCAAAGTCAGCCCGCCGGACATGTACGGCATCACGCCCCTCTTTGTGGCTGCCCAGACTGGGCGGGTTGAAGCGTTGCACTTCCTCATTGAAAACGGTAGGTTTCATAAGTGTAATAATCTCAGGCGGGGTGGAGGATCTCTAGACCAGATGTATTTGAATAAGGGTGTCAGAATATCATGAATTTCAGCAGACTGGACCCAAGCAAACAGAAAGCACAAACTTTCCTTTGTGTCACAGACCCAGTCTTATATTTGTGTATTATTGAATAAAGAACTCTATCTAGCCTCAAGAGATATTTAGTGCACACACACTACAGTCTTACTGTCAGTAATTAGTTTAGGCCTTTGTCCTTAGCCTGACCCTCCTGAGGTCATGTTTTGGTTGTATCCCTAAACAGCACAGCCCTGTTTAACAGATGGTCTCCTGACCTCCATGGCCTGTTAGATCCTATCTACACAGAGCAGTGGCTGTGATGTAACAGATGATGGGTGCCCATGTAAGTTTCTGTAATGACCGTTACTGTTGGCTGCTTCCAGGTGCAGATGTCAACAGCCAGGCGGCTGATGGGGCTACAGCCCTTTATGAGGCCAGTAAGAATGGCCACCAGGATGCCGTGGAGCTTCTGCTGTCTCGTCACGCAGACGCCAACAAACCCTGCAAGACTGGACTCCTGCCCATTCACATAGCTGCTCAACGTGGAGAGGATGAGTAAGCCATATTAGGTTACTGTAACTGTATTTCTAAGAATAACTACAAAAACAATGTAGTGCAATATAGAGTTTCTGCTGTGGTCTGCAGTGGGCATGACAATCCAGTCTGTAGAGTTTGTTGGAGCCCTCTTAAACATCCTAACCCCATGTCCTCCTGTTTGTAGGATCGTGTCCATGCTGATGCCAGTCACCAGCAGGGCACAGGTGCGGCGTAGCGGCATCAGCCCGCTCCACTTGGCCGCAGAGGGCAACAAGGACGACACCCTGGAGGTGCTGATCAAGGGGGGCTTCGACGTCAACGCCAAGCTGTCCCACAACCGCTCCGCCATGTACGAGGACCACCGCAGCACGGCGCTCTACTTCGCCGTCGGCAACAACAACATCGACGCCGCCGCCATGCTGCTGGAGGCCGGCGCCGACCCCAACCTGGACACCTTCAGCCCGTTGCTGGTGGCCGTGCGGCAGGGCTGCCTCAGCACCGCCGCCCTGCTGGTGGAGCACGGCGCCAACGTCAACGTGGCCATCCCCACCCACCCGGCCTCCTTCCCAGGGGCGGTCATGCTCTGCACCAGGTACCTGCCCCTGCTCAAGCACCTGCTGGACAGCGGCTGCGACGCCCTGGCCTGCTTCCAGTGCCCGTACGGCAGCGGCCCGCACCCGCCCGTCCGGCCCCCCCAAAGCAGGGGCGCTGAGGGCCTCAGCCGAGACACCCGGGCCCACAGCCACACCAAAGAACCCACACAGGTAAGGGGACCCAGAGCTGTGCGGTGACGAGGGAGAATAGTGATTGTCACTGCCACATATTCTTATTTCATTTTTAATTGTGTCCCTAACTGCCAGTTCTGCGAGATGCTGTCCTGGCCCTCTGTAAGCAGCTGGGCAGGGCCTGTCATTGACCTGCTGTTGGACTATGTAGGAAATGTGAAGCTATGTGCCAGGCTCACAGAGCACCTGGACAGCTATGATGAATGGGCCATCATCAAAGAGAAATCAAGTGAGTATGTTTGACTCAGGGACACACACACATGTAATGGAACAATATATACTAAAACTTTGACATCTTTCATATCACTAATACATACACCGAACAGTATCAAAGACAAGTATGGAAGTGTAAAGAAGAATGTTTTCTCTCTACTCTATAGTTCCCGTAGATTTTCCCATGGTACTTTGTGAAAGTTTTGTTCATGAGAAGTCCTCATTTCAAGTTCCATCTTGCCTGCTAGATATTTCTGTATGGGAACAGCCCAGAGCATTATTAATTTACTTAATAAAACTTGCATAGCTTATAGGTTTAACATATTACCCATGTATGTACCTGAGAAACCACTGAATCATTTCAGGTCAAGTACCTTACTAAAGTATGCCACTACAGTGGCATCCCATCTTCGATTTAAACCTGCAAACTAATGCTGTACACTCTCGCTTGTTAGGTTGTTATACACAACAGGGAGGTGTGAGGTGTCTGATTTAACATGGCTTCTCCCTTGCTTGTACTTTCAGTGCCACCACGTCCTCTAATGCACCTCTGCAGGCAGGTGATTCGCAAACAGATGGGAGTTCAAAGGCTGAAATGTCTGGACACCCTGCCGCTCCCAGGAAAACTAATCAAGTACCTGAACAATGATCGTTCCAAAGAATGTTTGTACTAGCACATATCAAATCAGGAAAAAGCAGTGGTTGTCCATTTAGGGAAGCAAGCTGAACACGTGAATGCCTGCTTACTCATGAACAAGTGATCACTTGTGAGATTGACCTCGCTGGAGACAACTTTTCTCACGCTATGGTATGAGATTGACTTTAATGGTCCATCCATTGGTCTATGTTCAAGTAATGATAAATTCACAGTTTCTCTGACAATTTTCTCTAAGGTTTTGTATTTTTTGACCTTCAACACGAGGAAGAATTGTATCAACAGCCTCAAAGTATTAACAAACAAGCAGTGATCTGTATGAGTTAGTGGTTTTACTTGAAAAAAGACAGGTGATATTTATCATTTCTTTTGAAAGCTGAACTGCACTACACAAACCGTTACAGGTCAACTGAATGTGTTGGCCATACTGATCATTGTTTTTTGAACCCCTTTGCAGCGTTCCCTAGACAGGAGTGTGTAATGAACAGACAATACACTGAGCTTATAAACAAATATGTGGAAGATCACATGTTGGTGGGCACACTGAGGGACCTAGAAGGCTGCGAGTGTATCTAAAAAAGGTTTTGTCTTCTGTGGACTTACTGATGTGATATGGCTATTAGACGCACCTTATTTTTATTTGAGATTTTATTTGACATTTTTATTTCAGCTGTTTAATCTTTTTATTTATAAAATTAGTTCATGTGCTGCCAGCCTAGAGCCTGAAGGTTTATTTCTGAGAGTGTGATGAGTATATTTACTTTAAACAGTATGTATCTTAATGGTCAAGAAATATTGACTGTACAGAATGAGTAAGTTATGACTGAGCTATAAAGAAAAGTAATAAAGTAAGGTGTATTATGTCATGTAAGGAATTAAAAGGTTGTGAGCTAAGATGTAAATTTTATTTATGAATGTCACTGGATAATAAGTTTGAACAAATACACGTAGAATAACTACTCTGGGACACACAACTCAGTTTGTTTAAAATCTATTGCTTTAAAATGCTGTTTGTACACAATATTACAGTTTGTCACATTTCCACAATGAAAGTGTGGATCGATTGATCAGTAAACCCCCACTTCAAAGTTGTTGTTTTTTCTTCAGATGATGACTGTCATTACAGCATTGTGGTTAAGGCTGGATACATATCTACCTCAGTAGCCTAATCGTTTCACTGCCAGCCAGGATGCAGTATTGGTTGATGAAAAAGAACTATTGGCTATGAATGAAAGTTGTATAAATGAAGTTGTAGCAAGGGTGAAATGTACAGTGTTAACTTGTGTATTTCCATGGTAGCTTTAGTGCTGGTACACTGCATGTTTCTGTAGATATTTCTTTTCATTTCTTGTTGTGCATTGAATGGATATATAGAGGTTTACAGGGGAAATGAGATATAATCGCTTTTCATTATGTTGTTTTCATACTGCAGAATGCATTTGTTCAGGTAACTGATATTATGCTATATCATGTATTGTTTTTTAATTAATAAATGTATCAATAAATTATTAAATGAACATCTATGCCAGATCATTGGACTCCAATGGACACATCGCCATCATCCCCTTAACACACACACACACACAATTTTAGGAGAAAATGCATGAATACTAAAACAATCATAAAGCTCCCCTTTCTTAGTCTTAGATGTGTGAAAACTTCAAGTATTTACTGATACTTAATTTTGGCACTTCCATTATTTTGATGATTTTATGTCTCATATTACTAAAGCTTAGACATGATGATGAAGTACAAAATTTATTCATTTAAACGTATTGATTTATTCTAATTTAATATAATTTTTTACAGTTAGTTTCCTAAACGAAGTAAGATATGTTACTCTATATTCAGCTGTAATAGAAAAGGCAAATACCACAAAATTCACACTGAAGTCCTGAATATCTTAATGTTCAAAGCAGACATATTGCTCGCTTGTTTGGTGTTTGACGTAAGTGCTTCGGAAAAGTTTATACTAAAAACTTAAATTTATGGTGGTAACGGAAATCAACTGTAAGTGGGGGGAAGAAAATAAATAGGCTGGCCGGAAAGTTTGTGTCAACATACATCAAATAAAAATCTAACAATTATTTATAATGTACTTATTGCTCAATATATCTTACAGTGTTTTCACGCATTTGTTTATCTTTAAATAAATCCAAACACGCTGAAAATTGGAGATGGAATGGCTGGTTTTGTTGGAATGGGCTTCACCACAACATGCGTATGACCTTTTTGTATGTTTGTGATGTCCTGTGTCTCTGCTTGGGCCACGGTGGCCTTCCCCCAAAGGCCCGCTTCAGTGAAGCCCGAAGGGGGGAGGACGACGTGGCTTTGGAAGACGTGGTGTCCATGGTACTGAAAAGGACAGCAGCCGCACAAATTCACATTTCCGCTAAAGTCCAGCATCAGCGGTTCCTTCTCCGGAGCAATCTGCTGAGTGGAAAGAGTCGAACTGGCTTTGGGCTCCCCGGAACATTTCTTTATTTTTTCATCCTCTGAGCCCGAAGGCCCAACGATGCCAGAGCCACCTTGGCTTTTTCTCCAAGTTACCTGCAAAGACTCGCGCTTGCTTTTGGAAGACCGGGGTTCTTCCCAGAAAGACGCGGGGAGCTGTCGTTTCCTCATCGGCACCTGGTCTTGTCTGTTGTAATCACTTTCCAGTTTGGGATTCGGACTGATTTTAAGGCTCTCCTCGCCTCGCACGTCCGACCCAGTCTTTTCATGTACACGCGACAGGTGCAGGTTGCGATTCACAGACTCAAAAGCATACACGCCAGCCTTGTCCTCAAGGGCTTTAGCGATGCCCGACTCTGCCGCTCTGTATGAGTGGCACCGGGGCATCCTTGAGTATTTCTGAGAAAAACGTTTAAGCTGTTTCTGCAGATACTTTCTGTGGTCCACCGAGCGCCTGCACGGGGCTGACTTGTCCAGGGCAGCCTTTATATCACTGGATGCCAAGTTTACAAAGTTTAATAAAGTTTTGACCTCGCTATCTGCGCTTGCCATCATAACATCCTGAGTCTGAAAATCCGTTCAATCCATACTTCCAGTACCTCCTGCTGAATTCATTATCTCCATAACCTAAAGAGACATGGAAAGGATGCTATATGATAACAATGAATATTGTCCGCATTGCCACTGCAAACAGTTGCAATTCCAAACCACATGATACACATGATGGCTCGAGCTGTAAAATACTGTGTCAATAAACCCAGACCATTTGCTAATCATAATAGATTTCCGTCTATATTTATTCAATAGACAGTAAAATGGAACTCCCCCCTTTCCATGTCCCAATGTTAAAACTTACCGTCTTCTGGACAGAAAGTATCCAAGTTACTGCCGCTCTTCCAAAAAATAGTTTTAGCACTTCAACAAGCTGAATGAATATAAACTGCGTGTAGTTATGGTGCTTTCTTCAGGCCAATCAGCGACCTCTTTCTGCACACAATACACCCCAATCAGGCACTGAGCTCCCCGGTATCGCATTCTTTGCCATCGCAAATTGTTGTCATGGAGACCCCCCAAGAAAAGCGCCTAATAGATGCAGTATTTCTTTGCAGCCATTCCTCTCTATTCTGCCCCTCACTCCTCGGACTCCTGATCCTCAGTCATGTTTTTTACCTCCAAGGTCTCTAAAACGTCTTCTACTGACGGTGTGCAAAGACTACTTAAATCTTTTATACTTGAATATAACTTAAGTCTGTCTGGGGGTTGGCAGCGGGCATGCTTCACCGCCGCGAGACAATACCAGCTTTTAGGGCTCAGCCCGGGCTACTTTTAACTGTTCTGATCTGGACTTCTTTTCCCCTTCTAAGACTGATGTCACAAGAAGTAGGATTTGGGGGGAAAAATCTAAAGAGATGTGCGCATATCCATGGAAAGGGGGCTTGAACGCTCAAGAATCTTGTCTTTATGTTTGCCCCCTCAATCGAGCCACACAAAGGCTGAATTACTCATTCAAACCTCGTGGGACAAAAGGAAAGGAGCTGGATAGCACTCTTGCATTTGTAGTCAAACATTTAGAGACTTAAATCGAGTCGTCATGAAGGAGAAAGAGTTGGACAAAGCCCATAGAATTGCCATCAGCAAACATTTTCCTGTGTCATATTAGTGGGGTCTCCATGGCTCCTTCTGGCCCGGGGACAATAGCACAAGTTTGCACACTCGAATACTGTCACCCTGCCAACGCCGACAAGGGCCCAAAACAGGACAATCCCCACAGAAAGCACGGGCTCCGCGGGGAAGGTGGCAATAGAAAAGGGAAAAAGGACTTGTGAAATGCTAATTGAGCTCCATCCCCTTATTGAGAAAAAAGAGTACCAATCACCCCCTCCCCCGAACCACCTCCCCTTGGCAAGGTGGCACTATGCGTTGAAACAATTGCTTGAGGTAACCTACGTCGCACGGTCGAGCACCACGCCACCCTAGTCTGACCTGCTCTATTGCAACTGCAAACCGCTGTTTAAACTCAAGTGATTTGATGCAGCAGCTAACAATATTCGGGTCATTTATTTGTTTAACGCTGCCCTCTGCGTGTTTTCTGAGGGCGAGACATTAAGTAGGCGAAAATATGAACTTGCGCAGGTTCAATTGTTCACTATAAATGCAATTTAAGGTATAATAACAAAATACTATACTAGTTATGACAAACTAAAATGTTATTTTGCATACCTGAATATGACTTGTGCTTACATTTAGAATGGACCAGTATTTCAGAGTAAATGGTGAAGCTGAAGCGCTATGGTAGTGCCATTCTTTTTGCTTGGGGGCGATGACGATACGGACTGCGCGCTGCAAAAAGCGCGAGGTAAGCGCTGCTGTATTGTAAAAAGGAAGCGCACCCATTCTTATAAAATATTACAGCTGGGGTGTCTGATTTGTAAAATATTGTTATATCCACTTCATAAGCAATATCAACAGAGAATGAGTTCAATACAGCATACTACGACGAACACAACAACCCAAGAGTCTCACGAAAATGAATCAGTTTTAGCAAATTATTGATTTCTCCATATTCGGCTTTATTAAGTCTATGAAGAGTGAAGAGCCTCATATTTTTGATAAAGGGGAGATATTTGGGCCATGCAGACTCTTTTAATCCAGCAATTTGTCACCATGAACACGCTAAACTATCACAATTTACACTATTTTGTTAGGCTGCACATGTCCATGTGGCTACCCCGCCATCAGAGACGAGCCAGGTTGTGTTCGGCGGGGGAGACATACTACTAGCGTGTGACACATTGACTTTTCCAGGCTCCAGATTGTTCTTTTATGTATGTCTGCAAGTTTGTATGACAATTACAAAACAACACACATCACCACCACATCAATAATAGAGACAACGATCCAAATATTGACAACAGGAGCTGAAAAATAAACAACTTCTCACTTTGAATATCACACAAATGTAAGACATACTCTTGCATATTTTATACACTTACCAGAAGACTAACAGAGAGCAGTTTATACACTGGAAGTCTTAGACATTGTACATTTATACATGGATGGATATTAATTGAAGCATTTCAGGTTTAGTACAGTACATCATAACACACACGTTACACACCTAGGATGTAAATCATCTGTTATAAAATTGCTCTCATACCCCTACTCCACACAGCTTCCCCACATCGCATTAATTACTTCTGCAATCCACTGCAGTAACTTCAGGACAGGCCTCCATTTCGTGGCACTCTTTCATCCTCAGCTCGCAATGTCAGCCCTAGAGGAGACTGCTGGGGTCCCATTGTCTGTCCCTGTTCTCCCCTGTTCACCTCACTGTTTCTCCCTAAAGACCAATTAACAATAGCGCACCCCTCCCCTGGCTTTGTGGACTCTCTCCTGGGCTTTGAAGTGACCGAGAAAAGGAGCAGAGGATGTATGCAGGACCAGGAAATACCCGGTGTGTCTCCCTGTCTACATGCCTGCTTGAATAAGACGGATGGGGAGGGGTTCGCCATCACTGTCGGTTTAAAGTTTGACACCTTAAAGAAACAGACCAGTGAAATTCCTACACAGTGACTAAATTAAATGCAGGGAAGGGAAGAGAGCCTGCATGTTTTGATATTTTGTTTTCTAGAAATACTTAATTAGGCAGCAATTTTATTAAAAATGACAGCAGGTGCAGTGGATGCCCTGCGATGCTTATTTTGTATTTACTTTTCTCATCAGTGTGTGCTCTGTAATTAAATCCCCGCTGCTGCCGTTTTTGCAAGGCATCCCTTCACATGAAAGATGCCACAGAGAAGCCGCTTTGAACTCACACGCTGTTTACTTTTGACTTTCCCCCTTTTTTCCTCCTCTTACACGCAATGAATGAATATTGTTAGCAAGGGCTGTGTCGTGTTATTGTGTTGGTGTTACTAAGTAGCTGGGCCTTTGGGGCAGATGGCAGGGGTGATTTCGCCTGAATAGATGCCCTGTGCGTCGCATGTGCACGTGTGCATGCGCGCGCACGCACACACGCGCGTCCACACGCAGTCTGCCCAGATTTCGACGACCACCGCAGCCTGTCCCGAATCCACCTTCACAATGGTGCAGTGTGCTGTCAGCGTGAGACTTCCCCAGCTCTTTCAAGCCCCAGCAGCTGCCTGCCCGCGTCACGGTGCCCCCAGGGTCACGCAAATCCACTGCAGAACAGGGCTGGAAGACACGAGCCCATTGGCTTTGCGGGCTATTGTATTACCCACTGACAACTGCCAGAAATGCCTTTGCACCACCTGCTGGAGGTCAGAGGCCTGATAAAGAATATTTGGCTTCCCTGAGTGGCAGAACAGTGCTCAGCTTAAACGCGTGTGTGTTTTGGGGAGGGGGGGAGGCTGGAGCAGGAGCAAAGCTGCATGTTGTTTGCCTGCCAAATAGACTTTTGATCTTGTCCATGCAGAATGAAGGATAACAACAGAGCAGCAGAGAGGAGTAAGTCTTAAGGCACTGGATTTGTAACCAGGGCCTTGTAGGATTCAAATGCCTGGTAGGCCATGATTTTCAAACCCTTTGGGTAAATTTGTTACATGTCAGTTTATAAACAGGGCTCAGTCTCCCTTTGCTCATATATGTAATTCAAATTAAGAAAATAATTACATGACTTATAAATGAAAAGTTACAATAACCACTTCATATTTTCTGCATCTGTGTGAGCCCACTGCACGTTAATTCAGTCCTCAGCTCTGATAGCAATCATATGACCAGCTCTACTCGGAAATGAGACAGAGGGATTAATATCTATTTCTAACTGAAGCCAAAGTTTGAAGGCACAAAGTCAGACATCCAATCAGGCGTCCACACCATGAAAAACAGAACCACCCTTGTGTTAATTCTTGTGTGGACAAAGAATAAAGTATAAATGACACTGACCTTTGGATGTGTGTGGGAAACAACCATGAAATATATTTCATAAATTTAAAACGGTGAGATCCATGTAATTGCAACCGAATTTAGCTGCCAGTGTTTGCTTTGCCATATTCTCTCTAGTGTGTTCCAAAAGTAAGTAAACACCAAAATGCCACCTGTTTGTAATTATTTGCTATGCCAATGCTAAGAAATGTATTTCTGAGATCACATTCTCTGCATTAATTTCCTGGATGGTTAAGAAGATCCAGCTGCTATTGAATCATTCAGCAGCTAAAGATGTCTGATTATAGACCATTTGGCGGTAGGGACTGGCTTTTCAATGTATAGAGTTCCATCACTTGGTACTACAGTGAACCTTTTGTTATCTGGCTATCCTGAGTAGACAAAGCACTATATAACATTTGGCTGAGGATGGGAGACACTCATAAAATATGCTTCTTGAATGTGGACCAGGTTTTAAAACTTCGTTTATTTATTATTTTCCATGCTGTCTGAAATGCAGTACAGTCCTCAGACGGGGAAAAAAAATGAGAAAACATACCACCTAAAACACCATTAACACTTCCTTTTGTATTTGACAGAATCTGCAGCCATAAGCAAATATATCACTCGTTTGCGTGATTTGCTATGATGCTACCGTGAATTAACCTAAATACTTTTGAAATAATTTCCACACATTTTTAATTTGGTATACAGCTGGGAGGACATTTAATTTTAAAACAAACTTTCACTGGACCTGAATCAGAATGGAGAAGAAGGCATGGGAAAACACAGCAAGCCAATGGAGACATTCAGCAGGACAAAGATGCATTCACTTCTGTGCATGATATGGCTTTCAAGAAACATAAAATGTGTTTGTGTGGGCATGCTGCTGGTAAGACTTATGATTTAGAGCTTGTATGGTCAGTTTTCCTCTCACATAAAAAGTCAGCTAAGAGGTTACAATCGGCTGTAGTATATTAAATTGACACTAGATGGTACTAGAGCTCTACTGGAACAATTCTGTTAAGCTCTCAAAAGACAATGCAACAATCAAGTTAAATCAGGTTTGCCATTTATTTGTGCTCCAAGACATTTGTACCCTGCTTAAATGAATGAATAGGTCATACAATGAACTGGCATATCATAATTTAATTCCCCACAAAAAACACAAAGAGAAAGTGTTAATAGAACATTTAACTGTAAAACAAAGTGTTTTACAGTTAAATGGTATGAATTCCATTCATTTAATTTAAATGTAAGTTTTTTTATTGTTGTTTGTTTTTTAAAATAATCTTTTTAAGCATAGATTTGAGAACCACTGACATCCATTTTTGCTCTGGTCTGCACTTGAAGCTATACGCAGCACCAAGCGCAATTTGTGATGGGGCTACATGCAAACACTGTGATGACATGCTCTATTAAAACTGAAACTGAAATATTGCATGGGCTTGTGGGTGTAGCTCTGTCAGTGTTGGGCCTCTGCAACTGATACAGGAGGACATCGGCGACATGTGGCTTGCCTCTCTCTCCGGCTTTGATTGATGCAGGAGGCTGAGATTCGGGGAGAAACGACAGGCCACCCTCCCGAGAGGCGATAAGGTCGCTGTCAGAGCCTGCCAAGTGCCCACACCCTGGCAGATGTCCCAGGAAATTTGGGCATTTAAAGGCAGTGTGAGCTGGGGGGATATGTGATAGCAATGGGCTCCTCTAAATGCCGGGCTGCCCAGTAGAATGCTGACCAACCTCTCCTTTGGACTTTAAAACCTCAAGTGTTTACATGGAGACTATGCAAAGCAGGGCACTGTTAGTGCTTTAATAGGGAGCTATACAAGCAGCAGAATTCTCTAAAGCATGGTGAAAAGTGATTTAAGATGCATGCATAGACACACACACACACACACACACACACACACACACACTTGTGTATAGACACACTGTGATGCAGGTACATTTCTCAACAGTATTGTGAAGCACTACAGTGTGACACTGTTATTAAAACATTGCAAGCATGTACTGAGGACATTGTGTTTTGATATAGATGTATAATCCCTGATTGCTAGGGTGGGGATAAGAAGTGCTGTTGCTAATTTTGTGAAAAGCCATTCAAAGAACTTTGAGTCCTTCTAATTATGTCCAGCTCAGAGGAAAGGTCCTCTTTCCCAGCATTTATTTTATCAGGAAGGAAAAGGTTACAGTTGTCTGCTTTCATGTATTATTTTAAAATCACCCTTGGAAGGCTCTCTGAGGTGCACCATGTCAGAAGGGGCAGGAGGCGACACCAATCAAGCTTGAATTTCAAGGGGAAGTGTGGTAGAGGTTAGAGGACTGGATCTCAAGACTGCAGGTTTGAATCCTGACTTGAACACAGCTACTGTACTCTTAAACAATGTGATGAATCCAAAAGGCTTTTGTAGATAACCAGCTGTGCCAGTGGAGATGAGAGGTGTGTAATTTGCTTTTAATAAAGGCATCTGGAAAGTAAACATACAAGCATAAATTCCGCTGGCAGGGAGGTGACATTTTCTCCGCAACTGACCTCTTTTAAAGAGTGGTGTTAACGACCGGCCAAGTTTACAATGAACCAAATTCTCAAGTTTCAAAAAGGAGCAAAACCGAGCCAAACTCCTGGATGGAGAGGACAGTGCTGCAGCAGGGTGCCTTAAATACAGTGAAGGTGGAGGCAGAGAGGCGCGGTCCTCCCGTGTCCCACACCGGAGCGGAGTGTCCCTCCCTGACCTCGGTCTGTGGCAGCGGTGCCACAGAGGGAGTAGAGACGCCCCGGTCGGGTGCTCCCTGTCCCCGTTGACCCTCTCCTCTCAGAAGGATGTTGTTTTTCTCTGTCTGGGTTTCCCGGGAAGCTAATGAGGCAGACAAGAGGCTGCATTCGGCGCTCTCCGCCACAAGCAACCTGGACTTGATTGCGCTATTTATCACTGAAAGGGGGAAAAGTCCCACTCTGGACACAATATAATGTCAGCTTCTGTTCGGGCAGCTCCGCATTTCCCCGCTGCTCCAAATTCAGCAGTTGTTGAACTTGATGAATAGTTTTTAAAACGCCAGAGGAGCACATCCATTCTATTTTGTGGGGTGTTTTTTAGTGCAGTTTATTGCTATTTGTTTTAGAAACCCCCTGCGTTAGCACATAAAAAGTGCTGCTCAGGGGAATCATTCCACATGCCTCTCAATCATTTCTGAGCCAGTTAGGGGGCCCCACAGAGCAATGAGAGGTTTCTGCTGAAACTGAGACTGAGATTCCAGACTGACAGGGCCAGATGTCTGCTTAGTAAAGATGTGATTCCTAGCAGCCAGGTGTGTCTTACCCACATAAGTCCAAAACATCAATATCCTTCTATACTAGACTTTATGTGAAAATAATCTCCATGCTAGCTAGCACTGGGTACATCAATAGCTGAAACTGGCTAATCATCACTGTCAGTGGACTGTTTGAAATGATGTTAAAATGCTGCAAAGCAGCAAAATGAAAGAGTGATCAAAAGGTTTTTCAAGTCAGCTCTGACACAGGATCGGGTTTTGTTTTGTTGTTATTCTTTTATGGCCAAATACAAATGTTGTTGTGTTCCTTCATAATTTGTTTAAACTGCATACCATTTCAGACTTTCATGTGCATGTATCAAGGCAGACATCTTCAGAAAGCACAATGACTTGGCACCAGCCCTTTATTATCCATTAACAGGAGGTTTTCAGAGACAGAGGAAGACCAGTGATTAGACTCTTAAGGAACATCCTCCTTTTCAGTCTACCAACAAACTAGCTGAAGGTCCCTTGGCCTGGAAGTGGGGTGAGTGTGCATCACTTCATTATAAAGGAAGCAGGAGCTTCTGAGGAGAAACTTGTAATGACTGTAAATGTCAACTGCATGAATAAATAGATGCCCAAAGAAACAATGAAACAAAAAGAGGGGGAAAAGACGAGTCTTGCAGTACTGAGGTCTACAGACAATGAACAATCAAGGAATGAAAAAATGTATCAGAAAATGGAATTGATCTTATTTAAGGAGTAAGGGGGAGTTTGCTTTGTTACCAAAGAGAATAAATCCAGCCTCCTGCAGTAGATCATTCCCTCTCAAGTCATCTTCATTGTTTATCCAGCTGTACAGCAAAATGGGAGTAACTGGAAAAATATAAAGCTGTTTTTATATTGAACATAGATACAATTGAAGCCAAAAAGTATATTGGTTAAAGGTTGGGGAGGCTCTGTTGTCATAAAGAAGTTAAGCTTTTGAGAATTCATTAGACACCCCCCACCACCACCCCTGTCCTTACACATGCACATGACCTTACAACACTCTGTTCCCCATTCTGTAAACACTTCCCAGGTCACTGGGACTATTTACTCACTTGGATCTGCACAGTAACAGCTGGAGCAGTTAAGTGTGCTTTTGTTAAGGACATCTGACTTGTAATAACAGAGGACTGGGGCCTGGCGAAGCAGTCCAGGAACATCTCACTGGAATGATTGAAGTTGATAGGTGATTTGCAGTTATAATGAACTGGCTAGGTAGCTCATACATAACATCAGAAATCATTTATGTCACATTGATGTGGGTTAGGTTTTTAGTCTAGTAGTGGTTAGCATTTAGCAATAAACAGCAACCCACTGACTTAGAGATGTGATGTGATTTTAATATAAGCAAACCTGTAACCACAAAATCTCTGGTTGAATCCCAGCCAAGGCAGTGCTGTTACAGCACCTGGCCAGGGACTCAACCTGGTTTGCTTCAAAAAATATCCAACTCTTACAAAGTTTGCTTTTTACTTATTATAGAGTTAAAACGTTGGATACTACCTAAAATGTGAACTTTCAAATGGAAAGTGGAAGAGGGTGCAGTACAAATAAATAATTCCAAGATGTCTAGCAGGTACAACATAAACATGTCAGTGCTGGGTTCCTTCCCGCTGAAGTGGCCTCTTTAAAAAGGATATGCATAAGAATTTCTGAGGAAATTACTGCTGCTGCTAAACGTTGATAGCAAGTTTCCAAGTGACCCACGCAGATCGAGATAAACCCATTCCAGGAACTCTCTGTTTTTTTTTTCTTATCATGACAGACCCATGATGGTTTAATGGAACCTGGATTGACCAGGGACACTGATAGAGAGGTGCTGCTGACAGACTGTTCCTGTTCCTGGGTAAGAGGAAAAGCCCAGCTTGCTTCCATTTGCTAAGAGGGGGAAACCTCAAGGAGAGCCAACCCCTCTTACACACAACTACAAGAAAAAGAAAATGGAAAGTCTGAGTATGCGTGACCACAACATCCATCTGCTCTTGAGAGAGCAGGTCAGTTTGCTTGGCCTTCCTCTGCCAGCCTTATACAACTGAAGTGCACTAACTCAAGGTACAGCCAATCAGAGATGCTCTTTCCCCCACCTCTCTGCTTCAGGCTGGCTTGTTTTATTTCCTTTGCTGACTTCTATTTTAAATCTTGGAGGCGATTTGATGTAACGTGTCTTTGGATCTATTTTTTAACTGCACAGAGGAGAAAGGAAGGATAGATGTGATTGAAAATAGCTCACATCAGTGAATTTATCAACAAGAGTATTCCATCATTGGCTAATTGAGTCTGGGTTTAGGATTAAGGAGGACTTTTTAAATTTATTCCACGCTGGCTGTTTCCTCTTGGGACAAAGCAACCTTTGTAAGCACAGTTCAAGCACATCCATATGCACATCCACTGTTGATGTGTGACAAGACCACAATATGATCAATGTAATTCTTTGCCCTCTGTCTGTGCACCCACAGTATGGTGTAACTGCTGTACTGTATGTTCAAAAAGGACAGAATCCCAAAATAAAATCTTTATTTGCATATTTTTGATTGATTTTACTAGCTACATGTTGAGATGTCAACTTGGAGAGATTCGTCAGTTCTCCTCTGATTGGCGGACAGCAAAGGTTTGATATTTGTAGGGTGAGGTCATGAACCCACCCATGCGCGTGTTCTTTTGGAGCTGTGGGAGGACATTTGCTGCCAGTGTTTATTCACTTATTTATTTATTTTGTGGTGTGCGAGTGGAGCATGTGATGGATTGTGTTGTGACAGGCGCTGTTTTCTGGTTCTGAATTTGAGCACAGTCAGCAGAACTGGCACTCTGATTTAGGAGCTCTGTCTCGTCAGTAAATCGATTCCGAGAGGGGGGCTGAAGAGGAGGGCTGAGGAGGCAGGCCACCGAATGGCTCCCGCAGGACAACTTTCAGCTCCCAGAGAATATATCAGCGACTGTCAAAACCCACAGGGTTTTATCACATGCTAAAGTGTTTATCAAACTGTTTGTGGCTCCTGCGCAATGATACTCTTGGCGCAAAGTGGGCACTTGGTTTCATGTTGCTGGATCTATGACGCAGTGAGAAAATCTGAACTGCAACTCAAAAGGTCACATGTTCTTATAACATATGCCTTCAGAAGAGCAAGCTGTCAAAGCTAGATCCTAAATGGGAGGGTCAAGTGCACACACTAATCTCTGCGATCTTACTTAACAATGCACGCTGCTCATTTTCACAGACTGGTCAAATTCAAATGCTGTTGCTGTAAATAACAAAGGATTGCATTTTGTCAGCATAATACTTTTTGGTTGACTTTTAGCAGACTTCCTTGGCAGACAGAAAAACATGTATACTTTTAAACCAGACTTGATCACAATAACATGGTTTAGAAATTAGAAAAGGTTAACAAAATAAAAGCACTCTTAAATGTCAGGTCCTGTGAAGCAATTTATCTCTCATGTCAAAAAAAAAAACGCTGTTAGCACTGTTATTTTTTATCATACAGCTCAGTAGAACCTAAAATGGCACTGTTCCCCTCTGGCTATCTATTAGCACAGAAGAGAAAATATCTTAAGTTTTCCATTTAAGGCCTGATCTGTCTACAGTCAGATTCAGTACACCACCTAACATGAGGGAATTGTGCAGTCTCAGCTGAGGTGGATGGAAGGTAATGGTATTAATCAAGCACTAGACACACTGACACAGTACTCCATTCCTAGTTATCTTCAGACAGCTTTGCTTTCTGCCCAGACGTAACAACAGAAGACATGTCTTGCAAACCACACATGCAAAGCGTGGTTCAGTAGATTGATGTGCATGGCATAGCAGTTACCTTAGAGTGACCCCAAAATACTGTATAATGCTGGAAATTGCTGTGTGTGAAATGAATGGCAAGAGGGATCAACATCAGTTTCAGGAGATCTGCTTAAGACAGCTGTGCCTTCCTTTAACTCAGGTGATCAAAGCATCCTATGCAAATCAGTTTGTATAGAGCAGATGCAGAGCATCCTCCAGCACCAGCAGAAGGGTGGTCTCCATCTGGGTTCTCAGTGTACAACTGCTATGAATCAATATGCTGTTACTAATGGGCAACTAATGTCGAAGACAAACTTACAATCCTTATATGTAAAGGTTATGTCCCAGTCTCTGTGCTGGACAAAACACAAACAACAATGTTATGCACATCCAGGACATATGAAAGGGAGCATTCTTACATTTCAAACAGGCTGGATGGTATCCTCCAACATTTCATTTGCCAGAGCATGGCTTTAATTAAAAAAAAAAAAAACTCTTAATCGCCACAGAACCACTGTTGATTTTGGTCCTCTGACCAGTTCATGAACACATGTTATTGACAGGGCAGTTATAACAAGTCCTCACTGTGGGGGGCAGGAAGCTCTTTAAATAATATCACCAAAGAGTTTACGGAAGGGAAATTGATGTTGACTCCTTTGATAGCTGTCCTTTGGGACAGTATCAGTTGGGACAGGGATTGCTGAGTTCCAGCTATTCTCACCCTGGGTGCAATTGAGTATTTGTAAAATGGTGGAGACTACCTTAGAGTGCCTAGCCCAGGCTATGCAGAGAGAGAGACAGAGAGAGAGACACAGGCAAAGAGAGATGTGGAAAGAAGAAGGGAGAGGCTCATCTTGATTGAACAGCAGCCTAATGGTCCAGGCTCAATTGGATGAGCTATCAGTCAAATCTACCTTAATGTAGACTAGCCCATACATCATTATTTAATTAGATTACATCAGTCCTAAAGCTCAATCAGGGCTGGCTGCAGCAGGCAGAGAAATCGCCTGAGCTGCAGATCAAGCCTGCCTCAGCTACTCTCCTCCCTCACCTCCATGTTTTTAATCTCCCCTATAGTGCTTCACATCCCCTGCTTTCCTATAATTAAAAGACATTGACTTAACCACATGGCTGCGTTTCTAATGGTATCTCTCCGTTTGCTTTTGCTGTAAGAGGGTCACTGGGCTGACTTTAGAGTCACAAAGTCATGTAGTCATCTGAGCATGTGCTATACCACCCTGGATGTTACTGCAGGATGTTATTAATGTGAACTTGGCTTTGATGAGTTTATGATTCACTTTTCTCACTTTGATCGACGCAGTCATGTAGGGAGGCCATCTGTTTGTATGCAATTTTTCAGGGAATTGGATACTTCCAGGCCAACAAATCTATGGTAAAGATTTGAATTCAACTGCTCTCATTGACTGACAGCTTGACCGGTACTTTGTGCTTTGTTTGGAAATCGTGATAAATGTTTTGGCTTAAGATCTAGTTTAATCTGGCCCACAGTCAATTTCATGGGAAGTGCTCCCTCCTTTTCCTTGGAAAAACGGTTTGGAAATTACCATCCATGATGAAAAAACTCCCTCTAAGACCTGCATAATGAATCATCCAAGACCACAATCTTATTTCAGCACTTGATTCAATTTAAGCATTTACACTACCACACCTCGGAGTGAATACATAAAACCCCATAAATTAAGATTCAGTTTTGACTCGGGACAATTTATAGACCAACCTCATCCACGTTAATCACCTCACAGCTGACCCTGTCCAATTTAATTAAGAGGGGACCATTTTCAGTGCAGCATTGTGAAACATTTGTTGTCTATGTCTGATTTTACTTCTCAGGACAGAGGGGAGGAAGGTCTGGCCTAGTTGGAGAATCTCCCTGACACAAGCCATAAATTTTACATCTGAGAGAGGGCTTGCACTTTACTCACGTTGTGTGTTCTGTCAGTGGTGTTTATTAACATGTTTGTTGATTCATTCATCCAGTCAATATTAATAAGCAGCACTGTACCTCTGGACAAAGCTCTTGCAGTGCTCTCCTAGCCAGCCTTGAGGGGCAGCTAGGAGAGGAAATGTGGAGGAGTTGTGGGCTGGGTGTTTGCTGACAGTGTGGAGTGTTAATGAGGTCTGGGTGTGCGGAGCTCCGTGCTGCCTTTGCCCAGGCTGATTAGCTGCAGTGGGGGAAGTTGACATCTGGTGGGGAGCAGGAGAGCCGTGTGTCATGAAAAGCCACATGGCCCTGGGGACAGCCCTGGCATCGCGCACTGGCAGCCACTGAATCGGGTGGTCTGAGCGCACACTGCAGCACACAGCCTTCCGCCGCCTGATCCCTCTTCAAATACCACTTCTCCTTTGCTGCTGCCTCCTGGTTCTACCCATCTTTCTTCCGCTCTTACCCCATCTTCCACTACGGTCGCAACACTCCTTTACCGGTACCCTTCACCTTTTTGTTGCTGTTATTAGTGTTCACATTTTGCGAATATTGCAACAACAGTTACATACAAACTCTATCACGGCCTTATAACTCCATGTCAGGCAATGCGGGTTTAAGTGGAATTGTACAGTTTGATTTTTACTGTTATATTATATAAATATAAATATAATATAAATATAAAATATTGCGACGCAAAGAACCAACCTGATAATTCACAACCGGTCTTACTGACCTTGCACAAACCTTCAAACCTCCCAAGGAAGATGTAATTATATCCCTACACAAGAGGCACAGTCCAGTTGATCTCTGTAATAATTACTCCAATACTGATTGAGGGGTTTCTCTTGGAGTAATAAGATGTAGACATTTCACAGAGTACCAGCTGCCATGCGTGAGTAATCAAGAGATGCACTTCTTCGTGGTATTAAATGAGAATTATTCACTGTTGCCCTCAGGGGTTGTATGAGGGGAAAGAAAGCAACACCATGAAAAATGGAGATTTGAAATGCTCTCAGAATCTTCATAGGTTTACTCATCCCCATTTCTGTTTTTTTGTTTGTTTGTTTATTTTTATTTTTTGGGAGGCGAGAGGAGGGGGAAATCTTAATCTATGCTCTGCAACCTGAATGAGAATAGCAGGGGGCCACTTCCTTGTTTATTTCTGACACACTTGAAATGTGATTTTGTAGTGAGTGTTTGGGCAACATTTCATTATTCAGGAGCTCAGTGAGGGAAAATCCATGCCTTTCTGGTTTCATGAAGAAGTGGTAAAATACAGTTCATGCAAAGTACACTGATAAAAAGGTCTTTTATAGCTTAAAGGTGATAGAACCTTGACTGGTACACCTTACTGATACACTTTTACACATGACCTGTCATCTCAGTAAAGACTGATTTTAACAGGTCTCTTGTAAACAGGATAATCACTCATCTGCTAGGCATCCTAATGAGGGTTCATTTGGGGGAACAGCTGGAAAATGAACACTTTTAACTTTAAAACCATATAATATAGTTGTGTAATATGTATGTATATATATATATGTATGTATGTATGTGTGTGTGTGTCTGTGTATGTGCACACATGCACATGCGCATCACAGAAAGCATATATTGACAGCATTGAACTGGAAATGAAAATTGCTTATGATGATTCTGTTTTCCAGGCTTTATAACTTATAATTACCCTTCAAATTAAATAGGAGTTCAAAACAGTTGGTATATGTGCTGCAGGTATGCTGTAGTAGCAGACTTTATAGTGTTTTTAGTTGTTATGACTGTATTTTAGTTGTTAAAATCCAGCATGTTTGTTAAATAGGGCTGTTGTGTCAAGACCAACATAACTTCCTAAGCGTAGTATGCCCTGAGATTGAATTCATAATGTCTCCCAACAGAGTGTGTGTTTTCACCCTTGCAGGGTGTGTCCAAGGTGTATTCAATCTAAGACAACAACCAGGCTGAAAAAGAGAGGAAAAGCTCCATGTCTGTTCAATATACATAAATTGAGGTGGGGTGGAGTGGGATACGTGTGCTCTGAGATGAACTGCTTGCTTCTCAAGCAGATCAAATCACAATTTCGTACATTTGGGCCAGCACATTGGCACAGAATTTCTATATTTGCATTTGGAGAGAAGATCCGTTGACAAATTTTAACAATCAGCCGCCTCCTGTCAGCTATGGAGCAGTGCTGAGATTCATGCAACTTGTCAGCGTCCCATTATCCCATAACCATTCGAGGGGAATTCACTACATATCACTACATATCAGCTAAAATATACTCGACGCGCATTAACGCAGGAAAACAACATGTATTTTGAAATCTGTATAATGCATCGTGAAGGTAACACATTAAAGAGACACTGAATTGTAAAGTACGTTCTGCTATGAAAATTAATCAAGTAACGCTCTAAACTGAATTAAGAACTCACTGTGTTTTGTTCCACAGCATGGCAATTAAATAGTTAACGGAATGTTTAACTAGAAGAAACAATGTTTGCATCCCAATCTCATTACGAGCCTAAAACCTAATGATCTGTGGTGCTGATGGACAGTGTAAAGCTGGCCAATGCACGGAATTCATGGTTCATGCATATCGTTTAGAGATGCTATCGCAGAGAAAACAATTTGCTGAAATGTTACAATACTGACAATAGCTAACAAAACAGGTCTGAATCATTTTCCTCTCTCCATCGATATTTTCATTTCTGTCCTTTCATCTCCTGACTTTTTTCCTCATACAACATGGTCTAGCTTCCACACTTGACTCACATCTCGCTCACTCGCTCTGTATAGCCTTCTCGCTGACGGACTGACGGCGTGACCTACCCAAACGATTCTTGCAGAAGCCCATCTTTGCAAGCACCGTGGAAACTGATACTTCGCCGCTTCGTTATTCGCCTCTCATCAATTCTTCAAAACGCACGGACCATTAGCACTTTCCCAACATCCGTAATTATGTAATTCGCCTATCTTATCTTAAATTTGCACTGAACGATGTGCTGAAAGGATTGCATCTTCTTTTCCAGGGCTGCAAGTGCGAGACGCACTAATGTTGGACGCCGGGTGGACGAAGCTTTTCCTCTTGTGCTTTTAAGCAATTGGAGGGAAAGGGATGCATCTCTGTAGTTAAGCCATTATTCTTGCCGCTGGGGTTACGCATATGTGGTTACACTGTCCTCCAATTTGAATAAGCCGGGGACCGGACTGCTGCTTATCTGGGGAGAAATGTATTGCTAATATGTATTTAAGTAATACTTATATTTATGTTTTTCAGTTGCTCCAACTTTCGTGGTGTTACTCTGGCATACACACACGCTAATGAAAGAAGAGGGAAATCTAATTTAAACCAACCAGTCGTTCGTCCCTCAATATTACTGTACATCTCATTCACTCTAATGACGAAGAACTTTGGTTTTCAACACGGTGTTTGTTAACTCTCAGAACGCCTCTTGCCATTTAACGGTTGTGATATTTTTTTAAGGTCGTTCAGCCGTCCAACTTTTGAGTAATGCAATTGACAGCATCTGCCCGATCAGGGCTTATGTTTTTTCAAGCTCTCACATGCCACCAATAACAAGGATTCAAGGACAATCATGTGGCAGCAACTATTTCTGGAAACGTCTGTTACAGATTTCGTCGCCGAACTGGGAAGAGTGGATTAAGTTTTTGAAAACATTCCAGTTCTATGCGTTGCATACTTGTTTACTTGCCACGCTGGTTGTGAGAAGAGCGAAGGAGGAATGCTGGTCCGAGACATTTTGCCGCTCAGTTTAAGTTTTTGGCCTTTTCTGTTTGGTCATTGCTTTCTCACATCATTTTTACTTTTGTTTCAGGTAGGTTTGGCATGGCTGCTTGTCTGTTTTATCCTCCCCATTCGGAGTTTTGCTCACGGTGCTCTTAAAATACACTATGCATTCTGACAAACGTAACAGGATACCCGTAGGATGCCGCAACACAAGTAATGTAAACAGCTCTATATAGTGAGATTAACAACAACGTAAAGTCTAAAGTATTGTAATAATGAAATGTTTTGCAAATGCTTACGGAAGTAATCTAAAACAGCGCACGTGTGTTTAACGCGTTAGTGTACAGACTGTTTTGATATCTGGAGTGCCTCGGGGAATATAACGAATCGAGAAGTTTGGACAGTTAAAATGCGTGGTCATCAATCTCTTACACGGGATTATCGATAGATAATATGGAATTATGTGTGTTTCTAGGATGGCGGGAGTGTTGATATTCTTGATGGTTAACTGTAAGTGATCGTTTCCAATATAAAAGATGTGTTTACACTATGTGTACATACGGTGGCCTGTGTATAGTACATACTATCTATGTACGGGCAATTGCGATCAGTGTAAAACTTGATGGAAACTGGAGCGTTAAGGAAGTATCTTTCCATTTGCCTTCGGTTTGGGTTGCTTATCTCTTGTAAGTGTTTTAATAGTTTAATTCTAAACACATGCTCTGGATCCCGGTATCCAGGAGCTTGTCATTCTTAATTAGTATTTCTAGACATATGCTTTGTCTCCATAGCTTTTAATTTTCCCACAATTAGAGTGAACTGAAATCATTTACAATGCTAAAGAAATTCGTTAATGATCACAAATGGCCACTTACAGCACTGTATAGCAACAATTGCCAGTTAACAAGCGCTGAAGAGAACCTCCTTGAGACAGTTGATGTTTATCAGAGGCAATGTATTTCTGTGGGATAAGTCCCCTAACACTGCTAGTCCTCAATAACCTCACTAATTTATTCGTCTGAAGGACTGTGGTTGTGTATCTCTTTGATAATGAATTCATGGCTTTACCACGGCCTCATGCATGTCGTTGGTTGCAGTCATTTGCAGTTTAATGGCTGATGAAAATGCAGGGTAACGCTGAAGCTGTCTTATGGAAATAGCTTGCCCAAGCAGAGAGCATTGAGGCAACCGCGGAGTGTTGTGGTTCCCCGCCAGCAATTTGAACCCACAATCCATCACAAGTCTAGAGCTCTGACCGCTACTCCACACTGCTGCCCACAGACGGTGTCAGCTTGCCCTCTCTGCTGTAGCTCCTGACTCAGCTACGCTGTGCTGGTGCCAGGGTTCACCTGTAATGTGATCTCCCTGTGTTCTGCCGTCCTCCCCCTCTGACTCCTGGGAGACCTGGACTCCCACTCGGACAGTGGGCGGCCTTTCAGAGGAGCAGCTTCAGTAGTTTTAAATTTTTTTTTCTAAGTAGGACGAAATTCCTATTTTGCTAAAGCATCGAGGCTTCAAGGTCTTGGTTCACTTACAAGGGGTGCTGCCAGTGCCTCTTTATTTATTATTCACTCTTCACTGTGTAAAAACAGTGTTTCTGTCTCTCTGTGTACTGATGGGAAGTGAGAAAGAAGTGCTGAAAGACTCTGCTGTTCGCTCGCTCTCCCCTCTCCCATGCCCTGCTTGTACATTTCACATGGGAGTGTTTTTAAGGTCAATTTTGACAAACAATCTGACAACACAAACAAGCCCCTCCCCCAAATATGCACTGTTTTTGCTGAAGTTTAAGCACTAGTCGTTATGAGTTAACACGAGAAAATTGTGCTTGGAATATCCCGTTTCCCTTTGTGTGTGTTATGATTATTGATTTTTATAGGATATGGCTGGTGTTAACGCTCTCTCCCACACTCGCCCACTCAGTTTACTCAGGGGGAACTCCAGAAGTCATGCTCGCGGACTGTAGCGGAGAAGGTGAGCGAAAACTGCCAGCTGGTGTGCCAGTGTAGACCCTACCCTCCTCTACCTCCCCCGCCTCCACCACCGCCGCCCCCGAGGCTACTGGTCTCCACAGGTGAGTGTTCACACCTGCCTCATTGTAAGCCAGATCCAGGCAGGTCTGTGAGAGTGAGGTATGGAGAGCCTCAGAGGAATGAGTGTTGAATTTTATAAACACTTTTGTTTTTTAATTTTTTTTTTTTTTAAACTGTGTTTCCTGCATTCAAGTCTGACCAAGTGTGTTAGTCTAATTATGCAAGGTGGGTTTTGAAGTTGGATTTTTGAACTTATTTGAAGCCAGATTTTTGCAATTTTCAAGCCACAGCTGAAAAACTCCATTATGGCATTCCCATGGACACCAGCTTCTGTGGAGCAGTGGAGTAATGTGGGCATTATTACATAATGGAGGAACACAGAGCTGAAGCCCCTGTGGTCATGAAATAGGAAATAACAGATGAGCCTGGTCTGCCAGTCTGAGCAGTGTGTGGTTGCAGAAGTATGCTTTTCCTCTGTGTTATTGAGCAAGGGGGGATAATTTATGGAGCATTTGACCTTGGGGAGTACCCAGTTGCTGGGAAAACCTGTGAAATTTTGCCTGCTGCGCTGCTAGGCTCAGTGGTCGGGTTCCCCCTTGAGGACTGCTTGATTAAAAAGCAGATGAGTTAATTAAATTAGGGTTTGAAACAGATAGGGGGCTAATGAACTGGGCCAGCACTCCCGTCTGAGTTTTGAAGTTGAGCATTCTCAAAGCTGGGAGGGTGGGGGTTTGTGTTGTGTTGCCACACAGTTTCGCCCCTATTTGCTTCTGCTTATGGGGACCTGGATTCCAGCTGTCTCCCCAGGATTTCCTGAGGGCTTCACACACTTCAGTGCTCAACTGATGTGCAATTATGCAAATTTTTTATATGGCAGTAATATTTCTTTATTTAAATCCATTTACATCTGTGGATTATTAATGCTGTGTGTATAGAAGAACCTCAGGCTGTTCATTCCAGAGATCTGTGATGTATTCAAAACAGTCACAAACAAGTTGCATCAAATACAGGCTTTTTAACAGTTAATGTCAGGCTGGAAGTACATTTATAACAGAGGCAAAAGAGGTTTCTCATTTAGAAAATTTCTGTAAGAGTATGATGAAAATACAAATAATACCCAGTCAGCACTAAATCTTAGTTTCATTCCCTTTTTTGTAGGAAGTCCTCAAAGACACATAAATACCATCCATATGAATCACTACATGCCATAGACAATATGTGTTTGGGGAAAGAGAGGTATCTGTTACCTTTGTATTTTTAAATGGGTTCTGCTGTCATTAACTTGTGGCTGTTGTGGCTGGCAGTGCATTCAATCATGTTTATCACTGAGGCTTTTCACAATCCATCATTCGGGCTTTCACATATTTTCTGAGCGGGCACTTGCACAGACAACTACTTAATAAATCTTAACCAGGCAGCAGTGAAGGTGCTAGGAACAATCTCCTTTAATGCTTTGATTATTTTAGATGATGTTTTATTGGTATTCCATAAGTCAGCTTGCCAACTCTTGCATTCTCTCCGCCCCGCTATCGCCTAAGTGGATCTGAGTGCAGACTGGCATTTTTCTTTATAGATTGGTATATTTCTGCAGATGTCTTTTTGCCCTCAGATGCCCATGACAGCTCGACATAGATCTCAGTTGCTGAATCATCTGTGGGCAAGCCCAGAATTCTGTTTTACTGTTTTCAGCATTACAGCAACTACGACATAGGGTCTGGCTGAATTTGACTTCCTTGACATCTTTATTTTTGGTCAGAAATAGTATTTGTTCACAATAAAATAAAGATGATGTGTCTTTATAACTGAGTTTCTGGAGACCTGCAAGATCCTGTTTTGGTAATGTGTATTAAATATTGCATGTCTTCTTGAATAATGTTAAAAACGCAGAGGTGTAGTAATTCTGAGTGGGTCTGGGTGGGGATGGGACTTCTTAGTGGAAGAAACAACATTCAGATTGGTTGAAGTTCTCCTGCTCAGACACAGACTAAAAGGGTCTTAATAAGGAGTCTCTCAAAGTCTTTTTAGTAGACTGTGCTTTGCCATTGGGACTGAATTGAGTGCCGAGTCTCATTCTAGTCTTAAAAGCAAGTTATGAATATGCATGGCAAACAGGGACAATGGGAGTCTATACCTATGTAGTTCAGAAGAAGGATAAAGTTTGTAGTCTGCACTCTGAAGTCAAACTCAAGAGCCCATACAAGGAAGAGCTTTTTCCACAATGAAAGGGATCCTTGTTCAGGCCCTATTACAGCCGTCTCACTGTTGACAAAATTGGGGATTAAAACCGAAGCTTAGAGGCAGCATATCTAGCATTCAGAGTGACTTTACTGTATGACTCTGTGGAATGGGGGGGGAATGTGCCCTGTCATTTGTGCGGTCCGGCTCTGCAGAACGCGGTTTATCCCCCTGAATTAGAGCGGGGACCTCGCTGGTGTCTGACTCCGCGGTGATAAAGGAAACGGCGCGTCTACGAGCGAACAGCCGCCAGACGCGGGGCCTCGTTTTCATCCCCTCAGCGTCCCGTTAATCTGGAACTGGAACCGCGAGGCACGCGCATCGGCGGACCGCTGCGCCAGAGAGCGGCCAGAAAAAGCAGAATCATGCCAGGATGCGCCCGGCCTTATTCACGCATTCCCAAGGAGCAGGCCTATATTTTCTGTGTTTTTGTTGTCAGCGAAAAGGAGGAGGGATGGGGGGGGGGACGGGGGGGTGTCTCTTGTGTTGTCGGAGTGAAATGCACTCCGAGGCCTAAAAAAGGGCAGGCGCGGCGGGCCGTGCGCACATGGCTGACTCCCGGGACGTGCTTACCGCCGCACGACGCCCCCAGCCCTCCTCCAGAAGCGTAACAATGGCAGCCTGGCAGTGAGGCAGCGCGGCGCTGAGTGCCATTGTCCGGAGTCACACGGCCACGGGCCATAACCACGCTCCTCGCCCCGGCTCCTCCGAAGGATGGGACGGAGGGAGGGAGAGCGGAGACGTGTGCACCGCCGCTGCGCAAAGCGATGGGCACTGTGAGGCTTCCTCAAGCACTTAACCATCGTTTCATTAACGATCAATTGATGCGGGACAGTGGAGGCTCCTCGCTGAGGCGAACAAGCCATGAAGGACTGGATTAAGGCAGGAAAAATGCAAGCTTTTTGGGGTACTGCAAAATATGTATTGACCGTGCTGCTCAATGTTGCATGGCATTACAGTATTAGGGAGGTACTGAGGCAATTCTGGGCACACTAGTGCATCCACTGACTGATTATACTCATGTACTTTGAATTGGACACTCTTTTGGAGCCCCCCCTAAAACAAAACCTGATCTTGTGTACCTGAAGTTCCCGTGCATCTCTATTAGGGCCACTGTGGAAACTGTCCCTCATCTTACGCTGTTATGTGGATTTAGGGAAGATAAGAACTCTTAGAGGTTATAAAATCAGGAATTTATAGCTTTCAGTAGTATTCACTTACAGATACCACAGTATTTTTAGATCAGTATTTTTAGCAAATGCATACTTATTTCCATAATTTGTTTTTGAATAATTTCTCTTACAGATTTTTTTCATCTTTTCTTTCAGGCACTTTCTTTTCAAGATGTTTCTGTGTTATCCTTTTTAAATCCACAATGCGATTCTATAAATATTGTCTGATTTATCTTCAAAGCCCATGCTAAAAGTGTGGAGTCATCCTTCAACCCATATTTATTTTTAATCTTATTCATCTCAGACTTTCCGCACAGCTCAAACCGCTGGTAGTATGAGAGAGGAAAAGTGCGTTTATAAATAAAAGTATGACACAGAGTGCTTTGATACGACAGGTTCTGTTCTTTTGTTGTCAGCTGCTTCCCTGGGGGCCTGCCAGTTTGACTCCCCCACCTGTCACTCATAAGGTGTGGAAACAAGGGGGAAGGCCAGTTTGTATGTCAGTGTGCGCTTACATATGCCTCTATGCAAATTCCAATGTGTTGAAATAGTAGACATAATCAGGCTTTGAGGCCATTTTTAAAACTGAAGTCAGAAGTCAGTTTTTTGCATGACCTAAGATAGTGCCACATTCAACAGCTAAGGGAGTGAAAAAAGTGTGTAGAATTGCTTCACTTTATCGCTAGCTGTGGGGCAGAGGGACAGATTGCATCCTTAACTGCTAGCTGTTCCATCATAAAAGAGCAAGGCAGCATGTAAGGTATAATTGTCTGGGTGTTGGGCATGACCGTGATTACCTAAGACTGGATGTATATTGGATAAGTGGGTGAGAGAACAGATGATATAGTATCTGTAATGAAACAGACTGGGATCCAGATGCGGTTACTGGTTTTAATGACAGAATCCAAAGAGCGTGGTCAGGGACAAAACAGGTCGTCAACAGGAATCCAAAACACACAAGCAAGGTCCAAAAACAGGCGAGAGGTCAGAACATAGGAACAACATGGTAGAATGGCAAAGAGCAGGCTCAGTAATGAATCAGAGAAACAATACCTCACAATGAGGTAACAGAACTGAGTCCTTATAAAGGCAGGGCTTGACTGAAGGAATGAATCACAGGTGTGCTTGAGTGGGTGTGGTTGAGCCAGGCTGAACTTGGCTGAACTGGGCGTGGCTGAGCGGGGCGTGGCTGAGCTGGCTGAGCAGGGCGTGGCTGAGCTGGCTGACTGGGAGCGGGTGTGACAGTATCAAACAAAAAAAGATTGGCCATTTGGCAATTTTTCAGGTGCAAGCCTAGTGAAAGATGAGAGTCAGTTCAAGGCATTTTAGTGGTGTTGCCTATCAAATTTGCAGGAAGCAAGTTTCCTCAAACGATGGCAGGGCAACAAATCTTCATTCCTATTTATGAGTTCACTACCCTGGCCAGCACGAATGTGGTGGGTTGGCAGCAGCAGCCTCCTCAACATAGCAAATGAGCAGGCCAAATTGGTGCCTCTCAGTTTTGTATACTATTTAAAAATCAAAACATTGAAAAATAAGTTTTTGAGATTCCTTGTTTCTGTTAGCTGTTACAGTGAATGTATTTCACCACATGCCTTGGACCAAACCATCAGTAATTTGACAAAGCTGCAGTGTACACCATGTATTGTGTCATTTATCATGAATCTGGCTTTTAGAATTCGCTGCAGAGAAGATATTGCTTTAGAAAAAACGGGCATATCTCTTATGCACTCGTCTTGAATATTTACACTTGAGTGTTCCACACCAAGATAAAGCAAGTGCAGAGCAATCAACCAGCACTGGAGGTAATGCTGGAATGGAAGGGTGCACTCTCTTGCACATGTGCAGATACATGTGCTTCCCCTCTCTCTGATAGCAGCTTAATGAGCTCTCTGGCTCTTTGCCACTGCGTTATCAGGCGGTTGATTGCTATTGTGATGGACATCTATCAGACTGGGGCCGGGGGTGTGGTCTGGGGGAGTCCAGAAGATGAGTTAAATGGATCATTATTAGCAGAGTCACAGTAATCGGGTAAGTGCTAGACTATTGAATTGGGAAGTCATGACTGGGAAGTTTAGTTTAGGGGACACCACATCACTCTGGAGCAGCCAAGGGAAGGATGGTGTGGTTTACATATTGATGGTTAATTTAGCTAAACTGGGGGATAAGTAGTTGCAGGTGACTCTGTAAATTTGGCCCCCAGATGCTATGCAGTGATGGCATTAAGGCTGTGCTGTAACCATGCACTGATTAGGTGGCGATTTTTTTATGGTCTTAGTTTGTGTGCTGTGTATTTCCTGTACCACAGCCTGGTTTTCGGCATTTGTTCTGAAGTGCTTTAAAATGTTGGAATCCTATTAAGAATTAAGAATGACTGTAACATCATGGAATACATCATAGGATGAGCATTAAGGGCAACATGTTCAAATTTCTTTGTCAATAAATAAGTAACGTCAAAACCCTTAGGATTTTTGCTGAATTTGAAGTATGAGTGAACTCACACTCTAACTTCTAACTCTCAAAGCAATCATTCTCCACTCCATTCTGCTCCTCACTCTTGTAAAAGCTGTTCCCCCATTCTACTCAAAACTGCTTCCTCATTTACTCCAAACTGTTTCCTTTCTCTACCCCAGTGTGTTTCCTCTCTGTTGTTCAGGCATTTTCCTCATTCGACTCTAAGCCCTTTCCTCATTACAGTATGAGCTGCTTCCTGTCTGCTCCAAGCTGTTCCTTCATTCTCCTCAAAGCTGCTTCCTCAGCCCGAGGTGAAAAAAGTCCTTACATTTTTCATAATTAGTGTTCTGAATACTCAGATTTTTTAAACAAAACCTCATATACATTAGGCTAATATCCAGATATTTCATTTGGAAGAGAATTGGACCAAAAGAAAAAAATTGAAATTGTGATAGAATATAAGGAAACAAACACTATAACACACCATAGGCCTACAATTTTTTTAAACAGGATATTCGCGAACGCTTGTGTAAACCATGAATACTACGCATCTGATAATTATTGTTGCTAACTATAGTATGCATGTTCATGTCTTGCAGTTCTGATGGTTTACTCCAGTTTTATGGACACCCAAAAAATCTGAAACATAATTGCAAGACAACTGTTGATTATAAAGTGTGTTACGTATTTAGCCGAATATGGCTCTATGTATATACAGGAAGAGCTTTCTCAAACAGATAGAAATTCAGTGAAATTGCACCTTTGTGATTACTATTCTTAATGGAATGAAAATCTTACTGATCTCTGCTCTCTTATTGGAACAAATATTCTTACTGAATTGCCTTGTCCAGAAAAAGTGAGAAAGCCTTTTGAAATTATAAAAATAAATAATTAAATAGATAAATAAGTAACATGTATTAAAATTAAATGAGTAGACTCAAATAATACACGACACCCATTACAATGCAAGGGTTTAAACTCTGCACATTTATTTTAGGATTCATTTGCATCATGACCATTGGGTTAAAGAAGGCAAAAGTCTTTATACAATTATTTGCCTATTTGTGCACTTTAAATCAGATTCCTTCAAAGGTCATCCTCATTTAATTTGCTCATTTTCATTCTGGTTCCAGCTTTCTCATTTCATCATTGTGAGTACCCTTTATCAGATCTGAAATGAGAGTGTGGGGCTGTGTTTAGCTCAGGAGTTTCCAGACCCCGAATCAGACCATCTCAGTATTGCCCTTATTTGGTCCTAGCCAAGACCACAGACAAAATACCGCCCTGAATTTCCCTCCCATGCCTATGTTTTGAAACTACTCAGCCTTGATGTACTATCCGGAAAATTGCTGACCCTGGCAGTTTAAAACTATGATTCCTCACTGATTTATTGAAAATCCTAGATTTAGATATCTGTATTCTTTGGTTCATGTGAATGTCCCCTCAACACACACACACACACACACACACACATACACACACACACACACACACACACACTTAAAGCAGTTGATCCCAGTTTTATTGACTCTTCAAGACAAGGGCAGTGATTGTGCGCTGTAATTTAGGGGAGATGTGAGGCTCAGTGAGGCTTGAGTGGTGTCTGAGGGAGGAAGCTCATCTCGGTTTTCCACTGCTTACATTCTTACAGAGGGAGTGCCAGCATTATGCTGTGCACTTACTGAGAAACTGTTGGGTCACTCGTTTCCTCCCCCTCTGCGCCTCCTTCCACTTCCCCTCAAAAGACCAAAGACTCCACGTCTGGTGAGCCTCCATCCTCTTCTTCTGTCCTCAGGCACTGTCAACAGACAGAGCGCTATGCAGTAATTCTATTATCAGCCCCACAGCTGCATTTGATAAATCATGTCCCTTTTTCTGACAGAAAGTCTCCCAAAGTCTCAAATAACCTGTGTGTCGACGAGTTACACCCTCCTTGGAGGCCATGGTCACATGACATCGTGGCCTGGGCCTGAGTGGGCATCTTTTTGATGGTGGCGTATTTATAGTGCCCTAGGTAGGCCACAAGATGAAGGAGGCAAGAGCACCATGACTGTGCGATGCTGCAGAGTCATATGTACTCTCTGTGCCAGGACCTGCTGCAATAATGAAGTGCACCGGGGCTCTCTTTAACTTTAATTAAAGAGGGATTTAAGAGCTGTGGCAGGGCTTATGTTGTGTAATCTGAGCGTATCTCCCCTCCTACTGGGTCCAGTTGCATTACCTGAGACTTTTTGCCTTCTCTTTTTGGGAATTTTATTTTTGAGTTTTTTTTTAACCCTCCATCAGAGCAGTCGGTTGATGGTAATCGTAAAGTAACTGGCACGAAAAATCCTGAGTGTAATTCTTCAGCATGACTAACCGTGTGAGGGCTGGGGGTGGCTAACAGTGCCGGAGGAATCAGGGTGATCTCTGCTTTGCTGCACATTGACATACATAAGTATTGAGATTAGCCGCCAACAGGATCCCATGGCATAATGGCGGCGCACCCCTGGAACGCCCTGCCGATGTAGGCCGAGCAGGGGGGTGGCGTCTCCGTGGGGGGGCTGCGTGAGGGGTACGCGGTGATGCCCCCCCCGCCTGTGACTCAGCTGCTCTGCTGCAGGCCTGTCAGGCCCATGATCAGCCGCTGCAGCCAGGGTGTGGGCAGGGCAGCCGGGCATGCTGCTGGGGGGGGGGGGGTTGAGCGCAGGGCCCTGAGGCACCGCCAGCGCGCTCCGCAGCGGGGCCCGCGTCTGCCGCCAGAGAGGAAAGCCCCTCGGACTGCCGCCCGCGCTGCCACGGCAACCGTGCCGCCCGCTGGCCACGCCACGCCCACCCCCGACGCGGCCATGGCAACCTGGCCGCTCCCCTTGCCAAGCGCTGCCTGGTGCTGCCGCGCTAATCCCGTTGTGTCTCGGGCTTCTCAGGCAGCGACTTAATCAAGCTTGATTTGCTTTTCCGCTCTTTGCAAAAACCCAATACTGAGCAAAGTTTTATAACAAACTCTCGCTCGAGCATAGATTGGCTGTTGGAGGGCTCAGGCCTAATGCCACACTTCCCCTCTTGCTCTTGTTAATTACTAAGATTACCTTTCCAATTTAGCCTAAACAAAAAACAGCAAATGAATGGATATGGATATTCCCTCTTTAATAGTTTTACACAAAGGACATTGTATTTCTGTTGCATTAGATCTTGTCCATTATTCGTTGTATATGTTTGCATGTATGTGTGTGTGTGTGTGTGTATGTATAATGTTGCTTTAGCCTGCTGTGATGACTTTTTATGTCCTGTGTGCTATCTGTCCTTCGCGTTTGCTATCAGTTTGGCAGAGCAATACAGGGACTAATAATTGCATTAACCTCCAGTGCAGGTATAAAAATAGCCTAATCTAATTGCCTCGTCTGATTTGGAGAAGTCATTGTTCAGGGCTAATGCGGCTTGGTGTTCTGACTTCACAGAAATTAGGCTTTTCGGCACTCATCACTCTGTCCCGGCGTGTATTTTTCCGTGCAGTTTAAGCATACACACAAACCCTAGGGGATCGGCGAGCACATAGACCCTGGCACTCAGCCTTGCCCACTGGTGGAGGCCTTAGCTGTTTAGCTGGGACCTCTGAATGTTCTGTTTTTAGCTGCCTGAGAGTGTCTTTTCATTATAAACTAATAATTTTACTCATAATTCCTTTTGTATAGTTATTGTACATCTCATGCAGGTCAGTTATAATTACCTTTGTGATCGAGTAAGTGCCCTTTTCTGACAAGTGAGCCTCCACTTTCAGTAGAAAGGTACAGGTGACTTTCAGTAATAGTAACAGACTTTACTGCATAGTGATCATAGTGCATTTTGGTCTAACTGCATGTTGCAGCAAGCTGAGGTAATTATGTGAGAAAAGTGGATTAAGCCTTTTGCAACAACCTAAAGAACATTAAGTTCACTTGTGAAGGGGCTTTCTTTTACTTTAATATCAATATATTCTCATTTGGTCACAGGATGTAATGAAGAGGTCCTGTAAACATGTCTGTTGCAGGGTCAGCAGGGGTCAAAGATTTCTCTCCTGTTTAATTGAGTAAAGGATTATTTGGCCATCTCTCACATTCCTTTACTCAAATGATGCTGTGACATGTGGTTTAGCATAGCCACTTTGCATGTGACCAGTATTGTTTTATTTCCATTTCATGTGTATGACTAACAAATGTAAAATCAATTGTAAATGAATATAAAAATGAGCTGTGTGAAACATGTCTGTCCATATTAGTTTGTTTCCCTGACAGTCCTCACTCTGACACATGATACTTACATGTACAGTAGTATTTATTTTCCCAATGGTTTCTGTTCTTGCTCAGCCACTAAATGACATGGGGTTTGCTTGGCATTGGTGCCGCTGCATTTTTAAGTGCCTCAGACAGGGCATCTTTTTTGGCATATAATTCCATCCTCTAGCTTCACTATGCACCAATGATCGGGTTCAATCAGGCCAGCTGCCGTTCGTCCCAGAAGTGTTGTTTTACAATTGGTCGTATTTTTCGGTGGCAACAGAGCATATGTGGGGGGTTGAGGGCAAGCCATTCTCCAAGGACACGGAGGGAACTTCCCATATGTTTAGGCCAGAGGGGTGTCTGCCATTATTATTTAAGATTATTCACTTCGTTGAACACGCTTGAGTTTACATCCAGGGGTAACGTATGCACAAGCCTCACTAAATAAACACGCAGTTTCTTTATATTTCTGAGTCAGGCAGACAGCTCTTTGAAACAGAAAATATCATTGGATGCAGTCCAGGGTGAAATGAGCAGAGACAGCTCCACTTGGATGCCATGGCGACTGATCTCAGCTGGCCCATAGCCTCCTCTCTGTGCGCTTCATACATGAGAGGAAGCGCAGAACATCGATTCAGTTTGGCTCGATAACACCGGACTGTGGAAATTTACCCACAAATGTACATGCATAGGCACACGCACTCACTCAGACACACACACACACACACACACACACATATGTTCACACACAGTCGGGGACACAACATGACACTGACATGCGCGCACACACACACACACACACACACACTCGTAAACCGTGAAATAAAATTAGTGTTAGGAGTGAGCAATACATCAGAGACTGTACATTAGATTTTATGTCAGAAAATGAGGAAGAAGAAACCCATGGCAAAGACAGACTGAAAGGTTGATGTTAATAAGGAGGGGAATCCTGGTGCCTATATATGTGTGTGTGTGTGCATGCATTTGTGTATGGATGCAGCACCACAGTGAAGAGAAAGTGGGGGATTTAGATGTGAAGGGAGTGACCAAAGATCAATAGCCAGACTAGGACACAAATCTTGTTCTAGGCCTCTATGTGATCTCAGCCGTCTCTCACAAGTTTCATCTGATACATGGAATTTGAGGAGAAGAGGAATTTATTTCTAGTTCTGCAACTGAGTGGTTTGTACTTAATGACTGTGACCAATGCCGTCGTTTATGGTTGTTTTAAGAAATTCTTGTCGTTATGTATATAAATACCTTTGTACATTTTGCCAGTTATGAGCAGTCGTCACTCATCGTGGATTACATAAACCATCATTTTGTTAATTAAGAAGTTATGAAAGTTATATATCATTGAGATGATTAATAATGCTCTTTTCATTACATAAATTCAGATGGGAAGTCCTCAAACTGTATTTTACTAAAGAAAAAAGAATTCTGTACATTGTGAGTAGCCAGAATATTTTCAGAGAACAGTTAACAGACTTTGAAATTTGCTAACTGTACCTGCTCAAATCAAAACTGCAGTATTGTTGCTAACCTATTGTTCATTCTTTAAAGCGGTAGTTTCAGCAACTTAACAGATCTTAACCGCACTGCTGTTTTTGAGTTTGGTACTTCCCATAGATCTACTGTAATGATTTTACTGGCATATTCATATTCTATAAATGGGTTTCAGAATGTTTTCCTTGATTTGGATGAAGGCACCAGTCAAATTAATGAATATTCAGCCCTGTCTGCAGTTTTCCAATTCATAGGGGCTATTTTGCCTGCACTTCACACATAGATCTGCAGCATTTCTCTCCTAATCACTTTGCCTCAGGGTACAGTACACATTTCCTTCATGGAAATTAGCTTCACTTTCAAAGGAACATTTTCTTTGATTATGAGCAAAGTTTAGTTTGTGTTATTCAATAAAATCCAACTGCAGAAAGCAAAGCTGCCTTCCACATCAATGAATGGTATAAGAAACAAGCCACAGACCAAAGCTATTATCATGGCATTAAATGCTGCAATGTTGCAGTGCCCCATAATCTTTTTCTAGTAGTCAGCCAAATGAAACTTATGAGGGATATCACTCCACTAGCTTTTCTAAATGTACACCACCGCCCCTAAGCAATCTCTTATAGAGCTCTCATCAGCAAGCTTTTACTGGATCTGTAGTATCGAACTCACAGAGTTTGACATTAGCATTCCGCCATCTCTTCATGTCGATATCAGACCAACTGGGGCTTGCCAGCATTGGCCCTCCAAAGCCAACCAGTCAGCAAAACAGCATCAGCAGGCCGATTGTATTGGCTTGCTTACACTGGGCCGCTGCCAGCTACTGGATGCAAAGCCTCTGACCGGAAGCTTATTTGGATTAGTTGGTGGATGCCAAATGTTTCGGCATGCCAATGGCAGCCTGGCCATACACTATTGACATTGGTCCTTTAAAGTCAACCAGTCAGCGGAACAGTATTGGCAAGCTGACAGCATTAGATTGCCCATATATGGCCACTGCCAGCAAGTGGAAAGAGAGCCCCTAACAGCAAGCCAACACAGGCCAGCTGTTGGCATGCCTACCTGAAAGTATAAAGCCAAACTTGGTTTACCGTGGTAAATCATGATTTAGTGCAACAGACCTTGGCTTGTTAATGTTATGTACCTTAAGAGCTACTTGTTTATAAAGAGGAGTGAGCTCAGGTCGTGGCTGTAATAAACCATTGACCTACTGGAATAGAATCAGCCATTATAAATCACCTCTTACCATACTCTGAAAGTAATAACATGAACGGCTAGCTTTTGTTTTGCATGATTTATCATGACAGACTACCGTATTTCATGTTAAGCTATTGGTAAACATGGCCAACAGCATAATTCATTGAATAGTGTGCATCGATGAAGTTCAATGTTTTGAGTCACATGTCATATTATCTTTTACACATTTTTTTTAAAAGATGTCCAGAGACAGCTACTGAATAATAGTAAACAACAGTGTATAGTTTTCAAGTTTAAATGTAAGAAAAGGACACAGCCAGCAGAAAAATACATTGTAATAACATGGATGAACTGAAAACATTTGAAAGTAATAGTAGGGCAGCAATTAATGTTAAAATTAAGAACCTTGTTGTTTTATTGCTTTGTCACTTTGTCACATTGGGCTATGAGGAAGAATTCAAATTTGCTTTATCAGTCATTGTAACTGAAGAAGTATGCTCAATATATTTGATTCTGAGATTTGTTGAATGATGTTATATATTGATTAACTTAAGTGCATATCAAACCTGACCTTTTTTGACATTTAAAGCTTTGTCTTTTCTTCTGTTTATAGCATATGAAGGCATACCTCATAACAATAACCATGGGATTTTTCTTTTCTAAGAATTTTTGGATTTTAAATTTATGACATTTTTTTGCCATCTTGAGCTGAGAACTTTTGTCTGTCCTGTTTCCCATCTCTGATAACCCTCATTTGTCTGTTGCTGAATCATTAAGTCATCAGATGAGTCATTTCCACCTCGTAGTTTGTCATGCGCTTGTACTATTTATCATATTAAAACACAGATTATTGTTCCCTTAAAAAGGTACATCAACCTAGGCCTCCTTCTCAGTGTCTGTATTCAGGCACAGGCAGACATTACCATGACAGCATGGGGCCACTCAGAATGTTTGTTTGACCTCAGGTCAGCTGACCCTCTCTCCACCATCACTCCATCTCTTCTGGTGGTGGTTTTGCTTGTGTTGATTCCTGCAGACATACTTTTGAATTCTAGTTAAACCTAGTTTCCTTGGCAGCAATGAATTCACACATTATTGGCATTTGAGTGTAGTTCAGTAGGCACAAATTTCATTGTGAGGCAAGGCTAATACATAACTGGTGATTTCAAACAAGAGGTGCAAAGTGGAAGAAGCATACATAAAAGTAAAAAAAGTAATAAAAGGAAATTGAAAATTGAATGTTAGGTAATAAGCTTACTAATAGCTTGTAACTCTAACAGTATGGTGTGCATTTATAAGAGAGGTCACTGATGAAATCGTTGAGAAATACCAACCAGCACACAATAGTTTTTTTCCATAATATTTGCTATGAATTGAGTTCATGTAAGAAGAGTGACTGATGGACGCTATGACCTCTGCTGCCACCAAGTATCTCCCCAGCCCCCCTGATAAATATATCAAGTGTGCTTCCTGCTTCTGAAGGGTTGTGAAAGGCTCTAGACGTGTACTTTGAATTGCAGATCTTGAGTTCTGTTGGATAAAAAGCCTGTCAGTCATTATGAAGGCTGAAGTGTCTCTAAACAGGGGACATCTTCTGAAATGCAGTTGTTTCCAATTGAGTGTGAGGTTCTACCAAAAGAGATGTAGCTTACTAAACCATGAATACAATTTGGAGTGTTTTGCGTAGTTACTTTTGAAATTAAGATACGGTGGTTGCATTTTTACTATTTGGTTGCATTTTAGGAAAACAATTAGCAGTTGGCTGGGATTGAGAGGGTGTGTATCAGTGTTGTGGATTGGTTTGTAAATAGTCCCTGCAGGTGCCAATTTAGATTTTTGTCCATTTGTAGCAATCATACTGGAGTTAATGAACGACATTTCTGTTCACTGGGTGAGAATTCACACTACCATTGCACTGTATTCACTTGCTAGGTTCTGTTTGCAGATCCCACAGCAACACAGCTGTAGAATAGCTGCTTAAATCCACCTCCACCTATTCAAATTCACCCAGTTAAGGACTGCTTTGCATGCTCACACGGTCAAGGTAAGGTCACTGGTTGCAGTACAAATTTAGAATGATAGAAAAAGGAGTTGTACAATGCTCTCTTTCTATCTTTCCCCTCAATTGGTAATGTTTTTTACAGTAAAACAAAAGGCAATGGCCTTTGTCTGTGGCCCTGTTCATTTATGGGAGGTATGTGAATGGAAACAGTCTCATTCCTCATTCTGCAATGTCAAAGTAAACACATGGTTATGTCCACTTTTGTTCTCACAAGCTTTCTTCTCACTCACTTTTGAGGGCACCTCACTATGTCAGTTGGGAAGCAGCAGGCCAGTGCACTGAGTTTTTAATGGGTGTACATAACCTCAGATTCACACCAGCAGTGTCCACAGGATAAGTGTACCTTGCTCCACTAATTGTCCACCTCTGTTGTTAAAACAAGCTAACAGGAAAGTACTTATGAATACTATTAGACAATTCCAAGGTCCTATACCTGGAGATAGGGTAATCACAACAGAAACCCTAGCCACGTTTCAGTGCAGCTGGATCCAGGCTAGCGCAGCCAATTTTTACAGCTCCACTTTGCATTTTTATGGAAGAAGTTCAAAGAGATCCTAAATGAGAATAAGTATGGACCTGCAGTGCTTGTGTAATGATCCATAAGAAACAGCTCTTGGAATTTAAATGATTCATTGATTTCACTCATGTCTCTCAGGGTAAATCTGTGCCCTCATTTCTGCACTACTGTAGGAAGTGAGTATCTGTGTGCTCAAAGTCGCATGTATTGTGCCACTAATCATTCTCAGTGATTAGTGCTGAGAGCTGAAGCTGAAACAGTACAGTTTGATAGATTACATCAACTCAGCAGTGTTTAGTACTAATGCAGCATTGCCTGTTCATTTCATAATACAGTTTTTTTAGTATCTTGTGACCTGGTGTAGACCATGGTTTTCAGTGCTTTGGTACTGATATGGACAGTTAAGATTTTCAAAAATTGGAATATCCCTCACATACTTGACAATAAATTTGCAGTATTTGTCATGTTACGTGAGACAATGACCAATTGTACATCTGCAAATACTGTTTATTTGCAGATGTACATGTTTTCTCTGTTTTCTGCTTACTGTACAATCCATTTTTGGATCTTTCCATCCTGATGAAAAGACCAGGGATGAACGTATGTGTGTAATGAATGTATGCTTAGATATATGATTGAATGTATAAAAAAGGACACTAATTACCCCTTTCTCTTTCTGTCTGTGTCTTTCTTTCTCAGGGGCGGAAACCAATGTGCCCCAGATTAAGCCCTGGTGGAAGGAGATAGTAGTCATAGGGATTGTGGGATGTGTGTCAGTGGCCTTCCTCCTTCTAACTGTCATTATCTGCTACAAGGCCATAAAGAGGTAGGTCTCAACCTATGCATGTCACTCCTGACTGTATTATTTTGAGGTGTTTCACTCAAAGATCACAACTTAGTGCAACAGAACATAACAGCATGAGGATGAAGTTATTTGCAAAAAACCCAATAAAGATGGAGAGGTCAAGTCAATTCACCACATGACCCCAAGCGGGTGTCCAAACAAGAACAGATGACCCTTCATTGATTTCAGCAGACCTGGCTGTAATCTGTGATCTGTGATTGATACTTTACACCATAATCATAAACACCACTTAAGACAAACTGACCCAGCCCTCTTTGTAGACTCCTCGGGTCTATGTTTTCTCTGGAGGCTGGTGTCACAATCACTCTGTGTTTTGATTAGCTCTGGGAGGAGGGGATGCCGACGCTAACGCTGGCACACAAACACACGCCAGTGTTCTAATGGAGCCACCACAGGGCCATGACCCCAGCATGCTCTCATCTTTTCATGCATTTTAATGAGGGGCAGGAGCATCCTGATTGAGGAGCAGTGGGATGTCAGTTTCCTGTAGTGGGCTGGGGGTCATGTTGAAGGCACCACTTCATCTGAGAGCGTCAGGGCTATCCCCCAAGCTACTGATTAATGCCCATCCAGCCAGTGTTGAAATTATTAGAAGCAATGCTACTGGAAGCTTTATCAGAGCATTCATGAATAGCAATGTGACTGTTGAAATTATGGATCATGTACTGCAATGTTTTTTTTTTTTTCTTTTAATATGGCTTATTCATTCACTATAGCTGTTCATTGTAATGACTCCCACTATTGAATTCAACACTGATGATTTAGTATGCTTTGCTCTTAGTCTAATTATTTTAGGCACATTAATACACCCATCTCTAAAATGACATAATGTAAATATGAATATATTTCCTTGGATATTTGACCAACCTATAAGCTGAAAGAAAAAGTTAAGGGTGTGCAGAATTCCCTGATTACCCTGTCACTAACAGAGCTTTTCCCTCCTCTTCACAGCAACATAGTCGAGAGTCTTATAGAAACACATAGAGCTCATGATTTTACTGCAGTACAGCTGAGCCTCTATCTCCCTTTAAATATTCAGCCTGCTCTGTATATTATTTTTTTTTTGCTATACAGTGTGAAACACACACATACACACAGCTGTAAATACACATTACACATTTACAAGACACAGGCATGAGATGACATAGAAGCATGTGAATGGTGGTGCATATGTCGCACACTGAAAAACATTTTCCTTTTCTCAATAAAGAATGGGGCGAATGCAGGCAGCGGAAGTAATGGGTGGCTGCGTTGGGAATTCATTATGGCAATTCTCCAGCATCCTATAGCCGGAGGGGCACCTTTTTAATGCAGCGCTGGCAAGAATGTGTTGCAGTACAGGGCCCATTGTAGCTCCAAACCCAAGTCATTATTTATGAATTAATTTGCGCAGTCATTCAGTAGCAGCATCTTTTATACATGCAAGCAGGTCATGTCCTGAAGCTGTGACTGCAGACTCCGAGCTACGCCAGGTTTCAGCCCTCCTGGAGCTGCAGAGCAGATGCATCCTATCCGGCTGCTGACATCATGAACTCAGAGCACCGTGTTCCAGATGTACGGTGGCTTGACGTGTTCCTCGGCATATAAACATAAGTCCCATATTCGGAGGCAGAAGGGAGAAACACATGTAGCATTTAAAAAAATAATGGCTACCGCTGGATTGATTTATTTGAAATTCTTTTTCATTGAAAAATTGTTTATTTTTGCGGTAGTAGTTTGAATACAGGATGCATTTCAGTTTTTCACAATATGCCATACCCAGAGCCATTCGTAATTTAGATGGACAGAGCATTTTCATTAATATTGCTTGAGTTAAAACAACAATGCATAACACTTACAGTACCATCATGCCTCAATAAATATGCCTGTCCCTCCTGGCCAATGCATACAACAGACTGGAACAGACATAAATGTCATTAGTGAAATGCTTTATCGAACTGCAGCGTTATTAAAGCTCAAGTGCTTTTTGCCTGAGATAATATAGTATGCTGTGCTCAGGATCTTTAAAATGCAGTTCAGGATATCAACAGTGAAGAGGGAAGAATGGTGGAAAAGGTTACATCTGAGCAAAGCAATGTCATCTCTGCATATGCATGCGTTTTCCCTATCCTCTGCAAAAGGACAGAAACCTGACACCATTTGCATCCTTCTGACATGGGTTAAAGTGAGATGATGATGAGGCGGTGTGCATCTTGCCATCCTGCACAGAAGAGCTCGCACTTGACTGTTAGGTAACACTGACATACTGTCGGGAGAACAGCTGAAAGGCTGCCAGAGAACTGTCCAAAGGGGAAATTGCTGGAGACGGCCAGCTAAATTCACTCATTTAAGCAGTTGCTAAAATGGAAGGACTCTCTGGGGACTGGTGAGGCTCAATGCACCAGGGGGGTAGATTATCGCTGTTTGCTGCACGGAGCGTGGCCAGGGCGTTCTGTTGATCAATTAATTAATTTTGAGCCAGACGTCTTTCTCAGAAGCCCAGACCCCAGAGAGCACGATGCTTTCTGGCTGATTTGTGCGCAGGCAGTTTTTTCCAGGAACCCACAGTCGCCTGTGGAGGAGCAGTAAATGCTCTTTTTTATTACAGTTTGGTCAGCTAAACTCAATCATCCTACACACTACTCTCACAGCTCTTGAGGCGAGCATCTTTCTATCTCCCTTTTTCTCACTTTCACTTCCCTGCCCACTACATCTCTCAGCTGTTTGCACTGTAATGGCAATTCTGCAGTTATGTTAAAGCCACATTTTAGATGAGTTTTCACACTGATTTGTGTCTGTGGAGATAAGGTAATATCGACTTGGCTGCCATTGCCGATGTAGACTTCACTTGTATCTTTTCCGTGGAGTGGCAGAGTTGAGAGCATGGATACGGCAGTATTTTTTACTTTCCCAAAAGTCGTAAAGGAAGTCATTTCCACCAAAGATTAAACAGCAAGCTGCCTAACTCACTCTACTCAGATCTGAAAAGAGAAAGTTCAAATGGGCTGTTGAATTGTTTATCGAAGCTTCATTATTCTTCCTTTCACAGCAGCAACAATAAGGTTGCTTTTCAGTGTTATGAACATGTATTGGATGCTTATATTCTTTATATTTAGGCTGTATTTTCCTTTCTAGTATTATGAAGTTGGATATTATCACCTCTGTGTAATAATGTTGTAAATGATGCAGCTAGACCTCACAGGGAGTGTATGGATTTAAGCTAAATGGAAGAGTGATTATGTTATTATTTTGAGTGAGGAGAAAACTCCAGTGGAGGTTTTTGGGAAGGACAATGTCAAGCATATTACATCTATATCTGTTTTTTCACCACAGGTCCATTACAGACCATTGCATTCTGCCTCTTCCCAAATATATGACTAGAACACTAGCTGGCTATGTTATAATTTAAAGTGACAAATGTATACACAAGTGTGTAAAAAAATTGTGTTTAACTCCCACCCTCACACAACAGTGCTGCCCTGGTTGTCATAGCACACTGCTCTGTGAAATGCGGGAAGCTGTTTTAGGTAATGATGACGTTAAGTATTCCAATGTTTTGGCACGTTGACACCAAACACTCAACACTGAAGGAAAATCAGTGAATCAAGTGTGTGTAAGAATGTCTGCAACTGAGTGAGCTAACTAGCTTTCGAAACTTTGTAAGGACCACAAAGAGACAGAGCAGAGCCAAAAGTACAAAAAGTACAAAAGTAGCAGTCACATGGAATTGGAGAGACAGCCACAGAACAAGGTAAACAGAACCAGGAATACAGACCCACACAACCGAGGACACATAAGCAGAGAATTAGAGAGACAGGAACACAGAACTAGGGAATAAGATGTTCAGAACCCAAGGCAGAACTGAGGCTAGAGAAATACAGAGCTGGTTTTAGCTAATGAAAAAACAATAGACAGGGTTGATGTGCTTTAAAAACTGACCAGTCACAAAATCCACCTTCCTCACTGCAATCCATCCATCACAGCCAGGTTATCAGTTTTAGCCTTTATGATGCATTTAAATGCCAGTGCACTCAGCATATTGACATGTAGGTGTCCATTCTGTTGACTGTCAGCAAAATACTGTATGCGGCTGCTGTGTTTGGGAAGACGTTAACTTGTTCCTGATGGGATTGCACCTTCTATCGCAAACCCAAAGCAAAATTTACACTCTTGATATTTTGAGGTTGAGACTCTCTGTCAGACAATTCCAAACAGCTAAACAAGCTAGCATGTTTTGGGATAGTACTGGTGTCAGTTATGTTTTTGTAGATTGGCTTCACTTTGGTATGATTAACTTTAAGAGCATACAATCAGAGGGTAGACAAAATAATGTAAACATCCAATGAAAAAGAACTCACATTTTGAAGTAACTAAATCTCTGTTCAAAAGGAGTCTACATGGCTGGTTCCCAACAGTTAAACATGGTGATAGATCTGTTATGGTATGGGCAAACATCTCATGGGAGTCATTGGGTCTGATTATTACTCTACATGGTAGAATTACAGCCAAGGAATACAAAGCCATTTTAGTCAACCAGGTGGACCCTATGGTGGGGCATAACCATTTCCCTGGGGCCCTCCAACTGGTAGTTTGCCTGCTCAGGAAGACAGAAGAGAGGGCACTACCTAGAACTTATACACAATGGGGTTTGACTTGAATTTTGATTAAGAGCAGACCTGAAAAAGTTGAAGGTGTGTACTGGTTTCACAGAGGGCAGGAGAGACTGGCACTGAGCAATCTAGCACAGTATTTACTGCAATAATTGTTGTAGGGCTTAGAATAATTAATCTATTCAGCAAAAGTATTCAGTGTATTAACGTTTTCAAGGCAAAAGTACACAAAAACAAGTCGAGGAGTACCTTTTATCTTTTTATTAACATAAACACACCTCCAGCTAACCCTCTGTCTTCAAGGACAAAAACAGACAACTCTCCAGAGATATTACATCTAGATCAGTATTCATTTAACAGCTTGATCAAACCTAATTAATTAATTGCTCAGTTGGAACAAAAACCAGCATAGATTCACTTCAGGACCAGGGCTGAGAAACAATAATTTAATTTGTATTCGCAATTGAATGAAAACTCACAAAGATTCAATTTGATGCTGGAGTGTGCTTTGAAAGAGTTTATCACAATCATAATCTTGGTTTTGTTTTGGCGCAGTCTTGGTTTGTTTGTAAATGTAGCTTGAATATACAGATGGCTGTAGTAAATGCAGAATACCAACTGCCTATGAGCTTGTCTGGCACAGTTACAGTCAGATATTTAAAATAATTTTGCTGGTGAATTGTGGCTACATTTGAAATGCAGATTTACTTCTGTCAATCTGCATTTCTCTTTGAGTGGTTTGCTATCAAAACAGATGAAGAAAAACATGAAACAGTGTCTACATGACAGTACCTAAAACTATATACTTATACATAGTGTTTATGTACAGAAATACAGATACACATACAATAATACAAAACATACTAAAATATTTATTGGTTGGCAATTTTTAAGTAGGTAGTTGGCATGAGGATTTTACAAAGCAGATGTTTTGTCAGATTTGTGCTACAAATTTCAGTGGAATACTGTGTACTTTGAGTAAACCAAATAATTTAAATAATAATAATCCAAATGATTAAATTTCTCAAGTCAGATGCAATACCAAAGCCAATTTCTAATTTGCTGTTTGGAAAACGACCCTTGTAAAGTTTCTTACTGTGCTTTGTGGGGAAAGCTGCATGCCTGTCCTTATCCGGCTTGCAGCACAATGCTGGCTTCTGCAGTGTGTTGACTGGGTGTCATTCAGGATGCTGGGAAACCCATGTAGAAAGAAAAAAGTGATTATTCTGACCACATTTGTCTTTCAGTGGTTGTCACACTTATAAAATCTGTCTTCATAAGGCCATGTCTTCATTCTCGCTGTCTAAAACAAAGTGGATGGATTTAAAGTGCAAATGCAGGCAGGTGCTTTCTCACTGAAGTCTCACTGAGCAGCAGTCAGCAATCAAGAATTTCCCATGAACATTTTTCAAGGATGTTTAGTCATCAGTCACCAAACTGCGGATGCATATTTGATGCATCTGTCTACCACATTAAAAAATGTCTCTTGTTGCACTCCAATCAGGTGTCTTAAACACATAAGCTTAAACACATTACATTTTCATCAAGCATAGCATACATGCATCAGAAATAACAGTAGTAACAACTGTTCCAAAATAATTTCCTTTGATGTAACTTTGAAAACCCTGATGTGGTAAGCCTTGTAGTCAGAGTATCTCTCACAGACTAAGGGATAAAGAGAGAGAGACAGAGAGTGTGTGTGTGTGTGTGTGTGTGTGTGTGTGTGTGAGAGAGAGAGAGAGAGAGAGAGAGAGAGAGAGAGAAGCCAACAAGGGAGAGTTAAGTCTCTGTCAGAGCTGGCAAGCTGTAATTGGGCATCCACGTGGATTTGCTAAGTCAATAACAATGCGCGAAAGGTTTGTCAGTGGAAAAAGCCGGAGATATATATAGCTGAGCAGCACCTCAGCGATGGGCTTTCCCAGTGAAAATAAGAAGGCCGATTGCCAGGGAGCCAGCGGGAGAGACGCCGGAGGGCCTGGCGTCCTGATAACTGTGTCTGCAGCAATTTGCCTTTTGTTTTGTCTTGTCTTTTCCGCCAGTCAAGAGGCACAAAAAAAGCCCTCACTCGGTTCTTGGCAGCACATAGAAATAATACGAAGACAAAGTTTACATTTTAGAGGCAGCCATTGCTGAGCAGTCCAAAGCAAGGATGTTCTTGCTGTTGTGCCTGGTGTAAGCCAAGTGAGGATCTTCTCTTAAAAAACAAAAGGATTTGTGTTTGTCTTATGTGGTTGTCTCTCCTGTATATTTGTTTAGCATCGATTGAGGTTGCAGCCATCCAAACCCGCCTCCACTGACCACATATACTTTTGTTCAGGCTGTAGTGTCCCATAAAGGCTTAGAGGCACTCATGAAATGGCCAGAAAGATAAGCACAGCTTTTAAAATCTGTTTTCTGTTTTTTTAAAGATAAGCAGTTAATATTATAACACAAAACTGCCTGAAGTTGTCAAGCTTAGTTAACCAAGTTAACCAAGGTAACTCCTAATCACTTAAACATTACACATTACAACCATAATATTCCGTAGCAAGCGTCAAACAGATGTGCACTACACAGCTTTGGCATGAAATATTAATTTGACCCACCAAGTCATTTGGTCACCTGCCAAGTGTACACTGCACTTGATCTATTATTGAAGGCCCAGGCAGAGGTGGAGATGAGGCTTACATGGTCCACTCCATATACTCAGACAGAACCATCCTTATGTTAGGTACCTGTCTTCAGTGGAATCACCCTCAGGGACAGCATGGAAAGGTGAGTCCTACAGGGGCCCCTGAGCTCCCTCTGGCACTGTGAGTGTGTTAATGTCCTCCCTGACCATGCCATTCAAAATGTTGTTGAGCCTTTGTCAAAAACAAGCGTTTGTGTAAAACACAGCACAGTCACGAATCACAGTGGCAAAACAACAGCAAAGCGTAAAGGCAATTAGTCACTAAAAATGGAAACAGTGGTTTCCGCTTTAGCAGAGCCCATCTCTGTTTTTGTTATTGCGAACCAGGCTGTCCCACATGGAGCCTGCAGCATCTGCTCAGGAAGGCTGTCATCTGTGGCAGTCCGCTCCCGCTTGGCCCACGCCGGGCCACCGAGGACCCCCCGCCGGGCCGGGCTGCCTCCAGCTCACAGCTGGGACCGACACCACCGACCGGCCAACCCACCACAAGTGGGCAGAGGACAAAAAGCTTCACAAAACGATAAGAATGTGTCGACGTTTGCCTTCTTGCGTCGGCTGCGACAACAATTCATGTTGTGCTAACGTTCGGTTGTTGGTCAGTCAGTCATCATGTCTCCATTGAACAAGAAAAGATGAGTTATCGGAATGTAGGTTTGTTTAAATGTAACTACTGTGTTCCAGACCTGTTGAGAGTTATCTTACCTTTACTTATCTTTACCTTATCTTTATCTTATCTTTTAAGGTAACTTATCTTTACCTTTACCGATATCTTACCTTTACACATTTAATGGTCTTCTTTTTTCTGTTTTGCATAATTAGCAGATGTTTCAGTTCAAATAAGGACCACACACAATAAGATAATTATTTTGTACTTGACTGCAAGAGCACTTCCTTAACACACTAGCGTACACTGCATTCCATTTCAAAAAGGTAATCCTAGCTGGACTGGCCAGACCCTCCACACATTTTCATTTGGCTATTTCAGCTTTCACAAACAGTCACAATGGCTGACCAAGGATAAGCTAGATAAGGTGTTTGTGTTTGTAAAAAACTTATATTCCATGTTAAAGCTGTACTTGCTTTTGGGCCGTTTAACAGTGTGTCAGGAGTTTTTAGTGCTCCTTTTTAAAATGGCTACTCTTTTAAATTTTTTAGTTAAATTGCTCCTTCTGTGTTTATATGTGAGGTCCATTGGCCAGGTGGGTGAGTGGATTTGTTAATCATGGAAATCAATTAAAAAACTGAGAACAGAAGTTTAAAGGTATATGGTTTAAAGGTAGCCTCCCTATATCAGTCTTGTGGGTCTTAGCGTGTAGTAGAATGCTTCATTTGCATAAAGGAAGCTCCTGCTGTGTCTTGTTTAAAATAACTGTTGTTCTGAAGGCTCCAGAGAGGGAGAGGGACCCGAGGCCAGAGGATGTTCATGGTGTGGACCATTCATAAGCACTGTTTGATTTTGCTCCACTCTATGTCTGTTACTACGCCCAGTGCTCTTCACTCTTTCTGGTATATTGCTCACTGCACCCCAGAGACTGCTACATTCTGGGTGTCTAAAAATATCTTGAATGTTAAAAATGGTTGCAAAAAATGAAGCCCGATATGAATTTAGTTTCTGTGTAGCTTCAAGATTCAAGATTCAAGATTCAAGAGTTTTATTGTCATGTGCACAGCAGAACACTCAGTTACACCGTACAATGAAATTCTTACTCTGCTAATCCTTCGTTACCAAAATAAATAAGTCTGAACAAAATAAGTAAATCTGAACAAAAAGAAGAAATCTAATAAAACACTGGAGAAACATGAGAAGAAGAAGAATGAGGTAGAACTGTAGAATGAGGTAGAACTGTAGTGTGCAATGTTGCGGTCCATGTGCAGTGTGTGCAAAGGGCAGAGAGCAGCAGTCATAAAGTGCACTTGTGCATTGTTGTAGGGTGTCAATGGTCATTGGTGGGGGGGTAGCAGCAATAACAGTTGTGTAGTGTGTGAGGAGTTGAGTGGTGTTCCTTGAGGTATGTGTGTATCAGTCAGTAACTTGCTAACTCTTCATCAGTGTGAATCATTTAAGGTGACTCGAGACACACTAAATTCTATAATTCAATAAGAATAGAGAGTGGAAACATTCTTTGACAAAATAAAAAAATACTTAGAACAGATAAAATAGTTTTTAAAATAGTTAATAGGTTAATGCTCGTCTGAATGTTTCATAGAACGTTCGAATGGTTCCAGAGAGTAACAGGCATAGAAAGAGCTGGTCTGTGTGACGCCCAGGGAAACACTGGAGTATAATACAGCGCCCACGCTCGGCTCAAGCGTACCACTCACTCCCCTACACGCTCGTGTGAAATTGGTAATGCTACTCTCCCACTCCACTCACATGCCCTGCCTGCAGCTTCAGTTGTGCTTCATCTTCTGCTCCAATTTGCTGCTCATGATGTCCTTATTTACTCACCAAAACGTTGCCGAATGCTCACCTCGCTGCCCCAATGCACTAAATCACCTTTGCAGGCTGAGTGCAGCCAAAATTTCTCTGTAAATTTTCTGTTTTATTGATACCCATATCTCCTTCAGGAATGGTTTAATTGGATTGCTCGCATGGTGCTTGAAAACACAGGGGCTGGAAGCAGAGCCCCGTAGCTGAAATAAAAATTTCATGGCTCGTGTGGAAAGACAGGAAGCCAAACAAAGCTGAAGAAAAAAGCCTCTACCCTCTTGATGAACATAAAACAGTTCAGGTGCTGTTTATTCAGCATTCCTCACGGGCATAATGCTCTTACAGTGGAGCAACAGTCTGCAGAAAAAATCGGTATAAGATTTTTGTGTCTCCTAAATAAATCAGTACTCAGTACAGTAGGTACAGCACAGATATGTTCAGCATTGAGCGTTTCATAAGAGCTGTCATCTTGATGTGTTTTTTTGTATTAACTGCAAAGTTTGGCAGTTAATGTGTTTAAACTGACCATCAAGTTCTGATTCCATATCAGTGGTCTTAAGACAGCCTTTCCTTTTGCCATGAAAACCTGTGACATTCCAAATGTCCTGTTGAGCTGTCCTCAGATTATCTTTTTTGTTTATGTTTTGAATTGTGTGGGTTTAGCCAGCAAGTAAATGCTAGTGGTGGTAAAGAGTGTGACATGTAAGAAAGCAGTTCTGCCATTAGCTGCTGTGGGATAAGTAGGTCCTCAGGTTTTGAACAGCATCCACAGCATAGCAGGAGATACTTGGCAAGATCAGCAAGCTAAAGGCCAATGCCCAGTCTAGGGAGCTAACTGTACTTTTATCCTAGCTTTGGGAGCCAGGGGCCTGGGGTGGCTGTTACTTTCTGAAATGGATGTTCACATACTCAGTTTTGCTTTTTACACTACACCTTGTTCCTCTGCACAAGCTAGCAATATAGTGGCTATCAGGGTGAGGGGTGGAATTCAGTCCTCACAGTCTGTGAGCTAAGCTAATGAATATCAAAATGTGTAGCTAGAAGAATTAAAATGGAATTAGGTTAATATTTATTAATTATATAAGTATAAATTTAGCTTTAATGAAGCAAGCAGTATATACAAAGCAATAAGAATGACTTGCTGAGTACTACGTTTAGACTGATGGTATGACAGATTCCACTAAATTAGGTATAGTAGCTTGTGAGTCACCAAGATCAGCCAGAAGAGAATATAAACACACCATAGCAACCACATGCTCCCATTACATGGTACATTTAAGTAGCTTTAAATCAGAAAGAACCTGAGATTGTCTTAAAATAGGCACAGAAACGTTAGTAAATCTAGGAAAGCTTCTCCTGGCCAGTCCAACAAAAGTGCCAATCAGATTCCCAATGAAAAGCAGGAGAAGTACTTGTTTGGCCTGTTACCTTCAGCACTGGTTGGTTGTGAGAATCTTATTTCGTACAATCTGGTTGTCTGGCTGGTTGTAAGTGAATAGGATAACTGGAAAACCTATGGGCGGATTAGGATGAAACCTGGTGACAGGATTGCCTTTGGGGCAAGGAGGAAATGATTTGATTTCATAGGACTGCTATAGCAGCTGATAAGGGTTGGAGAAATATGCACTTCATGAAGTTCCACTCCAGTTCATCCTGAAACTGCCTCACAAAATAGTCATTTCCACAACATTAACCACGGCAGATTACAGCAGTGCAGAAGAATGAAAATCCAGACAAAGCACTTTCAAGTGTGTTTATTTGCTAGAGTGAGAAGCATTGTACAGAAAGAAGTACATTCTTTGGCTCTGATGGCATGAACTTTTGTTTTCTGGAATAAAGTCATCATTTGTCATCATTAAAGTATAACAGTATAAAGTATAATTTAAAAATGAGCTGAAAAAATATCCAGTACATACATTTTGTACATTATATTTTTATACATTATGTTTTTATTCCTGTTTCATCAGGGGCATGAGTAATTATGCATGGTGTCTGTGTATTTTACTGTACTGACTGCTTGTCATGTTATTGGTGTGAACAGATGTAGTAGTATGTGTACTATGTGAACTGGCAGCTTTGCATAGAAAATACTCTTAAAATAGGGTGACTAATGGAGTTTCCTTTAAGTGACACTACAGCCTTGCTTGTTTTGTTTTTGTGGGTACCGTATGTTCTCTGTTACCTTAATTAGTTTGCAAACTCAAACTAAAGAATCTATGAAGAAATTGAAGTTGTATAGTTATGTAGAAGATGTGCACTGCTGTTACTGCACCATAACTTGTGTACTGCTGACAGGACCCCACAGCTTTTATGCAAGAATATGAACAATGTAGGTATATGAACCAAGTTATGAAAATGATTGTGAATTCCAAATGTTTGCTCAGTTATAAGTGTCATTGATTTAATCTACCTGGACATTGCTTGAATAGACGTCCTGATGGTGACCAATGACACTAGTCATGCATGCAGTAGACGCGTTGAAAGTAGAACTGATAGCCAGTTGGGAAATACCCCTTAAAGCAGTATATTGACCCAGCAGCACAGGACAAGGCAAGCAACAGGGAGGGAATATGGGTAAATGTAATGTACAGGGAGCATACAGTGTGGCAGAGATTGGCCATTGGGGCTCCTGCTGACCTGTCTTCTTTGAAACTGAGACTGTCTACTGACTGCCATCCCCTTGGAGATTGTTCTTCAATGCATTGAAGAACAAATGCATTCATTTTTATGGAACTGGTTAGTTGAGGGAAGTATCAGTTTAGTAAATTCTGTTATTTATTGCAGTTAGTTTTAATCTAAAACTAATGAACACTATGTGCTGGATTAATGGTTGCCTTTCTCAGAGAATATAGAAGGGCATTTTAAATGTTTTCAACTCTTGCATAAAGCCAGTACACTTTACAAACAATTGGAGACATGTACTCACAGTGTTTTTGTAGAACCACATTTTTATCCCTGGCAGAAGGAATTTAATCTGTTCAGCCACTCTGGGCCCCCGATTGTAGCCTGATAACCAGGGTGGTAGAACCCTGAATCTTACACTCCAGGTGTGTGCCCTAACAACTGAGTTACTTGGGAGCCCTAATTTCATTAAATTTAAATGGTGCAAAGAAGGCTTTCTCCTGAATGACTGAAAAGAGAAGATTAAAAGTAGATTCAGAATATACTCAGCATTTCCAGAATTCTGAAAGCCATAGAAAGCCAGAGAAACCTGTTTACCAAAGAGACCTGTTTTCCAAGCATTGACATTGACAGACCATTTACATTTACTTGTAAATCGTCTGTATGGCTGTGAGAAACATTGTACCCCTGTCGCTTACACTGCTGTGGCAATATCCCCCCAAAGGTTTGGCCCATGGCTTGCCATGACTAATGGTGCTGTCAGTTAGGGGCTGGAAGAGAATGGGGGAGTTCTGGGCCAGCTGGAACAGGAGCAGCACAGCGACTCTGCCGAAACCTGCAGTCAGTCAGGCAGTCTTGCTTCAGCTCTTTTTTGGGTCCAGTAGCTCCTGATTATTTCTCTTGGTAGGACACCAGTTTGCTTTGATTGTTACTGTTCTGTGGCAGAGATGAGAGATGTTCCCTCACTCACCAGCAAAGAAGCAAAGCCCAAAGTTAGTTCAGAGATGCGGGGTTTGGTATTTTAAGCGTAATGAAGTTGTCAGGTGCGATTAAGTGATATTTGGCAGAATAGCGCTGAGTGCTTCCCATAACCATTAATGCAGACTGGATGAGTAGCAGCCACCACAGCGTAAATAAAGGATGGCATTTAAAATTTACAAGGGTGGCAGGGAGGGTAGAGAGAGAAAGGGATAAGAAAGGATTAGTTGGGAATCTGCAGCTGTCTGTTTGGAAGAATTGGGACTGGGGTTTTTTTTATTGAGGGCTGCCATGCAGAGTTCTGCGATTGTATGGTCTAAGACATGAACACAATTAGACGTGATGAACAAAGGTAATGACATAGTGATTTTGCTATGTAACAGTTTGCTCACTGTCCATGTCCATGCAACAAAATGACGGCGTCTTTGCTCAGTGTGCAGATCCATCCCAGCTTAACCTGAAGCTGGATATCCTGGTAGTGTAAGTACAGTGAAGACCATACTGCCTCTCTCTCTCTCTCTCCCTCTCTCTTCCCTGGGGAAATCAGGGGAGGCAGGATGCTGCCGGAGTGTAAATCACGCCTGGGGACAGTTTTATTAGAGGGCCCTCCAGCCCCAGGCTGTTCCGACTGTTCCAACAGATGGCACCTCTGGAACAGAGCATTGTGTAACCCACCTCTTTGTATCACGACTAGCGAGCACAGGCATCTTTAATCATTTCCAAGAAGTCACGTGAATGTGATGAGTGAATTTTGCTCTAGAATGGATTTTGAAATTGTTTTGATTTTCCCTTGTGCCATTCTAGAGAAAGAATAATACTATTTATACTACTACTATTTATTATTATCTGTATTATCCATAACTCTTCACAATATGCCAAACCATTATATATAAACGATTTAATGAAAGGTTTTACAAAGGTGACATGTAAGCTGGAACATGAATTGGACTGCGGTACCCTCATAAGTGGATACATCATATATACATATACAACATAGTATACACACCATATCACTGGTTATTGGTCATCATAAAACTCTATTTTTATGAATGCTTTATGGTGTAGTTTTGTCGATTCTATGAATGAGCTGTGTGTGTTTTATGAGGGTGTACTTAATGTTAGCTGTCATCCTCTGATCCACGGAGAGCACCGCAGAATTGAATTATTTGGAATTTTATTGATTATTGTCATAATTTATTGCCCTGCGGCAGGGAGCGCTTGTCAACACCGTGCGGTTGTGTGAGGAAACCATCCCCCCTGATTGCGATGGATGGCTTTGGTAATTGAAGCATCCCTCTTCCCTCGTAGACAGCGTGCTTATTTTCCCCTTCCACCCACCGAAAAAAGAACTGACTGACCTTTTCATTTCACCATCCCGAGCCCAATGCATCATTAAGCTGGCACTGGAAAGGGGCTTATCTGCACACAACAGGTTGCACGGTGGACAGTCCACACTGTTAATTGGCCGCATGCTAATGGTGAAATTAGACCCCGTCCCTTGTAAGGGGCCCTGTACCAGGATGTTCGAATGACATTGTTTGGTCTTTGTTTTCTTCTGTTCTCCATAGGGGTGCAGATGTAGGAAGAGGGATTCGGAAAAAAAAAACTGCTAGGTTTCAGAAAAATATGATCAAATGGTAGCAAATTATGTAGCAGAAACAAAGTTGTAGATTCAACAGAATAATTTCAATCCATTTTTAATGTTAAACTAATGATCTGTCTGATACCCAAGAAAGTCTCCCTCATACCTGCTGCTGTACCTGATGTTTTACAACCTGTTTTACTACCTTTCATACCACTGAACCCTTCCCACAAGAACACACACCTTCTGCAGAATTAGGACAGTTAAATTCACCATTATATAATTAAACTGTCTACAACCACTGGCATTAAAATGTCCATGTATTATACTACACACTTCTAAATTTCCCTTGATTTGTATTTCTGGAATACACCATGGAAAATTGATATTTCTGGTGGTTTTATTGTACCATTGGGGCTTGATGGAATCATGTCAATATTTTCCCCTTAGAATGGCACCTGAGGAACACCTGCTAACCAGTTTTTAGAAACATGAAATAGCCCTTCTTGGTCTTCCCAGAAATCATTAGCTGCGTACAAGCTGAGCAAAATGCCATCATTGTCAAGTAGTTCTGTTGAATGTGTATTTCTGAACTGTTTGCCGTAGGTCCAAACTATGGTACATACTGTCCTTTTTGTTAACATAAAATCTCATCCCTTTGTATTACCAACTTTTGAAACAGGTGAATGAAAACAGGTGAATGAAAATATATACTGAAGCAGAAATGCAGCTAAACCACTGTGGCAGTGGCTGATTTCTCTTGGTCTGATGTTCCATATTCCAAACAGATATTTGTGTCTGTTCTGCCTTTTTGCCCAGCAGTCAGTGCCGGTCCATATACCTGACCTTGGCGGTTAATATTTCATGCTGAGGGTGCGAGAACGGGATATCAGAGAGCGTGAAACTGTGCGACTAGCTGTCTGCACCGAGGAGTTAGCTCTCTCACTCTGCACATTAGACTCCAGCTGTCAGGCCCGATGAAGCCTTCGCATCTCTCAGCGCGGGCCACAAACGCTCCTGCCACTGTCAGTCCTCTCCTCTCTGCTGTAGCTTTTCATTCAGAGCACCCATATCATACCAGGGTTAATTTTGTGGTGGTGAGGTGTGCATTTGTGGGTATCTGCGGTTACATGTAGCACTGTCCAGATCTAGTTTAAAAGGAGAGACCCTTTAGCGTATTGTTGTTTATCGCACTTTCTGCCTCTCCTCCATTCTCAGTCATTCACAGCTGAGTGGAGAGTGTCCTACTGAAGGAACAGAAGGTTATGTAAAGATGTGAGACTGGCTTTTATTTCTTCTTGAAAATTGATGGCCTGCATCTCCTCTACACTATTAAAGTTCAAGTTAAAATGGGAGAGAGATACAGCCCATACACACTGTAGTTCCCGTCTCTCTTCCACTGTCAGAGGAGAATGAGGAGAGTCATGAAATTCACCCTTCTTAGTCATTCTCGACCTCACTGTTGAAAGGTTTCTCCTGCTTCATTTGTGCCAATTGGCTGTCATTTGTCCCTGTCAAGTGCTTTAAGATCAGATGACTGTTTCAGCTTCAATATGTTGTACACAAGCTTTAAGCTAATGCATTTGACTTCACAAGGGAGTGGTTTAAGTAGCTTTTGCTTTATGTTGCACGCAGCGTCAATTCCCAAACCCGAGGGTGCAAAGGTTTTCAAATCCCTGCCCTGACCCCTGAAATGATGTGTCTTCCAGGAAACCACTGCGAAAGGAAGAGAACGGGACCAGCCGGGGGGAGTACGCCATGAGCTCCCGCAACAAGAAGACGGTGGACACCAACAATGCCGTGGTGTAGGACGCGCACAGGCGGGTAGAGGAAGAAGCACCACGGCGACTCCCACTCCCCCTCACCCTCCCTCCAGCGATTCCCTCCCCTTCAACACAACGAGGGCGGGAACCGAACTCCCATGCACCTTGCCAACCGTGCTCTTGCACATCAACTTTGATAGGGATACAGAATTTAGGGCCAGCTGAAGCAGAGGGAGAAAGACAGACATGCACAGCACATGGGGTGAGACAGACTAAGCTCTGAGGCTCAGAGCCTCCATTACACGCACAGCTGGACAGCGGAATGGTGAACTCGATGTCTGCCGGGGAATGGCTGGCGGTTTGGAGGATGATGAACTCGTCAGTCAGCCGGACTCCAGTGAACACATCTCTGAGACGCCCCCAGTGGCAGGAGCAGTGAATTACAATAACGAATTTAAAAAAAAAAAACGCATGCAGATTCCATGGAATGCAAAAACTTTTTAGATTCCTCTCTGTCTTCATTAGTTTGCATTTTGATTTCACTTCACCATTTCTTTTTGTTGTTTGTCTCTAATGCTTTATTGATGCTGTTACTCAGTTCTAGTGGCACAGGGGCCATGCACCCGGCTGCGAGGGGAGCGAGGTCACCCTCCTGCCTTGAAAAATATCAAAATCACTACGAGATCCTTAAGCCATGTTCATATCAGTCATAAAAACAGCCATCTAAAACTGAAAGTCTTGTTTTCCTCTGAAAAGACACTAACAGATTGACTCGTACAACACAGTGGAAGTTGTAACAGCGGGAAGGCACTTATCAAATTTGAATTTATTTAAACGTTTGCCATTAGACACTGTGGCGTTGATTATATGACAGCAGGACAGCAGTTCATTTCAAAACAAACAAAGGTTTAGTTGCTTAGCACCCAGGGAAAGCCCTTCTAAAGTCTCCTGCAGTCTTGCAAACTTGGCACTTTCATCACTCAATCAAGGGAATTTTCAGGCTCTATTAGCTTCTTTTTTGATGAAAAGGCCTAACCTTTTAAACTGAATTAATTAAAATTTCAAGGATACCTTCTGCAACCAGACAGCATCTGTTCCATTGATTGTTTGCACAACCAAGTGTCATCACTTGTGTGCAGCTTTGCTTGTTGTCTTTTAGTTTTATTGGATAGAAGGCAGACAGGTGTAAAAACATTGTGGTGTTTATGTAATTCCATCACAATGTTTAACATTATTACGTACATGTATTGCACCGTGTAATATGACCCTTCCTAATGTCTCTCCGTTGGCTGCCCCTTTAGTGACACCAGGTGAAAAAAGTTAGCAACAGATGTTGTCCGTCAATAGCTTGTCACTGAGCTGTTTACAGCATAAGGGCAGCGCTGATGTTTTATCGCTGATGTGAACATGGCTTCAGTCAGTCAACAGTGAATGCCCGCATAAGAAGGGAGCGGTTGCTTTTGTCCTCTGACTATGCAAATTGAAAAGGCTATAAGAGGCCAATCAATGGTGCCATTCATGAAATGCTGATCACAATTCGAAGTGGAGAGGTCAAAAAGGTTCAATTTTTGCTGCATTTCACAGCATGTTCTGCCCCTAGTACCACGACACAAACGACACACTAATGACTGACGACTGTTAATTATTACCCTGGGCCACTATTGCAACTAGCTGAAAAATGCATACAAATGTATTTTATTTAATGCATTTATTTATGTAATTGTACAAGTGTGGCTTTCCTCTGTCCTGCTCATCTGAGTGTTCTTACCGTTGTGTTGAGGTCAGCCCTCGTCTGTGTGTTTGTAAATAACTCTGATGGAGCGTCTTGACACAACATACCCAGTAAACTACACACTCTTGCACATAGTACACCGGTCTGCTTGCTTGGCTCTGCGAGAAGCCATTTCTTGATCTACAGCTTTCTGCTATGCCTTCAACTGGACCATGCTGCATCATCAGTGTATGGATTTCTGAGCGCATCAGACAGAGAGAGACAGGGTGTGTGTGTGTGTGTGTGTGTGTGTGTGTGTGTGTGTGTGTGTGTGTGTGTATTTGTCAAGAAGTGCATTCTGGGATTGCTCTCTGTAATCTACTTCCTTTGCTTCATCATGTTAAGTGTTGTGGTTGAAGAAGGATAAACGATAAACTAATCAGTTTTGCCAAATGTCAGGATCCTGAAGGGTCAGAGGGATTCACAGCAGGAAGTGCTTTATCAGCTTCTTAAAATGATTATTAGTAACTGAGAGCTTAGGGCCCAGGTTCTGACTGGTGGAGCTGGAGCCAGAAACGGCTAAGGAAGACAAAGACGGGGCTTCAGAGAGGTCTGCAAATTTGGAGGCAGGGCAACATGGGCAATTTGGTCTATTTATTCACATTTTATTTACAAATTTAGTTAGGTCTTAGCATCCCCACAAATACATGAGAAGGCAGTGTAGCCATCCTTGGAGCATTGGACAGGGCTGTGATGTGATTAACCATTCACTTTCAGAAGCAGTTTGAATATTGAGCTCTAACAATGAGGCAGTTTCAATGAGTTAACATTACATTCTGCCTCTTGTTCAGCAATTTACATATTAACATTGACATCAAAATAAAATGATAGGCTCACTCCCTTCAATTAATATATGATACACAGTCCAATAGCAGCAGATGTTTTGTCTTCTTCTTGCCCACAGATTGCTAGTAAAAGTAATTCACCCTCAAGTAGTTGAATGTACTCTACAATGAGTTTTGGCAGCAGTGAAAGCAGCCATATAGACTGTAACATCCCCCACTCCACCAACTCAATAAGTAAGCGGCTCCCCCAAAATGAGGACAGTACCTTCATGTTCCCACTAGATGGCAAAAAGGCACTAATGAGAGGATCCAAGAAGCTGTAGGCCCTGACTAGTGCCTCCTGCTCTTGTGTTAGTATCATATTTGAGTGCAACATGCAACAAATGGCTTCATATGTTTTTTTATTTCTGAATCAAGGACATTTACATACTGCCCATTTTCTGCCAGTCTGAAAATAGGCTTGAGAAGCATCATACCGCTTTCCAGCTGCTGACCTATGTAGACATTAGCGTGGTACATGTGACACAGTGTTTGAGGTGTGCAGATGTCTGATTCCTATTTTACAAGATTCAAACAAATCATTTCTTTTTATATATTCAGCATTGAACAAAATGAATTAAATGAAACATTTTAACAAGTCATAAACTTATTAAATAGAACAAGAGGTTACATTTATCTTCCACTCTGCTGTTACTAATGTGGAACATGGAAAATGTTTTTAAACATTATTGGTACACTCTTGGGTGAAACATATACACTGTAAAACACATAGCATAGCAAAGCATATAAATCCCTATATAACGTAATATTCTGTGACAACCAAGATGGGTCTCCAGTACAAGTTATCAGTGATGGTGTCTCTAACTTAAACGCTATAAATTAGTGTGAGTGTGTGAATGTATGTGTATATATGCGCCTGTTATGCATATGTGTGTGTGTTTCCCTGTTGTAAAGTGCTCTGAGTTTGCAAGCACAGACCTTGAATTGTGACATATAACTGCATATCTACAGTGTACCCAGCATCTGAACATACATCTGTATTATATTATGTACAATAGTATAATCTGAAAAATAATGCATGAATGTAAATATTAATATAAAAACTGCCTTCTTGACTGTCTATCACATGTACAGCATAAAAGAAAACATGTTTATAGGGAAATATATAACAACAGAAGTTGTTGATATGCTACGAATCAGAATTAAATGTTGTCATGTTTCTGGAATAAGCCATTAATGTATATTTTGGTAATTAAAGGTTGTTGCACAATGTATGCGTTGCATACCAAAATGTTAAACATACAGTATATATATTGTGCATTGAACTAATTTAATTGCAACATGCTAACTTTTTTAGTTTTAAATAAAATTGTACTATTAAAAAGATCCATTCTCAGTTTTTTGCAGTTTATTTGAAGGGGGACTGACTGTGACTGATATGAGGTGATAATGAATTGGAAATACAGACAAAAAACATATATATTCTTGTACTCTCTGCTATTGATTATGTTTGGGTAGAAAACGTGATTCATTGCAAGCAGACATTACACTTTACTCTATTGCTAGTTACATTTTTCTCTGTTATAATTTTTACCACTGTCAGCCCCCGAGAGGGAGATGAGCATCTCTTGGGCTTCCTACAGTGAAGGAAATGTTCACAGTCTGTCTCGAAGTATTAATTATTAATGAGCAGCTATTATGAAACGCATTCGGCACTCCGGTGTCCAGGAGCAAATGGGACAGCAAGTGAAACAGCATCTTTTGATGTCAGCTCTTTGTTGCAGATGTGTCCCTCTCAACTTCGTTTTGCCTATCCTTAATTGCCTGGCTAAGACAAAATTCCTAAATTCTAATGAGCCACTGTGGTGGATTGCTGACTAAACAAATTAGGTTACTAAGCAGGGGCAGCTGCATGAATATTCTCCTGCTCATTATTGGATGCAGAGTTCAGTCGGGCTGGAAAACATCAGCCCAGATGGATTGCAGGGTAAACACGGGGCTCCCTCTCACACATTAGCATTGCAAAGGAGACTGGGTGACTTGTCACTCATCGCCTGTCCGGGGAGACAGACTGTTTTTTAACTCACTCCTGCAGACGGTCAATTAAGAAGACAGCTGAGTGCATTTTAGTGGAGTGAGCTGAAAAAGACTGCTGGTACAGAACGATGTCTTTCTTTTCTCCCTGGCTTGGGATGAATCAGAACTTTATTGTGTAAAAACCTCATATGGGTTAGAATGTAATCAACCAAGTCTTGGACTAAACCTTGGACCGATGGCAGTTTTGTTATATCAGATCTGGGACTGCAAACATACCAGATGATAACAATATTAATGATCAGCGGATGGGTTTACATTCAGTCTCAATTAGGACTTTCAAATCCAGTTCAAGTCAAAAAAGGATACTGATACGAGTTCAGACTGGAAAAGTGCTCTGTTAAATTTAGCAGAAGTTTACCAATCATAGTCAGACCGGAGGAAGAACACAGAACCTCAATAGCAGTGATACTCTTTAAAAAATCCATGTCAGTCCGCGATGAGCTCCAGAGAGGGAGATGGCGCGGGGGACGGGGTGTAGCGGAATGTGAATGAATTTGAATGTGAATGATCGGGCCTGTGCGACGCGATGCGCCCTCTCCTCAGATGTGCTATTTGAGAATAATGCAATTAGACACTCGGAGCAATTTAAAACATTCATGCATTGTCCAGCCGGAGAGCCCCGAACTGGGCTGCGATAAAGCCGATGTGACAGGCTGAACGGGGCTGGCTGGATCCCCAGCGTTGCCGAGATGGAGGCTCCAACACTGTCACAACAAGCTGGCACTGCAGGCAGAGAGCGCTGGAGTAGAGGAGCGCGCTCCCCGGGCCGAGGAGAAAAACAAACCTGCCCAAACGCGGCTAAATCTTCGCATTTGGATCACTGAGTTACAGTGGTCTCGAGATGGCCGTCTCTAACGCAGCGCCGGGTTTACCAGAGGCCAGTAAAGAGAGGCGCCGCCCTTCATTGTGGTGTTAGGAGAAGCAAGAGCCTTTCTCCTGCAATACTCTTGTCAGGGAGGGCTGTGTTGTTTTAGTCAGGGATGAAGGATCTCAGCTTGAATCAGAGAGTAATGGCCCCTGCCTCGGGTTCATATGCTGAGGCAGGAGTAAAGATGAGAGGAGCGCCACCAGGCCCATCTGGAGTAATTAAAAGGGACCGGGACAATCAAAGTCATTTTTTAAAACAAAGCCGTGTCTGAGCGCACCACCCCAGCCTCACGGGCTGCAGATGGAAGAAATGGGCTGTAAAAATGCCTGTGTGCGTTTCTATTCATCACACAAAGCAAATGCAACCTGCATTAGTCCAATACGTCCCGCATTCTGCAAGAGCCTATTTAAACTGCTGTTTATGGAAAATCGGTACCTTCAGAAATGAACCGTGTTGTGTTTGTTGTTTTTGTATTCCAGCTGCTTGACCGAATCTGCAAAAGGTTCATGCAGCACAGTTGTGCACGCCTTTGTCCTCCCTGTGCAGGGAACTTCTGTTGACAGGAAGCAGGGAGATGTTTGCTAGGATAACAGTGGGGTGCATAAGCGACCATGCAGATGTTTCAGAGCTGAGTTTATGAATCACAGTCTGCATCGCCAGATGGCCAAGTTACGGTAAGTATATCAACAACATGAAAGCAGCCATTCCATTTAGTTCATGTGTTACCAGTGAAGGATTTACAGTTTGAGCTTTCAATTTTAAATTTCTGTAGAATGTCTACTCTTCCCAAGTTATCAAGAACTCTGAACTGTAAAAGCCAGTGTTTTCCTCCCAGGTGGATTTTAAGGATACCACCCTATCCCTTTGTTTTCTGGTGTGTGGGCATGTATGACCCACTTCTTGAGAGTATGTAGTAAGTCATGTGAATTTATTACTCCTATCTGCTATACATTCTATAAGTAATTAAATGGAGTGGGTATCGCACTTGATTCCAAGGAACAGCCTATAAACTTGCCTGAAAACAATTCCAACACTATATTTAATTTCTGATGCTTCAGTTAACTTCATTAAACCAAACTGGGGTGGAAGACTTCTTTGCATGTACTAAATAGAAGGCTCAAAATCAAAAGGCTCAAAATCCCTTTTTAAGATGCATTGAGTTATACAAAATATGAAATCTGCCATATTTTTTGACTCAATCAGAGCATTCATAAACCATGAGGAGTAATTATGCTTTGGTGTCAATTTCCCTCTGCAAAATGAAATGCATGAACATATAAATACAGATGAAAGTTCATTTTCTGGAGATTGTGCACCCTTAGTCCTTTTAGGACTATTTTCTTGTTGAAAATATGCACTTTGGAAGCTTTTAAGATGCAGCTTAAGACGTGTTTGTTCGTCTTCTGTATTTACTGCCTTATTTATCTCTCTCTTGACTGACAGTTCAGATGCAGTCAGCCTGGGTCAGAAAAGGCGGCAGCTGTCCATTGGTCCGGACTCAGGAATCTGACAGTCCGCATAACAATCAAAGCTGACAGGAGCCCCACTGCTCGACCGTACACCACAGATCTTGACAGCCAGAGGTCATTAATCTATATTTATAGACCAGTAGAAGATAAGGAGAGTGCTGGGGGCTTTTCCTTTTTTTCCCCAACACCCCGACTCAATGAAAATGCAGGTGCAGCGATGCTCCTTGCCGTTAACAAGTTGTCATCACATCAGTTCATTTCCACTCTCAGAGACAGACCCCATCTCCTCGCTGATCCTTCTACCCGACCTATTAACTATTGAGTGGAAGCTGTGTGTGTATGTGTGTGTGTGTGTGTGTGTGTGTGTGTGTGTATGTGGGAGGAAAGGTAAATGCAGGCAAAGCTGTTTAGATGACAGGTGAAAATGGCGGGATGAATTGTATGATTGATTGGCCTTATCTCGGCTGTATAATGCGTCCACTGAAGAGGATTGCAGGGTGCTAGCGAGCTTGACTGCTGAACTCTGTGCAGAGTTGCGATTCATCCGTCAGCCCGTGAAGGCTGCTCCGGTGGCTTCCAGGAGCCCTCTGTCATTACAGTAACCTTCACAATCTAGAGGCGGCCTCACGTGCAGCGCCCGGAACCCCTCTGAGGGGCTGCGCTTTGTTTTTGTGTGGTTTTTTTTTTTTTGAAGAGCCCTTGGTCAGCACTCACGATCCCTGCCTCTCGAGCCTCTCCTCTCCATCGTCGAGTCAATCCGCACAGAGGAGGCAGGGCTGGAGAGCTGGGCACCTGTGGGACGTTGATTACATAAGCTCCCGTTAATGAGCAAACGGAGACTTTAAAGGGCTGCCAGTTCAAACGGGCGTGGCAGACGTCTGGCAGATGCAGGCTCAGCGCTGGGACTCGATTACACGCGGCATGCCCTTTGATGAGGCCTGACGGGGTCGATGGGAAGGGCGCGGCATTCGCTGATTCGCTGGATGGTCGCCGCAGGAAGCGGAGAGGTGACAGGAGGCATGCTCCTGTCAGGCCTTGCAGTGCACAGTAACAGGAGCATGCGCAGAAGCTGAAGTTACATGACATTACATTGCATTATTGGCATTTTTAGCACACACTCTTATCCAGAGCGGCATCAATTACAGGTTTTTACAGTGTTATCCATTTATACTGAGGCAATAGTGGGTTTAGTACCTTGCTAAAGGGTACAGCAGCAGTGCCCCTGTGGGGAATCAAACCAGCAACATTTTGGTGACGAGTCCTGTTCCTTAACCACTATGTTACACTGCTACCCCGTTAAGGGGAATTGTCAAAACCCGATGATTACAACAGCGACCAGTGCGAGCTTTTGTTTAAAAAGCAACTGATATTGATTTGCTAATGAAATCCTACTAAAGCCCACCCATTTTGAATGCAGGTGCTTATTTTTTCTCTATTTTAAGAACATAAAGGCAAGAGAGTGGTCTTGTGAACGAAAATATGGACTTTCACGTCAAGGCTCAGCTGTGTGTCTGAAATGTCAGCTTGGCGCCACTCACTCACTTCCCCTGCGTTGATTTCCCCTTCATTCCGTCAGGAGTGCACCTGACCAGTGGGATGAGCCTCAAAAACATCCACATCAGCCCTCATCGTCCCTGACAACCCTTTCCGTGGAAGCTATCTTCAGAGGAACGGGGGCCCGTGGCGGCGGCTTTGGGCCTTGTGACTTCAAACTTAACCCGCCGAGTCAGCTGGGCTCCCCTCTCCGGGGCAGATGTGGAGTGACAGAGGGGCCGCGTGAGTGACAGCCGCGTTCGGCCCGTTCGCGGACTGACTCAGACATCACGCGAACGGCGGGAGCGCACGCAGTGACTCACCCCTCCATGTCTCCCGTCACACGCAGTCAGAGAGGCTACAAACCCGGATCAGGTGACTCACGCAGAACACGGAGCGCTGCTCGTGTTCCGGAACCCTCGTGAGAACATTCCGGAGTAAGGCCTTTCAGGACACACGCCATACCAGAGTGTAAACAATTATACTCCAGACTGGAAATGATATTACTCCATGATATTTCTGCATTGTAGATATAAGATGCCATGTTCAATAATAGATCCACACTTCTTGCATTCTAAAACCCTGATAGTTACAGTATATTCAATATTTACAATTATTTCATACTTTTATGGTCTAGAAACAAGCTCACTACCTACACAATCCAGATAAATGCATTCCAGACTCCAGTGCAATCATGTTCTAGGATCCAAGTAATTGCCCTCCAGACCCAGAATAGATACATCCCAGACTCAAGGTAATTACATTCGAGTAACAACGTGAAGGTTTATTGGACAATGCATCGGGCTTAAATGCTGCTTTGCATTTGCCCATCTGATTTCAGCCAGATATAAACTTGTTCCAGCAAAGAATAAATTTGATTGAGAACCCCCGACATGACTGTGTGAGATGTATGTCCCCAAAAAATCGTATTATGTTTAAATACATTTTCTTTGTTATGTTTTACATTCATAAAGTGCAGACGTGAAAACACAAATAGTACATTGTGGTTGCAAAAACTTACATGGGGAAGCAGAAGTACCACAAAGTCAACAGAACAGAGCTGTAGACAGTAAAGAAGGAGATAAAGCATGCATCCAACTGGACAGACCATCTAGTATGTTTTCTGCTATTCCGGGACAAGTGCCTTTTGTAATCTAAATTAAATCTTACAAGCACACTTTATCACAGAAAATAAAATTAAGCCAGATGTAATTGTATTTTGCTCATTCTGTGCTGGCCTAATTGTTGCACCATGGCTAAGAGGAGGCTTGGCAGGAGCTGATGAGATGACTTCTCATCTTGTTTACCCATTGTCTGTCCTGCTTATTACGTTACCCTCCCTCAGCTTGGTTTACGCCTGATTGATCTGCGCTCTGATGGGGAGAAGCAGCACACCCGAATTTGCAGAGAGGGAGCGAGAAGAGGGAGAGGGAGAGACAGAGGCTGGGACACAGCCTGTATTGGTCCAACAGCGCAATTTGATTTGCTGAAAACACATGCCATTAGTTCAGGCTCCAAAGTTTTGTAATAGACAAGTCAGAGATAATGAAGTATGTCTCCTGCAGTAGGGGTGTGTCACACAGCGAATGGCCACTGGACAGAGGTGTGTCACACAGTGAATGGCCACTGAGCAGTTGTGTATCACACAGTGAATGGTCACTGGACAGAGGTGTGTCACACAGTGAATGGCCACTGAGCAGTTGTGTGTCACACAGTGAATGGTCACTGGGCAGTAGTTTGTCACCCAGTGAAAGGCCACTGGGCAGTAGTGTGTCATACAGTGAATGGTCACTGGGCAGTAGTTTGTCACGCAGTGAATGGTCACTGGGCAGTAGTTTGTCATGCAGTGAATGGCCACTGGTCAGTAGTGTATTACACAGCGAATGGCCAGTGGACAGTAGTGTGTCACAAACCCAGTGGCCACTGGGCCAGGGTGTTCTGCTTTCTTCTGTCTGAGATACAGCTCTGAGAAAGTGCCAGAGCCAAAGAGGGTAAAAAAGAACACACCCAATACTATTTCACTGACAGAAAATTCTAATGTATTAAATAATCAAACTTCAGATACACACATTTACATCTATTTTATGTAAGTACTACAGTATGTAAATTACTGTAGTATGTAAATTACAGTGAATTCAGAAAGGCAATACTTTTATTTACCAGAATATTCATATTTTAAGCTTTGGAATTTTTAAATACTTGTGCAGACAATTTTGATAAAGTGAATTCAGAGTATATTGTTAATGAATGTGAGCTTACTATTGCTTTGTTGTTAGATAGTGAACAGATGTGAATTTGATAGTGTGCATGGATTCATTTGTTGTAAAACCCAGTGTACAATATATACAGAGTGCCTGGATGTTTCAAAATGTCTTTCCATGACATGGCATTTTCACTCTCTTGCAGTTGTATCTGTTCACTTCTGCTATGGCATTGACAGAACAGACCCTGCAACAATCCATATCCCTCTCATCACTTAACTGGCCCACTTCCATGCTCTCTCTCGCTGACAAGAGACCACTTGTTAGCAATCTCTCTTTAGAGATGGACAAGGCCAAAATTCAGGCATATTTTTCCTCTCAGTGTGACGTAAAGGATGTTAAACCAGAGAAAAACCAGGAGCACAACCCAACCAGTTTTATTCTGTCATTCTGCACTAACAAGCTATATTATTTTAAGGGGAGAGACCCTTCATCCTTATCATTCAGGATGGATTGTCATACTTTCCAGTGAGACGTACAGTACCGCCAAGGAACATAGAAGAAAGGCCTCTGTGCTCTTCTTCCTAAATACAGTTGGTGTTTGTTTCACTTCTGAGTGCCTGCCCTCCATTTTTTCTGGCAAGGCTAATGAGGCAATCATAGCCATTCTGGTTTTACCAAAGAACATTATTCAAAAGAGACAGACCTGTGGATGGGCTGGGTTGCAAGCTGTGCACTGTGTGAGGTGTGTGTATGACACAGATGAAGGACGACTTTCTTTGTTTTTTTACAAAATCCATGTTTATTTTATTTTATTATTCTGGCTTTGAACCAACCACAACAGCAACGACAAAAGGCAAAAAATACATCAGTATCCAGGATGCATATGAATACAGAGCACTTCTCAAAGCAAACACGGCCGGGTGCATAATGTCCCTTCCTACCATTACACAGGGACCGAACTGTCCTCATGTGCTGCGGGTGTCACTGCTGCAAGTGGTTCTGCAGATTATGGATATTTACATGTTAGAGCACCGTGGTACTGTCCAGGGCTCCAATCCAAGCCTGTTACCTTTCTGCTGATGAGATACAGTCCAGAGCGTATTATACCTTCTAAACGCACGGGCAATCACTTTGGGCTCTGCTTTCAAACTCAATCTCCCCGACTCCGCTAAGGGCTTATCTGAAAGGGGAGGACACCTTTAAGCTGCCGCCATTTCTCCGCAACACCAGATAAAGCAGGATTTTCTGCTGCCCGCGCCTGACCCGCACTCTGATAAGCAGGTGTTGGAGTGTGATGTCTGAGCGCTTCGCTCCCTATGGCTTTGGCGTTGTCACACCATTCTATTGCTTTGACCTCGAGGCTGCCAACAGCATGCGCCGGGTGCCTCCGACACACAAGCGGATGACTAGTTTGATCGGGGGGGGACGACAACTTGTACACCGAGACACCGAAAGTCAAACGCTAGGCCGAGCGACGGCCGGAGCGGCCGGGCGACGGGATGTCTGGTGTTTATGCGATGGTGCGGGGACGGGTTTGGCTTGTCCCTTGTGCGGGGCGGGGCGGGTCACATGGGGTAGAACTGCGAGGCCGCCTCGGAAGACTGGATCTCCACCTGCGCCATCTTGAACTGCGTGCACTGCAGCCACTTGCGCAGGGCAGAGGGCAGGGCCCCCGGCTGGCCGCAGCCCTGCAGACCCTGCAGGCACTGGTGGTTGACGCGGTTCTGGATGGCCTGCAGCCGTAGCTGGAGGCCCGCCGACAAATGCTGCGGGGGCCAAGAGGGTCAGCATTAGCATTAGCATCACGAGTGCCCAAAACAACAGCCCCAAGTTCCTTATTATTAGTCTGCTTATGCATACAGGACAGGATACAGAACATGCTAATGTTATACTCAAGTGCATGAACCAATCATTAAGGAAAATCTAAGTCTGGCACGTCCTTTAGAAAACTGGTTTTCCAATCAAGTTAGAACACTAGTTTTATTCCACAAAGTAGGGCGAGGAAAGCGAGGAAATTTTACCTTTAAGTTAGACTGAATCATGGGTAACCACATAGGAATGAGCTGGAAGAAAAGACAAAGGACAGGATGTGGGTGGGCTTCATTTACACATGCAACAAACCATGAACAACATCTGCATATGTCCAAGCATAACAAATGCCTTGGTATGCAGCCAAAAAGGAAAAAGCCTGTTTCTTCAAAGAGTGACCTTAGGCTGCACATGACAAATGTGTTGCTCCTGCTGTACAAACCCACTGAAAAGCTTAAGCTCACCGACCTTGACAAAGATGGTGGAGTTGCATTCCTGAAGGGCCTCCATGAGGCTGATCACATGCAGACAGACCATCTCCACCATCTGGAAAAGAGAGGGAAGAGAGATCAGGAGGCTGCCTAGCAGAGATTTCCACAATATGCCAACCTCTTCATTTGAGTGAGGATAGACTGGAGCCTGTGTTAAACTCAGCAGAGAAGGACTGTATGGTGCCCTAATTCCAAACTGTGGCTAATGTAGACTACAATAAACAAAGCTCTGCTTGTTTTATTTCTTATTACTGCACATTAGACAATATTATTAAGGAATTATACATCAGACTGCAGTCAGAGGCCCAGTCATTTAGGTCCATTCCTTCCCCATGTGAACCACAGTGCTTAAATCGCTTGTGATTATTTGTATTTTTATTATTTGTATTATTTGTAGGGCTGTTTATTTGCATGTATAGTTTCCCAGGCCAGCTGAATCAGGCTTGTGTAATGTCCTCCACCTTTTCCTTGGGGAGACAGCATCGCTCCCTGGGTCAAAGCGCGGTCAGTGTTTGAGCAGGAGCTGGTGAGTAGAAAGGTTAACCTGCTCGGAGGGGGGTTGGTCTCAGCACAAGAACAACGTGCTGAAATGTCAGGCCTGGACTGCAGCGAGTGACCTGAGCATGAATAAATACACCCTGGAGAATCACTGCCGCGAGCTAACACACACGCACACACACACACACACACACACACACACATGGACACATGCACACACACACACACACACACACACACACACACACACACACACACACACATGTTATATGCACACATGGGCAAGCAAACACACATGCCCACAGAGGGTAGCTTTGTCAGAAACAGGTCATCACAGGGGTTATGACAGTCAGCTGTTGGGCTGGCGCACGGGCGCTGTAAACTGCTCCAATGAGGGTTTGGCTGGGTTTGTTCTCTCCTCGTGATTGAGGCTCTATCACCCAGTCATGCAGACACAGACATCTGAACTGCTGCCTGCACACATCACTACAAGCTAAAATGCAAATGCAGCTTGTGTTCCAGATTTTGCCCCTTGTCCAACCATCAATTTAACTGCTCAAATGATTAATGGATTAATTTAAGAAGCCAATGCAGCCACATGTGTTTAAAGGCATAGCTTAGCGATGGGCCCTCATCTTATCCATACAAACTACTCAACGTGATGAAGGACCACCTGCACAGACTGATGTCTCTGCATTGCGCTCGCGCTCTCAGACTCCGGGCTCAGCCCGGGCGGAGGTGGGGGGATCCTCACCACTTTGTTGTGGGCCATGAGCTGCAGGATGCTGGGCGTGACCCGGCTCCAGAACTCCAGGCCCGTGAGGATGGCGCTGGAGGAGAACTCGTTCTGGTTCTGGTTCTGCAGCGTCGGGGCGGCGGCCGCCTGCTCACAGTAGATGGTCCAGAGCTGGGCGAACATGAAGGCGTGGAACAGGGAGCACATGTGCAGCACCGACGTCTGTGGAGAGGGCAGAGGCGAACACAACACAGGCAGGAGATGAAATCGGGACAGGCAAGACCTGACAGGCCCCGGTGAAGTACGGCTATCATCACCGCGCAGCTCCTGATGATGTATGATGTACTGCGCGCCTCGGAACAGAGTGCTGGGTCAGCGGCCCACCCCCCGGTGACTCACTGCTTCGAGTTCAGTCACTGAACATTAACGCCCAACGCCGGTCTCTTTGAAGTGCCCATCGGTTTCAACGCCTCTGAGTACCGAGCCTTCACCTGAGGCTTTTGTGTCTTTCAACGCAAATTCGAAATGAAAGCGAGCATAATTAAACATTAAAACCTTCAATTGTCAGACGTTTTGATCTTCTGTGCATGAAGGGGGGGAAGCGTGAATGTCCTACCACCGATGAGATTGATGGTAACAATGAAAAATGTGATCAAGGTCAGAATCAAAGCCGGCTATTAGTGTGTGAGAACGCAGTTTGGAAAGTTGTATTCATGAAGCCTGGTTACCTAACCACAGGTCACTGCTTTGAAATCATAGGCTGCAAAAAAAAAGGAAGTGAATCTCTATTCTGTTCACTGCTGTGAAGGCAGGAGACATCAAACAGTCTCTGTTTAGACAGCGTGATTATTTATATTTCTTTCCACACCTAAGCTACTAGTAATCAAGGCCTGTGCGTTTGTCTGACTGTGTGGGCTATCAGTTTAATAATTCATTAATCCTGTGAATCCCTGGGCTTTGTTGTTTTGTTCACATTAATGGGAGCCATTAAACTCCCTTCTTTGGTGACAGCTGTTCTCCCTCCAGGTACAACGCTAATTCTTCCTCACAAAGCGCTGAGGTCCTTTGTACCATCCATTGCACAGCTGATCCGTGACACTCTGTATTTGCTTGTTTTAGGTGACACTGAGGCACAGGTAGCGGAAGGGAAATGAGGACTTGAGAAACACCGAAATGAGCACCAGCTCAACATCACCCACATGCATGAACACGAACCTTCACTAAGCAGCTCATATTGAATATCAGCTATTTGGTGTAAAGTAATTAGACTAGTCTTGATGTGAGGCACTGTTGGGACAAGTTGTAATCCCGCACCTTGGATTGCTCCGGAAAGCCGATCAGAATGACGATGAGGTGATCTGCGATGTGGGACCCAGCGTCCAGAGGGATGGGCATACAGGAAGTGGAGCCCTGGTGCAAAGCACAGTGGGTAAGGGAGCCCAGCAGCAGCCAGGATAGCTGGCGAATGTGCGACACGCACTCAATGAATTCCTTCGGCCTGCGAAGAGAAAATGCGGTCATCTCAGAAACCCACACCGCTGCTTTTCAGTACAGCAATTACTATTTCCACTCTTTCTGTGTCTGCCAAGAGAACTGCTGCGCACCTCAAATACAATTATGAATTTTACGTGTTACTACCAGTCATATAGTACTGCGACTCCTATTGCTACTGCTGATCACTATCATTATGGCGGATCAGTTTTATCAACTTGTAATATCGCTATTACTGGTTGTAACTGTTATTGCTACTACTTCTACTACTTCTACTGCTACTACTGTACAATCTTTACCATTCTCAGTGCTGCAACAGTATCATTAGTAACAGTGGTGCATTAATATTGGTATTAATGTTTCTCACCCCTGCTGCATGGTAGACGGAGGATGGTAGAGCCAAGGCAAGTAGCGGATCACTGCCTTGTTGTCACGGTGATTGCCCTTGCTGATCTCCATGGCAGCCACCTGTGCCAGGCCCACCTTTAGGTTCCCACCGAAGGTGTCCTCGTGAAGTGGCTGACAGCAGGCCTTCATGTGGCTCTGAAGATGAGGTCATAAGACAAGTCACATGACTTGAGTAGAGTATAGGAGAGCTATCGTTTTCTGCACACCCACTGAGCTAAACACACAGATGCATCAGTTTATGAAATATTTACATTGTTTGCAGGATAGCAAGTTCACACTCACTCAATACTGTTTCATGAATAATCAAACTGCAAGCGTGAGACATTATGTATCATTTATACAGTGTATACCATGTCACATCACAGTTTAGCTTTCACTTATGACAGCAGTTGAGTCATACTTACTTTTAATTTGGTCAGTGTATGCATATCTGCAATGAAGTCCAGCAGCTCACTGATGTACTGCCTCATGCACTCCATTGCGGCGGTTGTGCACTGAGAGAGAGACACACAGTATATGAACTCAGAGAAAAACAATGGTGCCTGAAGCAATGAATTGCTCTGCTGAGGCAGTGTCTTGCATCATTTCACAAGCTCATCTGGAACATGAAAAAGTGCTGCTAAAACACACTGACCAGCAGTGATCGTATAGTTAGAGCCTGCCTTATCGTGCAGCAACATATGCTCATTAGGAAAGGGACAAACCTGTGTGGGCGTACAGCTTACTCACCCCAGGAAGTGAAGAAATCATGTGTTTTTGGAGAATGGTGGATTCAGCCAGTCTTGTGCCAGCATCTGCACAAACAAACTGATACCGGCCAGGTAATTTCAGTAATTATCAATGCTAAACCTAAGGTCACACTGATTTCAACATACATAGAGAACAAACTTTCCAAAATTGTCAGAAATAATTGGGATATTGGTATGATTATCAAGCAATCACAAATGTTAAACAGCAGAAGATCCACAACAGCTGTTGGGTAATCCTCTTGACTGCGTGTCTTACCTGGACCAATAGTAACAGGTTGATGTCAGGTAAAGGAGACTTGAACTTCAGAGCCTGCAAGAGCTCCAGCACAACAATTCTGGACATGTAGAACTTATCCCTCTCCTGGTTGGTGAACAAACAAACAAACAAACTGTTCAATAGATTGATGGTGATAAAGAAAACGATGGCAATCTCATAGATCGGTCAGTAATAAATCTGACCAACATTTCAGTTTTTTCCCCTGCAAATCTATGGCATCTTTCCAATAGCGTGATGGAGTGCTGTGAAAGAATATAGTGTTTACTGTCCCCGGTGTCATTTATCTGCGGGCAGGCTTCAGTGCCACAGCGGCAGGCTGGCCTCGTGACACCCCGAATCTTTCTTCATTAAGGCTCTGCAGAATCACCACTGCGCAAAGCTACGATGCTACTTTCTGCTGCTACTTTTTCTGTTGTTGCCTGTTGTCGTAGGTGATGAATAATGAACCTCCCTTCATTTCATTCCATATTCTCTGGGCTTTGGCCTCTGAATGCTCGCCTCTCTCTCTTTCTCTCTCTCTCTCTCCCTCCCACTTTTGCTGGAGACAGAGGGATACAAGAGTGCTCAATGGACTGACAAGAGCTCCTCAGAGCCGATTAATTTTTTTAAAAAACGCAAATCTGTTGCTGAGGAAAAAACTTGTGCACAAAGCACAGTCATGTTATTTTCAAAACGCCATCTGCAAATGAGTCAATGTTTTTTCACATAATGTCAGATAATCTGCCCTTGAACAAACATGGCTTGGTAAAACATTACTGAAACTGCTACAGCAACTGGAATAACATGCTTATGTCCAATAATAGCAAATATGTTAGTCATAAAATGGCAGCAAAATAGTTAACTTCTGTATAAATACTCATTTTTTCCTTTTCTGGATCATTAGGCCACAATTTTCCACCTCAGTCATTTTAAAACCCTATTTCAGCCCAAGATGTGCCTTGGCGTTTATGCAACAATCAGTTAAATGCATTACATTATTTTCATTTAGCAGACGCACTTATCCAGAGCAACTTACAATTTTACGCATTAATACAGCTGGATATTTACTGGGGCAATTGTGAGTTAAGTACAATGCTCAAAGGTGCAATAGCAGTGCCCCATGAGGGAACTGAGCCAGCAACCTTTGCGTTAGGAGCCCTGTTCCTTACCACTATGCCATAATGCCACCATCATACACGAAGAAAGGACTCACCACTGTAAACTTCCTGCGCATGACATCTAATAGGTTATGTTAAACATTTTCAAGCTTAATCTAATGCAGAGATTAGGCTGTGTGGGACAGAGCCATAAAGCTGGGGGATTGAAGCGCTCTGCAGTGACAGGAGTGGTAATGTAGAGAGCTATCCAGCCGGCTCCTCGTGGCGGGGCCACGGGCAGCCCTGCTGTGCACCTCCATTACGGGTGGAGAGGCGCTCTTATGCGCGGCCGTACATCTTCCAGAGGCACTCCAAAATATGCAAATCAATACGAGCTGATTGGGTACTTCATCAAGGAGACACCGCAGCCCGTTGGCAGGGCCCTGTGCAGCCGCATTCCGCACTGAGGGATGCAACGGGGCGGGAATATTACCTTGTTGAAGGCCCTGTAGCACAAACCGCAGAGCTCCACCAGGTAGGAGAGGCTGAAGACTCCGTACTGAATCACAAAGCTCAGTAATTTGGAGAAGGGTTCCAGGAGGCTCTGTGAGTAGGAGGGGAGAGGTCAGTAATCAAGGCCCGAGGCCCCTTCAAATCAGCGCAGGCCAGCCGCAGGTCACGTTTCAGCGCGGCTCTGGTTGTTATGGAGCTGTACGTGGGTTGCAGCACGTACTACACAAAACTCACGCCATAATTCTCTCCTTTCAAAGCTTTTCATTCAAGGGCACCTACTGATGTTATCTTCAGAACAGTTCAACCCAGGGACACCCTAAAAAACTTCTAAAAACTTACTTTATCATTATTTCCTATTTTACCTATTTTAACAGCATTAATGTTGAAAAGGAACTCTCACAACACTTCATCTTGCAAAAAATGCCAAAACAAATTTAATCAGCCATTAATGTTTCAGTTGACTGACCTTCACTGGACAGAAGTCAGCAGCTGGATTTATTGCGAGTTACAGCATTGCAAGAATTCATGATCATTATATTTTTCCTCATTACGCTGAAATGAAAACTACTAGTACATATGTTTTCACTGAAAACATTATTACTCCTAAAATAATAATTTACATGATTCATTTTCTTAAGCACTAAGCAGTATTATTCTTATTTATTATTACATTGCTCCAATTTGCTCTTATTTTCAGAAAAAAAAAATATTTTCATACAAATAAAACAATTGAGAAAAATGTCACGGGTGCCAAGATGTTTTTTCTTCAATTGAGAACACACTTCAAACAGTATGTATCCTCACATTATTAAATATTAAACCATTTTTGTTGTGAAGTGTTTGGTTGGACATTCCAAGGATTTATCAGATCAGATCCCTTATCAATTTTTCTTGTGGACTATCCACTCCATAACCTGAGAAAACCTCAAAAAAAGGTTCCAGGAGGGTAGAACAAAGGAATCCCGAATAGAATCTGACAATATATCAGAAATGAAACACATTGATAGACTTACACACGTACACTTTTGAAAGAATGTGTGTTGGATGCTTACCCTTGTGGCACTTGTAGCAGGAATCTTTAATAGGCAAATAATGATTCTCAGGCTGGAGTCTAGTGGACACTGTGGTGGAAGAAAGCCATTAAAAGCTTATTAAAGTCCACTTAAGGCACAAAAATTACATTCATGTGGTTTAAAATAGTCTGTGGGCATAACAATCAAAGTCTACAGCACTATTTTCCCTCATCATTGAAAGGAATCACAGTAAAGGTGGAAGGAAATACCTTCAGGGGTAACACAGAGGGCAGTTTGGTCAGGAAGGTCTGGAACTGGTTGCAGATGGTGGTCCATAGATTGCTTGGAGAGTCCATTGGTAGGGCCTCCATGAAGGTTGCAATGTTATCTAGGCAGTGCAGCATGGTGCTTCCTGCTGGAAGGCTCTTCTTGTTGTTAAGACCCTGTGAATATTATACCAGCTCTGAGGTCTGGGCTTTGTGGAGCTGAACAATAAAGTTGAAGCTAGGCTGAGATTAAATGGTCATGGTTGGTTCAATGTGGAATAAAAATGTGCCACCGTGGATGTTGCTGGGCTTGATCTCATAAGAAAGCAGACATCAGAGATGAAAAATCTCACGACAGTTATCACATGTGATGGTTAGGGATGTATAAAATCTGTAATGGTAACCTTCATGGAAAAATAGGTGCTTCGACAGATGTTGGACAGGCCAGCACAACTGACCATGACTGCTATATTTGAGGTCAAACTGCAGAAACACATTTGAGACAGGGTTCACCTACAATGTCCTTTGAGATGAAAGGGGGATTCAAATCAATTTATATTTTTAAAGCTGGAAGGGTGATAATGCTTATTCATCTGCCCATGAAACAGAGACCAGATTAAGCTACCTTTGTAAATCATTGAAAGGCATATCTTCTTGTCATTTTCCTAAACCGAGGTGCTTATAACTAAAGCTGCACACTTATCACAAACACAGTAAGCGTAATTATGTGACAGCATTTTAAAATCCTTCTTATTTGCTTCAAAAGCAAAGCAAAAAAGTGCTGCATAAAAACAGCAGGAAACCAGAGAGATTTTCTTCTTTAACAATGTCTCCACCTGGTGGAAAAATATAAAAGAGCATCTTTGCTTAGCAAGGCACATGCTGACAACTCAAACCTTCTAAATACACTGTACCTTTGCCTGCTCATCTGCCAACAGCTCTATGTAGCACAATGCACCACCCACTGAAGAGTTCCTGAAATGTGTTTTTTGCAGACAAGAGCTTACCTCTAACAGCTGGTTCAGCGCAGCTACGGAACTCAGTTCATTAAAGTCAATGAGGGATGAAGCCAGAGTCCTCAGGAAACTTCCATCTAAGAGTGAGACATCAGTAAAAAGGGAAATCAGGTCCGTTTGTTTCAGGGCCCTCTCGTCTCCCATCTGTGCAGTGGAGGTGTGCTCACCTTTGATGTTGCTCTGGAAGAGCTGGGGCAGGATGCCATTGGGGGCCAGCTGGTGGAACACGCAGCGCAGGAACTGCTTGGCCACGCCGGCCGCATTCCCCGGGATTAGCATGCTGCAGAGACACAAGCAGGGTGCACGTCGGACCTGCGCTTAATCCTCTCTTCACAATCCAGTCATGCATGCAGGTGTACTATACATGAGGGGAAGGCACACAGGAACAGCGTGAAAGACCATACCTCTCAGCTTGGCCAGAGAAATTGACTGTTGAAGCCAACCTGCAGAAAATTCAAATGCCGTCTAATTAGTGGTTGCACTTCCTCTCACATAACACTGGCAAAACTTTCAGTGCACTGAAACCGGGCCCACCAGCCAAATAACTTAGACAGAGGGTCAAAACGGTACAAACAGAAATGGAAGATAGGTCAGGAATCCAGTTTATGAACAGGTACGTAATGTCATCACTCAAGGCGAGTATTGTTTCATTTACAGAAACAGATTATTAAATCTTCTTAGCAGAGCCTAAATAACTGCATCATCATCTGTGCAACACGTCAATGCAAATATGTAATGTGCCATGCATTCATAAAGTGTACCCTGTAACATAAACTATATGCGGTGTGAGTGGAAGTGATGTCACGAAGGTGCGCTTCCGTACCGGCCCACGGACTGCATGATGTCCAGGAGCAGCGGTGCAGCCAGGTCTGGGCTCAGGTGGATGAACATGGACAGCACCACCACAGCCAGCCCCAGGGTCTCCTCATCGTACTCCTCCAGCACCGCGCCGCAGTCACGGCACCTGCCAACAGCGTGCCCGTCAGGTCAGCCCCACCCCCAACACCACTCACCTCTCAACCTATCCCAGTGTTTCCCTCCAAACAAATAATAACTACAATAATAATACAGGAAATGAATAGGAGGTAGAACTATCACTCTAGAAGCAGAACTATCAAAAATCATACTAGACATACTAGAGTGTATGGATAAATGTTAACATGCTTCTATAAGTCCAGTGGAAGTGAAGGATTATTTAACTGTTCACAATCAAGTATAGTGATGAACTGGTGAGAGAACATGAAGCAGGTGTGATACATTAGCCTTTTCCACTATGCCATTACATAAAACTACAGCTAAACAGTCTATGTGTCTATATGGCTAAAAGCCGATTGTCTGGGAGTTTAACAGGCAAGGTCCCCAACAAAGTCTTTGCTCTCGGAGGTGACTAATAGCTGGGTTGATGTAACAGCACTGCCCCTTTGGCCTCCCTGATTGGTCCATGAACAATCAGCTGACCTGTCAGTCATGGTGGAGGGCTGCTCGTCAGTGAACTCCTCAGGTGCGGGCACAAACATGCTGACCGTACTGGGAGCAGACAGCAGGCTGGTCTTGGTAGCACCTGCAATCCAAAACACAAATGTGCACTGTCATACCCGTTATATTCCCCTCCAGGTACATTAATCATCACTGTCAAAAAAGCCGTTTAAACAGCAGGCGCGCATCGGAGCAGTTTGCGCATTGATTGTCCTCTTTCTCCATCCCACACTCTGCGCGCCCGTTGAAGGCGCGCTGATTAATAAACAGGAGGTAAACCTTGACCGTGGGGAAAAATTAAGGTATTAAACATTCATGATGTTTCTGCGCCTTGAAAATGTCACAAAATAAATTGAAATGTCAGTTAAAGCTGCGCTAAGGGGGAACAAGCCAAACCTTTTAGCCGACCTGTAATCAAATGAAAAAGTTGCCGGGATGTTTCAATTAACATTTCTCTTTTGCGGGCGGAGGCAGGTGCCAGGCCGTCGCATTAATCTGACGCTGCGGCAAGACGCGGGAGCCCTCCGGAACCCGTTCCCCCCGGGGCCTGCGTTTCGTTATTGCGGTTTCTGTCAGGACACCTCCTCTTCCACACTGAGAGAGAGCCTCAGGATGCGTGCAGCCTAGCCTACACGAATCCGGGACCTCATGACAGAGGTGGTGACATTTGTACATTGACCTGAGAGACTATTTGACCTTCGGGGTGACTGGGCAGACGGTGTACAGTGTGTGAGCGTATGAGTGTACGGTGAAGTGGGTTCCGTCTTTCTGAAGAGGCAGGCCTCGGTGCTGGGCGCTCACCTGTCTCCCAGGTGCTGATGTTGTGCGGGGCGCTGGACTGGTGCTCCAGCTGCCTCTTCATCAGCTGGCTCATGGTCAGGGCCCCCAGGGAGCCGCGCTTCACCTGCCGGTACTGAGCTGGGGGCGACACACACACACCGCCCTGCTTTTGAGCTGCGGGATTCACTCACTGTCACACCACAGCCCCCAGAGCCGCCGCCGGGAAGGGGCAGCGGCTGAGGGGTGGGACAGTGGGGGGCAGGGGATGGGGTGTTGGGCCACCATTGGTTTAAACAAGCCACACTCATAATGCGATTAAAGATCATTTTGGCTTTTGATCTGGTGTATCTGCTTTTTGGTGCCGTTTTGAGATAAACCATTCTAGCAAATCCAGCATAGCAAATCTCAGATAACTGATCACCACATTGCTGTTTATTGTATTCAAAAGGGAAGATTTTCTTCCTTGATTATTTTTCTGTAATCTTACATTATCTTAAGCTTCCAGGGTTTAGTCTTTCATAATAATGGCTTTCCAGCTTCTCTCTTAGCTACTCTTCTCTCTGTTTTAACTCTCTTATCTACTCTCAACAGAAAAAGTGTATTTACTGTTATTTTTAAATAAATAATGTCTGTCCTTAGTTTTGGTACTCAGACTGCTATTATGAGGACCTGATCATTGGCAAACATCCTCACAGGTGGTGTTGGCAGTTTGCTCTGTTTGGTGTGTCTCTGCCAGGGAGTCAGGTTTGACTAAGTGACCTGAGTGGAAATGTTCGCGAATGGCACACCAGCTGGTACCCATGGCTCTTCCGCAATGATGAGGCCATAATGAAGCTGTTAGGAGTCTTCGGAGAGTGATAAACCAGGACTCCAATCTGTACTCTCTCGTTCTATGCCAACAGATAGGCCACTTAGCGTAGCTGAGGGAAGCAGTTTAGCTAGGCTTTACTGCCCTGGCAGACAAGCAAATATTCAAACTGCCACTTTTCAAGCATTGCCTACACAGTTACCATTAAGAAAGCAATTGTCAGTAATGGGCTACATTTTACTACCTTTAGAAAACAGTTTTAGTTCCGACCCAACTTAACATTCAAATGAATGCAGTATAAATAAATACATTACACTGAATGGAAATAAGTATGAAGGGATGAGGGAAAAGGATGTTTTGTATAATGCCTACCTGTTATGTCTATCTGTTCTGTTATGTCTGTCATGTTATGTTATGTTATGTTATGCTATGTTGTTATGTTACATTATGTTAAATTATGCTACATTATGTTATGTTAAAACATGTTATGTTAAATTTAAAACCAAGTAAAAAAAAAAACTTGTTTTTTTTTCATTTTGTTTACCTTTGGAAATTGAATTCCCTTATCTGTGCTAAATTTGATTGTGTTTCTCATTTAATTGGTATTTTATTTCATCTGCTTTAACCGCTTTAATGGTACTTTTGCCAAACAAGAACATATTGAGCTTATACTGCCTCCCTCTGACAGGCCAAAAGATATTTTGTGGGAAGGTTGTGTATCACTAGGAACTGTTGTGGTGGCACCGGGGTTATTCAACCTCTCTGATCGCCATCACATGTTTTTTTCATTGATTCACATTACAGTACCAATGAAAATGAAAAGGTTTCTGTGTTCCTACAGTGTCATCAGTGACCAATGGGATTTTGACAGAGATGTGCTATCAGTAAGTCTACGTTAAAAGGTGTATATATAACATAGACTACCTGTGGTTGATCAGTACTTTTTCTGAATGTATGAATTGCACTGTAAAAATTAAAGGCCAAGTTCTGGGAAAACCAGTGACGGCGCAACAGCGTTGTGACTCTGGAATGGTCTGGAGAGACACAGAGGAGGGTGAGGATGAGGGAAGCCCAGGCTGTCAGTCAAAGGTCAGCACAACACCCTATTGGTTGCTTTGTTTAGGAAATAGAAGAAAGAAGCATTCAGATCCTACTTGATATTGAAGAGCGGCTGCTCGTTTCGGGGATTGCGGCTTCGAGAGTGGGAGCCGAGGCAGATTCCCGCGGCTTTTCCAGAGCGGACAGAGCTTTGTGATCTGGAAGGCAATGTGGGTGAGTGACGCACAGCAGCAGCAGCTCCTGACCTCACTGTGGGGTTCGAGTCCTCTCATTTAGGCTAGCGTTTGCCCAGCCCTGGCCCCGGACGCCTGGAGCCCAATGAGTCTCCAGCTCTCTCAGCTGTTCCATCTACATTCTCAGTGGGAATTAACGCCAGGACAAGGAATTAAAGTACATGCCTATTTATGCCCTTATTTACGCCATTTTACAGCTAGCTGGTATTTTATTCAAATTTTATTTCTTCTGTTTTAAAATGTACCCATTTGAAACTTTGAAGCGTAACAGAATTTTTTTTCCAGATATCTCAAGTTCTTCTTTTTAAGAAGCTGTTTAAGAAGCTAATACAGTACATAGACTCTTAAATTACGACAATTACTTCAGAGATATTCAAAAGTGTTTCAAGTTCTAGACTTCGAAGTGTTAGACTCCGAAGTTTGAAGTGTAAATGCTTCATCAAAAAGAAAAAATATATCTCAGCTTGCTTTATTGGTAGCCATACTTGGAAAAAAAGGTAGTTCATTTATCGGGTACTGAGGTTACGTTGTTTTTCAAATTTTTCTTTATGTTAGTGCCTGCATTTAGCACTGGCTGGAATGGATGAGGGAAGTACACATACTGAGTAAGCACAATACATCAGACAGGTACACTAATATGTCCTCTCCCAGGATAAGCTCAGAAGAATATGCAGAGGCCAGAATATAACACTTCCTCATCAGCTTATCTGAAGAGCACCACACAGAAAGTAAACGGTACAATGTGAATAAATGCAACAACACACAGCCATAAAACGGATCATATGCATCCGACAGAATACAGTCTATGAAGACTGCTGTGTATGTTTCCTTTGCCATGGTGCTGAAAGATCTGTGATCAAATGGTGTGTGAAACACACACATACATACATACATTCATACATACAAACATACATACATATATGCGTACATATATACCTACATATGTATATACATACATACATGCATATACAATACTACACACACACACACACACATGCTTCACTGAATAGATAGTAATGGAATGGATTAATGACCAGTAAGATGTTCTGAAACATAAGATTTGTGCATGAGTTATTTGGTTAGATATGTATCTGTTTAAAACAAAACATTCTAGATAAGACATTCACCCAAGGTCCTGACTCTCTGTGGTCAGAGCAGATCACATGGACCTCCTCACAGTACTGGCCCCATTAACATCTGCCTCTGTCAATCTAATCATATAATCATCCCCCAGTTACTCTGGCTACATGAATCCTTGTCCGTTCATCTCATCTGATGTGTGGTGACCATTCTCAGTGATAATGCCATGCATGACTCTGGTGCATGCTACGTGTTACAGGTAGCTGTATTTTGGTGAGGGTCTCTCTCTGGTGTGTGCTTATATGTCCATATAATGAAAACTGCTACTCAATTCATGATTGCTACTCATTTCCATGGATATGACCGCTACTCATTTTCATGAATATGAGTTGTTACTCATATTCATGATTCATTTTCATCATGAAAGATCTGTCACATTATGTCTTACCATAACAGAGCCAGGTACAACTTCTCCACGTCTAGAATTAATTGTGGTGTCAGTTTCAGGAGACCGTTTCAGACTCACTTGGCGTTCTCTTCCATCTCTGAGACAGAGCGCCCCCTAGCATGCATACCTGAGTCTGCGGGCTGGTCTGGCAGCTTGTCCAGGGTGTTGAAGGAGATGTCCAGGTACTCCCTCTGGATGGCGCTGACGGCGATCTTCCTCTGCTTCCTCTGGCGAGGCACGATCTGGATCTTGAACTCGGCCTCGTCGTTTTCGTCCTCGGGCTTGTTGTCGCTGTCCTCCTCGTCGCCGAGGTCATCATTGTTGTCCCCCTCCAGCTGGTCCAGGGCGTCCCCCACGCCCGCCTCCTCCGGGACGTTCAGGTAGACGGATTTCCCGGAGGGGCTCGCCCCGGGCCCCCCGCCGGCCTTGATGTCCTCAGGGTGCACGCAGGCGTCGTCCAGGGACATTTCGGGGACGGCGGGGGTCTTCTTCAGGAGGTCCCTCTTCTGCTTGAGGGTCATGGGGCTTTCCTGGGACGAGTCTCTGCAGTCCTCGGGCTGCATGAGGTCCTTGGTGGTGTCGGGCAGCTCAAGGGAGGCGGTGGGCGTCACGGAGAGCTTCCCCCCCGCAGGCTGCAGGGGCTCCCCGCAGGGTCAGGGGGCGGCCGTCTTTGGAGCACTCCTCCACGCTCACCTGCACCACGGGCCCCAGGCGGAGGCTGTCGCTGGCGGCTGGGGAGGCGGGCAGCTTCCCGTCGGGCTTGACGCCGGCGGGGTTCTGCATCTCGAACTCCTCGTCGCTCTCCACGATGCGCAGGGGCGGCAGGGGCTCGAACACCAGCGAGTCGCTGTCCGACATGGACAGGATGGAGTGCTTCTCCGGGATGGAGGTGCAGTCGGAGGAGAGGTCGATGAGGTCGGGGTCCTCCTTGGCCGGCGAGGCCCCGCCGGGGGAGTCCTGCTTGTCCTCCACCGTCTCCATGCAGCTGAGCCGCACCTCGGGGATGACCGGCCTCTTGCCGTCGGGCTGGCCGTCCCGGGAGCCGCGGCGCTCCTGCGTGTCGCTGCCCTCCGCCCGGCCGGACGAGCCGTCCGACGAGCCCTTGGCGTGCTGCTCGGCGCGCCGGCCGCTGTAGGTGGAGGAGGGCGGGCCGTGCAGGTCGCAGCGGTCGATGCAGGACTTCCTGCGGTGCTCGTCCAGGTTGTACAGGATGGAGTCGGTGTTGCCGATGTCCAGGGACTTCTGCTTGTGCATGGCCTGCAGACGCTTCTTCTTGGTGCTCTCCTCCCTTACACAGCGCAGGATGCTGTCCTGCAGGGCGCTGGCCTCCCGGTACTCAGACAGCTCGATGTCACCTGACAGGAAGTAGCAGAAGAGGTTCTGGGTCAGGCATGGCTACAGTCACCTACTTCCACTAAAGCATACACTGACAGGCTTATCACAGCAGACAGTACTATTAAAGAACTACAAAGACTTAAAGTACATGACCAGGGCTATTCTGCAAAGAAGGGAAGGTTATGTATTAGTAGTGCTTTTGTAAAATATCTCACAGTATTGTCTTACTGTCAGGGAAAATGCTTCTACTGGCATGAATAGAAATGAACTACAAGGCTCTGCAGGATCTGTCCTGATTACCCTGCCATAAACATGTGGCTAAAAGTGAAACTCAGACTTCCCTCCCAAAGAGGTAGCAGCTAAAGATGAGTGGACGTTACATACAGTACATGCCAAACTGAATGAAGAGTAGCCTATAATATTTTAGACATGCTGGTGTGCAGTGCCGGAACTTGAGATTACATTGTTGGAAAATGAACTGATTAGAAAGTCCACATACAGTAATGATTCATTTTTGAAGGTCACCCCATCTAAGCGCAGTGTATATTAATTTTGATATGGTCCACACGTATGCTGCCCAAGGCAACCAGGAACACTTTAAAGGGGACTTCAGAGGAATTTGTAGGCTGCTTTTGCTGAGGTTTATCCAATTAGTTCAGTCTTTCATACCTCAAATCTCAAACCTTCAATTTGTGCAGCAGCAACCTTTTTATTAGATGCAAGGAGCGCTGCACAACGCCCTCATGAAAACAGGCTGTCCTGATTCTGCCAGAAAAGCCTAACAGAACCTTTCTGACGGGGCCCACCGGGCCTGTTGTTGATGGAAACGGGGTGTTGGAGTGTGACTGCGCCTCGCCTCGGCTCTGTGATAATGAGGAACCGGGTCCAAAATGAGGGAGCCCTCTGAGAGCCACCGCGCCTACTTTTCTGAGCATTCAGCTCCACCGGCTGGTACTTCACAGACTTGCTGCCCCCAATCCTCTTGAGCCGGGCGAAGAAGGTCTGGGACTCTTTGTTGCATGCCCCGGTTGGGGTGTCGTGGATGTCGGATTCGTCAAAGACACTGTCCTCCTCTGTAAACAAACAAAAAAATCACCAAACCTTGACGAGCTCACCCATTTTCCCTTTGTGATATAACTATTTCTCACAAACATTCTTTTACTGGAATATATTTATTATTCATAGAAATTGGGTTGTCTCAATATGTTCTTCCCTTTTGGTATAAAAGGAGGTGTCCCAGTGGTATTTAATTTTCCTGCTCCCGTTTTTATAACAATCACGTCTTCATTTGAACATATACCGTTTGATCAGATGAGAGACTCTGGGACCTAAATCTTAAGCCGTGAGCTGTTCAGATTCCTCTCCCCCCCACGCCTCCCTGGAGACGTTTGAGCCAGAGGGAACAGTACCTTTCTCCTTCTCGCTGTAGCGGCTGATGTTGGAGTTGTCGCTGTACAGCGGCCCCGCGGTGGCGTGAGGCCTGCAGCTGTGGTACTGCGCGTTCAGGGTGTTGACAGTGATGTGGATCAGGTGCAGCACCACCTTGCTCACGTCCATGTCCCTGTAGGGGTACTGCACCACAGGAGAGAGAATGAGTCAGGGAAGGGGGGACGCCCTGTCAATCACTATTAATTTAACTAGAGAATAAATCATGATTTAATTACCACAGATGAAATGTTTTCTTCCAGTTAGTAGTCTTAGAGCTGCTAAATTAAGCTTAAGGGTGACGCTATAGTAAGGGGCGGCAGCGTAGCATGAGGGCAGCAGTGTAGCATAGTGGTGAGGAGCAGGATTCACAACCGAAAGGTTGAAGGTTCGCTTCCCCGTTGTGCTACCCTTGGGCAAGGTGCTCAAGCCAGAATTGCCTCAGTAAATATCCAGCTGTATAAATGGATAACATTTAAAAAATGTAACCTATGTAAGTCACTCTGGATAAGAGTGTCTGTCAATAATGTAATGTAATGCTATCTGCTATATGGGAAAAGATGCACCTATGATGGCAGATGACATTAACAGTGAGGTTCCATAGCTGTGCTCCTGTGGCGTTACCTTGTAGAGGATGACCAGCAGGGCCTTGAGCCACATCTGCCGGATGTGCGGGCGGAGCGCCCACAGCGAGCAGCGGGGCGGCTGCTGGAAGTAGTGCCGCAGCTGGGGGCAGGTGCAGTACTTCAACACCTGCACCACCAGGGGGAGCAGCTGCTTCCCCAGTCCGATGTTGTAGTCCATCACCTTCAACGCGCAAGTTGAGACAGCACTCTTTAGTCTTCAGCAAACGCGCACAGAGCCCTCTCAATCCCTTGCCTGCAGTCGCATCTTTGGTTGCAGCTGCTGCCCTGTGTTTTTTGTCTGCTACCTGCCTGTTTGATTAGAATCAGCAAAGCCTTTCCTCATTGCCTTCCCTTACCTGAGCGACGCCCGCGATGAAGGCGTTGAAGCAGGTGGAGGTGCGCATCTTCTGCGGGGCGATCATGAAGCAGCCCTCCTGCTGGTCGTAGCCCAGCAGCACGTACAGGTGCCTCTTGACGGTGTTGAAGGCCTTGGCGCTGCCGATGTCCGTCTCGGCGCTGCTCTGGTCCTTGGCCATGAACTTCATCAGCACCATGATCAGGTGGTGGACCGTCTGGTGGTCTATCCCTGCGTCCTCCGGGAGCAGGTCCTTGATGGCCGAGTCGTCCTCGGGCGCGTTCTGGCCTAGGAGAGGGGCTGAACCATCAGGGTTACAGGGCAGGAGAAAGCGTGCTGCAGAGAAGGGGAGGGGGAAGTGGCACAGAGAATTCTGGGTCACCGTGTCTGGTCCTCACAATCATTCCACTATGCATTTTGAATAGAAATAGCTGAGAACTGCGTATTTAACATTGTTGATGGACAACTGTAACTGTAAGCAAGTCAAAGTCAAAGATGTACAACTTCAATACAAATTAATGGGACACAAACATCGTCTAATGGAAAACAAAACACTGTGGAGTTTATTATCACATTCCTGAGTGATATAGAGCAGCACTACTCAACACTAGCCTTGGAGGGCCCCAGTGTCTGATTCAACTAATGTGTCTTCATTGAGCCAATTTAACTGTCCTCCCCTGGTTTTAGGAGGGTTTTGAAGAGTACTGGAAAACCTTCTGGTTTATGGCCCTCCATGTCAAGTGCTGAATGCCCCAGACAGAAAGTCAATTAAGCACAATTAATGAAAATACAGTACCCCCTCTCTCCCATTTTAAGGGGCATAGCTGGAAAATGGGCACAGCAGCCGTGGAGAGTACATTTCAGACCTCTTCCACAGGAATAAAATACGCTCTCACTGAGAGCCACAATGAAGGACATTTTGTTTCTGTTGATGGAATGAGTCGGACTTGTCTGTTATTTACCTGGCAGGACTTTCTCTATCATATCTCCCAGAGTGGGGGCAGACTGCTCTTGCCTCGTAAGCCTTAGAGCTAAAAACCACACATGGAGAACACGATTTAGGAAATGTTCCGGGGATGCCACAGGGTGTGTGTCTGAGCTTCAGAGCAACTAGGGCCTTCACACTCCTCAAACCTATGCCACAGGGGTGAAAACACAACATCTATCAGGCCCTCTCACTGCGCCTCTGTGTTAATTGGATGTGTTCCCCAATTCTGTGGGAACTTTCACACTCATGAATAAGAAAAACAAAGCAGCGCCAAGATGTGAGATTTAGCTATGCCTTTTTCAAAATGCATCAGACAAAAATCAATCAAACATGACTCTGTATGGCCTGCCTGAAACTCAGACTGCACTCCGCGCCAAAAAAAAAGCAAAAGGCAACAGGGGGAGGACATTCCCCCCTCCTGCTGACAAAGGGTGCGAAATGGAGGGCAAAGAAAAGAGGAAAAAAAGTGACAGACTTCTGAAACCATCTGAGAGACAAGTGAGTGGAGAGAGAGACAGTAGGAGAATGAGGCAGACAGGATCAGGGACAGACGCTCACAGAGGCGGGAGGGGGACGGACACTCACGCAGTCTGTTGCTCAGCGTCTCGGGGAGGGAGAAGGCCCGCTTGGACTCAGACGGGCCCTTCACGCTGTCCCGGAGGGAGCGCACGCTCTTCTGCCGGTTCCGGGCGAAGCGGGCCCGGCGGATCTTCCACATGGCGGCGTCGCTCAGGTTGGCCACATTGGTCCGAACGGCTGTTATGGCTGTCAGAAAGGGGGGCCGGCGACGGCTGTCAAAATGCACTCTGGTGCCAGGCTGAGAGTCGCGAAATCGATGCTGTGAGTTTGCAGGTAGAATGCTAAACACCAAACTCGACTGTGGAAATACTACCGTCATTTTATTCAGTCCACAGACACACACACACACGGCCGCACCCATATGCACACACACACACACACACACACACACACACACACACACACACACACACACACATACAAACACACGCATGCACACACACACGCACACACACACGCACACACACACAGTGTGTGTTCTTTCCTGATACTGAGCCCTGTCCACATGGATCGACCTAAAGGCGTGAGCGCTGGAGCGTACTGGTGGGGAAGGGGAACTCCTTGTTGCAGTCGAGGTGCAGCTGGGCCTCCAAGGAGAGCGTCTCGAAGCGATTGACGAAGAACTCCCAGCTGAGCGCCGGGATGTCCTGCTTGAGGAAGTGCAGCAGCAGCAGCTTGCTCAGGATGATGGGCCGGTCCCTCACCACCGTGTCGAACTGGAAGTCCAGGCACAGGCACAGGCCCTGCGGAGGGACAGAGACAGCAGGCTCCGCACCCCATGCTCACCGCAGCCACCTCCAGGAGCAGGGTCAGGGCCGGGACGGGAGAGCTCCCCCTCACACTCACACACGCACTCACCTGCAGGGCGGGCCTCTTGATGGTGTCCAGCAGCAGGCGGGCTCGGGTGGCCACGGCCGGGTTCACGTCCTCCACAGCGGCCAGGAAGCAGCAGAAGGCGTGGGCCAGAGAGTACTTCAGCACGTGGTTCTTGGACACTGAAGTGATGTCCAGGAACCGGCAGAGCACAGCCACCCTTTCCACTGACAGTGACAGCAAGACAGGCATCGTCAAACTCAGCAGTGCCGTTTCCATGGAGCCAGAGGTGATTATCACTAGAGGTGATACACTCTGCCCTCCTGGCTGGTCTGGTCAGGTCTTGATATTTATGTGGTTAAACTAAGGACTTTTAGTGATTCAGCATCCAACAAAAAAGCTGAAATTTTTAAAGTATACTGAGTCTTATCTTGTTAGTTTTAGTGATAGAGAATCTTTGCGACTACTACATGTGACAATCCCAAAGGCTGTTTCGTTTGGGTTTAATTGTATAGGGTCACTGTAGACCAACTTTTAATGAGTAAACACAAATATAAATGCATGGGTGCTGTAAGCCTTCTTCGCTCTGGGTGAGGAAATTATCAGATACTTTTAGGTGCAATACCAGAACTACACATTAGGTGGCGTTTATAGACAATAAATTCTCATTGACTTTTCCCAATTGAAATTACAAGGACTTGCTCTACAGCTCGTTTTCTGCAGAATTGATCAAACCTCACTGAATACTGTGGTCAGTGGAGTAAATTATGAGGCAATACAGACATACAAATATGGTCAGAGCAAAGAAAAATATGTACTTAGAGGCTGGGATGTGGGAATACTACACAAACAACTAAAATAATACTGTATATGCGTAGTTCTGTTCATTTTGTTATTGTTCAAATTAAAAATGCTAATCTACTATAAGCAAATATACCATTAGCTAAATTCCATTATTAAAGCTGCACATTGACGGGCTCAAGATGGCTTCCCCTTACAGTGTCACGCCACTAGATGGAAGCATGGTCACAAATTGTGATGAGGGCAAGAGCTGTCTCGCCAGATTGCTTGCAGGAGTCAGTGATACACAGATGCCCAGCTGGGCTCCTTCTGGGTGATGTACAGAGATGTGTAAATGACCATCTGCTTCAGGCCAGCTAAAGTCTCTAATTTGTGGGTGTAATTAGTTAATTACAAAAAAAGACTTATTGAATGGTTAAGGTGTGTGAAAAACAATCAGCGTGGGGCAAGCCATCCCCTGCACAACTTAAGATTTCTGTCTTGAGTGCCTGAGCACTCACAAGATCAAAAAAGACAAATATTTTTTCTCGCTCTTCTTAAATGAATGATCCATGTGTATTAATCCGCTGATTGAGGGTCATATTCTGCCGTGAGTAAGTCTCATATGTGTGAGTGAGTCAGCGCGTGGCTCTGGAAACCGCAGATCTCTCTCGGCTCTCCGCTGACTTTGCCACACAGACCCCCGTCCTCAAGGTCGTCCTTCGCCTCAGACCAATCCCAATCACTGCCCCCTGATTAATCCCACAATCTTTCAGTACCAGGGCTGCCTCGGTAACCATGGGAACCCCTGACAAGTGCAGGGTAACGGGAGATTACTGAGGCTGGCTGAGGGGGAGTCTGCCTCCTACACACTATGGCACTTACACACTCACACAGGCATGTGCAACTACGCAGAACTAAAAGCGATAGGGACGATGCTGAGCAAAGCACTTTAGCATCCCGAATGTTAATAAACAGTTACAAACGAGCATTGTTGATAGATGCTTAATCTTGCGTGGTAATAACACTGAGCGATATCTTTGATCATTAGCACCCCTTGCTGTTGATGTTTGGGCTGCACCAATCAGCCGTGTGATGTAATTTTTTCCAAACGAATCACAGGGTCTCCCTGCACATTCTCTCTGCCCCACTTTACCATGCAGCTCACGCCCGGCCCTGACCCCAATCCTTACCTGCTTCAAAGCGCATCTTCCAGTCCTTGCTATTGAAGTTGCTGTCCACGATGCCCCAGAAGATGTCGGCTCCGTGGGGCAGGGAGAGGGCGTGCAGGAGCTGGGGCACTGCCAGGGAGGCCAGCTGGCAGAACTCGGACTTCAGCATGCGCCACAGACTGGGGGGGAAGGGGACCCCCATACACAAAAATAATGCATTGAGAAAACATCTTACAAAATACATTTTTACAGCTCGATCAATATATTTAAAATATGTACATTATTGTCATTTTGGTATACAGCAACATATCTCTGCTTTGCATTAATATGTTTTAAATACATCAACTGCTAGACTCTTGGGCTGAACAATATATATCACACTGCATTACAATATATTTCATTTCCACATGGGCCGGCACCTGAAATACCTGGGCCTGCTTTGTGTAATATGTCCTTGGACCTGACATCTGGTTTTATACCCATATCCTAATGTCATTGCAATGCCATGCAGGGCCTCCATTCTGCAGTTAACACAGGGTGAATTTACAGAGGATCAGGAACCTCTCACAGGGCCGATGGTGAAAGGAAGCACTCACCTGGGTATCAGCATCTTCTCTTGGATGTAGGCCAGGAACTGCGGGTGGTCTTTTCGGGCGAGGTACAGGCACTCTCCGTGAAGACAAAGGATTTTCAGGCAGTTCAGCATGTTAAAGAGAATGTCTGGCTCCTCAAATTTAGACATTTCCTAGAGGAAGTGGATGAAAGTACAGCATTTTTTATGTACAAATGAAAAAAAAATGACAGAACTGAGAAATATGACTGTTAAACAGGGACAGCTGCCACCAACCTGCAGTATGGTGTAAATAAGCTTGAGGGACACTGGCAGCTGCTGGTAGGAGAATTTCTTATCAGCATTGTTCTTCATGGCTGTGTGATGAAATAGACATGGGGGGATGAAAGAAAATCTTGAGCTGCTCACGGCTATTAGAAAGAGCATCATCGCATTCAAGTCAATATATTTGTGGCTTTGCATCAATTTCTTTTCATTTTTGTAATTTCTTGCCTTTATTGATTTAGTTTTATTTTAGTGATGCCTTTAACGAACTGAAGTATACGCATATTGCCTGTGAATTGTATGTGAAGAGTGTGACTTCTATCCAAAATGCAACACAATGCAGTACTGTTCGTGTTACAGCTCTGGCGCCAAATGCCTACGCCTGGGTGTGGCAGGTGGCTCATGTTGCCATGGAGACGCACAGGGGCTCTCAGGGGAGTGGCTCTGGTTGCTGGGGTTGTCCGTCTGTTTTCCGGCAGGGCTGTCCCCCTCCTCGGTGCCTTGCTCCGTGCCGATGGAGAACTCCGGGCGAGGGAAGATCAGACCGTCTTCCAGGCTCTCTGTGGGCTCCTGAGGAGGGACCAGCACAACACAGCACCCACGGCGGCACTTCAAACACTGTCTTACACCTTGATACAGCAGGTATCAAAAGATGCTCATGCATTATTTGTAAAAGCTGCAGATGGGTGTTTAACGCCAAAGTGTTTTCCATTCACTATAAATGTGCCATTGTGCCAGGATTTTGGGGCAGAAATTTATAAAGCATGTAGCGAATTCAGTCATGTTAACTCAAAAGGGAATAAAAAGCAAAACCTAAGCACTGATGATGTTCCCATGGTGATGGAGCCAGGATCATAATAAAGGAACAATCAGTTCCAAGTGTGTAATGTTGTAATGTAATGAGCGGGCGGGCCTACAGTGTGACATAAGCAATGGGGCAGAGATGAGAACAAACAGGGGGTGGGGTTTGTGAAAATGGGGCGGAGCTGAAAGGGCGTGCGTGTTTGAGGGCCTCACCACCAGGCGGATCTCCTCCTTGGGCGCCAGCCTCTCCAGCAGCTCGCAGCCCAGCTGGTAGCACAGGATGCTGGACTGGCACAGGCTGCACTCCAGAGCCTTCTCGTCCTTCTGGCAGGTGTGCGAGCCGCCCCACGGCGCCTGGAAGACGTTGTTGACGATGCCCATGATGTCCTTGGCCAGGCTGTTGTCCAGGCCCATCGTCACGCCGTCGTCCTGCAGCTCCATCTGTCCCGGCGGGAACGTGTCAGGTTTCATTATCGGGGTTTCATTCGCGGTTGCGGCGAGACGCGGGGCCTCCGCGCTTATCGACCGGCATCGGAATCAGGCCCGCCCTTAGAGCCGGATCCGATTTGCGTGCTATTGGTCGGCACTCTTTCATGCAAATGTCCTACTCTGACGGGCGTACGCCCCCGTGGCAGGCACCCACACTCCCAGGGCTCACCTGTTTGAGGATGAGGTCGAACATGAGGATGAAGCAGCCCAGGTTCATGTCGTCGTCCTCGCAGTCCAGGTCGAGGGCGCAGTGGGCGGCGGCGTGGCCCAGGTTCTTGAAGGGGCTGCAGCGGAGGGGGCTGCGGAAGGGGCTCCGGAAGGGGCTGGGGAACGGGCTGAGGGCGCTGTGCTGCCCCCGCCGGCCCGGGTCCGAAACCACGCTCACCTGCAAGCACCAAACATGGCCGACACACGGCAGCCCAGCTCAGGTTGAGCAAATATCAACAAGCGTACAGGGTCTTCCTCTTTATCAGCCCATCTCGCTACAACAGGTCTTGGTAAGCTTTTTACGTAATGAAGTTTGTTGACAGGACATTATTTGGTCTGCAGTGGCTGCCATGGCAACACAAATCCCCCGGGAGCCAACAACAGAGCGTGTATCTGTCCTCTCAGTGTGTTATCTGGCCCATTATTGCTTTGCTGGAAGAGCAGCACATGCAGGAAGGTGGCTTCTTTAAGTAGCATAAGTCTCTGGAAGGGTCTGTGGAAAAAGCATTAGCGTGTGACTCATTGTAGGCAGGACGTGTTGGGCTGAGTGCTCCCTTTCCCCTGCCCGCCTCCCTGTCACAGGCGGCTACGCTCTCACCCTCCGCGCCCCGGCGTTTCCCGACAGCTCCGCCGCCCGCGCCTTCCTCTGATTGGCCAGCTCCTTCACAGAGTTCACCCCGTCAGAGAACATGCCAATCAGCAGCTGCAGGGGCACCACGATGTCCAGCTCCGACAACACCTGCATACACACACGTACAAACACACATACACAATCACATGCGCATACAGGTACACACATACATATGCGCGCACACACACAAGTACACACACACATACACACACACACAAACACAACCAGCACTTAATGTTAGTGCAACTCTATTGGAAAATATACATACCGCTCACATGAAAATATAGCACTGCTGACCCCAGTGAACCCCAGTCTACCAGCACTGACCCCAATCAAAACACAACTCTAGAATGATAAAAAAGGGTAAAAGGATGACATGAATTTGGCACTACAGGTTGTGTTTGCGCAGGGAACAGTGGATCAAAGGCACAATCCGTCTCACAGAGCAACAGCGTTCGGAGACCACCTCATGCCAGCGGTATGACCTAGATCCATATTCAGCACAATCCAAACAGCCACGAACCACATCGGCGGTGAATCTCCACACCACGCTCTGGCCTGAATCCCCACAAAACAGGGCTGAAGTGACAGCCCAACCCTTTGATAGATCTTTGAAATCCTCTCCGAATCAATATAATATGCGTGGCTGACTTGGGCTGTGGGTTCAGCTCCCAGCTGCGCTGCTTTACAATGTGGAGACAGTTCCACTTAGTATAAATGCCAGGTTCCAGAGAGCGTGAACTTGGGATACAGGCATCAGCCAAATAGAAGGAGACTCCAGTCCTCCGCTCTGCCGGCTGTGCTGAAGAGGCCGAATGAGTCAGTGAAATGACCCTCCTGTGACCCCCTGGGCGGGATGGGTACTCACATGGAGCCAGAGCAGGGCCTGCTCCTGCACGGACGCTGGGTACCCCGAGAACCGGCAGCTGATGAAGCCGAACATCTCCTCCATGGAGAAGGGCAGCGGGCAGAGCTCAATGTCGAACATCTTACTGCAGAGAGAACAGGGCAACCATTGCAGTCCGGTCTACTGCCGCAGGCCTTGTGTTCAGCAATGGCCACAGATTATTAAGAGACAACAAATGCTTATTAAGGAAAGGAATGCCTTACATGTATCAGTTATTAAGGAAACGAATGTTTTACATTTATCAGTTTTCTCTTGTGTGGGGACCGAATATTACTAATGGTGGCATCAGAAGGTATACAGTGGAGATCTACCTGGAATCCCTGATACTAATGATGTTTTCTAAAGGAGATGTTGCAAAATAGGGCTCTTTTCATGCACCCTTACTCATTCACGCAGGCTGAACCATTTTTTCCCGCTTGACGTAAATGTGCAACGGGGGGCGGATGTGATGCTAGTGGGAACAAAGGAGTGACGAAACCTCGCAACGGCTCAGATTTGAAATGTGTCTGGGTGAACAGTGGTGGCTACGCATGGGGGCTTTGTTTGTATTGTGTGCCGCTTGATTAAAAATTATTTTAGGATGACAGTGGTTGTGCATCTGGTAGCAGATTGTTCAGTCACGCCAGAACAGATTTTGAGGCTTTTCTGACCCCATTCTACTTTTGTGTTTTGATCTCTTTTTTGTCCTTTTGTTCTTATTTTTCCATCATTCACGACTTCACATGAAAATAGATTTAAACTAACTGAACTGTGATTGGAATGCTGAGGTAATTCCTAAAAGGGTGCCACACCCCAGCCGAGGCACTGGGAGAGAGCTGGCCTGGTCAGTTGAGCCAAAGTTACTCCTTCCCTTGGGTGAGTCCTCCCAGTTTGGTTCCTTTAGCACATGCCTTGCTTTGGTTTCTTCTCCCATTTATTACACTGACACACACCCACATACTGGCTCTAACTCATGCCTTTCAAAGTTAGTCATGCATCTGCTGTTGCTTTGGGATTAGGCTGAAAAGCTAACAGTGGGAGTGAGCGTGATAATAGCTTTAGCAATTAGCTATAGCTTTAGCTTCCCTGAGGGTGACAGGATTGGTGGATCCTCAGAGAGGGGGCGGGGGCACACCTGAGCACCTCGCGGAACTCCTTGAGCTGGTGGTCGGGCACCTCTGTGCGAATGGCCTCCAGCCACTCGGGCATGAAGCACTCCCACAGCGGCTGGCTGATGACGTTGTACGGTATCAGGCACAGGATCCGGTTCAGACCCTCCTTCAGCTGCGTTACTGTGCTGCATGACTTGTCCCAGTACCCTCCCACCTGGGGACATGAAAAATCACTCAGGGCGCTAGACAGAATGCTCAGAGTGCCTGGAAGCATACCAACAGCGCTCAAAATTACGGCCCAAAAGAACGAAAGTGGAACACCAAGAAACGCAGCAGAATGCTGAAAACTACCAGGGACAGGCGGCATTGTGGAGGTCACTGTTAAAAGATCGAAACCTAGAGATAGATGGAGCAGACAGACTAGTGAGATATACAGTAGAACTCTAAAGACAGAACCCATTAAACAGAAGGAACATTAAAGGCAGAAAATTAAAGACAAACATGATGCTTGTGAGTTGGAATACTGTAGGCAGAATGCTAGAGACAGCTGGAAAGCTAGAAACTGACAGATCACTCGAATGATAGAACACAAAAAACCTCAACTGGAGACAGCTAGAGCACTAAAGACATATGTAATGCAGGGACAGATGAATATAAAGGAGACATAAAGCTATCAGACACAACCACTGAATTAGGAACATATTTGTTGCTTCTTTGTTATTGTTTTTTGCCTTGGTTAGTTTTACAAGTACATCTAACTGCTCGCTAGTTGGTAGTTCAGGCTTATCCCTCTCAACTAGCTGCATAAAAACACTGAACGAGGGCAATTAGTTCAGGGCGAATGCAGGTTGTACAGAGTGTTGCTGTTATTGCATTAAACTGTTTTGTATTTTAACATTGTGTGGCTTAGCACAAATGTAAATGTACTCACAGCTTGTACGTTCCATTGGATAAGAACGCCTCATGGATGTCAAAAAATGAAAATGCACTTACATCTGGTACGTCACTCTGGATAAGAGTGTCTGCTGGATGTCAAAAAATGTAAATGTGAATGTATTCAAATCGTGTAAGTCTCTCCGGATAAGACTGTCTGCTAAATGTAAATGTAAATATTTAGCAAGACAGAGGGAAATTAGTGGGACTGACAGATCGTTAACGTGAAGACACATTATCATAATACAACTGCGCTCTGAGCTAACTGCCAATTTACCTCTCATGTCCTTAAACTTCAGCGATTAGTCTGTTAAATGGTATGACATCACCAGGTAATCACTCAATGGTCCTTGAGACAAAGATTCAAAGGAATCACTACATTGACAGGACAGCAGTGTAGTGTACTGGTAGGGAACAGGGCTTATAACCAAGAGGTTGCTGGTTCAGTTCCCTGTTAGGGTGCTGATGTTGTGCCCTTGGGCAAAGAACTTAACCCACAATTGTCTAAATATCCTGCTGTATAAATGGATGCAATTGTAACCTACTGCATATATTTTGCTTTGGATAAGAGCATCTGCTAAATGACAATAATGTAAAGTTTAAGTACTGTAGTTTTGGCAATGGTGATTAAGTAGTTGAGTCCTAATACATATGATTACAATGTTCTCATAAATGTCATCAGAAATCAGCCTAATAAATGTGCAGTAAATCTGTGGTCAGCAACTGTTCACTAAGAAACGCATTGACATTAGCTAGCTGCAAGAGTAACTGTGCGGTCTGAAATGCTGTTCGCAATACTATCGTTCATCATAGCATTATTGATTTATACAGCAAATTGAAATGGATTTTAGACACACGGTTGTGGCGTTCTCTGTGGGAAGTCGATCTGAAATGAGAGGTCTGTGGCTTGTCATTCCAGACATCATTTCTCTTTCTCAAAGATATAATGAGGTGTGGTTTTGAGCCGTCTCACCTCCTTGCCCATACTAAAATGAAATATATTGTAATATACTGAGAAATATGTTTTTCAGCCCAAGCATGTATTACAAATAATTTTTATTTATATATTGCAATATAGAAGTGCAATTCAAAATACCAAAACAGCAGTAATTTAGGTATTTTTTAGACATACTTATCGTCAATGCACTGATATGTTCTTCAGATTATATTATCAATATAACATTTTTTGTATGGGTGGCTATGGGCCAGAGCATATCAACTGTGACTCACAAAAGCATGGCTTCAGAGATATCTGTGGAGGTTCACCCAGAGGACATATATTTACTCTCCCTGACGCTCGCACTTACCCGGGCAAACTCCACCGGCTTGGGCAGGAGGCACATGACCATGACGTCGAAGCGGATGTCGCACACCGTCTTCAGCCACTTGGTGACGAACTGCGGCTTGAGCTTCTCCACCAGGCTGCCCACCTCGTCGTCCATCATGTAGGCAGTGGAGTGGAACCACTGGAACACCATGCTGACCAGCCGCGCCAGGCTCTCCGTGGGCGTGTTCTCGCTCGGCGTGCACAGGCTCACCTGCGTGGCACACGGAGGCCTCGTTACGCGACGCGCGGACCGCCTGCCGGGGCTAAACGGAGCGTAAAATCGGCCATCACGGCGCGACGTGCGGCGCAGAATCGTTTGATGTGGCGCGGCGGTGCGGCGGGGGTTCAGGTGTACGTGACTCCATTGCCGATAGCAATGCTGCACCCCGGAATCAAATAAGAACTCAGCTAATCTCTTTATGTGGCACCTTGGAGCAGAGAACAGCACAGGATATTACACTACACTATAGCCCACAATTAGAACACAAGGCACGTTGTCTTCTCCACAAGTGACGCATTTATGAAGAGTTTACGGAAACATTAGGGACAGACCAGCCTTGCTGAGGTAATGTACAAATGGGCCAGAATGCAGCTGTTCATTATAGTGTGACTCTGAAAGTGGCCTAGTTTGCCAGCCTTGACACGTTTGTTAAAAATACAGATGCTGAGGAGTCTCTATCTCATAGCTTTAAGTGACGCACTACATGCAGGGACACTGACAGACAGTGTAAGGAATGCAGTGAACAACGCAGGAATACAGCCCACTGAGGTGAGTGTGTGACGTCACAGCGCGAACGCAGCTGCTGACAGCCGAGCAAATTCGACAGCGGGCGAGCGAGAACAGAGAGGCGGCGCCGCCCGGCCGGGCCGTGAGCGCGTGGAGCGGCGTTCGGGCGCGGCAGCCTCACCAGGAACCAGATGCCGAACTGGCTGAGGAGCCTCTGGTCGTGCTGGTCGTCCTCCTTGTTGTCGAAGTCGATGTTGTCCAGCGAGTGGTGCGAGGCCGACAGGCCCATCTGCCGCCGCTTGTTCATCTCGAACTCCCGCAGCTCGGCGTGGATCTCTGCCTCCTTCAGCAGGCTGGGGCGGGACGGAGCCACGGGCGCACAGGGGCACAGAGGGGGAACACAGCTCTCAACACTCCATTACTTCCCAAGCCCATTTTACCAGCTTGTGCGTAATGGCTTCATCCTACATGTCCTTCAGACCTGGACCTGGGGATCAGCTAGTTTTCAGTATACCTGAGATTACATTACATTACATCTCAGATGATTAGGTTTGATTGACTTTTTCACTTAATACTGACATGGATTTTACATCACTTAAGAAGTATTGGCTGTTTACTCTTTGTTTTATATCTGGGTTGCCAGAAATGCATTTTTGTCCAACAAAAGGATGCATGTAAAGGTGTTTCTACCGTATCTATTTGCTTGAGTGTCACAATATAGACAGGTGGCTATTCATCTTCACTAAGAATAATGTGTTGTTCAATGCAGCCAAGAACAACAATATAAACAAATTATATTGATTAAGTCATTTTACACTGCATTGGCACAAACACACCTCCTAGGGCATATCTGTTCTACAAAGAATGTACAGTAAATACAGCAAATTCAGGGCTATCAGACAAAAATCAGTATTCAGTCAACAGCTCAATCAATCCTAATTAATTGAGCTAAAAGAAGCAAACATAGTGGGTCCAGGGGAACAGGTTTGAGAAACACTGTCCTAACAGGCTATCAACATTGAATCGTTAAATTCATTTTGTTTGACTGCTCAATTGTTACTGTCCCTTTAACCCAAACAACCACCTACCTTTGTGTCATCTCTCCTCTTGCACTTCCAGCATTTATTGGATTCTAATAAATACTGGATCAGAATCTCATGCCTGACTCAAATCATTTCCAGCACACTAAGGGGCACCCAAGAGCCAGTCACCTTTGACTCCACCATTTTGATTGTGAAGGGATGACCGAATAAAACAGAATAAAACTCCTACACCCATGCACCCACGCTGCACAGAAGGCCCAGAATCATGCAGGGTTGAAGCCTGAGAACACAAAGCAAAAGGACTAAAAGGGCTTATGAACATTTACATAAATGGAAATTCCCTGGCTCATTCACCAGTCTCCTCTAGGAATCTACAGCTTCTTACAGTAAGGTTCAGAACTGTATGAATTTTAACGGGATTATATCTCGGGTAACATGTATGATAAGATAAGTTTGGATGTAGAGAATGACATACTACTACTATAGATAATATGTCTCTGATGTCCTAATAATAGTATGCATTACTATGAATGCCTCTTGCATTATACATCTATCTGTGCATGTATCTTTTCTAGTCACCCTTTAAGTGCACTTAAAAACACTCAGTCTCAATCTTGCCAGGCTGTCTATCTTTTCATCATTTTTAGCAAGTAGAAGATCATTCCGTACCCTTGGGTTATTGCTAATGTATGAGATGGTGTTGGTGTCATTAAAACCAACTCTAGCATTCACAAAGTCATGAACACAGCAATGAAAAGGGATTAAGAACTACGCCACAAAATTTGCAGGGGAAATGAGTAAAGTAGCCCCATAAATGGCTGCTTTGACTTATATTGAGATCTACCACAGTACATGTGCAACTCCTGATGGTGTTCCTGATGCTGACAGACAGAGGGGTGGGAGGGTCCTGTTGCTTGTGCACTGGTCAGGTGACAGGGGCCTGTGTTATTACCTGACGACAGCCTCCACAGTGCACACCAGCTCCTCAGCTCCACATTCGCGCGTGTTGATGGGAGGGGGGGAGGTCTGGTAGAGGTGGGTCTCCGCAGAGGCCCCCACCTCGCTGCTGTGGTGGTTGACATGGCAACGCTTGCAGTAGCGGACGGGGCGGTTGCCATGGCGCCCGCAGCAGCCGGCTGAGAAGCAGGTGACGACCGCCCTCCTGACGTGGGAGCTGCAGTTCTGTTGGGGGGGGAGGGGGGGAAGGGGGAGGGGAGGTGTAGGGTGGAGGGAAGAAGGGAACCGTTGCAAGGAGCACTTGTAATCATCTGTATTCTCAGAGCCAATCAACCAATCAATCCTTAGCATTAAGATTCTGATCAAGCACAATGGATAATCATGGAATGGAATTTACATAGGAAGGGCTCTTCAAAATAGATATCGGAGCCTATGATCTCTTTTCGAGAGAAGTGAAGAGAACTTTCTAATACTGAGTGAAGGGTTAATTTAATATGCATGCTCATTTTAGGAATATGACCAACGGTCCTCGCATTCTGTCGCCTTCTAGGTGTAATTAGTTTCTCTGATTTCACATGAATTATTCACGCAGAAATGCAATGTCCTAAATCGTGGTCATTAACAAAGGGCAGTCCTTTCCAGTGCACATTAAATGAGGTTGCCAATAGCCAGATGAGTTAGCTTTCTTTTCATCAGAAAAAGAAGAAATAACAGAATGCCTTGACTGCATCAGAACATCGGCAGAGCAGATTCTCAGACACATGAAAAGTTCTGGTGTTCAACAGGACCTGCTGCTAGCTGGAGGTAAAGGGATAAGAAAGTGGAGCATGGTTAATAATTCCCACCGAGAGCAGTTATATGGAGAAAGACTGCTGGAAGACGGCTTTGTTGCACATGCTGAGGTGCCGAGGGACCGGGAGCGTTTTTCTCGAAGTGAGGAACAAACACGCGTCCCCGCAGTGTCTCACTTTTCTAAAAATAAAATGGCTGGCAATAGGGACACGCTTAATCTGTTCTGTCACTAAAAGCCTGGCCTATTTCAGAGATGCATTACTGCCCATCAAATTATCTGATCTTTTTCCCCCCTCTCTTTCTCATTCGCATAGGCAACATATCGGCCTGCAGCTGAGGAGAATTATTTTCGCCCTTCCTGTATGAGAGTCCCCGCAGAGTCACTTGGGAAGTTGTGTCGGTCTCCTCGTGTGTCAGGAGTAAAACGCAATTTCAGCCTTCACTCATCTTCTTGATACGGATGCTTTTTGATAAGTGAGTGCAGCTGGTGTTCAATGAAGGGCAAAACCAGAAGACAAAGGTGGTAAATGGCAAAATGTCACATTTGTCAAAACCTGCAAATAACATATGTAACATGCCCTTGTCAGGGACAGCTATCCTTGGTCCAGTCACTGCTTTGATGGTCACCCCTGGAATCAATCAATATATGCCTGTACCTTTGACTCACAACTGAATGTAAGTGTTGAATTTTTCAAACACAATTCCCTAAATTAATTTTAGTCATTGCTGTATGCAAGATACTGTGATGTGGAAAGTCATAAACAATGACAAAGACTGATCCTTAGGTCAGTTCCCTCATAAAAATATGGCTTTATCTTTAAAAGAATATGCTCACACACCATCCACTTTATCGAAAACAGCTAAACTGCTTTAAACAAAGCCTATTTCAAAGAGGGATGGTGGATTATAACTGCTGGATGAACTGGGATGGAGGACAGCTGTTCTGTGTGCCAAATTCGGTGGCTGCTCAGCTGATACCTGAGATTACCACCTACTGAGCTTTGTCACCGTGGAAACCTGGGGGACTGTCAGGCCTCTGGCTACTGTTCCGGAACAAACATCATGCTCCACCAGTTCCATTAAGGAGAAAGCATCCATCAAAAAAAAAAAAACAAATACAGAGAATGCTTTTAAAAAGAGTGGGCCGATTAGGATTTTAAATAGCTGCAACCCTAACCTGAAGACAAATTTTGTATCTTCTTAGCAATATTAAAATGTGTGTGTGTGTGTGTGTGTGTGTGTGTGTGTGTGTGTGTGTGTGTGTGTGTAAAAAAATCATGAAATCTCCAGCGTTGTATTTTGTGAAATCCTTGTTTTTTGAGGACTGACATGGGAGCTGCAAGATAACATCTTTTGTTATTACATTTGTAGCTGCAGGTTTGTCTACAATGGCTAATATACTCTGCTCATTAAAAACTGAGAAATGAGCAGGTGTTCCTTGAGCGCTCATATGTTCTGCTCGTTAAAAGCCTGAAATGGGGTATTAAAGAGAGCACACCAACAGTGAAAAGTATATGTAATCCCTATACAGTCTAACATCTTCCTTCATTGTGTCATTTCCTCATTTCATCTCAATGCCTAATCATAGAAACCTTTTTTTTCTTTTTCTCAGATTTGTGTGTAGGGGGGTTTTCACCTGACACCAGGATTATTCCTGAGCTCACACGTGGTCACATGGATGCTTTTTCTGGTACCTCACGGATTTACGGCCGACCGACGCCACCTGAATATTTTATCCCCTTAATTCTAACACCAGTGAGACGGAATGCGCCACATGATCTCCCGTTTTGCACTGACGCATTTTGACTTCTCTCAGTGTGAATTATTTACCGTGAGAGTTAACCACAGAGCAGATTACAAAATTAGTTGTCTGTATATTAGATGTAACCACTTCATCTCTTAAATGTGTTACATGCTGTCTATAAAACTCACATACAGTTAATACTGAAACCTATATCAAACTTGATCGTGTAAATCTGTAAAACTGGCATACGTAATGAATGGCCATGGGTACCGCAAGGGATACAAGCGAGATGGCTACCGGATACTATGAAACTGTACAGAATAATATACGGAGACTGTGGGTAAATATATACCAAAATGTTTTATTAGACCATGACAAAATGGACACTATAGCTAGTAGAGATGATCTAAAACAACCACATGTAAGGCACAGAGGCCCACCATCCACGGCATCACAGAAGCCATGTGTGAAGCAGCAGGGGTGGGGTCACTGGGGGGGTGGAGCAGGGGAGACGCTGTAGGCCATGAGCTGAGGTGATCAATACTAACAGCTCCACTTGTTAAAAGTCTATTTGCTGCAACATATTGCCCAGAGCCAAGAGAGAGACCAATTGCTTCTCAGTAGCACTGTAGCCAGAGGGCATTGCATTTAAGTACACTTTTAAGATAAATATTAATGTAACAACATGGTTATCCCATATACTCTACCATTGAATTTTAATACGACACACATCATTAAAATTATTTTTCTGATAAAAATGAAAGATACCCCATAGCAGGTGGAAGAGACCACAAATGGAGTTTACCAGTAGTTACCCTACCAAAGTCCCCACAGCATCAACTCTATAAGCCTATCAGTCTACACTGCCCCAGTGACGTAAGACCCTACGATGAAAATGAGCTGGTATGAAAAAACACCAATGCAAACACACAAACGCACTCACTTACAAATACATACACAAAGTCACACACACAATCACAACACTGCTCAGGTCTTACCTTCTTTTGACAAATAGCAGATATCTCCGCTGTAAGGGTGAAGGCACAGAGTTTTTCAGTATGACAAACATAATGCAATAATCTGGGTTCACTCAGCCAAGGTGAGTATTCTCCAGACAGGAAGTATGACTGCTCAGCACTTCTGAGTGGATGAGGACATAAATGGCACCATTTCATACGTTTTTTTTTCACTTTTAAAACTCCTCTCCATGAACTGCACTCTGAATCCAAACATTTAGAAGGAACATGAAAACCCCACTAATGAAAGCCTGGAGGTAAACACAACCCCATTTTACCTTAGCCTTAGAGAACGGTGACGTACGGTGTAAAAATGGATTCCATGTCATCATCTCTCCTGACTACCAGCTATATTTTATTCATATGCTGTCTGGCCAATAACATTGCGAGAAGAACTTGTGAGAGAGAACTTGATGTCTGAGTCAGTGTGTGTGTATGTGTGTGTGTGTGTGTGTGTCTGCGTGTGTGTGTGTGTGTGTGTGTGTGTGTGTGTGTTTGTGGGGGTGGTAAGGAACTGTGCTGTATGTCTGAGTGTGTCTGAGTGTCCTGTTGTGTTATAGGAAAAGACTTAGGAAAATGCCCCGTGGTCCAGGTAACGCTCACCTTGAGGCAGAAGCACATCAAGCAGCCACTCCGCGTGGTCCCTAGAGGGGAGGACACACAAATGCTTTAAACACATCACTGTCACACACAGGTCTGGGAGGGAGGGTCACTCAGGCCACCGAAGGAGATCACATTTCAGTGAGGAGGTGAGAGAGGATGGATGCTTCTGACAGGAGAACCACTGACATTTCAGAAAATCGTCTGAGTTTTGCCATTGGTGCTATATGCAGTCAGTATTGGTCACAATACACAACAATGCTTGTGGAGTTTTAAACATTATTTTTATGTTTTCCACCATTTACTAATGCTTTTTGCTGCTCTACTGTCATTGCAGTTTCACACACATGCCAACTTCATTTTCTGATCTGAGGAAGTTCCTGTTCTCCAAAGTAACCTAACAACAGAGAAGATGCCATTTTTATGACTGAGGTCCAGCACCCCTCAGATCTCAGATTGTTCTGCAGTGCCAGAGTAAGGTTATGATTGTGGCTGGCACACCAAAGCCTGTCATCTTCCCATGACAGACACCAGCTGGGGCCCGGGCACACACACAGACACATACATACACAGACACACACACACACACACACACACACACACACATACACACACACACACCACACACACACACACACACACAGAAACGCACACTCATACACGTACATACACACACACACACGCATGCCTCAGGGCTTCCTCTGACAAACACAGACTGGCAGTTCCGCGTCAGACGCCTGCATCTCAGGAACCGCAGCTGAAACTGATCTCAGCATCAGTCCTCACACACACCAGACTGACTGCCTTTCTCAGTCTGTCCCAGACATTGCCTCCCTGATACCCTGTAGGTTTATTCGTGAGATCAAACGGATCACTTCTAGCACTCATGCACTACCCAGGTCTGAGTAAAAGTAAGCAGGTGTTTGTTTCTGGGTGATGATATCAGCATGACCCCAGGAGGAATTATGTTACTATAGTGATGGTGTTCCATTGTGAGTGGAATAATCTTTTGGCCGTGGGCACATTAGAGCTGTCTCCACATGAATAACAAAGCCAAATAAACGCTCATCCTCTGCACGAATGAAGGGGCGATGGTGCCTCACAACCTACCCTGCGATCCTCTGGCTGCATTCCTCACATATATACAGAGGAGGGGGCTTATCTCCCAGGGCAACGGAGAGGGTGGGGTCGATGCACATCTGTGAGGAGAGAGAGAGACAGTAACGGCTACAGACTCAGTCTCAGAAGCCCGCCTTCTACCTGCTCCCAGATCCCGCCCCCCACCTCCCCAGTCGCACACATATGCCGCGTGGGGTATTTATATTCCAGACATGGCTTTGTATCAGATGACAGTGTCTGGCCTGGATCTTCAGATGGTGTAATTGACAGTGCTGGCTGGCTGGCGCCCAACCTCAGGCAGTACAGGGTCATCGCTTCCAATTAAGCAGCCGCGCGGTAGTTGAAATCCAACCCCGGTCCTCTCTAATTGCCGGCTCCGCCGCAGCTCGGAGGAGACGGGCGCGAGCGGCGCGGAGGGGCCAGGGACGCGACGGCCCCCGTGGCCACCGCCATCATTACAGCACGTATTTATTTATTCATCTTGTCAGCTGCTGTTTTTGTGGAGCAGTACAAGGACAACATGAATCCTCCAATACATGAATTAAGAGTCCTGTGCAATATATGTGATGCCACAAATTCCCTCTACTGTAAACTCCTCCCACTACGCACGGAACCTATCTGGATCAAGGAAATAAGCTGATGTAAATCTGAACACTACATCACATTATTATTGTCTTGCAGACACTGTTAGGCAGAGCAACTTACACAGCTCATAATTTTATCCATTTATCCAGCTGGACATTTACTAAGGCAATGGTGGATTAAGTACCTTGCCCAAGGGCACAAGAGCAGTGCGCCAGCAGGGAATCAAACCAGCAACCTTTTGATTACAAGTCCAGTTCTGTACCACTACGCCTCATTGCTGCCCACACTGAAAGTTAAACAGGGTGGTTTTATGCAGAGAAACGGTCCGAACCTTGACAGCAGGCTTGTTGATGGCGTTGTGGCACTCGATGTGCTGGCAGTGAATGGGGTTCCAGGCTGTGAACAGGGGAAAAGAGGGGAGACAAAGGTGAGATGCCACTGACCCCCAGGGCACGGACACACAGACTGCTTCAGCACTTCACACCTGTACATTCAGAGAAGAACACTGCAAGATTCTGCAGGTACCACTCACTCATCCACATGGACATCAGGGGTCATTCTTAAAAGTAAGCATGAACAATGGCAGTGTGTTCACAGGAAGAAATGGCTCATGAAGTGCTGCTTCCTGAGCTTGCAGTCATCGGTCTAATATTTGTCTACGTGTTAATCATTTACTGTGTGACCTGCTGATTCCTAGTTCTTCCATATGTCTCACAGCCACACAGCACCTCACAGCTCCCACTGTGGCCACTCACCTGTGTACTGCAGTCCTCTGTACTCACTGATAGCACCTGGGGGCTTCAGGTTGGGCCAATAATGGAAAAGCATCTGTACAGCTGGGGGCTTGACTTGGGATGGTCCATAAGATATGACATATAATAAGTCCTACAAAACACACCAATGGAAACTTTTTTCAAAATGCTGTATCAGTACAGCAGACATTACAAAGACTGACTCTCAGCCAGCAGTACCCATAAGAGGCAATGGTTTCACATGTTACTGAGATTAAACACTGTTTCCCCATCTGTTGCTTCCATATAATTCTTATGAACGGTGTGCAGTCACATAGCCCTTACCTTCCATACTTCCTGTTTGTGCTTCATGAGACATTCCAGCAGCTGACAGTGGTAGACTGAAAAACAGACAGTGGGGCTCAGACTCAAAGGTAAAAATGCAGAACTCCAAGGTACAAAAACAGACTGATAAAAACGACAAATAATCGTTCCTTCACCTTGTGAACTTCCATTTTTGGGTATTCGTATTGTGTTGATATTGTGCTGTGCTGTGCTGCTTGGGGCTTACCAGGGTTGGATGTGTACTGCATAGCAATCATCAGCATAGAGGAGGCAGACAGATTGACATAGGCTGGGACGCCCCCCTCTCTTCGAGTAGAGCCCACTAAGGAGTCGCAAAGAGAACAAAAACTGAGGTCAGGCCAGCAGCTAAAAAAATCCCCTCATTTTTACCATCTTTCCCATGAATATAAGTCATTAAAAAAACAAGAGCCACAGCGGCTCCAAAGCTTATATCTTTTCAAACGGATTCTTATTCAGCTGTGGGAACTGAGGAGTGCTCCCTCTGGGACACAGGCTGTTGGCTTCCCTCCTGTATTACGCTGAGAGTGCATCCTTTCAGACACCAAGGCCACCCACTCCCCACCCCCCCCCCCCCATCCAACCCCCGCTCCCTTGCTTCCATTATTCAGTCCCCACACTTGCAGCTCACAGAAATTATGACTATGCAACAGGGAGATATCCAGGCTAATGACCAGTCACGTACAGCCATTTATGACTACATGGGAGAACACGGTTCCCACATACATTTTTCACTGATGTCCCTCTGCTGCTGCCTGATTTGACGCGACGTGGAATCACAGTCGGTATGGGAGACTACAAACAGGATGTACTCTCCTCAGCCCATGCCATTATGTTTAATTATGCTCTGCAGTTATGGTCTGCATCCATCATATTACCAGAACAAACCTCATAATCAAATATTAATCTGCGCTACAAGACCAGACTATCAAACAGCACGTTGTAACATGTAAGCGAAATGAATTATGAAGACTAAAACCTTTTGTACAGTATTACAAAAACAATGGTACATACAAACATCATTTGTCAGTGAGTTGTTATGGGAAGCCTTGACAGATCATCATTACAACACAGAATCAATCAACAAATTGCTTTTAATGTTTTATGAGTAACATTTCAGTTTTCAGGAACTCCTTTCATCATTTCCTTATGAGATATAAACTTTATGAAACCTGTTTGAGATATGGAAATATATGTGAAAATTTCCCAGTGGAACTCAGCAGACATTCCAACATTTTTGTACATCGTAAGATCAAAGTTCCTGCATACCAAAGAAGAAATATTTCCCTTTAATTTGGCCCCTCAACATATCTACATATCTACTGGCTCCACTTGACCAACAAGCAGTAAACCTTCCCAAGATTCCCTGTGGTGCCCAACCCCAACATCATATACAGTATTATCATGCCAAAGGGTGATATGCCAATAAATACCATAGATGAAAGGTTAGGATAAATTAAATATTTTCTACATCTAGATATGGATTGATACTAAGATGTATTCCAAAGCATGTTCTAAAGTATCTACACTTGATTTATTCTTTTTGAGTATGGCTTCATAAATTTTCTCCAGCTGTACTTTGCAAAGTGCACTTCTGCACACTTTGATATATGCACATTTTTTGCATATTGTAAATTGTGTAAAAAGGGGGCACTCACATATGGCCATTGGAAGGAAGGAGGTGCTCAGGTATTCAATGATATCTTTGTGCAAAAAGGGAGGGAAAGTGGCTAGAGTGGAGATCATAGTGTAGGGCAAAGTGCTGAGAATATCATCACTGAGAAAGGGGAGGAGGCAAGTCGTAGTGTAAAATATGGACTGTCCCAGATCTGTAAAAAGGAAGGGAGAGAAGAATGAAAAAAATCACTCCACTTAAATCACACATGCTTCACACCATCCTGTTCATCCCTCCAAACATACAGTCCACACAATACAGCCATGGAATATTGGTAGAAGCATAGAGTGCCTTGCATAGGGGTGGCTCACTTAAAAAGAAACCTCTTTTCTTGCTCGCTATCAGTAAAAATCTGTGCTGTGAGTTTGCCCTCAGAATAAAAGCAGTTGGTAGAGCATCCATGAGCGGAAGCAGAGCTTTTTAAAAACATAAAATATTTATGAAGAAGCAGGACTATCCTCAGAGGACTACACCAAAACTGAGGAAAGTCCAGGATATTTATTCAGTTTTAACATGAATCAGCGTACCATGGGAACCACACGACTCATTGCACAGGAAGTCCAATGCGCTGTTTATATTATCTGATTTCTGATTTCTGGTTAAACATCAAGTAGGCCTTCATTTAGACAGCACAGACATAGTGTTCCTTGTGAACACCACAGTATACAAAAAATTGCCACGTTCCACCAAGTAGGCAGCCAATCAGCTGACACGGCCCGCGTGACGAAGCGTTACCCCAGCCCAGCGTTCCAGCCACGCAAGCCCTTCGGCAGCAAGCCGCTCCGAGGACGCAGAGACCTGTGTGCCCTGGTGTCACTCACCATGCTGACCGTGCTGTAGCAGGGGCACCAGGTCGAGCAAGGTCACCAGCGTCACATAGAGCCCCTGATAGTCCAGAGAGGGGTACTCTGAGAGCTGTGCGTCCCGACTTTGCTGCCCCCCGCGGTCAGACGGGGCATCGCGCAGAACGCTGTAAAGGAGGGAGCGAGTAACTGTAGGGTTGATGGAACTGACTTGTGGTCTTAGAGATGGGGTGAGTGGGAATGGCACAGGAAAAAGACACATGGTCATGGGCACGGCCAAATTGGAAGCTTCCTGGTTCTCCTTCCTGCCTGTACGGGATAGAATGCTGCTCCGGGGGACAAGGAAAAAAAGAGACAACAAAGACACAAAGAAACAGCACATTACATTGAAATGGCACTACAGACAGCGTAAATAGAAAAAAAACCAGATAAACCCCACATAGGATGCAGTGTCGTTACTTTTATTTTGGAAGGCATGGGTTTGCATAATCTCTGCATTCCAGCATGAAAATTTTTTTTTGTTCCTTTTTCTGTTTTTTTTTTAAATTTTTTTCTCTTGGTGAACAAAAACAGAGATGGACGGGAAACGTCTGTAAAATTGCAATGATCACTGCATCTCATGCGTATCTGGCGACAAGGAGCAAAAATATAAAAAAATTGCATGTTTTCAGTGACAACCCCATACTTCTCCAGAGGGACACATCACCGTCTCATCCTCTTCCTTACAGAAAAGCCTGTCTTGTCCCATCACATCAAAGCAGAGACTGTTGGTCAGTGTGATTTGTTAAAAAACACAAATTGGATATACTTTGCTCAAGACATAAGGATTTGTAAGCCACTTTTTTGGGGAAGGGGTGGGAGACCTCCAATTGGGCTGAGAAATATAGGGGTGACACTTTTGAAACATGCCTCAGCCAGTAATAAACATGTATGACAGGTTAGGTAAGGCCCCTGGTCACAACACATGTTTATTGTACCAAAACATAATGTCTGTATGCATACATTATGATACTGTCTCAGTATCATCTGGGGGATAATGAAATCCAACAGGCATATGGATTCAAGTTCTAAAATAAATGTAACTAATCTACGGTAGGGAGAAACTATAATGAACAAAGGATAGGTTGCTTCAAAGGGATGACCGGTAGGATTATGTTTGTGGGCTAATGGGGATGGACATTTGCATTTGCTGTCCCCTGAGGGCTGGTGTGGTTCTGTATCTTTTGGAAAACACCATCACTATTTCAATGGGTCTACAGCAAACTTGGGGTAACAGAATGCCTAACTCTGTGGCTAAACATGTACAGTTGTATGCTATGACATCAGCAACATTACTATTTAATATGGCTCCGGTTATACATTTTTAAGCATTCTAGCAGCAGATCACAGTTGTGAGTTTGCAGTTTTTGTGAAGGGCAATGAGTTTTAGGGGACTAACCACTGCAGTGCCACAGTCTCTCAATATTGAAAAGCAAAACCAGGGAAAGAGCACTATATTAGAATAATCCCCTAAACTCACTGGCCTGACGCAAACATCCTACATCCTTTCAGTTCTAACATATGCTAATCGTTAGCATTAAAACTTTGTATACAATGCAGTCATTTCAACACACACACCCACACCCACACCCACACACACACACACACACACACACACACACACACACGCACACACACACACACTATACACATATGCTGTAAAATCTTTTACAGTCATTAAGACCATGGATGAATGCCATTTAAACTGATGTGCCAGCGACCTTAAAATGCTCATGTTTCTACTTTACAAGCATCAGTGAGCCTTTGGAGTCACATTTTCTAATTACACTGACCCATACAAACTGGGGATCAGTTCCAATCTTTCACCCATGCGCCACGACATCACCATGTTTTGAAGTCATCAGACTGTATGTGCTTGATCTCCTATAGTGAAGAACCATGCATGCAAACATATACATGCATTTACACGAAAGGAGTGCCTCCAAACCCTACTTCTGAAAACCCATTGTGTATGCAGATTTTTGTTCCAACAGAGATCATTGTAAATTAGGCTTAATTGAGCTACAGTGTACATTACTGTGTTGGTCTGGATTCATCATTGCTGGCAGGTATAAATGGTATAAAAGTCCCTCGTATTAGAGTTATATCTCTGCCAATGAAAAGGGTAAATAAAGGTTATTTTATCCATTTTTACCCATGGAATATGTTAGTATTCAACCTAATTCGTATTAGTATTCGACCTAATTTATTGTTCAGTTGCAACAAAAATCAACATAGCCAGTGGGCTTCATTGGATAGATATAACATTCACATATTTGCAATGTGATTTCTGCATATTACAAATATATTTCAAAATGTTAAGTTCCATATATTTGAATATGACACAAATACACATTCCATACAGATAATTCTAAAGGATTTAATAACACATATATTCTGAATATATGGTTCTTCCATATAAGAAATCGCTACAGCCTCACGCTCATTTTCCTCTTTACTGAAAAAGGCAAAAGTAGGTTGATTCTCTGTACCAAGCAGTCAGTGTAAGCAGTCGTAAAGGTCAACCAAGGGTGAGAGCAAGTGTACTTCAAGGCTCACTGATGTCGGGGGCAGGATGGCTGGTGTTTTGGTGTGAAGTACCAGGGCACAAGTGAGGCTGACGGCAACAAGGCAGCTCACGGGTTCCTGGTAGAATCACACCAAAACAGAGCCCACCACATCTGAGCACCGTTAACCTCAGACCACATTCAGGCAGGCTGAAATCTCCTCCACTGTTTTTGTTATCAAATATTAATGCCACAGCTCCATCCTCCATCTGTGATTTGGGGACCTTCCAGGAAACCTACGTGCCTTTTCCCGGTTTCTCTCAAGTGTCACTAAGCTTTTATACCCTTTGAAACTATAAAGCAGGTGCCAATAGAAATCAAAATGATATTCAGCTCTTATGTTCTTCTTCTGATGAGTATCCAAAGCAATCTCCAGAAAAATGAGTATATAGCTGTAATTCAATTGCAATTGATTTATTGTTTAGCATGAATTCCACCTAATCTTAATTTTTACCCTTTTATAATAGCCTTGTCTTGTCGCAACAACCTCTGCACTCACATAGGTACACATGGCATAGCAAATGCCATTCTCCAAAACACCGGCAGGCCAGCTGTGGCTATTTTTCACACTACGAGTCCCACAATGCACTAGGACACAGATGGCACATGGTGGATCTGCATATCTCCATGATGTTGTCTGACTCACAGGAGCCTGCACAGGAGCCTCTCATGGTTCTAAGAGCTGTGCGATGAAGGAACCCCAGCTGACATACACACCCCTATCCTAGCGGAATGGAGTCAAATTGTTCCACTATTGTGGGCTCCCAGTCCCGGTGTTGGCAGATAACACAGCCAGGTTCAAACCCAACCTACAGCTTCAGCCTGCACTCAGAACAAGCGCCATAACAATCTGAGCCATTTGGGGGCCACCTGTTATTCTTGACAATGATCATTTCGTAGGAGTTCAAAGACAGTAGCTTTGCACTTTTTTTCAGCCAGAAAGTGAACATTTACTAGGCATGACTGATTACTAGGCTCACTTGATAATTCACACATTTGCTTTTTTAAAAATATATCACATTTGACTCTCTATTTTTGGTTTGACAAATGTTGTTTACGGAATGCTAATATTACTTGCTATTTATTGTGTACTCATGCAAAGCCAGAGAAAATCTGGAAAAGATGCAACTCAACAGATGTCTCTGCATCCTGTATTTGGACACACAGCTACCTGCTTATTTTCAGTAAGCTAAAGAAGGTTCATATTTTGGTTGTGCATTAATATTTCTCTTTCCATTCTGGTATTATTGTTACATTCAACGTGACATTTTATAGGCATATACTTGTTGTATATTAATAATTATATACATTACATACTATGCTTTGCCTGTGATGTTACATTTGCATCGCTAAAATTATTAACATAAATTATGAATGTTGTATTATTTCTATTCAACAATCAACAACACATCAGGTATCAACCAACCCCCAGCCAACATCTTGCTAACAATTTAAATATGCTTTTTATCACTGTTGGAGTGATATAAAGGCATTCATTTGAATAGTTTTTGGTACTGTTGAAATTAATGAGGAAATGTATCTCATGAAATATCTATAAATTTACCAAATTTCAAATTTGTCAGTATTTGCACAACTTTCACTATGAGCCAATTATGTAAACTGTGCTACTCATTGAATCCTCATACATACACTCTGGCTATTAGCACTTAACACCAGAAATTATACCAGGTATTTGGCCATACCAGTGTGACAATACCATCTATTTCACGGTAATAAAATATTTCCAGTTGAATCATAGAAGTTTTGGTTCTCTTAATCATATCTCCCGAATAAATACATCTAAGTAACTGTGTAATGTCAATGACATTCACATTAAGGATCAACTCACTGCCCTTTCAATGAGCTTAGTCAGGCTGAACTACTCCAAGCACAGTGACGTGTTTCTGTTTTTCTGATACATGCAAACAGAGCCTGTCATGTCTCGTTGAAGGCTGTCTCATGACCTGTGCTGGGACATGCTGTTCCCTCCTCTGGTTTTCACAGCACCCTAGGGACCCTCGGCCTGACAGGGGACAGAATCTGACACTAGCGGACCCCCTCGCAAGGAACGAGGGGGGCCCAGGGACTTGTGTGGCCGACAGGGAGATGCTCTCCCAGCTCTGGGGTCAGGCAGGCCTGCTTCTCCGGCTGAGCTGCATGGTACTGCTAAATCAAGGCCTCCTAGGAGACAGGGGAGGACTGCTGGAGAACCGATAGGCTACAGCACATCTGAGGCGAGTTCACCTTCGCGTCCGAGTGAAACAGGAGGATGCCTTTTCATTTCCTGTAACAGAAACCCACACCGCAGAGCAGTGTGGTCAGGGAAAAATGGGCTGTGGTCTCACATGGGACGGCAAATAACTGTGAAAGTAGGTTTCAAACAGCGTTAATAGCTGTAGCTGACACAAGACCGGGGTTGACGCTGTCATCACCAAAGTACACAAAAATTCCATTTATGCAGGTCCAAAGTTTGTATCGCCATATACACTTCACAGCGAGAGGATGGAGCAGTGCTTCTTATGGTTTTGTGAATGTGGGACATTCAGTTACACGGTTTTCAGAGGAAACATTACACTTTCTGTAGGCCTTATTTTATCTTCCTGTTCTACACTGTTTCCCTAATTGAAAACACTGACAAATGTAACATTGAGATGGATGAAAAGTAATAAGTCATCAATCAAACATGACCTCATTTTGAAAAAAAAAAAAATGCCCATAGTTCATTATAGGCGCTGACTTGCCTGGGTGTCTAAGGGAAGCATTACAGAGTTTCAGAGCTGTTCAACACAATTTTAACACAATCCTCTTATCCAGGGAGGCGTAAAGAAAGATAACCTCATTTTGAAGAGGATTGTGTCAATATCATGCGATGCACCTGCTGAAAAAAGGTGTAAGCCTCATTCCAGCCAAACATTGTTCCAGAATTTTGTTTTTCCCAAAATGTGCTCATGTTGGTTTGAATGACCTCTAGACCTTACCTAAGCATCTGCTTAAATGATCTTTCTTCTAGCAAAACATAACACTACTTCGTCATTACGTTTTTGTCAAATATGCCTGTAAATAGACTGTGCTGTTGATCTAACTGAATTCATATTTCATGCTGAATATACCATATAGGCCATTAAATGTGACATGCATGCAGATTCCACAGAATGCAATTTTAATATTTCATTAATAGTTTTAATACACTTTGATGGATGAAGGCAAATATGCAGGGGTGCAATTGGAATATTTTTGCTTGAAGAAAGACATGCACATCTTGCCTAACAAAATGAACAATATATTTGTAACCAAAGAGATCTCGTAAAATACCCCTCACAAAGCTTCCACTTTTTACAACAATCAGCACTGCACAATGCAGTGATGCTAAAAATAAAATCTAAACGGTGTGCTCAGACGGCACATCTGAGTGTAAATATTTTTAAATGATCTTAAATCTCCACACAACATCAGTCATTGTCACCACATCATTGTATTTGGCATTAAGCCACAAGAATCTTACAATTGTAACTGTAAGTAGATAAATAATCACATAAAGATCTTACTGGGCTACTTCACCTGTGGGTTCCAGCGCGGGGTACTTACCTGAGCAGGGTTTGGGAAAAGTATTTCAGTGTGTTTGCAATGTCTGTTCCAGATGGCACAGGGTAAATATTGTGAAGCACACGGTTGTGATACTCTTGCAAGTACCGTATCTTAGAGGCAACTAAACAAATAAAGAGCAGAGTGACAAGAGGGTCAACAGGTGACAAACATCTCCAACCCAAGAAAGGTCAAATGGCAAAAGAGCGCTGGGGAGACGTCACAAAGTTTAGGGGGTGAGGTTTTGTCTAAATGGGCTCGCATACAGCTTTTATATCAGGCAGCTTAAATCACATATGGTAGTCTGGCTTTCCAGTATGCTTTGTGAAGTTCTCCCACTGATTTCATCTGTAAGTAGACTTTCCATGCATAATTTGGGTCTTATATGGGTTTCTATGTGTGATTTCAACAGGTATCGATGTGCATGTGTATTTGGGGAGTTTAAACACCATTTAGGGTTGAGCACAGTTGTCAGTAACTGTGCTGGTACTATGTGACACATACACATGACACAAAGATGCTCAACAGTAAATACTGCACTTTCTAGAGGAAATGCCTGCTCTTACCTTATTTTTTTATTTTATTCTACCCCAACAATGAAGTCCTAGTTGTTTTAAGTAACTTAAAATATATTATTTTCAGTCTCACAGATTTATAAAGGATTTAGTCATAATCACTAAAACATATTTTGTTGATCCAGAGGAGAATAGTCTTTTTTGGAGTACCTGGACCCAGCTAGACCACACTGTCAGCTACAGCCAATCACAGCAGCTTCCACACAGACCCAAGCAGCCCAATGGCGGGATACACGTGCCATGATCTGTGTGTTCTGTGTCTGGCCTCAGCTCCACCTTTGGGCCCATGGGGCTCAGTCACAGAAGGGTTAAACGTTAATAGCCCGGTCCTCTCATGAGCTCTGAGGACCTGTGACCTTTAGTGTCTGGGCATCTGGGTCGCATCCCGCCCCGGAGTGTGGTACTTTCTGTGACTCAGAGCGTTGGAAGTGTTTAACTCCCCCTGACATGTTAATAACAAGCCCCAGGAACTTGCTCTGGGATTCCAAATCATTAGGCAGATAAACCGCACCGACAAAAAAAAAAAACTCTGTCTACCGGATTGCCTGCGCTGATACACACTGCAAAACACTCTTGACACAAATATGCAAACATGCCGGTGTGCACAATCTGTGTCTTGGATTTTCTGTCACGTTGAGTGAGCAGCCACCAACTTAAATCTAGAAAAAAACAGTCACAACCTTTAACTGTCCTGACCTATTAAAACATCATGCCCCTCACCCATTCTTTTAATGCTTTATTTAGCTTGTGTGCATTGCATTGTTCTAATATTTCCCCTCGTGGCATCAAAGCTAACAAAGACATAGCTCATGTGGGTAAATTTGCACTCTGATACACAAATTGCATTAAGCAATGTTTAAAGACTGAATGCATTCTGCTGTACATATGATGTGTACTGAACACATGGTGTAGACTCAGGTGTGATGTGCACATACTAAAAGCTAAAGCCAGTAGCTTAGTACTGGAGGGCCATGACAGTCTTCAGCCTACTGCAGAAAAGTGAATACTGAAACAACAATGTCACAGGGGATGGAAATACATTCTGCTTCTGGACATATCCCTTATTTTTAATAGCTACTTCCCTCTGAAAAATACCCCAGTACTATATATACATCCAAAGTAACTACACACTTAAGTTGTGCTCCAAGTAACATACAACTGGCCTGCACATACTGTCTCCCTCTGAAGCCCAGTTATAACATACTATGATATTAGACATGTAATTTAACCAATTAGTTAGAAGACTTATTCACTCTCTTGTGTGGGATATATATGCATTTTTATATTTATTGACCTATCCATATTTTATTGACTTATCAGCTAGATCCGATCATTCAGACTAATTTGCTGGATTAAAATTTGGTTTCCATGGATACCGAGCCCGAATGTCCATTGAAAGATGACAAAAAAACGTCTCCAGACATAAGGGATGCATAAGGTGGAAGCTACCACTTTATTGACCACTTGCCTCCATATTGCGTGATTCACTCCTGAAGTGAGAATTTGTCTAATCGACCTTGAGATTCGCATATCTAGCTCTGTTCACCAACCGCATTTTTATACGTCAATTGCAAATTATTTGCGAATCGTCAGTGTTTGTTCCTCTCCCTTCCGTTTTTACCCTTTACACAAAACAGCAAATATCACTCACACACATCGCAAGCCACCCTCTGCATAGCGGGAACGTGTTGCAACCTGCCTTAGCAACCATGGTTTCATCACCAAGGACAGCTACCGTGATTTGATTTTCAATGAATTCTTACAATCACCGTTTCGCAAGCAAGGGAAAACGTATAAAACGTGACTTACATTGCTCTGCTTTCGTTGACATCTTGAGAAGTCCTTACGATTGAAAGAAATACACACCAACGTTATTCACCCCTGCGGTATCTTTCCCCCAGTCCAGAAAAAGTGAATAAACCCTCTCGCGCGCCTGCTAGATTTGGTTATACCACTAAAGCCCTGGCATCGGGAAGTCGCATTGTATCTTGTGCGCGGCGTCAAGGGACGTGCTTTTAACGTGCAGCATCTTGGTCCCTTCAGATTTAATCCGTGTCATTCCTTGTCCATTCTTGGGTGAAACTGCTCTTGCCGAAAAAAACGGCAAAAAACGGCGCACACCTTTGCAACAAATGGACTGATCCAGCTCTGACAAATTGCCATTCATGAAAATGATTTTCAGCTCGCCTTATTTTTTTTAGCTCGTTTCTTTTTCCTGATGGTCGTTTCAAATGTACCTCTTCTACATATAGGTGGTCAAATAAGACTAATGAAATTAATGCAGTGGGACAATGTATGTACCCAGTGTATATTGTTCGTATAAATGGAGAACAGTTCTTGTTATAATACCACACTGAGCAACAGATGGTTTTTAAAATGATGTCAAACACAGCATATGTCTTTTTAGCATTAGTCGTTTAGCATAATCGTAGACACTTTTAGAATTTACAATGTTCCCAAACGTTATACTTTAAGGGTTCCTCTGCATTCGTGTTGCTGTTATATCATAGAACCTCACTCAGTATGGAGTTCATTTGAAAAGCTCAGTTCTAGACCACCATACCACTTTGACCACCCTGTATTATTGAAAATGTTTTTGAAGAAATTGTAGTGTCTCCCATAGTGCTCCATGACATCACACTCAGCATAGCAACAGCTATAATTACTATTTCATGTCCACAAATAAAATCTAAAATTAGTAACATTTTTAGATATGTGTTTTTGCAATTTTAAATGTGCAATCAATTAACCTCTTGTTTTTTTTTTTATTTTTTTAAACATAAATAGTATGTTTACTATGTGATTTTTGCTTCTGTGGTTGAACTTAGTTGTCTCGACTGTATTTTCTGAGAAATATGTGGCACTGAAGCTGCAATTTAAATTCATCACAAAGGAGAGATCACAGACAGGCCTCATATTATTCGATTAGAGAGAGAAAGGGTAGGAAAGGAAAACACTGTGTCCGTTTCTGTTTTTCCAGAAGCCTTTTATTTCTTACTGGGAGTTTTCTAGAAAATGTTTATTTTATCGAGGGGAGAGGGTCTGGTTTCCAGGAAGCAATTGTCATTCTCAAATTCCCCAGCTGAAAAATAAACAAGCCTTTTAGTTCTGAAGCAAAGAACTGATGCCATGACCTTAACTGCTTTGTTATTCCACGGTGGAACTTGACATATGCCAAGATCTACTATTCTCATCTCCAGCTGATAGTGAAACAAGGTCTTCCAGCACTGGTCCCATGAGTCTGGTACTGACCCAACCCAACTAGTCCCTAAAATTGGCATTGTTTAAAAACAGTCCTCATGAAGTTTCTTTGGTTCTTCTGATGGACTTAAATGCGATTTAAAAGTTCATTATGTAAGCTTTCTGTCTTCTTGACTTGTGTCAGATATGAAGATAAAATTAAAAGTGTAGATTTCACTGTATCCCAACCCACAAAAATGAGTCAAATAGCAGCAAGACATTGTCTGAGACTGGTCTCCTTGTTTACGATGAAATTTTCAGAGCTTCAGCCAAGCATTGCGGATGTGATGATAGATCTCCACCCCAGTTTAACATTACTTCCAAGCTTCGATAAACATTGCAAGCAGTAGTGCCATGAATAAATATTTATGTTTCAACTATCTACTATGATGTTATATCGAAAAGCTAAAGTTGGACAATTTCTCATAAATTTCCCTATATTATTTAACACAGTACCTGATCCTAATATTACATTATGTTACAGCTGATAGTGTGTTTTTAAATAGCTATGGTATATCGTGGATTTAGTTAGTGAGGCTTTTTAGGTACAGTACCAGTCAAAAGTCTGGACACGGGGTTTTTTATTTTTAGTATTTTTCACATTTTAGAATAATAGTATAGACATCAAAACTATGAAATGACACAAATTGATTTATGCAGCAACCAAGAAAAGTGTTAAACAAATCAAAAATATCTTCAAACTAGCCAAAAAATATTTTTAAAAAACATTTTTGAAAGCGTTCATACATAGGCATCAACTTCACTATTGTTATTTGTCTAAGAAACAAATTTAAACATAAGTCTTTAGATCAAAATGTCTTTGAGTGCATGTTTCCCATTATCTCACTCAATTGCATCCAAACTTTTGACTGCTACTGTACAAGGCAAAGTTTAGAGCCTGCCACCCCATAGCCAAGTCATTCTATTCATGGTATATCATGGCTTCAACCGCCTTATCACTTTCATGAAAACTTTATTATATATTTAAATATGAAATGTTTAAAAATGACATCTTTTTAAACATCCCAAGTTATGGTTCCTCTCAACTCTTCATTTAGCTATGGTTCATGACCATAGTACTATTCTGGCCTTGTAATCAACCCATACTCAGGTTCTCCCAGTCATTTTTTTTTCTTATGAATGACTGACGGACAGGTAGCTTTTAGGATAGTTCACTTGACAGTGAACTATCCACTTGATAGTTCTTTGACCTGGTACTTAGCTTACTAACATTCGTCACCTTATAATATACAAAATGAAAGCAAAAAAACAAAAAAACAAAATTTTAAATCATCTTAGCCTACTAACCAACATTAGTTAGCTAGAATCAGATGGCTAAGTATGGATGCCATGCTGTTCTCCAGAGCTTCCTGATACTTTGAAATAGTTGTTGTGACCACTGAAACAGAGCTAGTTACTTTCTCTCACCTCCAGTGGTGCATTTGTCCATTGCTATAGCTGGCTGCTTCAAAAGCACAGCAAGGCTATGATCAGCATAAATAGCTTGCTGGATAGATATTGAGTGAATGGGCTGCTTTACGAGTGCTTTATGAGTACTGTCCTGGAAACCAGTCTCAGGTTTGGTAGAGGGCAGACAGATTTAGCGGAAGAGGAGAGAGAGGGAGAGAGAGAGAGAGGGAGAGAGAGAGAGATAGACAGAGAGAGAGGGAGAGAGAGAGAGAGAGAGATAAGCAGCTAGCCTCTTCTTATCAATTCACAGTAACCAAAAATATAGTTGTTTAAAGATTAAACCCTGCTGGCTTTTCCAACATGTCAGTGTAGTACCACTTTTAAATATCAATGCACTGCAAGATGACTTGCCTCTGCCATTTTGTCATGTATCTAGTTGGTTTATTAATTTCACATTGGCCACACAGATTAAAAGTAGCTTGCTAACTAACACTGAAACCCCTATTGTAACCACACTGTATGGTAGATTGTTCATTATAAGTAAGGTCTTAAAGTAAACAGACTTATCAAAGCTTACATCAATACCTGCAATAAAGTGCTGCAACCAAAAACTGTGCTAAATTTCTTTATTGATCTGGATGGGTTAGCATTCTGCAGACATATCAATGTGAATGGAATCTCTGATAACATGAATCCATGTATTCAAAATGCAAATGCCTGCTGGGCTACAATATCACTGCCAATATCATTATTGACAATACCATTATCAATACCATTATTGCGCTTCTATTGCTACGGAGGTTCTATTGTGCATCTGAGGAGACAAGAAGACTGATGAAATGTCAAACATATCTTGCAAGAAGATTTCTCAGTTTTTCGGTCATGCTGATCATTTGAACATCGCTCTGCTAGCTTGTTTAATATTCTTTGTCATATGAGATACATCATTACTTGGCAGAAGATTCTTCAGCAATGGTGTCTGATAAGAGAAGGGGTGATGATATGAAAGTCACATGATACTGTTTCTTGGAGGACCATCTGAGGGTGGGCATGGTCTCTTGCGGTATTCTGGGATGTGATGCATGATCCAGCCTGCTGGGACCAGTAAACTGATCGCAAACATCGCCATTGCAAACAGTGTTTGCTGTGGAGAAAAAGGATAAAGAAACAAGATACAAAATTGGAATCTGACAGACCTTGTACCTTGGCAGGACTTCTGATTCACTACTGGTCTGAGAAATTTCAGATATTGATAAGCACGCAGATGCACAGGCAGGCTAATATCTACACAGATACATAGATAGACATGGAATGGATTGTACTGCGCTTGTTTTGCAAGGAGGAAACTGAACAGAAGGCATGCTGTGCGTTTGCTGAGTCATTCTGTAATTCATCCTGTAATTCATCATTTATCTTTCTAAATAGCACATTTTAAAATAGCTACTGGAGGACCTGTTAAGGAAAACACAAAGGCTCCAGGTCATATCAAGCCAAGGGGTTTATCTTCCTTTATCTGTGCTTTTGCAACTGTTTAATGTTGCCCCCAGCTGTGAGGCTAGCAGGATTATTTATTTTCATGTGGATAATTTTCAAATTGAAGGTCTCTGTGGTTTATACTTCAATGTTTTTTTGGTTCTGGTCATGTGCCCTAAACCAGATACTTAGCTCCCACTGGGATGTAAACAGCTGGGAGTGCTTCCTGATTCTTTAGTGCCTTCCCTGACAGCAGTGCTCTTCTATACACAAACCATGTATGGCCCTCCGAAAAGACACGCTCATTTCAGTAAATGCTATCAAAATGCTACCTTAATGCTATTCTGTTTGGTTCACAAATAGCAAAAATTGATAGTGATCAGGTAATATTTCGTTGCAGAGATGTGTAGAGGTAGTCTGCAGATTTTTTTGTTTAAAATGTTACAGTCCCAAGCCAACATACTCATAACCTCTGTAAATTTTAAAGCCATTAACCATACTATCAATTTTTTGAGAGAGCATCTAAAATTGATTGCATCTCATATTTCATGCATCAGGCTTTCTGCTAGGATTTTTTCTTGCCGTCCGGTGTCCGGAAAGAATTTATTTTACTGGACAAATTTGAAACTTACCAGTCACGTTTCAATAACAGTCTATGTTGCAAATGCAAATATAATGTACACCTAGGTTGACGAAAGAATGACAACAACCTCAAATCAGTTTGACTATTTAATGAACAGCAACAATTAAGCAAAACGAACAGTAAAGATTGAACAAAACCTCAACATTAGCCGCTAAATTGTAGGGTATTACAAAACATCTGTAACCTGTAACATCTGTAGCCTGTTTAAAAAAAGGCTAGGCCTACATGGCATCAAATGTAGCCTATAGGCTACCAGGTAACATTTTATTTTCTCCTTTTTTTCATTGCGGCAAAGTCCTCTGCTGCCGACTTGAAATCAAACGTGTCCAATGTGTCTTTGCGGCTTTGCCGCGTCACTCTCTCCTCCTCCAGACGACTTTGCAGTGCCGTCTTAATTCGATTCTGCAGAGAGAAGCCCCTCTCTGCACCCTTTTGGGGGAAAAAGTACTGTAGGCTGTTAATAGGCTGTTTCGCTGTCAAAACACAAATGTCCTGTTTAGGGATAGCCTTCGTTATAGTTACGTTTTGTATGAGCATTGTTAATGGACATTTTGACCAGCGAGTTCTTAATTTATCGGTTTTTTATTTATAAATTTTACCAGGCAAAAACTGGTAATTACCGGATAATGGAAACCCTATCATGCATGACTTTCACCTCACTTCAGTCCTGAATTTGCATTTCCAGGACAAATTGTTCCTGTATTCCTCCTATATTCGTCCCCTTTCCCTTTTGATTGAGTGCTGTGAAAACCTAGTTCAGATTTCTAGGTTTACCAGACAGCTCATGTCATCAAACAGGTTAGAACAGATGCCTTAAATTCCACCGATATGGGTATCTCCAAGTCTTCCTGTGTGCTGTCAGTTCAATCTAAATATTCAGGAAGACCGCCCTGTCCTCAGATGGCCCTACTCTCTGCCTCTCATTTCATTGCAGTATATCACAGTTGTAGCTGCAGCCTGTGGTCCTACGGGTTTCATTACGTACATCAATTTTACGATGAACCCCCTCTCAATGCCCTGAGGATATTGCAGTCTCAGGGCGCAGAACCAATGTTTCCGTCATGAAGCATCGCCACTCCCATTTCAGTGTGAAAACTTGGTAGCACTGAATTATAAATCACAAATAAATAACACATCTCTGCAGAAATTAATCTCATTTTAACTCACCACATTACAGGACATGAAGCCATTTGTCATGGATGCCCATGTTAAAAGCTCTGGTGATGCATATACACTGTACATCTTGTAAGTATATTGTAGTCAAGCATATTAAGTTAGAGTGATTACCTTCATGAGCTGTTATATCTGCTAGCATGTTTTCCACATTGTAGAGATGCTTGCTAATTGTTTAGCGACATTGTGAGAATTTGCCTTTTTCAGCAAATCTAACATAAGCTTCTTTAATTTTGCATTGCCTGCCAGGCAATGAAAGCCAACTGCCATTGAGCTATCTGCCCTCAGAACTACAGACTTTCTATCAAGGGAACGTAACAAATACAACACCTGTTCAGACTTCACCTTTGCTCCCAGCATTTGGACAAATTGTATACCAAGCAGCCAGTATCTGATCACTCAAGCCTATACATGGAAGGTCATAGAGTCGCTCTTGCTAACTGTTAGTTAATATGAGTATGGGAATATGATTTACATTGCAATCAAATTTACTGTAGCTATGGTGATAAAGGGATTGTAAAACCCCCTGTTTCAGTGTGGTGCTGTTATACTCACCCCAGGTCCGATCTTGTCTTTGGGCGGCTTGCTGCTGATATTGGATCTACGTTCCTGCAGAACTACCTTGGCCCGGACCGGCAACACAGTTTGCATGAGCCCCCTCAGAAGTGCACACATCCTTCTCGCACATCCACTGAGCAGATACAAGCAGCCTAAGCTCCAGTCTCAAGAGTACTTCAGGACTTCCCCTCATATCCTGTGAGATAGAGACCAGACATCAGACGTAACCTCCCTGTAAGGAGACATCACAAGGAGGAGTCTTGATACACCCTGACACTCTCTTTTCGAATACCACCTCATACAGCCCAGATATGATAATAAAGTCTAGAGGGATACAACACAAACCCCTTTAGACCCAGCTCTGAAATTGTCAAAGGTGAAGACTATTATGCTCAAATGGTTTTGTTTTTCATAAAAGTATAAAACAAATTGTACATTATTGATGTAAAAAGTGTGCATTTATTTTGATCATTTATGATTCTCTCCCACAAGACTTACATTTATAGCTCTCTAAAACACTGTATTGTGGACATCATCTGTTTTTAAGACATATTAATAAGCAGTTTTTAAGACCCAAATCCAATTGAACTGCAATGCATTTTGTCCTCACCTTAACTGCAATATGAATTAAATAAATGCAAAATATTCAGGAATATTTGGTGACCTGTAAGGCACACATAGAAATGCACATCCTAAGGGCAGTAAAGCCAAGTGCGCATGACAACGGAAGCCTGTTGCTCCTTAAAAGACCAGCACCTGCTGCTACTGACTGTGTCTTCTCACGGGAAGCAGAGTGGTCTTCATCTACTGCACAATGGCATCTTTATCGTAAGTGATCTGTTTTTATGATTAAATTAGAAAAAGAACAACAACAACAGAAAATGAAGCCAGCTGTGCTGCTTCAGCTACCACAGGCCAGCAGGAGGTCAGTGGTATCACTGGAGCAGATGTTCCACAAACAAGAGCCTCTGGAAGAGCACACACAGCCTGGATTCTGTAAACGCACTTATCTGAGGTGGATCAGGAGGATTCAGTTTCCTCGATACCACCTCGTAGACCGTACACCTCAGAGATGACCTGTAAAATGAATGTACACCAGGGATATAGAATAGGAAAACTCAAAGGGAAATCACCATTCTGCCTCCATATCAGATACATATTTAGATGTGTAGTTCACTTTATTTTAAGGTGATTTTGACCCAGTTATAACAGTCTCAGATTTGCTACTAGTAGCTTTGAGTAAGCTCTTGGTACAGAGTTGGAGAAGGAAGTGCAGTATTAGAGACTTTATGTAGAATAAATCCAAAGAGTGCAATGTGTGTACCAGATGATTACAGACTTATAATGGATAGCACCTTCATTATATCCAACAGAGACAACCTACATTATCGGCAGTCTTTTTCCCTTTTTGACATGTTCCAATTTTCACAGAATAATTGAAATCCATTGAGACTGTACCAATAGGGTCACAAACAGAGCTTGATTGCGGACTTTTGTTTGATTCTGGGCCACAAAAAATATGAACTCTGAGGGAGTCGAGGTGACCTTCTGAGAGCTGTAAATATCCAAATGTGGAGTGCGGGTCAGATGACTGTCAACAGTGAGCAGAAACGGCTGTGCTCAGCCCCTCTTCATCCTAATCATTCTCAGACATACTGTTAACCTGCTGGCCATGCAGTGATATCACGTCTCCACAGAGAAACTCACAGATCAGCACGCAACCCTGCTTTCTCCCAGAATATGTCTGTGAATTAAGAGAATACGACCTTCATTTAAGAGCTATGATGAAAACAGGCAGACAGAAACTGATCTTGGGAAAATATTTCTTTGTGAAATATGCCAAAAATATGCAGTGTGCATTTTTCGTATGCAGTGTGTAGATCATTTCTTTTTATCATTTATTCCTGGATGTCCTTGGTTGGACACAAGTGCATTACTCAAAATAGGTGTCACAACTGGTCTGTGATATAAATTCATGGTGGAAACGTTTTTCATGAAAATATTCTGTCCCTGAACCATGAACAAAATGATCTGATAGCTCCGGAATATTTGGAATAATGTTTTAAGTTATCAGGTGAATACAAAACACAACCACGTCCCGTGTAAAGTTTATACGCAAAACATGTGTCATGTCGCCCTCCTTGGTGAGATTGCGGTACTACAAAACTTTCGGTTGCAGGCAATCAAAAAATGAAAGATTGGAAAGGAGTTTTAATTCAGTTCCATGTTTGTTTTCCCCCCGAAGAATGAGATGACAAGATATTTAAAAACTAGGATGTCAGCTTTGACATGAGTGGTGAAGGTCAGCTCTGACAACCCAAATACAGGTCATTACCTCCACAACACGAAGGAGAAAAGGGTCGATGATAAGACTAACGATATTCTAAAAGGCCAGACTGTCACAAGCAGATGACTGCTGACCGAAAAACTGCTGTACACTGTGCAGCCATTCCACGGCCAGGCAGTCTGCAGGGACATTTAAGGACACAGCACCACCGTCCCTCATGTCTCCATGGAGCAGAGCCCAGATTAAGGTGCTGCACTCTGTGTGCCCTTCTCTGAGTGCAGTGTGTATTTGGCTTTCAAAGTATTCTTTAAGACCTATACAGGGTACTACCTTGGCAAGGAATGAATTATGTCATTTGCTGAGTGTCTCGCAAAAGGTCAGTAAATGCCACTTTTAGAACACTTTTTTATTTAAAAGTATGATTCAGCAGTGGACTTAAACCTGAACCCTTATAAGATGACGATAGGCTGATTATAAGAAGTATTATACTGCTGGTCTCTGCTAACAGACTACCAAAATTGCAACGTGTAAACCTGTCATTTTATTGTATATTACTGTAGAGTATTCTTTCACTCTTTATTGTAGCACTTCTTTCAGTATGACACTAGTTTTTCGAGGCACTATGCGACGGATTGCCACATTTTCAGATACGATCTGTTCTTCTGTTTTTTCCGTCGTTCATGCCAGCTTATGAGTGATTGTGTGCGATGCTTTGTAAAATCTGTCTGCATAAGGCCGTCTGGCAAACGAATGCAAATCTAATTTAATATTGATAGTAATAGACTTTTATCACTACAGTGTGCTTGCATTATTCAATAGACAATAATCATAAAATAAGGGAAACCAAATGTTTAGCATACAAAATCTTTAGTTAGATGTGAGGTAGACCTGGCCACTATTAAATGAACAGTTCAGACGGGACAGAATCCCGGCCTCTCATGATTAGTCCGGCCAGCCGATGCCTGCGTGTTTCTGCATGCGTCCCACCTATTTTGCAGTAAAGATTTTTGTCAGAAGTTTAATTCTTGCGATGCCAGCCGCTTGCAGCTAGTGGGAGCCCGCGGTTGAAATGCTTAACAAAGCAGACAGTGTCGAGTTTCGCTACTCTGTAGCGTCTTCTTGAACCAGGCAGCAAGCAGCTTCAGGATAGGCCGCACAGCAGAAAGCTATGGGCTGCAGGAAAATAAAGCAGAGGAGAAAACCCCACGTCTTGAGTTTCTCTTTTCAAGAAACAGGGACTAAAATCCTCGGAAAAGTCGAGGCGAAGTGGAACTGATCCGGTGTGGGGTTTTTGGGAACTCACCGCAGAAACGCATGCAAGGGTTTGACGCGTGTTTTACTGGCTTTACGCCGTTTTTATGTGGAAATCAAAAACTTGTCTGGCAACGAAGAGAACCAGAGAGAAAGACAGAGCTTCTGTTCTGCAGGATCTGAGACTCAAAAAGCACGGAAGAAGGCAAGGCATCGTGGAGCCATCAGACTAGGTAAGACTTGACCACGTCGAAGTATCCCATGTGATTTACAGTTTAATTAAATTTATTTTTCATGCAAAAATTACCACTGGGTAGCTACCACTGTAGCTATCTATATGGCTTGCTTGTTCTCATGCTAGCTACCCAGTCGAATTAAACTGTTTGTCTCAAAGGAAAAACTGATCTAAAAGGCACACAGACGAAGATAAATAGCTGACGTTATCTGAATTATCTAACCAGCTAGGTAAATTTACTGTGAAGATATCTAGCTGACGCCAGCGAGCTAATTAATTAGCCAACCAACCACCTAGCCAGTCAGCTAACATTTTCCTCTCGTAGTAAACTATGACTCAAAGCTAACACGCTAGCTAGCTAACGTTAGGTCCGAGTAATGTTTAAAGCAGACTAGGCAACGGTTTCTGCACTTCGCTTTCGTGTGCCAGGGGGGTTGACTTAAATGCACAGCAAAGTCGCCTCCTAACCAACAGTCAGTTAGAAATAACAGCAAGCTTTTTTATTAATTGGGGTAGCTACCTATACCCACATTTGGGTTTTGGCTTATTGGATGGTTGACGTTAGCTAGCTCGTTTGCTAAATTACACCCACTTGTCCCAACACCGTTATGGACGTTAGCTAATGAGGAATGACTGGATAACCAGCGCAGAGGCAGCTAGCTAGTCAGCTAACCGAATCTGGGTATAACTAGCTAGCTAGAAATAATAGCTTTGGATGGCTACCTAACTATTATATTCACCATGCATTTAGCAAGAGAGCAGTTTGTTTGCGTTTGACAGATGTCATAGATCCATAGTGATCTAGGAGAAACTAATGCAATCAAAACCGATGATATTAACAGTTAAGTTGACTCGCTTGCTGCCTAGCTACGTTGCTAATAATAGCGGTTAATGCTACAAGTCGGACACATCTGGATCACTAGCTGTGATAGATTCCCGGACCAGCTGGGTTAATAACTGGTTAGCTTCCTTGCTGTCTGCCTTGTCAGATTCCTTTCCGGAGGCAGATAACTACCTGAGTGAGCAGAGTGCTGCATCTACTTTTTGAAGCTTTCGAGAAAAAAATAAAAAAGCGAGATAATTTGATTTGTAGTAGCATATAACTAATCAAATGAAGGATTTGTCAGTAATATTGTATTGTTTGATTACCGTGGGCCGCCTGTTACCTCTTAATGAGAAGCGCTCTGTTCATTATTGATGAGTTATTCAGGCATATATATATATATATATATATATATATATATATATATATATATATATATATATATATATATATGCTGATATAAAATATAAATTTTCATTTTTCATTGGCAATCAGTTGTGGTTAACAGTGTACACGATTCACCGCAGCCTGTATTGACATGTTAAAGTTCGATCCTGTAATCTCCAGCCAACCAGCTAAGGCAAGGTGGAATTCATATTTCAATGACTGTCACTTTTTTTTTTTTTTTTTTAGAAGAACTGATAAGATCTTTTCATTAATCCACTGATAAACATGACCCGTAATCTGATCACGGATTCGTTGATTTACTAGTTTTAGACAGGATTCTTGACATAAGTTTACTACGCAGTCAGTGCCGTACAGATAAATTAAACATTCTGTTGTGTGGAACGCAAAGTTATTCCAATTTTGCTGTTCTGAAGGCATCCGTGCGGATGTATTAAAATCTTACATAATGACAGACAGTTTTTATAGTTTTCATAACTGTTACTTAAGCGTGTAATAAGAATCACTGTTATCTGTTCAGTGATGTATGGTCACTGTTTTGTACATTTAATATTTCATATTTTTGTTTGTAACTGGCGATGCTCAAATCCACCTCCATACACTATGAAAGAAAATAGTTTATTTCTCAGTTGTACACTTTATCTGGAACAAATTCTTTTGTTTTAACAGTGATACATTTGGTGCTTGGATAGCACGGGTCTAATAATAGCAAATGGCACCCCATCTGAATGTAGAATGGATACTTAGCAGCCCTGGTAAATTTCCTAATGTGCATTTAATTCATGGAATGAATGTGCAATGAGTCCATGACACCCAAGTGTTCATTAGATAGTGTAATTTATGGAACTCCGGTGGAGTGTAAATGGGTTGAGATGGAGACCGCTGTGAGGTGGATTCATCCTCATTCTCACACTGAGGCCTAGGGTGTATCCCTCTGTTTATTAATACGCCACGTCTCCTTAGCGGGCACAACCTGTTGACTCTCCAATTCTCACTCTCACGGAGCTTATTCCTGACAGTACATCAGCAGGAATTTGGTTGAGAGGACTCTGTAATGTATGGTAATACCTTGATAATAAAAGTAATGATTATTATGGGTGATAGTCCTGTCTTTGCAGCATATCAACTCTCAGGGATTAGGCAAATTTGAAGCATTGGGCTTGGGCTGTCATAGCTATAGAGTGGTGCGTCGGGGCGCTGCGCTTGACAGATAAGGCGGCGTGCACGAGCCAGACGCATGGGGGTTTTCCAGCATAGCAAGTGCCGCCTGTCCTCCCTCGCCGGTCTTAAATTACAAGCTGACGCTGGTGTTAATTTCAGAGGCTGCTCCAGGCGAGGGACTTCATGTTATGACTGAGTCAATAAGACAAAGTGCATGTGTATGTTTGACTGCTACAAAGATGAAGGACACGCAGGCGGCACTTAGGGATTCGTGGCCTCTGGGAAAGATTTGAGCGCCGGTCCACCGCAGCACGGGTTTTGGCTGCGTTTTACAGGGCCACTGTTTTCTCCTCTGTAGCGCTAATCCATTTAGATGCAACGCCGGCGAGGTGAGGGGGGGAGTTCTCCTCGGTAACTCTGCTGGCAGGGACAGGGCGCGGAGCAAGCTGTGAAAAGTTGCTTTGAGTTCAGCAGGTCGGGAGCTCTGACACAGCAGCACAAAGCAGCGGTCAAGGCTGGACTCCTCTCCCGGAGACCGTGGCTTTATACTGCAGGCTGGGTACTGCTGATGTATCCTTAGTCAGGGGTGCTTTGCTCAGATTTTTTTACCCAAAGTTCAGTTGTACAGATTTAAGGTCAGAACCTTTAGTTAATTCTGAGCTAAATGAATATAAATGAATAGATTTTTTTAATGACCATGAGGATTGGGGGAGGTTATTTTCCCTTATTGGATTGATAATTTGGCCTTTTTTTACATCAAGCTTATTAGACATGGTATGTCATCCAGGGAAACACATTAAGCCATAGGAAATATTGTGGAATTAAACCCTGAATTCGTGCTGGTTTTATTGGTGAAATGTTTTTGCCTTGTCTTTCTCCTCACTGTATTTGGGTACTAGTGATTTACGTGCACAAAATTACAAGTATGGGTTTGCATTAGAGTGCTTCGCTTAGACACCTGATTGCAGTGGTTCTGGAACACGGTCGTCCTACATTTTTAAAATATGCACCCCCTTTTTAGTGGACCAAGGGATAAAAATAAACAGTAAGTGTCCTTCTCAATATTAAAGATGATGTTCTCATTTTTGGGAGCTTTAAAAATCACATATGCTTTGGAAGATGTGAAACCTATTTTAATTATTGCACCCTCAATATAATTTAGCAAAGATGTTAGACTAGAAGCCCATTAATTATCTCCTTTATGGCTGCTTGTCCTTGGAGAGCATATTGGCTTTTAGGTAGAGGTTGTTTTAAGGTCCATAAACATATACCACAAAACAGCGGTGTCTGTTTAATGGAAAAAAACTGTCACTTTAATTTTGTTTGTACAAGTATGTATTTTTGCTAAATTTAAGGAGGATGGATAGGGACAACAAACAGCTGAGTTTTCATATCCTAGATGAAATCATTCGGTTTTCTATTATAATAATCAGATATCGTAATAACCTTTTTAGGAGTGTACATGTATCAGCCTCTACTTCTCACTTACTAATGGACAACAGTTCTGAAAGGAATACTTAGAAATGAAACATTTAAAATAACAATGAAAAATAACGTAAAATATGACACTAAATATTGAAATTCAGGCCCACAGTCTTCCTGTCCTTTCCAGCAAATGTCCCATCAATCACGTGGGGAAAAAATTAAGTAATAAAAGCGTGCTATCTGAAATTGAACTGTCAGGAATGTTTGAGTAGAATCGTTGTGCTGCTGATGAGGTCCTACCTGTGGTTCTGTGATCTGCCCCTACCTCTCCGTTTCCTGCCGAATACGGGCAGGTTTCTTAACTGCTCCTGACAGATTAATTTGTGTTCTTCTCGGCTTTCTTCATGTTTCTTGACTAGCGATGGAAAACCAGTCTGTTAACGTCAGTCGGCTCGGGTCACTGTGCGACCATGAGCAAACTGCCAGAACGAGCGGCTTGTCCAGGACACGCGTTGGTGGCTTCAGAGCTTTATTGAAGACCAGCATTGGGGGCAAAGGTCATGGCAGGCCCTTACCATCACTCCTAATTTGATTACCGCCTTCACCAGAGCAGGACTTCGACCAACCCGATGATTACACATTACAGTCAAGCTCTAGATGGAAGGTTGTCATTTCATGAGTAGAGGAAAGAGCCCACCGGCAAGCAGTGAAGCTGTCATTGGGTAGAGGGTGGTAATTTCTCTTTGGTGGCCCTGTCAGTTTCCATTTGGTTAGGGCTTAACAACAGAAATCCATAATCATGTTTTTAAGGAGCCTTAGAAGTGACAGTTGGGTAGGTTTTTCGTGGGTCTTCATGTTTTCTCTCAAGTCTTTCATGTTGTGGCTGTTGTTTTGCACCCAAAATTAGGTCTGCTGTTGTTGTGTACAATACAGAACAGAGAAGTGAGACAGGGGAAGCTGGGGTAATAACTTGGTCCATTCAAAGGTTTAGGCACACCCTCTGGTATGACTGGTTAGTTTATACTCCAGTGATGTCTTTGGCTTGATATGATCAGCACTGCCTATCCGCTACTAACAGAATATCGCCTAGTTGCCTTGCACTGTACAAAAGCCGTCCGTCACTGAATCATGTTGGGATCATGTTGTACCCCCTTTTGTTCTGAGGGTCTGTGGCCCCCTCAATAGTTGCCTGTATTCTGGTCTTTTCCGGTAGCTGTCACAACAGAAGCAGAATCGCAGGATGACAGGATACACAGAAAATTGGTTTGCAGAGTACTCTATAAATGCCTATTCTTGTAGCATTGTAGTTTTTTCCCTCTCTAGATGTTTACTACTTTGTCTGAGGAAAATATATAGCTTTCTGTTTGTTTATTGAAGAGTGTTTGGTGGAGAAACCTTTAGGCCTGTTGAGTCAGCAGACCTCTCTGGTGAGAGGGGAAAAAAAACAATCGCTGACAGAAAGTAAAAAAAAAATCTGGAGGGAGGTTGGAAGTGGTGTTTTAAGTACTGCTGTCATTATGAGAGTGTACTCTAATTGGCTCCTTGAAACCGTAGCGACAGTCTGAGGGGGGCTGGCTTTTGGGTGAGATGGAAGCAGGGAGTGTGCAACAGCCTCTTCCTCCATCACACTGGTGATTCATACCCTGCCCCATAAACAGGCTGTTTGTTTACTTCATTACAGACTTGCCCTTGACATGGCGGTGCCAGCTGCCGTGGTCACCATGTTAAGTGAGGTCTCTAATCGTAGCATACGAGTTAAAGGGGCTGTATCTGCTCTCTACTGCCCCCCTTTGGCTGATTCCACATGGTTATGGACTTTGCAGCATGGTTTTCATGCTGGCATCCCATAATTTGGGGATCAGAGGGTGTTTATTTTTTATATTAAAGTTTTAATTATGTATACTTTGCCTGGTGTTGTATTAATAAAAATTTAATGTATTTGTTTTATTACCTCTTGCTTTCTGATTGTAGCAGAGAATGATATCTAGTTAGACAGACATTGATTTTGTTATGTACAGCTTGGTAACTTCAGTAGCATTAATGACTTGCACCTTTCCAAGCTGAAAGGCTGTTTAGCTGGGATGTAGAGCAAGCTACATGGCTAAATAGCCAGACTGCTTAGCTAGGTAAAAAAGGCTAGGTAAAGTGAATTTCTCTTTCCTCTCATTGTGTACCTAGCTTGCTAAATGCAATCTAAGGATTCTAAAGCTGACTGTGGCCACATCTATCTCTCTTAAGTAGCCACAGGCTCATCATTGGGGATCTTCCCAATTGGAAAAGGAGCGATACCAAGATAACCACGCCTGTGTGACCACCCAGCTACTAATTTTAGTATGTCTAGGTGTGCTGCTGGTCATTATCTGATAACGCTGGAGTGTGTCCCAGATTTACGCTTTTATCTCTTCCTCTCACTTGCCTTCACTTGCCAGGCAAGAGGGTACTTCTGTGACAGTAGCAAAATGATGCTCAAAGCGCTCACTTGGCAGAGTGTAGAGGAGGCATTTGATTAGTATGCAGTCACAGTTTGTGTGGGGCAGTTAAGAGAGCATGCTGGGAAAACAGTAAATTGAGTACATTGTCTTTGATCAAAATCGCATAATAAGTAAAGATGCCGCATATTTCTGAATTATTACACACTGCTGTTCTTTGGATGAGAGGGCGCTGGACCTTCATTGTTCCTTTCTGTCTGTCTCTCTGTCTGTTTTATTAGAGTTTTATGTGCTCAGTGTGGCCACCATTTTTGATGTATGTCAACCCATAACAGCACTCGCTTATTCATTTCACATTTAGCACTTTTGTCAGGCGTGCTCTGCAGAGACGTGCAAACTGCTTGTCACAGCTCTGTGGCCACATTGGGCAACACCCAGCGGTCAGAGAACACCAGTATAACTTTTCATAGCACCGCTTGACCCAATTTGGCACATTTATTGCTCATACAGTCTAGCTGTGCTACAAATGTGTTTTTCACACAGGGGCATAACTTCTCACAAAATGCATGAGTTTCTGGCATTTGTTGCTTTTATCAGGGATTACTGGCCTTATTTGTTCTTGGTCCCTGGCCTACAGACAGTCACCAGCCATTTGGTTTGAAATCCTTGTTGTTTGCCAAGCAGTTATTATGTTGATGTTGTTCTCTGTTATTATTTAGTGTAATTTCTTTCAATGCAATTCATTCCCTCCACCCCCTCCCTCATTATTTTAAAGGTTACATCCTCTTGTGAAGAGTCTTTCGGTCGGTCTGGTGTCTGTCAGAGTGAAAGAGAGGATGAGGAGTGGGGGTTGGATTGGGAGCCGGGCCCGTCCGTGGTTTCGGTGTGTGGCGCAGCGGCGGCGAGCGAGCCGTCTCTGTCACCGTGCCGGCGGTGGTGAGCGGGTGCGGGGCCAGCTGTTAGCGTGCACGCTTCGCCGTCCGTGCGCCCACTTCGGGGATTTCGCCGTCTGGCTGGCTGGCTGGCTGGCAGGGCCTTGTGGGATGACAGCCGAGACAGACGCAGACCGACTGCGCAGGACAGGGAGACCTTTTCCCCATCCGGCAGCTTCCGTCCCTCCACTCCTGCAAAACAACGCTGCACGCTCTGCCTAATCTGATTCCTGTGTAATATGCCATAGTGAAAATGGGGCCTCGCAGTGTATGACTGCAGCTCATTCGATTGGCTGATGTTTTTATTTAATTACTTTTTATTTTCCTCCTCCATCTCTTACTGGGCTGAGTTTTGGCTGAAACCCTCATGTCTGGTCGTTAAGGGAGGAGGAGAGAGCGGTATCATTCCCCACTTCTCAGAGCATGGTGTAGCCCCAGCTCTGTGTCCTGCTACAGATGTTTCTCGCCCCAGAGCAGGCAGTATCCCCTGAAAACCCTGCATGGGAGCTAATCTGAAAGGGTTCCTGCTGTACTCTTTGCAGGCTACCTGCCCGGCAGACAGCATCTCACCCACTGATGCGATTGCACCTCCCAGATACGCATCAGCTGCTGAAAGGAATTGTTTTCCTGTTTCCCTCGTTGAGGGTTTTGTGTCAGCGCTGTGGGCGCAGAGGCGGGCGTGTTGCGGGGGGGACAGGCGGGCGGGCGGGCCGCGGCTCTCAGGGCGGCAGGCTGGCCCTGGGCGCGCCTCATTAATCAGCGCAGTTGTAAAGCACAGGGCCGATGCGGCGGCAACGCGGGGGGATCCTACTTGTTATTCCCTGCGCTTCTCCTCCCTCTTCCCCTCCGAGGACGCCGAGCGGTTGTGTTAAACCGCTGCTCCGAGCGCTGGCTCGTCTGCCTGCTCTGCTGCAGATCCCTGCGTAAGAGCGGCGTCTGCGATGGCCGTCCTGCCGGACATCACAGTGCACAGGCTTTTGAATGTTCAGCGCTGGCCTGTGCAGTCACAGCAGCAAGAGTGGAATTCAGAAACGCAGTTCTAACACAGCCAGAAATTGATTGTGGAATGATGATTTAGGATCGCACAAGAAATGGTCAAAAATGTGCGCGCACACACACACACACACACACACACACGTAAATTGTATAACCTTGTCTAGCCTAACATTAGCAAAAAAGGCATTTACTTGCTTTTGAGATACAGGTGCAATTATTACAACGTTTGATTTAATTGAACCGGTGGGGTAGTAAAATTAAACGAATCCTTTGGCTTTGTTGCTGTACCTGCGATAAAAGAACAAATAGCCGAATAAAGCATTGATTCCCAGTAAAGATTTGATGAGCTGCTTAGATCAATGGACTAATATGTGCAGTAAAGTCAGGGGCAACCTCACCAGACAGACGACTCCTCAGATGTTTTCTCCTGCATCCGCAGTCTCTCACGCACGCACACACACACACACATTCTTCCTGATGTCAGCATTTGGAAGAAAAGAAAGATCTCGAGCATAAAGCCTAATGAAAGACAAATGAAATTAGTCACCATCTTGTGGTGATAGCAAGGGTATGCCGCTTCTGCCCCTATTAGGTAGTGATTACCCTAACGAGCGATTAAATGCTCTTAATGAACTTGTTAGCTGAACTGTGGCATGAAGATCCAGGGGAAGGAACACTTCAGTGCCCCCCGCCATTCCACTCCCTACAGTACAATACTAACATAGTATGGTAGAAACCCTATTAAATGCAGTGGTGTCTTCATCTTACCATCCTATACATATTTCCTGCTTGAAACATTAGGGTTGTCCCCCACTGCTCCTCTAATTGAGAGAAATGATATCATAGATTTGTCACAAATGTCCCCTCAGAGAAGAATGCAGGGAGACAATGTGGCTAATCTCTTTGTTTCCAAGCGTTAGGCTAACTGCATGGGGTCTGCAGCTCCGTCAGGCTACAGTAGATGAGCGCCGTATGCATGCAAAAGCCTACAGAGGCAGGGGCGGGGAGAAGAAATGTTTAGTTTGCATGCATCTTTTGGGGCTCGGTAAAAACTCAACCCCTTTCGTCGAATCAAAGAACACCACAGCAGTAAATGCAGGCGGAGGAAAGTCGTATGAAGTCCTGATTCGCAATACGCGTGGTTTGAATGAACTAATGTGAAAGTATAAGTGCCCTGTGTTGTGTTTTTACTGGAGCCTAAAAATGCATATAAATAAATCACAGAATTGCTTTGAAGAGTGTGAGAACAGCTCAATGAGGCTCTCAGATCAATGGCTAATGTATGTAGTAAATATTTGAAAGCTGGAGGAACTCCTGGCTCGATTACCCTCTTGCATCAGCAGAATCTTGGGGGGGAAAAAAAAACACATAGAGGATGAAGCATGCAGTAAGGGATGGCAGTAAGGTTTGATGTCAGCTCTCGGGGGGTGTGGTGGTTGTCAGGCTGGTATTGCCGCAGACTTTTAGCCTGGGCTTGGAGGAACATGTCAATTGCGCTGGCTAAAAAAGAGCTTGTCCTACTTACTGCGTAAGCACTGTGGCCTTCACCCTGAAACGCCGGGATCGGGTGCGATGGATCCTAATGCGTGAGTACGGAGCAGGATGACACTGAAGCTCGAGGAATACTTAATCCCACAGATTCCTTGCTTGACCTACCAGCAGAGTAATTGGAATGTGCATTTTGCTGTAGTGGTTTTATGTTGGTCTTTGGCAGTTTCACGCCTATCTGTTCCGACTACATTTTAATCAGAACTCGCCAGCACTAGAACCCTTTATATCTTGCTCTAGAGCTAAGCTGCATGGTTCCACCAGGGATTTTAGCTCCCCAGTTAGTTTTATCTTTCCCTTTCCGTTGTAGCCCAAAGTGTAAACCTATGAATGAAAGTGTTTCCATGACTTCAATGGTGTTGCCATGTCCAGGATTCTCAGTTGCCTTTGTGTGCCCCTCTTTGCCCAGAATGCTTTATCAGTGTATGCCTGGATTTGCAGCCAGCATGATAGGTTGCTTTTCTGCCCTTAATGAGAAAAGCTAGGCAATATCAATAGTCAACGTGGTCTCAGCTGTGCAGTGTTATATGTATAACGATTTCTACATTTATGTACTGCGTTTGTGTTCATGTAGTATATGAAAAGTTGTGAAAGGTAATTCATAATGTCATTTTTTGTAAATTTGTTTGGCCTTAAAGTAGTTTGTATGTTGTTTGAATTTTTAGTTTAAGTGCATTGAGTCCATCCTTCAGCTATAGCGTCATGTTTTTTGTGGCGATAGTAGCTTATTCAGGACCATGCTGTATGCTCTCACTCACTCATTTTTCCATATTGAAGACGATTAAGTCATACGCATTGCTGTGTTCTGCTTTACATTTGAGTAGAAAAGGTTAATTATCCTTAAATTAACAGGAGCGTGTGCGGTTGTCAAAAACAATGAGCATTGCCATGCTTTTTGTGTGGGTATTTGAAAACCAATTAAGAATCCCTAAATTAATATTCAACTCTTTCATACACGGACGCCTGAAAAGGCAGCTCAAAAGGAAGTCATAATAAAGTTAAAGGAGAGGAAATGCATTAAATTTGAATTTGCTACTTCCTAGTAGGCCCGTTCCTTCTCAGCGGTCTGAAGAGCGTCATCATTAATGCTGTGCGTAATAGGTGCTTGAAGGTGCTGAAACACTCCTGTCTTGTTCTTATCTAGACCGGGTATCAAAAGCAGCAGTTTGAGAGCGTTCCTGAAAGTACATATTGGATGGTGCTGCACTAAGAACCAGAAAAGGCAGCCTTTTGCAGGTGCTCCCTTACTGGAGTAATCACCGTTAGAAAGCTGAAGAAAGACCCGCTGTAGTGCCCCCCTGTCTGGGAGGTCATCCCTCCCTGCTTCTTGGAGGGAGACTGTGACGTGATGGAGAAGAGCATGGTAATGCCCCAGAGCAGTCTCGCCAACCACTGGGAGGTGTTTCCCCTCCGTCTCTTCTTGGACCGCATTCAAACCGCTATTAATTCATCAGGGCGGTAAAAGAAAACATTACGCTTCAGTGTGGATCTGCCTCTGCACATTTATGCATTTACTCGGTGGGTACCTTTTTCTGAGGTGGCTAGTAGAGCTTAGAAGACATAAGTACAAAACAGGAATAATTTGTAAGGAAGTACAGCCTCTTGCATAATTCAGTTACAAGATACTGCTTAAATATTAGGGGTGAGATCACTTGTGTGGGCAGCTGAGTTCTTGAAATAGAACAATGAACAATTGCTTTAATGTATTAAATGCAATAATGAGAGAGATCAGCAAATAAAGCTTGGTTTTCTTTGAACTATCGATTTAAATAAAAAATTCACTTTTAAAAACGGGTGTTGTACCAAGATAGACAGCACGAGGCTTAAGAGGGAGGGAGCCGCTTTGAACCTCTCACATTTTTTTATTTATTTTTTTTAAATACAAGCCATCCACAGCAATGGGAAGTGGGTGGGTTTGAGGTTTTGAAAGGTCTGGGTTGTGAAACCATAGCAACATATTCATTCTCTGAACCGATACAGAATCATGTCCACTGCGCCATCGAGAAGAAGCACCATATGGAAATGTTTTGATAAAACAGCTGAAATGGTAGTTGTGAGCAGCATTTGCAATGCAAAGCAACCATAAAAAAAACCCACTCAATGCAACACCACATGCAGTTAAAGTCTGCATATAATCCGGCCGCAGTCGTACGCAGAGCTGTATATTCAGAGAAAAACGCACATCTCTTCAGCAGAATCATTATTGTAAGCCATAGTGCCACTGAGCTCTGTTGAATGTCAGGAATTTTGCAAAGTTGTGTAATTTGCCCTTACATATTTCAAATGGGTCTAATATTTGTAGGGTGAGTGTCCAGCGAGCTTCTGACTAGAGAAGTGTTCTGATCTTATCATCCCCTCTCATTACTTTCTCTTCTATCTGTAAAGAAGATGTCTGACACTTCTCACCAAAAAAAAAAAAAAAAATTAACAGCAGGAGCAAAACTTACAAAAACAATTTCTTTTAAAAACCAACCAAAAAAGGAACACATCTTGAATATAGAGCAGACTGCTTGGGGGGGAAGTGAGTTTTTGTCTGTAGCCACACACCTGCGTTTAATGCCTGCTGATTAGGGCAGGTGTGGACCATTTGCCAATAGCTGGTTCACATACATGCACAGACAGTGATAATTACACATTACACACTTAACCTGTTTGTAATGATGTTGATGGAACAAGATCTGCCTGTTATTAGATTTGAATTGGACTGAAGACAAAGGTGGTTCTTTACTTTTTACATTGCAACAATTAATCAACATTACATCAAAACAAACAAGCAGTTTTGGGGGATAAGTGAGGGCTTTCGGTCTTGTGTCTATGAAATAAATATTTCCATTCTTTGCGTTGCTGTTTTGTATTCTGCTAGAAAGCCAATGCCTTGCCTTATATTAAGTTTATGATTAAATTTCATTAATCAGTTGCTAGAAATAGGCAGGGTTTCCCCTCCTGAAAAATTTCTTCCGTCACCTTGACGGAAAGGGTCAAAATGTGGCTGCAACGATCGAAATGTTTTGGCTACAGCTAGTGGAAACAGCTGGACATGTGACTGGCCCTCACTAACTTACTGAGTGACTTGCTCTCTCACTCACTAGTGTGGAAGGAGGTGAAAAGGACAGCGAATCAGTTTCAGCTATTGCACGCTTACTTGTAAGCATATTTACCTGGCAGTTTAACGGCTAAATAGTTGCTTGTCTTTTCATATATGTGTTGTCCATATATTAAGTTTTGACAAGTAATTTATTTGCATCTCGATATTATATTTTTTTGTTCTGCTTTGTGTTGGTTTACACAAAAACAAATAAGTGAAATAATAAATATGTGAAATGCCTTCACATATTTCAAAAAACAGTGATTTCACATGACAAACACATACTGCCGTGGGCTAAAACTGTTTATGAAGTGACTGTATCTGTAAGTAAAGGTTTTAAGAGTTTAAATATAGTCATTTTGAATAAAAATAGTATTTCTTGGATTTTTTCGGTTTACCACTCTCACGTAGCTGGCTGTGAAATGGAGGAATGAGGTATTGGGGAATATACATTATCGCAGCAGATAGGCGGAAACATCTGGAATTGGCATCAGACCAGAATATCGCTAAAAACAGGCTGGCAGGTGAAAGGATTGGATGGAATAAAATGCAGTTTTCACCGTGACTTGGAGATGCACTCAGCTATGCATAAATTCATGGTGAGATGTGTTGCGTTTAAACAGCGGTAGTTAAATGATATAAATGAACAGTCCATTAAGTTTGAAACAAACATGAACGGTGGCGTGGGTGCACACAGACTTATGTCAATTCCAGCCAATTTCCTCATACCAACACGCACAGCGCTGTTTACTCACCAGCTGTGGAGATGCTGTAAATCAACTAAGCCAGAATGCCTGGATAATCATGTGCATCAATATGGTCTCTAGTAACAAATGCAGATAGGTAGTAAGTGGTTTTAATTGGACCCACGCCGAAAAAGACTGCTATGCTAAATGGAGAAGAAAGTAAAGAATGTATTTTATTTAATATTTTTTTCTGTTTATTGTTATATAATTTATTTCTTGTGTTTTATCAACCCCCTAACTTTTCATTGCTTTTTGAGTGGTTGCTGTTGTAATGCCAGGGGGTCATAAGGAAATGGATTTGCGTTTTGTCAAAGTTATCTGAGAAAACATCACTTCGCAAGGCTCAGTGACCAGGTTTCCACCAACCCCGACCAGCCCTGACTGAATGTGCCCTTGGTAGACCCGGCTGTCTCCGAACGAAAGCCAGCAAACGCAGACAAGCAAGCTGTGCCAACCTGATTTCGGCATGCGTCCCGGCTTGTAGGGACAAATTGGGGTGTGTGCAACCATCTGAAAGGGCTATTGCGCTCAGGACGTCGGAGAGGGTCTGTGGTCGCCCCTTCACAATTCCCTCCCCACTGTCCACTCTCAGCGGGCATTTCATCCATCTCTGTGGATGGGAGGATCTTCACTACTGGGCTTGCATCCATGTTTTGCTTTTTGAAAATGGCCCCTCTGAAACCATGGCATGTCCATGGGATGCCTTGCACTGAAAGTGATCATCAGCTCTCAGCTCATAGCAGAAGGTTATATTTAGAATTTGAGGCTGTTTTTTCCCCTTTGTTTTAGGCAGAGGGATTTGGGGAGTTGTTAGATTGCTCCCCCTTGCCTTGATGTTCTACAGTCTGAGCTGTGGTGTCTTCGTGTACTCTCTAATTGTATGCATACAAAGGTTCTGGGCCTTTGTTCATTGTTGTAACTCATGAGAAAGGGTTTTAAGCCTTGAAATTCATTTTCACTTAAAAGTTGCACCTCGGAGTGAGTTTGTAAAGGTGCTGTAAGAAACTGCAAAGATTTGGGACAAACTGTCAGACGAATAAATGGTGTTCCTGACGTTGTTGCTGTGAAAACCGCTTGATGTTCATGAATGCACATGCTGACGTTGAATTCCAAATATGGACATAGTTTGTCTTCACTGTCACTCCTCAGCAATTAAAGTTGTGCCCAATGGGCTGTGAGGAATAGCATAGTGAAAATATCCCCCATCCTCTGTGAGTGGTGCACAAGTCACGAGTCACATCCTAACTTTGGATATTGACAAAGTACAGATTGGGTTGTAATTATAATTTATTCCTGACATCTTAAACCTGTCACTGCTTACGTGCGTGTTATTGAATGTCAGCAGAGGTCAAAATTAACGTCGCTGTTTCTCAGTAATTTTACAGAGATAAGAGCTTTGAAATGTCTAGGAGACATTACTAGCTAGTTAGAAGAACATGTTTCAAAAAGCAGAAGAGTGTCCCTCCAATTGACAAGGCTGACACCAGTAGGCACCGCTACATGCTGCTTGTAGCTCTCAGCCATAATGGATCATAGTTTAACCTACAACTGGAGAAAAGTACCAGCCTTGCTAATTAAGCTCAGCAGGTGTTCAGCACATGCTGCCCTTTGGGAAAATGCATGTCTAAGGCAAGTTATGCTTAGAATAGTTATCACATGACATGAGTCTGCGTCTCAAAGAGTCAGAGGAATAGAAAGTTCCCATTAAACAGTCAGATAAGGAACATGTTAAAATCTTTACATTTGTTCGAAAGGATGAGAGGATGCATAATTATGAAATTATCAGAACTTTGAGGTTTGGTTGCAGTGGCCCTCACACAGCAAATCCCTGCAGGACCTAGTTAACTCATCACTGTTGCATGCAATGAAGACATTCAGTCTTGGACAAAAATTGAGAGCCTGTTGCATTGTCACTTATGACCTGTAGCAGAAAATGATTTTTTTTTTACTCCACACATTTTGACAAACACCAGCCCTTATTTCTGCCAGGATAGCTTGTCTATAATAGAGTGTTTGTCATAGCATTCTTTTCAGCAGTTCTTAAGAACACAGCTTCTCCCAGAGCCGGCACGCAGCACCAGACTGTGCACGAGGTGCAGAATTTATTTTGACACAATACTTACCTAAACACAGACCGCTCTAGGCCCGCGATGCACCACACGCGTGCGAGGACAGGAGCGCACGCACACAAACGTGCACGCACACGCCTACACACACACGCATTGACATGCCACACACCCATCCAGCGTTCGCACACTGATAACACATTTCAAGCCATTTCACAAATGGCAGGAGCTAGATGGAGCTGACCAAGGGGAGATGTGAGCGGGGCATATATCCCTGGCGGTGTGTGTGCCTGGGAGGAGCTTAAGGATTAAAGCTGTCCCCTAAACCAGCACACAGAGGATGCTATGTAATAAATAAGCACACATCCAGTATTCCTGTTCAGTGTCTCCCCTCCCCCACCGTCAACAAACAATACCAAATTTAAAAAAAACAAAGAAAAGCTGACTTTCCAAAACCTGCAGGGAGGGTGTGCACTTGCCCTTTGTAGCACGCTGACAGTTTTTGGAAGCTCTCCGGCAGGCTTTTGAAATTTTTAATTTGAGTCAGTAACACGTCAGGATGAGTTGAGACTTCAAACAGCTCAGAGATAGTACAGAAACTCCCCCTCGTGCCAGAAGTGTTTAGAGTGAGACAAGCCCCCGGAGACCGATGCGCTCACTCTCTCATGTAATGAATTTTAAACCCCCCTAACACTTCCACTTGCATTTCCAAAAGTGCTGCGCAATGTTTCACTGCCGAAATCCTGGCGAACCTGCAGCGCTTGAAGATCTTCTGGCTTTTTGGCCCTCTTCTGTTCATTTTTATTTTATTGCATTACAATTAAACAAGTTAAACATTGATTGTGTTTATGGAAATAACATCGCACAAGCCAAAATCTCAGAATTTCTGATGTTTCATTTCAAATGTGTGGTGGTTTTGCTGCTTGTAGAGTCTGTATGAGATCTCCGTCAGGACCTTTCCTCATCTTCCATTAATGCAGAGACATGGTTACCTTGACTTTATGTAAATCACAGTTGACCCCTGCTGATTGTGTTACAAGTTTATCCACCTTTCGTGAAGAGGACCTCTCTGTAAAATGGATCCGTAGTGAAGCGATACAGTGGGAGAGCTGAAATCATAGTGTTTAAAGGCTGAAGTGCTGGTAAATGGTCTTGAATGATATTTATGCACTTGCGGTTCTGGTGTCTTTTTCTGTCAAGGTAACATTTGTGACATGGGTTTAATTTCATGCACCATGAAAGGAGCCAGAAATTAATACTGTAGTTAGCGTTCATTTTTTTACATTTCAAGTGGGGAAAATGCATTCCAGGACCTTCTTCCAGATTCATTTTGAGCACAGTCCACAAGTTGTTTTTTTTTCTTTTTATTTTCATCCCCTCCTTATTAAGCCTTGTGTAAATCAGCTGCCTTCAATGGGTGTTTCTAAAAGAAACCTTTGTGACCTCAGCTCTAATAATACTGTTGCAGGAAGAGCAATCCATTAGCCACTTCTGTGATCACAAAGGGTGGAAACGGACACTCTCTGACTTACAAAAACAAACTCTACAGCTGTTTTTGTTAATGAGGCTGGCATGCAAGTTGATTGCCTTTACGTAACAATGAAGGCCTATATTTTTGTTGGGCTTATGTACCATTGAAAGAGTAATATGCAAATATATTTTGCATATATTTAACACACCTCTTTAGTTGTTCACCAAGGACACTCCTGTTACCCTTGTAGTTTGCCTTGGGGTGCATACCTTATCACTTTTTTTGAAGGGCTTGAACTTGAATGTACATTAAAAGAGCACGGATAATTGCTTCTAAGAGCAAGGATAATGCCTGAACTTTGCAAATTACACACCTAAGTGATTGATTCAATAAGGAAGGTCTTTGCTGGAAGTAGAATTGACCGGTCCAAGATCAAACTTTAAGAACACTGATACCTCCCTGCCAGCATCGAAGTGTACTTTCCTGTGTCTGATCCAAGCTGTTAAAATGGTTTTTTGCATTTTTGTTGAATGTCTACAGATATCCTGCTGAGTTTCTGCTAATAGAAATTTTTATCTGTCCAAATGGCCATAACGATTTAAAATAGTCCATTTTCTGAATTGTATCCATCACTCTCATGCAAGACTACTGTAGGATGACAATTTGGCTTAGACGACCCACATGATTAGCAAAATGTAAAGCTCAATGTAGGCCATTTTATATACTGTGCATGACATTTAAAATGACCGCCTTGAAGATTCATGTATAAACGTGGTTGAATATTCGTGAAATTTCTGGATGTAGATGATCCCCAAATTACATAAAGGGTTGTATCCTTGTATCCTTTGGAAGTATTCTCAAATCAAATTACCTTGGTAAATAATAAATGGGTAACATGTAAAAATTGTAAACTACCTCAGTTGCTCTGGGTAAGAGCTTCTGCCAAGCAAATATAATGTAATCCTCACTGTGACCCTAAAGTCAACCCTGTCCCTACCAGCAAGGCCTCTGTGCCTTTACATCCTGGTTATCTTGTGAGTGATGTGATGTTTGATTTAAACGTCATATTTGCTAAGCTACTTGCCTTGTACTTCTCAAAGAAAACTGCAGAGTGCTTTGGTAATATTCTTTGGTTTAATGGTGTTTACATGGGTCTTACGACAGTTTCTCTTATCAGGTTAACAGGCCACACAGGAACTTTTTTTTTTTTTTTTTTACAGCGCAGTCCGCCTTTTTCTGGAGATACTGCATCTGTCGGCCAGCATGTTGCGTAACTGCTGACATCCAGATGTAGGCCAGTTGATCCATTTATTCCTGGGATTTATTTCCTGCTGGTCTAATTCAGCTTTTTAAAAAGTGAATGGGATGCAAGATTCCACAGAGAACAATAGCTCTCTCCCTCTTCCTGTTATTCCACCTGGTTTAAAGCGTTTAGTCACATCCCGGCGCTGCTTCTGTGGCTAGTTTTATATATCACAGAAATTCAAAGACAGATGTGTGGGCCAGTTAGCTGTATCATTGTGCGATTCATGATGTTTTGAATTCCTCAGCCCCACGGGAGGGTGAATTGGTATGCCAGCACTTAGTGGTTGTGTTTTGTGTGTGGTTGCTGAGCATGGCAATGCGGAGCTGAACCGGAAGCTAAAACTGCAGTGTCAATTTGCTGCCCTGTGGTTTGTGCTGAGATTGCACAAGTGGATACCAATGCTAGAAAAACACGATCAGACCTGCATCTGCATAACTGACGACATACTTGTGTCTTTTTGACATTTGTGAAAATGTCGGTCATATTTAAAAATGTCACCACATTCAGTACAGTATGGAAAGATTGAGTGAAATTGTATGGTTGAGGGAGTTTTATCCTTGTCCTCCTGTCTGTGCTGCCTTTGTGTGACCCTTGCTATAACAGACAAAACCGTGTGAACGGTGCCCCATCAACTGCTCCTTACCGTGCGAGCACTTACTGATATAAAGAATGGAATGTGAACTCTTGTCCTTGCGCACTCTTTATGCTGAAAGTTGAAGAAACATTCCGGCAGTGTTAAAAACCTACTCCACTCAGCGCAGTGACAGCTCCAGATTGTTCCCCCTCCCTCAGATACCTGGGCTCTGTGTATAAAACAGCAAGAGCCAGGAGTGTTTACCGCTGCATTCAGTCTTGGGTGCAGCTGTCTGTTCTCAGGGCTTGCACAGTCTCCAGGCTTGTGTAATCTCATTGAAGAACTGGAGCGTCTTCTAATGTTGTAAGGGATGAGGTCTGATAAATCAAACATTCATAATTACAGTGTGCAACAAGAAATGGAACCTAATTGTAATTCGACTAGTCAGTTTTCTGTGCTCCTCGTTTCTTTACTCCTCTCTCTAGATTTGCAACTTAATTTTTTCAATTAAGACAAAAAAGCGGGCATGTTGCTAGCTTTTCAGTTCAATATTGTAGTTGTAATTTTGGTTGGACAGAAAAATGGTGTTACCTGAAGACTATTACATCACTCAGGATGTTTTATGGATGTGGTGGGACTAGTAGAAGTTTGTTATTCTTCATTAATTCTGCATTAAATACATGTTTTTTTTTTTCTTTGTAGCCATGTAAAATGTACTTGCAGCTGGTATATAATGAATGTACAAACAGCTGTCCTCATGCTTGTCTATAGAAAGCAGCTAGCCATGCTTCTCTCTCCTACAGATAAAAATGGTAATTGTGTGTTGACCAGACAGTGTTAAAAGTTAAAGGATGTTTGGCGCTAACTGCAGTGGAGGAAAAACCTTACCTGCTCCCGTAGGCAGATAAACACTTCGGACACACAGGTCAAACCCTCAATGTTCTGACAGCAAATGTAAAACTGTAATCATAATCCCGGTCCACAAAACATGTATTTTTTTATTCTTTTTATTCTTAGTAATGATAATATAAAAATGATAAATTTGGTGTAGTCATGGAAATCTCAATGCCTCCATCAGGCCTGCTTGACAGACCCATGCCTACTGCAACAGTTGTGCTTTTCTGTTAAGTTTTTATTGTGACTCACTCCACTGTGGATTTGGTTGTCCACCAACTTTACCTTCAGTGTTTTTGGTTTCATACCATCATTACTTAAAACTGTTTAAAATTGTTATGCAGTAAAACCACTTTTTTTTTTCTAACTATGCTTATTCATAAAACAGCATTCATAAATCACCCTAACCCAGTGGGCTAACTAAGAGCTGCTACTTGCCTTGAGCAAGTGGGCAATTGGAATTCCCATCCTTGTTTTGTGGCTCTTGCATGTCATTCAGAAATGTGTTTTTATTGTTTTGTAACAACACCAGAGTAAAACAAATGTTTTAGAGATTACATTGGCTTCTGCTGGTTAGTTTTTACTTGTCAGCGATCTGCAAGAAATGCACATGCACAGTGTCAGTCACTCCATGATAATTTCTCTGCTTTGCACGTCTTTGCATGGCATTGTCGAGCGACGATTTTAAGAAGGCAGTTGCGTTTAATTACACATTTTATTAAACTAGGAACATTTCAGTGTCAGCTAGTGATTTATAAATGGCACCTCAGGTTGATGGGGTGCTGATGATGGTTGATTACTGTAATTAAATAAAACGTTAACTCTGTGTTGTGTCCTGTATTTTAGTGTCCTTTATAAAGCTCATGTCTTTTCACTTAAACAGACTCAAGGGTTCACACACATGGAACTAGCAGATTTTTCCATTAGACCATACAGTATAGAGCCTGTAGTAGAACTGTTTGTTTGCTGACAGGCAAGCAGTTTGCTTCTATATGTTTAACAAATTCATTAGCATTAAGTTAGCTGATGTTGATTGCTAGGAAAAGGAAAAGGTGAGAGTTGTTCTTTAGAGCTGGAAAACACCTTACTGCTAATTTGCAGAATGCGACAGAAAATTGTTTATTTGCTCTAAATGCAGCCTGTCAAATAATATGAAGAGCTGTAAGTGGTAGTCTTCCATTTTAGTATTGGTTTTAAAAAATAATGAACAGACTCTGAATAAACTTGGAAAAGCAAGGAAAAAGTAAACATTGAAGTAAAGTCAAAATAAACATCGATGGCTAGCGAAAACTCATAGCTAATGTTGCGTTTCAGTGCTGCTAAAATATTGTGCTTACAATTCATTATCCTACATCTGTGGAAAGATAACTGCAGCACCGTTATAAAATGTAGCCAGTAGTTTTTGAAAGCCAGATCTGTGTTTTGTCAGTCCTACAGCTACGCTAACAGCTGATAACACACGTTATGATGTTTTATAATTTAAGTTAAAGTACTGCTACTTTCCAAATTTTTCAGCTGCCTTCAGCTAATTTCACCTATCTCTGGTCAAACCTGTCAGACTGTTATATGGCTGAGTCACTGTCTGATATCATTAGAGAGAACCAAAGCTGCACAGTTGGTGCTGGGGGCAGCACCATTTATGCATGAAGCAGTAGTAGTATTTTCCCCACTACAGGCCAATGCAGATAACGTGAGAAGGTCATATTGTCACCTTATATACTGGTTGACCAGCTGACTTCTTTGACCTTTCCTTTGCTTGTTCTGTCTTTCTTAACACTGCCATAACCTCTGTGAACTGCACACCATGGACATACCCAGATATAGACCGCAGTTCTAAAGCAAGTTTGATTGCTTTCTTCTATTTCAAATCATTTGATAATCAAACATTCTTTGGCTTCTAAGATCGAACACTGAATTATGAAACCCTGCTTTTTGCCTAAGCACGGCATGAAGCTCCATTTCTTACTGAAAATATAATGACATGATGCGGTGATCAACATTCACTGGTGTTTTCAGGTTGGAAAATTCATATCAATCCATTTCTACAGGTTTATGAAGCTCGCCTTTTACTAGTGGTTTTTAACTTTTTTTGCTAATAAACAAGCATTAAGGCTGTGATTCAAGCAGTTGGTCTTATGTTCGAATGTACAAATTATGCACGTTTCATCCCTGTGTCTCACAGCGTAAACCACACATTTCTGTGGTGATTTCATTATGTAGCGATAACCCGTGATTCGGAAATGAATGATTAGTAAACAGAATACAGATGAGATAATTGAAGCTTCATTGGTAGCAATTTATTCCCCTCTTCGAAATGCTAAGCAGCCTTCCGGTAGCGCAGCCCCTTACAGGTTCTCAGACGCAGACAATCTCTCTAAATCTCTTAGCATCTGTGCGGTTGGTGCGCGCGGCTCTGTGCCCCTCGTCCTTAATCAGCGATCCTGATGGAAGAGTGCTCGCTCCTCACAGCGCGGAGGTGCCGAATTAACCGCTCCCTCCTCACGCGCTGCGCTGCTCCGCTGACGAAAGGCCGTTTGGAGATATTCGCCCGTCGAGCGAGGTCTCCGCTGACGAAGCTGAGGAAGGTTAATATTCAGAGCGGTCGTGGCTCGGTTCTCTGGAGCGTTCCTCCCCAGACGGCTGAACCACCCAGCAGAAGCGGCTCCTACCTGGTCCAGATACAGTGTCGCCTTACCATATGGGCTGCGTGAAAACGAAGTCAGGTTCAGAAATGGCTGAAGAGATTTTGTTTTTCCCCTTCCTCCTCAAGCCAGCACCTCCATCATTTCTGCGCCCCAAATCCCCACACCCCCCCACCCCAACTTCCATGTGGGGGCTGGAGACTCCGTAGGTTTTCATACGACAACAACAAAAAAAAAGAGGTTTGATAGATTGTAACCTGGTTTAATGGGCTGTGGTGACAGGCACTTTATTTTTAAAACCTTAGGGACTAAGTGTGCGTGTGTGTTTGTGTGTGTGTGTGTGTGTGTGTGTGTATGTGTTGGGTGGAGGGGGGGGAGAGACTTGGTGTAAACCAAATGGCAGACGATGGTATTGATCCCCAGCCCTTACGGGCTCAGGCGTTTTTTTAAGGCAGAATGAATACGCTATCTCGTCCCTGCACCTTTTTTATGGGCCTGTTTCTCCAGCCTGCAACTGCGAGATCCCAGCCTCAGATTGGAGTCGTTCATCATTCCTAAAGGGAGAGGGGGGGAAAAATGTGCTGTTCAAATCCCCAGTTATTCATAAAAAAAGCAATATGGGAAATAGAATGGCTTGCGAAATAAGCGCGCTGTCTCCCTCGTGTGCAAGTTAAGATTTACAGATGCCAGAATCAACAGCTTAGCAATCAATTGAAGCGTGCATGATTAAGAGTCTGTATTAATATCTTTCTGGCCTCTTATCATTAGATAGCTACTTCTCCTGCTACATTAGATAGCTTGCATGAATTGTGCTTATTTCAATGATATTGTGCTGTGTAGCCGGCCGGCAGGTCTCATGTTTTAATACATTATGCTCTGGACTGTAAACTGATAAGCAGGACTGAAGAAAAAGAAGGGATTGTGAGTGTTGAATTATTTGGTCCAGCCTAGGTTTCATTTTCGTACCTTTTTGTTCTCTTTTCGTTCTGAACATGAATCTAGTTCTTTCGTTTTTCTTTTTCCCCCGTGTCCTATTCCCCTTCCTTTCCCCCCATGTCCCTCTTTCCATATTTCCTTTTGTTAAAAATTTCAGATTTGTGTCTGCACTCTGTGACGTGTTATTACACGCTAGTGTCGCTGTCTCTCTGATGTATCCGTGCGACTCCTGCTATATTTGATTGCCCACCTGTCCGGGTGAACGCCCGTTCCAAACGCGGTGACGGCAGAGCCGAGTCCCACGCAGCCCGGGTGACAGACAGCGAAGGTCCCTGCCATGGGACGCTGGCAGATAAATCCGTGACAGTGACGAGCCGGCGGACGCTTTGCTCTCTCTCTGTAGAGGCGGAGCGGCGTTGCCACATTGGAGCCGCGCACAGAATACAAAGCATGCGACGGAGAACCTGGCGCACGCAGGTGACCCTCAAAGCAGATGTTAAAATGTTCAAGGGGGTAATCTGCCAAGGCTTTCAGTGTCCAAACATTTAGTGGCCAGTCCTGTCATACATTAAGAAGGCTGATGTTTGACTGCTGATAAGAAGCTGTAATTTGCCACTGTTAGCCTTCTGCATAAGGTGTTTGCTTTTGACTTTGAAAGATGGGAAATTATTAATGCGGAAAACGTTACATTTTCACTTAATCTGGACAGTATATTGGAGGTGAAAGGATTGTAGCAGCTGCCTGAATGTGGGGTGTTTTAAAATGTGTTGAATTGCACTCTAAGGCTGCGTAGACCTCTTTATCTGATGTGCTAGACATAATGCATTTAGAATTGGGAGAAATAAATTGTTCTTTAAAATCTCAAACAAGCTTGAGGGAATTTTCAAATAGACTGGAAATTTCTCTGCACTTTGAGGCAAGAAAAGCAATTAAACAGACTTCATTTCACGTATAAGAATGACTTTCATTGTAGCTCCTTTCCAGAGCTGCGAACACTGGCAGAATATCTACGCTGTGTTGCAGGCATAGTGCCATTCTGTATCTGCTTGGGCTGCATTGTGCTTCTTAAACAACCTTTCACAATTGCCATCCCAGCTGTTGCAGGTCGTCAACAGGGCAAATCCAAAGGTCTGTGCGCACGTGCACGTGCACACCTGCGAGCGCGCACGCCCGCCCGCGAGGCAGGCAGAGAGCGCGAGCGGTATGAGATTACTTTTCTCTCGCCCCGTAGTTATCACAGGCCACTAAATGGGCTAATATGACAAGGCAGAGCAGGGGCCGCGGGTCGCGATGGTATCGGCCAGCGCCGAGCGCAAAGCCCTCCCCGCTCCCCCGCTCCCCCGACTCCCACCCGGCCGCTATCTCCCGCCAACCCCCCGGCAGATCAGCGGCGATATCGCACAGGTCCTGTCCGCACCTTATCGCCCAGCCGGAGATGAGCTCCCCTTATCCGCGGCACTCGTTAGCACCGGAGGATCGGCACGCCGTTAACCTCCCGTGGTCAGACGGACCCTGTCCATATCTGGGGTTGAACCCAGGCTGGGGTGGGTCAGATCCCCACTCCAGTCCGGGTGTATATATTTCAGTGCCCATCGGGGTAAGGGCTGCCGTCCCAGCTCTTTGGCAAGAGCTGTGTGTAGAAAGAAAGAATATAACGGCAGCTGGCTGGCCTGATTGGAGGTGCTGATTCGTTTAAGCGCCGCTTAAGAGGATGACTTTGATTGCTGTTTTAATTATGTTTGCATTATGTATCATTTGTTGTGCACTCGTCCCGGAGATGATTGCTAGTTTTGCTAGCTGGAAAGGCTAGTTTTAATTTGACATTTAAGGTCTGTAAACAGTGCTGCTATTATATTTGCAGAGTCCACCATAACCTGGCAAAGGGTATTTACAGTCCGCACACATTTTCACTAAAGCAGCTTTTGGGGAATACAGTGTAGTGTAGTTTCTGGTTTCATAGGGTAAAATAAGACCGAAAAGGCCCACACAGCCAATTATAACGATTTAGATGCTTCTGAATATGACTGAATGTCTGAGCCCCTTACATTTCCAACCCCCCCTAGAATTGAAACTTTGGTGGCAGAGTTTTCAGGGCCTGTGAATGTGAGTGACTGTTGACCTTTAGCAGCCCTGTGAGGACTGTAATCTCTGCTCTGTGCAGCTGTATTCTCTCCTGTTAAACTTTAATTACGGGTGCTTTGTTTGGCCCTGGCCGGCTCCGAGAGCCTCGCAGTCAGTGACCACAAAACACAGCACAGAAACACTGCTGGGTTTCACGCCCGCGACAGTGGAGGAGCGATATCAGTGTGCTCCCTTTTGCCCCCCATCCCTCCTGGCTTGGTGAAATGGTGTTCTTAAGCGTGGTGAGGAGAGCACCCTCAGTGTCCTTCCATTTCTTTTCCTTTTCTGGCTCTCATTAATCGTCCCACTCATCACCTCACCTCAGAGTTTTCTGAAACCCTGCCAGCTCACTGATGGCATACGTTTTTTCTTTCATATTCTCTTCCCCCATAAAAGCCTGAATGATTCATCATTTATTGGTCTGCTTGGAGACCGTCGATGGCTTCATTAAAATGGGTAAAGTGTTCTGAGGAGGGTGTCACACCAGCCCTAAAGTGACCAGTGGCTTTTGCTGTCTGTATTTGACTTGGAAAAAAATGTCCCCTATACTTAAATGTTTGCTCTCCTTCACATCAGAGGAGCTTCTCTGTACTCCTCTGTTATCTTCTGCTGTCATGAGGGCCTTTACCACTGTTGGAGCCAGAGGCAAGGGAATCTAGAGCCACAAACTCAGAAAAATCCACCAGAGAGCTGGTAGCGCTCCAGTTTCTGGTTCTGTTACATTTCACAGAGCCACTCTCACCCACCATGCACAGCCAGTCAGGAGAGGTTAAGAAGTGAGTGTCTCAGGTTCATTTAGCTAGACATTTATCTATGCCAGTTGTTAGCTAGCTGTAACATTTCTGTATTATAACGTAATACCTGTATCGTAATGCCTAGCTAGCTAAGTCTCTACGTACAAACAAAATTGTCTCCATGAAGTAATATACAAGTTTCAAGATTGCATATTATATGGAAAAATTACGATTGACAATTATACGAAAGTGATTTGTAGGTTTGTGTTAGCCAATCCTACAGAAGTGAGCAGTGCCTTTAAAAAAAGAAATTAATCTTACTCTCACCTGATTGGCTTTGCCTGGCCCCCAGTACAATGGCTTCACCCATGGTTCCTGTTAGTTAGCTGCATCTTTGTGGGGCTGGGATAGCAGAGTTCCATGTTTTCTTCAAGGACCCAAAGAGAAGACATTAGAAAAGTAGGCACCATGGGATTTAACCGCACAGTTTCATCTGTAGAATATGATTTTGCACTTAATAATGTCTGCTCCTTCGAGCATGACATCAGCACCATCTTGTCATTCATAGAAAATGAGATACTGCAGATGAATAACACACCAATGTCTGTTGCCCTTGTTAAATAGTTAGCTATTTATTATGTAATGTTCCAATAAAATATCAACATTTTATTTTAGGCTTAGTAAGAACTGGATTCTTTAAGCTAGCTATCTAATGTTACATGCTGTAGCTAGTCTTGTTAGCCAGTGAGCTACCTTACATGATGTCCAGATGAATTCTGGATTGAGGTGATCCATACGTGCACATTTCTTTTCCTCTTTCTAGTACCTGTGAACTACGCATATATTATTACTTTTGTTTATGTCCAAATTAATTGCAGTTGGGTCATCAAAAAAGATTTTTTAAAAATATGAAACGTTATTATGCCAATAGTCATTTGTGTTCAATAGCTATTTGTGTGACAGCACAGAGAGGACGCCTGTTGCGCTACAATGATCATAGTCTACAGCACATCTTCCCCCATTCACATATGCTAATGTTTCTGTTATTGTGTAATTTTCATTTTTAGGTGAGGTAACCCCCTGAGACCACATTTTGGTTCCAAACCCCCCCGGCAGTAGGCGGAGCGACATTTCCACTGTTCTATTCCTCGGTCCTCGGTTATAGTTCTGACAATGGAGAAGCACCACAAAAGTGTTTTTGTGGTATATTATTGTGCTGAATGTGCGGCAGGAAAGGGGAGCAGTAAAAATCTGAATTGTGAAACATTCCCCGTGGTGTGTGTATGAGGTGATTGCACTGGCAGCCGATGGAATGCCGGCCTGCCTCGCTGTTTGCAGGAAGGGGGACAGTGGAAATTCTCCCCTCTAGGCACAGTGAAGCCTGAAGCCTGGCAGAAAATTAATCCTGGAATGGTGTTGGGAGGCTGAGTAATAGGAACCCACCAGTGAGCGGGCATGAAGAAGTGGCCATTTGGGGCAGGAAATCAAGGGGCACCTACATTAAAGCAGGTGAGGCCAGTGCTGCGGCTCGCCCTCATTACCCCTGATGTGGCATGGAGGACTGATCTGGATCTGTTGAATCTGCTGGTGATATGATTAAACACGTTGAAATCTATTGTGTTTAAGTCGTTGCAAGTCTATATTCAGTTGTGGCACCTGTACCATTGTGTGTTTCGTTCTGGGCAGAATAGTGGTGAGAAATGACTTACGGTGAAAAGGGATCAGACAGAATTTTTGGATCGGAGGGTGAGAGAGTTTCCAGAAAACATCCCCCTGGCTATACTGGGTATCTCTGTTCAAAAGACGTCCCTGAGCTTGGATCTGTGCGAGACGTGACTCAGTAAAATCCAGTGGTTGTGACAGAAAGGCAAGCCTGCATCATTTCTTACTAAACTTTAGATTAAAGGAATCATGTACATGACTAATTTTTTTTTTATTTTAACAATGCGTTGGTATATTGCTCTGTGTTAATGCACTTCTGTCTGTCTGAGTCTAATGAGTTCATGTTTGATCTCTAACCAGCAGATTAAAATCAGACTTCAGATTAAAATCACTGCACTGCAGTTACGGTCTTTATTGGCTTGCATAACAGCATAAAAATCCCAGTCCAGTCAAGCAAAGGAATGCGTAGCAAAAGAATGTTAAATTGACTCAGTCTTTAAACATTAGCAAGCAAATGTATTGTTTTCAGATCTGAATGTTTACCCTTTTAGCAAACATTAACTACGCATAAATACCAAAATCAATAAACGGTATACAGGAATGAAACAGCCACACTGTGTTTAGTTATTAGCTTGTCCGTCCGAGAACTAAATAATGTCAACTAGCTGTAAATCTAACTGTGTCAGTAATGTTGGCGTTGCACTCAGCTTTGAGAGGTGTTGTCTGGCAGTGTTGTCATATTGACTGACTTCTGCCTTTCCCTGAAAAACAGTGTTGACCTTATGATGCTGGATGAGAATGTGCCCAATATCAACACCCTGCAGATTTTGATAAGCCTCTGAATTTTGTAATACCTTGTTTCTTCTCCATCAAAAGAAACAGGATAAAATATTTTAAAATGTCACTCCTGTGCACATCTGTGCGCCCTTGCTGCGTTAAATACAGGGACATCTCATAGCCAGGGAATGGTGGAGGGGGTCACAGAGGGTTGAATTGGCAGGGTTGGTGGGCCTTTAATGGTAGCATCTGTGTTCTTGGGAGAGCTGCAGTTTCATGTTAGCTCAATCCAGACATGGACCAAGATCCTCAGTGAAACTGATGGAATTTGACATGTCTGAGGCACCCAACTGCCAGGGTGCACCACCAGAGAGTCTGTAAAGGCTGCAGATCCTTACCTTTTATTCTAGAGGTGAAAGATGAGCTGAAGAAAGGGCTTGGTACCTTTGGAAAGCGCAGAAGGTTTCAGATTGGTATGAATCAGTAGAAATTAGAGCTCAAACTCTCAGTATTGGTCTTTAAGCTTTGCACTGTCCAGATCGTTATTTAATAACAGGCAGTGAAACCTGGCACTGCACCTTGAATCAGTTGAATCAGTTTGCAGGATCTTGTTTATTAAAGGTGGAGATTTGCTTGTGCAGTGGCATATGCATGTTTGACAGGCAAGATGTTTTTACACATGCTGAATATCCTTTTGGGAATTGCTGAAAAAGTAAATGAAGCTTCTCTGTGTTAAAGCAGCCTGGTATCGTGAATGCTACAGTTGTACAAGGCCCTAATAAATATAAATACATGTGTTGGACTACTCCTACTTTTTTTCTGTTTCTATCATATTTTTAATTTTTTGTTAAGGGAAATGCATTGAGCTGTTGTCTGATCTGGAAACGCATTTCTGTTCCCATGATATTGAACAAAACTGAAAGGCCGTAATGCAGACAAATGCATAGCGGCAGGTTGTGGGGACCTAAGCATTTAGGTAGCTTTTGTCCGGTCATGTTCGGTCACATTCTGTCGGGACGGTCCCACGGCCCGGGGCCTGTAGGGTGGGGTGCAGGAATGTGAAGGGGCCGTTTCTGGGAGGGATCCGACAGCTAGCAGCTGGCTTGGTGTGGCCTGGACCTGTCACCTCTCATTAGTGCCACATAATCCAGCCTGTCGCGGCCTTCAGGAAGCTGTCACACAGCACCCGGCGCTCAAACCCCCCATGGCGGATTGTGGCAGAAACGGGAAAGGGGAGAACAGTGGGCCCTTTATGGGCAGATAATTAAATGGACATTGCTTTTGCTTAGCGCTCTGGGACATTGTTGTCCCCCAAACACAATTAACTTTCACACACACGCACACAAACACACACACACACACCACCTCATCTCCTGCCACTCCAAAATAAAACATTTTTGGAGACTTACTTAAAGGAAGTAAAATCAGTGCACTTGAGAGTGGAAAGGGTTTATTTGCTTTTATATTGGACACCACCAGTAGGTGTAGTCTCTACCTCTGCCTTTTTTGCATAAAGCTTAATTACACTAAGGATAATTTGCCAGGCCTCTCCCCTGTAGACAGTGCTGTGAATGCAGTAGGCCTTTCCCACTGACAGAATTGTGCCAGGCCGAGCCCTTCCTGAATGTAGGCACATCAGCACCTCCTTAGATGCCAAAACAGGAGGAGAAAAAATGAATCTTTAAAGCTTTCATTTTACACACAATGTAAGACCTAGCTTACAGGCTGCTGTTAGCTTTGTTTTATTTCCTTGTTAGTAGTGTGATTTACTGCTGTAAGTATGGAAGGGAGAGCACACTTAAAACTAAAACGCCTAACATTTTTTAAATTATTATTTCTCTGATGTGGTACAGTGATTATTACCACAAAGGTTACATATGGAGTTTATTCCACTCATACCATCTGTTATGATTTTAAGTATGTAAACAATTCATGTTTTTGCTCAGCTCAACAGAAAACCTGATTATAAAGCTAGTGGAGCACTATTTAGATTAGCAGGCCTGGTTCTGTAATGACAGTGGAAACCGGCTATAAGTGTTTGGATGTTTGTCTGTGAGGAGAGTCCATTTTAGGGAAAAGGAGGTTGCTTTTGACCACTTCACCTCAATCATCTTTTTCTGTTTCGCTTTGTGTTCTTGTGCTTTTGGACAGGTTGAATGTAGACACTGACCCACCTCACTAAGGACACACTGCCTGACCCGGCCTGGTCCAATAGCCCATTAGCTCTGGGTTTTCTCTGCTGTGTCAGTTAGCCTGTTTTACACAGTGTGTGTTCACATGATTCAGGTACACTCGTTTTCCAGGCAAAGTAGTAAAACAGTGATTGTGAATGAATGATTATGGTTATTCTGGTGATGGGACATAGACGCGAAGCTAAATTTGTATGTGGTAGCAGCAGCCTGCATTATTCTGGACTGCCTCGGAAGCTATATGTAGCGCTCTGGTCTGTAGAAGCAGGCAGAGTGATTTATTATCGCAGTGGAAAAGAAGCCTGAGATTAAGCAGACTGAAGCTCAGCGCGGGCCTCCCAGAAGGCCGTGGGTTGGCCGCGGGGCGGAGAAGGGGGTCTGCTGGTGTTGGAGCGGAGAAGAAACTAGGAGCTTGTTATCACTGCCGTGGTTACCCGACCAGCCCCCCTCTGCATAATTAAGAAGGTGGTCTGCACTGTGGGTTGTCAGCAGTAGCCAGGTATTTGTCAAAGCTGGATATCACTTTATAGACTTGAGCAAAATTTGTTGTTTTATGCATCAGTGCATCTAAGGAGGGTATTGTTTACTGTACTGAGGCATCCCAACTCACTCATGGATCTGTTTGCACTATTTGTCTTTGTGTGGTTTATTGATGTAGTCGGCTTGTTCTCTTCCATTTTCTTTCAATGTGTCACTTTCCTGGAAAAGGGAGACTATTCTGGTTCACTGTTGACGTGTGTTAAAGGGGTTTCTGCGTAGGGTGGAAAATTGGACCACACCGAGAGAACCTGAGTAAAACTGGCAGCTCAGCGAGTCGCCGGGCGATCCCAGCACCTCAGCCGGCCGCGCGTCCACGTCTGAGAGGCAAGCGGGGGAGGGAGGAGGAGCGGTGAACGCGTACATCTCTGTCATATCCGCCGGCGCAGGGAGAGAGACGCTGACCTCAGAGCACCTCTGCGGTCCGAGGGGAGCATCGCGCTCGGGGGCGTGTTCGTTAAACAGCGCCCTCGCAGGGCTCTCCCCCCGCCTCCCCGCGGTCGGGGCAAGACGCGTCTCCGCCGAACCAGACGCCTCGGCTACCGGCTTTAATACCGGGAGGCCGTTGATGGAACTGGGCCGAAAGGCGAGTTATTAAGTTCTGCGGCGGACAGACCTGAGGGGGGGGAATAAGTCCCAGAGGGAGAACGGACAGAGAAGCCCGCCGTCCTCTGAACTTGGATTAGCCGGAACAAAAGGAGTCTCTCCAGAAGAGCCCTCTGTCTTGTCCTACAAAGCCCCCTCCCCCCACCATTGCAGTTCATTTCATTATCTTTTTTCCCCCCTCAAATTGCAGTGGACTCCCGCTGCTCCGGAGGCAGTGTCTCTCTCTGTGTTAATCTGTGCCGGCCTGTCATAAGCCCCCTCTCCCCCCTCCCCCCCATCAGGGGCTCTGTATCGACACCCTGAGCAAGTTAAGAGCTTTTTCCACTCCTTCAGCATCCTTTCCCTTAACCTCGCATCTCAGTCAATTACCGCCGCGGCAGACTCGCCTCCGGAGCGCGCCCCTGTTTATTTATTTATTTCCCTGCTCTAATTGTCACTCACGTTGACGGACAGGCCTCCTATAAGGTGCTGAAATTAGGCTGTCTCGCTGATGTGTGAACCCTTTAACGGGTGCGGGCTCTCCCCCGGCCGCGAGAGGCGGGTCATTTTATCAGCGGATTGAAAGCCGCGGTATCGGCATCGGGGAATTTTTTGCCGCTTTTAATAAAACCGTTGCGGAGGGTTAGCATATACCTGCCTTCCGTTTGGGAGCGGTGTCTCGGAGAAGCCGCGTCGTGGAGGGAAATGGCAGCCGCCGTTGATGGCTTTTTCGATTTCTCTCAGCTCCCTTTTTTTATTATTGGATGTTCTGTAACTGTAATTTGATTGGGAAGGTGCTATTTGTTGCTTTAATCTGAGATACACAAATTAATAAGGTTGAGAACCTCCATGAAGACGAATGGGTTATCGGTTGTTTAATCGCTGGAACGTATATAATTATGACGTTTTTGTCATTCCAGCACATTGGTTCGGTTATGAAATGAATCACTTTTAAAGCTTCATTGCAGTAATTGTTTGAATACATTTTATTACATCTCCCTCCTCTTAAGCATAATGGAGCGTCGCAAGAGGAAGATTCTCTGCACAGTTTGGGTTTCATGAATATTATTTTATTGTGACTGTGGCTGGTGGCGTTCAGAGCAATTTTAAGTGAGATTTATATTTCCTCCTAACAGAAATTACTGAATGGAGTGGGCCACTTGTGCCCAGTGACTCAGCACAGGGGACTGAGCTGTTTAACTTTGCGTTCCTCACACTCCATGAGCAGAATATCTCAGGGCATTTAAGAGGTGTCTGTAAATTAAGAAGAGTCTCGGCTTCGTCCCTCATGCCATAGAGGTGGCCTCTCAGAAACAAAAGGCAAGTGTTAGTTTATCCTTAAGGATCTCTTTCTTCACAGTGAAGAAGGTGACCTGAAATAGGTTCATTCTTTAAAGGTGGCTCGGCTGATCCAGCTTTGGGGGTTGGATTTCCTTTCTACTTTTTTTTTGTGTTCATTAATCTTTTAATTGATCCTAATTGGGGGAATTCCAGTTATTATTCAAGGATTAGCATACAGCTAATGAGAATCCTTTGACAGTTTGACAGTAACACTAATCTGTGTGAAGCTCACAAGATTTCGCCTGTTGTAGAATTTTAAGTTCTGCACATCTAGCTGCTTTATATTCCGCCAGCTGAATTAAGATGCAAGTCATTCTGACATCTTCGCAGAGCACACGGCGTGCGACAGTCGGAAGAAGACACAAACAAATCGAAATCGGAGCCTGCGCGGACGATGCGCACAATAGTGTTAGCGATGTTGCTGAAACTCAAATCCAGCTCTGTTTTGTGTCTCTTCCACCCGCTCGCCGCGAGGTAACCCAAGCTGGCTGCAGCCGCGTGTCCTCCGGGACTTCAGCGAACACAATGATTCAGTGAGGCTGGAGGAGACGGGGGGGGGGGCGCCGTACTGAGGTGTGCGCAGGGGTCCCCAGACATCTGCTTGAAATTTATCGGTGCCCGCCAGCCAGCGTTTCCTGAGGGCCAGACTGAGAAAATGCATGCGTCTTTGTTAGCGCAAACTTTACAAACATGGCGGCCCGCAGTAAGGAGCAGGAAAGTTCTCACTGACCGCGCCAGCAACGGGGAGGCTGTAGCAAGCCGCCCCTGAGCGTTTTTGGCAGCACGAGATTGAACGATAAATCCAAGCATAAAAGTCAGGATGTAGGAATAGCATCTCTTTAAGGGTTTTTAGGTCTCTTTCAGTCAGAGCTCAGCTCCCCTGCGGGGCCCTTCCCTGGCTAAGAGAATGAACAACCAACAAAAAGTTAATCATTGGTTCTGTTAAGAGGAATTTCTGGTATTTGGAGGGGCAGAAAGACTGAATGCCCCCCATGCTGTGTCTCTCACCCTGGGTTCACCGGCCCACTGTTTTCTTTTCGCTTCATTTAAGCTGTGCTGTGTCTCCACGTAATAACGCAGGGCTTGATTGACTTCTCCAAACGAATCACGGGGCAGACAAAACAAGGAAATAAAACAAACAAGCCTCTACCACGGCCTGCACATGTGATGCTGATAATGCAGGAAAATTCAGCTGATGGAGTTGAACTTTATAAAGCTGGCCACGGTGAGGAGGAAGTGTGGGTGCACGGAATCCCCCCCTGGCGGAGAGTCTCGCAGACCCGGCCTGTCAGTCTTTGTGGCCGGTGATGAGCTGTGGGCACAGGCCCTCGAGGCCGGCTGCGGACATTGTGTAGCCGCAACCCAGCGGTTGACCCCGCTCGGTCCGCACAGTCAGTCGATTGTCGGCTCACGCGGTCTTGTGTTTCGTGTGTGTGTGTGTGTGTGTGTGCGTGTTAGGAATGGCAGGCGTGGCCCCGGCGTGTGCGAGGCGTGAGCACCGGGCCCCGAAGCGCGCGGCGCGCAGCTGAAGACCGGGCGCTGGCCCGGGGCAGAATGACGCAGCGGGAGCGGCCCTAGCGGACCACGCGACGCCGAAGATGGGAGTGAATGCCTCCAGCTACCCTCACTCGTGCTCCCCTCGCATCGGGGGAAACTCGCAGGCGCAGCAGACCTTCATCGGTGAGTGCTCCGCCCTGACCTCCTCACCTCTGCACAGGGCACGTAGGTCATGGGCACATTTCTTTTATTTTTGATTGGTTAATCTACGTTTGCCGCGCATAATATGGCAATTCTGGACCATACCATCCTTTGAAGAAGCTCATTTCACCTCAGCATTTATCCACTTACCAACATCATGATGTTAAGACCTGATGGGACCATTGACGTTGGGTTGTTAATATGGTAAATATGGTAGCCAGGACAACATGCATGACTGAAGAACCACAGGAATAAGTTCTAAATCAGCAATGTTACAGTATGGGCCGTAGGTGCATGAGCAGAATTTAGCTGGCAAACGGGGGTTACTTCTGTAGCGCTCACGTTAATGAAGGGAAGTTGTTACTCCTCTGTCATGTATTAAAATCCACTGACAGGCCAGCTGTGCTGGAAACGTTCTAGCCATCTCCATTATTATATTTTTCTGTCTTGTACAGAACAACTCAATTATTCATCACCCATGTGTTAAGTTCCATTTTCTGACTCAAAGCCCTGATCCATCATTCACTGTCACTCACAGGAGGGGGAGAAGGAAAGTGTTATTGATGACTGTTGTTTATGAGGCTGAAGCCATTTTTCTCTTTCAGGCGGTAAAGAGTTCCGTGGATATGGCGATTTCCGCGTGCCCTCAGCCAGCCTAGGTACTCTACTGGAATCAGCGCAGATTTAACCTTTTTTTTTTTTTTGCTTTGAGGGCTAGAGAGCACTTGCCAGATGGCTGTATTTTTTTTTTTTTCTGTGAGTGGTTTCTACACAACTGCAGAGTGCTGCCAGCTCTACGTTTCAAACGAAATGCATTGCTTGTAGTTACCGTGCATGCTCAGTCAAGTTTTCTCAGCGGGACTCTGCTTGGCTGTGCAGATTTTTTGCCCTTTCCATCGTGGGTGACTGGCTCCTGCCATATGCTGATGTTGTTTTTTTTGTTTTTTTTTTCTTTTTAGTTTTTTTGTAGATTGTAGATTCCTCATATCATTTTCTTGTATTGTTTTCATACCAAAGTATATCTGAAACAGCTGACAGCGATTACTCATGGGTAGCCACGCTAACTACTGTGTGTAAACAACGCAACATCTTACAGGCTGAGCTGCAAGCATCTGTCCACTTCACAGAGAATCAGCTTTAGTAAGGATAGAGGTGACATGTGGTCAGCACAAAGTATCACAGTGTAAGATTGGAAAAAGATAATATAGCACCTTTGGCAATGCAGCATGGTGGTGCTACAGTTATTATGGGCCAATCTTTTGCAATAGCACTCTGACATTAAATATTCAACATTTGTACAAGTAGGTGTTTCTGTCTGAAATAATCTGTTCATTTCTGTGTTGCAAGAGGTAGCTGCTGCTCTGCATCCCTAAGCTAAGACAAATACACAGAATTACAATATTTATCTGACCTTGTGACCGTACTTTTGACACTTACTCTGAACTTAGAGGACCCTTCCTACCTGAAAATATTTCAAACTCCAGAAATATCCAAATATCCAGAATGCTGCCTCTATTTTGACAACAGTCTTTTTGAGTAAAGACTGTGGAAAATTTCCATTTTTATCTGGAAAATTACAGTAGTTTATTCCTACTCTAATGGAGCCAGGAACCACCGTTCATTGGTTTTAGTGTAATATTATTCAATATTTTCCTCTGCTGTAAAAGCATGGAGGTTATTGGGAGCTGGTTCTGGGCTGGGTTTATTCAGATGGAAAATAACTACAGGTATGATTACTGTATGGCACAAGACGATGCATCGAAATAGGGAATATAACACCGCACACCCGTGTCTGATGTGTAAAGCTTTACTCTTTCTCTTTATGTATCTCTCCTTCTGTCCCTCCCTTGTTCTCTCTCTCTCTCTCTCTCTCTCTCAAGCCACACTTCACCGCTGTTACTCCCTCCAAATGGGATGTGCGGATGAACGAGCAAACGCAGAATCTGTGCCAGTGTATACATTAACACCTACTTAAGTAAACAAATAAACAAGGGATGGTACCGCGCAAGGGAGGCCGTCATTCATCATTTACTGATCTTAATATGGATCCTGATTCAATTAGTGTTCTTGTCCAGGGAAGACTCGGAAACATTTAACTGCAGCCAGACATTCAGACCCTCTTAATGTTGTTTTAAATGCCACAAATTAGCTGGAAACACACTGATGTGTTGAACCCCCACAAGCTCAGATTTTGTGTGGCTTTTATGCCAGTACTACAGATAATGAGTTTTAACACAGTAAGGTGCTCCTAATGTCATAAAAAAGAAACCTCTGAGGTGAATGGAGTTTAGAGGTAAATTGTAATAGTTATCCATGGCTTTAGTCTGCATCTCTTTTCTTCGAAACAAACAAATATGTTTTCCATAAAATTTACCCTCCCCTCAACAACTGTCTTAATCAAAGACAAACATGTTAATTGGATCCCTAACAGTGTATTGGTAATTAACCCTGGTGACATCGGTCAGAATTTTAATAATGGTATCTAATTCATGCTTCAAAAGTGAAGTTCAATTACCAGTGAAATGAGAGCAGGAGCCTTTGATTAAGAGACTGCCACAAGTACCATTAGGGAGATATAAGTGGGTAATGTATTTCAGCTGCCTTAATGGTCTTGCTGGGATGATGGAGATTGGTTTCCAGACCTGAGGTTCTACACATGAGCAGGTGAAAGTCAGACTTTTTTTTTTTTTTTTTTTTTTTTTTTAAAGTGGGGAAAGTCACTTCCTTTTGATGCTTTTTTTTTCCCCAGGACTTTGAAGGTCCACTTATTTCAAAGCAAAACCAAAAAATAATTAGAATAATTAGGCCTAATTCCAAAGCTGTTTCTAAAAGTGAATGACTTATTTTTGTAGGCCTCTCAAAGTTTAATTTTTAACCTACCATTTTATCTTTTTCAGGCTGTTTCTTCTCTAAATACAGTGATTTTTTTTTGTTTTGCCCAAATGAGTGTGGGATGAATCTGCCTAAATTCCTGCACTGAGTTGCATGTGCTAGATGCCAGATTGATCTTTCCCTTGAAAGAGCTGTTATCTGCATCAGGGACCTGCTAAGTAGCTGTTTGCAGTGGCTTTAATCCCTCAATGATTTCCATAACTGCATGTTGTTTAAAATCTTCTGTTTGAAAAATGTGATTAATTTGGATTTCCACAGATTCTGTCATCATTCTCCCCTTTTTTTAAGCATCAGGCTGTCAGACTGACAGTCTTGTTAATCGAGAGTGGCAAAGCAGCTCCAGAATTTTGATTAGACAATTTAATTGCCATTTGCTGGAAATGATGCATTTCTAAAAGCCAAAGAAGCACTTCTCCTCCTTTTTTACCCTCCCCAGATTTCTAAGTGTGTGATGGAATGTTAATTTCAAGGCAATTTAGATTCAAATGTCTTGGTTGTTTCCCACAAGATGAGATCATCATCTTAAATAAACATTTTCAGGACACTGATTCTCAGGGTGATTTGAAAGGACGCCTGCTGTGGGGTTTTTTTTTTTTTATCAAGACTGAATCATGCAGGCTTTCCTCTCCTGTCCAATTTGAATTTTTTTAGCGCCCTACAAATGAAGCTCCAGCCACAGCTTTCCAAATCACTGGTGTAGTCTTAACAGTAGTGTAGTATATTGAACACCCTGTGCAAACCAGAACATTGCATGGTTTCTGATGAAGTATGCAAAGGCTACCATTTTCATTGCTTGCTAGTTCAGTGTTCAATGTGGAAAAAAACATTCCTCAGCTCATTGAATGTTTATGCGAATATGACCATGCTGCTGAATGTTTCTGTTCCTCGGTTTTACTGGCTCGCCTTGGCAGGTAACCCTGTGTTTGCTTCCATGCAGGGACGTCCTCGTACTCCCAGCAGGGCTACGGCTGCGAGTCCAAGCTCTACAGCCTGGAGCATGGCCACGACAAGCCCCAGGACAAGAAGAAGAAGAGCTCGGGCCTGGCCACGCTCAAGAGGAAGTTCATCAAGCGGCGCAAGTCCAGCCGCTCGGCCGACCACGCCAAGCAGATGCGGGAGCTGCTGTCGGGCTGGGACGTGCGCGACGTCAACGCCCTGGTGGAGGAGTACGAGGGCACGGCCGCCCTCAAGGAGCTCAACTTCCAGGCCAGCCTGGCGCGGCCCGAGGCGCAGCCGCTGCAGCGCGACCTGGCCTCGCTCTACGAGTACAAGTACTGCACGGACGTGGACCTGATCTTCCAGGACACCTGCTTCCCCGTGCACCGCGCCATCCTGGCGGCCCGCTGCCCCTTCTTCAAGACGCTGCTGTCGTCCTCGCCAGAGTACGGCGCCGAGATCCTCATGGACATCAACACGGCCGGCATCGACATGCCCATGTTCTCGGCGCTGCTGCACTACCTGTACACGGGCGAGTTCGGCGCCGAGGACTCGCGCTTCCAGAACGTGGACATCCTGGTGCAGCTGAGCGAGGAGTTCGGCACGCCCAACTCGCTGGACGCGGACATGCGCGGCCTCTTCGACTACATGTGCTACTACGACTCGCTGCTCAGCTTCTCGTCCGACGCCGAGCTGGTGGAGGCCTTCGGGGCGGGCGTCGGGGGCGGGGCCGGGGCCGTGGCCGGGCCCGGGGGTGGGCCCTGCGGTGCCGCTGCCGCCGCGGCCGCGGGGCAGGGCTGCCCGGAGGAGGAGCTGCGGGCCCACAAGGCTGTGCTGTCAGCCCGCTCGCCCTTCTTCCGCAACCTGCTGCAGCGGCGCATCCGCACGGGGGAGGAGATCACGGACCGCACGCTGCAGACCCCCACGCGCATCATCCTGGACGAGTCCATCATCCCCCGGAAGTACGCCCGCGTCATCCTGCACTGCATGTACACAGACGCCGTGGACCTGTCCTACGTGCTGCATGGCAGCCCCTCGGTGGGCAGCCTGAGCGAGGTGCAGGCGCTGGTGGCCGGCAAGGGCAGCATGAGCCGCGCCGAGGAGGCCATGGAGCTCTACCACATCGCCCTCTTCCTGGAGTTCAACATGCTCGCCCAGGGTACGGCACGCCCACTCCCACCCAATATGTCTGCCTCCCCGTTTGTTTACCACCCAATCCGTGTGTAAACCACCAGGTGTTTGTGTGTGTGTGCCTTTGTGTTTGCTTGTATATATATATATGTGTGTGTGTGTGTGTGTGTGTGTGTGTGTGTGTGTGTGTGTGTGTGTGTGTGTGTGTGTGTGTGTGTTTGCTTGCTTGTTCGTGTGCATGTGTGCATTTGTGTTGTGTGTGTGTGTGTGTGTGTGTGTGTGTGTGTTTGCATGTATGTACGTGTGTGTGATTTGGGATAGGGGTGGCAGGGGAGCCAAAAATTGCTCTTAAGTAGTGCAGCGTGTCTGTTCCCTGATGCCTCCCTCATTCTTTGATTTTTAGTTTCAGTGTTACGCTTTTGCTTTTTGATAATAGCGCAGGATTTCATACATCCCAATTTACAGAGATGTTTTGCATCAATAGGCATATCTCTAGTGATTGCTTCTCTGCTGTTTTGACTGCCTGAGTTTTCTGTTAAGTCTGGGACAGTTTCAGCAATTATTCACTGGGGATGAAAAAGCCTCTCTGTGCGGCAGATAAAACACAATGGCATAAAAATACAAGGGCTCAAAATATTTCATATTTCACGAGTGTATTGCCCAAGAGAAAATTGATATTCCAGTGATAGGCTCTGGTAGAAGCATAATTTCCCTTTAAAAAAAAGATATTTGTTTGAAGTCAGTTATTTTTGCATATATTTGTATTTTTCAATATCTATTCATTTAATGCTTTGGTTATTTTTGGGCCGTGCTTGTTCAACTAAAGCCGCATGAAATACTTTTGTAATAAGGAACACACCCACTTCCTGATTACCCAGTGAAAGGGAGGTGTAACTGTAATGGAATACAAAGAGGGAAGATTTCTGAACTGTCCTTACGTGTAGCACAGCCAGGCCTAACGCAGTGTAAGCCTGAAGGATATATCCTTGGAGAGCCTATTATTGGGTTATCTTCCCTCGGTCCAATTTTACTCAACACTTTGTCCACGGTAAATTATGATAGCTGGCTTTGATTTTTTTATCTCTTGATACATTGCCTTTATGTCACGCATTACCGCCTAGATTTGTTTTCTCCCTGAAAATAAGGCGGTACATTTTGTGTTAAAGGGCCCTGATGTGTTATTGCAGGTAGCGTGCAGGTCTGGAGTACAGTCAGTGTTCTTGCATGGCTGCCTGCGTCTTTAGGCTCTGTCAATACGATAAAGACGCACACGCTGCTTTAAAACAGTACCGGATGGAGAAGAGGCCAGCAACCTCAGTTAACAATCTGTCCTTCGTCTGTTAATTATTAAAGGTGCAAAGCACAACAATGAATGCCTGATCAGCGCTCAGAATAGATGGATAAATGGATAGGCGATTACCGTCTCTGCTCTGAGTGGCGCGCGGCAGCGTTTTCCAGCCCTGTCTCGTCCTCAGGCAGCCGTGAATATGCACGCAGCACATCAGCCTGCGCGGGGCCGACGCCGTGACTGACGGATACGGCGCGGAACAGATAATCAGGGCCGTGATAGACGGACAGATACGCAGACGTAATGAAATACGCGTGTTGACATAGAGCAGGGCAGAGCTATAAAGATAGGAACACGATATGGGGAGTATAAAGCCCCATTCTGCGTGGAGCGGAGATTACAGGTAGCATGGATATGAGGTTATTTTCTTATCTGCAGGGCTCTTTCTTTGTTCTGCGTCAACATACGCATTTCATTATATCTGTATATATCATACAGTGTGGTTTTTGATGCATGTATTTTACACTGTATATGCTCTCTGTTCCCTCTCGTCTCTCACTCCTATAATCTACCTGTAGTACCTCTATAGGCTAGCTGTCAATCACCACATTGACCTTTAAACAGCTAATAAAGAAATGGCTTATATTTTTATGCTTTGTGCTGTTTAATAACACAAAGGCAGAAATGGCCGAGTTTTCACCAAGGCTGTCTGTCTCCTCTGTGTACAGTATGATGTGTATTTATAACATTGTCCCAAACTGGGTCGTGTGTTGGAATGGGCGACACCATTTTCCCTTTGTCCATTGTGTGTGCAGCTGGCTTGGAAAGGTCCGCTTTGTATTATGTGCAAAAACAGAGAGGTGACTGTTGAAAAGGCAGCCTGTTGTTGAGGGACTTGGATAGAGTACGAAAAGCAGCTTCGGGGGGTTGCGCTGTGCCCGGGATTACATAACAGACGGGGACTCGTTAGCGTCGCGGCGTTTTGCAGGGGAAAAGTTTCTTTTCACACAAAGGAGCGCACAGATTTTCTGCAGCCTCCCGTTGATTGATGTGTGTGATTTAGAGATGCATATGCTGAAGGATGCATGTCGAAAGTGAGGAACATTCTCCTCTGCACGTCTCATCGCAGGCGAGTTTCCACAGGGGTCGTGGTTGTGGCCGCACTCAGGTAGATGGTTAATGTCAGGCAGTCACGTGAGGGCCAGTGGTTAATGACTCTAGCTTGCAGTGTGGGCCAGGGAGCAAAGAGAGAGGGGATTTAGAGCCAAGTGAAAGGCCTTCCCCAGCCTGCTTCTTTCTGTCTCTCTCTCTCTCTCTCTCTCTCCCTCCCCCTCCCCTCTCTCTCCACCTCTCCCTGTCTCATTCTCTGTGCTCCCTGGGACTGTTTTCGATTACGAGTCCGGCTGCACTGGACTGCCCAAGCTGATCAGCCAGTGGCAGTGCAGAATCTGACTCCTCTGAGCAGCGGTAAGCAGGCTCATACCATGAAGCCTCTAGCTGTACCATAGCCCCTCTCTCCCTCTGTCCTCCTGTATGATAGCATCTTGTTGTAGGGGCTGTGTAGGAGGACACATGAGGTTTTATCCTCATTAGGCCTGGGCAGGTGGTGAAAATTTCACTGTCAGGGTCTCTAAACAATAACTGGTTTTCCTGCATATGCACATTGCAGATAAAACATTTAATTTTACTAAAGTTTCCCTCCTGGTCATTTGAAATGGGTATAATTCCAGTGATGACACACATTTTAGTTGAGCTCCATTGTTTCTGACCACCAGTGAGGCCTGACAAGCTAGTTATGGCACTCTATATTTGGACCATCAGCAAAAGTTTTCCATTAATGTGAGCATTAACTAATTAGCCTAACGAGGTCACAACCCAAACACAATTTGGCCTTACTTTTACAGATGAAAAGCTATCACTTCATCTGGTGGCTATTATGGTCTCAGTTGCAACAGGCCCAAAAAGTGGTCTCTTCCATAGGGTAATTTCTGAAAACCGCAGGCTTTTACAGTGAAAGTCAAATTAAAATGTTCTAGGTGCCCTGTCGAATCTAATGGATGCCACCACTGGTCTGAAAGCGGTATGGCAAAAAGTGGTCTCTTCCATAAGATAACATTTGAAAACCACAGGCTTTTACAGTGAAAGACAAATTAAAATGTTCTAGGTGCCCTGTCGAATCTAATGGATGCCACCACTGGTCTGAAAGCGGTATGGCAAAAAGTGGTCTCTTCCATAAGATAACATTTGAAAACCACAGGCTTTTACAGTGAAAGACAAATTAAAATGTTCTGTGTTCCCCTGTCCCTCTGACATGTCTCTCACTGAATGGCCATTAGGCAGACGGCTCCCTTCAGAGTAACAGGAAGCTGTCCCTCAAGAAAGGGAAAACGCTCATGCAACATGACCAGGAAATGGACTGGTGTTTTAAAAACTGTACCTTTAATTGTAATGCCCAGTTTGTGTAAAAATGAGAACTAAGTTAGGTGTGCCACTAGCTAGCTAGCTGCCATGGACAAAATAGGCGGTGTGTCATGATTACCCAGCAACAGCAGGTTAGATAACTGACTAACGTAGCTAGCCACTTTGGGAGCCCAATGTTAACATATCCAACCTTCTGATCCTCTGCATACCCATCTTGTTCACAATACAATAGGTATATTGGGAGTGACATTTAAACTTAGTACTGTAATTTTTTTGGTCTGATTTTAATTCACTGGATGGTGATGTAGTGAATGTAATTAACTGAAAGTGTAGCAGCCATATTAAAGAAGACATTTTATTTGACAAGCTTATAGTGAATTCTGTGGCCATGGTGTTGGCCTTAGTGGCCATACATATGGTGCCGGCCATGTATTCAGTGGCAAGTGAACTGTATTTCAGTGAGTAAATGGTAAATTGCTTAGTTTCATTTCCCTGTGTACAGGGAATTTTGTTGGTTGACATTTTAAGCTCAGCTTCTTAAATCGTGAACTTCATAGCTGAAGGTAGCTGGCTTGCTACGCATCTGGCTAGCCAAAACTGTCTAGCTCGCTACCGAGCCAACAATGTCTTGTGTTTCACGTGGTAGCAACATGTCCGCATTATATGTATGATCAAATCAGAGACTAGAGCGCTTCTTTTCCTCCACCATTGTACATACAGTATGATAAGTCGATCCGAGTCTCTAATTTATCATTGGTTGTGGAAAAACATTCATAATTATAATAGTTATTATTATGATATTTTTTTGTTATTATTCATTATTATAAAAATTTATTATGTGTAATATTTATTATTATGATCTTGTTCTAAATCAAAGCTAAAGAATACCGTGTGTACATTATCTTTGAGAGGGAGCGCAGAACATTATCATTTGACTATTACTTTCATTGTAAAAGCAGTTTTCCAGAGATTGCTTATGGATGAGACCGCTTTTGGGGATCGCAACACCATATTAGAGTGGCCCCAGTCCAGGCACCCAGTCACCAGGATACTATAGAAAATTCTGCTCAAATACTGCATCCTCACAAATGATGTTATTCAAAGGAATTTTGAATTGTGTCTTTTCAAAGAAGTTGCTCTCTGAGGTTTTTTGAAAGGCTTACAGGCTGGTTTAATTTAAACTGTGAGTTAGTATAAACACTGGTGAATGTATTGAAACAACAGGAGTGTACAGTTACGCTGCACATCGACCTAAGCTTTACTCTCATGGGAGGAAGGCTAACAGACAAGTTTTCTCTGTTTACCTCCCGTTCCCCATCTCCTTTCTTTCCAATAACCAAGCCCTGTCTGGGTTTCAAATTCCATTGTAAGGCCGAGCAATACCCAGTAAATGCAGCGTTGAGGGCGAGAAAGCCATTGTTTGACTGCGGATCAGAGCCGGTGAGCACGCAGGGCGAGGGCTGCAGTCGATGTCTGTTTCCCAGAGAGAGTGTATCCGCTTTGGGAATAAGTCTCTGTCACAGCCAGCTCTGTAATCAATCCACCGTCAGAGCGCAGATAAACTGGAAAGCCCCCGCAGCGAGAGACGGGAGAGCGGCACCGCTTTCAGACCCGTCGGCCGGGGCAAGGTGGATAAATTACCTCAGTCACCAGCCTAAAAGTCAATCTGCCATTCCCGAGCGTTATTTAATGGCATCAACAAGCTTCTCAAGTTCTGTGATATTCTCCTTGCCCCCCGTGACAGCCTGACTTTCACGGAAGGGCTAAAGGTCGATGGGTGTCCTCAGAGGACTCCCGTCTTTATATTTTAATGCCTCGCAGATGAGCAGGCTGGAAATTTGCCCCGCTCCGGGGCTTGAAAAGAGGATAAACTGAGCCGCCGAGCACAGCCAGGCCCGACAGAGGCGTCTTAACTCCAGTAAAGCTGCACACCTTCTCCCTTACAGCCTCTTTAGCCCGTGTGACAGTGAATTTCCGCAAAGCGCTGTCATCGCAATGCAGCCTGCTATTAATATTGTCATCTCTGGTAATTGCCCCTAAAGACGAGAAATACTCCCCTGGAGTTCTTTGCCGTAGATCATTTGGACAGTCGTTATCTCACGGCAACCTCCAGCAGCAGCGCCGGGCCACTGCTTGTCATACGCCTGGGAGGTGGCGGGATGGCATTATTGCTGCTATTCGTCTTCTTATTACGCTTGCTGCTGGCATTGCTGACGTCATTAACGTTGTCACTGCATAATGTCCCCTCCCTGTTTCACATACCCGCACCTCCCCCACCCCCACAAAAAAAAAAAAACTGATTGATGCGTCGGCTAGTTACGGTTGTTTTCTGCTCGCTACCCTGAGAGCTGTCAGCGCAGGGAGCAATTTTAGCACCTGTGTGCTGAAAACACTCCCCTCAGAAGGAGCGGAGCGACCCCGCCAAATGGAAGCGGCCCGGCCTAGTTAACATGCGCGACGCGGCCCGCGCGCTAACAGGTAGATAGGCAGGGATTATTAACGTCTTCGCTGACAGACTTATTGATACACAGGGCTGCAGAGCTGAAATTCACTTCGCCTGTCAGGGCTTTATTATTCCATTTATTTATTACAAGACGCCGAAATGTCAGCCTCTCCTTTTTTTTTAAGGCGGCCGCCGCTTTGAGAGGCGGAAATGACCCCGTGGTAAATAAAGGTCAAGCGGCACCGAGAGCGGAGCTGCCGGTTGATAACTACTGACTCGAGGCAGCACGCCCGTTTATCTGCCTCAGTGAGCGCACACCGCGGCCCTTCCCACTCCGCTGATGGAACCGGATCACGTCCTGAGAAGATTGCATTCTTCATGTCCAGCTACATCAGTTAGCCAGGTTCACCGGCATTGCTTCTGTGCAACACGCAGCGCCTGCTCAGAGAATTTGCTCGGCCTGCACCTCTGCCAGCCGGAGCCTCCAGACAGCAACAGTGACAGGACCAAAAACGGAGAGAAAGGAGGGAAGGGGGGGGAGCGGAGCGTGTGCAGGTGGCCCGGAAGATGAGTAACAGGAGCGGGAGCGAAAATAAAAAAAAGCGAGAGGTCCTCCCTGGCGCTGGTGCGCCGCCTCTCCGCCTGCATCATCTGCATGAGAGTAATCCTAACTGACACTCCTCACAGAGCGAGCGTGCCGCTCAGATGTGCAAATGAGCCGGGGTGGCGGCTAGCGCCGAGCTGTCACATTTCCGCGGAGGGCGAGGGGAGGAAACGCGGGGCTTTTTCTGTCTGCGCCTCCTTTAAAAATACATTACACACTGCGGTGGGAGGGGGGGGCCCCTTATGCAGATGACAGTGGCAGACAGGTATTCCTCAGACATTTTAACATTTTAGATTACTTTTTAATGCACCCCGTTTTTTTCCTGCATAGCCTCTAGGGTTTCTCTTTTCTTATTTAGCAATTGCTCACAGTTTTCACATGAGGTACATGGGGTAGAGGAAATGTAGAAGCTGCTGAATTTAATAAGCAGGGAACCTCCCAGCCAAGAGCTCCTTGTGTTGGACAGACTGAGGAAAAATGTCCTGAATCAGTCTGGCGGCTCGCAGTATTCTTCTGTATGCTTTTCGCCACCTGTGTTTCGCTTGCACTTTGCTCCTGTTTTCATGCAGTTTTAACCTCAGGGAAGAGTCAGGTTAATCCTGCCCTCCCCACCCCCGCCGCCAACAGAGATTAGGGTCAGAGGGACTGTCTGTTAATGTCACACGAGTGTCACCCTTCACGCTGCATGTCACAGCCAGGAGGGGAGACTGTAATAAGCAGGTGACACGGATCATAAAGCTCGGCTGTCAGCCGTCCGTCAGGCCCGATCCCCCCTGCCCACCCCTGCCGCCCCGCGTGGGTGTTTCGGTCACCTCTCTCCTAGAGGGCGGTATCAGCATAGAGTTTGCTTGAAGCCCTTATCTGTGGTAACTGTCTGTGACCTTTGTGCGCCTGTGTGTCCTTGTGTTCTCTCCATCTGTCACTCTCTGCCTCCTCCCCCCAGCCTCCGTCTCCCACTCCATCCCTCCCTCTCCCTTCTGTCCTTATGCCTCTCTCTCCCTCTCTCACTGTTTCTCCCACTCCTCTCTTTGTGGGTCTCCTTCATTTCCCTTCTTCGCTCTTGACTCTTTTCCACCCCTCTTCTCCCCTGCTCTCTGGATGGGGTATTGAATTGGTGGCGGATGCTGCCTCAGGGCTGGAGGGTGCAGCGGTGGTTGGGACTCTCCTCTCCCTCCACCTTGACAGCCCCCTTCACTACACTCCTCTCAAAGCACACGTTTACTCAAGTGTAAAATTAGCCAAGAGCATCCGTGCTGTATTTTACATGTGATGACCTTGGTGCTGTGAGTTCGGGTGACCTCGGCAAAGAGACAGGCCTCAGAGTGGGCAGACAGTGTTTTAGATGATGAAAGGCTCTTTCCTACCGTTCTTTCCCAGAAATTGTCACATCTACATTTTTTGATAATTATTTTTTTTTACAATGATATAAAATTTGATTGGGAAACCTGGTGCAGAATTAATTTGTTATAGACATTTTGAAATCTCTGTTTACACATATGCACATGCGCGCACACACACACAAACCCAGACACACACACACACACACACACACACACACACACACACACACAAAATCAGTGCTCATGCTGCTGTGTCCTGGCCCATTTCAGCAGATGGGAGAGATTTACAGATGGAGACTGAGCTCTGTGTTCAGGAAGGCCCTGAGCTGGGCTCTCTACCTCCTAGAGACGGCCCCGCTCCCCCTCTCTTTGATGGGGTATTGGTTTCCCACTCCAGGGAGGGGACTGATCTGGTGGCGTTCCGGCTGGGGTAATGTCAGGGTTTCCAGAGAGCGCAGGACGACTCCTCAGATTGTTAGCGCTCACAAGATTGTTAGCGTCACGCTTGTGTTTTATCCTGTGGACCTGGTAGTGAATCTTTAGAAAAATGTCAGAACTGTATAATCTGTGCTTTGTCTCACACAGGAGAGAAGAGAGGCTTAAATACTGGCTCAGCCTGTGTGGAAAGGACTGGAGACAGAGATTTAGCTGCAGCAGGAGAACTCTTGTCAGAATCTGTCTGAGCAGAGCAGGCACCTGGCTCGGACCGAGAGGACAGACGGACAGTATAGGGAAGGTGCTACACTAGGACCAGTGATCTGTGTAGAACAAGGTGCTGCGAGAGCTAACACAGAAATGTAATAAGGTTCTGTGAGTAGGTTTATGCCAAACTGAAAGTGAAAGCTTTGCGACCAACATATCAACTGGGCTCCCCTACGGAGTCTCACCCGTTAACAGACAGACCAGAATGATTCTCATGCCTGCTCCTGTCCCAGCAGTTGATATTGCTCATTTCATGATCACAGCAGCAAGGTATGTGCAAAAGGCACAGGCTAATACGGCTACCAAATCCAAATTGTGACCTCTTATGTTGGGGTCACTTCACTGTGCTGCATAAACAAGCAAGCTGTATGAGTCAGCGGAGAGAAGCATGTCCATGGCTGACTAAACGAAATGAATATCAGACTGCTGGTATCATGTAGCGTAAACCAACACCTGCACAACTAGAAATAGCTCTAGCTAGCTGCGCTGACTAGTTTAGCCTTCTGCATCATCGTTATTGAGCTCTGTCACTCCCTCCTGTTACGTAAAATAAGACATTTGTTTTTTTCTGGAAGCTTCTGTATAAAAATTAAAGAAAGCAAATATGAGTATGCTTTGTTATAGTTCATAAACCATGTTGGTGGTACAACCACTGTGTCATAGGTATATGTATTACTAATCTTCTCCGAGACCTAGAATCCTTTCTCCCAAGCATAAATGCAATATGAAAACAAATGGGTCACAACAGGTTCTGCCTTTTGGACCTTCTTTTTTTTTTTTTTCTTCTTTTAAATTTTCTTTCCCTGCCCTGAACTGGCCCAAAGCCAGATTCTCACTGAGCCTTTACCTTCTGCCTGGATGGTTAGGTAGGCATTATGGGAGAAAATCCGATTGGTGTAGCATACCAATCAAGGTTTGTTGCGTCAGACAAAGGTGCCGTGTTTCAGCAAGATGATTTGTGGTCTGCAGTGGTCAGGAGAAATTTATCAAGCTTAGGCCCCTCACCCAGTCAGAGGGTAGTAGGACTGTGAGAAACCCCACTTTGATTCGTTTGCAGGATAATTGGTTAACTAGCTAAAAGTAGCTTTGTATTGCTTTGTCTCTAGGGTGTGTGTAGTGTATATTGTAGAAGTAGTAGTGATTAACAGCAACAACGGTATTCAAAACTAGTTGTTCCTATAGGATACCATTTCACAAATTGGCCATGGAGCCGTTTCTTTTTGTTGGTGTCACAGGTAACCCATTGTTTTTGATCTGTGCAGTAGCACAGTCAGTGTGTGTTAATCCATACAGAGCCATTCGTTATTTTGTCTACAGACTTGCACAAGGTAGGAATATTTAAATTTACATGCGCCACCTAGAGTTTCACATAACTTTAATTTCATCCTCTTGTGATTTATCTACAGCTGACAAGTCTTTTTGCCTTGTTCCAAGTCTCCGGATTTTAGCTCACTTGAGTGTGAATAAGACTTGATACAGAGGATTGTGGCGGCCTCAAGTGTGAATAAGAGCTGATACAGAGGGGCAGGGAGAAGGATAGCTCTCCTCGCCAGAGTGAGAGCGGTGGCAGGTACTGAGACAATGAAATAAGAGACTGATGGCAGGGCTGAGCTCATCACCAGCTAATCAGTCTGCAGCGCCCAGCCAGAGGATCCCACACAGCAGCCATTATTAAAAGCCTTATTAATTTTTAAATCACACCAGAGAGGGGAGAGATAACGAATTGCTGGAGCAGCAAGTTAACCCAAATGAAAGAGCGCTTTTTTTTCTCCCAGCCCCCCCTGCTTCCTGTAGTGAGTCAGTCAGAGAGAGAGCGGCCCATCGACGTGCGTGTGTGACGGGCTCAGATGCAGATGAGCTGAGCTGAGCTTGCTGCTAGCTTTTTCAGCTAAGTCTCTGAAATACCCTACGTTGGCGGTTTGCTCATCTGCTCTGAGGTTAGCCCGTAACCCCTCCTCTCCAACCCCAAACACACGCGCGCGCACGCACACCCCTCCTCTGCCCCAAGAGGACACTCGAGCAGTTCGTTAATATTCCACCTCTCCCCGCACTGGCAATAAAGCCCACTGTACCTGCTCTCCTCGTAGGAGGTGTTCGATCAGTGGCTCAGCTACAGTACGCTTAAGGGGAGCGTTAGCCAGGAAGGGCAGACAAATCAGATAGTCTGCGGGAAGAAACAAGATAAATATAAAAAAGCGAAATCAATTATTCAGTTGCGGGATGCCGGTGAAGTCTTTGGAGTGGGGATAATGTGATTAAAATCATGCTCAATCGTGCATCCAAGGGGCCCCCCTGGCATTGCTCTTTGTCAGACTAATGGTCTCGCCTTATCATTCGCTTTTTATCTTCACCTTGATTCAATTAGTGGAACTAATCAATTTTCAGGGTTTTTTTCTGAAGGCACTCTGGTGTCCTGACATCTTGAAGACGTCAAACGTTTCATTTTTAATGTGGGTAAAGCTGCCTGAGCTGCCGTAAGCTGTGCTATGACTCGCCAGGCAGTTTCCGGGCCTTTCTCTGGAAGGCCTTACGAGAGGCCTGCCCTCTTCCTCATCCCAGAGTGGCTTAACACTCCGCCTGGAAACAACACATGTTCACAGCCTTGCGAGAAGCCTGTTGTCTTTGATTTATTTGTTTATTTGCTCTTGTTTGGTTTAAATTAGACTCCCAGCGGTGCGTGTTAAAAATAAGGTCTAAGTATTGGTTCCTGAAGCCATCAGGCGTGGTTGGAGTCCAAAGCACTGTCTACAGGAATACTGATATTTCAAGGGAAATAAAAGCAGCAAAGACTATAAATAGTTGTGACCAAAGTACCCATAAAACAAAAGAGGGGCCATACGTCTTCGGCTCTGGTGCGTGCTGCCTTTGCGCCCTAACATAAGCTGTTATTCCTGCATGTCTCGAGTGCCAGATAGCCTGCAATTAATAAAGACTGTCACCAGACAAAACAGAGGGCAAAAGTCCCTGGGTTTTAAATTCAGCACCGATTATGATCGCGCTTATGAAAACGTGGCACTCTGAGAAGGCTCGCAAATCGTAATTAGCTAATAGGAACCAGCTCCCTCCTCTTTCATGTGCCATCGGTCTCGCGTTAGCCCGCAGACAAGGAAGAGGAGGCCTCCTTTCCAGCTCCGCGTGTGCCCTGCTTCTGAGAGAGCCGCAGAATCCGTTCACTCCCCCCTCAGCCTGTTTACGGGAGATAAAACCGCTAACGATGCTCCCCTTTGCTTCAGTCCGTCAGCAGCCTCTTCCGGTCGGGTCTTTAGTGGCAGGGATTGCCATTGTGCGTTTAAGACACTGCAAGGTGCGTTTGCTTAACTTTGATCAGCCGGGAAGAGAGGGGGGAAAAAGAAAAGGAAGCCAAAACAAAGCGCACCTTTCAAAGAAGGGGAGAAAGGGAGAGGGAAAAAAAAAGACCCAACGTATAGAGTGTTTGATTTCAAGAGAGTGTGTTCAAAGGCGTGCTGAAAGGATTATGAGGAGAGCAGAGATATAATATGGGCAGATAAGGATCCCTGGAAAGTGTTGATAGCGGAGCCGGAGCTGCGGTCTGGGCCAACTCCGCGCCTGCCACAAAGAGCTGTTTTCAGACCCGGCACCTTCGTAAGCAGATTTGACATTTAAATAGCGGCGCGGTACGTCTGTGCTGGGGGAGACGGGCTCAGACATCTGCGCCTTTTCTTTCCAGCCTGCTCTTAAAGCTCCCTTTTCTGCACAGGTGCCATTGCCGAGAGCCCCATTCGATTGTTAGCGAGCGCACATAGACCTCGCGTCGCTCTTCTTGAGTTGTCTGAAAGACTCATTCGAATGGGCTCCCATCATTCAATGCTTCGCATGCTTCGAACGTGTCAAATTCAGAGAGGAGTAATGAATGTTATTTTTCTTCCCTCATAGTCGATACACTAAAGGCCCTGATAACCGACCTGCGTGACCTTTGCCCTCTGTTGGTTGCCACCTGCTACCTTCTTCAAGGGAGAGACTGGAATCTCAGGGCTGAGAGACACAGGGCTGCCAAAGGCAGTCTGCATCACAGTCCAGGCCAGGCAGGAGAGAGAGAGCAGAGCGGGGCAGAGAGGGGGGATGGATAGAGATTCCTATGAAACTGGGGGGGGGGGTGTGTTGAGGGATGTGGAGGACCAATCCACGAGCACAGAACCTCAATTCCAGTCCTCCTCCACTGCACAGCGCTTCCAGAGGAGGCTACATAATTAGGTGTATAATTTGTCAGTGCCCACTGTGACATTTAATTATCCTCAGATTAATGCATTTCTCGTCTTCGACCACGTGCATGCATCTCAGCTCGGTGGCTTCTGTGTTTTCAAGGAACGGCGGAGAGGAGACGGGGGCCCAAAACGTCACAGGCGTTTTTGTGGGGAGCCGAGCTAAACCGAAGCCCGCCTCTTTGGAATGTGGCGTGAGGGGTTGTGGTGGGGGTGGGGGTTGTGGTGGGGGGGGGGGGGTGGCGGGGCAAGTGAGGGCAGCCGGCTCCCGAGACCGCCATCCCGGCAGCGGGACAGCAAGCACGCCGGGCTCCGCGGCGACTCCGTGGCGACTCCGCCCGTGATTGGCATCCGGGATGATATTTGCCGCTGAAGGTCATCCATCACCGCAGGCGGCGGGGCTCTTTATCAATCAGCCGTGGCACTTTTATGTACCTGCACTCTGCGCTCGCGCTGGAACCGCTCCGGAATTGGATGATTCATGGGCTCTGCTCGGCCTAATAAGACACCTGAGCGCGTGTCGCGATTAGGCAGCGGGCACGTGCTTCTGGTCCTGTCGACCCTGCCATTAACGTGCGCTATAAGGAAAAGGGCCACTCGGCTCCTGTACATTACATTACATTACATTGCATTAATTTAGCAGACCCTCTTATCCAGAGTGACTTCCAGCACAAAAGAACAGAAGTGCATCCATTCAATTTAAACGAGCAACAGTGTCAGACCATGCTAACAACACTCCCAGACCACTGAATGTGAGCATAACAAGCCCTAACACAAGTTAACTTGTGCAATCTGACTAGGCAATGGAAGCCAAGTATACTACCTTCCATCAGTCGCTAAATCACAGAATCCAAAACACATAGTGGTACTACACATAAAATACAGCAAGTACTACAGGTAGCACACGGGTCTGTTTTTACTGATTCTGTTTTTACTGAACTCACTTATTGTGGTTCATACTTAAAGGTAATTTTTTCCTTCCCCCTCAGACACCAGTGTGTGCACTAAATGGGCTGCTCAAAGAGAAAGTAAACATCCCCTCTGCTGCTGCTGTTACCTGCTTCACTTTCTGTGTATGGAGAAGGAGTGCTTTTGCATGAGGTGTTTCATTTCTCCCCAGTGTATTTGAACTGTGAGAGTTTCTGCAGGAGCTCTCACGTAGCGATGAACGTGCCAAGCGCAGTAGATCCTGGTAAAAAAGGCAGGTGATGAAGCCGCACTGATGTCCCCGCAGCCGCTCCGTGTCCCCGTCTTCTCCGTGGAGATGAATCTCCCTGTGTGAGCCAGTAGCACGGCGCAGTCCGAGGGACTCTGCGCTCAGGAGCAGCACAGCTTTGGATGTGGGATTCTGTGTCAGAGGGTGAGGATTCCCGGCTAATGAGGTCCAGCCCCGACAACCAGAGCGCGGGTCACCTGGAGACAGACGCTTCCCGCGGTGCAGGCTTCATTAGATCACTGAGAGCGCGCGGGGGGGGGGAAGGGGTCATACCTGGGAACGAGGCGAGGGGGCAGGGGCAGGGTCGCAGTCCTCAGCGGGGTGGGCAAGGGGCCAGGGAACGGTTGGAAACATCCGGCCCTTTCCTGTGGCGGTGAAGTGCCCCTGCCCCCATCGGAATGCCTCCTCTTAACAGGTCGCGGGGATGACAGCCAAGGCGGAGGCAGGCCCCGGGAGCAGGCCGGCAGTGTGATCGGGTGTTTCAGGTGTAATTGTGGGATTTTTGGGGGGTACTGGGAAGAGGAAACACTATGCGAAATGACAGAGCCATGTGGTAAATTGATTTGCTGTGTAATCCTCTTACTTGTTCGTTTGACAGGTGTTACTGACTTTTTAAAGGGGAACTCATGATAAATACGGTGTTTTGCCAAAGCGTAGGCCCATTTGATGTGCATTCTCATGGCTCGGAATAATTATTTTTCCTTTTAGGGATAAAGTTCCTTTGCAGTCAAAGCAAATTCTCAAATTTTTCATTTATTATGCCACAATTTTTTTCCAAATGCTTACAAATGGTACTAGAAATATACTGTGTAGTGTGTGTGCGCATGTGTGTGTCTCACTCAAAACCAAATAGTACATTCTGTATTTTGCTATACTTCAGTGCAGAAATCCAGAGCTCAGTGCGGAAATCCAGTTCACTAAAATTCATACGCAGCCACAAAAAGCTTTTGCTTTGAATTTGGAACTTCTGCTTTGTGCATGTAATGAACTAACATGGTGAGGAAAAAGTACAACACCGACATTTAGTAAACATCAGAACTCTGATCTGATGACAGCTGGACAGCTGTCATGTTTGTGAACGTGTAATAAATCAATTTTATTTTATGTCTTTTGCACAGTGGGGTTTATTTTTCATCAATGTCATCAATATTCTTCTTTAGCCGTGTCCTCTCCATCCCGCAGGCTGCGAGGACATCGTGGTGGAGAGCATCTCGCTGGACTCCATCATCACCATCCTGAAGTGGAGCTCGCAGCCCTACGGCTCCAAGTGGGTCCACCGGCAGGCCGTGCACTTCCTGTGCGAGGAGTTCAGCCACATCGTGACCTCTGACGTGCTCTACGAGCTGAGCAAGGAGCACCTGCTGACCGCCATCCAGTCCGACTACCTGCAGGTGAGACGCGCCGGTGGCCATCGCAGAACTGCAAGGCTTATGAGAACGTTAACTCCACATCTCCACCCTATGGCAAAGTCTGACGGCTTGATATTCCTAGATCTAAAGTCCCATTTTTAAATAAATACTCAGATCCTAATAGTTCATCTTTTGTTACATCAGATGTATGTGGCGTTCTGAATGAATGGATGTAATTTGGCCTTAAATGTCCTTAGCTAAATGTTTGAGACATGAAACAAAACATAATTGAATGTATCTTGCCTCATTCCCGTATTAATTAAAGTGAAAATAACCCAGAGTAACATTAATGCTTTCAATGTCACTGTGCAAATTGCCAGCGCTGGTCAGGCTACGCTGTGGTGCAGTCAATGTCCTTAACTGAATTCAAAAATAATTATTCGGTTTTAAGTTAATTTCAGTCTCTGTGAAGATGGGTGCTATACAGAGGTGGCTTTCTGGTTCATGTTAGTTTTTCTTCATCCTTCAGAATGATGGTCTTTTTTTCTCTCAGTGTAGACTGTGGAGTTCAGTCTCACAGCTGCGTGTCTTCGGTAAGACTCATTTCTGTTGTAAAAACTGAAGAAGCCAGTGTCGTGGAGAACATCTTCCTTTTTCTCGCTCCGTCTGCTGATATCCATGCACTTAGCTAGACGCAACAGGCACTCAGCTAAAAATATCCAGGCGTCTGTATAGTGATTCTAAACGGCTTTTTTACTCACGCTCCATTGAACTTGAGTTGAGTATCATATTGCAAGTGAGCAAACCCAAAATGATTCTCATAAGTGGACTGCTTCATTCTTGTAGGCAAAGTATTTAAACAGCGTTTAAAGGATAGGGCTGACTCTGTGCTGGTGTTTTTGAACACTGAATGCGGTTGCTTCTGTTAATGTTTCTTATAAACAGAGCGCACTGTACTTGGGTTATTCTTAAGTCCCAAAGTTGGAACTAATAATTGTTCATAAGTCCCAGAGTTGGCCTCCAAGCTCTCAAGTAATATGATTGACTGTTTGAATGGTAGTGTTCTAAAGTGAAGTATGTGTGCTTATATAGACTTATTCAACCCTTCACAAAAACACTGAAAGCACAGAGAACAACTTTAAAAATTGCAACTATTTACTCTGTGCAGGTTTTCAATTTAGGCAAGATGATAGTGCTTTCCAGAAAAACTGTAAAGTCTGAGAGGCAGGGAAAGAAACTACCAAAGTCACTCATCTTGGTTGGAATAACAGTATTGGAAAACTATCTTGGTGGAAGTTTGGTAGTTATATTGGGCATATTTTTCCCATAAATACTGTATCTCCCTCTAACAGATTTTATTTTCTCCGAAATGAAAAGGTCACTGTGCGCTTAGACCTGCGTCACTGTCATCTTTTGGCTGGAGGAAAAAAAAACACCCCTGCAACAGCTTCAGTAATCTGCCATGGAAACCTGGATCCTCCAGGATTATTCGTCTGGGAGAATTAAATGTGCTTCAGTGAGAGATATCTGCCTGCTCATTAGACATAGCTGATGCATTTAAAGGACACAGCTATCAGGGGAAATCTCAGATTATCTCATGTCCTGCCCAGGCAAAGCCCTCCTGTCCAAGATGCAGAGGAGGGGGGGGGGGATTGGGGTGGAGGAAAGAGGAACTTCAGGCGAGCTGTCTGAGCAATAACTCCGCAGTTAATAATGATGAAAAGGGAAATTGTGGTCGGAGTAGTCTTCCTTTCTGAATCATAAGGGATTTATTTTTCTGCATTTCATTGCAATTTTCTGCTTGAATAACGCAGAATTGTAGATTAATGAGACCGCTGAATTACAGAACGGCTCCCTACCCTGAGGTCGACGGTTTCATTTCTGTACTCCGGCCACATAATGGTAATTGTGTCGTACCCGCACTGACAAATACCACTTTGTCATGTTATCTATATGTATTTATGTATCTGCAGAAGCTTCCAATTATGTGTATAAACCCAGGCAATGGAAACAAGAAGCCGCAGATGACATCTCATACTGAAGTACATCTGAAAGCACTTGGCCGAGCATCCCATTACTTTGAAAGAGCAGCGCTGTTAACTGAAGTTGTATGTTGTTGGGAGTTCATGTCACACATTTGAGATGGTATTTGTTTTGGGCGAGAGCAGAAAGTGGGATCGGTGTCCCTGGCTCTCTACGCTGCAGTGCCTCTGAGTTTCCACAACAGATACCCAAGGAACCTGGCAGTGCGCTCAGCCTCCAGAGGTTGCCTTAAACCGTTTGCCAGATGTTCTGGGGCACGGCGAGGGACGCTGGCGTCGGCGGAACCGCGTTCTGATCCGGCCGGCCGTGCCACTGGGCGGTGCTACCGCTACGCGCTACGCTAATCCTTTTTCCATTATACAGTTTCCGAGCGCTCCATTGTGTAGTATACATTTTGAACTGTAATAATCCGGGTAATTACTCAGTAATTTCACATGGATCGGTTCTGCGGTTTTCAAAAGAAGCTACCGGGTAATGAGGCTGCCTGAACTGTTGAGATGGTTTAATGCCGACGCGAGTGACTAAGCGAAATGTTAGCGCCGGGGCAGCGGGGGAAGCCGAAACAAAGGCGGATTGTTCCGGGCGCAGAGACGTCAGTGTTCGGTGCCATTCCTCCGCCGGGGTCCCGCCGAGTCGCCCCGGAGAGCAGGGGCTACGTCATCCCGTCAGGCTGCCCGGGGCCGCCTCGCGTGGGGGGAAAAGAATGCAGGGAGCCGGTCCAAATCCGGGGCCTTCCTTTGTGTCGAACCCCGCAGCCCCTGCCAATCTGGAGAGATTAAGCCACTCCATTCCATGGGATTTGCAGTATAAAGATACAGTGCTATTAAAAGGCTCTTCCTAAATCCCTCTTTTTTGACACTTGGAAACCGCACGCGTACCGGGCTGGTGGTGTGATTGGCCAGACCCAGTGTGCAGGGGGGTGGGGATGGGGGGTGGGGGGGTGGTTGCAGCGCAGTCCCAGGTGTACGGGGCTCTAATTGAAGATGAACGCTTGCTCGGCGCCGTCAGGACGGCGAGGTGAAAGGCGCTAATCGAGGCTGACACGCGGGGCCCGGACCTACGCGGCAGCGCGTCGGGAAGCCAAGGGTGTTTGTTTATCCTATTGATCGCTCCGTTTATTCATATCTCACTCCGCTCCCGTCCTTCACCAAGACGCAGGAAAAGCTGAACCCTCGCGCTCCGATCATAATTACCTCCCACCCCCTCTCTTTCACAGGCCAGCGAGCAGGATATTCTCAAGTACGTCGTCAAGTGGGGCGAGCATCAGCTTATTAAGAGAATGGCAGACCGAGGTAAGATCCTGTCCAAACAGCAGTACCCCCACCACCCCCTCCCTCAAAGGAAAACCAAGAAACACTCAGAGTCAATGATTTATTCACTAACCCTCCCATAATACAGTAATGAGCCCTTGGTGCACATAAGAACCACAGCATTTTAATAGCGCAACATGAGTGGAAAGGGTCTCTGCTGAATATGAATGCCAACTCTCAGAGCAAGTACTTTTCAATCAGTGGTTTTGGCAGATTCGTTACTGGGCCTTGGATTCGGTCCTGATGTTTAAGTACAGATGATGAGTTCTGCGCAGCAGAACTGGGTGGTGTGATCTGTGCGGCATGTCTGCGCAGGTTCTGTGTGTCCTAGCCTCCCAGGTTCTGAGTGAATGTGCTCTGTGTGTCCGAAATGAGTGGTTGTGGGTTGTGTGTCCATAATGAGTTGGTACTGATTGGTGATGTGTTGTGCGTCGGTACTGATTAGGGTGATGTGTTGCATGTCAGTGCTGATTGGGGTGGTGCGTTGTGTGTCGGTGATGACTGGGGTGATATGTGTCATTGCTGATGGGGGTGTATCTGAGAGTATCCCCTGTGCCACAGAGCCCAACCTGCTGAGCGGCACAGCCCACAGTGTGAACAAGCGTGGAGTGAAGAGGAGAGACCTGGACATCGAGGAGCTGAAGGAGATCCTGTCCCCTCTGCTGCCCTACATCCGCACTGAACACATCCTGCCCACCAACAGCGAGGTCCTCTCCGACGCGGTGAGTGTGGCTGTGTGTGTGTGTGTGTGTGGCTCCTCCTCCTGAGCCAAGTGAATTTCTAAATGTAATGTGCTTTTTCAAGTGCCTGATCTTGGCATTTTCATACAGTGCTTTTACTTAAAACAAATATGAGGGGTATTCTGGGAAAAAAAAAAAAAAAAAAAAAAAAAAACCATGGTATTTTAGTTAACCGCCATTTCAAGGACAGAGTTGTGGAGTGGCAGTGTAGCATAGTGGTAAGGAGCAGGAGTTTTAACCGAAGGGTTGCTGGTTCATTTCCCCGCTGGGCCACTGCTGTTGTACCCTCGGGCAAGGTACTTAACCCAGAATTGCCTCAGCTATCCAGCTGTATAAAATTATAACCTGTGTAAGTTGCTCTGGATGAGAGCGGCTGCTAAATGCCAATAATGTAATGTAATGTAGGATCCAGCCACTCTCATGAACAAAAGCCTTCATTTGCCAGAAAGCCTTCTCTGTGTGGGTCAGTGGTTTTTCCAGGACAGCCCCCTCGCGCAGAGAACTGGATCCGGTTGTTATGTAAGCTGTGGACCGCAGCCCCCCTCTGCCTCCCTGCTGCAGCCCGAGGCCTGGCCTCTCGCCGCAGAGAGCCGAGTGAACTGAGAGGTATCAGGCGTAGCGATGTGAGGAGAGGGGGGCTCTGACAGCCCCCCCTCCGAAACGCCGAGGCCCACCTGCGCCACCGCGCCACCCGCGTCGGGAAGGAGCGGGGCGGCGGAGCGGGGCCAGCCGCGGATCCCTCCAAATTTATTCAATTCTCCTCCGCTACCTGGCTGCCCGAGCAAGCTGTCTGCCCTGTCAGAAGCCATTTCTCTCCACGTCCGAAACCAAATCAATTGCCTCCAGCCACGGAGCTTCTAATAAATCCCCGACACGGCAGCTGTCATATACCCCATTGTTGTGCTTCCTTGATAGCAGGCTTTTATCCCGGGCTGTCCCGGGTTGAGGCCGTTTTGAACCTCGTGTCCGAACGTCCGCTGCTTAGCGCGTTCAGACAGGATGGACCTCTTTCCGGCATAGCTTTTATATGTTAATGTGAGGAAAGGGGATTCCTGGGTGTCGCAGACAAGGTTTACCTCCAGTGCGGGGAGCTCCTTAGACGTTTCGGTAGATTTATGGGGGGGACAAAAACACCAAGGTTGCTCATTCTGAAAGTGGGGAAAGCCTGGCAGTCATAAATCTAGTCTGTTCTAATTCTGTTTCGACCCCTCCCCCCCATCACCACCATCACCACTACCCACCCCTGCCTGTGGCAGTGGGCCTCTGACTCCTTCCCTGTGTACAGTACACACGTTAACTCCATTAATAAACCTGATTGTACCCTGCGATTCCGGTTTGCTTACGCCCACGAGCCGCGCCGTAGCTTTTAGCGCGAGTTTGTTCTGTTCGAGGCTGCGTGGCTGCGGTGATGCTCTGAGGCATGCCTCTGTCTCCACTAATGCACACAGCTCCATCATCCGGTCCTGTTCGGAGGCCTGTGCGCATCGTATCGGAATATAAAACGAGCACCCACGGCCTCCCGGATCCACTCAATTAATTACCCATTCACAGGAATAAATTAACGGCCAATTATCACAGAGGTGGCATTTGCAGGCTGCGTCTCCATTTTTCACCGTGACTCCGATGAACGCTTTTTTCCCCCGTTCCCTAACATTAGCCTGTAACGCCGCGCTGTATTTTTCCCCCGATCCCTAAGAGCATGCTCCTCATATTAATATACGTGGCACAGCACACCTCCCACCTGTCTGCTGATTGTGCTGTGTGACTGACGGGATCCCTGTGTTCCCCCCCACAGATGAAGAGGGGCCTGATCAGCACCCCGCCCTCTGACATGCTGCCCACGGCCGAGGGGGGCAAGGCCAACGCCTGGCTGCGGCAGAAGAACGCGGGCATCTACGTGCGCCCCCGCCTCTTCTCCCCCTACGTGGAGGAGGCCAAGGTAGGCAGCGAGAGGCCCTCCAACACCTGCAGCAGGAGCAGGAGCCAGTGGCGTGGAGACAGCTGCATTCTTAATGTATGGTATTCTTAGTGAAGCATTATGCCCTGGTAAGCAGGAATACTTGGGTGAAGAAAGAAACACAATGCATGGGTGACGGTTGGAAAGAATCCGACGTGTGCATGAATACATTTAACACTGCAGAGTTTCTCAGTATTCTGCTATTCATTATAGATGAATTGTTGAAGTCATGCAGTAATATTCAGGGACATCTGTGACTGTGCAGATAAAGAATTGTCTACAGAGCTGTGGGAATGGAGGGATTGGGATGTGTAGCCCTCTGACCCTGTGTGTGTGTGTGTGTGTGTGTGTGTGTGTGTGTGTGTGTGTGTGTGTGTGTGTGTGTGTTCGTTCATGCTCCCTGTCCATCAGTCTGTCCTGGACGAGATGATGGTGGAGCAGACTGACCTGGTGCGTCTGCGCATGGTGCGCATGTCCAACGTGCCGGACACCCTCTACATGGTCAACAACGCGGTCCCACAGTGCTGTCACATGATCAACCATCAGCAAATCACCGGCAGCCAGGCGGCCCCTCCGTCTGTGGTGGCCAATGAAATACCAGGTAAGACAAGTGGGTAGAGCTCTGACATTAAAAGTGTGGGACATACAAAGTTCAGAACAGAAAGTAGGATGTGCCCAGGGCCGAATACAGAATCCTGGGTGTTATGGTTGAAGGGAGGGATTATGTTCCCTGCTTTTGTCTGGAGGAGTTGCGCGGCACTGCTGATATTTCCCCTCAACTGCGTAGAATCTCTTTATAAATTAGTATTCCTCTCGCGTTGTGTAGGAGAGTGCTCCACTCCAGAGCGGAGGAGTGCATGTGTAAGTCCAGAGGGAGGGACCTCTTTTTTCCTTTTGACCTTGTGTGTACTGCCTGAGGCAGGGAAGGCTTTGTCAGAGCAGCGCGTTACATCACACCTGTTGCTCATACTGTGAGCTTCGAATTACACCCCTACTTTTCATTACAGACAACTCCAGCCCTGTGTCACACCTCTCAACAGATTTTGTAACAACTGACAAGCGCCGTTGTCGTAGCCCTCCGTGACTGGGAAATTATTTTTCGGATTCATCCCGGAATTCATTCAGATGTTCCACTGCCGTTTTTTTTTTGTTTGTGTTCACATCACGTTATTAGATTGACATCAAATCTGGGAAGGTTTCCACATCCAAATGGAAAAAATTTGTTTGGGCTCAGAAACTCTTAACAGCCTGAAGTGGCAGTTGACTAAAAAAGTGACATGTTGACTAAAACATGTTTTCATCTTCGATTGATTGTGGTTGTAAGATATTGTGAGCAACCTTGTTGAATGTTTTAACGCGCTGGCAGTTTATTGTTCCGTCTCACGCAGTGCATCCGCCATGCCAGTGTTCAGTAAAATAATTGACAACATGAATTTATTATTGGTGTCACAAATTCTGACATCACAACTCTAACAACTGGATCATATCAATCAGTCTCTTGCAATTTACTGCAATTAGAGATAGCTGTCTTACTAAGCCTTAAGCGTCCTTCACCAATGTCTTGAGCTCTGTCAACATAACTGCTGGGTGAAATATTCATCTTGATGTTTACACATCTTGGATAAAAACAGATGTATATTGAGTGGTTCTCCGCAGCAGAACACCAAGTGCTCCATCTTGTTTTACATGGCTCTGGGCACAGTTTTATTGGCAGAGAATAATCCTACTGTGTAATTGTGACTCTCAGATGTTCTGTATAGTGTATTTTCCTGCTTGGACCATGTTTAAAAACCTTTTTTTGACAGCGGCAACAGGCTTGTCTTGGGGGAAATTATTTGCCCGTATTTTATTCAGAAATGCCACTGCAGGTCTGTCATGTCAAATGCACTGAATCCGGCAACAAGCCTCGAAGGATGTCATTATAAGCCTTGATCATGTAGCTTGCATTGTCCAGCACAAACAGTTGCATTTTCTTAAAACCAGCGAGAAATGCACATAAACATGACTGCCATCTGTCATTTTGGAGTAATTAATGTAGTGTAGACATAATGTATCAGCCAGCTCAAATCAGCCATATTGATTGTCCTCAAAACAAATTGTGAAACATATTGGTTTTTCACATCTGTTGATTTGCCAGTGACAAGAGATACACAGCCAGATGTTTTTATCAGTTGTTTGATGTTGATTTTGTGCCAGTAGTCTGCAGCAGGTATTCCTTGCAAAGTTGACTTGCTGATGGAGCCGGATGCTTGTTTAAAAATGCATGTAGTTTTGAATGATTCACTTTTTCAAGGGGAGCGTGTGTGCAAACAGAAGTACCCAGGATTTCTTTTTCCCTGCACTTTTTTGACAGGAATCCCCCTCTCTTGCGTCAGTATTAAATTCTGGTCTATTATATATATATATCAGCGTTTCCCAAACCTCTCCTGGAGGACCCCTTGTCCTGCATGTTTTAGATCTCTCCCTGCTCACACAGCTGATTCAAATGATCAGTTTGTTATTAAGCAGCTTCAGGAGTTCATAACGAGTTGATCATTTGAATCAGCTGTGTTGGAGCAGGGAGAGATCTAAAACATGCAGGACAAGGGGTACTCCAGGAGAGGGTTGGGAAACGCTGATATATAACATTGCTGGGATTGGAGTGCCTACGGGGACACCTGGAGGATAACCATTTAAATACAGGTCAAAAGCCCTGCAGGTCACATGGTTAAGGAAGAACCTGGCCCTGATGACATTGCTCTACCTTGGGCCTGTAGCAAGACCCTCGGGGCTCTGCTGCTGTGTTAAGTGTCAGCAGTGGAAACGCTTCACTAGACAGCGATTGGTCACCTGAGCTGAGCCGAGCGTGCTGATAGGCTGTAGCGTGCGGAGGCCCGGGAGTGTGTCCCTGAGAGTGTGAGTCTGCTGTGTCCCTCAGTGCCCAAGCTGCCGGTGGTGAAGGAGATGATCCGGCGCCTGCAGGAGCTGCGGCACATGGACCAGGTGCAGCGGGCCTACGCCCTCAACTGCGGCGAGGGCGCCACGGTCAGCTACGAGATCCAGATCCGCGTGCTGCGGGAGTTCGGCCTGCCGGACGGCGCCGCCGAGCTGCTGCAGGTGAGAAGCAGTCCGGCACACCGCCCCGGCACTCGGTCAGAGTCCCACCCGTGCCCGGGGAGGTTGAGAGCCAGCGGGCGAGATAATGGGGGGTGATTGACGGCCTTAGAGGTGATAGACGGAAAGTTCAGTCGGTAAGTTCAGAGTTCACGTTCGGCAATCACGCCAAGCGCACCTCCCGCTCCTGGAAAAGGGCATCTCACAGCAACACGGAACAAAGCCCGCGTCAAAAAGCGGAAGGCTTGTTCACAGAGCGGCGTGCAGAAAAGGTCACGGTTTATCGATCGGGGAACACAATTTAGTATCTCCCTCTTTACAAACTATCCAATGATGGAGGGCAAAGTGGAGCTTTACAGTGGCTCTCACAGGGGTCGTTTAACTAGCAGTGTCAAAGAGATGCAACAGCCGCCTGTCTTGCATAACATTAATAACCTTTTACGAACAGTTCCGCTCGCTCTCGAAACCAGCAGCTCTGCCTAGCCCGGATAGTGCGGTCTGGAGGCCTCAATGAAGGATGAAGTGTCAGACTCCATGCAAGTAATATGTGCTCATCTGTGGGTTTTTTTGTCATTGACATTAATCCTCAGACATCCGCTGTCGTCGTCTTCCCCCGCTCCAGGAGCAGGGTTTCCAGATTTTGGCTGCTAGCCTTCGGTCTCAGTTGTCGCTAATCCTCTGAGCAGTGAGTCAGCCAAGGTTGACTCAAACTTTCATCATTTTGTTCCTCCTCTGCTCTAATACCATGGCTGCTTTTCAGTGTCCTATAATAGACCAGACAGCCGAATATGAGATTGTGGTATTGGAATGGTCCTTTTACAATGGCTTTATTAAATTATTCAGTGTTACACTGTTGTTGTTGCTCTCCGCTCCCAGAACCCGCACAAGTTCTTCCCGGAAGAGCGTTTCGGAGACGAGAGCCCGGTTCTGGCCCTGCGGCAGACGGGGCGGTGCCGGGTCAACAGCACGCCGGCGGTGGAGAGCATGTTCACCGACGTGGAGGCGCTGGCCAACTTCCACCCGCCCCTGCCGCCGCCCCCGGCCCCCTACCACCCGCCCGCCACGCCCAGCCACGCCCAGCTGAAGGCGGGCTGGAGGCCCCGGGCGCCCAGTCAGCCGCCGTCGCGCTCATTCTCCTACCCCTGCAACCACACCCTGCTCCAGCGCCGGCCCTCCTCCAAGCACGGCAGCCCCGCCTACCCGCCGGGGGCCAAGGCCCTCCCGCCTGACTGCACAAACCCGCAGGGCCTGGGCCGCACCCTGCACCCCGACAAGCAGGGGGTGAGTGGCTGGGGGCAGGGGGCTTGGGACTCTCTCGTATGTAGATACGATGTAGAATTCTGTCAGAAAATCTAGAAAGGATGTGTGAGAAGGCTCCCAGGTGGCTCAGCCAGTTAAAGGGCTTCTTTGGAGCGCCGGCTAAGCTCGATAGCATGGATTCGATATCCGCCATGTTGTGTGCTGACAGTAACCCGGAGACCACAGTGGCAGAATGAATTGGTGGTGCGCATGTAACACCCTGTGCTTCTGCATAGAGCTTTCCATCATGACATACAGGACCAGTCAAAAGTTTGGACAAATCTGATTAAGATAATGGGAAGCATGCATTCAAAGACATTTTGATCTAAAAACTTATGTTTAAATGCTTGAAATTTGTTTCTTGGACAAATGTAAATAGTGAAGTTGGTGTGTGAATTTCTTTGCCAAGATTTTTATTTAAAAAAAATTTTTTTAGTTACTTTGAAGAATCTAAAAATATAAGTTTTGATTTGTTTAGCACTTTTTTGGTCACTGCGTAATTCTATTTGCGTTATTTCATAGTTGATGTCTTTACAATTATTCTAAAATGTGGAAAATATTAAAAATGAAGAATAAAAAGTGAGTCTAAACGTTTGACTGGTACTGTAAGCTGAACATACAATTTCTGCTTCCAGCAGGAGGAGAAATCAAACTGGAGGAAAAATGGAAACTTATGATTGTGGCTGAATCAATAAAAATGTATCGAATTTTGAAATATTATTGGGGGCAGTTCTAATGGTGTGTGTTCTCCGCAGAACATGGAGCCGGTGATAAACGAGTTCATGCCAGACATCGCCATGGGAGTGTCGGCCATGAGCCTGAAGGAGCGGCGGATGCCCGAGGCCGTGAGCGACGGGGAGGGCCGCGAGCCCCACTCGCACGTCTCCCCGGCGCCGCCCGCGCCCCACTACCCCCCCGGGCCCTGCCCCTCGGGCCGGCACGGCCACGCCTCCTGCAAGAAGCACGGGGGCGAGCCCAAGCCCGACGGGCGGCCCGAGTTCCCGGACCTGTACGACTTCCCCTGCCGGCCGGCCACCCCGGGCTCCAGCCACCACACGCCCCCCCCGCTGCAGGGCCCCTACATGGGCCCGGACCTGTACAGCCACAGCCGGCCGGCCGCCGGCCCCCCCCAACCCCCGTCCTACATGCCCCCCGCGGACGCCCTGCGGCTGGACATGCTGGAGCAGCCCCCGCAGCGGCTGGACCTGGCCCTGGCCACTCAGGGCGGCCCGCAGGCGGGGGCGGACACGTCCAGAGGGGGCGGTCCCGCAACGAGACGGACCTGACGTGCGGGCTGGGGCCCTCGCGCTCCCCCAGCGCCGGCCTGGACGCCTACGAGGACCGGCCCCCCGCCCGCAGGTCCACCCCCGACAGCGCCGAGTCCCCGGGGGGCCTGCTGCCCCACAGGAACAGTGCCAGCGAGGAGGCCATCGCCAGCAGAGACCGACGGTCGCCCAACAAGCCCGAGTACCCTTACAAGAAATCTGCACTTTAATCCGAGAGGGGGGGCGGAGAAGCTAAAAAAGGGAACGTGGAAAGACTGACCCTTTCCTCTGCGGACAGTGGAGCTGGGGGTGCGTCCCCCGCGACACTCTCGCACAATCCAGCAGCCTCCAGCTGGAAGGCGCCAAGCACAGGGCGACCCGCCGAGGCTGCTCCGCAGGGTCCAGTGCCGAGTCCCACCGCCCCGGCCGCTGCACCGCGAAAGGGTTGGTTTGGTTGAGAGCTGCGTGAAAGCAGCTGCTGTATTTATGAATCTTTATCCTGGAGGAAACTCCACAAGTTCACGGCTCACTCTCACCCGTAGCCAGCTCGCCCACTCCAGGCCCAAACACAGCCCCGAGCCCCGGGAGTGGGCCCGGCAGCAGACTGCACTTTAACCGAAAAGTAGCAGCTTTTCTGTCTTAATTAGTTTCTCCCTCCAGCTCCTTAGTCCGCAGAGCAAGGTGCTGATGACCCTCCCCGTCATCTGATTGGCTTATTGATTCTGTCTTTGCCCCGGGCCTTATCTCCCTTCCCATGATTCTCCCTCCCACAGCCCTCACTCCCCTTCATTACTTTCCTTTCATCCAGGAGCATAATTGCGGCCCTGGCGAACAATTGAATAATGTAAAGATAACGAAGACCCACGCTTTCAACAATGTGCAGCCGCCACTTAATTTTTCATTACATTTATTTCCTGAAACTGAGGATGATGCGATGATAATAGGCGATCGTATTTATATTTGGCCACGTTTTTCCTTACCTTGCCAGAGAACAGGATTTGCAAGTCATTGTGCCGGTAATTTTTTTTTTTGTCTAAATGCATGTGGGCTGGAACGAATTGGCCTCCCCCTTTTTTTAGGCGGTAATCTCGCCTGGCGCTCGCCGGGCTTCCATTTACGGACGGCCGAAAGGTTTGAAAAGGGAACGCGGAGAGGCTGGGAAATTAAAAAAAAAAAAAAAAAAACAAAAAAACAAATTAATTCCCCCATCGCCGGTTTCACCTCATTGTGGCTGTTGCTGAGGGAAGGGGAATAATGGGATCTTCGTGTGAAAGGGAGAATGTGCCTGGCCGCGGTGGCGGAATCCGGCTGCTGTCACTCACACTTCCCGGGTTCCTCTTCAGCGGGACTCTGAGACTTCAGCGAAAGCCTGCCTCTGATCTCACCCGGAGACACCGCTGGCAGCCAGAGGCCTCTGTGCGCGCGCTGTTACGAAGCCCAGCAAGCCCCGAGGCTGTGTTTTTCACTGTCGCGGTGCGCCTTGCACCCACCTGTACGGGAGTCGTGACACTGCTTAACATTGGCCGTCCTCTGCACACACACACAAACCCTCTACCAGACACCGGGGGCAACGGCCTCTTGAGGAGGATATACACCTTCAAACTCTGATTGGATGAAAACAAAGCAGTCTGGGTTTCAACAGTCTCAACCAAGCCAACCTTGGCCGTGCAGCGTCCGAATGTTTCCCCACCACGGGATTGGTGGCACTCGGTACTGTAGCGTTCCGACGCTGGACCTCGTAGCCACGCGATCAGGGGAAGCGCTAACGATTATAATGATGTCAGACGGAGTCTGTTAACGAGGGAAGGGCTAATCACTCTTCCAGGGGAGCTCTGCAGTCTCTGGTCTTTTTCAGCTGTCGCAGCTGGAGAAAAAGAGATGCAAAGGGTTCCGTTACAAACCAGCACACCCGCGTCACGGCCGCCGCGGCTGTAACGGACGAGCGGAACTGAACTGGACTTGCTCCTCCCCCACCTCCTTCTCTCCTCTCCCCCCCCTCCACCTGCAGCACTTATAACGGCTCATGTAATTCATCAGAATTGTCTGTCTTTTCTATTGCTTTTGTATCTCTTTTGCCGTGTGTCGCGGGGTCGCACCAATCGTACATGTCCGCGTAACGGTTCTGTTCGGGTCGTTCGGGAAAAACTCCCCCCCAAGGTAATTCGGGCTTGACGTTTGACGCGCAGCCTTCACAGCGAAGCCTGAGGGGAGTGTCTTGTCTTGTTTCCGTCTCGTCACAAAAGCGTGTTCCCGCTGTGACAGAAAGCAGCGGGGAAAGGCGCGAACCTACCTGGAGCACACTGTGAGGGGGGGTCAGGGTACACACGCTGCACAGGAACGGTTAGCATGGATGTGACTCTGCATGAGGTGTGTACGTCCAGGGTGTGTGTGTGTGTTAGTGTCTGTGTGTGTGAGACAGTTATTGTCATCATGGGTAATGATAAACAGTCCCTTAAGGAGACATTCAGTAAGTATCCAATGTACTCTGTTTGAATCAGGTCTGTAATTATACATCAGAGGCAAAACTGCAAAACAGCCATCATTTAATTAAACAGGCCATCAAGCTGTATGTCATCCGAAGCTGCAGCCAACGGTTCATGTAGGCAGTAGAGAGATGCCTATTTTTTTATTTCTTTCAGCGGCAGCGAACATGAGAAGCCTTAACATGTCGACATGTAACTTCTTTTGCACTCCGGTGTAGCGGTCAGACGTCGTGGCCGTCGCCGCGTCAGCTGTCCGCCACACCGGTCCTCTGTGCGACTCGATACTTGAACACAGCGCTCGCTCAAGCACTCCCGCAACCTGAATTCTCCCCCGCCCCTCCCACCAGCTCCAGTCACATAACCTCTACAGCACCACCTTCTGGGCTCATCCTGGAAGTGCAGGGCAGGCTCTTCTCGTTTCCTCTCTCCTGCACGACAGTTTTCTACCTCTGTCCAACAGCGTAACCTTCCCTGTACTCCCGTAACTAACGTAAGGGGTTAATTGTTCTCATCGTAATTATCACATTATCATATTTCATACAGTTGCTGACATAACTGCATTCTCTTTCATGCAGTCCTTTAGCATTTACAATATGTTCACAAAGTGATCTTTCAACATTGCAGAGGTCCCTGCTGGCTTTGTCATCACCATCATTAGCATCAGTTAACTGATATTTAAACTTGGCTGGCACCTTAAATAAAAAAGGCTGTTTGCCACTCTGTGCAGGTGTTTAGGGAGTCCTGCTGGCCCCTTAAAAGTCCTTCAGGGACTTTAAACAGTGGCTGCATGCGTTAGCTGTAATCGCCCCCATACCACCATTACCGACATCCACCACTCCTGTGTCCACATGGTGGATGTTGGAACGCAGAGGCGAACTCGGGACACTTGGCCCTCGCGTTTGGGCTTTGCCGAGCTCTCAGGTTGCAGTGCTGGGGGGGAGGGCGGGGCAGGCTTGCCAATGGCGTCAGGTATCGTGCCATTTCAGGGTGCGCTTAATGGTAAGCACCATGGCCGGAGGAACCAGCTGCACCACTTCATGTGTCATTCTGCTGGGTGCAGCTGAGGTTACAGCCTTCAAACCCAGTACACAAACACCACAAACACATGACAGAACTTCAGGAGACAGTCAATGGAAATGGGGGATAGAAAGATGTTGTAGAAATGATATCAGCTACTCTGTAATTGGCTGTTATGCTGGGAGGGAGGACTATTGGTCATACATGTCAATATATCCATTATTTTCCATTGAAAATTATTTTTTTAATTTAGTGAACTTTGCCACAGGGTCATAGTGTTATGTCTTTTTGCTTTGTGACTTTGGTTTAAGGGAATTTGTGACAATCCTTATGCTTTGACAATCTCTCCCGTGACCCGGTCCTCCAATTCTAGAGAGGACAACGGCTCCAGGCGGCGTTACGTACCCAAAACGCCCATGTCATAAAACTCACTACCTGACCCCACGCTGAAATGTCACGGCCCTGCTCGGCCGAGCAAGGGTGAAGGAGACTGAAATAGCACCCTGTCCCAGCCACAGCTCATCCTGGCCATCCCCTCACAGTGGGGGTCACGGTGGAGAAGCGATCCCAGACAGAGCAGATGAGATCAGCTGCACATATTGACTTCAGTAACCTATTCCACGAGAGTGGCTGCTCTTTTATAGGTCACGTCTACAGTTGCCCCCCCCCCATTTGAGTGACAGCGTCCAAGATTCAATTTAGGCTTTGAAACACCTGCATTAATAACAAGAATCAAGGTCTCTGCTAGTGGTTGCTACTTTTTTTTTTTTTTTTTTTTTCCCCAAGTAGATGTGTGCCATCTTATAATGTTTTAAACATTTGTGATTAGCTGGAGTGTCGGATAGGTTGGTGACTTGGCATTAGGAGTGATTTTAGTTATAATGCCCCTTTCAGCCGTGTTCCCAGAGCATGTTCCTTTACTCTGGCAGAGGGTTTAATCTGGATAATTCCTTCCAGTCCTATCTGCTCCATGCTGCTGTTGCACACTGCTATTTTACATGGGGGGAGTGTCTTAGGGACTGAGCATCAGTGCTGGACTACAGCTTTTCCCACAGTTTACTTCATTTGTTCTTAGTGCACATATATAGGTTGACCCTTTGTTGACTGCAAAGGGGGTCGCAGAAATATTTTTAATCTCTGAACGATTACTGTTGTTGTGTAGTGTCCCGTGGGTGTCTCGAGAACTGATGTCACAGATTTGGATAACCTAGATCCTCCTTGCTCCGGAAGAAAAAGGGAAACTTTGTAATTTACTGTCAGAAGATGTTCAAATTGACGGTTCACCCTATTTTCGGAAAACAGGCATTAAGAAAATTCAGACGTGAACCCTTTAATCTAATGATACTAGAGCCAGTATGAGTGACTCAAACAGAAACTTCCTCTTGACCTAGTTCCTTAGAGAGGCAAAGGAGATATAAGCTATTTCTTTTCCTTTTTGCGCTTTGCCTTTTCTTTCTCTGAGGTATGGAGAGACGCTGCAAACTGACTTATCTCTGCACCTCCAGCATATCTCAAGGCTGACCTTTAGGCAACCTCTGTTCAGTCCAGGGACTGCTCTTTACAGTCGGGTATATTTGCATGAAGCCGAGGTAACTGCAGAGTAGGCTGGGTGTGATATGTATGCACTGTGTGTCGCGTGGTGAGACTGATTGCTTGTGTCGGTGTTTTGCCTTTCCATTGTGCTATGTTGCGCTCGCTCGCTCGCTAGCTCTCCTGTGATTTGAGGTCGTACGTCCTTTTTTTTTGTTGTTGTGTAACATGTCCTGCATGATAAAATGTTTATTGTTTGCAATAACAGTCCTTAAAGGTAACAAGTTTGGTGTTCCTGCACCTTGAAACCTTTGACCCAGCCGTGTTGCCCTGAAAGTTGATTTGATGGCTTATTGTGAATGCCCTGTGTTGCTGTTAGTAGTTATTTGCACCCGCAGCTTACAAAAGACACACCACTGCACTTAAGTGGTCGTCAGAACTTTTGGTTCTCGGTCAGCGGTTCATGAGTTTGTGCTGTAACTGCATTCTCACCCATGCATAACGCATTCTCTCATATCCCAGATGAACACTATTCTTGCTCCTTTCACCTTTAGCAGCGCAGTGTTTCTGAGCGTAGCATGTACTCAGTATTGTCAGAACTAGAAAGATGTGGAACATTTCATTCACAGTCTCAACGGTTTCCAATTAAATCCACATAGAGTATCATGCTTTTTTCTTTTCTGGCTTTGAAATAGCGATACAGTGATTTGATCTTGCTTTATATAACATGGAGTGTCTGAAGTCCCCGAGACTTTAAAGTAGCACAAGTACTTGAGAAGGTCAACAGAAACATGTTTTACATTTATTCTCCATGCGAGGTTTGCTGCAGTTGTAGAAGCTGCTGAGCAAAACCAGCTTTTTCCATTTTCCATCCTGTTTGCTTCATGGGGAAAAAATGCAGACTGTGGCGTTTCTTCCTTCTGTTTTTTTATGGTTTGCTTGGTTTTCCAGGATGATTTTCTGCCATCTTTTTTTCCCCTCCTCTTTTGAGATCTTCCTTTTCGCTTTCCTTTGTATAGAGACAAGTTAGTGCCTTCCCTGCCAGAGGCTGGGCATTTTCTTGAAAAGTGAACTTTTGTCCTATGCAAGTGTTTTCTACAAACCTGCATAAACCAGTTCTTTGTAAAACTCTAGTAATGCTTCATGTATATAGTGTTTTTGAGAAATAGTATTTTTTAATTTTTAGGTACCTTTGAACAGAAACCTCTGGAAATTTGTGGTTTGGTAAATATGAATTTTTATATATATAAAACAAATGTTGGTTGTATTTGTTGTATATATATAAAGACAAAAAACTTTCTTGTAGATTCCCGTAACAAGTTGTATAAAGTTTCACTGGTTCTATTTTTCTACTGCTATCTCAGAGGGGGTGCGTAACAGTGATAAAACTTAAATTTGCAACTAGGTGGCATCTTCAAAATAAACTGCTTCGATAGAACTTTTGGTGTGTGTCCTTTTCTTCACCACTAAATGACAACCATCATTATTTCCCAAAGGCAGACCTCAAAGCAGTAAAATGAGGCAAAGTTGAAGTTTAATTCATTTTTTATGGTATTTAATTTCAGTGTTTTAAAAGAAACATTAATAAGCAATTGTCTAAGTCTGCTATACAGAGTATCCCTTAAACCACTGGGGTCTCATTTTACAAAACTTTTGGATGGTTCACAGTCACTCTCAAAATTCCACGCACCCACATCATTCAGTTCTATTTGTCAAAAATGTCCGAATGAAAAAGGATCTCAAACTACGAACATGAAAACTGGGGGAAATATTTAAAAAGGAATTACCGGCCTGTCTGGCTGCTACTGGCAGGACTGTAGCAACACAATGTGAAATGACAGAAGGGGACACAGGAAAGATGGAGGCAGGGGAACCAAGGACCGCAGGAACTTAATGAACACAGGAACTCAGGGGAAGAAAAACACCATCACCATTTAACAGACATGAGCAGAGTTCTGAAAGGAGGGAAATAACCCCTCCTCAGTCTCCCTCTCCTCCTTCAGCACATTCAGAAAGGTCATACTGTAGTGACAAACCAAGCACAGGGTCTCCAGTGGGGGGGGGGATCATCAGTCTGTATCTCAGAATCCTCCCTTCCTAAAGCAGCATAGCTCCTTTTCTCTTGCCTGTTTTGACCCCTCATCACCCCGATCAGTATTTCACTGGAGAGATGAGTCCGTGGCAGATGGATTCAATGCTAACAGTCCATGGCTGAAGCCTGCACACATACACAGTGAGTAAAGCAGGGGTCTGAAAGCACAGCCAGAGAGCTAATAATTTTTACAGCCACCAAACAGCCTGGCTCGCTGGTAAAACTGTTCCCTCACAGCTGCTTAGTCATTCACCAGACACTGACTGCATCACAATGCTAATGCACTAAAAGACCTTTGAGAAGCAGAAGCCCGGCAGTACAGCCTTAGATGCGTAATTACAATTAAATTCAAGAGCAGCGACTCCAAAGGGGTGGACCACAGCCTGTAAACCTGCCGAAAACCTGAGACTAGAAACGAAAACGGTTGTGGTGTTAAAAAAGCAGCGTAGGAGTGGATCAGGCACTACAGACAGCTCATCTGCAGTAGTACTGGCCCACAGTGGTCCGTCGTCTTTTTCGTGTCTGCAGCTCTTCAAAGAAACGCTGGACGTCCTCGGAGGTCACAACCTGGTGGAGGGAAGAGGCCAGTCAGATACGGGGCTAACTACCCATGAAGCAATGCTGCACTGCAGTTTGTAGCACAAGTATGATCCATACTACAGGGTTCCCACTCAAACCATAAAACCGTATTCGTATTTTCACGTCAGCTTGTGAGGATCAACATAAAATGTAAGTATTTTTATGGCTGCAATTCTCATTTATTTGAAGTTGTCCTACTTTAAAGAAGTGGGTTTTTAGAGACATTACTTTCAAAAGTACTTTGTGTCAACCTGAACACACACTTACAGATATTCTTGGCAATACCAGACAGCACTGGCCTTTGGTAGCAGGCTTAAAGTATGTGCCATTTTAGCAATATCAGCATACTAACAGTATCACACCTGATAGTGAATGATATCAAGCTGAGTTCGCAAGAGAGGAACATATTCTTGCCGTCAATGGAAAAAATAAGCACTTTGGGGGGATTTAGGTCATTTTAAATGACTTTTCTAGGACAGTTTAATATTTGACCATTCTTTACAACGGTCCAGGAGGAAAATATTTTAAAGGACTGTGGGGACCGTGCGCTAGCACAGCAAGTCGTCTTCGGGTTCAGCGATTATCTGAATGTGTGTGTCAGTTTGTGCCCTCAGACTTTTTCCCAGAAAAGTGGCAGTTCCTTACCTTTCCTTCTGCTGCAAATCCCTGCAGGTAATCCTTCAATTCAGCCTTCATGTCATTATACTCTGGAGGGGGGAAAGCAGCAGGTGAGCACACACATCGCTTGAAAAGGCTTTCGCTTTTGCCCTGGCAGAAATGCAGTTTGCGCTACTGGAGTCTACATTTAATTAGCCTTTTCCCCCCGGTGCCCCGCTAACCGTAGATGATCTCCAGCTGCTGCACGCGGTCCAGCTTGTTCAGTACTGATATGAGGGGGTCAGAGCCCTCGTGCTCTGCCCTGCCCCTGTTCTCGTGGGCCAGGATCGTGTCCGACTCGTCCAGCAGGAAGGGCACCCCGGCTTCCACGTAGGTTCTCTGGGTGAAAGAGGAGGGCCTGTGTTCAACGGGGATGGAGCCAATCCTTTTGGCTCCCTTTTGTGTGCATCACGTTATTTACACAGATAAAATGAACAACCTCCTAAAAACTCGGCTGTCGGCTGTGACAAATCAAAGTATCCATTGATGGTGTGTGAATTTAAGGCACACAAACAGTATTTTCAATACTGTACTACCTTTATGGGGTCAAGGGTCAAGATATGAACACTGCAGTTGCGTATCATGTCCTTTACACAGATAAAATGAACAACCTTTATTGGGGTGTGAATTTAAAAAAGGCAAACTGTACTACCTGTATTAACTGTAAAACTCTGTATCTTTATGGGGTCAAGGGTCAGATACGACCACTGCAGCTGGGAAAGGAATAAGGGATTTGGCAGCCTGGCCGTGTGCCCATTTTGCATCTGCAGGAGCAGCACAGTAGATGAGGCGGCATGTGACTGTACCTTGCAGCTGATGCAGGTGCAGAGCTTGCTGCGCCAGTCGTAGGGCCAAAACACGGCCCCCTCCCTGGCCCTCTCCAGCCCCTTCTCCTTCAGCTCCTTCAGCCTGCACTCCGGACCGGAGCCTTCCATCTCCTGGTGCGTCCGCTTGCTCCCCGTTGTTCCGTTTGCAGTCGCCTTCAAAGCAGAGGAAAAGGGGGGGGGGGGACAGTTGATTCCTGATTACATTTTTAATTCCCTCCTGTTTAAACATTTGCTGCCGTTCCTTACGAGACAACTTCACAGTACTGTGCCCTGGAAAAAACAGAGGCTATGTTTAGCTGTATTTGCTTTCACACTGGAATCAACATGGTTTTCTAGCACATCTGAAGGTTGACTAACAAAATCGTTCTTGTTTACTGTAAGCAGCACTGTGAAGGCCTGCCAAGCCGGTCCCCGGAGCTGAGGAATCTGTATTTCACATGGATCATTTACCCACAGGAAAGAGCAGCATAGCAGCAGCCGAGGTGGGTTCGTCTGCAGACGCAAAATAGTTGCAGCCCAGCGCCACCTGCTGGCGGAGAGCTGCAGCACATCCCTGCAGGTTTTCTGCAGGTATGAGGGAGAGTTCCACCCCCTGCAGCTTCCACAGGTGAGCATGTACACAATCCTGTCTCTGCGTGTCTGTGAATGTGTGTGTCTAGCTACCGTATATGTACTTGAATGTTATAATGAGTGAATGTTCCAGTACCTTCTCTTCCTCTTCAGAGTTGATGATGGTAGATGGCTCTTCACCCCCCTTCTCCTCCTCCTCCTTCGCCGCATCATCTTCTTCCACGTTCACCTCCACCTCTCCCTTACAGAAGCTGACTCTGGTCACTGGGGGGACTGGAAAGAAACGCATTCATGCTCACTCCTGACCCCCAGAGTTTGAGATCTAAATACAGAAATCCCGAACGCAATTCCCCCATACAGCAGACCTCCGTACCGCTCATTCGCAACAGTATTTCGAGGGCTCCGCCAGCCCACAGCAACCCTTGTGTTACTGCTGAAGCCTATATCCCGGCTCTATACAATCCCAGGTCTATGCGAGCGTGTTCTCTCTGCCAGTGAGGAAAAGTTTACCTGCCAGATGGGTGGCGTAGGTCCACAGGAAGGGGGCCTTGTTCATGCACGACTCGCACACCATCTCCTGCAGCTCCACGCATTCTGCCAATTCACAGCCCAAGTGCTGCCAAACAAGAGCGCAGAAGTTTGGCTAATGCCTCAGCACCTCAGGTCTACAGAGCGCTTTTATCACCTTTGCAAACTAACAGCGACAGCGCGTTTAAAATAAAGAGCTTTTTATCCCCATCAACACGTTTTAAACAGAGGAGACTGAATCAACAGAACCCGGAAAAGAAATGCAAATTCGTTGACGTATATCATTTTTATACTTTGTACTTCGTCTTTCCAATACCGCCTGCTGTCTTATTTTGGCCAGTGTTGCAGAATCCCTGCCGACAGAGGCAAGCCCTTTGGAAAATCTGATGGCTCGTGACAGCTGGAGAAGCAGAGGCAACTGATGCAACTAACTGTGCGCTTCATCAACAGATCTGCCGTCTGGGTCACCTTGGAAAAGGCATTCCCACAGTAAACAGTAGTAAATCTGCCAATTGCTAATATGCTACCCGCCTCCCCTTCCAGCGTGCCTCAATCCAAGTCTCCCCATCTGCTGCTGATGCTCACCCTGGAATGGAACCAGTCCTCGCAGACAATGCACTGGATCATCTCATCGGCAACCTAGGAAGAAAGCAACGGCAGATCAGGAAATGCGTTCAGAAACCGCGTTACCCACAAGCACTTGCCACACTACCCAGAAAACACAGGGCAACCACTGGAACGAGTTCCATTGAGAGCCTTTTTTTCCCGCTGCCAGAGAGTAAATGCTCACAAGCTTTTGTTGCTTTACTGTAATTACGGTCCTTTTTTTAACACCTTCTTCTTGGGCCAAAATGGCCTCTCTGTTCTTCTGCTTTTCTCTTTGGAAAGGTTCCATCTAACGGACTTGACCATGCTCACTAACGCTGAGCCTATGCAAAACTCCAATATTTCAGTTAAAAGAACAGTCAACTCCAAGCTGAATAACATGTACTTTCAATGTAAACAGATGTGGGGAGAAAATAAATCAGGCACAATGAGGACATTTAACCACTACTCTTTACCTGGTCCTCAGGGTCAGGATACGGTCTGTCGCAGGTGCAATACAAACCAGAGAAGTTGTGGTCGTATTTGTTGCGGGTATTCACTTTGTCTTTATCCTTGAGGAACAAAGCCAAAACAGGTAGTAGTGAGACTGAGACACTTTGTGAGACACTTTGGTTATCTGGGTATTTAGATATAAAATGAATGTGGGAGGAAAATCGTGGTGACGTACAGGATACAACTTGCACTTGAACTCCTCAAATTTGCCGTTTCCACAATCACAGCGGAAATTCCTGCAAAAGAAATTTGATATTAGCAATGCTGTGAGCAGTGGTGCCATCTTCTTTATTATGCCTTACAACAAACAGCAGGGGGGGTGCTGTGTGCTGCACCAAATCTTTAACTTACACTTGCTCAAAGCCTCAGCTGTTAATTAATGAAACTTTCTATGCACTCTATTCTCAACACCACCAAAATTAATTCAATGTTACATCTCTACAAAAAAATGACATGTATATTGACTTCCTATAGATAGGCACTAGTACAAGTATATTTTGGGAAAAATGATATATATTATTAACTTAAAAGATGAAATAAAGGTAGTTGCTATGGGCAGTATTTAAGTATTACACAATATCTCTAAATATATATAGGGAGGCTTCCTGTCATGAGCCTGTCTGTACCTAAATGAACTTCTGACTGAACATCAACGGGTCTTTAGGCTGGCTAATGGGGCTTATAACTTGGACTGGACGTGGTGAGGTGATTAGCGTGAGATATATCTGTCTGCATGGGGGGACTAGAGGGAAGCAAGTGCCTGTTCATGCTTGCAGGTAGTGATGGCTCTGCTGAAAAAAGAGAACTGTAACCATTCATTAAGTACCTTGGGGAACCATGACAGGAGTGACAGCTCCCTCTAGTGGATGGAGTGTGAAAGTGTAAGTGTGATGTCCATCATATGAGCTGGCTAAGCTTTCTACTTGACTACACAGAACATTTCTTTCTCCATGGGGGAAGCTATAGAAAGAAAACTCTAAAATTTCTGCAAGTTTGTTTTTTCTATACATTTTGTATGCCTTTATCACTTTTCTTCTCTTTACAATAAATACAAACTAACCAACACAAAGTTCTCTAGTAAACATAGCTTAAGAGCTATACAACTTGTATACTTCTGCAACCTCCACTCTTAGTGGAAATATGAAATAATCCTGAAAATAAGTCGCTGAAATCAGGTAATCAGCATTCCTGTGTCTCCTCTAAACCCTGGACTGTGCCATAATATTACCTGCAAATCAGTGATAGCCAGATTGTAAGACTGACAAACTCCATCTACACAGACATTAATTAGCCATCTTACGCTTCTTAAGAAAAGTAAGAAGATTGCGGAAAGTGTAAACCACCACATCCCCTACACCGATGGACACTAACAGACAGTCAATAAGAGTGCTGAGACTTTTTATTGTTGAATTGCTGAATAACACTGCTGGCGCCAATTCCACATTCCACTGGCTTATCAACCACGGAGGCATTAGTCTGTAACAACACAGCCCACACTCCATTATCGCGGGCACCCACAGCCAACTTAAAAGGCAACAGAAAATCAGGAGCGCTCGCCACCGGCTCACGGAAAAGAATGGTCCTCGCTTGTTCAAAGGCACCATGACACTCCTCTGTGCAGCGGAACTTGACACTCCTTCGCAACACATTAGTCAAGGGCTCTGTCAAAGCTACAAAATTTGGCATAAATTTGCGATAAAGTCCATGCACGCCCGGAACTCTCATCGGCTGCGTTCTGCTCTGAGGGACCGGTAAATCCAATATACCGTGGAGCTTGGCTGACCGTCTTGCCCTACAGTATGACCTAATTAGGTAACCTGTGCTTTTGCAGTTCAGCTTTTTTTGCAGGTTCACCACCAACCCACCAGTTTGTAACATCTGAAAAACTGATCTAAGTGGATCATGGGCTCAGGCCAAGAATCACAGTACACCACCACATCATCAATATAGGGGAAAACAATCAGCAGTCCAGTGGTAAATGGTGTTCATCAATTCCACATGGGAGAACGCAGCACCTGTGCAAACCCTCAGGGATGACAAAAATGGTCTCTCTCTTTTGTCCTATCAAGAGTTGTTGTGCACCAATATGCAATTCACCCTGAAAATCCAGTAGGTAATACAGCCAGATTCAGGTAAACTAGTTCAAAACATACTTACTGTTACGCATAAAATTACCACAATGTTGACAATCTACTGTTATCCAGCTAACAAGAAAGCAGGATCAATCTAGCTAGCCATCTGATCAGCTTGCTATTTAACCACAAACAGCAAACACTACCTAGCATTGTCCCAAACACAATCTGTGTTACCTATATAGTCAGCTCTAAGCCAGCTAGCCTTGCTAGTGACAAGCTACAGAAATACAACAAACTCTTGCTTCTGCTAAGTACAAACAAGACTGAATCCTGGACAATCCCCCAACTGTTATAAAACCCTTATAGCTAGCCAACAGACAGACTACTGGCTCAACACCTACAGGTCTAGGCTGGAAAATGGGGTTTGTAACCTGAATTGGATGTGGGGAGTTTATATGGAAAGTGAGCTTGAGACATATTTTTCTATATATGGGAGCTAGAGGGAAGCAAGCCACTCCAACCTGTGGGTAGCAATGACTACTTCCCATGGCATGCACAGGCATATCACCCTCCTGCCTCCTTCAGCGCAGGGTGTGTGTACATGTTCAGGTTTCGTTAAAGTGTGACAGCGGAGGAAAGTGAAACAAAAACAAAAGGGGCATTCCGAAAGGATGAATAGGTCCCAGCCCAGCGAAACTGACGAGCCCAAAAACCAACACAGCGTATCGAGATTTCCTAAATACAAAAGCTATTTGGCTACACCCTCAGGGAATCTTATCCGACACTACTTCTCAAAACTTTTGGCTAAAAAGCAATGACCACTCATCCGTCTCTTAGTGTAAGGGTTGTCATGGAATGTGGCGCTTTTAAGCACCTAATGAAACCATGACAGGGAGAGCAACTGCCCCCTCTAGTGGATGGAGTGTGAAAGTGTAAGTGTGGTGTCTGGTGTAACTCTTGTAATAAACTGGCTAAGCTGTCCACCTAACCACATAACACCTATGGATTTCATTTACTCCGTAAAATTCATTTCATATGCGCTGTGAACCAAAGGTGTTTACTCTTGTTGAATCTGAGAGCTTTAACATGATCCCCTCATACTGAGACTAATTTCTGCCAAATGTAAGCAGTCGCCGCATAACTGCATCGCATACCTTTTGGTGTAAAGCTCGAAAAGGTCATGTCCCTCATGGCATTTGTAGGAGCATGCAAGGCAGACCCCGGCCGGCTCAACGCCCGTCGGTGTACAGGTACTGCAGGCATACAGCGCCTGTCTCTTCACGTATCCCTGTTGAAAAATAAAACCAAAGCCTTTAGGCAGGTACTGCAGTAAGCCAATTGTTAGTTACCGAGGGAATACACTGGGAATAATCTGTCCCGTCTAATCACAAGAAGATTCCGTTCATGAATCGCACTCACAGAGCACTGTCCATCAACTTGCTATCAACGTAGCGAGTTACCTCACACGGCTCAATCACTGTCGGCTGATTTGCTGCCAGTAGACTGCTTCATGCTGGTCGTGTAAGTTACCGTTAGGTACAGCAGGGTGTACAGTAATAAATCACGCTGATTGAGCTTAATATCAAATGTAGTCTAGCGAAGACTCTCCGATTTGTATTTCGAAGGATTGCTGCCTAGGTAACTATGTTATCATTCAGCTACCACCAAATTACTACGATTACTCGTCGGCTACTGTCGTGACAAGAACAAGAAATGACTTTGAAAACGTTAAACTCAGAATGAGCAAACACTGATCTTAAGAGACGGCTGCTGCGTCGCCAGTTAGCGAGCGTTGTCTGATATCTAGATAGATCGCATTGTGACTGGTAGGAAAACATTTTATCTTGCAAGCAGCATGAATTATCTACATGTGTCCATGTATACCTGGGGATAAGAGCATTTCTCAGGATCACTGCTTCCCAAAACGGCAAGGACTTCATTTTCCAATTCTTCGTCTTCTTCCAAAACATCTACCAAAGACAAAACTGGCTCGTCTCTTTCGTTTACCGCCATCGTTAGAAAAATAGTAGAACAAAACCAGAGCGCACTTCCTCTTCCAGTTTCGCGCTCTGGGGTCCTTTCAGCCCTTGGGAGCAGATCTAAGATCAGTTCATCCACCGTGAATCATAATCCCAAACGTCTTGTGTGAATGTTTTTATTCTGATCCGGGATCAGTGACGCAGGGTAGAAAGTGCCTACACCGACCTGGAGTACCTCAGATTCACGTATATCAATTGTGCGCGGGCAGCTGCGCAGATTTCTCTGCCGCTGGCAGAAGCTGAACGGGAAATACAAGCGAAGTCAATCGACCAATTCTTGTGCAGAATTGATATTCGTGTAGTTTGTATGTAAACAAAGCAACATTGGCGCATGTTCTTTGCGGAAATTGTTTCTTGATCCTACCAGTTTGTAATCATTGATTGAATGGAAAAACATTTCCATTGACATTACAACAATTTTATAAGCTTCTTGGAAACTACCGTAAATGATAGCAAGAGGGAAACTTGTACCCAAAAATTCTTTTGAAAAAGAAAAAAAAACGCATTAGCTAGGCTTTTTGCATTTCCGGATCATGTCGGCGTTGGCGGGAAATTATAAAATACCGCCTTCATAAAAACTGATTCTCACTGAACAATTAATTGTATCTCACTGTACCACATTGTGATAGTCATTAAAACCATTCTTGGCGTGATTTGTTTTATAACGATAGGTAGATAACTGTTTGATAGGAAGTTTAAACGCCAGTCGAAGGCGTTTTTAAAAAGCGACATTATCAAAAACTGGGTAGAGTTGGTTAACAATGTTTGACTTTTTGCTAAGAACATGCTTATTTTTAATGCGAAGCAGCATAAAAAATGCAACCTTGGAGAGAGGTTCAGACTTCGTACGGACTTGGAGAAAGAAAAAACATCACGTGGCCACGAGATGCTGTATTTATTAGTTATTGAGTGGGGGTGATTGTGAGCACCACTGCTTCAAATTTGGAGCCAACAACATTGTCTACATGAAATTTGCGCTCGTTATGAGTGAGAGACACCTTAAACGCATTATGAGAGCTAATGGCCACACAGCCGCAAGCGATTTTTTAGTTTAAAGCAAGTGGTTGATTTTGTCAAAAATCAGCTACAAGGTATCGCGAGACGCCGCGGGTACAGGCGGATGCAGTGATGGGGTTTCCAAGTAGCAGATCAGTTCCGGTACAGAAGTGCAGAAAATGCGTTGGGGTTCTATCATTCACTTCTCCAGTGTAGCTCTTCGGGTATCTTGCCACAGAATTCTGTGGTGTAATCAAGTTTTGTGGAAACTGCAGAAGCTTATTGACACGTTTTGATGTCAGAACACTTTCCTCCATGACTGTCTGCAATCTCATTAAAGATATAGTGTCAACTAGGCTTGTGAAAATAGGCCTCCAACATTCTGTCACAAACATTCGAGTTTAGATGAGATCCTTATGTACAAATTATGCCAACAGAGGTGCAAGACTGGTGCAAGAACACCCAAGGAGGTAAATAAAGAAGTCTCTGAAGCAGTGGTGCCAATAGTACCTCTTCAAAAAATGGTATTGCAAATCTGGTTGAAAGATTGAAATCTAGTATTTCAGTTTTTCTGCTTTCAACCTATTGAGACAACCAATTCCACACTAAGTTTCAGTTTGAATAATCAGATGCTCATCTTTTGGATTTTGTGTATTTGTAATTAGTTGTAGTAGCGCTATAAATTAGTTAGTGTTTTATGACAACCAGATTGCAAGTACATGGTAGTTTAAAAATTTCAGGCTTATTCTGGCCAGAAATATAGAATTCATTGCAGTCATAATAAAAGGTGAGGGTTTTTGTTGTTTAATCATTTGCAACACATGTACTTTCCCTCATAACCTTCCTCATCTTTGTACAAAGTGTTGGATTTCTTCTTTCTTATTTCCATGAAGTACGCACAGCCAACACTTAGACCTCTGAAATGTGTCTCTGGCTTAAAACAGTTGAAAGAAATACTATTTTGAATTCTGTCAGTTTTCTGAAATTAACCGATATCAGCTGAGAAAATGCGTTGTGAAGCTAACCCATTCTAGAGCAAATGTAAAGAGACATCTGCAATTGAACGTTTAATGTTAAACACCATCAGGCAGTCTATGCACAAAACTTGCATGGTTACCATCATGTGGTTATATGAAATATCTCTTACCTTGTCATTTTCAATTTTAGTAATGTATTCTTCATCTATTTTATAGTCTCTCAAAAACCTTGGCATTTCCATTACCCTTGCCCTTAATACTCAATATGTTTATTACCCTCAACTATACTTTCCTCTCTAGGGTCCCTTACAGGCACTAGCTATTCATGTTAGCCTCAATTTTGATCCCATAGTTGTTGCTCGTAAATGCCACCCAAATCAACAAATAATTTCCCCTGCTTCATAACCATGAGAAAAATGGCTGTCGATGTAGTGAGCTGGCTAGAAGGGCCCTTGTGTTCAGTTTAAAGAGCTGTCAGACAGATAGCTAGGGAGTGAGCAAAGTATTATTTCATTTTAATGTCTGGAATAACCAAAAAAAAAAGAAAAAATCAAAAGTCCAGGCTGTGTATGTGAAGTTCAGATAAAGCCAGTTACGCAACATACATAACTCATGGCCACCAGATAAGGATCTTGTGGGCCCGAGATCTTTATCTTGTGGCCACGAGCTATTTTTTCTTCTTCCATGTTCCCTTAAGGGTTCTTTAGAAAATTCAAATTTTACTGCTATAAAATGATATATGCCACGTGCTATGCAGGCTCAAGGCACTTTGATTTATGGGAACAGGTCTCAAGCAAGGACCTTGTTACAAGGCAGACGAATTAATGCTAAAATGCAGCCACGGGCATAATTTCAGAGTAGGCGCTGCGGCTTGGTGCTGCCTAAATATCATCTGAACATGCAAATTCAGTGGTATTGCCTATTGATGCAGAGATAATATATTTTAATACAATTTTAAACCTTAACATCATAGCCACAGGGACTGATATCAATAACAAGCAAGCTTGTAAGTTTTGTGACATTGACATGGGGAGTATTAAACTGGCCGTGGTTCTGAACCTGTTGATCTGCATTATTGTATGTTGGCGATTTCCATCTCTGTCCGATTCCCTTCATGATTGATTATTTTTAATGTCTGTATGTGTTTGTAATGTGATTGTTTGGGTCTTTTTTAAAAAATACCAAGTAAAAATAACATTGACCATCTTTATACAGATGTTTTTATTATAATTAATATTATGAGCAAAGGTAACATTACTGACAGATGCAGTATGGTAAAATGGAATCAACTGTGGATGGGTGATTCTCCTTGAAACTGGTGCATGTTGAGTATGTATTTGTATTTAAAAAACCATATCTTTGCTTTTCCTTTTCTCTGTTGTAGCTTGTCTTGTATGAACTGAAAACAACACGCATTTCCCCGAGTTTTTTAAAACAAATGAAGACTTAAGAGGAAAAGTAATCTCTCAAAACATGTTTTATTAAAAAATAATCAGTCACAGTGCAATTATTAAAAGGCAAAAAAGTATCCAGATATATAAATAACCTCTAAATGAAAAGCACAACCCCTTTTGGAAAATGCTGAAAAAGCACAACCTTGTCTTCTGAACCCTCTTACACTTATTAAAATAAACTGAGAAAGCTTATCAATACTATTTAAAGTATTGATATGTAAAAACATTAATCGGGCCACTGTCAATGTAAGAAAAAGCCATTCTCCATCTCCATGATGAACACTTTTTATGATGCAGATCAGAATTAAGTACAGGACATACAGCATAACGTCAATCTACCAAGCACAGTTGGACAGTGATGGAGGTACAGTGCTTATTACCAATCTGAGAACAACTCGACATACATGTCCAATACCATTTAAATTCATATGGACAAACTTGACATGAAATTGGAAAAAAAGGGATCAAAGCAAACATGATCACAGCAGTCTTGGTTGACAATTAATACACCTTTAAACTCACACGTGCCTTGTGTATACATGTTTTGTGTTTGTCTAATTTCAAAGTTCAAAGTACATTTAAATGAAATATAAAAATACTGATTTTTTTTCAAACCCAGACAGAACCCACATAAAGAAAGATGAAATATACAGACAAGAGGAACAATCTTACTTCTCTTCATCACAGTATTTCACAACAGATAAAAATACTATTTCAGTAAAGCCACAACTGTGACTCAAAGTATTGTGTAATGGGTGTAATTGGGGAAGATAATGAAATATCTTGAACAATAATTCCCAATTTATTCATCTTGGATCATTATCAGGAATTTTTTTGTGTCGTGTTTGAAATGCTCAGCCCATGATACTCATGCCTTTGGAATTGCATTAATCAATTGCATATTTTAATATAATTACTGTAATATATAATTAATATAATTATTGTAATGTATATTATAATCACTGTAATGTAATAAACTGTGAAGTTAACTGCCTCTGAAATTTGGGTGGATCCTTGATTTTATTTATAAAAGTTCTGCTTAACACTTGCAGTGACAGATGTTATCAGCTAACACTTCCAGTCTGTGACTTCCTTGTCAGCTTCCACGAAATACCAGCAATCAGACAGTGATATCTGTGTATTTTAATCCTATTCTAGCATTTCATGGGCTTGCAGCTTATTCTGATAACATTAATAAAAGTGTAAAAGTTCATTTCAAATGTTTTATTTACACTGGATGTCAATGCTGAGTCTCTTTTCTCAGAATGGCACTTGGTATGCAGTCTGACATGATATTCCCTTGAAAAACAAGCACAACACCACAAACTGTGAGATGTAAAGCAATGAGTTTTGCAGTCTTTCCAATGGCTGGGACAGCATACTGAGGTGCCAGTATTGTGTGGGTGGCGACTTCTAATAAAACATCCTATGGGGAAAAATTACAGGTTTTTCTACAGCAGGAAAATAGCGATGTACGTAGAGTAAACATAAAACAGCTGTGCTCACAATCATGCTACAAAACATTCCAAAGCCATATGCCCCAAAGGAAAGAAGGGAGTGACAGATTATGTGTAGCTTTCCACGGGACAACTGCATCCCCTGGTCCAATGTGTTATTAGAGACAGATGGTCAGCACTACACAAGTGAGATTGAAATCTGGTGCTGGATACCCGTCTCATTTCACTTCGAAGGGCTGACTTAATTCCCATCACAGTTTGTCAAAAACAGTAAGTTCTGAAACACAGTGAAACAGAATAGACCTGACAGTAAGTGTACAATACTGGCACAGTTTGGGCACTGTTAAAATACACAGTATCATTTTGGCCCATACTTCAGGTTGGTCTAAGTATCCTCTCCATCATCATCATCACTTCAATAAAATATTTGTACCACTTTGGAATGAAAATAAGTTTGTTCTCCTGCAAGCCTTCAGCATTGTATGGGAGTGTGTCCGGATCGAAGCCAGGAGTTTACCCCTCCCTTCGTCTTCCTATATATTCCGGTCTATATTTGCCAGTGAGCAGCGGTGCAGCCACATCTGGCATCCAATCATCTCCTGCCCCCGCCTGCTTTAAGTGTCAATTAGTTGCAGCTGGCTGATCTGATTGGAAGCTTTGGCAAAGGTTTGGTGACGGTTGCAGAGGACAGCCAGGCAGATGGGCAGGATGCAATAGCCAACAGTCTTTGGGTCTGCACGGGTGCAGGAATACAGGAAGAGGAACACCTGGAGATAGGGGATGAGGAAGATAGTGGCCCACACCCAAAAGGGGAAAGAGAGCAGGCGCGTCTTCAAACTGTGTGTCCATGAAGGCGAGTTAGATGAAGAGGCTGGGTCCCCAGCTGGTAGGGCCTCCTGGGGTGCTTGTTCAACATGCTCCAGAGTCAGGTGATTGTATGTCTGGTTTATTTCGAACACATAATAGACGGCAGCCACACTAGCCAGCAGGTACAGGCCCACGCCAATCCAGCCCATCCGTTGGCGGAAGTTCATCATTCTCCATACTCCTCCCTGAAAGGAAGAATCATTGTAAAACCACAAACAACTCTGTTTGAATCTGTAACCCAAAGTGCGCATTTCTGAAAAGCTAATGGTTAGGCAAACCATCTAAAAGGCAACATGTACCGACGATTGCCAAAAAGTTCCTTCCCCCAAACTGTTACTTCCCCCAAAACTATCGTCAAGCATCCAACGATAACTATGTGAATTCATACATCAACGCCGACAGTTAGTCTAACTTGGCAGCTAGTTTTATCTGACCTCGGGCAAGTTGGGACTGTTAATGTCGTAACTGTCGATTACAGCTATGCATCAATTCAATATAACGCATAATAGTAAAACTCAATTCGCTAGTTGTCGTTAGCTATACCGGATAGCAAGGTAGCTAACGCTTAGAGCAAATTTCATCTTGGCAACAAATTCCCGAGAGTCACGTGAATTTCTTTTCGTTGTGCAATACTATTTTGACAAGTAACTTGTCTAGCGAGCAGTAGGGATAGAATGGAATATAGCTATCATTAACAAGCTATATGTCGTCCGGGATGGTATCTTCAGTACCACGTCACCAAGAGTTTGCTTTCCCACAGTTTAGGTAAGTTATAAATTAGCAAGCCAGTTAATAGGCTAATATAAGATAGCTAGGTTTCTAACCGGAAAACCCCATCGAGCTTTGTTAGTCATCTCTTTGGTAGTAAGGACTAGGGCTGCAATTATTCAGATGGCTAGTCCAGTTTTATTGCTAGCAAGTACTCCAATCATTGATGAGTACCAACCTATATAGCTCGCTAGCGACAAAAAATGGAACTCAAGAATTAGACCGGTCTAGCGAGTACTTGCAATGACACCAACATAGGTAAGTGACCTATACAAGCAGTTCAGTGCCTTTGTTGGTGTACACACAAAACTTTTGTCAATGCTGGGTTGATTCGCTACATTTATTAAGTAGCTATCACTTTCCTGTGATAATCGAACACTAAAATTTGCAGCTCACTGTATCCCAGACGTCAGTTTTCAGACGGTGGCCATGTCCTTCCCGGTTTTCTTTCTTTCGTTCGTTCGTCGCTGGTCATAAGCTGTTGCTGTCATTAGATCAATGGGTTTTGTCATCTGACTCCCAAAAGCAAACTTCCTCGAATAAAGAAATATCCGGAAGTATTTAAGATGCGGTGTGAAACGTTTCGGTTTCTCTTGGCAAAACTGTGCCACCTAGCGTTGAGAAGACCTAAAAAACAATTGTTCAGATTTTAACATTAGTGGGCAGTTCCCGTCAGTGACACTTCAGGCCCTTGCATAAGGACGACACGTGGTATCCATTAAATCAGTTTTTCTCAACCCTACTCCTGGCGGCACCCTGTCCTGCATATCTTCTATCTATCCTTGCTGCTTGATTAAATCAGGTGTGCTCAGCTAATAAAATGTGCCACTGATGAGTTCAGTCAGGTAGGTTGAGCAAGGATAGATAGAAGATATGCAAGACAGGGTGCCACCAGGAGTAGGGTTGAGAAACACTGCATTAAATCAGCAACATGACCAAAATTACTGACATTTAAGCATGTTATAATTTGAACGGCTGCTGGACCTTTTTGAATCTCAAACATAACCAAACGTACCAAACATACCCAATTGACACAATGGTGAAGGTGATGGATTTCTCCTGAAATCCAAAATGTCCTCCTAGCCATATGACCTGACATGTTTTTCATTGTTGAAGCTGGTGAATGTTGACTAGGAACAGGTATGATAAGAGTGCAGAAAGCAGACTAAATCAGGAGCTGTTTTACAAGTCATACTAATTTAACCTGATGTTAGACATTAACCACATCCATGTTACTTGTGTGGATGCTGTTTTATATTGAGAACTCTACCAAAGGTCTTTATATTCCCTATTTACAGCCCTACATCCCTACATGAATTTATGACTAAAATGTGTTTGTTGTGCTTGTAATTAAGCTGTTTTTCCTACAGTGTCCACCTGCATTCTTCTGATCAACAGGACCAAGCCCCCAGAGCAATTTGTCAGATCACAGAAATAAGGTCAAAGGCTCTGAGCTGGAGAAAGTTTAACCTCATGCTTTCTTTTCTCATGCATTCCTCAAGGTTATGCAATTGGCCTTATATAATATTCTAGGTAGGGCTACTATATTATTTGAGTTATTTTTTCCCTCTGTGGCAAACAAATGTATATTCTTCCCTCAAGATGGCGCTATTTGAACACTGATTTAATTTAAACGCTCACTATTAAACACTTAGTTTCAGTAGTGTTCAGGAGTATATTGTGTGATCAGTTAGGATGTTATCATCATGTCTTGTGCGCACACAGGTAATGTATCTGTTATTTAAATTATTAAAGCAGGCATTAATGTATACCTTTTCTAATTACAAACAACTGAAATGCACATTTTGTGGGAAGGTAAGCCTGATCAGATCTCTGCAAAGTTAAGTAAAAGACTAAATAACCCTCCAGCGGCTTCAGTTTATCCAAATTCCAGTTTCTAAAAAAGCTCCAGTCATTAAAAATGTCCCTTTTCCACACTCTCCCTCCCTTTCTCTCTGTCTGAGGCTCTATTTCCATATTATTTTCACTGAAATACACATAATTCTACTGGGATATGTTGTCGCACTTCTGAGTGAGTGTGAGAGAGAGAGAGTCACTTTCAGTGTCCATGTTTTAAAATGTTTTTAAAATTACTTTGTATTTATGTTTCATTTTAGCATGAAGTGACATTGTGTGATCCTTCTGTGCCCCCACCCTAAATGCCCCAAATGCCATACGCCATGACAACCGCATTCAAAATATGGCTTCACATTGTACAGTACATGGGAGGAATACCCCAGAAGGAGGTCCTAGTTCATCATCACTGTTCATCACTTCATCACTATACAGGTTACAGAGTCAACAGATTCTCACCTGCAAATGAGAAAAGTTGAGGTGATAAGGATATCCTTTGAAAAGGAAAAATGCGTACCTTTAGTAAAACTGCAAAAGACTGCATGAGTCATGGAGGACATGGAAAATGTTCATTTTACCTGCACAGGAACTTTGAGGGAATATATCTGAGGGAATACCTGCCTGAGATCCTTTATTAGCTGGCATGCCCCACCCTGGGAAGATCACAATAATCTCAACAATATTGTGGCTGTGATAACAAAGCCTACTGTTAATTATTGAAGCAAGGCATGTTAGGTACCTCCCATGCATGCTGCTGTGTGAACATAAAATGGATTGCTCCCACCTTTTCCGACACTGGACAGCCAATGCCTTCGTGCATTTAAATGGAAAGACTGAGGGAAGGTATAAGTTACTGACACAAGTTTTCAGGCTCATTTTATGCTCAGAAATAATTGTGCACATTCTTCGTTCTGCATCATAGCTTTTTTATTTTGTGGAGAAGAGGAACCTGTTGTTGGAGGTGACTTACTGAGAAAACAGCAGAATCAAAAGGTAAATGGACTCAGACATTCCACGTTTGATCATGGTTACTTATCTTTGCCTTTTCTTTAGTCAATGGATGTTATGCTGTGTTAGAAGGTCAACAAAACACGCTCAAGGCCAACTGTCTATAAGGATTGGTATATATGTTAGTATAATTTCATCAACGTGCATAGTGCAAAGATTTTCAAACAAATCTTTCGACAGAAATCAATTTTATCAAGTGCTGTGGGTATTTTCAGATTTTAATGTACTACAATAAATAGCCATATTGGTTCGAGCATCCCTCTTCAGTTAAATGCCAATAGAAATGATATTTTAAAATTAATTGATCCCATGATACACCCTCAACAAACGTGTGCTTACCTTTGGACGTGTTACATGTGAATAGCGGCTACGCTACCTTTAAGAGAGCGGACAGTGTCGTCCTGCTGCCACCTAGGGGAGCTGTCCCGAAGCTGACGCAGGGGTTTCTTTCAATTCACTGTCAGGCAAAAGAGAGGAGGACTGCTTTCTCCAGCGCCAGGCTTCGATACACAGTAACGCTACAGTACATGCCATGGCTGCTGAGGGTGCACGCTGCTGTACCCAATAAATGAACACAACACGACTTCGGAGGGTGTGTCCACCGTGTCGGGGCGCAGATTCAATCAGTATTAGCAAAACAAGATCGCCGCGAAAATTTTGAGAAGTGAGAATCTACTTCTGGATATCAAAACCAAGGGACGGAGAATGGACAGCTAGCAAGCTAGCTAGTGGGTAGCTAGCTCAGCGAAGACCACGGAAAACCAGAAGGAAATGCATTAGCGGGTAGATACGACATACGTATTACCGTTTTCTGTGATTCCTGTTTCTATCTAGCCAAGTAGATTTGCTAGCTTTATGCGAATCGCATCGTGCTTACGACTATCATGCGAATTTTCTGATCACGAAACCCTTTAAGTTAAATTAGATGGCTATCTAGTTAGCTGGGCTAGCTAGTTACAGTTAGACTACTCTGATCGCTGGGCAGGTTTGCCAGCGCATTTCGATAGAATCAGCCCTTTGGGGAAAGAGAGTTATGTGGAGAAAAATATGCAGTCTGTTGTTAGAGCCAGTCCATTACAGAAGCTGATCGTGAGGATACAGACCGCCTGTTTCAGCAAGGAAGCTAGCCAGGTTGCTGACTGTCTAGCTAACGCCACAATGAGTAGCTACGGGCAACCGCCTAGAAGAGCAGTGCTGTCTGATGGACGTGTTTCCATGGGCTGGCATTTAGATCAAAGTTGTTTTTAGCTGTAGCCACGCTGACCGTTTAACTTTTTGTGAATGAAGTCCGTGTTTGTTGCATTTTGTTAATACTACCTTGGTAACCAGTTCTTCTTCTCCCTTGTCGATAGGTTTGTTGGGGGAGACAGTTTCCTGTTTCTACTGGAATCCAGTTTGAATAATTTGTCACATCTGGATCAAAATACTACGAGCGGTGGAGATGCAGACTTTTCTGAAAGGCAGGAGAGTGGGCTACTGGCTCAGCGAGAAGAAGATGAAGAAGCTGAATTTTCTGGCCTTCGCGGACTTGTGCAGGTAGGTGCGAGTTGCAGTCGGAAGCTTCCGTTTCGCGATGTCGCCATGTGTAATTAGAGTTTATGGGGGCGATAATAAAGAACCAATAATGTATCGACGTGTAGCAACATCGGCTTTGCGTGGCCCTGACATATCCACCCATTCGGAGTGGTTAACGTTAACCTGTTGCTGGAGGAATAGGCGCTGAAGCATCCTTGACACGCAGAAGCTGTATTTGGCAAATGTCTTTTGGGAAAAAGTTATTAGAAGTGCGAATCTTACACGGGACTACACGGGAGGTTTTTTTTTGTTTGTTGGTTTTGCTGACCTCTAGGTGTTTGCGAAGTGGCTGACATTGGCAGTTAGGATCCTGTGACGAATAGCAAATAATTGCAAAACCAATTGCAATACTTGAAATTAGTTGCAAAACTATAGTGACTACGGAGCGTGGAGTATGTGTCATTGAAATACCACGCTAATCCACCCTGTATTACTTTATGCAGTTGATCTCATCGACGCGTCTCGTTGATTCTTTTTATCCAAAGGAGCAGTAAATACAGTAAGCTTAAAACAGTGCTTAACAGGAGACAAAGATGGATTTTCCCGAACCTTCCACATTCACGGAGGTGGAAAATCACAGCTTTGAAGTCATCTTGCCGTGTTAGTAAATGGGGTGATGTGCCAAAGCAGAGCAAACCCTTTCCCTAGTCAGGGCTCTCTGTCTGTTCCACATGCTGTGGAAAACTGGTGAAATACAGTGATCAAGTCTGAAGACCCTGACCATTCGTATGTGTTGGATGGACCTGTCACCCTGGGTCAGTTACACGGGATACAAATTGCTTTGGCAAGGGTGTGGGTAAAGGATGCTCAGGGTATTGTCTGTAGAGCTGAGACAAACTATACATGCAGAATATGTTAATGTTGTTTTAACAGATCCAGAATTTATGCTTCTATACAATGGGGCCAACCAAATAGAAGAGTTCATGCAGACCTTTTAAGAACTGCACAAGTCTTAACTTTTAATTTTAAATGCAGCATTATGATGTGTCTCTTGAAATAGCTGAGGTATTGAAGATAGAAAGAAGTCCTTATGATATCATCTACTTCCAGTGGTACTTGGGACGCCTGTACATTAATCTTTGGAACAAGTGAACAGCTATAAATTGGCTGAAGGATGCATTAAAAAGACAACACATTCAAAAATTTTCATCTGTGATGTTCTTTGTAACAGAGGATTGTGGTAGGTGCAACAAAATCACTTTCATAACAAGTTGTCCTCAAAAGAGTTAATATCCTTTATGGGAAGCTGGTGAGGTGTCTGCAGCTTCCTCCCATAGTTCATTGGCTAGCTTGAATTAGTTAGCTAGTCAGCCAGCTAATTTACAGTAATAATTTTGTTTAATAGGATAACTCAGTGCATGTATAATTAAATTAGATTAATGTCTGTAAAGGTGCAGAGTGATTTATTTGTCAAAGAGCTAAGTGTCCCACTGAGCACAAATGTTTGCTCTGTGAGAAAATCTTTGCATTTCTACTAAGTGCATCATTTGTTCAAAGAACCAATGCAAAGATGGATTGGTGTGTTTGTGCCAGTTCATCAACACCTGCCTTCAAAACTGTCTTTGAACAGTCCTTTTTAAGGGGCTCCCTCTCATTCTCACTCGACACTCTCATTAGAGGTGTGGTCTCCTCTCCAGCATCTCGGTGACATTTGATTCCACTCGGCTGTGCGGTTAATTAGGCCCCTGTTCGGTCTCCTCTGTGGAGTGGGAATATGTCGGCGCTCTATGAGACTAATCATTATGTGTGAAAATAGTGTGTTGGTGTTGTGTTGACAGACCCTCTCCCTTAACGTGGGGGACTGGCTGTACCCTTTCTCTGTGGTTCCCGTTCCAGTAGAGACAGTAGTCCATGGCCAATGAAAGCACTGGGACCGTGATACAGCAAAGCCAGAAATGAAGTTGGGCCTAGCTGAGCTTCCTAAGTATGTTGCAAGATGTTAAACAGAGAATGGGGAAAGGCATGCCAGAAATGGCCAGTGCTTCACTGTGTCACTTGGAGTCACTTGCATTTGGTGTGGTCACTAAAACTGACGTGCTTTGAAACTGGTGCTGGAGGAACACTGGAATATTCCACAGCTGGATCACAGGCAGCTTTCGTGTTTCTGTCCGTCTGTGTGTCCCCGTTTTCTGACAGCAGTTTACCTTTGAGATGCGGTCTTCGGCAGAATGAGTTATTATGTAATGAGCTGTGAAGTGGACCAGGGATTGCATTCGATTTCTTCAGCAGACAGGCTACTGTAAAGCATGCCTGCTGGAGGACAAAGAGCACTGTATTGTATATCAACAAGCAGGGATGCACCAAACCATGGCAAGCTGATTTTCCTAATCCTTCTCTCAGATGGTCCATGTGGTGTTCACAGGGATTTGTTTTTTTGAAATGGTAGAGGGAGGGGAGGGGGGGGGGGGGGGGGAGGTGGGTGGTGGTCCCTCTAAAGGAGTTGGGCGCCGGCAGTCGGATCCAGCTGGATGAATTTGGCGTTTGTGTGTTGTGACCTGGATATTAAATGAGATTGTGAAAGGAATCAAACAGTAAGGTGCTTATTTCAAGGTTCTTCTGTGAAGAAGGAAAAAAAGCAAATGGAATAGACTTTAAATACAAATCCCATCTGTCTAGTCCAGTGTTTTTTCAGTGAGAGTTCTTCTCAGCAGAGACCAATGGAGAAGGATTTTCACCTTGCCAGAGGCTGTGGACTCTCAAAGCAACCTGATTGCGCCAGTGCAGATTAAAAATGTTTTGTGGATTAAATGGTAATCCTTCATAACCCTCTAGCAGAATAGGTCCCTGGGCTGGAAGCTAGCTGGAGGGAACTCTGGAGGCAGATATTGTCCTGGATGTATTCTTCTGGGAGTCCACACTGCCAATTCAGTACAGGGAATATCTGTACAATATCTGTGCTATTGTAAAGATGCACTCACCTGCTTGTGCCAGGGCACACATATTAAAGTGAAGCTGAACACCTCCATACAGAATGGCATTGCCCAGTGTGGCTTTGTATGCACTCACCTTTAAATTGGGCAGCATTTGTCTACTCTTGCCTATTGGGTCCTTCAAATGGTGTTGCTCATGTTCACATTGCATTAGACTTGGGGTAAGTTACTCCTGCTCAAAGCAATCTATTGATCACCTGTATTAATTTGTCTTAGGTCAAATCTGTGTGTTAACTTTGATTGTAAAAAATCCAGTAGTGCCTTATATGGCTGTAGATGGGCATCACCCAACTAACCAAGGGTGTGACGTCATTGAAATAACTTCAGTCTTGCTTTATGAACTTGAGGTGAATTTAAAAAAATAGTAAGAGAGAGACAAAGGAACGAGAGTGTGAATCTGGTGAGCAGTGTTTTTTTGGGATGAATACAGCACAGTACGCTATGTCCCTAGACCAGCAATATATTCAGAACTATAAATGCTTGCAGGTGTGCACTGACATAGAAGCATGCCCTGTGCAGTTAGTTAAAGTGGTATTTGATCCAGAAGTTGTGCGTATGGAATCTAAGTATTGTAAAGGTGTGGGTGCAGTCCTGTTGTGAGAGGGCAGATGCTGTACAATGCCTCAGAGTTGGCCAGGCTCTTCAGAGGCCATGTGATGTATCGACAAACCTCAGAAAACTCGTGCTCAGGTGATGCACTCCGTTGACTCACTTTCCTGCTTGTACTTTTATCAGCTGCACAGTCAGGGTGAACTAGAAAAGGCAAGTGTGCCATTTGCGTGGGAATTTGGCTTTCGATTTACTCCAGGAGCCAAGCATTGCGAAAAGTGTGTTCACTCATGCGGTGCCAAAAGGTGACTGCTGTAACATTTAACCTCCACTGCTCCCTCCTAGTTCCACATTTGGTCGTTTTGTCTCATTTCAATAGAGGGAACAAAGAGGTTTTTTTTTTTTTTTGCATGGGGCTAAATGACAGTGTTATCTGCTGTTCCTTCACCTGGGACACTGCCTGGTTGTAAAATGTCACAGATTATTGTCATGTACACCAACTGCAAAAGACAGGCTGCTGAAGGCCAAACATCTCTAGTCCCTGTGGAGTAGGTGTTTCACTTGCCCTCAAGGCCAGACCGTACTAGTAACACGCCGTTCTCTTTCCATCTAGCAATGACAGGCATGTTAACCGTTCCATCCCAGTCCTTTAAAAAGATGTGTGTGAAACACATCTGCTCCGCACAACCATAGCCTATGAGAGGTACTTTGAGCTGTCCACCTCCCTTTCCTCAAGTGGGGATCTGTTTTGGTCTGGATGAGTGGAGAGGCTGTCAGGGCGTGTGCCGAGAGTGAGGTTAAGTGCGATCTTTCCACAGGGATGACTGCCCGAACCTAAAGAGAAATGGGAATTTCCAGGATGCCATGTCACTGTCTGAGGGCTTCCAGTCACCACTGCACATCTTTGACATCCATTTCCCCCCACACATGAGTTTGTGTGGACTGTCCTTTTCACAATAGCTGAGGTTGCTAGGTGGTTATCAGAGCATGTACAATTTGAGGAAACAAGGGAGAGGAACAACAGTGATTCTGTGATGGGAGTGTCAGGTGGTGTCCAGAAGAGGGTATCTCTAAACCAGCAGGAAACTGAGTTTATTGATGCAGAACAATAGTGGTTCAGTTTGTAGCCTGCTTGTAGTATTTAATGACCTTTACCACTAAAACAACAACCCAAGGAGGGGTTTGCCTGTGTTCAAATTGTAAGCCATTGTGGAGGAAGCTAAGCAGGATCATGAGTGAGACTGTCCACACCCAGCATTTCACAAAGACCCTGTGGGGTATGTCACCCAGCGCCCAGGAAGGAGAAGACAGGAGACCAAAGGTTTCCATTTTTAGTGCAAAACCCTCTTCTTCGATGTTTCAGCTCCCGTTTTAATGGTAGGACCCATACTTTCCATTGGGTGAGTGCTGGAAGAAGCAGGCAGAAGTGGGTCAGGCGCTGTCCCGTGAGCGGGGCCCTCGCGCGCAGCCCTGGCCCCCGTGAAAAGAGCCTAATCCCCAGTGACATGTGAAGAAAGCGACGGGCTCCCTGTGCCTGAATGCGCTGGGGCCGCTCAGTGGGCCGGCCGCTGTCTCCGAGCGCCGCGCTCCAAACGGGCCCATTTACAGCGGCTGTGTGCCTGCCGAGCTCTGTCGCCATGGCGACGGCGCGCTTCAGGAAAAACCCAAAATGTGCAGCACAATGAATGTCGGGGTGATCCGGAGGCGGGAGCAGGGGCCAGGCAGAGAGAGAGAGGGCGTGCACGAGTGGAAGCGTCCCGGCCTGGAGGGTATGGCGGAGGAGTGGGAGTGAGGGGGGGTGGAGCTCTATCCACCCACCCTTTCCTTGAAGAAAAGCTGTTGCCTTCCTTTTGCTCTCTTGCTCATTTTTCTGAAAAATTCTTTCATAACAACGGGCACAGAGCGCAGCCCCATCTCTCTGACTGGCACTCTCTCATTAAGGGTAGCCTTGCATCATCCTCTGGTGAGCTCTGGAATCCCAGCAATGTCAGGGGCTTTTGTATTCGTGCATGTGTGTGTGTGCATGCGTGTAAGTGTGTGTGAGACTGTGTCGCTTCCTTAGCGTGCCTCTGTGAGGCCGTCTGCCTGTGTCCTTGTGTTGCTGGAACATGACGGCGGTGGTGTTGGTGGAGAGTCCCCTCTCTGCTCTCCCGTGAGGACAGCACCTTGCCCGTACCTCAGCATCTGGTGTGTCTGCAGGCGGGACCCCGCTCCACAAGGAGGGGCACTCAGTGGGAGCCTGTCTGGGACAGCTGGCAACTGGGTGAACCCCGCTGAATCAGGATCAGACCCTGCATACCAAACCGCGGAGGGCCCGCGGTGGGCACCATTGAGGAGCTGGCGTGGGCCTCTATGGGCAATTAGGCTTTCGAAACGTTACATTATTCATCAGATTAATTTCCGCATGGACTCTTGGCGGACCTGTCCCTGGGGTTTCCAGATACAACAGCAGCTCTGTCACTTCCTGATGTGGCCTGTCTGAAGGGACACAAATCTGACCGGGAAAAGGGGTCCATGTTATAAGCCAATGTTTCTCAATCCTGCTCCTGGAGACCCACTGTCCTGCATATCTTCTATCTATCCTTCTATCTATCTAACCTGATTAGTGTGATTAACATGCTCTTGATTGAATCAGGTGTGCTCAGCCTTCAAAAGTGCCACTGATGAGTTCAGTCAGGTAGGTAGAGCAGGGAAAGATGGAAAACATGCAGGGCAGTGGGCCTCCAGGTGCAGGATTGAAATACTCTGTTATAAGCTGACAGGCCCAGGTTTCCTTACACAGGAATTGTGACAATATGCTGACCTTTAACCCCTTTGTTACGTCTTTATCTCAGACAGTGGCCATTTTCCACCCGGTATTCATTGACGTGGGTGTTTCAGCTGGGTGTTCCTTTCTTGTGTGTGCGTGTGTTGCGGGAAGGCTATTTTACCCTTGTACATGGTTCACTTGTATCATTTCCTTTACTCTCTCGGGTTTCAAACCCAAACAATGCCGGGACGCTACTCTTTGTTTTGTCTTTTTAATTCTTCTTAGTGTCTGAGCTGTGTGGGCACCAGTCTCCATATCTGGAACTGAAACGAAAGGCCTCATTCATGAAGCGTTATTAAATAAGCACATTGTCTCCAGCCTTCAGTGGTGGTGCATGTTCTACGACAGTCAGCTGTCGAGTTCCTCTGCCTAGCAGGTGTAAGCACAGTTTGTGTTTGTTATGGTGAAGGTCCATTCTGCTGGTATTAAAAAGGTGAGTCTGTTTGACCCTGAAAAGGCAGGCAACACAGACCCGTAGAGCTGTTAGCGTACCCCCCAACACACACACACACACACACACACACACACACACACACACACACACACACACACACACACACACAGTAACATCCAGAGAACCCCTGCTTGCACATATGCAGACACACGCAGTCACATTAACAATTATAGAACTCATGTCCCCCTCCCTACTGACGCATACTAAGAGCTTACATTACCCCTGCAAACACACACACACACACACACACACACACGCGCACACGCACAGAGGGTGACAGCCAGAGATGCATTACGCTATACGCCGCGTGTCAGCGGTGTTCTCACCACAGCTCTGTGGAAGAGGCCGTCTCTCTTCCTGTTTGCATTTCCCCAGGCCCCTGCTCGCGCTCTCCTCCCGGGGAAATATCTGATCCCGGCAGCAGCTTCAAGCAGCACGCAGGCTTTAGACCTGTCATATCACCCACGCTCTGCAAGATTTCCAGGAATGTTTTTAATTGTCTCGTGAATCACCTCTGCGGTGCCATCCCTATCCCCTAGAAAGCTCAGCTATTTATAATATGTGTTTTTACCGCCATTAAAATGTAGTACACAGTTTCATCTGCACCACTGAAAATCATGCGCATATAGGTATGTACATAAGAACATGGTGGTGACAGTAGGTCATCCAGCCCATACACGTTTTGTCATTTTGCTTACAGTCTAGAGGGTATTCTTGCACTTTGTCAAGCCTGGTCTTGAATGCCGTGATGTTTATCTTTAACGTGATTTCCTCCTGTGTCCCCCTGTTCTGCTGACTGAACTGGGCTCGAGCAGACTGCAGTACAGCAGAATATGGCTTGCCTTTGTCTGACAAAGTTTCTTTGACTGGAGGAAGTGTCCTGGTTCTGTGTGGCAGCTGGAAGCCTCTTACACAACAGACAAAGAGGGCTCCTCTTTGACGAGGGTTTGCGGGTTGCCAGGCAACTGATTTTTACCCAAAGCTCAGAATTTTTCTGGCCTCTCTCTCTCTCTCTCTCTCTCTCTCTCTCTCTCAAAAGGAGTAGATTCTCGGGAGCGCAGAAGACTGATAGCTGTGAGCTTTCTCGATTTATTTATGGATTGTCGATGGCGCAAATCCTGTCGTTTTGTACGCAGTGACGTTTTGGCCATAACTTTGAAAAAGCCATAAAAATGATCTTATATTGATCCTCCTCGTTTTTGTAACTTCTGATTTTAATTCTGCATACCTGTACTGGCCAGTCTTTATATTCACATAAACAGATTGCAGTCGCCATGTGGGATTTCAAAGCAACAGAGAGGCCTATGACTCATAGTGCACAACACTGTTGACAGAAAGCACTGAATAATGGAAGTACTGGAATGAAAAAGATCCAGTTTAGCAGAGTAACAATGCACCCCAGCAGCATTGCAGGAACATTACAAGTTGTCCTGCTTGTGAAGTGATTCGCGCGTAAAGGGAGGTGGAATTTTGTTGTGTACTTCCACATGCCTGTCAGTATCAGAAAGAATTAGAAGTTTTGGCTCTCCCCTACAATCCCCTCACTTGGCCTCAGGCAGTGTGAAATGTTCCTTCACACTGTCTGTATTTTGTGCGAAGGTAGAACCACTCACTGTTCTCAGGAAAGCTGGTTTTTTTTTTTTTGGTAGTTCACAAAATTGCTTACACGTTTGAGTAAGGAGGCCCCAGGGCTGAACTGCGGGGGACTGTATAGGCGTGGCTGTCTCGATGCTGTCGGACTCAGGGTTCAGCTGGTGGCAAATGTCCCCCTCTGAACTCTGTGTGCCCCTGCTGACATTTCCTTGCCCTTAGAGCCAGCCACGCCCCTTCGTGGGGGCATGCGAGATTCCCCTTGCGATCAGGAGCGATTTGGCTCGCTGACAGCCTGCACTCACAATGGGACACAATGCAGCTGTACCTCCTCTCAGACTGCATCCTGCCCAGCAGGTGGAAAAATCCTCTCTCATGTCTCACGTTGAATGCTGTTAAAACAGTCCTTTTCCCTTCGTTGTATGTTGTGCAAAGCTCAGACCTGGCCCTTGGTTTAATGGTCCTATTTTTCCTGCCTTCAGGAGTACATTACTGATCTGTGCTCGCTTATCTGAACTGAATGGCCTCTAATTTATTCTTGTCCTTTTCTTCCCTCTGCAGGAAACGAGGCATAGAGGTGGTCCAGGTAAGATTGCTCTATTTCCATACAGACTGTGTATGTGATGATTAGGTGAGCATGTATCTTTGCATCAGAGCAAAGCAAAGCATAGTAACCATCAAATGCACTTACTAAGTGAGACTCTCAGGGTGTGTGAGGTTTGATGTGTTTTACAGTCATAATGCAGTGCTGTGGAAGCCCACAGGGAATAGTCATGTAGCCAGCACCAGGTTCATTTGATCTCAGTGGGCCCATGTGGGGAATGACAGTGTAGTGCCCAGAACAAAGACAAAAAGACAATACATTTCAGAAAGATGAAAAGCTTTTTTAAATTCAAGGGGAGTGGTAGAGCTTACATTGATCTACTTTTCTGTGCTAAAGCAGTTCAGTCAAGATTACAACAGAGGTACCCTACAATGGATTCTAACCCACAGCCTTTGTTGGAAGCACATTCTCCAACCTGTGTAAAAGCAGCAACCCCAGTCTGAGGAATACCTAGGAGGACATTGGGATGGATGTTGTTTCTTAGTTCATCAGTCTCTCAAAGTGCCACCTGGTATTATGGTGGTTTCATTCCCACGTCTTTTTGTTGGTGTCATCATCCAGCAACTGAGAAATTGCAGCATAGAATTGTCTTGGGGAGAACACCACACAGATGTTGTAACACTCATTGACACGTATGTTAAGGGAGGATCTGATGTGGTGCAACCCTCAGAGATAAGGAAACCAGTTTGTATTTGAAATGAATTCCCACACTAGCAATCCTAAGAGATCACCATCCACATCTCAACTCACCCCACAGGTTTGAATGTCACCATAGCTTTTATGTGGAACCAAGGTATTAAGCAGACTTTGGGGAAATAAATGTTTTACACAAGTTTACACTGACTAATACTCTTTTTGTACTGCTAATGTGGATAGTGCTTAATAGCAGACACTAGTCACTAACAGCATTAAACACAAAGGAATGGATTAGAGTTCTCACACTGCAGGAAGGCGTCAAATTGTTACTATTCTGGCATCTTCCATACAGCAGTTTTTCCACATTCATATGTGTTGAGTAAGGAAAGTCTGGAGGCTTTTACCTTTCAGAGTGTTATATTGGCTACATTTTTTCGGTATGTTTAATGTATTCTCTGTTTTTCAAACAAAGTACACAGGAACCAATGATTAACAATGGCATTTGCTGGACGTGCAGTGTGCTGCGTTCTGTCGAGTTCAATTCCGTACTCGGCGTGTGGTGTGTGTGTGTGTGTGTGTGTGTGTGTGTGTGTGTGCGTGTATCTGTCTGCAGTTTATTTCTGCGTTAGACTTTTATGGCTTCTGGAACTGTCCCACCTTAGTTTGAACAGCAATTGATCCTGCTGAAAGCCGGGTTCAGAGGGCAGCAGGAAGCAGGAGAGGCGTCTCTGGGCTGGGCGAAGCGCGCGGGTGCCTGGAGCGCGTCACGGAGCGGACGGGACGGGGGGGGAGGTCAGGGAAGAGCAAGACGGATGGGGCGCTCACCCCATTCATCCCGGCAGGTTGTCAAACTGTGTGGACATTGAGGCCTCGATGGGAAATCTCAGAGCCTCGCTGATAGAAGCCCTAGGCCTCTCCCCCTTCCACCTCTCATGCTCTCCAGAGCTAGGGCTTCCACCGGCCAGGAGGCTGAAGCCTGAGAGGGGTCACGCAGAGTTTAAGCCCTGTCCATTTGTCTCTTTGCGGATGTTCCGCAGATATTTCACTATATACATGTTTGGTTTAACGTATGTTTCTTTTGCTGCCTTATATAGCCGCTTGAGGGGTTTCAGTTTGAGGTGAAAATTACGTGCACCGGATTTTGGCTGTGAGTGTTGGCAGTGTTACCAAACATGGCTCATGATGTCAGTCTGTGCTGTGTGAGTGAGAAGCAAGGCCTTCTATCCCACGGTTCCTAGCGCTGACACCTGAGGATGCCCCTTTATTCCACAAGAGGTGCGAGTTTATAATTACCGGGACTGCCACACAGAGAGCCTTTTGTTAACAGGTGATATCGCCAGTGATTGTTAGTGGTTGATTCACAGGACATTTGATTCCTGGTAGAGGGAGGGATTTCTTCACAATCAACTTTTGTTGACTTTTTTCCACAGAAATAGGTTGAAGTGAATGGAATTCCCATGTAAGTTGCAGCCTCCATCAGGAGCACCTGATCAGTTGACAATCGGGGGTCCTTAAAGCTGCAGGGCTGATATTCTGATGTATCTGTGCAACTGGAGTCAGTCTACTCTGAGTATTACCATAAAGAAAGACATGCTCACAGGGCACCGGACTGATCTTCCAGTCTGCCGTTGGGTGATGTGTTGAGGTGCATGCGTGCAGGGTGGGGGCGGTGACCATGGTGGTTATACTGCGCTTCCCACGAAAGCAAGCAGCCATGCAGAAAAAGGTCCTGTGCGATTGAAGCACTGGGCACATTCCCATTCCCTGAGCAGCAAATGGCAGCCTGCTGCTCTAACCGAGAGCCTCTTGTAAGGAAGCGAGAAGGAGGGCCTCTTTTGTTTTTCGCTAAGTGCACGGTCCCCAGCGCACCCGAATGAAGCCATGTCCTGGGAATGCTCCCAAAATAAGCAGGCTTTGTTTCTAACGGTACATGCGCCCCCATCCCCAGGGAGCGCGGCAGTTCGTCCCAGCTCCCAGACCGCTCCCACCCCACTGTGGGTGGGTCCGCGTCGGCCCGTCCGCGGAGGTCTTCGGATCGCGGATAATCGGGTCTTGAAGGATTTCCCGGGGGCTGAGCCCCGCGTCACAGCAGGATTACGGCGCGGGGTCGAGGGGCTCCCTCGCTCGCCCGTCCAGAGACGCTGCCGCCGTTCTATTTTTTCCGCACAGCGCTGTCGCCCTCAATTAAAAGCCCCACAATGCGGACGCATGTTAAAAACAAGACTACAGTGGCTCTAACAAAGGTGAGCTGCTGTCAGTCAGCGGCTCCTGTAGCAGAGCTACGTCAGAGCTATTGTGTGGCCCGGCTTAGTTATATAAGTGGGCATGTAAAGCTGTCACTTCCTGTTATAATTACGGTGTCACGCTGTGTGGGAGAGGGAGAGGGAGATGGGGAGGGGGATATTGACAAGAAATGAGTATCCAATAGAGGGAAAAATTGGAAGAAAAAATACAAAACCATGGTAACCGCTCACTGCTTGTGGGATGGAGTCAGGTTGTACTGTGTACAGGTCATCCCTGTTTATGTCTGAGCGAAGAAAAGAGGGAAAGTAAGCAACAGAGATTAGTTTGTGTACATGAGGATTTGTCAAATCCCTACCGAAGCAAAGCATTGCCTGCCGACAAATGGTTTCATGGGGTTTTCAGGAATCGGGTGCAGCAATAAATCTCTCAGTAGTCTGTATGGTTGCTCTTTAATAGCTCTGGGAATTGGATGGTGTGCTGTATATTGCCAGAGTTAAAGGTTGTAAGAACCCTTCACTTAACTCCTGTACATAAGATGCAAGAGTGCTTAGAAGAGAACTTCATTCAACCCCGGATTATCACTGGAGGACTAGACACAAAAAACTCAATGTATAGAGGCACTGGCTTTGTGAAGAACAGTAGAGGTAGGGGCTCTGTATCCTAGCTGTGGTGCTGCTTTATCAGTAGGTGCCTTGACATGGGGTCCAGCTCAAGGTGAGCCCCCAGACGCATCAAATGGGCTATGCCCGGTGGGCCCCTTCCTCGCGGCCTTCACTCCTGCCCCCGCCAACTCCCAGACAGCCCCACTGATAAGGCCCTGGCTCGGTAATGATACCGGCTCCTTCCCTCTCACAGTATGCTTTACCCCCCGCCCCCCCGGGGCGCTCCGGGAGACAGATAGCTCAGTCAGGTGGAATAATGTGCTGTTTACAGCAGACAAAGCGATGCCAAGGCTGAAGCGCAGACGGGTCTCTGCTCTGGAAGCCGGGGGAGGAGAAGTGGTGTATGGCCCCGCGGAGTGTGAAACGCTTGCACTTTGAAGAGACTTTATGAAACCGTCAGTAGCTCTCCCTTAAATGGTGGCTCTCCCACCAGGCCGTAAATCTCTTGTTAATCATTCAGCAGCTTGCTCTGTAAAGGTGTGTGCTGTATATGTAGAGTTAAGGTTTTACAACGTTGTGTCGTTCAGTTGTAATTACCTCTGAATTCTAATTTCTAATGATTAACTTCTCCTTGTTCGTTGAGTGTTTCACAGTGATGGTATACATATTGGCCATGAATTGGTATATGTTCACAACCTCCAAAGGCAAGACTCGCAGCATTCTATCACAGTATCTCAAACCGGAGAGATATTTTACGTAATTTGTCCAAATGTAGCCTGGGAAAAAATGCAGAGATGACAATCAGATAGTGAGATGCCAAGAGAGGGAAGGAGCTTAGAATAACAGGTCCTTCCCTAACTCCATGTATTTATTAATAGATGTTCCACAGTAGGCCTAAATCTTTGTTTTGAAATTGGGTCCCTCCCCTTGCCCTTCTCCTTCTCTCTCTGTCTCTCTGTCTCCCTCCCCTTTCTCATCCCTCTGAGTAGCGTTCCCACTGCCCCATCACTGCGGAGAGGTCTGCCCTCAGCCTTATGTGGAAAATGATCCTGCCCCCCATACAGCAGGGTTCAGATTACAGAGCGATGACCATGCAGTTTACATGCGTAAGAGATGCCCCATTCATGATGGGAACCCGAAGGAAAGGACCCGTCATTGATCGTATCAGTTGCTTTCCAGGAAACTGTTGAACTCGTTTCATATACTTTGGAAAAAAGGACTCGGCAGTCGTAGCTCGTGCTCAATTCCCAGCTGTTATTCCCCAGCAGATTATGGCTTTATTGAACCTTGAGAGATAATCATTTTGCAGTCTGCTTCATCCCTCTGTGATTAAAGCGGACGTCGCCTCTGCTGCGCTTTTGCCCTTTTGGTTTGAACCCACAAACCGGTTCTTTAAACTGGGTTTTTCAGTTTTTTGTGTCTAGTCCTCCAGTGCTGGTCCGGGGGTTGAATGAAGTCCTTTCCTGAGCACTCCTGCCTCTTATGTACAGGAGTTAAGTGAAGGGTTCTTACAACCTTTAACTCTGGCAATATACAGCACACCATCCAATTCCCAGGTTATTCAACATCTGTTGAACCAGTTAAGTACGTATGTTGCAAGTACAAACTTGAACAGAGAAGGTCTCAGTAACCGGGAGGCCTCGGGTCGCCTCAGTCGATGGAGAGGCAACTCTGAGAGGGAAGAAGATGAAGGTGAGAGGGACTTTCAAGCTCCTCACCGAAAGGCCGTGAGACCGTGAAGGGTGGGGAGGTTCTGTCCCTTAGGGGTGTACAATGGCCATCACTCAACAAAGGCCGGAATGAATGCGTGTGCCAGTGTACCGCATGCATAATTGATAAGCCCACTTGGTTACTGTCAATTTTTAATGAGCCAAGAAAATTAACTGTGACGTCATTCCAGCCAGTAACGTGCTGAGAACTTGTAGGAATTACAATCTGTTTGCTAAATTTGCATCTTAGAGAGCAGTTCATTTCTGTCTGCTGGTCAGTGCAGTAGATGTTTATCAGGAATGAAAATATATTTTCCTAGTGCGGCAGAGGTTCTTTGTTTAATGGCAGTTTGTTGTCTAAAGCCATTTGCACACAGGGTGGCTTTGTGTTTGACGGTTATGTCTCAATTTGTAAAACATGTTGACAGTACATCCTCATGGCACAGTTGGGACTGAGCTGGGACTCAGCTGATCAGTTTCCTTACAGATGATGTCTGTAAACGAAGTGTGCTGAAGCTTGACTTGCGGACGTATTCTGTGTTCCTGGAACTCTTTGCTGGTGTAGGTGGGGAGGAAATGGCCTGGGAGCCCGCAGTGTGAGGTGAGAGATGGGGAACAGTTTGGGCTCTTGTTTCTGTGTGTTTCACCTTTGTCCCTCAGCTGCTTGCTCTGCGCCTCTCTGTTTGTTTTGGCGTTCACCCTGACGAATCACAGGTGGTGGCCTAACTAAGTACAGCCTGTCCTTCTTTTTGGGACTTGTATCCCCCCCTCCTCTCAGAGGTGACTTTATGAATTGCTTCACGCATTTCCTGTATGGGCGGAGCCATGCATGTTCTGATAGTGGTTTGCCCTGCTGATTCGTCCATTCCTACGGGAAAACCTCCTCTGTGGGGTGGAGCCGAGGGCATCCAGTCATGAAGCAGGAAACGGGCCCGTTCCGTCTCCGAGGTTGTGACCTCCGTGAGTCAGCGGCTGCTGAGAGGTTGACCGGAGGCCGCCCTGTGTCACCGTTGATGGGCCCGCGAGGAACGCTTCGTCATGGATGATGAAATACTGCCGCGGTCTCACTTGCCTTGACCTCGGTCCACCTTGCTATGATGTTAGCCCTGGCAGCTATTCTTAGTGTGAAGTTTGCATGTGAAGGGCCAACGTCATGTCATCTGAAACCCAACCTCTGACAAGAAGTAGGCCTACTTCCTTTTTAAAAGGAGCTTTGAGATTGGGGGGTAGAACACAGAGTTGAGGCTGACATGTTTGTTCTCAACCCCTGGTACAAGGTAGTGAGGAATTTTACAGTTGCTTTCCTACTTCTTTCTCCTTCAGCTTCATTCCAGAAACAATAAAAGTCAGTGCCACCATCAGCCACATCCTTTCCATTTGGCTAGGCTGTATATTTACCGCACTCTGAAGTTTGTCCTGGCAGAGGAACTTCTATTTCCTCTGCTTGTTATTACCTGCTGTAATACAACCAAACAACAAAATCTGCCAGCTAATGCACTCAAATTGTAAGTGTCAGTCAGAATCAACATCATGTTGTGACAAGGTTGAACAGAGCTGGAAAGATGTGTGCATGTTTACTATTGTGTTAAGGTTGTGTGTACATGTGTGCATGTGCACGTGTACGTGTGTGTGTGTGTGTGTGTGTGTGTGTGTGATTGTCTGAGCGCATGTGCGGTAACCAGTCCCAGGAAAGTTCAGACCCCTTTGCTCACATGTTGCCAGCATTGTGATCTCATACGGACAATTTCAGGAACTCTGCTGGGGCGGGCACGGCTCTTGTCTTTTTTCAGTTTAATGAGAAATGTTTACTCCAGGGATTGGAAAAGACGTCAGATGATATTTATTTTTGACTGGCGGTCGGCAGCGATTTGTTTTAAATCTGCCTGTGGAAGTATACTCCGAGCTGATGGAAAAGCTACACATTCTGATTCTGTGAAAAGGGTGCTTTGGTTTCTGCTGATTTATTACAGTCTCAGTAATAATAGCACAACTTCCCAAGATGTTCAACAAGCCAAACCTCTGTCTGGAAACAAGCAACCGAACAAAAAAAAAAATACGCCCTCTGGTCCAAAGGACCCATGCCTAGATTATGACAAAAAGAAATATCTAAAGCGTTGTGACAGGAGCCTAAACTGTCTTTTAGCCTGAGGACATCTGCGGAATTAGATTCCACTGGTGGTTAGTGAACGTTTGCATTCTAGCGTTGCCACCCTTATCTTTCTCGAACGGTGCGCCCAAGGCCTGTGCCTGGCAGTCGCCCGTTGCCAAACCCATTATAACCTGCACCGCGAAACAGAAAAACCTGCTCCCTCAAAACTTGCTTTTATTAATCCTGGCGGTGTGCATTGCCTCTTGGGAAATAAACTGTGACATTTATGATCCAGGCAAATATATAAATAAAATAATGGAGCATGGCTTGCTTTCGCTCCAGAGAAAAGCCACCATGAGCTATTCTTGGATCTCCCGTCTTAAATTCTCCTCTGGCGTTTCCTGCCTGTTTTGGTGAAAAGTGGCAAGAGTATTGGGGTGGTTCTTCCATTTCTTCACATCCGTTTGCCTCAGATATGAGAACCTAGAATCTTCATGTAATGTATTTTGTTCTCAGTGAAGTTCCAACAGAGCCAGACACACAATATATTAATGAAAGTGGTGACCAAGCAAAAGGAATGAAAAATACATAAGCCTACACCCCAGCAACACTGAAATATATCACATCTTACTTGTTTTTTTATTTACATATTGTAATAATTGAAAAGAAATGAAAATAATTGTAGTGTGTTTTAAGTTATAATTAACACAAGAACACCTCACAACTGTTGTTTACAAATGACATTTTGTTGTAAATGCCTCCCACCACAGACACATGGTACACACGCGCGTGTGTGCAAGCATCCACATTCTCCCACACACTCACACACTCACACACACACACACACACACACACACACACACACACACACACACACACACACACACACACAGCTCCCTTTCTAGTGTGTGTGAGTGTTCTCTGTTGAGGGCTTGTTATCGTTCCTCTCCTCTTTGTGCATGCAGCATGGACAGCAGAGTGCTCCATAACTCTGAATGGATGAGGTTTAATCTAGATATCAAAGAGCAGACGGGCGGCTGACAGCACACTTTGCACACTCCTTGTGTGATTGATGCGATAGATGTATCTCATTGCGCTCGCTCGCCAAGGGTCAAGAAGAATCAATAAAAGCACGGTGGATCACAAAAGCAGACTGGCGCTCTGTTGCTGCGCAGTGAGAATACCCATGCAGTTAACGCGTGCACTGAAAACTGCTCTGCTCTGATCCTTCAGCGTGGGCCCAAACCTGCTGTGATGAAACTGCGAGCTGTGAAAACACAACACTGTCTGTGCTGTGATCTATATCTCAATCAGGCAGTGACGTTTTGAAACTTACTTAATTTATGGAACGCAACATGAAGTAATTCCTCACACCAATGAGCAGGTACAGCATTTAAATTCCTAACTTAAGTAGTATACATTGTAACTGGATCATTCATGAGGGGTTGGACTTCATATATGTATAAGCCATCGAGAAGGCAAAAAAAGTGTATCGAGAGTTGGATCGAGCACATGAAAGGGTACAACACACCAGTGCAGATTAGTTAGTCTGAACATGTTACAGTGGATTCCAGTCAGCTAAAGGCTGCCCTGCTGTCGTCCATGGCCCAACACTGGCTGGCAGCAGTAGGAAGTAGAGATCAGCCGCAAACAGTCACTGGCTCCTCCTCTTCAGCTGACCAGACTAGCAGCACACAAGCTGCAAAGGGCAGCCACGGACTAATTACTGCGGAGGGTCCCGGGGGATTGGCCGGTCTGAAGCTGACTTAATTAGCTCCAGACCAGCCCAGCGCAAGAGGATTCACAGATTTGGCTGGAAGGTCTCTCTGTTACTGTATCCCCCGCCTCATGCAGAGAGGAGCCATTATGGTCTGCTGTCAGGCACCTGAGGTATTCTCTTTCACCTGGGCCTTCAGGTTCCTCATCAATAAATGATTTTCATGGTGTTTGTGCTCAGGTTTGCTGCTGAGAAGACGTGAATGAAAGCAACGCTCAGCGATACACAGAATGCTTCTGCAAAGCCAGCTGCTCGGAGAAGCACCAGGTCGCTGAAGGCTGCGAATGAAATCACTCCTCCTGCTCCATTGTCTTTGTGCATGAATCAGTCATGAGATGCGTTTCCTCACTTACAGTAAGCCTTCCGAGTGCTGTAGAAGAGCGTGAGTGCTCTGGACTACAGTTTTGCTCAGCATGCCGTAGATGAGAAAAAGCCTACATTTTCTGTATACCACGCTCCCTCTTTTTTTTTTTTTTAAACCCATGTGTCTCTCCTCCGGGTTTGAAGTCTCCTCAGCTGAGCCGATCCAGCTGGAGCCCGTTTCAGGCCGCTCTCTGGGGGCGAATCAGAGGCCTGCTCTTTGCTCCCCTCATCCCAAAGCCCTGTGGGTCAGGGAGTCAATCTGTGGTCCTATATTTGGTACCCTCTCTGAGCTGGTGAGCCGCGGCCTGGCGGTTACGTAACGTTAGCGTTCTGAGCTGCTCCCTCGCAGCTGCGGCTGGGATCCGCTATCTGGGTCGTCTTTGCCACGAACCCCAACTTTCTCTCTAATTGCGAGGAAACAGTGACCATATGCTTGAACAGATACATTAGATACATTACATTACATTATAGTCATTTAGCAGATGTTCTTATCTGGAGGAACTTCCAATAGTGTACAGTTTTACATGTTATCCATTTATACAGCTGAATATTTACTTACCCTTGGGCAAGATACTTAACTTACAACTGTAACAGCAGTGGCCCAGTGGTGAATCAAACCAGCAACCTTTCGGTTTACGAACCCCGATTCTTACCACTACACCACACTGCTCCCTACGACTTTGCTGACAGCACACTCTCCCTCCTAGCCTCTTGCCCTGCCCCACTCCCAAAACTGCGAGAGCTTCTGCCAGTCTATAGAGCAGCTCTGGAAGGTCTGCTGTAGAAAATGCTGGTTGTGACACAGGTCACTGACATGAGCATTCCACTGTATGCAGCTGGATTTGCCTTCAGGCCCATTGGAAGGCAGACATTGGGGCACTGTGTGTACAGCTGAGACCCATCTCTGCACAGCACTGTGAGTGTGAATATTTCCACAGCGTTTTCGCAGCACTCAGCTTCATTTGACCACCCTGAAGCTGATCCAATGTTTCCTGCGAAGGCTTTGTCAGCCGGGCACAGCCCCTCGACAGCATTGAGCTGACCCGCTCCACGGAATTGTGGGTATTCTACTCAATGCGGCTCGCTGTAACAGATGCCGTGGGACTTCCACGTCTTGGATGTAAAAACAGGGGAGGGCCGAAGGATGTGGGGGGTGCGCTGCAATCTGTTCTGACTGCATTTGCTAATTACGCGTTCAGCGCAGCGCGGTGTTGGCGGCTCTGTGTTTATAATATTTGAGTAGCGGAGCAGGTCGCCACACCGCCTCACCGCTCTGAGTAATCACCCGAGGAGAGAGAGGCAGAGCAAGAGCGTCTGCAAACCGCCCCCCCTCGCCCACCCCCGTCCTCCCGCCACACAGGGGACGCACCCTCTGCTTTCTGTAAGCAGGAGATTAAACTGGTGTGGTGGCGGTCACACCCCGGACGCTTTGCGAATTTGTCACCGGCTTCCGCGGGGATTTGGCGTGTAGCCAAGCCCATGAGGACGCACCATGTGACTCCCCTGGAGGAGCTGTGGTCGCAGCCTGTTGTTGGCCCTCACCGTGCAGTGGAGGCCCCAAGACCGATTGAGCACCGAGGGGGTCGTGAGATTCAAACCTTTTAAACGGGATTAACCCTCCAAACTAAGACCTACTTCCCCCAACCATAACCGTTCCCCTCTTGTGTCGTGCGGCAGGGCCTCCCAGAGTTCATCTCCATGGTGTTTATGCGAGTGCAGAGAGTGTGTTGCATTTTTAATGCATGGCGTGCACAGCTCAAGGCTGAGAGCGTGTTCTTCCCATGTTCGCATTCTCCGAGCGCCGGAGACCTGCTGCGGTGTTTTTCCCTTTGGTCTCCTCGGCAGTCCTCCTCCTCCCGCTTCCCGTTTGGCCGCCCTGGTCGCCCCTGCAGTAATAAACGCGTTTGGAAGCTGTGACTCATCGGGCCGCCGCGCGGGGCTGGGCAGGGGCTGGCGGGAGGAGAGGCGCGTGATAGGCTGCCAGCGGCCGTTGCCTTCTCTGCAAGGAGTGCAGGGTGGGGGCGTGCGATCGGGGATGAGTTTTAGAGCGCGTGGGCGTTCGGCTCCGTGGTGGATTATCACTGCCGACGGTTTCAGGGCCTGTGCAGAGACAAACCTGAGGAATAAGGCAGGACTAATATATGTACTATCAGGTCCTGAATGATGGTGTTCACTGTGGAACTGGACAGGGAGAGGATAGGATCAGATTGGCTTGTATTATACAGTGTAATCCCACAATAATTCACTCTTACTTACTGAGTAATTACCAGCACTGTTCTGAAGTGCGTGTTTGGAAGGTCCTGGATTCTTGTAAAGCTGATGGGTGGGGGGGAAGGGAGAGAGACGGGGGGTAAAAGGAGAGGGAGCGAGGGAGAAGAAAGAAAGCTTTAAATGTGTTCCGAACAGACAGACGGCGACCACACTGAGACCACTTTCTCAGAAGGGGAGAGTGGGAGAGTGAGACAGAGGCTGGAATGTAATTATGAGTGTAAGATAATGAGCTCCTTAGGGGAGACGGGCCTCCAGTGAGGAGTGTGTGTGTGTGTGTGTGTGTGTGTGTGTGTGTGTGCGCTTGCACTTGTGTGTGTGTGAGAGAGAGAGACAGTTGTGTGCGCGTGTGTGTGCACTTGTATATGTGCATGTGTGTGAGAGAGCTGTGTGTGCATGTGTGCATGCGCACATGTGTGTGTGTATGTGCGTGTATGTGTATGAGAGAGCGCTTTGTGTGTGTATGTATAAGTGCGTGTATGTGTATGAGAGAGAGAGCGCTTTGTGTGTGTATGTATAAGTGTGTGTGTGTGTGTGTGTGTCAGACCTCATCATATCCTCATTCATGTATATTCAGAAAGTCCCCACCTGGCTGAAGTGTACATTCTGAGATACGGTTCATCTTTAGAGTAGCTGAGCACACACAGGAGGAGAAGCGGTAAGATTAATTGTCATCCATAAACGCCTCTGAAAAGGATTAGCCCCCTTATTCAATATTGACTTTAGGCAGTACAAAGGTATGACACAAAGTAAGACATTATTGATCTGCTGTACCTGGGTGTGGGCCCACACTGTGATGGAGGGTACTGCTTTCATGCTTTTTGGGGCGGGGGGTGTATTTACAGTGTCAGAGTGGGGCCAGGGCAGGTTAATGAGTCACCTGTTCCTGAATGTCCCAGGTAATGACAAAGCCACTGTCGGGTTTACTGTGTGCATGTGATGCTGGTCTTTCACTGTCAGATGGCTTTTTCTGTGGAAAACAGTGAGGAGTCATTCCTACACTTGCATGTCTTGTGGTTTGGCACTGAAGGTGAACCCACATGGAACAGGCGTGTTGCTCATTAAGGTGTGTCTGCTTTGTCTTTAATGACTGTAAGCACAAAGGCCACCTGATGAGCTGGCAACATTTTACTGATGGTGCCAGACTGCTGTCAGAGAGGCCTCCTCTGGTTAGTCTGAGTCTGATAAGGTGGTTAATGAGAACAGGGAGTAAGGGTTTAAAAAACACTGAACTGCCATTGTATAAATATGGTCTTCCTGTTTGTATGCAATTAGTATTCCTGTGCACTTGAGCCATGTTGGTTCTTAAAGTAGTTTGATGCTGCAGAATGTGTTTTTTGTTGTTGCCTTTAGCATCTCAGAATAACTGTTGTTATCAACATGCCTGCTTCAATCAGGCAGTGCACCAAGCTTGCCCCTTGCTTCCCCAGGCTCTGCTAGATACCAGTGCACTGACCTCTTCCTACAGGGACCACCCTATTGCACACACACACACACACACACACACACACACACACACACACACACACACACACACACACACACATTCAAATACACAGACATACATGCACGTTTGCAAACGTGGGCACATCCACACATACACACACACTCTCACTCACACACACACACACACACAGACACACACACACACACAGATGTACACACGCAGTCACAGTTAGCCCCATATTTCGTTCCCTCCTCCATATGACTTGACAGTGGTCCATTCAGCCCGCGCACAATGGAGTCACAGTCCCTGCGTTGTTGTGTGTTGCTGGCCTCCGCGTCTCCGACAGAGGAGCGGTCACTGCGGCGCGGACGCGGGCCCTGACAGTGCCTGGAACCCAGCGCTTGCTGTGTGTCTGCGCTGACCCACTTTCCTCAGAGCCTCTTCAGAACACCGGCCCTGACAGACTGCATAATCAACCATCTGTGTGCCACAGCCATTAGGGGCCTGATATTTGTCAAGAAATCCATCGGCCGCCATTTGTCGTGATATTTCTCCCGTTTCCCAGGCGGCATTGGTGTATCTCAGTTGCCATTGGTGTTTCTCAGTTGCCACGCGAGCGAGTGTGTATGTGTCAGACTGGTAGTATGGTCATTCAGCTGCGATTCGGTGTCCGCCGAGCGGGCCTCCATGGCCTGAGGGTTGTTGGGTTCCCTCCCCATGGCTGATCTCTGCTCCTCTCTCCCCCCAGCTGGACCTCACCCAGCCCCTGGAGGAGCAGGGTCCCCTGGACGTCATCATCCACAAGCTGACTGACCTCATCCTGGAGGCCGACCAGAACGACACGCAGGCCCTGCTGCTGGTCCAGCGCGTGCAGGTGGGTCTCCCGGCCTGGCTAATTAATCAGCCATGACACGCTAATCAGTCAGTCATCCACGGATCAACCTGTCAGATAAATCCTTGACCATTTCTCTTTGTGACATCACTTACGTGATTTCCTCAGGTAAAAAAATAAGAGAGAGAAATTCAGAGAGAAGACAGGGTCCAGCCTGTATGGCCTTCTGGGTAAAATTGAGTTGCAGAACATTTGCATCTTTATCAAAGGCCGTGATTCTCAAACACACTCACAAGATATGTTCTTGACCCATTGAAGGAGAAGGGAGATGCAAAACAATAGGTGTACTGTGAGTCCAGCCCCGCTCTACCACTCGTTTGCCGAGGATTGTGGGACATTCTGGTACGTCTTGCAGAAGTTTTGAGGGAATGGCTTGTGAGAGTGGTGCTCCGCGGGGAGGTGGTGACATGCAAAGGAGCCGAGCTGGAAGCCTGCCACGGAGGGGTATTGACCCTGAAAGCTGGCGAAGGAATAAAGTGGATCAGACCGCCTACGGCTATTATCCACATTAATGTGGCTTTAAAACACAGAGAGGAACTCTTAAAGTCAACACACGCTCCAAATTGGCTTATGGTTAATGACTGCTTCATACAGCATTGGTGTTGATCACTTAGTGAAGTGTCCATGCATGTGAATATATTAGCAGCATGGCATGCGTTTCCTTAAGGAAATGCACTGGAAATACCTGAGAAATGATACGACACAGTTTCCTGGAGACTGTCTGTCTCGGCTGTTTATCTGTGAGCTAATTAGTCCAAATATTTACACCTGGTCCATTAGTCCAGGAGCTGGGCCTTTTATTTAAATAATGTTTTGTGTTAATAAATTAATATCACACTAGACCCTAAAGGAAGGGTGGGTGTTGTGGTGTAGTGAAAAGTCTGAAAATAACTCAGAAACATTAGCACCAGCTGTCACGTACATTCTGTGGCTGACACATGCATGCTCAAATTAACACACAAATACGAACGCGCACACACACCCCACACACACACACACAAGCACTCAAAGATGGCAGACGGACAGAGACAGACTACAGACTACACTAGCACAGACGCGCAAACACGAAGCAGACAGGCAGTAATTAATTCATAAAAAAGTTTGTGGACCAGATTTCATGTTTCCTGTGTTACTGCTGATGTGTCTGTGTCTTACGCAGCCTTGGTAACTTCAGACGCACCACATGAAAAACCTCTCTTCATGTTATCTTGTTTGAGACAGAGTGTGATAGGCAGCCCCAAGAGGACGAAACTCCTTTTCCCCTCTAGCCTTATATGGTGACATTGATGTAAAGATATGCACATGATTTTGCTAGTTTCATTTGACAGAATCTACCTCTGTGTTGCAGCCACTGAATTATTCATACAGATGTGTCTCTGGTGTCCATGGCAACGAGACACGGGGGGGGCGGCATGGAAACACAGTGTCACACGAAATAGAACGGTCACTCCCAGGACCTCGCCGCTTGCCTCCTCTAACTTCAAAGCACGCATCTCTCTCACAAAACACACCACTCATAAAACTATCCTGTGAGTGTGTATGAGATTCACACCTTTTGATAAAGATGCAAATGTATCTCAACTCAATTTTTTTTTATCCACAAGTCCATATAAGCTGTATTCTGTCTTCTCTCTCTCCCTCTGTGTTACTTTTTACCTGAGGAAATCACATAAGTGATGTCACAAAGAGAAATGGACAAATTGCATCTGTCAGATAGCAAATAATGTTATATAGAACGCTGTACCAAAACTCACCAGTGTTGGTTGCAGTGGTAGCTTTAGAGCGTGAGCAAAACATTAAAGAATTAGAACATCTCACATTTTCCACTGAACCACTGGAGACCAGCAAACTGGTCCCTCCCCCTTCTTTTGGCTGTTTAATATATAATACACCTACAATTTTGTAATTGTATTTGTTGTTCCTCACCTTCACTGTTGTAGGAGTCTACACTGAAGAGCCATTATTTTTCTATTAAGTATTAAAATGAGCTTAGTTGAAATTCTGCCTTGGTGTTTTGACCAATTCCATGGTGATTGGTCTCATACAAACCCCAGAATGCATTTTGCATTTGAGTAGAGAGAAGGGAGGTAAACTGCCTCACTTTGCCTGCTGGGAATTGGAGGCGGAGTTGCGGAGAGGAGCAGTGTTGAAGGGGGATTGCTGTCCATTTCAGCAGAAATATTACCACATAATAACATTGCCATAAAAGTATAACTGGATTAACTGGTCCAAGGTGCCTAAACGTGCTCTGAGGGCTCGTTGAAAAAAGGGAGATTGAAAAAAATACCTACTGCACGGAGCCTGAATTTAAGTATCCAATTCTCATTTCCTGAGTAGGGAAAATGTAGTCTGCTGGCATTTTGCAAGCACAGTTATGACAAGCTCAATAATCAGTATTTGTGTAGTTGATGGCATCTCTGAAATATTACTCTACAACGCTGTCCCACTGACTTTTGATTTGCTGTTCACAATGTTTCTTCTGCTAAGCACGGTACTATCGGCAATATCAGTTATTTTAAAACCATACAAAAGAGCTCTTATTGGCTGTTCCTAAGGGGAAGATAGATGCTCCCGGTGATATTAAAAAGTCCATTTAACATCGGAAACAATGTTGAGACGCATGTGGATTTGACAAGGATGTGACATTGAGAGGGTAGGAATATTAAGTGGGTTCTTCTGTATACATTTTGTACAGTTTGTGTTTTCACTGATTTGAAGGTTTCTATCATTAGCTGCGGGGGCTGTGTGAGATGTAATTCTGTAATATGTTTTTCCTCAAGGGATGTAATTGCAGAGCAGTAATTTCATGTCTGTTTCATCACCCCACAGTGTCGGCAATGTAATAACTACATGACAACAGCTCAGAATTCGCCTCTGTTTGCGTTGCTTGTGTGTGTACGTGTGCATGTGCTTTTGTGTGTGTGTGTGTGTGTTTGTATGTTTGTGAGCCAGGGGGAGGGCAAGCGATTTGTAATTTTAATCATTGCTTTTGTGTAATATACATTTTGCTTATCACGACTTCCACACTGAGAATTCATTTGGCTGGATGTGAAATCCAGCAGGACAGATTCAGCTAAATACGGATTAAAACACAGAATCCTGCATGTTTTGTTAATGCACACATAAAATATAGAGTCATTAACAAGGGTAATATTGAGAATAATGGGATCATTTTTCTTATTTAGCGTTCCTTCTGTGCTTCACCTGAGAGATCCCCATTAAGAAGTCCGTGATGTAGGGTTGCCTGAAGTCCAATTCTTAGGTGACTGAATCCAGCATTGCTTTTTGAGTTGGATTTTCTTTCAGTTACTGCAAATTGTGTGGTGTTACTGCCTTAGCTCCAGCTGAGTTGTGGTAAATGCTGTTGCTAAACAGTAGCAGGCCTTTCACTAGCCAAATGCTTTACTCCACAACCTGTAGCAAGCACAGATACTGTAATAATAGCAAAGTTAGAATTTCTCCCCTTCCCTTCCACCATTATATAATTATTCATTGCATGTAGTGAATGTTTTGTGTACTCCGATCACCTCCTTTCAGTGTGAAATATTTGGTTTTACAAAGAAATTCACATAAGATTCATATTTGCTGGAAACTCACACATTTGGTTCATCATTAATTAAAATGCTGCGCTACAACAGCAGGAAATTATGTAAAAATGCTGTTAAGAGGGACTTTGCTAATGCTATAAAGTGCTGTAGTGTAGATGTAACTCTCTGTGCTTTGGTGCTTACGATGAGCAGTACATCTGTTAATACATTAGTAAAAACATACGGCTTTACAGTCCGCTGCTTTGGAAATCTGCCATGAGCTGCTGAAGTAGCTGTATGTCAGTGTTGCCCCACCCTTTTCTCGAGGGCATGTATACTTCATGTATGCTGGTTTTTGTTACAGCTGGGCTGTCAGTCAATTAAACATTGATCTTGACATTCTGCCATGAGAATGTGCTGAATGTTTGTAATATTTGACCTCTCAACAGATTCAGGGCAGCTGTCTTGATTTAGCTGAGTAAGTTGTTTAATTGTTCCAGCTCCCACGGAGGAACTGATTATCGTTAATCAATAAAGTTGAACACTGTTATGTATTACTAATTTGTTTGATTGGTCAAATGAAATAACAGGCAGTAACATTTCTGTTGTATCCTTCGGTTAAAATTAGACATTAATAAAGGGGTGTTGACAAACCTAAGAAGAAATGCTGGAATGTGCAGAAAAGCTGGTGCATTGTAAATGAGGCTTAATTGTGTGTGGTTTGTATTTGTGCTTGCCTCCCCCGTGTATGTGATGTCTGTGCAATACATTACTTTGCATTATATTTGCTTAGCTGATGCTGCTACTCAAAGTAACCTACATCGCTTACAGTTTACATGTTATGCATGTATACAGCTGGATATTTACTGAGGCAATTTGCGTTAAGTACCTGGCCCAAGGGTACAACATCAGCACCTCCCCGCCAGGGAACTGAAACGGCAACCTTCTTCTTGCAAGCGCTGTTTCTTACCACTACACCACACTGCTGCACACTACTAATAACAGGTAACCGCGTGACTATTTGGGCGTCAGTGGCTACGTGAGGAGAGCAGCATGTTGAGAGGCAGTCATGTTGTGCCTGCTATCACACAGCACCCTTTGCTGTGTGAATGATGGATGGAATGTTCTCTTGCAGCGGTTGAATAAGTGAGCGGGAGAGCGCTGCTGTTTTCCTAGCCTCGCCTGTAAACCAGACACTGCTGTCATTCAGGAAGAGTTCTTCCCTGGAAACCGCGAGCGCAGCCGAATGCCGTGCACTCGCACTGCAGAACGCTCTGAGGGTCCTGCTGTTATCACTGCCACGGCAGCACTAGGGCGCGGCTGGCACTGCCAGGCCGTTCACTTAGCAGTGGAAGGAAAGTTCAATGCATAGTAATGAGATGTTTTTCATCCCATATTTTTCATCCCATTAGGCTGGCAAGAATTCTTGTAATATATTATTGAAACTTCCTACCTGGCAGCTTCCTTCAGTAGGAGAGGGTGCCTACCCTCCATTTGGCGCACACTTCACCTTGGGGCACTGTGGGACTTGTAGTGCAGTTGCATTGTTTACGAGAACATCAAAGTATTGAATTTGTCTCGCTTCAGTGCTCCGGTTTGACTGTAGAGGTTGTCAAGGTGAGGCAAGCCTAATTATTCCTAAAAGGGTTGTATAAAGGTTAAAAGCTAAAACAAAAAGCTTGTATGCTTACTTCCTTCTTGCCCTAGCATTGGGTTTATAATCCACATCAGTTTATTGAGTGGCACTCAGCTGGCATGCCCTGCCAGTGGTTGTGCCAAGATGGTACATTTGATGCATCAGAGGCTATAAACTCCATAAACTCAAAAAGGATATAGTGTCTTGCATCTATGGAGAACCATCCATGACATAAAATAGCTGTGTTCTTCTTCACTCTGTAAAATTGTCTGCAGCGATAGTACAATTATAAATGCTAACACAAGCCTTCTTGAAACTTTTCAGTCAAATTCTGTTGAAAAACATGACTCGTTTACTGAGAGAACAAATCGCATAAACTAGTGTGCTCCTCCCAATATTTTAAATGAAATACAAGTTTAAAGCACAACACACCAAACTTTTGCATTCATTGTTTCCTCTATCTGCAGTAATTGGGTTGCAAACCAAAGTATGCTCAGACTAGGGAAATAACAGGCATTTTATTTTGGTCACCACTCAATCTCTGTCATCCAGATGAGCCTCCTGCTAATCATATGTATCGAAAGGAGATGGAGAGGAAATGGCACTGTCTTCTCTCGCTGCCTCCGCTCTGATCTGAGTAGATTACAGGCAATTGTTCTCATTCTCTCATCCCCCACCGCTGCTGGGCATGTGATTAGATGTGATTAAAGCGCTTACAATTTATTATCTCTCTCCCCCTTGTTTCTGGGCTTTTTTTGGACGCCACCTCAAAACAGCGGAGCAGCCTGCCGCGGCGACTGTCACGCGTAGCGGTTCTTCGCACGTCGTATCCTACTTCAAGCAGCACTCGTGTTGTGGTGCGCTTGGATGTCATGCCAATTATATTAGTAACTGGAAATGAGAGTTTGTTTTGTTAGCAGCAGTGCTATAGTAACGGCAGTCCTGCACACCAGCTCCATGTCGCGGTGCGGTTCAGTGAGGAAGTGGGCTCGCTAGTCTGATGCGGCTTTTAAACCGAGGGCTCGACTAGCGTGGCTGTGAGGCGAATATGAACAAACGCATGTTACATTGATTTTCTTTTTGAAAATCATTTACTGTTGTTAGCTTGATACTTAGTAAAATTAATGAACTGAAAAAATAAACACAGCGAATAGAACACAGTGAATAGAATAGAATACAGTGAATAAATATACATTTAAATTGGTAAAATTACATTGGTAAAATGTTTATCATTTTTTAATGATTTTTTTTTTACTTGCAAAATGCGAATGCATGTCGTGAGCAAAAACCCAGTGCAGAGCAAAGCAAGGTTTCTATTGGCAGTGATGGTTGCATGTTTGCAACAGTAAATACATATTAAATTACTGCATTAATTGATTAATCTATTTTACTTTACGGTGCCTCTTATCTGTTGTGCAGAGAAAAAGAACTGTGGTACAAAATTCGCGTGACGAACTGAAAATTCATTGGTGAACTTGATGTTAGAAATAGAAGTTACATTGAGACAGACACAAAACCTCAAGTAGAGGAACATTTCACAAGCTGCACATCTTTCATGCTGTACCCGAACTACATCAGTTTCACTGCAGACAAAGGGGCTTTGAAATATATTTAATGAAAAAAATTCTGTGTTCCAACATATTATCAGAATTTTTTTAAAACACTATAATCAAGACAGGCACAATACAGACATTTATTTTGTAACTTGTTGTGATAAATTGTGTTTTTGGTTTGATTTTATCAAGCCCCTAAGATGACCTAATGTAGCCTGTAGGATATTAATACAGATTACGGGACAGATGTAGAGGCAGAAGAACACTATGGAAGGCTCAGTTAGGGCTTGTATAAAACAGGCAAGATGTTATTCCTTCACATATTACCCAAGGATGCTGCTGGATGTGTGTATGTACATCTGTATGTTTATATGTATCTCTAACAGAAATGTCTGTAGTGCACAGAAAGTTACTCACCCATACAGATCATATTTTCTCCATATGTTTGTAAATACATGTATACAAAAATATCTCTCCTGCTTAAAGTATTGAGATCAATATGATGGCAGCCTACAATTAACAATCTTACCCACATTACCTCACACACCCTTGAGGGGCATTATTACAAACTAATGGTGCCAAGGTTTTCCTCTCCTCTTTCATACTTGACCCTGTGGTTTAGCATAGAGCCAAGTTTGGCTATGATGGCTACAGTGAATAGATGTTGCTACAGGCTTTATGTGGGCTGTCCAGACAGTACAGACCAATAATAAGAAATATGTTGGGGACACTGGATTTTGTGTAATGTGCCAGGAGAGGGAAGGTGGAAAAGAAGCAGAAGATGATTGAAAGATTTTTTTTGGCCATTTGTTGTGGCTGTGTGACATTTTATTGAAATTCTGTTTGTTCAAATGTGGTTAGATGGTACAGATGTACATTTCTGTATAGAGTTAGACTTCAGAGTCATTTTGGTTATGTCCCCAAACAGAGCTTTACCCTCCGTGTCTGATAGGTGTGGGGCGTGCATGCCACCCCAGTATTGTTCTCCCAGCTCTGTTTTGGTTTTGTTCACCTAACAGTGAGAAGAGGCGAACTCTACCCCATACTGCCACTTTTTTGGCCATGTCTATCACAAGCAAAACTGCAAAGCATCACATGACTGAAAAATCCCTGAAAGTAACAACCAAAATGCCGAATCATATCCTCATCCTCTCCTGCAGCACTCCGCTGGGAGATTAGTTGGTGTATCTCCATACAGTTTATTGTTTTCTGACAGGAGCCCGTTTGTCTTACGTAAGGGCAGTGCCGTTTGATCTGCGCTGGCAAGATCCGGGCTTCTGCTGGGGAGGGCACTGTGCAGAGGGATGCTAAAAATGAGAGAGAGCTGTTTGTCAGCATATGTGTACGGATAGCTCTGACTGGGTACAGAGCTGCGTGTTATTATTGTTTGGGAATGTATTTGCATTAGTGTATGTGTTATGAAATTCGTGTGTGTGTGTATGTGTGTATTTGCATGTTTGTGTGTGTGTGTATGTGTGCACGCATTTGTGAGTGTTTGTGCGTGTGTGTGTGTGTGTGTGCGCGTACATGTGTATTTGCATGTTTGTATGTGTGTGCGTGCGTGCGTGTGCATGTGCGTGTGTGTCTGTGTGTGTGTCTGTGTGTGTAACACAGAGTGATTATATAAAGCAGTGAGCCTCATGCCAGCCCAACAGGCGGACACTCGGCTGGAATGACGTTATGTCACCAAGCCTGTTAGCATGCGTGTCAGCGCCCTGCAGCCGCGCAGCGAGGGATGGTCGCGTGGAGGCGAGCGCAGGCGCAAACAGCACTCGCGCTCCGCCGCGGGGCAGCGCAGCCACCGCGGGGTCACGAGGGGTCGCGCTTCTGTGACAATCAGGGGATCCATACCGCAGTTCTCCATGGAAACGGCACAGCTCTGCCTGTTACAAGCCCGAGCGCACTGAGGGTGCAGAAACCTCAAAAAGTGCTGGAATCATGACTTGTTTGCTCAGCAGATGTCCCAACAGAGTTTGACTGTGCAGAGCTTACAAAAACTTTTACGAATAACAAGCAAAACACCTATAAACACCTAGAAAAAAAACACTGCAAGAAAAACACAAAAAGAAAAATCAATTTGTCAATACTTTTCAGCTGTACTCTGTGTTCCTCAGCATTATTAGGTGTTATGTTTTCAGTCAAATGAATAAACTAAACTGTAGAGCACTTGATGATTTTTCCTTTCAGAGAGCTAGTGGGAGGGAGATTAAGCCCACTTTAAACAGTATAGATTTCTGTGTTTAATGATGCATGCTAATTATCCTGTTGCCTGTTCCTGCTGGTTTCATTTTTGTTTCTTGCCCCCCCTTTTCTCTGAGAGCCCTCACACCCCCACAGCTGCTCTGTCTGATTTGCTTAAAAAAGGAAAAACAGGAGAAGAACTTTTTTTTTTTTTCCTCCAAATCTCTGCCGCCGTCACCAACACTCTCTCTGTGAAACAGTGACACATTTGCTTTCTCTTCACAGCCTGCTTCAGCTGTGAAATGACAAAGCAAAACTTATCAGCGTTAAAACGTTCCTCCTGTGTCATCCTGCCATCCTCTCCCACCCCCAGCCGGCTCTCTGCATCAGAGATATTTTTAGCTCAACCTAGGCAGGGTGCACATTCAGAGAGGGAGGTGTTGTGGTCAGTTGTTGTAATTTTTGTGTTTGGGGAAATCAGGATTGTCTGGGTTGTGACTTTGTTTTTTGGACTTGCTGCAGGACTACATTGAGGCCCATCCTGAGACCATTGTGCTGGACCCGCTCCCTGCCATCCGGACCCTGCTGGACCGCTGCAAGTCCTACCAGCTGATCCACAGGATAGAGGACCGCATGCAAGGTACGGAGAGGTTGCTCTGCAATCTGCTGGCAACCTGTTACACAACATATATACGGGGGACTCCGTTTCTCCACAGACTCTGCTCATGGCTGGTTTCACTCCACCACAGGTGACTATAAAATGAAGTCTTTTCATGCCGATTAAAGGAGGCCAAGATCAGCTTGTGTCTGTTAAAGCCATCATGTGTCCAGACTTTGTTTTCGCCCATTTTTATCTTTCGGCCCTCCAGACTCTTTCTAACCCTTCTCCTTTTTGTCGCTTCTAGTGTATATTAAGAAAGGACCACATAAGAGAACTGTTCTTTATTCAGCAGTGCAAGACAAGGTGTAAAATTCCTAACACCAGCATGAACTGGTGGAAGTGGAAAGAAGAGAATGGGCTGCATCTCAGATTGGCATCCCATCTTCCCAAACTGTGCTTGGTAATAACGGGAAAGATCAGTGCGAGACAGGACACATTTGTTTTTTAATGTGCAATGTTAGAGCTCACTCTCAGATTTGTCTGCGGATGAGCAGCGTGGTCCAAAACACTGTTCATTCACAATTTCCAATTTTTAAAAAGAGGCAGACTTGCCTACTGTCATATATCAATTTCAATTCAATTAAAATGTCTGAAGATACAAACAAAAAAGATGTAAACAAAATGTCTGCAAGAGTCTAAGCACACAGTAATGCCTATAGCATCAACATTCTTAGCATTATGACTCTGACGTGATGTCCAGATATGACTGTCTCTGCCGCTTCCCTGGATTGTGTAAAGTCAAACATATTTTTTTGGGTCATCCTCGTTTCATCATGAGCCAAGGCACTGGAGCAATGACAGTGGAGTGTGTCGCGAATGCACTCCTAAATACCGCCCTTCCCCCTCTGTCAGCGAGTGTGCGCTTGTGCAACCTCCTGTGAAGTACGGACTTGTTCACTTTCACTTCGCTTGCTCACCGGGATCGGGGCGCAGCGACGGTGTTGCTCTGGTGATGCGGCTAGGACGCTGGTGTGACATGGCGGAGGAGCTGCGGGTTATTTTTCTTCTTTTGTTCACTCTGACCGCTGGCAGTGTCAGTGAGTCAGTCGGTCAAGGTCTTCGCGGGCCGCAGAGCAGGCCCCGAGGTATCTGTGACGAAAGCTGACTTCCTGCTCTCGCCCAGCGGCCCTTTTGTAACCGCGGCCTGTGGGATGGCACTGGGGCGGTGATGTCAGTGGCTTTCGTCAACCCCCCGCAGCCTTTTGTTCCAAAGGCCGGGGCTTTTCGCCACAGTCGCAGGGGGGCTTATGGGCTTTAAAGCAGAAACGTCCGAAAACTGCAGAGCGGCGCAGTTATTTTGTGCGCCGTTCCGCCCGTGAACGAGGGCGGGGTCGGCGGCCGGCGGAGGGCCGCACTCGGGGGGGTGTTTTTTGCTAGGACGTGCGACTGTAAGATGCTGATTATTTCATTACTCTCCCTCCTGAATCCCCACTCCCTCTCAGAGTAAACGGGCCGTCGTGTGGATCGGCGAGCGCCGCGGCTTTGTGTTTACCCATCATCCCTCTGCGTAATGAGCGTGTTTTCGCTCCTCTCCGCTGTCACGCAGGCACACGTACCGCACGGCTCTGATGAAATCAGAGGTGAATGATTGTCTTCAGCTGCAGCGCCGCCGTGAGAGAGATCTTTGTTTAAAATACCAGGACAGTGAGTGTTCTCAGTGGATTCCTTGCCTGGCAACCAGCACCATGGATATTAACAGTGCAAGCAGAGAATGCTGGGAAAGGCACAGATCACTTAGAGGGGTTTAACTAGATGGTTAAAGCAACAGACAGCAAGCAAACCTTTCAGATCCTGACTTAATTGTTAATTTCATGATGTTAATGATCTTATCTTCTCATCCAGGCTTTGCTCTAACAGGGCATCTAATTTGCCATAAAGATATTACTACATGCAGGTGCCTTCAGCAATAGTAGGTCTCTCAGACAATTTTTATATAACCAGAAATAGTACAGATACGGCACAGAAATTGTAATTCTGTTTCAGCTGATTGTGTGCTGAGTACCGAAATGTTAAAAACAGAACTTGTGAATGCTGTCAGCACTGTAAGTGAATTTTAAGTATTATTTTGTATCATTGGAGGGAAATGGATATTCTAATTGTAAAAAAAATAATTACATCATACCTGGAAAGCTAGTAGCTCAATAATGACTGAATTGTCTTCATTAGTTCCTTGAACTGTGCATGAGCTTTATGCTCTTCTTTTCCAAAGTTTATTTTTGAGTATGTTTTTTTTTATATGACTGTTTTTGAAAGCTGTCACTCAATAAACAAGCACCCTTCTTAGGGCAAATTCTGTCACATTTAAACACAGTCAACTTCTGACCTTTGTCCTTGGTCCCCTCCAGACCTGGACAGCAGAGCATGAACTGATAGACTGCATCAGCCTCACGGTCCAAATCCCCCTCTTTTATTAAATGTCATAACTGTCCTATCCTGCACAACCTACCCCCTCAAATAGTATAACATGGAGGATTAATGTGGATGCCCCTCAGACATCACTAGGCTTGTCTCATCATTAAGGACATCAGCAGTTTGCTAGGGTTTTTTTTTTGTCTGCTTGTGTCAGACAGGGTTGTGAGACATCTTGGAGCTTATGACGTCAATACCTTAAAATAGAACTTGGAGAATGTCTGTTTTCCCCTCTAAACAGGCATGATCAGTTATGTAATGAAAGCTGTATGCTGTAGGGCAGTTGCTTGAGAAGTGATTTAGGATTTGAGACCTACCGCAGGCTGTTCCTCAGTGCCAGTCAGATGTGGACTTTCTGGGTTATGTCACATGGAGGGGGGGAGGTGTGCATTAGTCAAATTATTCATGTTTCCCTGTTTTTTTTTGCATGTGAATTTTGTTCACAATGCCACAGTCTACACTTGTGCACATAGTCTATCTCCATACAGGTACTGCTGAGGGGAGGTTTCTAAGGTTGAGGAGGTTGAGAGGAGACACTGTGGAGGATGTGTTTGCACACAGATGAATATTTTCATGCATGAAGGAGAATTTATCAAGTTTTCTCTGTCTTCATTGGAAGCCACACCTTCAGCACGCAATGTTTTGAGACCTGTCAGACCTGTATGTGGGAGAGTGAACATTCTTTAACCCTGTGCTTGTTTGGTGGGTGAGGGTAAAGTCCAGCTTGTTGCACTAAGGCTGAGAAAGGGGGTTTTCTGCAGTGTTAAAGGGCACGGTCTTTTAGGACCCACAGGCAGCAGGGCCCTGGCACAGCCACTTCCTAGTCCTTATCGGTCCAGGCCACGGAATATTGAGATGGCTGCCAAGGCAACGAAACAACCAAGGCTGCAAAGAGACGGATGCTGTGACAGAAAGGTGAAGGCTGGAGACACAGAACTGTGAAAGTGGCTGAGGGCCAGTGAAGGTTGTGAATATATGTACATACATACCAGCAAGGACACGTGCTCCATAAGGTCATACTGGAGCATATCTAGAATGGGATGCCTATTGTAGATCAATGACCAGTGGGTGTTGTCTTTGTTATTTCAGTGGATAATGTTCACCCAGCTTTTTTAAATGCGCATATATATTTCCATTGTAGTTTTGTTTAAATACTGTGGGGTTCGCACCATATATAGGCATGTACCACATACATCGTCCTGCCTTAAATCACTAACTGAAGAAGAGATAAGGGATGGGGTTGTGTTGAACAGACGCAGGTATGAGTCTGGAACTGGATTTACCAGAGAGGTGATTGTTAGCTAAACTGGCTCTCTGTAGTTGCTGTTCACCCAGCTGTGTGAATAAGTTAACATGCTTCGAAGGGTTTTTAGTGAGTATACATAAAGTGATGCTGTGAACATAAAGACACACCGCAAACATATCCCACAACTGTGGACTCGTTGAATCTAGAGGATGGGATGCATTCCACATTTCTACGTTTTAGGACAGTGTGCGTGATGTGTGGCTGCCATCTACTTCCAGAGGGGTACGAGGGTCCTACTGTAAGCAAAAGCATTTTGCCTTCCCTCGTGAGATGGCTCCACTGTTACTCATTGCCCAACCGTTGTCTTTCTTAAGTGTTATTTAACTTGGTATTGCGTGTCCTTTATAAAACAGAACAGGGCAGAAAGATTTACTTGTGTTTGTGGAGTCTTCCCTCCTTTGTTTATAAGTAAGCCCCTTTTCAATTTATTTATACAGAGGGCAACTGGACTCAGGCTTTAAATGGTGAAGTATCTCTCACTAGCCATTACGTAACCTTCGCTGTCAGTATCACCTTGCATAAATAAAGTAAGACTTGTGGAATTGTACCATGAAACTTAAGAGTAATCGGTGTAATTGGTTTATATAAAGTGCTTATATATGAGTTGGGGAAAAAAGAAGTGTATGCGTAAATCCAAGGTTTACCTCCGGTTGTTTAAACTTGACCAACAATAACAGTGGTTTGTTGATACCAGCAACCAGTTCAAGCACGGCTCAAGAATATCAACGAATAACATCTACCAAGGACTGATGGCTACACTGAAATATTTAAGGAAAGACTTTAAGTCAGCATTAGCCAAAGAGATAGGGCAGTAATTAACACCTTTGCATGTGCAAAGGGGGTAGTCACTAGAAAAGAATTATCTCTCTTGAACTAGTGGACCTGCATGATTGAAAAGTAAAATATGATTGCACAATACACTGTGTACATTCTTCTCATGTATGTTGTTTGGAATCCTAGGACTTCTCTCACACAGATTAGTCTGATTCTTGCCTGTGATTTGAGATTAATCATTTGTAATTAAAATAGGACCTTAATCTTCTTAAAGGATATAGAGAATTAAGGGTTTATGCATCGGGTGCACAGAACTGTGATGTTCTTACTTGAGACATGAAATGAATCTCTAGTGGTTGAGTGCATTGTATTTGAGGACAATGAAAGACAGAAGGTATTTGAAGATTATTCTAGTTTGTCTAATTGATATATTTTCTTGCTGGATAAGAAAGTTTCAGATTATCCAACCAGAGTGTTTTCTTTCACAGAGGCTGTTGCTCACATGAATAGTCATAATACAGTGTTTTCTGTATGATTTGATTAACAGTTGTGAGATCCAGCCGCTGTGTGGTGTTTTAGTTTAAACAAGTCATAATACGTTTCACTTGTGTTTAAGAAGTGAGCAAAAGCAAAACTATCAAAATCAAAACTGGGTATGTGCTGTAACATTGCATATACACAGGAGTTCTCCACTGCTCAGCATGACCAGTGATTCCTTGAACAATGAAGGGAGTTTTCATTACGATTTCTCAATTTTAATTTGCATGTGACACAGTACAGACTGTGCTGAATGGTTGTGTGGTCAGTATTGCTGTCAGCCCACCGTGGAGAGACAGACATGGAAGAGAAAACACTTGGTCCCACACAAGGACATGCAGTCAGTTTGATGGCTCAGTGAGAGCGTCCTCGACTCTCAGTTGTTGCAGGGAATGCTGTTCTCCCTGACCTAGCATGACTGCACAAACACTGAAGCCTCCACCAGCTTTTCCCTGTCTCTGCTCCTCTGACGCTTCTTTTTGTGACAGCGTGCGTAGCTGAGGGGCAGATCGCATGGTGGAGAACAGCAAAACAGCAGACACTTTGACTCTGGACTGCTCTGCTGACTTTTTGTGATTTTAGTGGTATTAGTGGCCCTCTAGTGGCAAAACGTTATTACTGCCTTTTACTGCTGAGGGAGCCAAATGAGTAAGGAATATTGACCGTTCCTCTGGCTGCTGCCTTCAGTTACAGCCAAAAATGACGAGAGTATGTAAAGGATAGTCGAATGGTGAGGTTATGGGCTCTCTGTGGATTGTTGCCCAATATGTCCATGGTTCTCATGATCCCTCCATTCACAATGGCAAATGTGTCCTTGTTCAGTCCCTAGGAGGTGGCCATAGGCGGAGAACTGCTGCCCTCTCCTCCAGGACAGAGCAGCAGATCCTCATCGTAACCCAGGACATAGCCAGGGTTATAGTGAGCTCTCCCAGGCCCCCAGAGATGCACTCGGGCAGGGTGCTCATAAATAATAAGCCTCCTGGTTGCCATTGCTGGCGGTGCTCCAGGCAGAGACCAGAGGTGACATGACTAAGATGAGCTGTGTTCAGGCAGGGTGGGGAGATGTGATGGATCTGTATTCTGGTCTAGCAGGCTAACAGTTCAAGTCTGTAGCTCCTGACTCTTTGATCTAGCATGGACTCTGACATACCTCCAATGAATCTGTTGTGTGGCAGCCATTAAGGAAAGAATTAAAGGTCAGAAGGAGAAACATTCCAGTTTATTAGTAGCAGTGCAGTAATTTAAAGCTGTAGCTATAGTTTATACTACTGTACTTCCAGTGGCAAGCAGAGCTTGTTGTTGGTTACTAAAATATATTTGTCCTTGAAGCAATGGTGATGTATATGTCTAGGAGTTAAGGTTCTTCGCCAGAGCGGCATGAAAGTACCATGATAAAAGCAAAGCCCTCTAGCCTGAAGCTGAGGTTTTTTTCAGCTTTACATCAGCATGGGATCCAAGCAGAATGACCCTATAGTGGGTGTTCTCTCTTCATCATTTTATTGGGATCCTTTGCCTTCATTCCTGTACTTCCTGTACTGTTAGTCTATGACTGCAGTGAGGTCAGAGACTAGTTTATGCCGTGTGTATGTGTGTGTATGTGTATGTGTGTGTCAGCTTCCCATAAACCTCTGTACTGGCTCCGCCAGGTCTGCAAGGGTAGGGAGTGTTTAGATAGAGTGCTTCAGCATGAGACTGATCCTCGGAAGGGAATTCAGGAACATCACCCCTTCACCATCCAACAGGCCTTCTCCTTCACTTTGACCTCACTGAAAACTCCTGTGAACTATCCCAGAGTAATCCCCTGTTGTCTTTGTGTTTCTGCCTGCTTTTAAACAAGGAGATGACTCTTAGCACTTGCATTAGCGAAAGGAAGGACCCTTCGGTAAATAACAGTAGTCATTAACTGAGAGCATGCAAGAGTGAGTGTAGAGAGAGCAGTCGAGTGTCCTCTTTCTGAGATTCCCTATTGTTTGTCTCAAAGCAAGTGCCGTAATGTCTGACGGTCATTCATCTTTTGTAGAAGCACTTTATTCCAGCTCCTCACACGAAGACTCTGTTTAAGACCCAGGAACAGAGTCCTGTGCCTGTCATTTCATTCCTGATATTAAAAGAAAACACAATTTCTCTTACGGCTGGTACATACAGTATGATGTTTTCCCTGGATTACCTCTTCAAATAGTCATTATGAATGTGCTTTGGCTTCGCTGTACTTGTTTAAATTTGACACATACACAATAAAGTGGGCTCATCACCTTGTATTGTGTGTCAGGTGCCTACAGTAGAAGTGATGATAATTGCTCTGGCAAGTGCCTTCAAGCTTTGAATGAATTTATAGCTTGCTCATTTTTTTTTCCAATTCCAGTTAATTGTTTGGTTTCATTAACCCTGAGGAGCTACCAGCAGTCAGTGAAAAATTTCTATTCAATAAAAACATTGTACCAACAAAAAACTTCTGTAAGCCATTTTCTTAGTAAGAAGCAGCAAGAGTATCATGCAAGGAGATGCAATAGCTGTGAATGCCAGGCCAAAAATACACAAGATAAGAAGTTTATTGAGCTGTGGTGAGAGCACGAGGGATTATTTGATTCATCTGTGGTCACCTTCTGTGACAAACAACAGAAGCACATCAAGTGGAGAGAGTTAGGCAGGCAGCTTGAGAGAAACAACTGAGTTTTGTGTCAAGTAATGATTGGTACTGTTTAACCTTCTCATAGCACATCACCATATGGCATGGAAATCTTTGTCATGTCCTGAGGTAGCAACATATACTACAACTCTCTGATTTTAAATATGTGTGGTGTGTAATCCTCAACTCCTCCATTTCCATCGTCTGCTGCAGGTAATGCCTATCAAATTCGCTCTGTCTGCCTGTGGTTTTAAAGAACTGTAATTAGTGTACCAGGCTTTAGCCACAATAGAATGATGAACATATCTCATCCTCTAGATAAGGTATAATGGCATTCCTTCCAGAAAATTCTTGTCTTTGCTCTGCATGGGTGAAAAAAAAATGTGCAGGGTACCCCCATATACAAATTAAAATTCACCTCCAAAGCCTGTCCTATTCACTCCAGGGGCAGTGAAGGTAGGACTGTCCAAGTGTTGTTTTCAGCCTATTTACTTATTCATTTACTTTCCCTCAGGATAATGTCTTGTATTGTGGCATGGGAAACAGGATACAGCGGGAGACTGTTTCCTGGAGTTGGCACGGACCTTGGGGTTGTGTAACCTAGTTAGCTAAGTGCCAGCAGCAATGGAAGACAGTCAGGCTGACATTTTTAAACAGGCCCCAAAAAACTAATCTGAATGTAAATGAACAGGGGACCTTGGGAACAGGAGATGTGCTTGTAAACAGGAGGGATATGTTGAGGACAAGCTGCTGTTGGTACAGTCGGAGTGGATTGCGTTTATGAAGACCGGTCCCTGCGGCTCTGAAAGCCTCGAATGGGAGCACATATTGTGGCTTCCTATTGAGGCCTCGTCCTTCCTGCACAGAATAAACTCCACATTTAGGTGCAGTCTGCCTCGCAAGAATGTTACTGATTTTGAAACCCCTGGCATCACTGGTGGAGCTGCAGCCTGTTAAAGGCTAAAGGCAGCAAGCAGGGCAGAGGACTTGTTTTCAGAAACATTATCAGACAAAATGGTCAAGGTTCAGTCATGAGACCAAGTTGTTGTTCATGGAGATATGCAAGGATCTTGTTTGCTCTGAGTATTACATGTAATAAACCGCTATTGTTAAGATCTCTCTGACCTAAACCATGGCTTCAAAGTTTTCATGCTAACTATATGGAGAGAGCAAGGTTACATGTACTCTGTTTAATCCATTTTTAATTTCCTCAATTTGTTCAAGTGGAGGTCAGTGGATACTACAAAGTATATGAAATTCAGAAAAATGAACACCTCTCTTGCTCAAAGGACAGACAGCGAGAGTTTAGGACCATGGTTATGTAGGAGGTTTTTGGAATGGCTAGTCTTTTTTTTCTTCCTTCCTTCAATTCTAGCATTGTTTTCTTTGTGAAACCCCGTGGTCATTAATTGTGATGACACAGGCCTACCGTATTTTTCTGCCTGGTGTGCTTGCTTAAAAGAACGGCTGGCATGTGGACTCGGAGAAGGGTTTTGGCTGTGGTACAGGGCCACAGCTGCTTTCATAAACAGTTTTACTGAAGATCTCTGGAGATGGCGATCTCACCCTGGGTGTTGACAAAACAGGAAGCTGTCTAGTGGCATGCGCTTCTCAAAGGGAATGACGCTGCTCTTGTGGCCTCCAGTTTCCTCGTGCTATATTTTTCCTCAGCCAACAGGTGATTTTTTTTTCATGGAAGTCGCGGTGTGGCACACCTGTCTCGGCAGCGCCTAAGCCAAAGGAACAACGCTCAGATTCACTAGTTCACCGTTGCATTCTGTGACCACAGCACCACACATCGCCCTGCAGGTAGCATTTGTCATGCTGTATATTTATCAGCCTGCCGGAGTCAGGTCAGCATTTTCTTGAGGTTGCATCTTTTCACAAGTCCTTATCTGTGTTTCATTACCAGAGACTGAGAGGCTGTTGTTTGTTTCAGGGCCTGCAGGGAAAGGGAAGGGGGGGTGGATGGGCAGAGGGAAGAGTGGCAATCTAATAAAAAAGAGCTCTACTGCAATAAGGCATAACAAGAAGGGCTGTGCGAGGCCTGCTGCTGGCCTTTCGCCCTGCAAGGTGCACCTGCTAGCATGCCGCTGTTGGGAGTCTTTATTGTGGTTTCCTTATGTACTCAAGCCCTGTCCTGTTTTATTTAGACCTCGTAACCCTAAACAGCCTCCTGTAACCTTGCTCCAGGGCATTGCTGCTTGCCACTGTTTGTTTATTGATGTTGGTGGGGGCATAAAAGTGGCAGCTTTAAACACAGAGGTCCCACTTGTAGTGTGTGTGTGTGTGTGTGTGTGTGTGTGTGTGTGTGTGTGTGTGTGTGTGTGTGTGTGTGTGTGTGTGTGTGTGTGCGCGCGTGCGCGCGCACGCGTGCATGTGTGCTTTTGGTATCAAAGCAAAGGTACAGTACACAATTTAGAAAGCAATAGAAAGGCTAACTGAATGCAATGCGGATATTGATAGCCATGTAAAGTCAATTCAGGGAAATTGCTTGTCCAACGTGGTTTGTGCTTTCAGCCAATTTATCTCTGGGCAGTTCTGTCACTTGGCGTGCGTCAGTCCCCATTTTTGGTTGCTTATTTTGGTTGTGTGCGTAATCTTTGCAGGTCTACTTTGGACAGGCCCGTCTTTTCAGCCCCTTTGCATCTTCCCGTTTCCTGTTTCATCCACTTAAGCATTTCAGTGATGTGGAGTCAGTGGTGTCTCTCGGTAAAAACTGTAAGATTTGCTCCTGCTGGAAAAAGCTGAAAAGGCTAAAGTTTGTGGCAACTCCGTATTCCAAATCGAAGTCTTCCCCTTTTCATTAGAAATTATGGGCTTTGGTGTTCCACTCCAAAAATTCTGGAGCACCTCTGAGGGGAGACGTCAGTACATTTCAGGATTGTTTTCAAGAAGTGCATTTTGCAGTACCACAGCACATGAGTAATACAGGCTTGGCGGTTGGCATGGTCAGTGGATACAGCCTGATGATACGGCGTGTCAGCCGGATCCCGTCTGTTCTCATTTACCCCTGCTAAAAAAAGGAAATCTCTGAAAGCCACTTCTGGGTGACTTCACTGTTGGGGAATTTCTCTGGCTACTGATTTACAGATATTGATTTTTTTTCCCCCGGCTCTAAATGATTTCCACGACATTAAAGGCAATCCTTGGCTTTAGAAATAGCCTTGGAAAAATATTTAGGTGTCACCACCTATGGCGAGTGGTTGAGGTATTTTAGGATTCAATACAAACTGTCCATTGTTCTTTATAAAGGGATAATGAATCAACACTTACATGAAAGTGGAGTAGCAGAGAAACACTCTCATGGAAGGCAGATGCCGTTAACCATGTAGTTGCCTGGTGTGAGGAAACTATAGTGTCAAGTGCTTGGCTCAGCTCATAGTTTGGGCGTGGTCGTACCAAAACTGAAGCCAGGGTTTAACGATTTGTCTTATCTGAGAGCAGAGGATCATAGATTGTTCAGTTAACTGTGCTTGATCACATGACTGAGTGTTCCTCCCCTCTTGCTCTCTGTAGATGACAGGATCTGCTCTCCTCCCTTCATGGTCCTCAACAGCGAGTGTGGACCGGACACCCTGGAGCAGATCGAGAAGCACGGACTCACATTCCCCTTCAGTAAGTCCCCTTGCTGACTGTCTTGCGCAGATTCTGATTCTTGCGCTGATTCTTGCGCTGATTTGGAGTCAGTGCTTGGGGGCAGAATCTGTGTCCACCCTCACTGAAGAGTACAGACTAAAGTGACTGGGACCATTCATTTGAATATCCTTCATTATCCTGACCTTGGGTCCAAATGCTTTCTGACAGATGAACTGAAACGTAATTTACATGTACAAGAGACAGATACATAAATATACACACACATACACACATATGGGATGCGTGCATGCACGCACACATGCACCTGTACATGCAGAAATACATACACATGTATATACTCATGTAATACATACATGCATAAATTTATGATGTTGACTGTTGAATACTGTCTTTGCTAATTCATGGTAGCTGTATCCGTTTTGAATAGCCCTCCCTTCTGAGCAGATTGTGATTACACAGCCCAGAAAGCTGTAGAAAGCTGTGCTCAGGATAAATCCCTGCCACCTTGTGACTCCGTTAGACCTTGTGCAATCAGCTGCTGACCTGGTGAAGGAAGTGAGGGCCCACACACACACACACGCACACAAACATTCTCATGACGCTCTCTTTTTTTCCCCTCCCACAGTTTGCAAAACACGAGTAGCACATGGAACCAACTCCCACGAGGTAAGTGAACGTGACAGGATAAGGGGTCAGAGGTCAGGGGTATGGTGGTGGTTGGGGGAGGGGGGAGGGGGGGGGTGGGTCATGTGTCTGTCAAACCGAGTCACACAGCTTATCTGACACCTCCGCCCTTTGGATCACTCAGAGACTCAGCAGAAACCGTACTGGCACTGGCCCCTGTCTGATGGGTAATGTTTAAATAATATACACACAGAGCAAAGCGAGAGGGCCCGTCCCTCTTTGTCATTAACAAATGGAGCCTGTTCGGCTGGGGAAGTGGAACGTGAGAGGTTGGACGCTCGCGGTCTGTTGCAAGCATCCTCGCTGTCATGCCTTCAGCAGAGGATCATGGGACTGAAAGGAGACCCTGTGAGGAGGCCATATCTCTGTCTCCATCATGGCTCACTCGATCCACTTCTCTTTCAGGGCCACCCCTCTCTCCTTTTCCCTGAAATTCCACTCTATTGTGTCAGAGGGGTCATTTACTGTAAACCGAAGTGTCCTGGATGCCTACTCATAGTCAAGGAACTAGAAGAAAGGGTATTGAAGAAAAGGAATAATAGGGAGGGAGGGCCCTATCTGTGTGAAATGTGTAGTGTTGACCGTTGGCAGACTCTGCGCCATTGTTGTCTGATCTGTGCTGTGTCTCACTGTTGCATCGCCGACACCCGCGTTATACGGGTGGTGACTCACACAGGAACTCTGCTGCATATCATCCAGGTTATCTTTGTGTTTCTATGGGAACAATATGGTAATATTTCTTTTTTTCACTCTCAGAATGCTGGCTGCAGGCCAGAATTAAGAGCATTTCTTAGAATCCCAGCAAATATCCGATGCACACCGTAGGTGAATCAGAATGGGTTAGGGTTAGGGTTAGGGTAATTCTTTTTTTTTGCTCTCAGAATGCTGGCTGCGAGCCAGAATTAAGAGCATTTCTTAGAATCCCAGCAAATATCCGATGCACACGGTAGGTGGATCAGCATGGGCTTTTAGGGGACCGTTTGGAAATGTGTTGACTCTCTGGGACTTTAATGATAAATGTGTCACTAATGAACGAGGAAATGAGCTGAGAGCCAACAGATTGTGCGGTATCAGTGTCAGTGTGTGGGGAGGCTTGGCTTGAAACAGCATGCGGAAAGCCACGATATACATAGCATGATGCCCCCTTTCTTTAATGTTTAACATAACGGCTACTGACCAGGATGCTGATGGCTCCCTTTATTCAGCTCTATGACTCCTCCTCTGCACTGCCCACACCTCCAGGCCACACACAGCTACATGGTTGAGCTCTGCTCTGGTCTCAGGCCAGCGGCTGATGGGTTCATATCCAGAGCATGTGGCTGCGGTGGTGTGTCATAGAAACAGCACTGGTTAAACGCACCAGCTGGAGTGGAACTGAACGAGGTGTTACTTTCAAATCTAAAAGGTGGAAGATGGGGGCTGGAGGATCGTGTGCTGGACAGATCTGAAAGAAAGAAATTCATTTCTCTCAGCTGCACGAGCGTGAAATATTCTGCCCATAAAATGCAAGGACGCAGAATAAGTCCAGCTGACTCCACTTATCTATATATGTTAGCTCTGGGGATAATGTCATTGACTTTGGCAAGCGCACATGCAGAAATGGAAGAGATGTTTGCTCCTTCTCCTCCTGGGGCGGGCTTTTGGATGGATAGCTGAAGAGTTATATTCTCACAGAATACATCTTTACCTCCTCTCTAGAATGTGTGGTTTCACTGGTATTTCTGTGTAGACTTACCCTGTCACTGCCCATGGTTAGGACTGGGCTGTGTGCATGAGGCGTCATTTCAAACAGGTTCTGGTAATGTGACCTAAACATCGCAAAAGGGTTGGAGTGGAGAGATGGGTAATTGTTCCTTCCTTTCCCAGATGGCCATCATCTTCAGTGAGGAGGACCTGAAGGACATCACCCCACCGTGCGTGATCCAGAGCTTCATCAACCACAACGCCGTGCTCTACAAGGTGTTCGTGGTGGGAGAGTCCTACACCGTGGTGGAGCGGCCGTCTCTCAAGAACTTCCCCGCTGGACCAGCCGGTGGGGCCCCTCTCAGTGCTCGGCCGCTCCAAATCATTTACAGATAACGAGCACGCTGAGTCCTTCTTGCCTAGATCTGGTGTGGGCGTCTCGTTCTGTTACTCAGTGCGTGTCCTTCTCTGTGTTCCTCTCGGGTTTCCTCTCAATGACCGTCCGTGATCACATGCGGTCAAGGAACATTTACCATGTTTATGTAACAGGCCCCAGTGGTAGTGTGGGAGTGCTGTTTAGTTTCGGCCATTATTTCCTCTTTAGCCCTGACTGTAGAAGCAGCGTTTTAAGTTTCTGTGTACCACAGTACGTGCCCCCATGCTAATAAGGTCAACTTGAATCAGTTTCAGTGATCTGCCCGTCCACCTGTTCATATCACAGGGTCATCACTGTTCCAGGCACCGGCGCCTGTATGATCCTGTTCTTTCTGTAGCGTAAATGAAGCCGGTGTGGGTCTGGCCTTGTGAATTCCACAAACAGGGCCCATTGTCCTCAGTGTGAACACAGCACACAGCGTGCGGGAGGGAGAGAGCCGTGTTTGTTTAAAGCAGTGCACTTCCACAGACTTGTGAAAGAGAGCACAGTGTCAGGCGGAGATAAGGCTCAAGATGGCCCCCTCTGTGACCTGGGAGGAGTGTTTGCCCCCCCCACACACACAGACACCCCCCCCCATCTAGTGGGGGTGTGACACATCTAGTGTCCCGGTCACACGCACACAGGGCCCCAGAGAGCCTGTAACTGCTATAACTGTCACCATCCATTACATTACATTACATTACCATCCAGTTCCTTGATGGCATGGTGTTAACCACCATAAACACATCACGCCACCATGGCCTTGGCCACAGTTCCCTGTAAATGATAAGCAGCTGAGTGGGTGTTCCACTAATATTGATATCCATTTCTTTACTGGATTTTTCCCGTCTGACCCTCTGACTGAAGATTTCCATGTCATCATGTTAGTTGCTGAGTTTCAGAGTTCATGATAGAGAGATGAGGTACACCTAACGTTTCTGCCAAAACTGATATGATACAGCATATCTCAACATTATCCAAAAGGCAGGCTGCAAAGAACTCATGAGATGTTGATGTTGTAGTTTTGTGCTAGCTCCAGAACAGAAGAAAGCAATAAAAGAGAACTGAAATCATAATTATTATCCAATCACCGAACACCAGTTAGATGGTTTCTGACGAGTGAGTAGTGGAGAAGCAATATCTTCTCAGCTGAATTGAATTTTCATCAGAGAGGCTGTTGAAACATTAACTGGGGTGAGATATTTTTTAAATAGCCATTGAATTATTTTCACCATCATGAACCTATTATGAATGCTATAATTAAAAAAAAATATTATTGCATTTTATATTTCTTTATGGAGCATGTGAACTTCATTAGTAACTTCTATAGAGCCACTAGTTTTATGTTTTCATGTTTATAAAATGTGTTTAGAATTAAATAACTATATCCTAACTCATGCTGGGGTGGCCTTTCTGTATTTTACTTAATACCTAAAGTTTTCAATAGAGACCATTAACTTTTTGTGCTGAGATTATGGTCTGTGCTGCCACTTACTGGCAGTGTTGGGAATTACATACTGAGATCCGGGAAAATATGGAAGCAATATTTTCTTGTAAACTGTTTGAGGGAGCGAAAGTGAGGGTGTGATGGGCTGATGGTGCTCTTTTCACTTGCCTTATATGGAGAGGAATGGCACCCTAGATGACTATGATCTCACATCCCGGTCTCAATGGGAATTCCCCCAGGTGCAGGAGCGGGGATTTACAGTGAATTAAGATCAGTGGTGGTAAGAGTGAAGATGGCGAGTTACAGTTTGGAATTTTTGTCTTCTCTCTTACAGACAGAAAAGCAATTTTCTTCAACAGTCACAATGTTTCCAAGCCGGAGTCTTCCTCAGACCTGACCTCTGTAAGTCACTTTATTATTCTGCCTTTGTAATTCACTTCCGCCCAGGCAATGTTTATGCTGCCATTTTGTAATGGCAGATAAACCTCAAGAAAAATTGGTATGACCTGCTTTACCCAGGGGCATGATATGGTCGTGTTTATATGCATCATCTGCAGTGTGAGGTGTGTGTCTGTGTGTGTACTTAAGGCTGTGTTAATGTGGGTATTGATATGAGTGGGGGGGTTCTGTTTCTGATACAGAGGGATAACGTGGAGGGGGTGTCCCAGCCTCCCAATGACGATGTCATTCGGGAGCTCTCCAGGTCCTTGCGACAGGCACTCGGGGTGTCACTGTTCGGTATCGACGTCATCATCAACAACCAGACCGGCCAGCATGCCGTCATCGACATCAATGCATTTCCAGGTGTGTGCTTCTCTCTGCGGTGTGGGCTGTAGGACACAGCAATGTGGGAATCAGCAACACTCTACATAAAGGCCTAACTCTGGTGTATTTACCTTCATATTCAGCAGGTCTTGTAATGTGTGTTGTTTTTTTTTTGACTTTTCATTTTGAATGAAGCGACAGTTTCTTCAGAGGATGGCAGTACTGAGTTGTAGGAAGGTTAGTTTAGTTATTCTGACTGTTGGGGAAAAGCTCAGATGGTGTTACTATACAGGTGGATTACAGCAGTTTTTGCACTGGTATTTACCGCAAGCCATAACAATAGCTAACTTTCTAATAATGAGCTATTCTATGATTCAACCATAAGCACATTTTTTGAGCTGGCCTGTCAAAATGAATCAAAGGTAAATGCCTCATGCAGACATTTCTCAAGCCTTCTCAGTATGGGCTGACGTGTGACATCACCGGATTATTCAGCAGGGCTTCACTAAACCTGGCCAGAGTAAAGTCCACAATGTCTCCCTCATTATAGACAGCCTTATAGGAATTCACCCAGCTTCCCAGGGTGCCTTTTTTGCCACTTGCTGGTGATGGGGAAATTCCCATTACAATGAATGGGTGTACTGGCAGGGTGTGAACAGATCCCTTCTCTCTCTGAACACAGTTCTGTATGAAAGCTGTGGTGGAGCTACTTCTCGTAATCACAGGGGAGTGGCAGTTATGATGAGCTCTGTAAAATCAGGATTAGCATAAAGTGCAAAGTACCATTTATAGATCTTTAGATTAATATCAAATGTTTACCATTCCAGCTCTTCCTAAGCGCTTGTCCCCCCCTCTGCCTCCAGGTTACGAGGGTGTCCCAGAATTCTTCAGTGATCTGCTGAACCACATCATAAGTGTTCTGCAGGGCCAGGCGCCCGAGAGCACCCCCTCTGGACCACAGAAGGGCAGCGCGGCCGGACACGCCCCCAGCGCCGTGGCGCCGGCCGGCGGGGAGAGGGCGTGCACCACCCCCACGGGCTGCTGCGGCATGCTGGGAAAGGACGCCAGCCCCTGGATCGTGGAGGGCGAGGGGGGCAAGAAGAGCCCCCACCAGAGACTGGGCTGCAACTCCGCCATGTCCCCGAACTTCCAGCAACACTGTGTGTCTACGATAGCCACCAAGGCCTCCTCCCAATGACTGCCTTCCACCGCCCCACAACCCCCCGCCCGCCCCCTCTCCCTCCCCCACCTCCTCCCGAACAAAAAAAAGATAATGATGATAATAACGATAATAATATATCTGTAATCAAAACAAACCTTTCCTATGATGTTGGTGTTCATAATGATGATAATGAGGTTTCGGATTTTCTCTCCGCCTAAGTGTTTTTTTTTTGTTTTTCTTTCAATTTAATAAGACTTACAGTACTGTAATGTGGACTTTGGGAATTCAACTTTATCGATGCTTTGTTATGATTTATATTATTTTTGTATTTTCTCTAAATGAAATTGTATAATGAATCCTCGTGAGAATATGGGCGTTGCAGGCTAATGGTGTAAGAATGCAGCAAGGCCCAGGAGCACTGATCCTCATGCACACATACATGCACACAAAGACCAGCCCCTGATGAACACTGACCCACTCTCATGGGACTCTGTGATCCCACACAGGGGAGAGGGGAGGCTTCAACACTCCACTGTTATTTGACGGAATGGGAAAAAAAAAACATCTTTACTGATTTACTTAGGAAGGGACACGTGCATGCAGTAAGCAGAAACAGGAAACAGACCTTTCGTGGTTCACACTCAGCACTGCCACCTTGAGGACTCGCCCTGGGTGTGCAGCATGCTCTGACACATGACACTTCTCCCTGCTTTCCCTTATTGCAATTAGAAACAGGATGCTCTGTTGTGGAGCTCTGAACACCTAGAGCTGTGTAAGCAGGAGTGCCCCCTGTGCATGTGGCTGAGGGGAAGCAAACTCCACAGTCAGTGATGTCATTATCCCCACCCTCCAGCAGAGGGCAGTGTGTACAGTCCAGTGCAGGGTGTGTGGGGTCAGGTGGTTATGCCAGTCCATTAGCTGTGGGCTGGACAGATGGCAGCTTGAGCGTGCTGTGCAAAGTTGGCACAGGTCGTGGTTGCTTGCTTTCGAACAACAGCATCTTCAAGGTGTAGATGCGCGCGCCCTGCATTTTTAGAACGCTCGCTTGCCATATGTCACCATGGAAACTAGTCCTCATCCCAGTCCTCCCACTCCCTTTGAGTGAGAAACTCCCTGTTTCTTACTGCAGACCTTCAGCACAAGACAAGAGTGCCTCTTGCTTCTGTAGGCAAGGGCCTTCCAGATGCTGTTAAATATCGTTATACTGCATTTTACTGAGAGTGTACTCTGTAACTGAGAGCAGGAAAGATGAGAGATCACATTCCTTTGTTTCTGAGTTGAATTCCTGCACCATTGTGATGCAGGTGATCTGTAGCCAGAAGCAGGACATTGAGTGGCATCTGTATGTATTCTGAATTATGTACGGTGTCCCTTCATTCTCCCTAACTCAAGAGTTAACCACACCCCGTAACTCTTTAGGGCCTCTGCGCATCTTCATGCAAATGTTGGAAAATATTAGTTATATTATTCAAGTCACTCTAATGCAATACTTACAATCAATTAATTTGAAATTATTATTCTTCAGAAACAGGCACCTACATGAACGTCTCCCATTTTGTCTTGATACTTCTCTTTCAAGGACCAAATGTAGCCTGCAGCTGTTTATATAAAGAGACGGAGGGAAGTCAACACAAGCCGGCAGCAGCCAGTCCCTGAGGAAACCTGCCCGGCAAGGCTGGCCATGTTCTGGCCTGTAGCGCTGCCTCTATCGCTGTTCCCAGAACAGTCAGCAGGAGGCAGAATCGTGTTCGGTCCCTGTAGATGTCTGCACTCCTGGTGTGTCTGTCTGGCTCTGCCAAGGCGACAAAACAAAAGCGGAAACCCGTCTGTAGCTCCCAATGTTCACTGTGAGATTTCCTTTCTATTCCTGGTCATTCCTTCTCTGGAGGGAGAAAATTACTTTATGGAAATTTATGGAAATTCTTGATCTATATTTATGTACATATGAGGAGGATAGTAAGTGAGCAGGCCTGAAGAACAAACTGTTGATTTTGTCACATGGGGAGAAGGTAGATTGGCAGCTTGCAGGTATGAGAAGAGTGAGAACTGTAGGGAGTGAGACGCTAAGGTGGCTGTCTTAGCCCCACCTGTAGAGGGCAGCACTGTGGAGACTGGGGGCTGCACATTCCCGTGGGGACTGCACGGGCATGTCCCTGTGGCTTGTCCAGTGGAGGTGGTGCCGGAAGTGTGGGAGAGGGGCGTGCCCTCAGCCTGTGGTTTGGTTTTGGGGGAGAGCGGCAGCTCTGTACACTGCTATATGTCCTGCATCGTGTTCTCTCCCTCACTGTGCTTTAAATGGGAAATCTTGCCACCCCCCTGGTAACTTCTCTTACCTGACGATGTTATTGTGCTGTCAGCTTCCACCTGAATGTTTACTTGGAGATGTTTGTGTGTGTATATATGTGTGTCTGTATGTATATGTGTATGTGTTACATATGAATTTATGTAACACTTACATATGCATACATACATACCTATGGTGTTTTGTATCAGTTCAAAAGTACATAAAACAAATCCACAATTTTTGTGACTTTTTTTAATTAAATGAACCAACTGGGCAAAAAATGAAATAAATGCAGAATATAAACAGAATTTGGAATTGTGATTGTTACAGTCATTTTTGTTATTTTTGTGTTGAAACTAAACCAACTTCCACTGGTTGGATTATACTGATTGATCTCAATTTGGTTGTCTGCTTTCTGCTATCTGCTGATGAATTCTGGATAGATGTCCTGCAGCAGCACTGAGAACTACTTCAACAGAGCTGAAGTGACTATTATATGAGATATAATTAAGGTATATAGCTCAGATCTTTGACAAAGGACAAGTTGAGAACACAGGTTCCTTGCTAGACCTCTACAGCATGGTTGGGATCAGGGATTGGTCATTACTAGTCTAAAGCTGATGTGCAGTAATGATATTACAATTACAATGTTGATTGATGTGTAGCACTCTACAGTTGTGAACATACATTACTAGAACATGATGTGACCATGACCTTGGTTGTAATTTGATATTCAGACTTTTTTTTGGTTAGGTTCATTGTGTATTTGGGCCGCAGGTGGGGCCCTTTTCCTCCCATCTGTTGAAACCAAGCCCTTTAAAGTTTGACAGTTGTGATGGCTTCTATTTTTACCCTGCCTCCACTAGGGAGCTTCTCCTCTGTTCTGGAACATCAAACATGTTCAGTTCCAATGCATCACACTTGAAACAAATGGCTCCTGTTGCCCACGATCTCGTTCTGATCCACTGGCTCCACCCACCTTTTCCCAGAGATCTGCTGCACAGAGAGGGCTTCACGGGCAGTAATTAGGTTGGCTTGGGAAGGACACAATTAATATGTCTGAGATTGGAGTTGATAAGGATCTGTGAAACCTCCGGGGCTCAGCCCTGCTGCTGTAAAATCACTTCACGCATCTATGCGGTATCTAAGCATGAAATCGGATGGTGTGTCTAACGATGGCACTTCTGTAGGTGAGACATCCAGGCCTCTGTTGTTTTGGCATCATTGCGTCGTTAAAGAGAGACTTCATACACCAGTCATTAAATTAGGTAGGGGCAGCCACATCCCTCAAGGGTCACAGGTTGTGCTGGGTTTCATTCTGCCTCGTTTTGCCTATTAATAGCAGTCCAGGTAAGGCATCATCTCACCCGGCATTCCAGGTGTGAATTAGTTTTTTGTGCAAGTGGTGACTTGGGACTGATGGACTATCCTGGGCTCAGATAGGAACTGTCTTCTAACCCACCGAGAGACACGATGTCTGACTTGCATCAGCATTAGCTCATCCCAGGAACCCCCTCAGCCCTCAGTCAGCGAGAGTGATGTGTTCGCTTTCTCCCACCTGGAAACCCCTGCCTGCCCTCCTTCTTTTGCTGAGAGTGTGATTGATGGGTCCTCCGCGAGCTGGTGAAAGGCACAGTCAGACAGCATGTTTGAACGCTGTGCCGCTCGCTTGACGGTTGGACGATGCTGTGGGCTGCAACAGAGCAGGAGCACTGACCCAGGTATGAAGACGCACACTAATGGCATCTCGCTAGACATCATTACATTATTTATCTGCTCAGGAGACGCCCTGAACCAGAGCAACTTCCATATCACTCTCCGTTTATGCAGAGATATTTACTGAGGCTATTCAGCTGAAGCAGCTGTCTCAAGGGTCCGGCCCTCCCCAGCTGGGAGCGGAACCTAGACAGCGCAGGCTTGTTTTAAGTAGGTGGTCTTCATTCACAATAGCGGATTGATGTGTGGTATCATAGCAACTTCGTCCACATGCAGACAGCTGCTGGCTGTACGATAGGAAATTATTCATAAAATGCAAGGTCTGTGTCTGGGCTTTGAAGCAGTTTAAAATCTGAGATGAGTCGTTGCTGGATTTCTTTGGTCTTCAAAGTTACCTTTAAATCACATTATACCATTAAGAGCAGGCACTGCAGTCCTCCAGGTGAAAACTCCAGTTTTCACTATTCTCATTTTTACACAGGCAAAAACATTTAAATGATCTAACCTGTTAGTTACTTTGTACAAATGCCTCCTCAGTTTCTCACCGTATTAGAAGTACTGAGAAAATATGCTCATCTGATTTAAAAAAAGGCGATATTAATACATTGGAGCTACTGAACTATAGTCCTGAAGAGGCACAATCCAGCAGATTTTCCAGAACCCTTTAAGGCCTTCAACTATTGCAGTGTTAGCACAATGCAGCAATAAAGTGTTATAGAGCACTGAATTGGCATGACTTGTGGCTGCACTCATTCATCAGAGCAAACAGTCCCCACAGCTAAGCCTGGGTACATTTTCACGCCAAAAGCCTCCAACTGGCTGCAGTGCCTTACACCTGCAAAGTCCTTGTCTATTCAAGGGAATCCTGTTTGTGACTTGTTTTCACATTGAATTTGTGAAAAAGCTCAAGGGGAAGAAAACTCCCACTTTAAATGAGTGAGAGTGACACTCTAGGGAAATAGGGTTATAAAAATGGTACATTACCCTTTATCTGTCGTTACAGTAACAGTGATGTAATGTTGTAAGGTAAACTGGTCTGACATGGTCACAGTTCATCACAGCAGTTCATACAGTAAGCAAAAAATATCATAATTTGTTTTCAGTAGTTGCATTTATGGTTGGACTGATAAATGATCTTTGCCGTTGGGCTGTGGGTTCAGTATCTCTGTGACCATATCCTGCTGTAGTGTTCGCCTGACATGCAACATTATTCATACCTGGACAGGGACAAATGGGTCATTTTTTCTGTCACCCAGTTTGGCATGGATATCTATGGTTTGTCATACGTGGCCGCATATTAAAAGTCATTTAGGAGGTAAAAGTAGGCAAGATTAGAGGCTCTTCAGCTGCTCAACTGGTTGAGCATCACAGCCTGGGTTCAATCCCAGCCGGTCATTAGCCAGGAATAACTGAGAGCCCATACCAACAGAACAAACTTGCTCATTGCACCAGGATATAGGGGAGGGTAGGGCAACCAGGAACTTGCCTAATAGCTAAATAGTGACCCCTCCTGGTCAGTCCAGGTAGCAGCACAAGACAGCATGGCTCTTGAAGGAGAGCTGTAGTCTCAACCCCCAACTGACAATGGGTGTCCTAATGGCAGGGCATATATCTAATACAACTGGGCATTCCAACATTGTGGAGTAAATCAGGGAACAAGCACTGGGCATTTCAAATTTAAAATAAATAAATAAATTGCCAAGATCAAACATCAGACATTATCAAATCTGACCAGTCTGATCCTCAGACATCACCATCCAGTTTATTGGTTTTCTTAGATAAATACCAGACAGCATTTAATTACAGTCCAATAATCCAGCTATTTAAAAATGATTAAAGTTATTGCATGTGCCTTAAAAGAACATGAGTCATATGACATAATCTAGTCAATATCCTAACAGTACATTACTTTAAACATAAATGCTGCTTACACAGAGAATGTACAGCCCTGACTAACAGATTAAAATCAGAATTATCAGTGTAACCTTTTGTATTATAATTAGTATTACTGTCAATGTCATTATGCTCCATATGGGTTTGCACAGTGCAAAATCATTAGAGAAGCAGGCGAGATATTTCCCTATAGTGCTATCAGAGAGAGGGCGAGGAGGCCTAGTGGCAAGAGAGATTGGAGGAAAAGTTCTTTGATTTTAGACGGGATAAAGGTGCAGAGGGCCAGCAGGTGGCTCAGGACAGTACCAGAAATCAGCTTCCCTTTCACAGAGATCTCCGAATGGGTCAGACTCAGATGTCTGCTCTTCACACACATCTGTAAATACAGGGAGGAGGGAGAGCAGCCTGTGCGCTCAGCCTCTCCTCAGCTCGTGGAGCCTCTGGGCCACGCTCTCCAGCTCCGACTCGATCGCAGCAAGACGCTCGATCTCGCCGTCCTACAGAACGAGAGAGAGAGAGGCAGAGAGAGAGAGATGAAAGACAGAAAGGGGTAAGTTATTCTGCTCCTCACCTCCTCCGTGTGAATTAACTATGACTTTGTCCTCTCAGAGGAAACTTTTGTGTGAGTTCTGAGGACCTTGTGCATCACTCTAGCAAAGGGCACTTGCATAACAACAAGTATAAATTGTTACCCGGTGGTTAGCATAGTGCAAGAGACAGAGCCCGCTGGCATTAAGAGCCAATTTGATGGCTTCCCCGGAGCAAAAGGAGGCGCTGGCCGGTGATAGATTGAAGCTGAGAGGCAGTAAAAGGACTGAGAGTGGAACAAGGGCACCTCCAACCGGAGGAGCGTTTGATTAATGCGCGGCTGTGGGCGGAAACGCAGAGCGCTGCGGTCTCCCGGACTGATGGGGTGACGCCGAAGTCTGGCTGCACGCTGGCTACTCGCTGGCAACGCGCTGGCAACGCGCTGGGGTTTGACTGCGGGGACTCGGCCTCTCTCGGGGGCTGCTCTTAATGTTCCACAGAGGACTCACCCCTGGAGCTTAGAGGAGAATGCAGCTACCCTCTCAGAAATGCCCAATGTATTCTACCTCTGCGCTGCTGCAGCCTGATGTTGAGTCACTCTGCTCTGGCGATTCATTTCCTTCATTTATTTCAGCCTCGCTTGTGAACGGACTCGGGAGGCTGAGCGCTGCTGGAGAAATTAATCCACACAGCGGGGAGGGACACATCCAGCAGGCGCTGCTGTGGGATGTAGATTAGTTTCACAGAGAGCTGTGTTAGAAGCCTTGTCTTAGCAGCAGGCTCATCCCCGGTGCCCACACAGACACACCCCCCTTTGCAGGTAGGGCAGTGGGACTCCCTGCAGAGGAGGCTGGGTCCCTGGCGGGTCTTCTAAGCTGTCAGTGCCAGGGAAAGACCATATTCATGGTTTAACTGTTCAAAAGGTCTGTGCTGTGATGTTGTGTGGGGAAAAGATGTTCCCTTATTAATCTGAACAGCAGCCTGTCCTGTCTTACCAGTAGAGACATAACAGTCCCGGGTAGTACTGACAAAAAGCTGCTCCTGGGTTTTGCCCCGCTTTCCTACTGTGCCCAGCACTCACCTCAACCCTTCGGCTGGCGCTGCCCTCCTCCTCGTGCTTGTCCTCCATCTCTCCGCGGGCCATCATGTGAAGCTCCTGCACCTCTGGGCTCCTGCGCTCCCCCTCCCCGCTGTCCTCCCGGGAACGCTGGGGAGCGTCCTGCAGCATCTGGGGACTCTGGTGTCCTGCCTCCGCTGACCGCTCCTCTTCCTCTGCGCCCGGTCCTGCGGTCGATTTCTGGGGCAATATCTCGTCTGTGTTGCTCCACGGCTCCTTGTCCTCCTCCTCTTCCTCCTCGTCTTCTTTCTGCACCTCTGCTCCTTCGAAGGCCCTCTTCTTCTCGGGCTCTCTCTCTAGGTCCTCCTCTTTTTCCTCACTCTCCTTCTCCTGTGACTCGACGTCCGGAGGGCCCGTCACTGGCTCACTCTCGCCACCTGCAGAGAGGCAGTGGAAATGCAGTTTGTACCTTTTCATCATGCTGACGTCAGCAGGACTCTGCTGCTTTACAAAAATTCCTCATTCGCCAGCTGGCAGAGAGTATCACTGGCAGCCCATGGGACCTGCAGTTCTTACTATGAATTGAGTGGCCACAGCTGCATCATGCTCTACGCAAACTCCCTGGGAGGCATCACTGTGTGCTCCTACAACTCTCACATGCACAATAGCAAAGAACCACTACACCTCACGCATGATAAAACTCCAGGAAAGGATGTTCATCTCAAAATATATGGCATCTACCCCTGTGGTCTTTCAGTGTCTGCTCAGGCATCATGTTATTATCCATTATAAAATCAGTGAAGTATATTTATGATGTTCAGACTTTGTTACATGATGTCTCTTTCTCTGCCCTGCTGTGCAGGTGACAGCAGCAGTGACGGACTGGCAGGGGGATGGAGGGAGACTGTTCTCTTGCCTTCTGGCTTGGAGACATTAAAAAGGTTGGTGGTAAGCAGTTCCACTGTCTATTATCTGCAGTAAGGTGCACCATACATGAGCCTCACTACATATAACACTGTAAGAATGCTAATGGCGGGGAGAGATAGGGGCCAGACCTCTTTGGGGTCTAGACAAAGGGGTCTTTACAAGCTACCTATTCCGAAACAGGGAAGCTTATAGGATTGGGGTGTTGGATGTTATGTATGTTGTGTTTGTCGTTTAGGGACTGTTTATCTGTCTATGACTGAGTAGTTGCATGATATAGCCCAGTAGTACAGTAATGATACACTTAGCCTCCAGTTTGCCAGTGTAGTTATAGTGGGAAACATAATGTTGTCACACATTTATACTCCTTTATACTTAACCTTAGCTACCACACCACATCAAATGTAATATCTCGCTTGGAAGGAAGGAGTAGAAGAATAGTTGAAAAGAGAAAAAAGTCTCACTTGTCTTGTCTTTTGCTTGTGCGCTGTCCTCTTCTGTTTCATTCCCCTCATTCATCTTATCCTCATCCTCCCTGGAGCTGGAACTCTTCTCCTCCTCCTCCTTCTCCTCCTCTGGTGAGGCCTTCTTCTCTTCTTCTTCTTCCTCATCTTGGCTCAGGGAGTCAGCAATGTTATTCCCATGGTTCTCTTTCTCTTCCTCCTCACTCTCCTTCTTCCCCCGTTCACTGGCGCCCCCAATCTCGTTACTCTCCTGTGACTCCCCATCCTCCTCCTGACTCTCCTCCTCCACCTCGTTGTCCTCCTCCGTGGCGTCCCTCCTTTCTGCGGCCCCCTCTCTCAGCATGGGCCCGTCTGTGGGGGAGAGGAAAGGAGAGATTGATGGAAGGAACGGGAGCTCTGGGGCACTGGGAGTTCCCGAGTCAATCCTTTCACCACCTCCAGCCCACTGTAATACAGTCCTCAGGTCATAAATCCACTGGCCTCGGGAGAGAGGTACCTAAGAATATATCAGTTTATTATCTCTGCTGGTTCATGCTCAGTTTGTGTATCACATTACATGTGGTGTGGAGGGAGGGTGGTTTACTGGTGATTAAATCTACTGTCTTTGCTGGGTCAAGAAAAGGAGGACTTTCAACTGAGCTTATAACACTTTTTTTCACCTGCCTTCCAGCTCTGATATTCTGAAAATGTAATGGCTATTAGTAGCATAGTGTTTGGTTTATTGTCGAAATTACAGAAGGCATGTGTCCGGCAACAGCAGGTGTGATCGTGAGTGCACTTCCCTCCCTCTCAGAGGGCGATCTTTAGCGAGTGAGAATGCATTTGCAGCCGTCCCGTTCCCCTGGGCAATGAGTTTCCATCTGGGTGGGGACAGCGAGGCCAGGGAGGGCTGCCGTCAAGCAGGCAAGCAGCGGAACAGGAGGAAACGGGTCACGTCAGCGCCGCCGAGGAGGGGGACAGCTGACGGGCCCTCTGGGAAGGTGGGCACAGCCCGGCGCTGCGCTCCAACAGCGGCAGCTCCGAATGTGAGAGTGACTAAAACCTGCTCTGCCTGGTCCTGGCGTATGAGTGACCGTTTCAGCGTAAAACAGATCAGCTCCTATTCAGACAGCAGCTCTGTCAAGCAAAAGTATCAGTCAAAGTGTGACGGTATCTTTCTTTATTTCAAATGAGCCTGCTTTGATGCTCTAGCTGTCTTTATCCTGCCTTTGTGGACCAACCCAAATGAAAATGAAAAATATTGTAATATACTGAGAAATATGTTGTTCAGTCCAAGAAAACATTGCAAATACATTTAAAATATAATAATGCAGCGCAAAAATATATTGCAATATATTAAAATGGCTATAATTTACAGATTTTCAATATACTGATTGAGTTAAAAATTACATTCTCTTCAGTATTTTCTCACTATATATATATTTTTGTATGAAAAAGTCATGCACTGCAGCTTTGTCTCTCCCTCTGACAAACAGCCACTGTCTCTGGAGAGAAAATTGCAGTGGACTCCCTGGCCGGGCCCTGTTTGCCCAGCGAGGCTGGGCTGTGCCTGAACTTGCTCTCTCCGTGGTGATGTGCCAGGAGGCCGCGGAGCCTGTTCTGCGAGGCAGACTCATTAGGAGAGATGCCCACAGCGGGAACGCACTGAGCGCCCTGATTCTGTCCGTCACAGGAAGTGCTCTCCGCTCAGCCCCGGCCCTCGCCCCTCTGCGCCTCCTGTCACATGACACGGCCCGGCGTATTAATCCACACTGACACGGGGAACGAACGTGCCTGGGAATGCTGGGGGGGGAAACACCCCTCCTACCCCCAACATGAATCAAAGCTTCCTCTCCTTCCTTTTCCTCGCTCTCTCTTTTTTCTTTCGAGTTGATGCTCTCAAATTCGACTTCATCGCTCGGAATCTAATTTTATCCGTTCTTATCGAGCGCCCCTGCGTCGCGTGACAGCTAGGTCACCAGATGGACGCAGGATGCGGGCTCGGATAGGATCACCAACGGCAGCGGGGTTTCTGGCACGCGCACCCACACTAACACCATGCTGCAGTGCCATCTCTGAGATCTCCCTCGCTCCACCTCGAGTGTTAACCCCACACTTTAAAGCGCCAAGTCAGATCACCATGTTGATCCCAGTCTGAAAAGCGCTGTTTGATGCTATGAGAACCATTCAGTCTGAACTTAGTGGAGCTGTATTTCTCAATGTATCCTATCGCCTGGGCGCAGGGTTCTTCCTCCTCGGAGCTGTGGGGAAGGTCTCTTATGGGCAGCCTTGGGGAAGTGTGGCCACAGCTGTGCTGAGGCAGCGCGGGGTGTTCTGACAGAAGGGTAATACGACTCGCCCCACTGCTCACCTGCTGTGTCCTCCACGCCTGGATGACCCCCAAGGGCGTCGGCCACCTGATCGGCCACCTCCTCACTCTTCTTCTGTGGTGGCTGGTGGGCTCTCTCACTGACGCCTGATAGGTAAGCAGGGGGATTTTTATTCACCGACATGCACACACACTTGAAAACACACTTACTGACATAAAAACGTAACTGCAGACATGTACAAATAGATACACACTTTCCCAAAGAAATAAAAGCAGCCCAACATGACTGCATGCTCAGAAACACATGCACAAATACATATGACAACAGACAGCACAAGTTTGTACACAGACATATAAACCCCTGTGATCTGCACACACACGCTTACAGCAATGTACAGAATGAGTAAGCTGTATATGATACTTCGCTTCACTGGCTACTTCTTATTATTGTCAGTGCTGTGGCTGCAGTATCATTTCATTTTTATGGATTCTAAATGTGGATCAAATTCAATGTGGAGCTTGACTTCAGCTGACCCCTTTGGTATTGATGTTTGATACCCAGCATGGCAGATGAAACCTCTATTAAATCTGAATGTTAACACATACACAGACACTGGCAGAAGGGATTAAAGGGCAAGGCCTCACCTTGAGCTGCAATCTCCTGTAGCTCTTTGAGGAGATTTTGGTGGCGGAGGATTGAGACAATCCGGTCATCTGCCAAACACAATCACACACACACACATTATTGCAAATGCATTTATTAATGCGCGGCTAAATAACGACACAAAGCGAAACTGTTTCCTCGTCTCAGCAACGTGCGCTTTGCCGGGAGAACACTCAATACTCATCAGCTCTCATTCATGCGGCACCGGTGAGCCCGGCAGCTCAGCACTCTTTTCCCTCTTCGAGTTCGCTGCCCCTACAGTTTAGCGCGGACCTCCTCTGGCTCCGGCGTTCTGGGGTAATTAATCAGCAGGTTCGGGCCAGCTTTCCGGTGAACGCTGAATTATGGCAGTGCGGAGAATTTTTTCCCCTCTCTGCTGACCCAGAGGTTGCGGAGCCCCCCCCCAGAGGAGCGATACTCTGGCACGCTCCTCTCTGCTTCAGGCTCCATCTCTCTTGTTATTTCCTGTTTTTTTTCATCGCAGGTCTTCAATCCCCAGCAGCTTGCTGAGTCTCAGTAACAACACCCAGCTTGGAATGCATTGATTTTTATTGTCGGGGGTAGCATTGAGGGAAGGGCACATCATTGATTGGTGTTAGCGGAGCTGCTTTACCTAAACACTCCCTTAGCCACTCTTGCACGCAGGGCATCGATTGCTTCAAAGAGTTAACTTTATGGCATCGCAAAAAATGTTAGTCTTCTAAGCACAGACAGACAGTAATAGGAAGGTGTGACTTTATGTATCCACGTAACTTCTGCCGTGATTCACTGACTTGTATGAACCAATCAAAAATCTTTCATCTCTCCATTGCAAAATACTTCTTAGTTCAGATAAGTAGTTCCTGGCAAACAAATGATAGCTCCACCCACTCTATGGCTGATAAAGCCTCACTCTTCCATCACAAGTTCAATCTGTTATGCCTGTAGTTGCCCAAGTTGCTTTCTTTCTCAGTGCTTTGTCATCAGAGATAACACTTGGAAAATGTACGCCTTTTGACCAAGGGCCAATAGACTGGGACTAAAGAAGTAGTCTGGAATGGAGCCAATGTGTAAAGACTGGGGGCCTTCTGTAGCATCTTACTCACTGGGAGTGAACAGCACCTACCTCCTGTGAGAGCGTCCTGGCACTCCTGGCTGATGGCAACGGGATAGGGCTTGGACAGCGTGTCAGCGATCACCTCCACAATGCACTTCATCACCTGTGGGTACAGATGTCAAGGTCAAAGGTGGGAGGAGCCACCATGGTGACAGTTCACTCAGCTATGACAGCACCTTGCAAACCAGTGTCCTGTGCAGAAGAGCAGGAGCTTTTTGGCAAAGCTGGCTGAGCTCTTTGATAAAACAGTGACCTTTTGAGAGACACAACCATCAAAGCACATGGGTTTCAGAAAGGCAAGAGAGGGAGTTTATTTAAAAAAGGGGCCAGATGCAGCATCACACTTCCTTTTCTGATAAACTGTATACACTTTAACTTTATTTTTAATGAGATGAAAGTAATCATGGTATTTTTTGGACTCCTTTGTTTTTGGCTTGTTATTAACTGTAACATGGCACATTCTCTGTAAAGAATGGGCTGCACAGTGTAGACACTTTCATTGATTTTGAAAGCTTCTATAGGCTTTCATGCTCTAAGGCTGAGAGATTTCTGGTACCTTGAGCCTGGGCCTTTTGTTCAAACTGGCATTCTTCCTAAAGATGCATGACACACTGCATTATACTGAGTTGATTAAGGACTCCTTTGTGAGAGCTGGCTTTGGAAGACACACAGTAGCCCCTGATTCTCACTGCACTGTCACTCAGTGGCAAACTAAAATGTGCTTCTCTTTCATTTCACTTTCAAAGGCAAATAATCACACGCTACCCCACTGCATAACAGCATCGTTCTCTGATATGTCACTGTCGAAGGTCTCAGTTCTCCAATTCCAAATATAACCACGTAACAGGCGCGTTCCAAGCTATTGGATTTTTCGTGAAGTCATATTGAATTTTTCCACCTATGAGGAATTTAATATGGCTCAAATTGCCTGCTAAAATGCATTCTGACTCATGTTTCATACAATAAGGGATGACATCCATTAGACAATGCTCAGGAACAATACAGACGGGTCCCCTTTTCAACTCACTGCTGTGTCATTCAAATCCTATATTGTTACCTCTCAGCTGTTCGGCTGTCTTTGAATTGTTGGCAATGAAGTGTTGAACTGACGGGACTCCGTATGACTTGATTTGCAGTTTAAACAGTTTGCCACTGTCTTCAGTGATCTAATTACTGCCAACTCACTGTGCGCTTTGAATCTATGCTGATTTCAATAACTTTGGGGGTTTGGAACAATTACCTGTGCTGACAATGGACTTATACTCTCTGACAGCATGCCAAGAATGGGTCCATTTGACAAGACAGCATAATCTCTAGACACCTTAATCACTATGTAACCCAAAAGTCACCTATCGTGTTGCCTACATTTGAATCCCAGTCACCTGCAGTGTCCCAATATCATTCCTCTTCTCTGAGGGGAATAACTCCATGTATCCTGTGCTCCTACCATCTGTTCCTCAGTTTCCAGGGGATCTGTTTTCTTTTTCCCTCAGATTTGGATTAAAGACCTCTGTTCTTGGTAGCTACCTCATAATTGACCAACCCAGCCGTTTTGGGCTAAATCCACTACAATAATAGTTCCCATGTGTTGTTCACCACACTGATTGGTTCACTTTGTAAGTCTAAGAATATTTCTTATAACAGATGAATATTTCAGTGTGCTGCTGTATCATGCATCTTCAGTTCCTGTAATCAGTTTCAAAGAAAATGCCTTGAGATGTTTCAATGGGCGGCACTATGAATGGCACTGCATACATACAGTTTATTGTCAGTATTTGTATTACTTTAGTGGTAGGTGGCCTTTAGTGGTAGACTGTACCTGCCACATATAACTCATGCATTTGAATTTAGATTTGTGAAAATAGTACCCGTAACAACGCGAGAACGTAGCATAACTCTGCAGATGTGGGCATGAAAACATTGCCTAATGTGTTTTTATCACTTTCCCTTTACTATCTTTTCCCTTACCCGACTACTGCTAACAATTTATGAGTAAAGTAAAATAATAATAATAATAATAATAATAATAATAATAATAATAATAATAATAATAATAATAATAATAATAATAGAATAACAGAAACTACTACATTCTCTCACATTGAATTTGACAAATCATCAACTAAACAACTTTAAAGACTGTTCTACAAAGGATTCCAAACCTCAATAAATAATATACGTTGAACAGTATCTCATTTGGCAGTATCTCACCTTAACGTCATCTTTCTCCGCTTGATCTGAAGGTACTGGGAGTGAAAGCACTGCGGAGAGAAGCACATTTTCTGAGTAGTGAACTTTCATCAACCGATTTTTTACCAATTAAAAAAGTTACTGAATTTGAGTTTGTGTGAATGAAATTAAACGTTTTAAAAATTATGTTTTGAATGTACTTCGTATAATAGCTCGCTCTACAGACTTCATTTGCCAAAATTTACAAAATTTCAGTCGAATAAACGATTGAAATATCTGGCGTTTTTATGTAACTTGATTTAAGGTCGTGGTAGGCACAAATTCAGTCACAAAAGGTAACCAACAGTGACCTTGAGTTCATAATTATAACAGCTGATTATGAAAATAAGTTAGATATTAATTTCCTGTGCTCACGCCACGACTATTGAAATTGTATTGCTATCAGTGGAATTCAAATTACAGCAAAGTCGCCAATACACAAAACACGGACCTCAGTAGTAACAGTGCGTTTGGCACATTCAGATGAGGCGTACCATGCGCTCGTGCCCCGGCTCTACTAAAGTACCGCTGTCCTTGGTTCTGAATTAAAAGGACAGATTTACAAAAAGGGGGACCGGTGTTCCCCGCGATACATCCCATCACCATTAAACAACTGTATCTTTTAAAAGCTGTTATAATTTGTAATGTAAGTATGATTTTATTTTTGCCTTACCGTGGCTCACCAACAGTGTCAAAATATAGCCTCCTCTTGTTATCATTTTTGCGGACGAGCAGCACCCACTGATCCGAATCTATTCTGAAGAAGGAAAAAAGTCAATGACACTGTGTCCCTATTTCCCTCTGTCGTGCATGAAAGGAATCATTAATTTAGTTGTGCATGTATGCTGTCTTGGTTGTTTTGTGGGTAACGGGTTCTTCCACATCTGCTGCAGAGCACTCTTGCTCGACTGATGTCTCGTGAAGCACTTATTGCAGCACCACCGACTTTATATGGGTGCCCACCGAGAAGGAAATGACATCATTGCAACAAAAGGTTCTGTTATTGCCCCTTCGCGTACCTGTGTGTCTTTTTCGTAACTAAACTACCTACAACTGGGATTAGTGATCATAAATAAGCAAACCGATATATGTTACATTGTCTCAGTCTTGTTTCATTTCCAGTTTAAGTCCCGAAGTGTTTGACGTGCATTTTTCTCGAAAATAAAGCCGATGATCTGGCAGTTTTGTATTATAATTCCATGTCTGTTTCATAGAATGAAATTTTTAAAGTTTCATCATTAAAGTTATCGAGAAAGTTTCGTACAACGGCAAAAAGAGGCACTGAGATGAGAAAGTTGCTAAACTTGCGATATTTTAGTACTCCGATGTGTCCATAAGGTTTATTCCATTAAGCAAATTCATGACGACCATGCTTGTTATAATTAATGAATTCAAATATGAGTTGATATTTTATCCGGACCTTTGATTTACTTTTGTAAACAGTGAACGTTCACCATTTTGTCGTTTGTTTCGAGAGATATTCGACTCATCGCAAATAGGAAATTTGATAATGCACACATCAAAACGTTCATAGGTGTTTTTCAATCGCAGCATTGAAAACAGATGTGTCATACAATAGGTACTGTATTTTGGTCGTCTGTATAACATAAAGCACGACAAAACCTTTAAACTTAGAGTGAATGTCCCTGTTCCTTTAACAAAGCAAGAATGGATTTTGGACAAGTTCACAAGAAATTGCAATTAAATATAGAGCACCTGAAGTAATATTGGGGGATCAGTAGTGGTATGGTTTATGAATTCATATTTTGTAGACCGATAAATTCATTTATTTACAGGTCCAATGAACCAAAGGACCTCCTGATTTTATTGATATTTACATTGTGGGGAGGTATAAGTCTACGTCTTACGTATTTAATATACAATCTTACAGACCTTGATTGGCACAAGCTGGAGAATGCCTCGTTCAAGGCTGCTTCTTGAGTTTTACCTCATTTTTGTGATTTCTTCAGGGGAGCAACCTGCACTAGACCTTCCTGCTCTGTTCAGTTTTGTTTTCTTGCACTTGGTTCACCATTTTACTTGCATTGGATGTTGTTTCTCCATTAGCCACGCAGGTGTTTGTCATGTGCAAGGGATCAGCTGTGCAAGATGGCTAGCCTAGATCTAAAATTAACCTAACCTTCAATGCCTTTCAGTGTTATTTTCAGTTGGAAGTGAAGCTTCCACTTTGGGAAAAGTGATTGGTTTCATAGTACAGGTAGCATAATGCTAAAATGCTGAGCTCCTAATTTGGTAGTCTGTCAGCCCTCATCTTGGTGATGACAGCTATAAACATGATTTCCTATTGGCTCTGGAGTGCAGTATGATGGACAAGCTGTCATCATCGGCACTCCAGTATAATTTAAAGAAATAGCATTTGTCCCCTCACAGGGAACTGTGAGCTGAAATTGTTCCTCGTCAAGAGGTGTGACTGAAATTATGGGACAATTTCTCTGGTTCTCAGTGTGTTAGTTTGACGTTGTCCAGGCAATCTGTCCTGCAAGGATGGAGTTCACAGCTGTAGAATCCCAGTGGTATGGTCTTTGTGAAGGTACTAGTATAACAGATACCTTGTTTGGGTTCTTGTTCGCTTTGTGTGAGGATCCATGATCCACAATAAATGCTCTCAGCATTTGCTGCTGCAGAGGACAGGGTGCGTAGCAGTCAACTCAGAGACCTGCTTTTAAACCTATCTGCGGTGAAGCTATCTAACATGTTTCCTACTTGCTTTTTCACGTGCAATACAATACAATAGAAAAGTTGATACGGGCTGGTCATCGGAGTGGCTCAAGGGGTACCTTTGAGAATACTGACAGAACACTTATATATTCAAAGTCCACCAACAAATTGTTTGTAAATATGAAGGAAACAACACTGGTACTAGTACAGTGGAAGGACAAGTTTTTACTGTGTGTACATAGGCCACACAAACTGCAGCACACAAACCACACCAAACTGCTCCATATTGCAGTTGCCAGGACTCTCATGCCAGATCCACTTAAAAAATTAGAGCTTGTAAATGGGAAAAGCTAATGAACTGGAAAACAAAACACATCATTGTGGATATTTCAGATCAATGACAAAGCAGGGAAATATGTTGATAAAAATACCCAGTCATTTAAGAAGGCCAGTGCATGTCCAGAATTATATGAACTGGTCATCATTATTTGTGTCTTGGCCAAAGAAAGAGGATATAGAATGGCTTTAACTAGGTGCAAAGCACTATACACATACTACAAATACACATATGGCTCCTGACACTATTTTAACTGGTAAACAGCAAAAGAATATATGAAATACATCTATGGAAAAGTCTGAGTCTTGTAAAAGTAAAAGTCTGAGTTTTGTAAAAATGTTAAGCTGTTAACTTCCTTCGAATGGGTGACCTTTGCTCAGTATCTTCTCTGCTCTTGGTGTTGGTATCCATTAAGAGAGCCTTGCTGGCTGTCATTTACTGACAAAAAAACCTAAACAGCACAGCAGTCCTTTCTGTAACTATGGCTTTCATTATGGAGGGGCTGTGTTTCTGCATTGCAGTTGGTGTGCGGTACAACACACACTTGTGCCCCTCACTTTCTGTCACTGCTTATAGTCATCTGCCAGAATGTGTATAAGAACAAGCATTGCTCCCTGGGGGCACAGGTTGATCCCTTTAAATCCTCTTTGGGTGGCTCAGTGGTTACGGCACTCATCTCGAGCGCAAGCTGAGCTCTAAAGCCCAGGTTCAATCTCAGCCATGGTATTGGCAGGGATGCTACAGCAACGGAACGATTTGGCTTTGTTACACTTGGGAAAAAGGTAGGTATGTTAACAGGTATGGGTATGGGTTAGGTATGGGTTGCTCCTGAGCTGCTGCTTTCAGTCACCCTATTGCTCAGATGATATCACCGGAGTAGCGCCTATTCTCCAATGAGCGCCCAGTCCACTGTCATGCACACGCCTTGCCACAGTGTTCCTGCATGAGTGCAGAGGTTGTCACAGTGAAATGAGCCTAATGCACAATCACCAGTTTCAAAAACAGGGTTGCATACAACAGAAAAGAGTATCTTAAAAAAATCCACTCTCATTTCATGACAGTGGTTGTTAGGAATAGATATTGAAGAGGGTTGTATTTACATATGTTATCTGTAGCAAGAGCATTAAATGTAGCAATAACAGGAAAACAACATGCAAAATGCTTCTAGATATAATGCATTTCGCATATTTTTTTTAGAAACCTTCTTTATTTCTATGCCAAATTTTTCTGTCCGATGTAGATATGTGATGTGGAGCAACGGCCCCAAAAAATCCATTTCACTCCATTAAAGTAGTCACCTGTAGCAAATTGATATTTGCTGTTTTACTTTGTCCCTCGGACTCCATTAGGATTTTTTCTGAAACCAAACTAAACAAGAATGGAACTGTATCAGAGGCTTTTTCAAATGATGTAAACAAACTGCAGGCTGGTTGCATTAGATTGTTACCCTGATGGATGAGGCCTTAGAGAGCAATGTCTCACTATGCTGCTATTTCCAATCAATGGGAACTATTAAGATACATTTAAGTTTAAACACGCTTTTAATCACTTCAGAGATTAATGCTTATGTATTTGAGAAAGTTAGCTCTGTGCTTTTAAAAAGTAAACAAATACAAATTTGATAGAGTGTGAAATAACAATCCTATAAGAAATATTTAAAAATACCTCTGCTGTCAAGAATAATTCCATTATGTCAGTTTGGAGTTTAAGGTCTGATGTACTGTGACTGTGTTTGCAATGGTCTCTGTTTTGTATTCAGTTTTTCAACTACATCTCATATTTCTTTACATTTTGTTTCATCTAGTGAGCATACATATAGGGATTAATTTAGAATATATAAAAGAACAACATATGGGCCTAATCAGCAAATACATCTTGATTGCAGATCACATTTACGCATTTGGTCAAATCTTCCGCAACACAAATGTTTAAATGAAACAGTAAAACTCTTTTTTCTCAAAACAATGAGACTAATTATCTCCCGGCTATCTAGAAGGGTTGCTAGGACACAGATGATTAAACATGTTATTTCCCTATTGGTGTTTAACTTTTCCTCCCCTATACTTCCTTATGAGGTGCCAGCCTGCTTCAGTTAGATTAAAAAGAAAACCCTGCTTAGACAAATTTATTTTGGCACATTAATTGATATTCTCATGTGATCGTATATTGTTTTTATATTTGCGGATATACACCGTTTGTTATCTTCTGAAACTGCAGAGGAAGTTAATTTGTTAATATACTTCCTTGTTAGATATGATTGGTTGTTACCGCTGCAACAACTTGGAAAACTGGAAAAAAAATATAGTAGTAGCAGAGTTATGTTAGAAGTATTAGAAGAACCTGTAGGGTGATACTTTTCACCAGAATCAAGCCACAAAGATGTTGTCTGCTGTACCACAATCACAGTCTATGTAGGCCAAGCTAATATTTGCCTTGTATTTAATTGTTCTGTATGCATGTGAACAAATACTGTAGTGTATGTGTCTGGACACAAATCCATATCATTTGTGTACTGAAGACTTTCAGGACAGACACAACGGGAACATAGCAGTGTTTAGATGATAAACAGTCCGGTTATTAACATTCAAGGTGCATACAAGCTCGCTGCTTCTCTGTCTTTATCAGGAAAGTAACAGCATTTTTACAGATGCAGCTGGAGCAGATTGAAGGACAGCGTTGGCTTTGCTTTACTGGCATGGCTCCACGCTAGAATTCTAATGGACTACACAGAGCTGCAGGACTGGATGCAATGCACCTGAAAGCTTTCAGTCGATAGAGCTCCCCACTGTAGCGCCGATCTCCTGTCCATTACCAGAATTAAACCGTAAGCCCTCTAATATAGAGGGAAGGGGCTGGCTTCCATACTACTGACATCAAGCTGAAAGAGGATATGTCTATTTTCTGTCTATATATCGGTATATTGGTAAAATTATCATCCCTAAATTACTGTATCTATTATAGAATAGTCCTTGCTAATGTTTTCATTTTGTTCGAGATGTTAACTGCCCATATTTGGCAAATATATAATCTACTTAGGGACAAGACTTTAATGGCTTATTAGAAAAATGATGCATGGCTTTTCAGTGGCAATTCAGAAATGCATGCAGTGCTCATGCCGATAAATTCTAGGTCTCCACTGCCTTCCCCTCCTTAAAATAAGACAGAACTGAATCTACCCAAGTCTTGTCCTTACTTGTCCTCAATGCCATCAACTGCCTTATACACAGCCATGTTATCTGTCAAATGCTGACACTATTTTCACATTTGTGATGACATAAACCTGTTGACAATCATGATCACTTCAATGGAAGCCACCACACCTCCATGTCATGCATCAGAAAGGTTCTACTGTCCTCTCCCCCCCACACACCCAATGTGTCAATGCAGTAATTACGAGTTAAATGTCAGATAGGTGGTCACTATGCAAAGATCACTAAAACACTCAAGCGTGGTATAAAGGTATTCGCTTTGGATGCCAGCTGAGCTCCAAAGCCCATGTTCAATCCCAGCCACATCCCAATGTCCAGGAGCCCACTGCAATGGGAGAAGCTGGCTTTGCTCTACCAGGGGTAAGGGTGGGTTGGCTAACAGGAAAAAGCAGTGGGCATTTCAATTTTTTTATATGAAAAAAAAAAGTTTATATTTTACTTTATTGTCACTTCCGCCTATACCTACTCCATTTTCTTGTCCTTGGCTTCCATAGTCCTGCTTCTGCTCTGTCTTACTAACTCATCTGTTGATTGTTACCCTGTATACAAAATCAAAAAAAGCACAAAACCAGAATATGGTCACGGACAGCAAAATACATGAATTATGAAATAACTAAAATTTTGCATGAGCTTATTCTAAATTAGGTGAACCTTTTATCTGAGGTCTTATATGTTTATTTTACCCTTTCCACAATTTACTGTCCTTGGAGGACTATGGGATTTTATTCAACATGTAGAAAAAATGGTATTGAGTGTCCAGCAGTGCTCTTTGGATCTCCCGAGTAGCTCAGTGGTTAAGGCAGTCCCTTTGAATGCAAGCCAAGCACTACAGCTAACAGGAGCCCACAGCAGTGGAACAAATTGGCTTTGTTCTGCTGGGGACAGGGGCGGATATGTCAGCAAGGGTTGCTTGTCCTGTCGATTTTGGATACTCTGATTCATCAGGTGCCTGCAAGTTGCTTGGATGCCATCAGTGAAGCTGTGCCCATCCTCCAACCAGTGCTGAGCTCACTATAGTGCACTGGGCAGCTTGCAGTGTGAAAACCAGCAGTGTGGGCATGTGAATGTGTCAGAGTATGGTATTCACCGTGCCTTGTGCTCCTGCCACTCCAGTGGACACCGCGGTGACATGTGACAATGTTCGATTGGTGACTCCAGAAACAGGTGCATAAAGGGGGGGAAAGCAAAAAAAAAAAAAAAAAAACAACCAACAATGCTTGAATCACAGTAATATTATCATTACATGGTTTTGCACCATTCAGTGGTTCCATGGAAAGGGATTATGAGAAAGGGCTATTGTCCTCTGCTTTGGCAGGTAATTATGCTTCTTTCTTCTCCAATAATAGCACGTTATGAAAAAGCATTCATTTGAATGAAACAAATATAAATCCAGGGCAGTCAGTTATTTTGAGTAGACTGGCATCATTTTATTTTTTTTTTGCTAAAAGAAACAATGACAGAAAGGCAGTGAGGTGAGCCCCAACACATTGCTTTACTGTGGAGAAATGTAATCCGCCTGGCTGGCTCTGGTAAGGCCAGAAATTGCAATTTAAATAAAAAACAACGTACCTACATGGCAAAGTTAGAGAAAGATTGGTCATTTTAATTGGTTTTCACACAGAAGCAACACAAGTGCACTTCTTGAGTGTGCCAGGATTTAACCTTGAAGCTGGCCCTTGGTCCCCCATGTAAGACTTATTACGGCCCAGGTCCCTGGCAAGCACACATGCAGGCACTTGCATGCTTCTCTCCCTGTGACCTAGTGAGTGACTTTATTTCCCATGGCTTGTCAACAAACTGGCAGTGGGTCTTTGTCAATTGTGTGCATTATTGCCATGTCTTTCTCGTGAGGCTGTTCACTTAATGAGAAGAGAAATTAGCTCCCTCGGCACAGTCGCAAGAGCTGTCATTTCAGTCAAGTGCTCCTCACTTATGAAACATACTGTTCCCTGGACAAATATGTAAAAAACTTCAACATGCAGACCAATTTGAATATTGTTCTGCTGCATGGCTTTTAAAAGATTTACTTTTTTATTGGATTTTTTTATAGATTGATAGATTGATTTTATAGATTGTCCTTTGTGAAGGGCAGTGGATGGCACAACTAATGATGAATGAATTAAAAAGCAGATTGCCACAAACTACACAGATCGATAAAATCTTAAAAGGTATGTGTGGATGAATGATTGCCGTACTGTTTCATAAATTACAAGCAATTGCCCAATGGAGAAACCTGAGCTTGTGTAGTCTACTTTATCAGGGACTTTAATTAAACACAAAGACACTTTAATGAATACTGATTTGGACAGAGAGCCATTAATATCGCCGGTATCAAATTTCCTATTCTGCCATCTGTAAAGATCCCGATCTGTGTGCTCTTCCCAAAACAATAAAGACAGTTTTGCGTCAGTGGGGCATTGTGTTTGTCCAGCCTCGAATTGCAGCGGTTGTCTTTATTCCAAAAGTCTATAAAAAGCTGATTGCGGGACTGAACTGGCTGGTGATTGTTCTCCATAAACGGATGCTGTATGCTTAATGCATGCAGCCATGACAATAACAGCCGAGGGCTGCCGGCAGGACTGCAGTTCCTGAAAGGGGTCGTTTACGAAAGGAGTGGCTGGAAACCTTTGTGCTCTCCTGCAAAGGCTTTATTTGTGGAAGAGCAAAAGCTCGTTTCGGGTTTCTCCCGAAATGTTCGCATCCAATTATCTCACCGCTGCTGGAGTCCGGTTTCTAGAGTTTATACCTTGTTTGAGTATTTTTAATGCCTGCCTTTTGTCTTCCTAATGCTGTGAACTTATAACCTCCCTGTTTTTGGCTCCGGCCCCAGTCCTTCCTGATCTATAAAATTAAATGACTCACAATTACAGTCTCTGCATATATACACATAGTACAAACATAAAATAAATATAAAAACGAAATTGTCTGGGTTTTTGTTCAGCCTCTCCTGGCATATCAGATCTCACTGACACAGCCACACCTGTGAGAATGCGAGCAGAAAGTCTGAGGACAAAGATAAGAGCCAGCAAGAGGTGCTATTAAAAGTCAATGAGCAAGAAAAGAATAATGTCAGTGTTTCTATGCAGTTCCAGACAGGAAAAGGGATATCACACTATATGAGCAAATCATTTTCTTGGCCTATAAAAGAGGTTGATATTTTATATGGAACGATCCTTAGCTCTGGCCTGCTGTGTGAACGTACATATCATGAAAATGGGAAACTGTGATGGCATATCTTACCAAGTAGACTTTATACTCTTATTCATGCTGTACTCAATACTCATCTTACTACAACAAAACTCTCAAAAATAATGCATTTTATAATCAAGCCAGAGCTCCACAAAACACACAAACAGTATCTATAAATATGAACTTTATTTATACATTTGAAAATATTTACGTTCAAACAGCATTACATGATTTTTTGATACAAAAGAATAAGAGGATCTTTACATACTATGAAGAAAACTGTAGCCTACTGAGACTTCTTTTATGGTAGCATTAAGTTTCAGTCAGTATTAGTATTAAGGTTGTACAAGTGCCAGGCGCCCTCTAGTGTCATTGATTACATAATGCACTCATGAAACCCCCCTGCTGCAGGGTGCAGTGTGCACAGTCTCTCAGTACATGACCTGAAGCATCTCTGTGCATGTGTGTATGTGCATGTATATGTCTGTGTGCGTACATGTGTAGATGTGTGTGCGTGCACGTTTTTGTTCCATCTGTGAATGGCTGTGCGATTAAGTGTGTGTACGTGTGTATGCGCATGCACTCACGCTGGCCATTACTGAACAGAGTTAATGTCATCCAGAAACAGGAGAGTGGAAATGGGATGAGTGCTCATTGAGTCCACACTGTTCCACACTGCGTTAAGCTTCGGTCGGGTGACGTCGCTGCTGTGCCATCACAGGAGGTATGCCAGAGCCAGCAGGGGCAGGAAGAGCCGGGACTGCAGTGGGGTGGCACATGTGGGAGTGGGAGCAAGAGTGGTAGTGGACCTGGGCCTGGGGGTGGTCCCAGCAGCTCTGGGTCTAGTGTATATGTAAGGATGCTCCTAAAACACATATTAATCAGATTGTTACAGCTCAGATTTGGGGCGTTTTTTATTCCTTTCCATAGACTGTAAATTAAATCTCTCATCAGTTCATCTGCCAAACCACAAGTCTGAACCTCACAAGTAATTTGTCAGGAAATAACCACCAACTTGAATTCTCATCCTGAAAAATAATCAGTTTACACTATAATACAGTATTACTCAAATGGTCCTAAAAAGCAGACTGTGAAGTCCTCTGAATTTCATCAGATTTAAGCATAATTTTTAGAGGTTCATCAATTAAACTCTATAGCTCAACAGCCTACCTTGGAGGGGCAAATGAGTTTAATAGGGTCTGAGAATGTCTCCAACATAAACTTCTCTCCCTCTGGCTGGAACTGTGCAAGAAAATGAGAGAAGCTATTCAGAGTCACATTTCAGATATACTGTAGCCTATGCATATGAAGAAACAACCGACCAACTGGACACAGACTGAAGACCCACTGATTCAGACTGCATCTCAGTTTCACCTCAATACCCACCCCCTGATACCTACTAGTTGTATTTCATGCTATTTATTTTACGTGTAATATTACAATGTGTTATGGACTCTGTGATCTAGTGACTGTGATGTATGGTAGTGTGTATACTTGGTTTTCCTTAGTTTCTACACTGTCTAGTCAGGTTAGCACAAGTTAACTTGTGGTAGGGCTTGAATAGTGTTATGCTCACAATGGTCTGGGAGTGTTGTTAGCTCATTCAACTTGGATGCACTTCTGTTCTTTTGGCTGGGGGTTGCTCTGGATAGGAGCGTATGCTAAATAAATGTAATGTAAAGTAATGTAGAGTAATGTAATCTGTGTCAACTTGTTTGGACCCTGTCATGGCAGCTGTTTTCTGAACACACTATTCAGGGGAGCTGTGTTTAGAGGAGATGAACACACTACTCAAAGGAGAACTATCCAGAACCCAAAAGCTGTGTTTTATGTGTGTTTGTGTTTGTGTGTGTGTGTGTGTGTGTGTGTGTGTGTGTGTGTGTGTGTGTGTGTGTGTGTGTGTGTGTTAGCCCTGCTTACCATGTTGTTCCATAGCCCCTTGGCTAACTCCTCATGTCCCTTAATGGTGAAGTGGAAACAGTCGGGAGTGAAAAAGCTCGCATCGACTTTCCCATTCTGAGGTGAGAACAAGAGCAAAGATAATGTCAATCTGGGCATTTCTTTTGTGCTCATAACAGCAGAATGCTCCTGTTCTTGCTCTGTGAAAATCCAGATCTGACACAGATAATGAATAGAGCTCTGACATACTGTATAAAAGTACAGTCATATAGACATATCATGTTAACTACATACAAATTGGCAGAGGACAGTCCTCAAGTACTCAAGAACATTTATATTTTCACAAATATGAAGTTTCTTGTAACCTTCAAATTAATTTCAAGTACCAATTATATATACATGTTGCCTGAAGATAGCAAGATAAAATACAGATAATGCTCCAGAGAACCACCCAAGGTGTCCTCGAGGAGTTTGAATTTGAATGGACAGGTAAAGGAGACAGAAACATACAGGTAGCCTGGGTGGCTGTGCACGTTTCAGGTAGGGCTGAAGAACCACAGCAAAGTCCTCCTTAAAGAAGCGGTCGCTGTAGAGAAGCTGCTCAAGCCGCCTCTGGAAATCAAACACGTGGCAATAAACCACTGATGCACTGTACAAAGTGTGTACGCTGACAGACAAGCTAGGATCGCAAAGACGGTTGGTGAAAATTTGAAACTGTGTTTTCTGCTTTTCACAGGGGTGCATGGGAAGTACGCAGGTGAGCAGACACACCTGGAACTCAAGGTTCAGCTCCACAAGCTCTTTCAATTCCGGAGAATCAGCAGCCGGTCTCACCAGGCAGGAGCAAAAAGACCTGGGAGGAGAGATGCAAAGTTCACAGTTGAGACTAAAACTTACTGTAATGTCAGTGGTGAAGGAAACAAGTGGCAGCCAGGTATGTAAATAATACCAGTGAGATGAAATACACTCTGTATAATTCCATGTATATCATCCTAATGGTGAATATACCTGTGACTGGTAAAAGCTCTGTTCGGTACACGTCAAAGGGCTTTAAAGACAACCTAAAGGAACACCACGTTCCATTATCTTGCTGAACATGAATTACAAGTTTTACCTATTCTAAGACTGATCACCTACACAATATAACACCAATAAAACTCAGTGATTCCAACTACCACGTGTCAGTCTCCTGTACTGGTGACTGGTGAGGAAGAAGCTGTGGTTAAATGGGCTGAGATCTGATGGAGAGGACCGGTCACATACTTCTGGAGCTGGCAGCCGAGTGTCGGCTTCTGGACCTCTCTCAGGGGCTCCATCTGCATGATCTGAACCACGTTCACTATCATCCTGGGTACCTGGGCCACAGCACAGAACATCAGTACCAGATTATCATAGCAACACTTTTGTATGAGTGCATCACTCGTACAGAAATCACATTGAAGAAGTTGCCAGATGAGGAAGAATCATGGTAGAAAAAATAATTATATTTACAATAAATTCAAAGCAAATTCAAATCTCACCTCATTCATCAGCATGTCCAAGGCACCTGTCATGTAATGAATGAAGTTGTCCACTGAGAAAAGTGTCTATAAAAAAACATCAAGGTAAGTTTAAATCAGCTTGGCTATCATATCAAAGGTGAAATCCAGTCCGGTCCACATACAGCATGCCTCATAGTGATAATGTTCTGCTGGGCTGGGGTTCTCTTCAGAGACTGGGGTGGCACGATAAGTTTACTCTAAATCTGGGGCTCAGAGCTAAGCATGGTGCTCCACTCTGACCATGGATTACCTTTCATGATGCAATCCTGTCCCTGACAGTTATCAGATTTATGTTTCAGAATGTGTACTCTGGCATTGCCAACAACAGCTACATTATCAATAGTGACAACAACCTTGGGAAATGTGCACAAGGGTCACTGACATATTGTATGAAAGCACGCAAACACACATATATGGATATGTGGCTAATTATTCATAGCGCAGGGAAGCTCAAAATCAAAAATATTCTTATAATGAACAATTTTTTCATGTAACAGCTCCTGTGTTGCATTATAAGGCTACACTGAATATGACATTCAGCACCCACTCCCTGCATTCTGTCAACATATATATCAGAATAGCTGATAGCTCACCGTGTTCTTACAATGATCACAAATATCATTCATTCCAATCAGTACAGTCACAAGTTTCCAGTCCTCTGTAAAGTTAAGGCCCTGAAATAAAAAACAAACATAACACTATGGATGTGAATGCTTCAGAGACCCCTTAAGCAAGTGGTTATGTGATATATACCACATAAATCAAGAGGAAAGCAAGCGGAACTGTATGTGGAAGATGCCTACCGGATAGCTTTTGAATGTATCAATCAGATTCCTGGTCTGTTCAGAGAAATTTCTGGAAGATAAAGAATCAACCACATTAAGTATAATATTCAATAACTTCCCAGGGAAGGACTTAAATTGATTGTATTGACAATTTCAAAAGCAAAATAATTATGAAGAGTGGAACAAGCTTGCGAGGATTTAAACACAGTCAGGGAACAGTAACAAATAAATATCAGGAAGAAAATGACACAATATTACTATATTACTACATTATTTCATTTTTGAAATATCATACATATTGAAATATCATAAACTGATGGGGTTATTGTACTGCAAAACAGCACAAGTTGTACTGTTTTAACCTTACCAGAATTATCTGAAATAGACAGTAATTAAATTCATAAAAAATAACCTTAACCCAATACCAGTAATATCAGTCTAAATGATGTAGCTTCTGCTGCATTAGATCTAAATAATCCATGGCTCAAGGCTATTCTCATTACAGTAATAAAGCCATAAATGAACATGCACTAACATTTTACAATTTCTGAAATATTGCATTGATGATAATTATGGTCACTGATAAGGCCCTTGATTAGATCATTTAGAGGGATCATGAATGCCCACATAAACTGGCTTCCCTCTGAGAGAGGAATATGAAAAATATGTTCTAGGTATATAATATTGACACATTGAAATTACCTATAAATATTTCACTGTGCTTTTTAATCAGAGACACTTACAGAGTGTTGTGTCCAGTGACAGCCAGATTGAAGCCTGTCTCATTGACGGTCGTAGGGTATCCATGCAGTGTCCTCATGGGGGCTGGGCCCAGCACATCAGGGTTGAAGAGTTTAACAATGTCTGTTGTAAAGCGCCATACAGGTTGGAAATGTGAATAAGTAAAGCATGACAAAGCCTACCTAACCAGTTAAAGCATATTTCTTTACATTTTGTGTACATTATGTTGATCAGTACCTGGTGGTACCTGGTATATACTGTAAGACTTTATGAAAACTGTGAATATGAAGCAATAACATGAAGGCAAGCAAAACTGATGTTATGTTTATCACTGGATATGTAATTACAAAGGCAGTCATTTCAATTGTAATCAGTATCTGCCAGAGTTTAATAAGAATCATTAACATCATTAACTTACTTGCAAGTGTGATAACATCCTGGAATGTCCCATAGCCCCCAATACTACATGGAAAAGAATTGAGTTTCAGAAATGTCACCTTGCAGAACCAGAAACAATATAATGTTGGATTCATAACAAATAAAACTACTCGTCTACCACCCTTAAGACTTGTTGTAGGAGCCTTAAAATGTATTCTTGTCACATAGACAAGCATTTTACCAAGTTTCACTGAAATGCCCAACATGTTCGGAGTGATTCCTTTCACAGACAGGGGAACTGACATATTACCTCTATCATATCTTGTGGCAGTAGAGGTAATTAAGTCATGATTAAGAATGTTATTCATGTGAACATGAAACACTAGGCATGGGCTTGGCTTTGTATTACCTCCATAAATGATAATCATAAAGTATTCCTAATTTTGCAACTGAAGTTAATACATTAAGTTTTATAACATATGGCCAATGTCCCTAGAGAAGCTGATACAGCACTGTAATCCATCATTGGAGTTGACATATCCTGATAGCAGCTTCCTATCAAAAAGGCTGTATCTTTTGCACAAATGCAATTCAGCCATGTTTTTCTGCCAATTCAGTGCTTCTGTAATCCATAAACAACTTGCCTGCTCATGGTGACTCGACCCTAACGGCAGTTAGTTTGTAAAACAGGAAGACCTAGACTGACTGTAGCATGTACTAACATTGCTGGATTCCTTTCAGGGTGTGTGAAGGAGTAGCCCTTCACCTTGCCCCAGCAGGTTAAATGTTAAATATTTATTGTTTAATTGTTAAATTGAGGATCCTCATTGTCTACATTCAATCCTGTAAAATAAGCGCTTTAAATCAATCAATTACAATTGACACAGGTTACATGTTTGTCTAATTGTTTAATTGTGTTGATTGTCTTGTCTGAGGACCAGTTAATTGGTCACACCTGCTCTAATTAGGCTGATTATATACAGGTGTGAGGCCACACAGAGGGGGGGGTTCAGATTGCTGGAAGCCATTTTGTGTGCTGGAGGTAGTAGACTGGTTCTCTTGTGTTTGTCGGTAGTTTTTAAATAAATTATTGTTTTTGGTAAAGTTTTACTCCTTCTGCTAATTTATGTGCAGAGCATCGGCCAGCTCTGTCACAGGGTGAATCAGAAAAATCTGTAATTGTCATAGAAAAATGCGTTACCTCCATGAAACATGGCGATATTCAAAAGGTACTCCAAGGACACTGGAGGCATTGGCAGCAATTGCTGTCTACAATAGAAAATCGGTTCAATGCTCACAATCAAAGCAAAAGTCTGAATACCAGTATGTCTAGTACAATCAGTGACTATGCAAACTGTAGAGCCTCTCTGTTCCATAGACTCCTTCATAATCACTACATTCATCAAGCTAATGCAGAAGAACCATGAAACTGATAATTCAATAAAAACACAAACATTGTCAGAGAGAAAATCGCCCTGTGGGAATCCTGTATTTGTCTGTTTCCAATGGTACTTCAGAAATAGAATGAGTCCAGACTTCAGGCTTCATCTATCATTTTCACATTCAGCACAGCGTCCACTTGAGGCATGAGCAATGTTGTTTTACTCACTGCTGAGTCATTACACTTGTGAGGTGAGTGAACCCCTCAGCGGCTGAGTAAAACAATAAACTTGCACACAAAAGAAGAGGCTATACTTACTGTCAACGAATCACCAAGGGCTGCTATGACTTTGATGTCAGCTGCCTTCACAAACTCAACTACAAAAAGAGGAAACCAGAAACACTGACAGCAGGTTTGAGAAACATCAGGCACCACTCCAAACTCTGAACAACACAAATATAAGCTTACAATTATTCACTATTCTCTGTACCTTTATACGCCCTTTACACAAAATCTTTCATTTTTATTTCCAACAATGTCTGCAAGCAACATATACCTTTATTTAGAACTTGAGCTGAGTCTATGAATAAGTACCATCATCTCACCTGATGTGGGAACCGTGGGAGAGGGGCTCATGTCTGCACACTGAAAAAGAGGATGACTGAAGCTCTGGGGTCTGGTCTTTTCTGGAAACTCCTGGCGTAGCCGAGAGACACAGAGAGGTAAGTCCATATACTTTGGCTGAAATCACAGCTGTAACAGGACTTAAATCGTGACTCTACAAAATTCTTTGTGTTCTTGTGCTCTGCACGGGGATCTTTCTCTAAACATATCAAAAAGAAAATCAGAACTGAAAAGACATGAGAACTGTGGACTATACTGACCTGACTCACAGTAGAACACCCTGGGTAATAACGTCTTAAAATGTGTATACTAAACATCAGTATGACAAAGTAGGGTTTAATGGATGCTGGATGTATTGCCTACTGTAGTGATGTACTGGTACTTAACACATTCATTGATAGAAAGAGTGAAGGTGAACTGAGGATGCTGTCTACCTTACTGACATCTTCCACGCTGTAATGCTTCAGTCCTTCCTCATAATTCTGCCACCAGTCATTGCCTTGGAGACAAAAGAAACATTCTTGATTTGACTGCATTGTTTACCCACACAAGGCAGCTAAAGTTCTATTTGTTAAATGAAGGGGCTTCACATTCTTAAAAATACTTACATTCCATCATACATTATCAATTTTTGTTTGCCTTCAGTCGTCTTTCAGGGATATAACTGGTAAGTAAAGCATGGTAAGAATGCAACGGTTACCGTACAAGAAAAAACAAATTTACACAGCTCTTACCTTTGACAAAGCACAAAGCCAACGCATAGGTTGCCACAGCAAGTGAAACCCTTTTCATTGTTTGACCGTTCTACTATTAAGTATTTTGTGGCGTGTTTCCCTTTCATTAACTAGCCGTCAGGACTCTGAAGCCTTATATTGTGTATTCTTATCTCGAGTCCCAATAACTGTGTGACAAAGTCTGAATTCCATAAGATAATCAAGCATCTATGTGAATCTGAGAGAATATACTTCCCTCTACTCTACAGATAAGACAGCTTTCAAATAAATAAATGCATGGCTCTACCAAAATCCAATGTTATGCTTCAGTGAAGATTATAGCAATGCAAGTAAAGATGCTCATTAATTCCCTCCATTCCCTTACCTGTTCCACAATGTACCATCATAACTTTTGCAGAAGGAAAACAGTGCTGTCACAGACACGGCCATCCACTTCACAAGACAAACCTTGTGTGACCTGGGAGCCGACAATCATCTGAGCTCCTCCATTGAACGCTCACCCCAAAAAAACGACAAGAGGACACTCCTTCTCCTTCATAAACTTTATTCAACCGTTTTCCTATCTGACAAACTCCAAACATCGTAACACCAAACATCAAAATTTATTGCAGGACTTTTTGATCGCTTTTCAATGAACGAAAGACCTGAAATGATCTCCTATCAAGATATCTTTAACCCTCAAGGCAAGAGGATGATGCAGCACATCTGCAGTCATTAAGTTATTCTTGCATTTCACCCTGTTCTCACAACATACTGTTATTATCTTAGGCATCTCCTGAAATCCACTTAAGTTTTTACATCCTTGTTAAGAATCTATACAAATTTTGTATTTATTGCAATATAAATACAGAATAAAAACTAGAGTGCTGTAAATGCATCTCAAGCAGAACTAATACAGAATTAATGTAATTTCTACTCACCAAAGATTCAAATTAAAATTCAATTAAAATTGACCTGCCTTCAAGGTCAGACAAACATTCAACATTCAAACCAAGGCATATTTTTGTTCAGCGAGATGTCCAAGTATCTCCCTTAAAAGCACAACAAACAGGGGAGGAGGCTGTCCCCCAGGTTAAATAAAAGAAATCACTAGAAGCCCTTGTCTATGCTGATAAGGATTTATCCCTCCTGAAGACATACAAATATTAAAAGGTAGAATTAATGCAACTGATATCTAGCTAATGACCCTGGGCAAAGATCATGTGGCGAATCATTAGTTTTTACGTGTCGTGAAGGAATATGAAAGTTACACAACCAATGACAGATTAATACTGAATCACTTCACATCCCCACCACCTGTTCAAAAGCCTTCACTTTTTGTCAGACATGGAAATGAGGCCAAAGATATGTGACTTAAAATAAGCTACATTCGGACTTGCTTAAATCTGACAACAGCTTTGCATTCCTATGTGGGAGGAAAATGCCTGTGAAGTCAATGGCATTGAAAGGCGACCATCTGCCTGCAATCTCTAGAACTATCAAGTGTAGACCAAGTTTAAATAAACCCAACCACCAAGAGAACTTCATCCTGCCCTTTCACATTATAAGCAATGTGTGATAAGGCGTTACCACATCACAATCCACATGTAACACGCAAGAATCAGAGGGAAACCACTGATCTTAAACATAACCCACTGAATGCCAGCCAATTCTTCGTTTTATTCTCTGAGGGAAAGTATCTGCTGACCTTTATCATCAAGATACTTGATCAAACTCACCCCCACAAATCCATGGAGAAAATGCAGTTGAGTAGCAACCCATAGTGCCATGCTCCCATTCCACAGTTAACAAAAGGCAGGCTTTACTACAAAAAGCCTTTATTTCAGTTTTATTTCCTTGTATTACTGCTGATAATACTGTCTACCATCAATAATCTAAAGTGTAAAGTTAACAATACAAACCATCTGGCACATACACAGAGAAAAGAACATGTGCCACAATCCAAGTATATAGCCAACTTTATTATTAATATTCAACCATGCTCTTCCTGTTTGTGCTATTAAAAGAAATGCTTGAAAAAACTGCTGGCGTAAGTATGAGCATAGGTTCCAATTTATGTGCCAAACATATCAGCTGAAGATGAGAGATACTGTCAGGTTCTCAGATGTGCCGAGCTTCTTAAGAACATACCGTTTCCTGAGTGCAACCAAATGTACAGACATTGAAAAAGTCTCTGAGGGGGTTGAGGCAAAACAAAGAATCCCATCAAGTTTCTCAATTAAAAATATTGCTGCACAGCCTTAGTGAGATGATCCATCCCTGCTTCCATCATGTCTTCAGAAAGGGGCCATGGAGGGGAGCATCCAGGGTTCCCACTGCAACACTGTCCATGCAACAGTCCCAGGGAAAACGCATCTGATTACAGGTCCGTGAGCCCGGGACACACTGAAGGATGATCAAGCAAAAAAAAAGACAAAAGTACTTCTAGTCCAGGCAATGAACAAATACCCACCCCCCATTACTCTTATGGCCATCAGAAGACAGAAAGCCTTGATGGCCGAACCCTGAGACATGCCCTTCAAGAGGTTCAAGTTATTCCTGTTGCTGTTTGACTGTTGTCCTCCATACCCCTCTAAGTGGCCTGCTTCACCCCTCCGCCCCACAGAAAACAAGTCTCAGGTTTTCCAAGCAGTCTTAGCAAATCAGGAGGAGGGGCCCTTACAGGGGGCTCCTCCTGATTGACAGTAGAGTCAGTGGGGTTGAGGTGGTTAGGGCCTTGCCCTGCAGCCTCACTGCTGCTGCTGTTCGGGCTGGGGTTCTGCGGGCTGAGGCTCCGCAGGCTGGACCCGTGGCCCCTGAGGGGCCAGGGGCTGGGGGATGGCTTGGTGCTGTCTCTGGCGGTAGGCGATGACTGTGCCCAGCAGGAGGGCGATGATGGTCATGAGGTAGAGGTCCCACTCCGGACCCAGCAGCTGGTCCAGGTCCACCTGGGAAAGGAGCTCCTTCACCTGTAGAGAGGGAGAGATTGTAGGGAACACGGAGGGAGATGCACTGAAAACCAACACAGAGAGTCAAAAAAGCAAAAGAAGTGATGGGCATTGTAAGCTGAGAAGGTTAGCATCACAGGCGTATCTGAACTTGACAGAACAATGTGTGAGGCTGGCTGAGTGAATGATCCAAACTGAAGCCTCTGTATTCAGCAACCATAAAATGCATGCATATCAATATGCTAACATCAAATGTAAATAATTTTCTAAAAGTCTAAGCTTGACTATGTGAAAAACTCAAATGACTACTCCATTTATCCCTGAAGGATGCTGCATGTGGCTCTTACATTGAGTTCCTGCAGGTACTGCACAGCGTAGATAATTCCCAGCTTGCACAGAGCCAGGAAGACTGGCACCTGGGCGTCTGGACTGGCCTCGGCCGCCATGTCATAGAACCGCTTCGCCAGGTGGATGTCCTGAAAACACGAGAATGAGTCACACAGGACAAAAATCTATAAAACTCTCAATATTGAAAGCAAACTCCCATATAAATGAGATGAAGTCATCTGGAACATATGAGAGTATGTGCTCATTATGAGTGCAGTCTTCAGTGAAAGAGGTAATGGAAGTGTGTGTGTGTGTGTGTGTGTGTGTGTGTGTGTGCGTGCGCCCACCTGCTTGATGCCCAGCCCCTTCTCGTGCATGTAGCCCAGGTTGAACATGGCCTGTGCGCTGTGTTGCTGCTCAGACGCCAGTCTGTAGTGGATCACTGCCGTCTCGTAGTCCACGTCCGTGCCGTGGCCGTAGAAGTGGTAGTCCCCCAGCTTGATCCTGGCCACCGTGTACCCTGTCACCACAGCGGAGGAGCACATGCATCAGCAATGCCACAAAGCTGCACTCCACAGGGATTTCAAATGACTTCTCTCAAGGTCTAGATGGCACATCTCAGACAGACAGGAAAGGTGGTCCTGATTGAACGCAAAACCCATAACCAGCAAATCTAGACAAACGTGATCAGATCTTCCCCTGTGGCCCCCAATATCAGTGTAATCAATCTGCAGTTAATTTGTATGACTGCAGTTGTTTTCTTGGTATTGTTGCTGCTTGTATCAAACTCTACATTTTGGCTAAGCCTGTTGTTGCACGTGTTCTATTAAATGTGTCTAATTAGAGAGTATTTACAGTACAATGAATGGGCGAGTGTGAGAGCAATGGCTGAGTGAGAGCCGTCCTGACCTTGGGCAGCTGCTCTGTTCCAGTGCAGCAGGGCTCGTGGGTATGTCTCATTCTTGCTGAAGATCTTTGCATCTTCTGTGTCAGACAAGACATAAAACAAGTAAACTCATTTTAATGCACACCACCTGGATGAAATAATCCAATATCCATTTATATGAACAATAACACAATGTATCAACATTCATAAATTCATAAATACCAACGCTCTCAACAGACACTACCTGTGCACTAATATTAACACTATCTGTCCCAAGCAACTGCACTGCATACGTGCACAAATGTGACACTGCCCCCTGGTGGTGGCTGCTCAGAAGTGATGTGTAGAGAAACTTACTCTGGTCCAAGATGAAGGCCACGTTGCTCTGGGCTACCTCATAGCCCTGCTCAGCCAGCATCAGGTACTGCACCACAGCAGAGTCCGATTCCCCTTCTTTGAAACTCGCGTAGGCTGTCATCAGCCTCTCGGACCAGCGGCCGCGCTCACACACATTCTTGAACAGCTGTACAAACACAAAGGGCACTATGACAAAATGTTCACGTGTCAATGTTTTTTCCAGTACTGTACTGCAAAGGGAGATTTTTTTCATAGTGTACACCACGTGAGAGCATTTATAACCATGTTTAACTTGGTTAAACATGTAAAACTTCAGTAGCTAGTGAAAGCTTTACAATACTCTACAGTAGTGTTAAGAGGCAACCATATGATGCTTAGGCAGCCTGCCAGCAGAGGGCAGTGTCTAGAAAAAGAGCACCAGCTGTATGACCTGGCCTCACCTCCACAGCTGTATGGCAGGAGCGCATCACCCCTGTGCCGGTGGCGTGCATCTGGGCCAGGTTATAAAAGGCCAGGATGTGGCCTGCCTGGGACGCCAGGTTGAAGTACTTCAGGGCCTGCTTGTAGTCGCGCTTCACCCCTATGCCACCTGGGAGGGAGGAGGAGTGGAAATGTGAGAATGCTGCATGTGTCCAGCTTACAGCAGCACACGCAGCTCAGCAAAGCAGTTCTTCCAGTCAAAAACAGACACGCAAACTCAAAAACAGAGTGAAACTGGCTTGAGCTCACATCAGTTATGCCACCGGCGCACAGGAAAGACGGATTTGCAAGTAGTGAAATTAGGCAATGTCAGACAAAATGAGAGTACCGGAGCAGTTTCATCTAGTCCTCTACTCCTCCAGTGAAGACAGGAAGAGTGACTCACTGTAGTACATGGTGCCTAACTGCAGCTGTCCGTCAACCCAGCCCTGCTCTGCGGCCTTCTGGAAGTACTTCAGCGCCAGGTCGTAATTCTGAGGACATAAACATGCAATCACATACTAATACCATTCAGGATAAAGTAAAACACATTTCCTCTGAGTGGTATTGATGATTTTCAACTACCAGGACACTTACCACAGGGACCCCTCTCCCATACAGATAAGCCATGCCCAGGCCACTCTGACCCACTGGGTTGCCCTGACAACAGAGGATGTGACAGCATAGTTTACCATTTCAAACTGTGAACGCAAGCTCATTAAATCAAGTGAGCTGCATTACAGTCGATACAGTTCAGAGCAGGCAGCTGAGAGGGGCTGCGATGAGACTCACCAGTTCGGCCGCCTTCTTGAAGTACTGTAGAGCCGTGTCGTTGTTCTGCGGCACGGCCTCACTGCCCTCCGAGTACATCTGGGGATGACATCACCGTTTACAGAGCTGCACCTTCCTCAGCAAGAGGGAAACACTAAGGTGCAGTAACAGAAGCACAAACCTTGCCGAGGAAGGCCATGGCGTGAGTGTTCCCTGCATTGGCTGCCTGGTTGAAGTACTCAAAGGCCCTCTGGAGAGGAAACACACGCGTGACTCATCACTCCATATCGACAGTGGACAGCACAGTCCACAGTCTCTTCCACTCACCTGGTGGTTCTGCTCCACTCCACGTCCCCCGTGCAGGTGCAGCTGTCCAAGACCCACCTGGAGGGAGACAGCGATACGGATTTCAGCAAAAAGGACGCTGATCCCATCCGCAGACACTAGGTGAACTCAGGAGAACTTAGGGGGTGGATGGATGTTGCAGACAGGGGAAATGTCCCGGGCCAGTTTAACAGCATCCAGGTGAGGGTCTCACCTGCGCCTGCACGTCCCCCTTCTCCGCCAGGAACTGGTAGTACTGGAGGAGGTCCTCCTCCAGCATCCCGCTGGACGTCCCGGGGTTCTCCACCTCGTCCAGCAGCCGCACCCTCTGCACCACGCTGCCGCCAGTCAGGGAGATGTCACTGGCCACTGCAAACACACACATACTGTCTGCATCCCAAGTGCTTAAGAATAGGCTCATGCACTGTTCACATTTAAGCCTCATCACTAACGACTGTGATCTAATGACCGTCTGTATCGTGGGCACTTATGAACTATTCTTAAAGCTACATAAAGAATTTAAATACCAAATGGAATGTGGTGGATGCTCACAGAATTGCATAATGCACCCTGTGTGTAACACATGATGCTATATGAGATGGGTGCATGGTGTCTGGTTTATATCTATCACACAATTTCACACAAAAAACTGACAGTGGCCTGAAGTGCACCGGGCATCGTACCGTGGTTTGCCACCAGTCTGTAGTGCGTCAGCGCAGACTCACAACTCTGAGGCACCCCGACGCCTCCCCAGTATCTGTAACCCTGTAAAGAGCAAAGAAAAGAGGACAGTCTTTTGTCAAGCTTTAAATGAGGAAAGAACAACCAACACCAATCAGGAGGGTGACAAGGATTGAGGCTTCTGGATACCATTAGAGCAGAAAGGTCCGTTCAGTGATCTCATAGCTGCATGTCAAAATTGCAAATCCAATATATATATATATTTCTGAAAGCTTAAAAAAAATCACCAGAATCATGTGAGCCACTAGGTTTCCACCCAAGGCCCCGAAGGTGTAGTACACCAGTGCCTGTGAAGAAAGAAGAAACAAGCCTATCAGAGAGCGAGACACCTAACTGGCAGTTCTGTATATTTGAAGAGGTTTTAGTAAATATGCAGTAGAGAGTCTGCATACCTTTGCCTGGCTTGAATTCACTCCTAGCCCAGAGGCATAAAGGAAGCCAAGAGCCTGATGGGAGCAAGGAAACAATATCTCACAAACAGACAGAATTTAGCATCTGACAGCACTCAAGAGCTTTTGGGAGAAGAAGGTGCCTGCAGAGCTTTTGGGTGACATGCTGATTTTGGTGTTGAATGACATGTACCGTTTGAGCTTTGGGGGAGCCCTCCACCGCCAGCTTCTCAAACATGTCCTTGGCTTGTCGGATGTTCTGGGTCAGGTAGTCTCCGAAGAGCATGGCATACGCCACCCTCTCCATAGCCTTGGTGTGACCCATTCCAGCTGCTTTCATCAGTGTCTTATACTCTCTAAAAGGAAAAAGCCCCATACACACATTGAGCACAGACATATTACACAAACATATTCCATCTCAGCATCCTACAAACCTTTAAAATTGTGCTCCACAGGTTGAATATGCAATCCTGCTGATAATTCAAAGCCCCTCATTTTTCTGCAGCAATTACAAAACTCAAGTCCCTACAGTATGCTGCACTGACATCTTACATCATTTATGACATCATCTTACACATGATCCACCAGCTGGCCAATCATTATAATCTACCACAAATACCCAGACAGAAGGAGTGGAGCACTGGTGGCACAGAAAGGAGCAGGGTATACAGACACAGCCAGAAGAGGAAAAGGGAAGACAGCACCCACTCTTTCTTCAGCCTCTTCTTGCTGGTTCCATTGATGATCTCGACGGCCTTCTGATACAGCTCTTCTGCCTCCTCAGCCTGCCGCCTCTGCTCAGCCTGTTCCTCCGCTACAGTTCACAGGAACACAACAGCTCTTCACTGACTCTGGTGGGGACTTTGCTAGGGCAGATATTTGTGGTATAAGGACAGACAGAGTGCCTATCCAGTTTGTGATAATAACATTGGTCTTTGCTTTGTGTCCCCACAGTGACATGCTGATTGTCACCAATTGCAAGTCACAGACAAGCCTGATGCAAGTACTGCCTCATGCAAGAAGACATCCTCCATTTTTGTGAGGTAGTGTGGACAACATTTTGTACTGTAACTTGACCTCAGTTCCGCATTGATCATTTAGATTAGGTTACTTTGCAAGTGTTTTCCTGATCAGAAATAATACAGACATAGAATAACTATTTGTAAATGTGAGTAACTTCACGTTTGTACACTGTATGTATTCTTTGTGGAGTTCTAAAGAAAAAAGCAGAGAAATTAACACAGAACTTTTGAATACTGTTTATTCAATTTGCTGAGTTCACAAAAGGCCTTAATCCTGAAATTTGTAAGACAGTGACCCAGTATTTCTATTCAATTCTTGCAATTCAATGGCAATTGTGCATGCTAAAAGCAGGAGGATGCAATGAGAGTCATATCTCTGGATGACCACCTGTTTTCATGTCATAACTGAATCAAGTGTGCTTACTTTCACAGAAGCCCCATCTCTTGTCACTGTCGTAGTTGTAGGTAGTGGCACACCACAGTCTGCCATCACCCCGTCCCTCTGTAGTGCACTCTGAATACTCCTTCCCCAAAAAGAGGAAGGGGAAGAGGCAGCGCTCCCCAGCTGATGTGCCTCCAACCACCACAGGAACTGCATCAAACCAAGAAAACAGGAGAAAAGAGATGCACTGTAACATGACCTTCACAGGAGGTATTGTTCAGTAGATTATAGGGATGGAAAGAATATACTGGGTCTGATACACAGTGAGTAAGGCAGTTAGGAATTATCATTTAGGCCCTGTCCACACTTACACGGGTATATTTAAAAACGTAGCTTTTTCTATGTGTTTTGGCCTTTCGTCCACACGCAAACGCCGTTTTAGGTCACTGAAAACGGATCTTTTGCAAAACGCCTTCCAGGGTGAAGATTTTCAGAAACACCATTTTCAGTGTTCACATGCAGACAGGAGTCAGGGAGGGAGAGGCAGACAGGGAGTTTTTGGCTTGTGACGTCAGAGTGTGCGCCGTAGTAACTTTTTTTCAGGCTTCTGATTGGCCAACATGGCTTTACGGTTAGGGTTATATCGTCGCCTGTTGGTTTGGCATGCTCCTGACAGTGTGTTTGCGTTTTCGTGTGGACGAGAGATTTTTTTAAGAACGAAGGAGGGAAAACCCCCGTTTTCAAAAATATCCGTGTACGTGTGGACATGGCCTTAGAGTGGGTGTTTTTTTTCTTTTCGCCTGCAACAATGAAACTATGGTTTCACACTTGAACAGTTTTGCTTGATACGTGGCAAAGAAAACAGGTGTTCAGGAAATCAAAACTGATTAACATCGCTTTTATGTTCAGTTGAAAATGTAAGAAGAGAAGGACAACATGAAGCAAACTAAAAATAAAACAGTGATTAGTAAAGGAATTGATAGGGAACATCAGAAAGAAAGACATGGAATCAGAGCTTTTGAATACCATAACAAACATTTTCTGTCATTTAATGGAATTCCAAGAAGTGTGAACACAGCATTTGGTGATATATACAGATTTCCAAAGACTCCTGTGCAAAAAGTGCAGTCTAAAGCAACACAGTGAGTGTTTTTCATTTGTGAGAAAGACTCCAAGTTTACTCTGTTATGTAAGTGTACAAGACACAGTGAACTGAACTGTTCCTTGTCAGCATTTTGTATTATTTCAAGCACCTTTTAGAAAACATGGGCATGCCGAAAGTGCTCAAGTTTAACATGCGTGTTACCAACCGTCCTTTGGCTTCTCATCTTTAGGAGCAGGCTGAGAAGGGAGCTCCTCCTTCTCCACCCCTTCCATGATGCCGTCTGACTCTTTCTGGGTGTCCTCACTCTGCCCCTTGTCCTGGGACAAATCTTCCCTGGTGAACACCTGCCCAGCCACGATCCTTGTCCCCACTGGTAGGCCTACCTCCTCATCCTCTTCGCTCTGACTGTTAAACGACTACAGAGCAAATCCACAGTGGATGCCATTGAAAACACAAACAAAAACTATCATAGTAAGAATCTTTTGAGAATACCAAATCTAAGAATCCCCTTGGAAATCAACACTATTTCATAGACATAGTAGCCCACTCTATTTAGAAGAGAAACACACAAGAGACATCATCTCTTACTAAAACTTGAAAGAAATTTTGGTGAGCTTTATGCTAATGGAAGGGATCCTCCTCTTAGCAATGTGATTAGTAAAAATGAAAATATTTTTCAACTGATTTAACCTAATTTTACTGTTTTAACTTACTTATTATTCCATGCAATTTCACTTCGAAGCAATAATTAAGAACTACATATAATTCATTAAATTTCGATTCGGTGAGACATAAAGAAAACTGTCACTCTTATAAGAATATTATTAGAAGTGTATTCCTTTCAATTCACATTATTGAAATTTCCATATATTTACATGAAAAATATGTACAACTTTCATATTCTGACAGGACCAATGAGAACAGATTTATATCAAAAGCACACTATTGTTCATATCACCATCCCCTGCCACTGGCTGAGCACCTGCTGGTCTATGATGTCTTAAGAACTAGCCAGAGCAATGTCTAGCAAGGTGTTGCATTCCACTTACTGCTGATTCCCAGTTAGAAAGCAGTTCTGCCCTTCTTCACTCTACCCTGGATTTACTCACTCATGATATTTTATGGGAGTAGGGTGTACACATTCACCACTACACAACAATTATATCTATCCTATATTAAAGACATCCTTCACCTTCTGTCCCTGGAAACAAAAGCATGCAAACTTGGTGATAACACGCTCGTTTCCTATGCACCATATCACATTTATCACATCTGTTTTGGTAAAAGGAGCGAAGAAAAAGGATAAAGATAAGGATGTTTTATTGTCATTCCAGGACATGTTGTGCATGACAGGGAACAAAATGAGGTACTCAGGTCCCGGTTTGGAATAGTAATAATAATAACAATAAAAGTGTTGAAACAAGAAGATTCTCCATCTGGCACAGTAGTTATCATTCTGGAGACACAGCCATGTGAAACAACCCAGATTCTTAAAGTATTGGACAAACTTGCTGATCCACTGCTAAATTCTATTTCCTGAAACGTTTACAGTGTATATTATTGAACACGAGTAATATTGATTGTAATACTGAATTTAGTAAGGATGTGAATACAAGTCTATTTGCACATGCGTTATACGTATTAACGTATGTATTTTTTGTGCATAATTAGATGGATACGATATAAATGGATAACATAAAAATGACTAATGACATAACCAAGAGGTGATTACTGCCAAAGAAGCACACACATCATGACAAACACTAATGTGAATATTAAGGAGACTGTATTACCTTGCCTTCAGGTGTATCATTCGGCTCTTCCACGTCTGCAAATATTAAGGAAAAACAAAATTATTTCATTACAATCACTGGAAACACGCTGAGTCTTTAGCAACAAAATATTCGAGTTGTCTACCTTAGCTAATGTACGTAAACATACCTCCCAAGCCGAAGTAGTTCAGGCTCTAGCCAGCTAGATAAATAACACTGTTGTTGTACTTATCTTGTCAGACGTTAGCGATATTAGCAGACTGGAGCATCTCCATTGTTGTTAGAGTGCATTAGCTAGCAAGTTACATGTTGTGTTCAACGTCATATAATACGGTTAGACAGCTACTCAATATGCTAGGAATACTAGTTAGCTACTTACCAGCTGTTACTCCGCGTGACACGACCAACAGTGAAAACAGAAGCCACATATTCACAGTCATGTTTCAAATGCCTTTTGTTGCTGTTATTGCTTGACACGTCCGATTAGTCTTAATACTTCACTCGAAGTAAAAATGCTATCCGTCATTTGCTAAAAACATACAAAAGAGTTTAACCGCTAGCTAGCAAGTATTGGTAAATAATTTTGCTGCTGACGACACGCAGAGTTCATTTCAATCTCACATGCCCAGACAGCTAACTGGCAGTTAGCTAACTAACTATGCTGCTTGCAATACAGAAGTCTGCGTTTGTGACCGCTTGCTGACACCGCTCTTTGATCAAATCAAGCAGCTCTCCCAGCCTTATAGCCTGTTACATAAATACTTCACCTACAGCGGCTGTGATATTACTAATCGGCTTAATAGTAGCTAGCTTTCCAGTTTCATCATCAGACACCCACTGACCCTCGACCAACACTTCCAACCTCTTCCCATTGACCAATCCTCACTTGCCATGAAGAACATCAACCAATTGTTGAGCTCGGCGATTACCACCGTCCAATAAGAAGCGCACACACAACGACATTATTTTACCTGCACTACGGAGAGATTGACCAAAACTACCACGTGTATGTCAAATCCTTATTAGCCAAGCGAGTACATGCGAACCAATTGATGCAGCACTTCACATGTACAGCAGTTTCCAAATGTAACTGAAGTTTGCCTTTCGAGCAAATGTGTTGTCTGGTTTAATTGTGCAAGACGAAATCGTTTGTGTATATACCCACACATGTATGTCTAATTAAGTTAACTATGTAAATAATTTGAACAGACATATGAAACTAGCTTGGTTTGCCACTTTCAGTAATATTACATTACAAAACTATCTTCATTTGCGATAAAAATGAATGATAACTGAATTAAGTAAAATGTTTTATTCAATGTTTTGGAACATATTTTTTATCAATTATTTGATATGCATGTTACTTGTCATAATGAAATGCGTCCTCTTAACATATTCAGCTCCCATTTTATTCGTTGATTAGTTAGCCAAATAATTGTCAATTGTTGAATGTGCATACTAGAAACAACCAATGCATGAGGCCGATCATAAAGCGTACACTTGTAAACACCTGCAACTCTCAACAATATACTTCACTGTCTAGCACAATTGTTTGTGAAAGTTAAATTTAGATTGTTAACATGCTTGAGGATTTTAAGATAATTTGGAGAAAACAACCAATTCTTCCTTTGGTGCATTTTACCCCCAATCCTAGTTACTTCCTGTTAAATGTAAACAAATGGAGGTTGAAACACCAGGCCGTAAAAATTCTCGGAAATGTAACCCAAAACAGGGATTTATGCCTTCGAAATGCCGGGACCGAAGAGAAAATACAGTGTTCGTTTCCCACCCGTAAGTAAATTCATTTTTATTTTAGTGTGAAAGTTTTTTTTAATGACAAGCGTGGACTTTTCAGCGGCAACTACTTCTTCTGTCTTCGGTTCACCTTTCCCTGTAAACACGATTTAATTCTGATGACTGCTGAGCGACAAAATAAAAAGGCAGCTCGATATCAGAGTGAAATTTTAAGCAATGAAGTGTGACGTTAGGGTTCAGGAGCTCTTGCATGAATATCATAGATCACGCAACACATTGGCTTGTGTACATTCAGCGGGCTATGCTGCAAAGTGCCTCGGCATACGTCTGCCAGGAGACTGCTCACCTTCCAAGTTCTCTTCCTTCAAATCCTCACCCTTTGTGTTTCAATCTCTTTAGGGTCGCATTAAGAAAATCATGCAGAGGGACACCGAGGTGGGAAGGATTGCGGCTGCCGTGCCTGTTATTATATGTATCCTTTACAGTCATATGTCAATGTGGCTCTGTTCAATCACATAATTTACTCATAGGATGAGGCTGCTTAACTGAAGACACACAGGTAATGCATACCAGGTGCATTCAACACATTCATTTACATTAGGCTTTTGATCTAGGCAAGGTAAAAGTGTCATATTTCTTACAATTCCTTAACCATAGAGAACAGCAAGAGCCCTTGAGATGTTTTTGAAGTTTCTCCTGACCAAGACCAGTCAGGTCACCCAGTCAAAGCACAGCAGGGTCATCTCAGTGGCCCATATGTGAGTATGTGTGTGCTCAAAGTATGGCTCTTTTTACATGACATTTTTATGTGTCACCATTTATGGAGGGCAAAGGTTCAAATTCCACATGAATGCAGTTCTTTATGGGTAATCCACAGGAAGCAGTGTATAGAGACAGAGAAGGTCTTTGACTTTCTGAGGGACCTCGTAGAGCAGGCTTCAGCCCAGTCCTCACTGGGAAAAGGAAAATGGCCAGCTCACAGGTGAGAAATCTCTGCTTCGGGAGCTCTGGGTGTCAAACTGACGCAGGTTCGAGCTGGAATCCTGATGACAAACACTGCAAACTCCACTACAGGATTGAAAAAAGACCACACTTCAAAAGGTTGAGATATTTTTTAATTGTTCTTTTGTAGAAAAAAATGGCAGGACATTTCTCTTAATGCAAAGCAGCATGAAGCAGCAGAAAGAATGAAGAGACCCAAAAATGACTCTTTGGACACTGCTGAGCTCTCAGATGTAGGTATTTGTTTTGGAGATGAATTGGGGAAACTGGGTAGTGCATCTGTTCTGTTTACATTTTTAATTGAGGCAGTATTTTTCCCTCTCTAGGATTCAGACTCAGAGCTGCTCATCTGTCTAGGAGCAAATCTCCAACACTATCACTGAATAAGTGGGCCTCCCGGCTTGAGTCAAGCCACAGACTCTCCTTCTCTTTTGCCCTGTGTTGAAAATTGTGAGAGTGAATTGTAGCATGACCTGACCATAGGGGGGAAGCATTGTGCATGATGTGATTTCCCCTTCTACAGTTTGGTCTGTTGTGCTGTTCAAATGCATGGCTTGCTGTCCATGACACCTTTGAAGTCCTGAGATCTATGAACTGCTATCCATCATACCCTTGAACTCCTCCTAGACATGGCGGATGTGTGTAAAGAGCCACCAACTCTACAGTATTCAAATTATTATTTTTATAAAAATCTTTGATATGTTATTTTTGTTTTAATTTATCATTCTATGAAATATTTTATTATTGTGTGAGTGACACAATGAAATTAAATTAATATGTGAAAATTAATCTATGAAATGAATTTTGTGTGACTGATTCAGTCTTAAGAAGAATGGCTTGAAATCCAAAGTGTATTGGGGGATATTTCAAGTTTTAAAACCCTTATTTTGAGGACAAAAATGATTCATGAGTTGTATTCTTAACATGAAAGGGGATACTCTTATTTCAGGCATATATTTTTGGTGTTTTTTGTGATTTAATTTTGAATGAAACTGTTAAATGCCATGTTTTTCTTTTGTGAATATGCATTTTTTTATGTTTATATAACCAGTTTTTTAAAATTGGTTTAGCATGTCATGGCTTGAGTTGAAGATTTTTTTTTTGGCATTGCTGAGTTTATAAAGATTTCTTAAACATCAGCATCACAGTGCACACTCATCACAAGATTGTTCGCTGTAAAAATACAGCTGCAGAACTGCTTGTGGATGCCTGTGGAATATTCCATTTAAACTCTCACCTCTTCTTTACCTGAGGACATTATTCAGTTAGTTCATTATGGGTCCCAGTTCCCAGCATTATGTACCACTTCGGACCACTGTACCACTTAATACTTTTTGTGAATATACGTAGATTTTTGCTATGTTCAGTTTTGCTGGCGTACATTTTAATTTCACAACAAACTAGTTGAAAGGATTTGAATAATTTCATTTCAAACTACCAATTTGTAAGTGAACTGATCATTTGTAAACTGTCATTTTTAGTGCTACTATTGGTTACAAAAAATATTTTAACGGATCAATTCATAGTGTACTGCTAAAAATGTTGTCAGACTAGATACTTGTCATTAATTTATGCCTCATACTGTATGTACTTGAGCATTATTTCATGCAAGACTGAAGGAATCTACATCATCTCAGCAAATTAAAATGTAAATATTTGCATGTAAATGGGCATGTCTGTCCAGCTACCACAAGTTGTCCAGAAGAGACTAAAAACTGGATGTTAAATAAAGTGTATTCCTCAAAGATGAAACACTGATGGTGTAAAATTCAGTTTACTGCTGTGACACACCTGAGAATAAAGGGAAATGACAGGTGCTGTGTAAGACAATATAAAAGTGACAGCTCAACCAGGATGAAAGGATGTTTTATTAGAAGAAATCCACAAGGGTTCATTTTGTCACAAAGAATATTTCAGAAGTTGAAAAGTGAAATAAATACATAAAATAGTCAACTACTGTGCGCTCTCAAAGACCACATACTCATTTCTTTGTACGTATATGTAAATGTACACCTTCTGTAGTCAACTGGAAAAGGTAACTAAATCCTCTGCACTACATGTAGAGTAAGTAGTCTGCATAGGAAATACGTTCACAATCACAAATCGGATTTTCATTTGGCTGACTTAAAGAATTAGTCAATTCTATTTAAATTTCCATTTTTTAATTTCTAGTTTTCGTTTTCTTGAAGCAAAACAAACCCATGGCCACAGTCCTGTTATTACAAATTACATAATTTATCCAAATTACATAAACACGATTTAAATTGGGCAAGATTCATAGTGCAAAACGCTGTCTTTTAAGTTAGACTTGATGCCCAGTTTTAACTTTGAGATCATTTTGAATATCAAACATGAACAGTACTTAGAAGGATGCCAAGGAGGAACCAGTGGTGCATCATTTAAAAAGCACAAAAGTAGTTCAGTAAAAATCATATTTATTCATAGCAACGTATGACATAATTTGTACACGTGACAACTGACTGAAAGCAAGCATAACCTTTTTACTAACCTTTTAAATACATAAATCAGAATTTAACAATGATTCAGTGGTTCAGAGCTTCGATTCCGTTTAACTCTCTTAATCTTCAGCCATGGACTCACAAAACCGGTCCAAAGTAAACTTTCCAAAGATTCAATCTTTCGCCCACAAAGGCACAGAATATTCATGTTGGGGGACTAAGAATAACTGTGCTAAAAACGAAAGCATTTAAACACGGATGAACTAGTGACAGAAACGTATCTCCTTTTTACATTTTTTTTGTTTCAAGTTCATATGTTGTACAACAGGAATACAAAAAGTGTCTTCAATAGAGCCGTGCTCCGTAACCAAAAGTCTGTTTGATGGCCTCAAAGTAATATCGCTGCCAGCCCTGTTTCGTCCTCTCCTCCTCGCTCACCGGCACGCCTTTACACTCTAGCTGCAGTTCTGTCTCGTTGCTGCGGTCCGAAAAGTTCAGAGTGACTGTCGCATAATGTTCTGGGAGGGAGGGGAAATGCATTAAATAAATCAAAGATTAGCCTGCTGGAAACTGAACATGTTCATCGCGTATTTGGCACGTACATTTTAGAGACCGAAAACTCTTCACAGTAAAGTGGCAAAATAAAGACAAATTAAACTGCTGAAATCAATGTCCAGAAGACAAAATGAAACACTGCTTACCAGAGGGCCAGGTGTTGTACCTCCACTTCATGACGATTTTTTGCTCTGAAACCTGCGATAAAGAAAAGAGGCCGGGTTAGATGTTTTCATGGATTAGTGGTGCTAGATAAGCATGAGAAAGTGCACCCTGCCCTTACCAGCTCCAGGAACTCTCCCGAAATATTCCCGTCCAGCATGCGGAGCTTCCCTCCCTTCTCTGCCTCCACCACAGCCGCTGCATGTGAAAACGCCTGCACCAACTGCACAACCAGAGGGAGAAAAAGTAGCAATACTGAGCAATCACTGAATGCAACTTGAAGAGTTATTTTTTCCATTTAAAACCACAGCAGAGTCAAGTTAGAAGTGCTCCCTTATTTTGTGCTGTGATCTTTCGCATGATTACACTGAACTTCATCTATGACTGACTAGAGCCATCACTGATGTGACAAGAGTCAAGCGCTTTTTTATATCCATGATATGCTGCAAAAGTAGACCACAGGAGAAAAAAGCATGTGAAATTAACAGGTAGATGGGAAAGACAGCTGGGAGGACTTATTGGAAATTGACATCATGGTTGTCCTTGGTATTAAAATGCAGCACGTCAAGTAATTAATGGTAAGTATTTACAAAATGTATGCACCCTGACTTCATTCTGAATTAAGGAAAAACAGAACCAGTCTTATGTAACAGTGGTAGAAGCTTAGCCCACTTTTGCAGAGATCTGAGGGTGTATGGTATTAGGATTTAAACAAACACGGATTCACTGCAATGAACCCACATGTTTCCTCGCTGCTTGAGCCACTGGCCCACTCACCTCCTGGGTGACAAAGACTCTGTAGAGCTCCTCAGGTGAGGTGAGGAAAGTCTCCCTCAGGCTGAACTTACAGGTGGGAATCTTCACCCCAGTGTTGGGTGGGGGTGCGGAGCTACCTGAGCTAATCTGTTTCAAGGGGCAGAAAAAAAAGACTTAAGAGTTCACTGTAATCATGATGGGAAATGTTTATAGGATGGAAATGATCGACCTGGGTTTAAACGTGATATGAATGGTATCATGACACTTTCTGTTCAGATTAATTTGAATCCACCTGTATAATAGGGGTCGACCGATACGGTTTTTTCATGGCTGATACGATAATGATTAACTGTGACAAAAAGAGGACGATAACTGATATTTCAGGCCGATATTTCAATGCTTTTCACATGTTTTTTTTCGATGTGAAAAGAAATAGGCTGTGACAACATGGACTTAATTACAAACCCTCTTTACTTAGTCATATGTTTTCAGGCATACATCACCACTATGAAAGTTATAGAGCAAAAAGATCAAATTAAAATTATTTCTCAAAGATAAAAATAAACAAAAAATTGCAATAACTAAAATGTGCATTGTAATATTGATGTTGTGGGTAAATTTCTCTATGGTTATCTTATTTTGGCTACGCAACAGATGCCTATCGCTATTTCAAAAGCATTCAATTATTGGATGAACGATGGCAATCACTGCGTAGGAAATAAAGCAAATTGATACATCATTTAGGCTGCATTTTCATCGTAAAGTATGAAATATCAAACCTTAAAACCAGCCTGTGCGTCCACGCTTTTTCTGAAGCTACGGCGAGATTCTATAGGAGCCCATTTGCTCATAAATAATTTATGCGAAAAATGGACAGCTCATACAAAAGTAGGGTACCCTGTGGAAGGACTCTGATAAAGTTAGCGAAAATACTGTGCAGTGCAAACTGTGTGCTGCAATTTTTTTATTTTAATAACTCGACTTCCATGATGATGGTGAGGCCAAATTAAGAAACATCAAAGCAGCAAACGGGTATTTTCAGCTTTGCCACGATTTTCCGACATACAGTGCAACCGCAAGCGAGCTGAAGTTTAATTTCGTGAACGGTTGCTTAAATGACGACTAATTCAGAAGGGCTGTGCTTTAGGGTAAATTTCTTTGAATGTTTCATTTGAAAAAATAAGTATACATTACTATATGTGCAGTGTCAAACTGTTGCAACTTATAGCATAAATGCACTAATTAGTCCTTATTACAAGCCATTATTTCTTTTATATTCCAAGCTTGTTTTTCGCTTAAGTGTAGACTACTTGTAGTGATAACAAAAGGTCCAATTAGCTTAGTGCAATTTGGTTAATGGCATGGTTTAAGCACAACGACCATTTTACTGGATACTTGCCTTCCATCCTTGTTTCCAGCAGCTGAAAACGTTTGATTTTCAAGGTCGGATAACGTTGTCTGTCTCGGCCAATGAGGGAATTTCGTGGAAAGAATGTTAGCCAATAGCATTTTTTGTGACAGAGGCGATGCGTCGGGATAGTACACGTGTTACTTTTAAAAGTTTTTTTTTTTTTTAATCAGGAATTTAGATAAAAAATATACCGATGACCGATAATCAAAAATTTGCAGATATCGGCCCCAATTATCTAACGACCCGATAATCAGTCGACCCCTACTGTATAATATTGCAAAGAGGACAGTAATTATAAAGTACCATCAAGTTTCAAGTGAAGAATCTACCCTGATATTCTAAGTCAAAATACAAGTCAACCATATTCACACAATACATGTTGCACTGCCATTGTAAAGTTAATATCTTATTTTGAGCCCATAAATATACATAGACTTTAACTTCACAAATTCACACAATACATGTTGCACTGCTATTGTAACGTTAATAGCTTATTTTGAGCCCATAAATATACATAGACTTTAACTTCACAAATAACAAAACATATATCACTAGTAGTTACCAACATTATATAACTTCAATTCCATTAGCACATTGCACCCATATATTAATAAGAAATATATTAATAAGAGTCAAAACATTACTCTCCAAATGCAGACTATTGACCATTTGCCTAACTGCATTTTGTTTTTCATCCACTGTTACAAAAAACGCATAGCTTATACACTAGCTTCTGAGCTCACACCAAAACATCACTTGGCACAAGGATTTGATATCAATCTAGGAGATGCTCTGGTTACCAAACATATTTCTGAATAAATATATAAGTGCATTATAATGTTATGACTTCAGCAAGACTACAGCAGATCCAGACAGATGAAATGCAGCAAGGAGCAATTTTAGGAATCACAAAACGCCTAATGGAACTAGAACCTGTCAGTACTTCGGCTCCCTAGCTGTTGTTTTTGTGTTTCTCCCTGCCTGTCAGTGTCGTCCATGTGCTTTTGTTTACAGTTCCCATGTGTTCCTGCCCTGCCCTGCTCTTTGCCCTGTCCCCGCCCACCTGATTTGCCGACCGTCTCCAACTGCCTGCCTGCCCACCTGCATTCCATCTCCTCGTTAGCCCTGCCTTTATCTACCCTGCTTGTCTCTGTCTCATTGCCAGTTTGTAACAAGTGCCTACCTGTTTCATACCCACCTGATTATTCGTTCGTGTTATTCCTGTGCTGACTTTCGCCTAACTTCTGACTTCGTCCCTGCCCGCTGCCCTGCCTTGGTTGCCTGCTCTACCTGCCTGCCCAGTCTGACCCAGCCTGCTCCCAGTTTCGATCCCTGGTCCTCACTTGTTCTGCCTCGGACTGTCTTTCTGGTTTTGACCCTGCCTGTTCTGCCATTACAAACCTGCTCTGTGATTCCCCATTCCAATAAAGTCTCTTGGAACCTGATTACGCCTGGTCTGTGTGTGAGTCCGTGCCTGTGCCCTGACAGAACCATTTACACTGATTGTGCAGGGTCAACGCTGCTGATCAGGATTACATTTATTTTAAACAACATCTGAATTTATACATTTTATCAATAAGTGTGCTATGAAATTGTTCTGAAAATGCAAGAGATTAAGGTTCATGATGGCAAGCTATGAAGCTTTTTAGTTTTCAAAATGTTTCAAATTAGCCAACATTAGGTAGACAGTTACAGAGTATCACTGCTTGCACATTTTTCTTGGCCAGCAAACTTGCTTGCTTTCTGCTTCTTTGGCCAACACTCAAATCACTTCATGAATGATATGGCACATTATAGTACTAACTGTTTAAAATCAAGTCTATAAATTTTTCCAAAAATGAAAAAAATGACTATAGGATTACCGTTTGCACTGTGTGACAGTGAAGCCTAGTTTTTTGCCCTACCTTGTTACTTAATTAATATTTTAAAGAGGTGCAACCATACCTACTTTGGTATTAAAAATGTTCTGTATTAAGGTAGGAAACATACATATTCAGTTTGATTCTAGAATTTATTATAATACACTATTCCTTCATTGTGGTTATACATCAGCCTCTTTGCTGAAGGTGATATATATCCACACGTACCTGGGTTTTGTCCACTTTGGCCTTGGACTGTGACGGCTGCTGCTGCTTGCTCACACCATTGGCCGTGGGCAGGATCATGCCTTGAGTGAACTCTGAAACAAAGCCACTCCACAATAATTCCCGTGCTGACGATGTGCAGTTATTCAATAAACTGTGACAAAATGCAAGCAAATTGAGTATCTGCCTTATAGTTTTACTGCCAGACACTGGAGGTGACCTCACCTGTTTTGAGGTAACCCACGTAGCTCCCCAGGGCAGCTCGGACTTTACTGGCACCTTCCTTCTTCATGACTGCCACGAGAGGCGTTTCAGGCTCGTCTTTAGAAAGCGTCACATTTATCTGGCCAAAACCATACAGGACCATTTTAATTTTCATGTTGTGCAGTTAGGCAACAACAACAGGCTTTTAAGACTCCATAAACATGCAGTGTTGTAGTATTTCTCACTGTTAACCATGAATAAATACACTCCTGCTGAAACTTACATCTAGGTCCTCCATGTCATTTTCATCTGAGAGGTTTGGAACTTCAATGTGTCCCTTGTGTTTGACTCCATTTTTTGATGTTCCTGTGATGAAGAGAAACCCCAGGATACTTCTCACATGCTGTAGGCAGAATCAATGGCTCCTCAGTGGACCTTGTTACATTGTCAGAGGGGGCTTCTTTCACACAATGAAACACTGCCCCCCCATCACCATGGAAACTAGGCCTAAAAGAGTCAGTCAAAACAATACAGTGCCCCGATGTTTCCCCCTGACATTAGCAGCACCTCTACATCTATCCACCTGTTTTTGAGTGAATAAACTTGCAAATCAGCCATCAGTGATGACAACTCTCATACATTTACTTTTGGATGTGCACTGAAAACGAAAACTATTGGTCTGTTTCTGAATTAATTTTACAAATTAGTCAAACTAGAGACAGATAAGTAGGAATTTCAAATTAAAGGCGATGGAATGGCAGAGATGACACAAATGAGGGTTCTCCCAATATCTTTAAATGAACAAAATTCCCTCCCATCAAGCACATGCTTCCTTTCCATATATTGGAGCTCCAAGCCTGGGTTAATGAGTATTGTTGTTTTTATGAACCCACCTTTCCATTTGGCTTTGATGCTCCACTCATAGAAGAAGATGAGCTTTCCTTTGCGGTTGTTGATAGAGGCCTCCCCTTCCAGCTTGCTGACCTCCGTGACCTCACAGCTGCCCTCATCGCTCTCCACGCGAACCCCCAGCAGCAGCTCCTTCAGCTTGTCTGATGACCAGTTTGTGGCATCACGCTCCGTCCTTCAGGACACAACCAGGTAAAGTGAGTGAGAGACTACAATGGATACAGACATTGAAAGGAAACTGGAAGAGCAGATGACTGCACAAAGAATGTTATCCTCGGTAGACGTAGAACTGGTCAACCTGGCAATAAAACACAGAAATCCTTCATATAAATAGGATGGATAAAAAAGCTCAAGAATTCTATGACTTAAAAGACAGGCTACAGATCAGATGCAACAGGACACAACATGAATCTCCGGAATCCATGCAACTTGTTCTTCCATTCTTTTAGCCTAACTGTGTTGTGAAGATAATATGTAACAACAGTTATCCCTGAATAGATGCATTTGGTCGTTCTTGTTTGAGCTGAATCTACTGTATAATAAAAATACTGAATGGAATGCCAATATCATTAACTGTGGTAAATTTCAGGGCACTGATATCATGGCAATATGGAATTATCTCGCAAGAGCATTCTACTTTTGTCTTCATATGCACTTCTAATTGTGCAATAAATTCCTGCTCTCCATGAGCATACAGTACAGTAATACGCTCCATCTGCTTGTCCATGTTTGCCAGCGGCATGCTGCCCAATTCAATTTACCATACTGTCCTCAAGGTTTCAAAGATTGCCACAACATCGAAATTTCTTTGAGGATGGAATTCAGAGAGGTAACACATTTTAAGACAGGTTATTTTCAAAATATGCTGTGGACACACACTGAAGGGATGCTCTTTGCAGCAAATACCAGTCACTATTTACTCATCTGCTGTTTCACTTGCTGTAAGACAAAATAATGAACTTAAGATTTGTCCAATTTCCATGACTTTGTAAGAACAAAGGAATATATCTACTCTCTGGGACCTTCTATGAGTTTCCAGGCTGAAAATACTGCCAAAAGATTTTTGAAGACTGTGGGAATCCTGATTTTGTCTAAAATTTAACGTAAGTGCCCTGCTAATGGTGCTATTGGAGATGTACCTGTGATCTTCATTGATACTGGACTTTATTTAACAGCAATTACCATTTTCCTGGGTTAACAATGTTATATGATTTTGGTTGTAATTGTATCCTTAAACTGAAAGACTAAAATATTCAACGCACGTGTGCAGTAGTAGTGATGCAAGGACTGGAATTAGCAAATCAGATAATTATATGGCCAGGTAGAGAGGCAGTTTTGGCAGGACAACAGGATCAACAGATGCATACTCCCTTTTATTCAACGAATGCTACAGAAACTTAATTGATAATGCCAATTAATGACATTTGATTTGTCAGAACCTCCGCATGAAAGAACCTCAGGGAGTCGATCGTTTCACCAGCTTCTGAAAGGTCCAGCGGGAGGGGTGCCCTCTGTAGGCTATGACCACCTGATACATCACTATTCTTCCCCTTTGATGCCTTACAGAGGTGTAGCGTTAACGACACTGCTTTTTGCTTGCTGTAACTTGACACTTCTGAGCCCCAGTCCTGCTTTGAATATGGCTAAGAAGGAAGCGATCCGAATGGACATCCCTGGTACTGTAGCTAACTAAGTTAGCTAATGTTCAAACATTAGTTCATTTTTCATGCAGAAGCTGAAACCCGGCATTAACTGAGGCTAGCCATTTTGCCACATCCCTGGGGATCATCCAGTAAAAATAAGTTATTATAAACCAGCAAGCATCCGAAATCAAATGGTCCATTAAGGGTCCCTCAGATTTCAATAAACCACATGCACATGTTTCCTACTAAGGCTAGCTTGCTATTGGCTATCTTGCTAAGTTATACAACTACAATATTTTTGATAATCGCGTTAACTATCAAGATGGCATTTTCAAAACCCTTTACTGGATAATCACCTTTAAATATCACGATGGCAGTCACTGTGATATTGTGTGCCATTTCTTACCAGTGCCAGTTGTTGACATTCGTCGCATCGGCTCTTTCCTCCACAATCCAGCGAGGGTCCCCTTCTCCCCACTTAGCCATGGTCGTGCAAACCGGTAAAATGGCAAAACCAGACAGAAAAATGGTACCGACTGTAGCTAACCACCTAGCTATGATCACACCAAAAATAACGTGACTGACTGCACAGACCGCTTATTTTAAAATTATCTGCCAGTCCGCTGCCGCCGGTCAGCCGGTTCCCGTTGGTCTATCGAAATACTTTTTCTAGAATACTCTCGACCGCTTTTCACTCTACCCGTAGAAATTACTGGAAACGGAAATGTGTCTTCAATCGAGTGTCACATGAAAATATATCCCCCCTCCAAACTCAACAGCGCCCACAAAGATCCCATGCTAGCTAGCTAACCATGAAACTAAACATGTTTAATTTATATTCATGCTTATGAAAAACTCGAGCAACGCAAAATTTTCTGAAAGGTTAACAGGCTATCTCATGGTACATGTGGCTCGCTAAATATGCACATCTTATTTACCCAGTTACCTAGTTACGTAGTCAAGGTGTACTTGACTAAGTAGCTCCATAGTAAACATTTAAACCCAGCAAACGTCAGCAGGATAAAGTTGTACTGCAAATAAACCGGCAATCCCATCGATCCGAATAATTCCCCAGCATGTTTCGATTCAATTTTCATTGGACGTTTCTTGACAGCTTCTGACATCCTACAACATTACTACAACTACAAATCGTTTTATGCTATAATGCAAAACACGGAAGTCCCGCAGAAAGCTGTTTGGGATTTGTCGTTTCATTATATTCTTCCGCCCTCTTTAGTAAATATTGGTGTGTTTAAAAAGTACTACATCTCCCAGACGGAATGAAAAATGTCATGTGACTCCGGATCCTTTAGTCTGACGAGTGTTTAGCTCAAGGTAAGGAGGGAGTCTTTTTCTGCCCAAATATAGCCTACAAAATAACTTAAGGAATGATAAACTGAGTGACCATTCAGGTGTGGTTTGTCGAACCTGTTTTCCATAAAAATATAATTTATACACGTTTGTGTAGATAACAGTTCTAATATATAGCTTGCTAAGTAGATAGCCTGCCACCCCAATCTCAGAAATGAAATGTCATATTGTTGTTTAGGACCTGAACATCTGTACGCTAACAGCTGTTTGCTGAGACTAGTTAAGATAGTCTAGCTAGGTATCAGTTAAATGTTTTGAAAATATAGTTGAAATGATTTCCTTGAGCATTTCGTGTGTGTGTGTGTGTGTGTGTTTTTAATACCGATCTGTCAGTCCAAATCTGGCAGTTCCTGATTTCAGTAGGTACCTTGTTAGCGTGTTACTTTTGTCGAGCTGTATTTGATGCTCATGTTATTATAAGTGGTACACTTCATTCATTTACTTATTAAGCAAATGCTAAATACTTCTCCAGTCTTTAATAAACAGTATTTGTGTCATAGGCGTAGATTTAGGTAGGGATGATAGGGACAGCGGTGGAAAACCCCGGCTTCAGAAAATAAAAGTCCTACCATGTATTTGTTCTAGCCATTCACTAAACAAGGTGATTTCACTAATTAGCTACTCTACCTGGCTGAAGAGTTGTGCTAATTAAATTCAGCTGGTGTAGTCCATGGGTGGAACAAATACGTGGCAGGACTTTTACTTTCTGAAGCGGGGGTTTTCCACCGCTGTCTCTACCATCCCTACCTAAATCTACGCCTATGATTTGTGTATGCGCTGACAGTAATGAAATGAAATAAACAGAAAATGCAAATGGTTTATTAATTTCCTTGCAGATGACAAGGAGTAAACCGGACGAGGAAGAATACTGGCACAGTTCGAAATTTAGAGCCTTCACGTTTGATGACGACGATGACGAATTTTCTAGCGTATGACACACTGCCTGAGACAAATTACATTTCTGTTTACAGTGGCATATTCCTTCAGATGCCAAAGAGTGTCATGTAATATTAAATGGAGACCAGTTTTTAACAGTTTATATGCAGGCACTTGTGTGGCATCAATGAACGAATAACCATTTCATTTTAAATTGTTCGCATTTTCAACGCATGTCCTCCATTGACCATAATCTGCGCTCCATTGTCCTTTTAGCTAAAGGAGTCTAAACGGGCTGTTAATAGTATCCGTCTGGATGATGACGACGATGAAGATGACGTGGAAAAGGTCAGCTGGAGTGGAGAGCCTGTTGGAAGTATGCAGTCACTTGTTAATAGGGATATATCCTTTCCCCATAATCACAAGCACTGTGACTGAGGATCATGCAGCATGTTTTGAGGCATTGTCTGGTTGTCCGCTTGTAGGTATCTCCTGGTCTATTAAAGAGACAGCATCTAGCGCCCACTCGGCAGGGCAGGTGCGGGATCAGGGATTTCCCAAAATTGACACTGCTCCTTCATTGAGCAAACAGGGCTCCAGTTACTCCTTAAGCTCCTTTTTCAAAGGTACAGTACATCGTCCTCTGTTGTTGGGCTAGACATTTTGACAAGCAATTTTACATCTAAAATTAGAACCACATTAGAAGCTTAAAACCTATATAAACTGGAAATTATAACATATTTTTTTTAATCTATCCTGTTCTCATAATTCCTGACTCCTTTTGTAACGAGGCTTGATTTGTGCTTGTTTCTGCCACTCTGTTGTTGGCCTTGAGACGTGAGAATAAATTCAGCATAAATAAACATATTTTAATATGTTTGACATATTTTATGTGTTAAAATATATTTTAAACATATGTTAATTGAATTAGTCCATATCTAACTGGGGGTGATTTTTTTTAGGAAGGAGCAAAACTGGGAGCTTCCAGTCCTTTTCAGAATGTGGGTATGATTGTCACTGCACACATACATACGTACACACATATATTAATACATGTATACACCCGTTGCAGATGTCTTAATTTTATTTTCAACTTAATTTTTTCTTAAATTGCATAGCTTTCAGTGAAGTGCCCTCCAGAAGTTTTGCACCTGAGCTGCGGAAGCCAAAATCAGAAAACAAGGTAAATATATCCAATATGCAATGTCAGGCTAACATATTAATGTGTACATCACATCCAGCGTGTGAGTCCATGAGACCTTGAAATTTGGGTATCTTTATAACATTATATTGTAAGATGTTACTTTCTGATATGAAACAGTAACGTTATTGTAACATTTGCGTTATATTATTACACAAGTGGAAGTGTATTTATACAGGTGTGTTATCTGTCAGTTGCAGCAGGGAGTGTATGTTTTTTATTTCGTCACTGTCCTCGGTAGAAGATCCAATCAGGAAGAATAGATCCAGTTGCGATTTTGGAATCAAAATTCAGTCTTGGGATCTATTAATTATGTTGCTACTATTGTGACAGGACTATCTCAGTGACTGGACTCCAATAGAGACAGTGAAGAGGATGCGGCGAGGGAAGGTAGGAAGTCATTTTTCTGCACAGACATTGCAACCCTTGTCAGGCCAAGCACCTGTTCATATAACCTAGAAGTGTCACGGGCTCATCAAAATGCACACCTGTATAAGTGTGGTACAATCATTCACTCTATAGCTGTTACAGTCATTCCAAAGTATAGTAAATAATTGTTAAATATTAACTTGGCTAATTCCTCAGACCAGTTAATTTTCACACAGATTTTTAATTGACAATCAGATGCCTGTGATATGGGATTTGATTTCAACAATATGATGATATAGTATAAAAATCAGGCAATAAGTGTTTGCAAGGGTTTAATATGTAAGATTGTAGGTGAGGTCCAGAGCTATCCCAAAGCCCATAAGTGCCCCTTTGAGAATGTGTATGTTTTTCCTGTTGTACTCCATATTGATTTCTTATTACTTTCTGTGGCTCCAGTGTATTGCAGTTGTTCTTTCAGTCTGCTTGCTCTGTTTGTATGGTGATTGTTCTGTTAAAGGTATACTCCTTGGAGACATTCCGATCCTTGAAGGACAAGCTGCTGCTACTGGATGAAGCAGTTAATGCACTCGATGGAAATGTCATTACTGCGGTATGGTCTGAGGGCTTATTTTTTTATTATTGAGAATATAGTTTTATTTTATATGTTCACTGATATATTGTATACTAATAGAGCAAGAACTTGTCTTTGCAGGTTTTAATCTATTTGAAGAAGTCTTTAAGTAAAGGTGAGAATTTCCCCCTCTTTTTGTGGTCACTGGTATGGTTACTTTCTGTGATCATTTGTTTTTGTTAATGTATTAGCTAATTTGGATGTATAGAAGTTGTACTACTTTTATTTATATGTGTTTATTTTAAATAACCTTCTTCATTTTTTACTTATTAACTTGTCACATTACAGAAATCCTCTCAAGAGAATTGATGTCGAGGGAAATAGCTCTCCGCCACTATATTCACTATTTGAAGGAAGTTGGAGAACAGAAGTTACTATTAGATCTTCTCAAGTAAGTTAGGATTTCATTAGTTAATTATAAAATCCCTGTGATGAATAAATTCATCCTGTGATGAAAAAAACATTCTAAGTATTAATGGAATGTGTTGGGTCAAATTAGTATGCCATTCATATGTTTAGTAGGATTTGAATTTATTATTAAATTAACAATTACCATCTTAATTCCTACTTTCACAAATTGTCCTGATAGTGACACTGTGTAGAAATCGTGAGTGCCACTGATGTAGCTGTGCAGGTGCAGAACAGTACAAATTTGTTGTAATTGTTTTCGGGTTTGATCTGTCCATACGCTTTCTCAGATAATTGAAATAAAACCCTGCTCTGGTGTGTTTGTTTCCAGGTCTCTCGGCAGGGTGGAAGATATGGCAGTATGTACCTACATAAACATCTAAATATACTGCACATTTGAGCCTCACTTGTTGTGGCTGTTATCTCTCAAGCTGCCTGGTAATGGACCTTCAGATGAGTCCTCATGCGTTCATTTTAATTTCCAGCTCTTGCAGTACAGAGATCATCTCGGCATCAAAGACGAAGGGCGAAGAAAGGAGTTCTTGAAAAACTGCATCAGGTATGCGCGCATACAGTATTTATGCAAGTGTGGTGTAGAGGTAAGGAGCAAGGTAGTAACCAAGCTAGTAACCAAAAGTTTGTTGATTCACTTACCTGCTGTTCCACTGCTGTTGTACCCTTGGCCAAGGTACTTAATCCACAATTGCCTCAGCAAATATCCAGCTGTATAAATTGATAAATTTGTTACCTTTGTAAGCAGTTCTGGATAAGTGTAAATAAGTTTAGATATCTGCTAAATGTAATATAATAATGTAATGGAAGGTTGAAATGGCTGTAACTCAGACCTCTGCTCAGTGTGTCATTGCATGAAGGCTGAGTGAGAAATGTCTCTGTCTTTGTGTTAGTCTCCCTTTCTCTCCAGATGATGCAGCTCATGTCCAAGACCACTACACTCTATTAGAAAGACAGATCATCATAGAGGTGAGGCAGTGCCCGCATGTTTGATTAGTGCCCTTTTCATTGTATGCAACTGGATGATCCCAAGTCAAGTTATAAATATACCATAGAGAACATTTCAGAAATGAATTTACATGACTCTGTGTGCTTACGAAATCTAGAGATGGTGATGCAGGATCACAGTGTCTGAAAGTTGTGTTTTACTATGTTTGTTCAGGCCAGTGACAAGCAGATGGAAACCAAAGGGCAGTCGGACATATTTAAGAAGTATCCCAGAAAAGCCTCCATCTTGAACATGCCCATCATAACTACGTTATACTACTCCTGCTTCTACCACTACGGGGAGCCAGAGGTACGTCCTGCATTGCATTGTCGCGTTATTTTCATGTGACTGAATGTGTGCTAACGCTCTGATTTTTTACACAGGGCACATTCAGCAGCCCGGCAAACATTAGGCAGACCTTTAAGGTAAGAGCAGATGATGTCTGAATGGATGTGTGTTGTTAAATGGTTATGGACTCGTCCAGTGGCAGCAAGGTAGGTGAAGTGAGGTTCACAGGAAGATACATTCGGTTAGACACACCTACATGTGTAGAGCTCTGGGTCACAGCGAGGTCACTTTTGCAGTACTTCCTGTGTATGGTGACATCTCACTTCTGAGAATAATTCTTCTTGTTAGCATGTGACTTGTAATGCTTTTTTTTCTTACTGCATGCAGACAATGTTCAAGTGTTTCAGTTAGTGTTAGCCTCTAAGCTATTCAATAGAACGTAGATTTATTTGTCAATCTTGGATGAAGCTAGCTCAGAAATGTTTTTTATCTTTTGTCTTTATAAAATTTTTATATCTTTTTTCCTCCCCAGATTGCAGAAAAGCAGTATTTCCTCACAGCACTAGGTGCAAGGGCAAAACTGAAAGCGTGGTCCGATGTGGACAGCCTGTTTACGACCAAAAACTGGCTGGGCTACACTAAGAAGAGATCCCCCATTGGGTTCCACCGAGTGGTGGACATCCTACAGAAAAACAATGCGCCAGTACAGGTAGAGTAACAGGCTATGCCACTACTGCTCAAGCAGAACTGTGTTTCCTGGAATGGGTTTTGACTGTTTCTAGCAGATTTTTTGGAATTTTTTGACCTGAAAAATCTGCCTTGTGGAGAGACACATTGCGATTCATTTCATCGCAGAAATGGTGCTCTTTATTTCTATTTAATTTTTTTACAGGTACTAACAAAACATTCCTTACTGTTCTTGAGTATCTCAAAAATAGAAACAGTAAGGATTAACACAAAAGAAAAAGGTTCTGCCACTGAATAAATCCCAGCAGCCTGACCACTAGGGGGTGCTCAGTCAGATTCTGTATTATCATTGCAAGGGTGAATGGAAAAGCAAACTGTGCAATCACAGATCACTTACTCATATCATTCAGGATTGTCTGCAACTTACTTAAACCAAGTTCTGTAGAGCAAATAAAGAGCATATTATAAAAGTGGTTGCAAATAGCATGAGGTGGTTGAGTTGTGTACATAAATATATACATATGTATGTATGTATGTGTGCCCTATTTGATATGACCTTCTGTATGACTCCATGTACTGTACCTGCATGCTGTCACTGCCCAGCCCTCTCTCTGCTCCAGGTACTGCAGGAGTACTTGAGTTTGGTGGAGGACACAGACCTGAAGATCAGCCTGGCACAGAAACACAAGTGCCATGATGTTGTCATCGATGTGAGTATCCGCAGAGCATCCTGTTAGCTTTGCCAATACTGAATCCAGCCAGACTTTACAAATATCATCAAGAGCACTGATTCTGAGTCGTAAGGGGAGCCATCAATGGTTACATTATGTTTGTGTTTCATATTCTGTGGTTAGTTCACTTGATAATATCAGATCAACCAAACAGTTCAATTTTCTTAATGAGAGACACTTAGGTCATAGGGAAAATATTTTCTCCTACAAACTTTATATAACCATTGCACTTGATGTCATGCATAGTTTGTATGCAATGTATATACTGGAGTATATTGGACACACTAGACTGCAAATTAGCATCATGCCATCGCAGTGTGTGTTGTGTTCCCTTTGTGAAACCTTGTTCTGCTTTAGATTTTTTTATTGGTGATAGAGAGCAATGACATCAATGACATTTATCACATCTTCTTCCCTCATTTCAGACCTACAAAGATCTGAAGGACCGTCAGCAGCTGATTGTGTACCGAGGTAAGGTTGAGAGGGGGTCACTGGAGGACAGGAAGATCGAGGCCCTCCTGAACAACACGGTAGGCCAGAGCACCATTCCTCGCTGTCTCACCAGAAATGAGTCAGTGTCATTCCCTTGTTTGTGTGGGTGGTAGACTACCCTCAAGGAACACCAGTGTGCCATTCCCTCCTCTGATTAGTCTTGCTTCCCCTTTCCACGTCTGACAGCAGAGTTATCAAATGAAACGGACAGTGCCTTTAATCTGCAGGGAAATTTAATTGTGTTTTCTTGTGGGACATGTCCTGAAAATGAATCAACAGTGCTAGGCTGCATGGGGTGACCACCATTTTGGCTTTTGTTGAAGTTGCAAAAGGCAAATAGGACACGCACAACATTACTAGCTCTTTATTTAATGAAAGTCGAAATTTTATTAAGAGCACATATTATCCCAGAATTCCTTAACTGACATGACCAACAGCTATGTTATAGATACATAGCGCAGATGCAGAAAAACATATGCTTACTTCAGCCGAATGACAGAACAGTGAAGTTCCAAGAATGAATAGTATGAGCGGCCACATCACTACATCTGTGGTGACTTGAGTGGACGCCTGTGCTACTTTTCCATAACCATGCTTATGTAATGGAGCTCATTATTGTCTACAATGTACAGCAATGTCACACCCAGCAGTCAAAAGAAGGTCTTCTTTAGTTGCCTGCCCGCGGGATCTTTCTTTTCCGTTAATTGTGTCTCTTGGTGAGTGGAGGTGCTGTGCAAGTCCACTCTTTCGATCCTTGTTTGGATCATGCTTTTGATCATTTTTATCATTATCATATGCCCTTAACCTGGGAGACATACGCAACTTACATTTCACAATATTATTCACATTTACATTGGGATATTTATAGAGCAATTCAGATTTAATATCTTCCTAGAAACTACACTACACTGGCACTGTCCCATCTGGGATTCAGACACGCAATGTTTTGGTTATGAGCCCAGTTCTTTAGCCTCCTTCCTTAGCATTAACACTGTACAGTTATGTTTTCTGCAGTTATATGTACACCAGTGGACACACACAAACACACACTACATTACCAAAACCATGCTTGCTTCTACAGACACAAACACTGGCACTTCCACAGATGTATGAAAAAGTGAATGTGTCCATTATTATTGGAAATTGGTGTGCATTGACATTTTACTTGTACTCTGCAATGTTTTACTGATGCAGCCAGTACCCACTGTAATGGGGTTTGTTTACCCAAATTATGGCCCTCAGCAGCTCAGTACATTATCTTCTGCATTTATCAAAGACTTTAAAAACATATTCCTTGTATTTTATTTGTAGAAGAGGTCTTCATACCTTCATATCCAAATGTAGTCTGAATGAGAATTGGTACACTGATCTGCTTTTCTGATTCTGACGCAAACAATATTTGTGGTTATATTTCCTCCTTCACCGGAAGTGACCTTTCATTATTACACAGTCTAAACAGTGCATTTAAGGCAGAAAACCTGAACAATTTACTTTTCTCTTTCAGCAAATTCGATGGAAAAACTGACCCCTTCCCTGACTGATTTTTGGCAGAGAACCACTTCAGATGAACCTCCCCGTGACCAAAGTCCAATACGTTACACACAATAAAAGAACATTTTTCATGAACAGCTTAGATACCCCGTGGCATTTTTTGAGGGGAAAAAAGGTTTATCTCCATAGTTACTGTGAAAGCAAGGTGGAAGAAAGAGCGCCAATTTGCAACTGAAGGAAGAACCAGCATGTTTTTTTTTTTGCATTTTTGTAAAGCTTCCCATAGATCTCAACCTGCCAATTGTCCTTAAACATCTCATAATTGCACATTGTGCAGAAATATTTCCAATTCTGTGTAGAATTGGAAATAATTATAGGAAATATGAAACTATGTAGAGTGCAAATGTTAATTTACATTTATAATTTCCCATGACATCTTTTCTTCCAATGTATTTCTCCTGATCTAACTTCTGTTTATTTTATTGTTTTAAAAGCTGACATAAATAAAATAGAATCCTTTAAAAGATTTTGTACTGTAGTCAGTGGTGTAGTCCTAAATTGACTTAAGCCTTCAAGCCCTGAAGAGACCATTGCAATTGAGTTTTAAGGGATTTTACACATTTTGTTTAAATGTTTTCATCCCTTTGATATTTTCATATTCTTGGCTTTACGTTAGGTAGCAGTAATCACAGGCTCATTTTATTGAAGTAACCTCCAGCATAAACTTGGCAATCAAGCTAAGAGGCAGAAATGGAGGAAGGCGGTGAACAAGATAGAGCAACAAGATAGCAGACAATTGGTGTGGAAAAGCAGGGGACCGGCCATGCCAAGCTGTGAAGGCCCAAGCACTAATCTCCAGCAGGGGACTCGTAAAACACTGTGGCCTTCCTCTGTTTGAGAAAGGAGAAAGGAAGTGAACGCTCAGCTGCTGTTCCACTTAACCATTGTTTTCACTTCTACTTCCATGACAGAATTCCATTTAAATAACGTTTAGGCCCCCGAGTTCCTCAGGTTGTTGAAGGTCACCTCCTGCTGAAACATCTTTTGTGCCAGTGGGATGTTCAGACCGTCTCTGAGTCCCCCCTACCTTTTCCATTCTCATATAAACAGCTTTCTTTTCCTTCGCATGGCATACTCTTGCAGTTTCCTGGTTGGCTGAGATTTGTGCATATGAGACTGAAAATTAATATACAGAGAAATGGTTCAGCTCTTGACTGTGTCTGCTGTGAGCTTTTCATGCTGTTTTATTATTTTGCTCTGAAATATTTAACTCATCATTTTATTTTTTGATAGTGAGAACCGTTTTGGAAGGTTTTGGAATCCTCTTAACCCTTAAAAGGGGTTCACCTCTGTCCCTTTTAATTGTGACGTTGGTAAACCCAACGTCTGTGCTGGGCTGAAATTAGCGTGATTATTATTGCAGTCTCAGTTTATTTTCCTGAACTGGATTCAGTTAATTATATGGTAGTATGTATTTCTATAAGGGTTTTTGTTCAATCATTCATGGACGCCCATGCAACAATAGGGTCATGGAAAAAATCGCAACCTGTCTCTAAAAGACGTCACTTATTTTAAGTCGTCAATTCTATACAAATGTGTTATAACTGAGTCTTAAAATGTGATGTGTTTGCACGATTTTCAACAGGCACTAAAATTCAACCGGTAGGGAATTCGCATTCAAGTACGGGAAGTCAGTACGGCAGTGTCTTGTTTTGTCCAAATAAACTTTTTTTTTTTCAAATATGAAGTGGATTAGAGAAACCTACTACACTTCAAGGCAATCACACTGAAGTCTAATTTTAGGAATCACCATTAAACACCTTTAATGTTACATAGTTCTAGCAATAGCCGTACTTCAAGATAATCATGTTTATCGTCGCATTAATTTTGCATCGCTATACGCAAATATCTCGTCATTATGACTGGGTGTTGAACACAATATTTTTACTGTCTGTTAAAACAGCGGAAACATACTGACGACAGAAACTTTACTGGTCACGCCTTATGGCAGTTGTATCGTTCTGTGCGGGTTTGGGGGAATTTCTGAGCGGTCCTCCTTTTCATTGGTGCACGAAGCGGATAATGAAACTGCTCAACAGCACGAGTGGAAGAAACGTGTCTTTCAGTCAACAATGACCACGAACGTGTGCCACGCCAAGGGATGGTCCTCCGTTTACTCTTCACCGGTAAGTTCATAATCCAATTATCCAACCACAGCATGGGTGAGTTATCATTATGTTGTAAATTTCTGCAAAGACATTTAAATCTACGAAAGCACTCTCTTCAGTTTCGAGCTTCGCTGTAAGGGTGGTTAACTAAATACCACTTAAGTGGTTAAGGACCTGTCGCTGGATGAGCTGTAATCATCTATAACAAAGAAAATCATAACGTCACTAATAAATAGCTCATTAATTCAGATATTCTTTGGTTTGGGTTGATTTTGTTTTTGTTTAGATCTTAACTTTGATACAAGTCCCTAACCTAAAGCATTTTATAGATAGGATATCTACAGTACTGCTGATGAAGTCTGGTTTTTTTTTTTTTACTACCTGTGTTGCACTCTACCTCGCTTGTAAGTCGCTTTGGATGAAAGCGTCTGCCAAATGAATAGACGTAAACGTAAATGAGACAGTTACATGAGGGAGCTTGCCATTTTACAAGAAAACTGTAAAGTCTAAGCATAGAAAAGGTGCACGTATTACGCCTTTTTAAGAATTTTGTAATATACTTTTTTGTTTAGAAATCGAGACAGTTATTAATTATTTATATCTATTATGCGCTTGTTGTGACTGTATAAAGACATGGAAATCTTTTATTATAAAATAACACCAAAATTGTTCTTGAACCAATGAGGTCTGTAAACTAAAGAAATTACGGAATGTAACTACTGAGACTTGGAGAAATAATTACACTCAGTCATCAATTACAGTTATCATGCGAATTTATTTTTGTGTGTAGGCATAATTTAAATGACTGATATAGTTCTGTGTTTTGTTTAAGTTTTAGTAATTCAAATTCCCCTTTACGTAATGTAGCGTATCTGAGGCGTGTGAGTCGCAGGAATTCAAAGAAATTAGATGTGTAACCTTTTTCTCCGAAGGAGCGTGGAGTGCGCCGTCTGGTGAATATAACGGCTCTATCACCTTTCAGAGCTGACAGGGGTACGGTCCATTGGACCTGCGATAGAAATCAATCTTTGAGATTGGAAAAGAGGAGAGATGTAGCTAACTCCAAACTGTTTAAGATGCTCGTAAATGCTGTTGAAGCGAGTAATGGATGTGAAAAGCTTTTGCACTGCACTCGCGCGAGTAACGCCAGTGACCCTAATGAGAGGCGACAATTCGAGAACAAACTTGCCTTAAATAAGGAGGTCATGTCACTTTCATCTCCGTTAATGTGTTCCTGCCTTTAAGAGACAAATGGAGACAAAGCCCCTTGACGGATTTAAATGGACCCTCTCAATATCGATTCCTTGTCTCAAGTCAGAATATACTTCTCCTTGCTGACCCACCATTTCGGCTCCTCAGTATATTGTACATGTACAGCGAATCGCATCACGTCGATATTAATATTATAATAATGAATTATATATCAGATCTATACAGCTTGTCTCTCAACTCTGAATGTGTGAGCTACAGTTCTGGTGTTTGGGAAAATACTATATACTTAGTCGGTGTCTATGTAGTACTGTTACTAGTAAAACTGGTATTCAGCTTTATCTCCTGAAGGAATATTTGTACAATGTAATTTTTTAGGTTTTCCCAGTGCTTTCGGTAAATAATTACTAAGTGAAAGCAGTAAAGAAAATCCCCCAGTTTGTGACATTAACTGTGTGCGTAGTATTATGAATGCTGGAAATGAGGAACCAAGAAGAGTTATACATAGTGGAGGTGGGGGTATTGGTTAATCAGTGTAGTGCTGGGGTCTGGTGTCTGGTTGGCATCAGATGAGGACAGTTGAATCTTGTGTCTTCCAGTAAGACAGGAGTCACTTTAGAGTCCACACTTCTTTCTGCATGTCTGTCCTTAGCCCCAGCAAAACACTTGATTTGCAGCTACTTAAATACACCTTGAAATGGTTCTTAGTAGCTATGTGTATCTAGTGTATATTATACACTTCTACACCAAGATGCAGCTGTCAGTACATAGGGAAGTTCAGTTGAGTTTTATCTGGAGGGCACCTCCATCTTGTTAAACATTTAGAAGTGTGGCGGTGTACTCTGCTTTGAAATTCATCAACTGTGCATGTTTGCACTTCTGTCAAAGTGCAACACATGTGTGGTCTCAGCTGGTCTCAAAGCATGATTTGAGGTGTATTTAAGTAGCTGCAAATCTTCTATGAATCAGTGGTTCTTTCTAATCTTCTCTACATGCAGTGTTGAATTTCTCTGTCTTCTTTCTTTTTATTTATAAGTCACAAGTGTCAACTACTAGACTAGACAGACAAAGGTGATGAAATAATCACAAGACTCTCATCTTTTCCCGCCTGGTTATAACCCATCTCTTCCTGTGTTAAGGGATGTTGCTGTTACTCTATATTTCCACTGTGCACTGTGCTAAGTGATGAATATTTCACAAGCTGTTTCACTGAGCTGACAGAACCTGTAGTGGAGGGATGTTGCGTTTTGGGCAATTAAACACAATGAGGCCCATGTCGAGAGTCCTGTTTGAACTGAGTCTTTCTCCACAGAGAATATGGAGTTGTATGGATTGTGTGGACTCTGCACTGGGAACAAAGGAAATGGTTAATGTGTCAGAGTGACTCAGAGTCACTGTGCCCTTGCTTTATGTGTTCAACAGGGAACAAGTAAAATTAGAAGACAGTATTCCTGTTGGATCTTTAAATAGATATGGGAAGGATAGCAAGGCCAGCATGACTTTGGACATGGGAAAAGGTGCGCATTTGACTCAACTGCCACCCCCGCCCTTTACCCCCAAGTGCAGGAAATTCAGTATGATGTCTGTTTTAAGTACAGAATAGGAACCAAATGAGGAGCTAAATTTATCAATGCATATATCTCAAGAAAATCTCATGGACTGTTGAAGCTTTTTTGTATGTTGTTTTGTAATGTGAGTGTGTGAACATGTGGACATGCACAAACACATGCATGCCTGTAAATTGAAGGTAACACCTTTAGGTACGTGTCAACCTCTGTGGGGTTGAAAATTCCAACAAATAATAAAATAGCTAAATACTTCAGAAAAGTTTAATTGTTTGGAGAATTTGCTCTTAAACTATGGGTAAGGACTCAGGATCCAAAGTCAGTTCTAGGTAGGCTTGCACTGGGTGGCAAGATGACGGAGTTGGTCCCAGTAATCACAGTCAAACAGTGTGTTTGTTTATTTATGTGTAGTTTAAACAGAAATGTAGATTTTATCTGACCTATGTTTGGTTTGCTTTTGCCATCTGTGATAGATTTTTACTGAGTCATCCAGGATCAAAAAGAACCTGGGGTTTACAGTCATTTCAGGCTACTGTCATTTACTGTCATTTATTGTCATTTGACATTTAATGTACAAACATACAATGCCAGAAATCGGTAGGAGAGGTTGTGAAACTTGGAGAGTGAAGTGATTAACATAGTTAGCTATATTAGGGAGTATTTGATGTACCCTGGGTACTTTCCGCAAAAGACGTGTCTAAGAACTCTGCTCTTTTCCCAACAGTCAGTCCAGAAACCATGCATGCTCTGAGTGTGACCCAGCTGGCAACCGCTGGCAACATGTCCCAGAGCGCGAGCAACTGCACTCCTCCGTACGAACAGGACCGCATCCCGCTGGTGGTGCTGTACAGCATGGTGCTCGTCATCGGGCTTCCGGCCAACATGGCCACCGTCTACATGACTTTCCTGCAGGTGCGAAACAGCAACGTGCTCGGCATCTACCTGCTGAGCCTGTCCCTGTGCGACCTCATGTACCTGTGCACGCTGCCCCTGTGGGCCGTTTACGTCAGCGCCGGCCACCAGTGGATATTCAGCTCCATGGCCTGCAAGGTGACGAGCTACGTCTTCTTCAACAACATGTACATCAGCATCTTCCTCCTGTGCTGCGTGTCCATCGACCGCTACGTGGCGGTGGTGTACTCGCTGGAGTCACGCGGCCTGCGGCAGCCGAAGCTGGCGGGCATCATCACATCGGTCATTTGCCTGGTGGTGGCGGTCGGGCACGCGCCCGTCTTCACCATGCCGGAGGGTGATGCTGACACTGGGAAGCGGCGCTGCTTCGAGCCGGGCCACAGCACAGCCACGGTGACGGGCTTCAACTACGCCCGCTTCGTCATCGGCTTCTTCATCCCCCTTTGCATCCTGGTCGTCACCAACCGCGCCATCCTGGCCAACGTCCAGGCCAGCCCGGCGCTCCGGCCCCGGCAGAAGGTCAGGGTCAAGTACCTGGCCGTGGCGGTCATCGTTCTCTTCCTGGTCTGCTTCACCCCCTACCACATCATCCTGCTTCTGCGGGCGGTCATGTACCACTTCCCCGCCTTCCAGAAGGAGTGTCACTTCGAGAACAGCGTCTACACCCCCTACACCATCTCACTCGGGCTGTCCACCTTCAACAGCGCCATGAACCCCATCCTCTACGTGCTGTCCAGCGACAACATCCGCAAGGAGATCCGGCGGGGTCTGGCCAGCCTGCGCAGTCGCAGCACCCTGCAGCCCCGCTCGCTGGACAGCAGCCTGCACAAGATGCACAACTCCAAGAACTCCATGGACGTGGCCCCTGCGCGGGGGAACAACAACACATGAAGCTGGTGGGTGGTGCCTCTTGGGCATGCAGACAGACACACTTTCGTTGCTGTGGGGGCTAGACAGCTTATGTGGAGACTCTTGTGTGTCACGGTGCAAGCAATCATGACTTTTATTTGGTTTTTTCCCATTCATATCTGCCTCTGGACGCTTTTTTGTTGTTATTGTTTAACCCAGAATGTCAGACATCTGCCTGATATATTCAGGAAACCATACTTGTGATTAGTGGTTTGCTTGGAAATGAGGCAATATTTACAAGGTGTGTCTATTTTATATATTTCAAAAATGTTGGAACTGAGGCTCCCAAGAGGCTTACTGATTAAGGTATTGGCCTTACTGGGGCAAGATAAGCTCTGTGGCTTGGGTTTGATTTCAGCCATGCCATCAGCGGACGATGACTGGGATCGCTCAGTGGCAGGACAAATTGGCTTCATTTAGCTGGGGTTAGGGGTGAGTATAACGGCAGGGGCTCTCCGTCACACTGCTCTGAGGCACCCAGTGATGAGTGCCCACTCTGCTGTTGTGCACTGTGTGACTCTTACAACAAAAACAGCTAATGGCTGCAGGTGAGTGCATCAGAGTCCTCAGTGCACCTGCATGAACACAGACTTTATCCTGAGGAGATGAACCTTGTATACAATTGGCAGTACCAAAAATAGCTGCATTTAAAAAATGTCGGTATTAGGTTTGTTGAAGCACATCCATTCTCAAATGTGTAAATTATGCTGTATGTAAATTGTAGTATGATATGTCAATGTGAATGTGTTGATCCATAGGCAGGCAGATAGATTGATGGCAGTAGTTGTTATTTTATTTAAATTTGTAATTTAATATTTCTGATTCAATACATTGTTTAAGTTTTATGTTATGTATTTAAATTGATCATCAAGTTATGCTAGAGAATGTAGCCAACAGAGCTAACAAAGCACTGAATATGATTTCCAGCAGTTGTAACCTTACTTCATCATGACACGTGACATGTACACGTGGTGGCACAACAAAATAGTTTTCAGGTTTAGTGTTTAGTATTTTGCATATGAGTCATTTCAGTATGTTAACTGGTTTTAAGACAACTCTTTTATGATGAATGAAATGAATAAACCAGAGGATTTTATATGGTTTGTAACAGCTTTACGGTTTCCATACAGATGCCTGTACAACGGTTGTGCAATACTTTGTGGTAAGAAACCATTGCACCCAGTTTAGGCATAAGACTGGAAGAATCACATAGTCTTTGAAATATTTCTGTTGTCTTCAGCTGGTACAAAACTGTGGTTGTGGATGGTGCTCCTTTCATCTTCATGAACATCTATTTACAGTAATGTTAAGGCTAAATTTCTGCTCAGCACACCACACAGAGCAATTATTTTACTGTGATAGGATTGTCACCCACTTTTATATTTTGTTATGCGTGTCTACTGGTAGTGAGATGTCAGGGCTTCAAGATGGATGTTTGACATAGGAAGGTTCTGTCTTCCTGAAATACAGAGTTGTCAGAGTGGTTCCTTGAGTGGTGAAGGAAGTTGTGAGGTTTTTGTTTACTTGTCATCAACATATGGAGTGTGGGCTCAAACTTACACTTTTGACAAAACAAACTGCCCTCTTTTCCCTCTTAAACAGATTTGCCAGTGTAGCAATCAAAAATTGTCAGGCAGTGGTGCACAGACAGAAAAGGCTTAACTGCAGTTTTTAAATGGTCGAATGAGCCTGAAACAAGAGTCATGAGAAGAGGAAATGGAGTTAACCTTTTTCCAAGGTTACATCTTTCTAGGATGTGCTGATCCATGAATATGGGCGTAGTGAGTCCGGGCGTGTGTTTTCATTTCTTACATAAAACCACAGTTTCTGCATTTGTATATAAGAACATTGCAACACACCCCATACGGTAACAGCCCATTTCTCTTCCTTTTGCAATTCTAACAAAAAAGACTTAACCGACAGGAAGAATTTCATATATATTCATTTGGTGAAATTTGGTATTTCCTAATGTCACATTCAGTAGTGGGAAAATTCAGCCAGTTTTCTTTATTGGTATTTCAGAGTACTGTGTATGATTAGGTAACTTTAACCGGACCCATTGTTTTCTTGATATATATTTTAGCAGTTTTAGCAGTCAGTTTGACACTACTGAAGGACCTAGAGTTGCTAAATACATGTTGTGCCCTGCCCCCTTCCCTTCACTTGGACCCACAGAAGGTTGTGACCTTCTGTGGTAACGGAAGAACCTTTCTGTCAGTGTTCAGAGTGCCTAGCAAACATGAGTCCTCTCAGCTCTGGTTAAAAGCTGCAAATGTAGTACAACTGAAAGTTTAAGATAAGTGGGAAAAAAAGCAGAAGTGTCACAACAAAGGCCCCATGAAGGAGGCACAATAATTTGAACTGGAGGGTGTCTCTTTCTCCAGCCATCACAACCCCTCACAACATCATAAGGTGGTTCTTCTCTGAAGTCTCTGTCATGAATCCCTGGCACTGTTTTTGTCAATCAGATACCAATGCTGTGGTCACTGTGTCATTACATCGTCAGCAGAAGACACTATCAAATGACACATTTCCTGAAAAATGGGGACATGCTTAAGCTCACGTTTCTGCCTTAGGAGCGCAACAAGCAAAGGGGTGTGTTCTAGTTTTTGTCTTTATGTCTTCTGTCTCTTTTTTTTTTGTTCCCACTTGGGTGTCTTCATCATGGTCTTTGTGATATGGCAACAAATCCGCTGCCTGACATTAACATCTATTAAATTATATTATTTGAAGTATTTCCAGTTCAAGAGTATTCTTATTTCCATCCAATTTCTGACAACTTAAAATAATGTATTGTTAGTGTCTTTAGTAAAGAGTGAATGCAGGCACCTCTGTTAGCATGCTACAGTCACTACTAGAGATAGATTTGATCAAAGTTCTACTTTGTTGCAAGGTACTTTCCGTGATGAGTGCCAACCAGTGAAAGTGTCTGTATTTAAATCACAGCCATTCTGATACTGTATGCAATCGCTTTCCAGTTTCACTTTAACAGTATAACACAGTACAAATGTGGATGAGGATGTGCTTTCCTTGAAGCAGCTGATGATGAAGCAACAGAAGGATTTACTTGTTCAGTCAATGACTGAATTCATCAACAAATTAGATTTAGAGTTTTGTGGATATCAAGGCACATTTGATCAAAATTAATTGATCAAAATATCATAGTATCTGGTAAATTTAGCAAAATTTGTATTATCTGTTGGGAGCATGATCCCTTGGGTAAAGGTCATTTAAGCTGTGAGGCCTGTCTCAGAATTCAGAAGATTAAAGAGGAGTTCATTTATTCAGTCATGTCCTTCATGTAATGTACTGTTAGCATAGCTATAGTAGTTCGTAGTCATAAGAGTAAATGTATTTTTACTTTGTTTTTTTTCCTCTTGGTAAATCGCAGACGTTTGAGGTTAGTGCCTTTGTTTGAAACTACACGTAGCTGCAGCAACAGGAAGCTGGTTCAAATGCGGTCTCTGGAAATTTGTTGCAGGTAGACACACAAAATGTCAGTACCAGCAAGACACTGCTGCAAGATTTGATAAAAGTACTTACAGAAACTGAGCTTAAACTGTTAAAGTCCAAGGTTTAATTCTGAATGAGAAAAATGGTCCCCCTTCATATTGCAGCAAGATTTCTGGTAATACACATCATCATTTTGGTATAGTAAGAAAGAGGGCTTGTACCCTCAAGGCTTACTGGCTCAAAAAATACAGCAAAAATACTTAACCCAGCGTGCCTGTGTAAATATCCGGCAATATATATGGATATGAAAAAAACTGTGAGCTCTCTAAGTTGCTGTGGAAAAGTGCACCTGCAAAGCAACTGTGTTATTATGTAGCAGTAGTCCCAGAAGTTATTAAAAAAAACCAACAGTTTCTTTGGTCGCAAGAAAGAAACCAGAATGTTTTTTAGGCGTCAAAATGGCAGGTAATTGTGGAGAAACTCACATATTCAGTGTCACCATACATGCAGTGTGTAACAAACATGTCATGTAATCATACTTCCTTTTGGTAAATTAATTGCCATAACCATTTCATTTGTTTAGCAGACACCCATGGAATGTACTTTTTACATATTCATTAAAATATTTACTCAAGCACATGAGTAATCTTACCCAATGGTATGTGCACTCTGGCCAAACTGACATCCAGTCCTCTGGTTACAAGTTCAGTTCTCTCACCACAATGTTGCATAAGTACGTGCATAGATTGAAACATGTGACATTTCTTTGATGTTTGATGGATACATTTATATTATGACATGGCTGTCTCCATGTCTTTTCTTGCGCTCATAGTGGGGGTTTTTTAGATTAGGTAATAGCTGCGGTAGCAAATGTGCGTGTTTATTTGCCTGTGGTTCCTCGTTTGCAACTTGCGTGGCCCCAAAAACCCATCCCATGGCCTCTGAAAGAGGCTACCATACCACGGTAGCTTTGAGCAGGTGACTGTGTCAGACAGTGGTTTTCAAGCTAGTGTCTGGGTGGATGTGATTGTGCACTGTGCAGTTCTCATGAAATGTGTAAACAGCAGTCTGCTGAGCACAAGGACTTGTGTCACAGGCACAATGCGCTTATAAAAAAAAAGGTTTACCACACAGTAATGGGCTTATTAAAAGCGATAAATCAAGAATAGCAGTTCATTTGTGTCTGTGAGGCCCAAACTTCTGACAGTGATTTCTCTCGATCTCCTCATTTTTGTCAGATTCACCATTTTCTTACTTATTTGCTGTGCATATATTTCTTTCGATAGAACCAATGACATTGAGTCTTTGTACCCTGTGTTTTGAAACAACAATGTGCCTATTGCCTTTTAAAACTTCCCACACCACAACTACAAGTGCAGCCGTGGTTAACTGCTCATGTCAATGCTAATTAACAGCTGAGAGGATGAGAACCCAACAGAAACCTGTCAACCATTGCCGTCTGTCAACCCAGGCACCCGGCACAGGAAGTAATGTGTCTAAAGCAGAATTTCAGCATGAGAGGATGACAGTTATTTTTTTGCATGAAGAAAATAAAACACCTTGGCTGAAGTGAAACAAAGACACCTCTGTTAGAAATGGCAATACTGAGTGTGCAGCACAAGGTAAGAAAGGGCATCAGAGGACACTGCATCTACATCATCAGGTGCCTCTTCCATTGTCACACACAGGGAAACCACAGGAATAAGCGGTAGCCTGGGAACACCTCAAAACCAATATTAAACCCTTATTGCATTAATAAAGCACCTGTCAGAGTTCATGCTGTGTTTACACCACTTTTATTCTCAGAGACAGAACTACTGAATCTGGGTGAAATACTTTATGTGAGTTTAAGCTTTGTGAAAACATTGAAACATATTTTATCGGCTGTGTTTTAACAAAGACAAATCTGATCTGACATATGTATGTCATAAATTGATCAATGTTAAGCAGCATAATGAGGGGGTAAGGAACAAGCACACCTCCTTATCATACATATGTATATGTATGTATATGTATGTATATCCTCCCTGGTAAAAGCACAATATGGGGAATCACTGAATGATTGATGAGGAGACATTATTATGGTGAGGCCTGGTCACCCAGATTAGGACTATTCTGTGGTCAGGCTGTACGCCCACCCTCTGCCTCCAGAGCGGGCCATGAATAATTAATCACTTCCATGATGATGCACACTGTTTAATTGGGTCCCAATAAATCATTAAGTACCAGCATCTGGGAGCAGGACCCCAGCCCTATACACACTGACACACCCACGCACTTAGACTGATGTTGACGCTCGTCCGTCTGAGGCGCTGGGTGCTGTCTGGATGCCCTGATGGCAGCTGGGGCTTTGGGCCTGTCTGTTGTGTGACAGGTGACCAGAGTCCCTCTCAGCTGGTGTCCATTTACACATCATTTCACCTGACTTCACCTGCACCGCCCAGCCAAGCCTCCTGTTACCGGGCAGGCAGAGGAACCCCCAGTGGAACTGTTTGTGCTGTACTGTCTGTGCTGCGAATGCCAGGAGGTTCAGCAGGAAGCCATCATCTGGGTGTCGCCGCGCTCACAATAACGCAAACATGCCAGCACACTCCTTGTCTAGCTGAGCAGAAGCCGTTCAATCCTAAACATTTAGGGGCCGACGTGCATGGCACAAGTTGATCCACTAAAACTGTCTTACCCAAGGAACCATATATACAAGAAAAGTGAATATGAGTGGTGCACAAGGAAGAGGAAATAAGACAACTCCCCTGATTTCATTCCAATAATACAGTAGATTAACACTGGTTGTCATAGTAAAACCAAGCTCTCTGCAGTTTGCTTTCTGAAATGCACGTGTACTATTGGTCACTGTGTGTCAGATAGAGGTTGAGATATACTTCCATAGAGGAATCCATTGTCTCCTCTCAGCTTTTCTTTGCTAATGCGAGATTGATGCAAGCTTACCCCAAAGTATCTTTGTTCTTTGGGCTTTCTCGTATACAGGCAAACCATAAAGACATCAAAAATTTGAAAGAAAAAAAAATCGACCACCCAGCTGTCATTGAGCTTTTGACAAAACAGACATGGGGGGTACGAGGCGGAAAGCACTTCCAATGAAATTCACCTACCCTGGGGGCAAAGAATGAGCGGGGGTGTAAGGGGGAGGTGAAAGTGCCAGAGAGAGAGAGAGAGAGAGAGAGAGCATCACACTGCACAGCATATTGTCTTTGTCTCTGCTGCTCTTCTATTGTTCAGGATTTCTACGCTTGAGCAAGTAAAATGATATTGTCCCCCTTCCGTTGGTGACAGATCAAATCAGTCAGGGGCTGGTGGTGGAGTGTGTGTGTACATGTGTGTGTATATTTGTATGTGTGTATGTGAGGGGGTGCTGGGTGGGGGAGTGTAGAGTATGGTGATGTGGGTTTGCTACTGGGGAAGTGTGCTGTGCAAGCTGTGGCATCTTTGAGGAGCCCTAGTGGAGGATGCCCATGCGTAGAGTGTGCATAGCTATCAGCGGCCATGCGCGCTGAAAGTTTTGTTTCTGGATGGCCACACCAGCAACTGCCCACTGGTACTGTACACAGAAATGAATAGCTAAAAACAGAAACACTCAACTCAGCTGCTGTGGTGCAAATGTTCATGACTCCAAAGAGCAAAGGGAAATTCATTCTTCCTCTGCATCTCTGCCTGTAGCTCTAATTTGGCTCCCCTCTCATGAAATATGTGAATAATTCATAAATCTAAAATAAATAATTAATAATTAACACATAAACAAACCTTTTTCTCCTCCAGCCTACAGATGTGGGATCTCTCTGCCTTCCCTAATAAACACGAGCTTTCTCAAAGCACAGTTTAATGAATTTTTATATACAATGCAGTTCCTTATTATTAAGTGTAACTACCCTTATATATATATTCCTATATATCAAAAAGATCAATCCCATTGTACCTCTCTTTGGTTAATTGCTTTTGTTCAAGTTCAACCAAAAAAGTATTGAAAAATCACCAAATTCTGCAATGTTGACTTTTGCAAAGGAATGCACGAGCAAATGAGACTTTTATTCATTTTGTAGATTATTCTGTGATATTGTATGTGAGAAAAACTGTAATTTCTTGCATGAGAAATGTTTAAATAAAATGGACTTTTAAGATAACATGGTCTCACCATTCATCGGTCCAACATTTATTTTATATATTTTATTTCGTTTTTTCTCTTTATGCAACCTTTTTAGAATTGGCAGTTTTACTTTGGGTTTGTCTCACTGTGACAACCTCTGTGCCTGCAGAGGAACACTGAACCGATAAAGGCAACCCTCTATCCGCTGGCACACAGCCAGAGACTACTTTTTGCACTACCAGCCACGCAGAGCACCGCAGTGAAGCAGGCACCAGTTAAAGGATGGGCCCACTCCACTGATGTCATCTGAGAGAAACACAAGTGTAGAAATGCAAGTGTCTCGTTTGTCATTTAATTTTTCACTTACTGAGAAGTATCCCATAATGCATCTTCTGAAACAGAACAACATAGAAGATACTGTCTCAAACACAACATGACAAGTAGCCAACCAAATACCTTTTCAACTGTGGGGAATGAATTTGTTTGAAAAGAAAGTCTTTTCTTCCCACAGAATAACAACATATGTCCTCAGCAGGGCTGTCTCTGTCTCATTTTCAGAGCTGAAGCGTTGGCCTTAAAAACAGAGGAAATGGAGTCGATACTTCCAATTCTTCCTGCAGCTCATGAAAAAGTCCCTTCGACAGGTTACAATTTCATATTTCTTCACATTTCTAGAGGCTTCCTGTGCTATGTCCTATCTGATGGGTGTCTGAAGCATTCATTTGTAAGAGGTGTTAAGAGTGAAGCATTATAAGCCATGATTATCTGTGTACACTTTATCAGCTGATTAATTCTGTAAACACATACATAGGACTCACAGTCGTCATTCGAGATTGATTTTACAAATGCTCCACACTTTTTACTGTTTGATATTTTTCTGATAGCCATGTGCATGTATTTTTAATTCAGGAAGGGGGTAAGTGGCTTATACTATGAAATAGACTAGCACAGATACAGAGCAACATGTAGAGAAAACACTATGGGGTCCATGAATTCCTATTTCTGGACAAAATGTCTGACATTCTCAGTGGCATCCAACATAGCATAGACCTTATGATTGATCTTACTTTTTTCATGAATACTGAATAACACCTTGAATATTAATATTCTCAAATTCAGACACATTCAAATGTGTCATTCAAATTCCTCAGGTCTATGAAGTAACGTTTTCCCCTCGTCATGGCCTTTCAAAGCTCATCTTCATCCATCAACATAAATTCACGGCATTGCGGTTTCTGTAAGATGATTTGTTTTCATGGGGTGGGGTTGTTTTCGTCATGCCTGACCCTCAGACTGGAGGGCCAGGTGCTGAATTTTGTCTGGCATCTCACCTGAGACCTGTGCGGCATGGCTAAACCTGACAGGGCCGACGCTCCATCTGTACAGCTTTTAGAATGCCTGAAGCACACAAGCCTCCCCACATACAACACACAGGGAAGCTTTCAAAGCTTGTGAGAACTTAAATGGCCAGGCTGATAGTGCAAAGACTGTTTCTGAAATCTGAGGCCCTGGTTTACTGATTTAATGACATCCACCAGTGACATGATGGGGAGATATTCTGTGCACTGTGTACACAGGCCACGTGCTATGTGAGAGGACCATTAAAAAGGGTGCAGGATCAAATGGCCTCTTATCATTTGACAAAAGGCCTGTGTTTTCTGGTATCATTCTGCCATATAAACCTTCCTTCATCAACAACCCTTTTAGCATCCACCTGAGCTCAAGGATGAAGAAATCAGACTTCCTTCCGTGTTGAGGATGCAACTGTTTGCAAAACTTGAACAGGTTCATTGAGGCTGTCAGAAAGAGGATGCGATTGCAGCTGCAATTACACAACTGAAAACATTACAGACAGGGCTTGCGTATTATTGTGAGGTGCAAATTTGGTTTCCTGAGATCACATGTGAGATGACAGTCAGATTTCATCATCATGAGGAACTGCAGAGGCAGAGGAGGATGAAGCAGTCTTTGGATTGTTATTGGACTGATTATCAAGGGGGATGTAGGTAACTGGAGATGCTGCTGCTGCTGCTGCTGATGATGATGATGACGACGACGACAACAACAACAATAAATGGAGACATTGCGTCTCACTTGATGTGTTGAATCATATTCATGTCCTTGTTTTCGTACATTTCATGCCATTTTGTTAGATGCACTTTGTATTTGGATAAGAGCGTCTGCTAAATTACTAAATGTAATGTCATGTAATGTCATGGTGGAAATCGTAGCATTCCTGACAAACATTGCAAACAAATCGACTAGCCTATTAGTGCTAGACCAGAGCTACAGATACCTGGGCCAGTTTGCATACTGCTTCAGAGTGCAGGGCCTTTCGTTTCCTGTTTGTGACCAGTAACGCTATTCTCTACACCCTGGATGCTGAATCATTTAATTTAACGAACTTCCGAGAAAATGTGGCAAACTTGACAAAAAATTGTCTGTAATGGTTGGCCTTTACCACATGTTCCAGGTCTATGTCTCCCTCTACTGGTACATGGAATTAATAGCAATGACTGTGTGAACGTGAGCACATTTCGTGAAACTGTTGATGAGCAATTCACACCGAAACAATCAGAACCGATGACTACATCAGCATAGTCATATGATAATTGCAGTCAAGTCCTTATTAGGGCAAAAGCATAGCCTATTGACCACAGAATGAACTTACGTGCCAAAGTGAAAAATGGTAAAATAAAGATAAAAAAACAATAAGCAAGGTAATAACTTGTCTGAATGCCTGAATGGTGTAAACCGTTGAGTCTTGTTAAAGTCAGCTCTCTTTTTGTTAGATTTAGGAAACCTCATCTGCAAATACTGAGATTTATACAAAGGAAAGACTGTGAACATACCATAGCTGTCAAGCAGCAAACAGACACTGCACTCCTCAATGTGAGTGATTTCTGTAGCTGATCAGGCTTCAGGCCAAAGAGTTAAAGTGGAATGATTCCATCTCTATTTTGTTATGGAAATGTATTTGTGCTGTGGGGCTACTGATTTGTGCTTAGTTGCTAAAACAGCAAAAAATATTATCACGAGCAAAATATTTATCTATTTTAGAATTCAGAAATGATTGTGCTACGAAATATTTAGTCTGTTGGGTCATCTGAGGCCCTCGGCATTTTATGAGGTTGACTTCCTGCCAAGGAAGGGAAAAAAACTGCCTTTACCACAGAGGGAGTGTAAGCAAGGGTGCAGGCAGTTTAAGTGTTGTGCTTCAGGACTGGACTAAAGCATTGGGTTTGTCACATGAAAGAAACTGCATTTTGTTCACAAGTTAAGGGATGCCACATTCACATTTAATCATTGATTAAAACAAATTGGTGAACCATATCTGCAGGAGAAAAACAATGGCTTATTAGAAGAAAATGTACACTCAATGAATGAGAGAGATGAAAAAGTGAGAGAATTGTAGGGGTAATGTTCAAAAAACTGTACATTCAGATCCAACAAAAAGTAAGGAGGAGTTGCACAGTCCTGACACCTCCACCTCAGTGTAATTTATGAGCTGCTCTACTTTTGGGTCATGGACCTATGGGTGCACTGTGAAGGCTTTGGTGACAGCGGGGTTGCTGGAAATGCATAGCTGAGATGAGAGAAAGAGTAAAGCTGTTATGACTAATGTTGCATGCAGCTGTGGTGCCAAACCTGTATTTCAGATCTTCAGATCAGTGAAGGAATGACGTAAAGCAACACAGAAAGTCCTGACTGAGCACAGGCTCAGTTTGGCACATTTAAAATTTTGTCATGTTTTATTTTGATTTATTAACATTGTGCTAAAATGTCCCATGTTTCAGCTTGTTTTCTTATGAGGAATTGCAGTTAGGCTCACTATTCCTCCTGACTGCCTTTTGTCCTGCTGCAAATTCATTCCATCAGTTGAAAGCTGTCAATGAACTGTTCATTAAACTGTTCTTCATTTCATTTCATGTTCATTAACCTAGTCTACGTATCACATACTATTCAGTGGTGAAATCCTGTGTCATATTTTGCCAACACTCCAGGCCTAAGCATATGTAGGCCTAAGCAAGCGTCTTTAAAAGAGGGTCCATCCGTTTTTACCTCCAAACTGATGCTCCAGAGTTGGCTGCTTGCTCCATTCCTGCTGTCACCCGCATAATCCACCAGTCAAATGCTCTGAGGGGTGCGTGATGCAAGCATTCCCAGGGGGGCTGTGAGACACTGACATGTCAGTGTGTATCAGAGACAGAGGAGTGGCAGCAGAACAGAAGCTGTAGCCTTGAGGGAATAGGCAGCTGCAGCTCTGGGGACCCAGAAGGGGCTGTTTTGATGTAAGCAAACTTGAGCTTACAGGAATGCCTTATTCAAATGTGCATACAGAGGGAAAATAATTTATATGTTTGTGATGTCTGGGTGCAGCAGTAATTTCAATACAGTCATTTCAGTTTGTGGACTGTAAATTTTGAAACAATATATAAGAATGTAATAGTATCATAATAACAATACAGGTTCTTTGCCTTCATGTTACCTTCATAAATGCATTATTGATGCTGCCAAATCTCACTCTCTAGCTGTTTTTATTCTCTGATAGTCTCAGTCAAAGTAGCGGGGAAGGAATACATCTGAGGCTGTAAGACACAGAGGCACAGAAGAAGCATGTCAGTTAATGTCAGTTTTGGCAGGTCTTTCTCTCGAGTGGCATCCCTCTCATTTATTACACAGCTACAAAGTAATAATCGCTGAGGTTCTGGATTTGCTTCATCCCCATCAGAAAACTTCAGGCGTGTGATACACAATAAGCAAACATCTGACCTGCCCCAGCTTGGAATTACTTTGCTGAAACAGACCAGTGAGGAGAATTAAGTGAAATGCTAAACATGTTGGGGCGTCATTGCTCACCACATATATTACCAAGAGGCACGTCCACTTTTTAAGTGATCATGGGTAATGAGCACTATTAATGAGGTCCACCCAGAAGGGATCAGTGCAGAGACGCAGTGCTGAGGATGCACCACCGTGCTATTCCTGGGCTGTCACTCTGCTTTGTGCGATGTGACAGATGTAAGATGGGACATATGTTAGGGGGAGGGTGAGTGTGCGGAGCATAAGTGAATCGCACCACATCTTTTTGGCAGAGGGGTTCCCAAACCAGACACAATTGGTAGCTAAAAGACCAACAATGGACATGCTGTCGTTCGCAGGGCTCAGTCCCTTGTTGCTGGCATCACTTTGTTTTCTGATGATCACTGTCAAGTTTCCAGAATACCGCCTTGTTAATTTTCTCGGTATATAGCTCAACTGAAGTTTCACACTCTACCAAACGTCTACATTGATATCTTTAAGAAACATTAAAAGGAATGGTCAATGTATACTGAAGCCCATACGAATTAAAGTTTTAGTTGTACTGAAAAATAATCCCAACGGCTGTGTTTCTTTATATATATGCTGCTGTTCAGTCCACGTTATTTCCCATTTCTTTGATGCAATGCAATGTTTGCTTCAATCGGTGGAATCTTTAGTTTAAAAGATTAAAATAATAATAATAATAATGATAAAGCCCTAAGTGGAAAACCTAAGAGTCCCCTTGTTCCCTGTGTGCGCGGCTTTTGTTCGCATATTCTCTGTTCAAGCGACAGTCTGTCGATCAAGATGCATAGTGTCCGCCCACTTCACCCTTCGCTCTGCCGCAGCTGGGCGCTCGGTAGCTGCGCTCCGGCTCAATCAGTGTCGAGGAAGCCGAGAGGGGGAGAGCGCTGTGCCTTTAATTGTCCCGATCTCGCTGGCCACCTAGTTCCAAACGAAGATCGTATGCCCGCCGCCAGTAAAGACTAAGATACTGAAAAGGTAAGTAAAGAAGTGTTGATTCCTTTCTTTTTCGATACTGAAAACGAGCGGAGGGTATTTAGCCCGTTATGTTTAATAAACTCACGGATGAGTCAGAGGGCGCTAATGTGAGGCTGGCGAGTACACAAGCATTTTTAATGCGGAAGTACACGAGCGGTTCTCTTGCCATTGGTAAAACGTGGTCAGGGAAAATGTTACATTGTTTGCAATGAAGACACGGTTGCGTTATGTGTAGCTCTGAATTTTGTCTTCACTGAACCTCCAGTCGGTGGCGATCTATTTAAGATTTAAAAGTAACTGGGCGAGAAGGAGTTAGCAAATTCAAAATGGCTTCCCCTCCTTGTCGTCGCCTCCGCTCCCCAGTTCATTTTTTGTGCCTTTGGCGGTGAAGACAAAGCATGCTGTATTAGCAACGACTGGGGAAGTAGGATGAGCCCAGTCGTTAGAGATGGCTCATGACTCTCTCTGTCCGAATTTCATCTTTTGTGCAATTAGTAAAAACGTCATCGTTTGAATATTAGTGGTATTTGATCAGTCGAAGATTCATAACCGGTAGGGGAATACCGAAAACGTCAACGTGGTGGGGGAGGGGATGTGGGTTGCTACTTGGGTGGAGCTTGTAGCTATATTTCATTTATAATGGAGGGAGGTGGATCAGTCGGAGCGAGTTAGATTTAGCGTGTGCTGTATGTCCACTGTTTCACTTCAGCGGGGTCGGGGTTGGTATTGGGTGGGAATTTCGAAACATCTGAATCGGCGGCCCGGGAATCGTAGCTAAATGTTTTCTTCACCTGTGTTTGCGTGACATGATATATTTCAGGTGTAACGAACCTTCTGGCCTGTAGGGGGCGAATGGAGCGCAGTATGGAGTTGTTGCCAGGGCTGACGAATCTCCCAGCAGAAAATGTTATGGATTTTTGCCACGGGTACAGATCTTCAGCTGATCTAGGCCACAACACCAGTTTAAGTTTTCACTGTCTAGCCGAACCCAAGACTGCTCACATGAGTTGTTGCAGAAATGACCATCCTTTTTCGGGCTATAAAAGTACTTAAGACCAAGCTTGCTCTCTGCATGGCTAGCTCTGCCAGTGCTGAAGCTCAGAAAAGCACCAGCCAGTTCCTTATACCTGCTAGCTACGGAGATGTATTGTTGCATAAAAACACGTTGAAATTTTTAAGGACCGGCAGACATTTATCACAGTCTCCTCATATAGCAGTTCCACCATTCTAGAATGTTTACTTGTAAATGTCTTGTACATGCTCCCCATATCAACTGCAGTATCATTGACTGGAAAAATTATCAAAGGTTTGTCAATTTAATGTGTATGTTATGTTTTTTAATACGTCTGTTCTTTGCTGCCAGGTTGTAAGTTATTCTAATTTGCCAAAGTGTTTTGGAGTAACAGTTCTGCCCTCAATATGGTCCTTTTTCAGGTTTGCAGTGGCTGTCCCATAGTTTGTGGATGACCTCCTTCTTAATTTTACAAATTTCCCATTTCTCCTTTTGTTCCTGTTTTCAGTTTCAATATAAATAAAGTAGAACAACAGCATATATTGTTTAGTTCTTTTTTTCTGAAGGAGGTGTGCCACCTCAGCTGACCCAGTTTGTAAAATGATTCATTCTACATCCATGTTCTAAAAATGATTTACAACTCTTTTTGTGTATATATACTCACAGAATACACATCATTTTGACAGATCCCTATATACTTGCAGTATAAGAAGGGTAGAAGAAAAGACTTGAATGAATACTGAACACTTTTTTCCCTATAATACTTATTAATCTGTCAGGGTGCTGCAGGTGTTGTATTGACCAACATGTCAAGTATCCATAGTGACACCTTGCAGTAAGCGTGTCGGGGGTTTGACAGCTTATACAGCATTTGGCACTGGACGGGATTAATATTTGCTGAATTTAACTGTTCTCTTCCATTTCAGAGGAATTGCAGAAGTGAGTGCTTGTGTGTTTTATATGTAGGTGAAGGGTTGTCTTGGCAAAGATAGGAGAGGAACGCTGTCAGAAGTGACCTTTTAATGTCTTGTTGCATCTAACTTGCTTTTGATTTCAGTAAGATGCCCTAAAATGTGTTCTGAAAGTACTGCCTAAAACTCTGTCTTTGCAATTTCTGCAGGCAGAGTAAGATACGGAGTGCACACAGTTGCACACACCTAACGTATAACATTTTTACGGTGGTTGTAGTTTTTAGTTTGGTCACAGCAGATACAGTGTTTCAGCTTGTATTGTGATGTGACTACAGTTCTGGGATGTCGCACTTGTGTCAGGTAGGACAAAATTCCCATGCCTTAGACTTCATAATTGCCCTGCTGTGTCATGTCCAGCATATCCATAGATGTGGGTTGCATTCAAGGCTGTAGCAGTAACAAAAAAATTATTTCCACCCTGAAATCCAAACCTCCCATGTCTTTCTGTTTGTTTTGCCTGCAATTAATAGTTTGTGTTTTCCCAAACGGAATGATGCACAGATATTTATGGAAAGATAATTAGCTTTGTGTCAACAGTAACATTTCGTACGTACTTGCATTCAGATTGGTCTTTTATTAGCATCTCATTTCTTCCTCCCTTTCTGAAATCCTTGACGCTTCCCTGGCGATTGATACATAGGCTGAGTAGTAATAACCAGTGGCCCTCCCCTACCAGACACACTTGCCCTTACATCATTTCCATGGACACATAGTAACGCTGGATGCAATGTTCACTGACGTGCTGGTTACTGTCATGTGTTCTCTCTGCTTTAGCTGCATGTTTGTTACTTTTAGGCTCCAGCAGCCCTGGTTGGCTGGCCCCGTGACTGGAGGCAAGTGTCCAACACTCGTTTCAATACTAGATGTATGTACAGTATTGTACAGTTTGTCTCTGTTTTCCTTTTGATTTAAATATTGTTTGAGTGACAACTGGTTATATATAGGGGTGTCTGCTTGTATGGGTGGGGATCTGTTCTAATTTTTCTTGATGCACAACTTTATATATATGGGTTTAAAATGAAGGAAAATCTATCAAAAGCTTTATTTACAACTAATTTGAGATTTTGTGTTCATATTTTACAAGAATTAGTGTTGGTGTCCTGATTACACTGATCTCTGATCAAGACTGAGATTTCAGACCGAGTGGTTCTGGCTATATGCACAGTAACTCTATCACTGTTGTGTTGCATGGTTTACTAACATAACTGATCATAGTCTGCTGTCATGAATTAATGAAATCAAAATTCATCAAATGAATAGAATTTAATGTGCATTTGGCCTGAACAGTCTGTTGTTACTAGTTGAGTTGTGGAAGCTTTCACGTACTTAAGGCACCCCTAATAAGCCCTGATCTGGGACTAAATTATATCTTGAGCCAGTGCTCTTTTCTAAATGTTTGGTTTAATACAGTGACATTATCTCCAAGGTCAGCAAAATACCCCCTTTTTAGAGTTAATTTGGTATAGTGTGCCTTGTGTTTAAATATAGTTTGTTTTGTGCCTCATATTTTTCTGGCAAGGATTAATCTAAACTGCAGTCCCACATCTGGCATAAATCAGAATCAGATGATCAACAATCAAGTTAAATAAGTTAACAGACAATTCATTCGCCTGTTTGCCTGTGATCCCATTATTTTGCGGGATTGTCACAGATCTCTCTGACATGTCTGAAACTTACAGGAAATGCAGTAATTCTGCCGTCTGTGCATGACTTAAACAAATCTACGAATGGGGAATATTATTACATGCCATTATAATAGCTTGTGTTTGAGGAGGACTTGACCGAGAGATTGTTGCTAGTAACATGCTGTACTTTTCAGCGGATCAGGGGCTGTTTAAAGTTTGGTTGTTCCGCCCACCAGGAGCCTTACTTCTGACTGGCCTAAAATGTGCAGAAAGAGTGCAGAACAAAAGATGTTTGTCGCTAGTACAAAAGTACTGAAGCGCTGCGCTCTGGAGGAAGCTGCTATGTTAAATCCTGTGCCTCTCAACAGGAAAGGTATAGCACTGCAACTTCGAGAAAATGTGTATGCTTTTACAGTATACAGCTTCAGTTTTTTTTCTTTTTATAAAGTGGCTTTCAATTTTAGAGTTCTAGGATTTTTTGCTGTAAGCTTTAAACACATTTTTGTAGCTTTAGTGTAGACTTGTAATTGATTTCTTTTGTAATAGAATACAATATTTTATGATGAAAATTGGCAAAACTTGGCAAAAGAATAGGAGTAGTTGTTTTTTCTGTAATCTTGGCATTGGAATTTAAATTCACAAAGTGATGTGTAATAATGTTCATTAAGCCATTATTAATTTATTGTTCCTTGCAGTGTGTTGAGTGTTTGTTCATTTGTCAGACATGTACATGCATACTGATCAACCTTCCTTCTCCGGTTTCCCCTCATAGAACAGATATGTTTCCAAAGGGCACGAAACGCAAGTTTTCTGATGCTGGGGACGAAACAACAGACGAGCACCCGGCAAGTGTCAAGATGCTGTCTTCCTACAACCTGCAGCGTCAGTCCCTGCTGGACATGTCTCTGATCAAGCTGCAGCTGTGCCACATGCTGGTGGAGCCCAACCTGTGCCGCTCAGTGCTCATCGCCAACACCGTCCGGCAGATCCAAGAGGAGATGACGCAGGACGGCAGCTGGCAGATCATGACCGAGGCCCTCAACGCCAGCCAGAGCCCAGCCGACCGTCTGGTGGCCACGGAAATCCTGTGCCGGCCGTCAGGTCGAGACCAGGATCAGGAGGCCAAACCCTTCTCGGTGATCGCCTATGATGGCTGCCACTCGGAAGAGGTGGTTGTAGATGACCACCTGTGTTCGGTCTCCTCCGAGGTCCCGTCCACGTACATGCCAGGCAGCTTAGGTGTGGGTCCCTGGGAGGAAGAGGAGCTGAAAGAGCCCCATGAGGAGGATGAAGACGACAGCGGTCTGAGATCAGGAGGAGAAGATGAAGAGAGTTTGGAAGCAGACTCCAAGACCACAGAGCAGGTCTTTGGCACGTTTGAGATCAAGAACCCCAGCCCAGACCCTGCCTTAGAGGAGTTGTTCTCAGATGTAGATGCCTCTTACTATGACCTGGACACCATGCTGACTGGCATGCAGAGCACGCCCAAAATGGGGCCTTACGACCTTCTGGAAAGCCTGTCCTCCCATGGGCCTTCCTCCATCAGCTCAAACTCCAGCTGTCGACCTGATCTTAATGAACTGGACCACATCATGGAGATCATTGTGGGCTCATAGAAAACATCTTCACAGAGACTGTAGATTTTTCCACATTTTTCTGTTTGTCTGTTTGTGTATGTTTACACATTCACATGGAAGCATGTTAAATCAAAGACCTTCTAAACAAGGTGTGATTGCCCTACAATGGGCTGAGATTCAACATGCTGACCATAATGGTTTCATTTGCATACTTTCTGTATGTTTTGGTTTATTTTATGTGTGTTTTAACTCTTTTTTTTATTTCACTTTTAATTTATTGTCATTTACTTTAAAGTGTCATTACACTACATAAATTGTGAACAGAATAAGTCATATACCTGAACTTCTAAAGCAACACGTATTTTCCTAAAAAAAAAGAAAAAATATTAAAATATATATATACACGTGTATATAAATATATATTTTTACAACACAGCTTGGAAACTGTTACAGTACTATGAGTTTTTAAATTTGTTTCTTTTTATTTTCAGTGTGAGAGGGTTTTAAGAGTATTGATTATTCTGCCATTTTGTCGTCCTATGGTGTCAGTATGATTTGGAAGGTGGTTAATTGTAGTTCAGATTTGCAAAACAAATGGTTAAAGGCACCTTAATATGTCAGTGCTTTGGCAAAATTTTTACCCTCTCAGATTCCAGCAGGACACTCATGAGTCAGACACTTACTAAACATCTGAATTAAGTTCTTTTAGCACCGGCTTTGTCTTGCTTTAAGAAGCCATATTTTCTTGTATTTGTATTGTTGCAAATGAAGAATTATGGGTCCGACCCAGTTAAGTTATTACTTTTTTAATTTATTTTATTTTATTTATTGAATGCAAACTTGTCAGATAGTCTGGAGTTCTGTTCAGCTCATGATAGAATCAGCTTTTCAGTTAAAACTTAAATGCCTGCCATCCTTGCATCTTCAAGGGATGGCTCTCATTTTCTATGCAGTTAGTGTTACAATATGTCTTAAACAGTATTCAAGTGTAGAAACATCAAACAAAGGTTCATTTAATGTTTTAATTATGTTTTAAATCATTGACTGACTAAGCAGGTTTTTTGCTTTTTTTCAAAAAATCTTAGAGATTCCCCTGAATTTTATTCCTTATTAAGAGATTCCTTAAGAGATTACTCAGGCAAACATTTTGTGTAAAAACAGCCAGTATTATGATTGTTATTACCATACTCTCTGATGTCAGTGCAGTTTAAACTGCAAATCAAGCCCACAAAATTTAGCACATTGGCATTTATTTCCTTTATTTGGCTAGATATATGCATTTTATATACATTGTAGCATTTTGTAAATATTTTTTAATAAAAAGTGCAAAGTATTAAAATCCTGTCTTGTCTTTTCCTTGTGTCACAAGGAATATTATTGATAATTTTTAATTATGATGTCCAATGACTGCAATGGTTAACACATATAACTTATGGTTTAGTATTGTACAGTAAATCAATTTCCTTGTAGCAATATGGCTGAGTAGTAGTCAACTGTTCCAGGAATTGTATTGCTTGGTCAATTGCTTAATTCACATTAGTATTTGATTCTGTAATAAATATGGGAGAAAGTCAACATAACGAGTGACGCTAGAGGTTGATGCCTTTCTTCATAACTTCATACTTGAAAAAGACTCCTGCTGTAGTTCAAATAATTGGACCTCGAGGCTTAAGAAGAACGGTAAGGATTTCAGTCCAAATCAGTATTAAAAATGAAAAAGTTATTGATCAGTGCCTTTCTTTCGTAGGTTATGTTGAGTGAGGAAGAGGGGTAAGTAAAAATCTTTATCGGATGCTGAGAGCAAGAACATCCCGTAGTGTTCACACCCTCGCATGCGTAATTCAGAAGTAAATCCTCTTATCTGCACTTGCATAAACGTGCTCTCGTTAAGAATAAATTAAATTGCACCAAAATGTTTTGTAGAAAACATGTGTCTGGGATGATATAATGATTTTAGCTATTGAAAACATTGACTTACAGCTAATCAAATCTCACTCCTTAGTTCAAAACCGAAGTCGGAAATAAGGCGTGACTGAGCCATGACGCAACCAATCAGAAACTAGTGTGAATTTTCACGTTTCTAGTGAGCCATCGGACCAAATGGAAAAAAAACAGAGGGAGCGGCAACGAAAGAAAAACAAAGTAGCCAATCAAAGTGGTCACTGGGCGGGGTTTTAGATTTCATCTATCCAATGAGGATTTTCCCACCTGCCGGCCGTCAATCAGCTGAGTGTCTTTCCTGCAGATTCTGCAGTGTTGGAGTCAGAGTTGTCGCTGAGCATTAGTCACTTGAAGTGAGTTGGGCTAATTTGGACTTTGGACTGTTAGATTCCGTCTTCTTCGATCACTGAAAGTGTGTCATTGTTTTGATATACAGAATTTAAAGACATTGGAGTGAACAATCTTTAGATCATTGTTTTAATATGATTTTCAAAATAATTTTGGCCATTCGTCTAGCCATTATAGTAGAGACTACTGTTCTTTAGTTTATGGAATAATGCAATGGGGCAAAGCAGGGTTTTTCCTACGAAACATCGATGAGAAGAAAAAACGCAATTGGAAGAACTATGTGCCGACTGAATGCCGACACAAGCGGGAAGGAAGTTGACCAACCTGAAGATGCCCTTTCTTCGTCAAGGTACGGTATAACAGGACAAGTTACCCAGCGATATTTTTTTTAACACAAAACAGCTGCATTTTGATGTGCTTATGTATCAGGATCTCGGTTAGGCTCCAAAGTAACTCACGTTAGTCTAGCTAGATACGGTTAGATAACATTAGGAAGCAGCATCAGCTTTTATTGGGAGAGTGGTGTCTTGTGGCCAGACCACGCCAAATCTACGGAAACATTAGGAATACAATTTCCATGTAGGTTGTTAACGTTTCAAGAATAAACTCGTAACCAATCACTGAGGTTGGTAGCTAGCTAACTACATTAAAAGTGAATAAACAGCTAGCTAGCACACTTAGCTACATTACTCCTTCCACAGTGGAATGAGTAACACGGACTATAAATCGTACAAATATGAGTCAAAAATCTACTTTAAATTGGTGGAATGGAGTAGCTTGTTAGCTGACTGTCTACCGATTTCGCTGGGACTCATGTATCGAAGTCTTCCACGCAGCAACTTCTAACGTTAGTTGCTTTCGTAACTAGCAGTAGCTAGATAGCTAACCACCATTAACGTATATGGAAACGAACGATAGAAAGGCAGTAAGCAAGGCTTTTACGTTGCTGCATTATTATATTTGTTCCCTGTACACTTTATTAGTTGGTAGTTTTTTTTGTTTAAAGAAAGCTCTCTGCTCTGCTCTCGCCTGCTAGCAACCAGAAAATGATAGCTAGCTAACGTTGGCTGGTTTCATGACTTTGGACCACACGAAGACCGCTCAGCAGAACTCATCGGTGTCAGCATGAGGGGATAGTGTCAGACCATAAAACGAATTGGAAGGCCTGTAACGTTACGAAAATGCACCGTGCTGGATTTTTTTAGTCATTGTGGTGTTCCCGATTTAAACGTTATGTTGAAGATCCTTGTAGGAACATAATGCTTGTCATCCAGACGCTCTTTGCTGTATAGAAGTTAACATCACTGTTGTCAGGATTGAAACTGAGCAGACTACTCTGTTCCTACTATTCTACTTGGAGTGAACTTGTTCCAGTGCACCATTATTTCAGATATATGGAATGCTCTGACAGGTTTAATTTTACATGCAATGCAGCCACGCTATATGGGCAGTGATCTTGGAAATGGTTTACATTTTTAAGTTGAACCAGGACCTTTTGTCATGAACAAACTTTCTGTCCTCTGTCCAGATGCAGTCTTTTAGAGATGTGGAAGGAAAAAAAACAGAATATGAGGCTATTTTGCCGATGGTGTCTGAAGAGGAACAGGGCTCATTTTGAGGTTGAGAGGACTATCCTGTAGAAGGGCCTCTGATACTGAATTAGTACCAATGGCCTCTATGGCCCTTGGCAGCTGTACACTCTGAAATAAATTTGTAGAGCTGCCAGCTGGAATCACATTTGCTGATTCGGCTGCTGCACTTTGTTGTAGAGAGGAGGGAAATCTTAAGAATCCAATCCTAAACATTTATTCACTCTGTAGTAAAAACAAGGGTACAGCAATTGTTATTCTGTCTGGAAGTGGTTAAGTTTTGCAATAGCCAGATTATCAGTTGTTGAATTCTCATTCATAAAAGCTGCTTTTGTATGAGAGGGAACACTTGCTTTTGGGATATAGGTGAAAAGTGTTGAGGAAGTAAGTGTTTTAGGGAGAACCAGAAAGCCATTTTGCTACCATACATCTTTGAACTTCATGCTTTTAAAGGCAGCTGGGAATGTGGACAGGCAGCAAGGAGAGGAGGAAAGAACAGCAAAAGAAAAAAACAAAGAAGAGGTGGAAAAATTATGGATTGAGGGTTTTAACAGACAGCATGAGATATATAGATAATTGTCTAATATGTATGTTTAGTATGAGAGACCCAAAAGCATACATGGAACAGTAATAGATATAAGAGTAAGAGAATGCGAATCAGGAGTGTAAGGGATAAAATGAGCCAGAGTCAGGAGGGGGATGGGTATAAGACCAGTGCAGGAAAGAGGAAGGAGAAATGGGAAGATGCTCTACATTTCTTGAGGGAGGCTCTCACAGCTTTGCTTTGTGTGTGAGAGATTGTGCATTGACCTCTTCAAGTAGCATGACAGAAGCAGTCATCAATCATTGTAAGGTAAATGGCTTCCCTACAAAGCTAAAGCTGACAAGAAAAATAGCCTAAAAATCACTACATTTTCAAAGATTTCATAGATGTAGATATTCTAAGTAATGTATAACTGCACACTTTGCTGTTAGGAACCAATTTTTATGTTTAAAGCCTTTGAATGTTTTAGGCCAAACAAGCCTGAAGAATGCTAACTATTTTCTGTACTGAAAGTCCCAGCAGATATAGTATGTTAATTTTTTATATGTGCTTTTCACCATTTATTCTTGGTGAAAAGTAAAATTACACTATCTTTTAATTCCTTACACAATCGTAACAAGATTGACTTTTTTCATCCTTTACAAAAGGTGCAATGGTCAGTAACATATTTGTCAGCTTTGTCCATTTCCTGGCCATAGGTTGATGTTCACATATGTCGTAGAATTTGTAGATATGAGAGTAATCGCCACTCTGTTTTAATTCTGGATGCATATGTGAATGCACCCATTTAAACAGTAAAGAAGGTGAGGTGAAAATGAGTCTTGAAGTTGTAAAAGAAAGATCCAGGACAGTTTAAAGGGCTGTTTGTTGTTTCTTGTTTTTGTTGGTATGTTTCGCCTTGAAGTTTAGTACACTAACAGACTAAATATTTTAATAAAGAGCAAGACGAGAATGTCTTTGAATCCCAGAAATATAATAGTGCCAGTTTTTGACATAGAACAGAGGAGCAAAAGACGGAGGTAGAGAACAGGATCTTGAAGCTATGAGCAGCAATTTCAAATTTAGTGCCAGTGAATATGGTCTCTTTAATTCATTGTAAATGGTCTGCACAATGTTGATAAAAGTGCAGAAATTGATTACAATGAATGAATGCAGAAATGTAACATAAATCAGAGGCAATACATAAGTGGTTTATGACTAAAGTGCTTTAGTAGAAAATGAATGGAAAAAGCGGAAAGCCCATCCTGCTAGTTCAGTCTCATCGCATCACACTATGGACTGGATGTCAGTGTAGAACTGCATCTAAAATGTTGACTTGCGGTTGTGCTTTTGGACACAAAATGAAGTTCCTGGTTGCTTGGAGGTCCTCACTGTACTTGGTGTCAGTCGTCTTCCCCACACCCAACAGCAAACAAATTACGGTGTGTGCGCCTGATGGGGTGTGTAACTTGTTGCCTCATGAGGGTGACTCACTCGTTTTGGGGGCTGGATTTACTCTTCTGGTGTACATGGTGTTGGTGAAGTATGCTGCTGCCTGACAATGACAGAGCAATCCTTATAAAGACGTCCACCCAGCCCGACCGTCCGCCCCGCTGGCCTGTTATTATTCAGATCCCAGCCCACTCATCAATGAAATCTCCACTCTGTCCCCACCCTTCCCCTCCCCCCCTCACATACACATACACCCACGCGCGTGCATGCACACACACACATACACACACACAGTCAGCCCCCCTCTCTGGGGCCATTTCCGCCTGGCAGAGAGCTGCTTCTTCCACCACCCTGCCTCCAATCAGGAAACTTGTACTACACTCATTTACAGTCGAGAGGAGTGGGTGTTCAGCATGTGACCATATTGTTTCTCTCCCATTGCTGTGGTGCAGAAGCAATATGTAAATTATTGAAGAGCCTTGATAGATTATGGTAGCAGTTTATCTACAAACAATCAACGGAAGTAAAAAGTCTTAACATACAAAAATTAAATGCAACAGCTAATTTAGGACCATCTTCGAATATTTCAATGTGATTCCAAAAAAAGGATGGCATTCTATCCTTTGTTCATACGTCTACACACAGTTATACAAAGTACAACTATGAAACAGACTTGATTACATGAGACTCTGATAGGTCAAATAAAGGTGTCCACACACAATATAAGCCTTGAGGTATGAAATGTGAACTGTGAAAAGTGAAATGAGTGAGGCCTTGAGTGGGGGCTGTACAGAAAGTAATCATAAAACCAAGTGCAGAGAGAGTGAGAGTTAGTGGAGCATTTCAGCAGAAGCAGAGGACAGAGTGCGGGCCGAGGGGGATGATGGGACAGTGAGGAGTGTCGCAGGGCTGGGAACTTTGGCCAAGGCCGCGATAAGCCAGGAATGCAAGGAGGAAGGCTGCTCCATGCTGTGCTCTTTTCTCCTGCTACCGTTTGCCATGTTTTTGAACAGAAGTTGTATTGTGTCATTTCTAATTGATTAATTAGCCTAGCATTTGCCGTCTCTGAGAAATTGCTTAGCGTGCCGTATCATTTGAATGACATTTTCAGTATGCATTTGACAGCTGCTGCTGGGTATATTACTTTTTGATGTAACTGTAAATACGTTTTTGTAGAACAAGTGCAGTTTGGAGTGATGCAGGAGTGGTAGGGAAATATTACCTTTTTGATTGATGCCTTTAACTAGGGTGGCCAACATCGGTGCTTTCTGTCATCTTTTTATGCACCGGCATTTTTTTTGGAGAAATTGAAAGGCCTTTCACATTTGGCATTCAAATTCTATCTTATCACCCCCTGATGTATAATTTGGGTGTAAATACTGGCATAATGAATACATATGGTTTCTCCACGTGTTAAACACTTTCAGTTTGCTGCTTTAGACACATGAGGTAATTTCATTGTTGAACTACAGCTCACAACATACAAACACACAGCTCAAAATCATGTACCTTCTATGAAGCAATTATTAAAACAGGAGTTGAAGGACGAATTATGCTGTGTGCATGCTCTGTTCCCTATGTTTAGTGTAGCAGAGTCCTGTTAGGGATCATTGTAGCCCCACACGGTCAATGGTAACAGCCAAGACATAATTCAACCATGTGAAATTAATTGTCCTCCTAACTTTTTTATTAATCATTTAATATATAGCACAAGTATATTAGCACAAATCCTTGCAATTTCATTTATTGAACACAACTTTGCAAATGAATTATGTATTCTGCCTTCTTGTTAGAGGGCAAGCAGTAAAATTCTTGTTTTGCTTTGCTTATACATTAGCCTCAGTACCCACATTCTGAATGCCAGGGGAGGCATATTTGAATGCTGGCAATATATGTGAAAGTACACTGAGTTAGACTACTTTGCTGAAAGGTTTCCACAACGAAGGGTTAAAACCCCCTTTCACTGTGGAGCAAAATTGGCCTTATTGTCAACATCACCCCACTATAATATCCACCACCACCTCCAGTGTATACTGAGTCCACCTGCAGCCTAGTTGGCACTTTGCCAGCTTTTTTGAAGCTGGCTTTCATACTAGCTCTGAGGTGCTACAAGCTAGCAATTGTGCATCTTGAATGTAGCTGGTGAATTGCTGGCATTCCTATGACGTGAGCAGTGATGCAAAAAGGAGGCATCACAAACACCAGCTGGCTTCGTCAGTCACAGAGCTCATCATAAGTTTGCTCCATAGCTACCAGTGAACCCTGTTTTGTGATTTAAAAACATGCAAAGCAATCTGCATGCTGAGAAACTGCTTTCACAGCTTCATACAACCTAGTACGCCTTGTATCAAAAGGCAAGCATGCAAGCATGCATTTTCTGTGCTTGCAGGATCGACTGTTGCTGCTGTAGCATCAAAGGCTCAAAGGAAACTTTCATCAGTAGAGAGGAATCTTGTTGGCGTTGGTGGTCTTTGTTTTGATGTGAAGTAATAGACAGCAGGCAAAAATGTCATAGCAGGTTAGCCCTCATGCACACATTATTGGACCAATAAGATCAGTCACTTGTTGTCTATTTTTGGTTCCAAATAATTTCCCATTGCTTTCATCTTTTAAGTTTAATTCATTGACCCATATGTTTCGTTCCCTCTGACTGTGTTGCTCAAACCTCCTCTGAAAAAGCAGTAAGAATAGACTGGCATTAACATAATAAGTTGTTGGGACAGCCAGTTGAAATGTAAGAATATTGGATATGCTCATTAGGGACTAATGACAAGAATCACAGGGAAAACATGGTTAAAAGGTAAAGTTTAGAAAAGAAAAGGCCAGAACTGTTAGAAAGAAATTCATTATCTGTATTGAAACGCTAATACGGTGCATGAGAGGGTTGAAGGTGCCTTTCCCTAGTGCAGTTTGCCAATTTGCCAACATTTTGGCAGGGGTGATTTTTTGGTGTGAACAGTGACCAGGGGGTTGGCAAGCTTTTCAATACTGGCAAATCATTAGCTTGTTTGAAATAAAAGGGGCTAACGTCACAGCACTAGTCCATATTCCAGTGTGCTGACCACTACACAACATTTATTGCCCCAAAAACACTGGCAATTATGATATATCAGGCTCAGCCTTTACTGTAACTCTTTTGTAACTTCTGTACAGCATGCCTACTCTAACAAATGAAGGTAAATTCAGTAGTACCTGCATATTTGTAAGCCCCCTTGATGTTGTTTGAGGCCAAAGCTGACAGAAAGGAGTCTTCAGACAATTGGTGAAAGGGGGAACATGGAAAACTCATGTTAGGGGGTATTTTTGAAGTGTATTTAATAGAATGCAGATGTGGAATATCAGCCACGTAAATGGTTTTTTCCCCTTAAACAGGGGACTTGTTCAGTCAATCTTGATGTGTCAAGCCACAACTTATCTGCCTCGGTTGCCATGGTAAAAGGGGCCAGAGAATTAAAAAGAGGCCCAGCTTGAAGCACTGTCACTGTGGTTGGATGGCTCAGTGCCTTGCAGTTTGGAGATGCAATACTGTGACATTCAAGGTGTGTTTTATTTCTTTGAAGGATGGACTTTTTATGTTTCTTCCCAAGAAATCCAAGCCATATAAAGATGGTGGTTGCGCTCTTTTATCTCGTGACTTGGGGGTTTCACGTTGGGGAAACGGGAAATTTGTGCTTTTGTTTCCTGGAACTGTGTGCTTGAAATACATAAGCGTTGCCGTGAAGATACAGATGTAAGATTTTGTCTGACAGAGAGAAAAAGTCATATCCGTTATATTGATTTTTATTCTGCGCCGTGCTCTCTTTTCTGCCGACTGGGTTGTTTAAGTGTTGGATTAAAATGGGCAAGAATAATTTTGTAGCGTTTGACTGAGTTTCAACAGTGTTGTTCCATTTATAGACTGCTGTTGCTATCAGAGACAGGCTGCGGATTTCACGACTCTTTCCGTACAGTACGCTATATGCACTCAGAATCGAACTGGTTAGAGAGCAGTATTATAAATGGCTGGCTCATTTTCAGACGCCTAGCGTTTAAACATACACAGCCATCTACAACGCTGCACAGAAACTGACCCTTCTGACTTTGTAAATTATTCAGTTACGTACATACCACCGGCAATCATGTGGAAGGAAATCATTGTCCAGAAAGTGACACTAAATGTAAAGTGAATCGCTAACTGTATTTTATAGTGGGAAATCGTAGCCAAAGGTGTACAATATTCACAGCTTTTGACAAATTAAAAATATTAAAAGGACGTGGACACGTAGTGCTTGAAGTAAAATGCCTTTAAAGGCCCCTTGGATTTATAATACTTGCAGGTCTAATGAACGACACAGCAGTTGTTCTTGTTTGATTCTGAACTTAGAAATTAGTTTCTGTAATGGTTTGCTTATCTATAACCAAGCGAAGTGGCGTGTCGGAATTGTTTGCAATCAGGTTTGCTAAGGGTAATCAAACAATGTCAAACCGCACAGGCAGTCGCACGACATAAAATATGTGAAAAGTGGTAGAGAGGGGGTGCTGGCAGGGGGGGATAAGCAGGTTTTCTTAATACGGACTGCATAACACACGGCCGCGGATGGGGTAGGCATTCGTTCGGTTAAAAATAAAGCTGTGTTTTTTGAGAAAGCCAGACTCAAAAACACTTGCACATTCGGTGCCCCGTGAGCTCCGGAGCCCGTCCCTCGCTCCCCCGCCTGAATGTGGGAGGAGCGGCTGTCTGCGTGCGGGTAGAACCGCGCTGGCGCTCCGCCTCCCGCCTAGCGCTCCGCCTCTCGCTGTTTTTCCCCCCTTTCTCTCCCCTGTCTGTTTGCGCCCCGCTCCTCCCCTGTAGAAAGCAGCACGGCTTAACTATACGTCAGCCTCTCGCCAGCCCCAGCAGTTCACTTGTTTGTCAGCTGTCAGGGGCGAAAGGAGTAAGGGGAGAGACAGCTGCTGTCCAGCTCTTCCGAAGGTTTCTGTTCGGTTTTGTTTTTTTTTTCGTCTCATAGTTGTGTGTTACGCGTATGATAAACAAAAGGATAATCAAGCAGAAGAGAGCGAAGCGAACGAGTCCGTGCATTCGGCGACGTTAACCATGCGCAGCAACTTTATGGTGAAGAGTTCGAATGAAGTGACATTATTAGATAAAAAAGGTAAGGACGCGGTGGTTTAGGCAGGGTGCAACTTTGAGAGCTGTTTCGGAGCCTATGCTGTCGTTTAACTTGCTATACTATGTATAATCATAATAGCTATGTAGTTTGTCGGTCATGTGTCTTGTTGCAGCATCGCAGATTTGAAAGAATTAAATGAACAATCACACACCTTTAACATGAATTCGGTGTCTTTGTCTGCAAATTGGCTGTTTATGAATCCCCTACTCGGCAGGAGACGGTGTGGTGTGATTTGGGGATGGGTTCGGTTGCCTCCCCTAAAACACTGTATTACGAACTGAACTTGAGCATGTGCTCAGTGTTGTTACTTATCGGATATTAATACGGAATATTGTACCTCTTACCGAAATAACTCGAACCTTTACACGAATATGTGTACGTTTTGAATGAGACCACAATGAATGGGTATAGACTGGAAGTATATTGGAATGTACTGAAAAAGGTTTTATCTTTAATCATGTAATTATTCACTGTAGAGACGTATCTAACAAACTGTAGTGACTATAGCGAGGATCAGTTGAAGTAATCCCATTGTGTAGCGTATAGAATGCATCTCAGACACAAATCAGTCAGTGACATGACAGTGTTGATGTCATTTTCCTGGCATCAACAAACTAACCTGTTGACTACTTAAAAACATTTCATTCTGCCTGTCTTTAGCAGAGTTGTTTGGTCTCATGATAGCAATTTAGAAATGACTCACTTTATGGTATAAAGTTCATGTTGCATGATTAAAAGATGCTGCGATTTAGAGCTGTATGTTAAGACACCAGTGAAGTTTGTAACACCCCGGTGTTGGATGTGTGAGTACATCAGCTCTGTATTTCTCAGGGTTGTGTATTGAGTACTTCCTGTTTAAGTACTCATTTAAAACGGTTGGCTGTACATTTTTCCACTTCCCTGTGCTTCAGTGCAGGACTATTCCATTTTAGTTTTGTGTTTCTTTGTAGACCACGGAGAGGAGCCTGTTACTGTGCATCTTGAGAACAGTTAAATGCCTGGATTAGTTTAAGGCAGTACATTTTCTCTGGAAAATGTTGGTGGAATTTTGTGGCTCCTGGTTTATGAATTTTAACCAAAATGAAGAGTGTTGGCCTTTCTGAGATTTCAAGCTGAATAAAAGTCCATATTAAAAAAATCTGTTTATCATTTGACTTTGCAAATTTGACTCATTGTTGCTCGCTACTAACAGACATCTATGTCCATGTATGTGACACAAACAATGCACCTCCTCATGCAACAGCAAAACAAGCCCATAAATCCCTGGCATTTTTTAACCCGCCGCCGCTGCCGTTCCTCTAAGTGGGATCCGGAAGAGCACTTAGTATTCAGGCAGGGGATGTCTGGTTGCATGTAGCAGTGTGATGAATGAACCGTGGACACAGAAAAACGCCCGCAGCAAAGAGGAGGAAAGAAAAAGCCGCCGTAGCCAGGCTTCCTGTTTACAGCCTGGAGTGCAAGTCACACACACACTCATTGGAGAGAGAGAGAGCGGGGGGATGGCTCAGAAGCAAAGCACTGGACTGCATTGCCTTCAAGTGGATGGGGTGGGTTTTTTTTTTTGGTTCCCTGCACCCTTTTCAGGACAATGCCCTAGATTTGAAATGACGAAGATGTGTTCTTGTTGTTGCACCATGTTCGGAACTGTTGGAACAACAGTCTTAGCAGTAAAAAGTTCTTGGGGAAGGGTAGATTGGCTCAGCTCTGTGTGACGCATACATGTAGAGGCCGATCATTTGGGAACAGCACAGTGAGTCGTCCCCACCTCATCCCTGTAGCACAGAGTCTGTACCTTTCCTCTTGCTCTTCATTATGGTTGTCTGTATCTCTCTCCCTCTCTCTCGCCCCTTTCCACCCCCTTTCCAGACTGAGCCCGACAGCAGCTGCACTGCCACCACAGACGCTCTGTGCTCCTTTACATAACACTGAAATCCTCTGTGGGTGCTTTGACTGTACTCTTGGGCTCCCTCTCTGTCTCTCTTGCGCTCTGTCTCTCACTGTCTCTCTCTCTTTCTGTCTCTCTCGCTCTCTCTCTCTCTTCCACTGTCTGTCTCTTTCTCACTGTCTCTCTCGCTCTCTCTCTCTCTCCTGTCTTGCTCTCTCTCCCCTCTCTCTCTCTCTCTCTCTCTCTCTCTCTCTCTCTCTCTCTCTCTCTCTCTCTCCCTCCCCCCTGTCTCTGTCCTCTCTCTGCTTTCTGCTTCTGTAATGGAGGACTCCCCCTTTTTTTCTTTTGTGCAGTACAGAAAACGGAAAGATGGCAAAGGAACAGGGTGTCCGAGCTGAGTGGTGCGGATGACACACTCCTCCTCGTGTGCGTTTGTGTGTCCGCACACAGGAGCGTGAGGTACAGTCCAGGGATTGAACTCCAGGGCTTAACACAAAGAGGGAGAGGGAGGAGGGGCAGGGCCGCTGCCTGCTTAATTCAGACAGTATTTTCATTGTGATGTATTTGTAGGCGACAGAAGTGCGAAATAAGAAATACGACAACCAAAAAAACACAATTTATGCAGAGTTGAGGATGGGCCCTGCAGAGGTTATTGGGACCTTAACCGTGTGAGAGTGCCGGTCAACAGTAACACGAAACACTGGAGCCATTCCATCAGAAAAATTACCCATGAGTTTGAGGAGCAAATTATTGAGAAAAGTAAGTATTTGGGTAAAATAACACAAAATTTGCTTTAACTGGCAGCTTGTTTGATTTGGAATAGCAGAAGGTGATGACTTTTGTCTGTTCGAGTGCAATACAGATTGGAAAGTTGTTTACGGCTTGTTCTGTCAAAGAAGTAAAAGTTGAAAATTGGTCTGTCTGAAAAGCTTCAAATGTGTTATTTTCTGTCTGAATTTAAAGATAAACATGCAGTATCTTGTAATAGGCTGTGTCCTGAAGGGTCATTTTACCAAATCTGTGGAAGAATGGCTTTTTACTTTATAGTGGCTACTCAATGGCTCAATTTATAGGAAAACCTGTCATATTTGAAATTTGGGTTTTTACCAGTGAGGTGTCTGGAGAATTGGATATTGAGGTGATTGGGTCATCTAATTTAATAAAAACTATTATACGCACATATAAAACAATATTTAATTGGTGTATATAATATCATTTTCATATTTTTTGAACAATTGTGTAATTTGTGTATACAGCTAGATGTTTAGCAGTTCATTTTAGGTACCTTGCTCAACAAGGTGCATGGCACTGCCCCACCCTGGAGTCAAAGCTGTAACCTTTGGGTTACAATTCTTAAACACTGAACACTGCCACATGTTGCATTGTAAACTGCAACGTAAATTTGATGCAAAGATAAACCCTTGAAAACACCATAGCGTAAGCCCAAGGTTTATTAACTTATGCTGTTTCCTCTTAGAGGTGTGCTGTTGTGTGCTCTGCATCTTTTAATTGGAATTAAAATTAGTTCAAGTACAAGTCTATATTCTTTCTATGCAATCCGTTGGAATGGGAGTCACCATACACAGCATATCTCCAGGACTACTGCACAGTAGTAGGTTTCACAGGTATTCTGTGGCCCATTATTATGGAGCAGGCGGGTGGGGGTGCCGGCGTTAACACTTTTGGAAATGATTGATTAATAATTTGGTTTCATTTAAAATTGAAAAATTAAAAAAAACTTAAATTTACTTATTCTTGAGATTATGGAGGCAAAATATTCATAATGACCATAGACAGGACTGTATAATGTAAAACAAACTATAAATCTTTTTAGTTTGAGTTTCTTTAACATTGATAAACGGATTAATAAGATTCAATTTAAGTTTAATCCAAAAAATGACCATGACATTAGAATCATATTAATGCATCTACCCCTCAATAGCCCTATAATTGCCACTAAACTTTTCGATCAGCACACATGCCCTTAAAAATGTTCTTCTCCAACATTGTTGACTTTCTGCTGCAGCCTTTGGCTAAAGGCTTGTCAGGAGAGACGGACAGGGGAGAGGGCTACTGTGCCTGGCCCAGTACCCTGGCTGGGAGCCTGCTTACTTAGAAACAGGTTCCAGAGCTGACATGGAGGGTAGATTGATATGAATCACCATGGTGACCAGTGCGTTCCACTTGGAGCTTCGTGTTTCCTGCAGGAGAGGAGCCCTCTGAGACGTGCGCTTGTGTGTGTGTGTGTCCGTGTGTGTGTGCGCACAAAGTGCTGCAGCGCTCTTGAGTATACTGCTGACGGGTGCAGGAATAGATGGGTACAGAGAACAAGTGATCACAATAATACAGCAAGCACTCAGGCCTGTATTTTCACCCGTCAAGGCCCTCACACCACATTATTATAATACAGGCAGCCGTGCGGAATTTATATGGGGATGCTCGTCTGAACGCGGAGCTGCCTGTATTGTGTGGATTTGAGGGCTGTTCTTACTGGAACTACCTAGGAACCAAATAATTAATAACATTTTCTCGTGTTACATAAGGAGCTTGTATTGCTTCCACCTAGCTTGCAATTAGTACTTAATTAGATTCAGAACGCAAATAAGTGTCCATGAGGAGCTATAAGCAACAGGAATAACACAAGTATGTGTACACACAAAGCAGTATCAAGATCCCAGGTTTCAAAGAAAAAGACAAGGGGCAATAACATGATATAATTTATTAGTCCCGTATAGGGTTTTGTAAGAATGTAAATGGTAGCAGCGGCCTACACCAGTTTGTGACATCCTCTGCTTAGCTCAATTTGTGTACACGAAAGAAAGGTGGTAAAGCATAGAGTTACGGAATCACAATTGCTCAATCTGTTACCAGATGGCGTTGTGTCAGCCTCACCTGGCGGGAGGACCGTAGCGCAGGTTACAGTGCATAGTTTTGCATCATGTAGGGACGTACTCCCTCGGGAAGGTGATTTCTAAGCCTCGGTCACACAGAGATCCTGCAGAAAATGAAGATGTACCCACTCGAGTGTGTGTAACGGTCTGCTGCAGCCGGTACCTGGAGCACACAGTGCAGCACGTTCCGAGTCCTGCTAAGAGCAGAGCAGCTGCAGATCAGCAGAAGAGAGGCACAGTAACCTGCAGCCCTGCTCCATTCCAAATGCCAAAGCCTGGCCGTAGCTTCCACTGTTCCCGTAGGTTTAATGTGATTAACATCTATTTATATGCTGTGTGCATTATGTGGTGTTTTTCAGGATATATATACACACACACACACACACACACACACACACACACACACACACACACACACACACACACACACAGTGTCTTCACCTTATGAAGCTAAACTGAGATTATTTGGTGTATCTTAAAAAAACTGCCATCTTAACTAGGTTGACTTGTTTACTTGTCAGAGATTCATTTGATAATTGTTATACTGATAATGACGGCACCCTGTACGGATTTATTTTTGTTAAAAGAAGCAAAACGAGATGCACAAAAGGGCCTGTGATAATGATGTTGATTGTAAGCTTTACTTTGGTAGATATTTAGCTCCCAAAAGCTTGTATTCATGACCTGTGGAGGCCATTTTACAAGAACAGAGTAAATTCCTTGTTTTTTAGAATTGGGGATTTAGTTTTTCAGGCACCATCGACAGTATGAATTTCATCTACCAAACTGGATCACAGATTTAGTCCCTGCAGAATTCATGCAGTTTGAGAGCAGCTGTCTTGTTGCATTCGTAGCCCCTGTGGTAGGATGTTTTCAGTGAAAGGATACATTTGATGACCATTTTTTCTTGTCGTTGAATTCATGTTTCATTTGACTCTAACAGTTGTATGGGAATTGGAGTAGTATCTATGATCATATTGTTAACACACATACCTTACATATCGTATTCATTGTATGTTGCCTGGCCTCCTCCCTCCTCAGATACATGTTGGGTCGCGGAGTGAAGCGCAAGCTGAGTGACTACGAGGAGCCGGTGACGGGGACGGTGACGGGGGCGGTGGCGGCCGGCGGGGCGGAGCCCCCGGCCCCGGACCTGCCCTACACGCAGCAGCGGCAGCTGGTGCTGAACCTGTGCCTGAACAAGCTGCAGAGCTGCCACACGCGGGCGGAGCCCAGCCTGCACCGCGCCGTGCTGCTGGCCAACACGCTGCGGCAGATCCAGGAGGAGATGCGTCAGGAAGGAGGGGAGCCGCCCGCCGCGCCCGCCCCCTCACCCCCGCCCCACGCCGCCACGCCACTGCACGCCCCCGAGCTGCCGCCCGTGCCGGCGGACTGCCCAACGCCCGTTGGCCCCCACGCGGAACTGAGAGCGGAGGGGGCCGCGGAGGGAGGGGGCGGGGCCCCGGCCTGCCCGGGGTGCGCCCGGGGCGAGGGGCCGCGCCCATCCTCCTCCCCCCCGGACGACATCCGGTCCCTGGACTCGCTCTTCGGCTCCTTTGAGATCACGAACTCCACCAGCTATCTCACGGACCTGGCTTTCGACGACATATTCGAGGACATCGACACCTCCATGTACGACTCGTCCGACTTCTCCGTCTTGGCCTTCCCCCAGCCCCGGGCCGGCGCGGCCGCCGCCACCGCCGCGGACGACGGCCTCAAGGCCTTCTCCAGCTGCACCTCCTCGGCCAGCAGCCTGCAGCTGTGTCTGACGGACCTGACCGATCTGGACCACATCATGGAGATCCTGGTGGGGTCCTGAGCCACCTGGGCCACGCTGTGGATCCCAGAACCTAGTGCAGTCCTGACAGCCTCCCACTCTGCCCTCACACTTGTTTCACTGACACACCTGTTCTTGGGGTGGGTATAGTTGTTTTTAAACAGTATTTATTTTTATACAAAATACGCAATATATTTATACGAAAAGACAGACATGCCTGAAGCGTACCTACTGTAGAAAAAAAATGCACGTTTGTTTGGAGACTCTGTGCAATCTTTCTTACTTGTATGAAATGAGCTTGAACTTTCAAAAAAAAGACTGCAACAATGACAAACAAAGTAATATCATTACCGGATATTTTACTGAACCTTCAATTGCGTTTTACCGAGCTCCAGATGCAACTCCTCCATTAAATGAATCAAAATGAAACAAAACTAGGCAACACCTTTAGCTTTTTCAAATCAGAGTGACTTATTTTTGTAAAGCGATTTTTAAATAAGTATTTCTACAGCATGGTGTCTTTTAACAGATTTGAGCTTGTGGTGAAATGGATGGTTATTGGCTCATTAGACAGATGAGACTTGCTCTACCTCTTGGTCTGCCGTGAACGCTCTTTGTTCTGGCAGCCGCAAGCTTTGGGTCTTTATACAAACGCTGTCATATCCAGCGCTAACAGTTTAGCGGTCTTTGTTTCGTCTTTCCTGTTTTACGCTCATTTGAAGTGATTGTCAGAAATTCGTGCTAGCAGTGTTTGCATGCAGGCAGTATAAGCACAGCACAATGAGTTGGGATTTTAGCACAGGAGATTGTTGGAAGGTCTGTAGTGCCCATCCTGAGGGAAGTTTCATCTATATTGGTAAAGCCCCCTCTCTCTTAGAACAAAACTATGCCTGTGTAGTGGAGATGAGAGTTATGAATGTTAACAGAACTACATCCTATGCACTCGCACATGAGTACAGTTGTATGTGGAGGAATCGGTCTGCCTGAATTTATAATTTTGTTATTCTGGTTCTTAAAGAAGTCATTGTCCCAGATACTCAGCGCTGTAATGACATGTTTCTTCTCAGTCCTCAATCACCTCTCACCCAAACCCGTCTGAGACTTTGGAAACAGCTCCGGAAAGCTATGAAAGAGATTTCAGTGAGGTACTGGCAGTATTCATCTGAATTCTGCCTTGTGTTTGTAGAGCGTTTGTGTTGTCGGAGTGTTAAAAATAGGACTTGTTTAAAACGGGCCAGCTCACTTACACATACTTAGATCTGTCGGCATGTGTTTATGACCACAGTTTCTTTCACGTATTCCCTATGAAGGGAAACGACACCAAACTACTCTTATTTTTTCTGCTGCTCTCCCACTCCGTTACCCCGGCACTTCAAAGCAGCGCGGTCGTAACAGACATGACGTCCCGTGATTCGGCAGACTGTGTTCAGAGGACAGGACGGGGAGAGGCGGAGGGAGAAGGCCACCGTCGCTGTTGTCACGAGGATGTACTTGCTTGTAGAAATGACGATCCCACCTTAGCCCATCTCTACTGTTCAGACTCCAATCAGCCAATCAGGCGAGGGGAACCAGCCCCCCTTTGTTAGATTAGAAAAACTAGTTGAAGAAGCTAGGTGGCATTTCTGTCCTCAGAAAGTAAGAGTTACACTCTTACACCGACTTGCATACCTGTTTTTGATTTTAGTAGATTGCGTACAGCTTATGTTTCAACAAGATACAGAATCGCTAAAACAACCCTTATATTATCTGTCATTCTTTTAGTCTTTAAAGTCATTGTAGTCTCTCTGCTTTGCAACTGAAATAATTGTGAGCAAATTCAAGTAAAGACAAATGCAGATGTTTCTAGGATGCTTTCAGGGGTTCATTTTAAAGTGCCCAAGAATGGCTGAAGGAATTAGGAGAACAGGCTGGACACCATAAAGATGGTGGTGCCTAACAAAATACTGAAAGCTCTGGCACATTCACTCTGTTCCCCAACTTACCACAACAGACCCAACCATCCATTTTTTTCTATGCAGGAATTACAGTTCTGCATTTAAATTGGGCCCCGTTTTTGGCTTTACTGTCTGAGATTGACAGTGTTTTCACCACAGATAGTGTTGTTAAAGATAGCATACTGTAAACACAAAACAGTAAGTTTCAGACATTTTCAGATCCACATTCTGTTGTGTTGGTCCTATTACAGAGAATTTCGGAGAAACAGAGCTTAGACTTGTGTGCGAAATGGCTGAAGAAATGTGTGTAAGCTTTGTAAGCTTTTTGTTTTGTATATATTTGTATTTATACATTTACCATGTTTCTGTTATATTTAAATGGTATCATCCTTGCAGAATATTTGAGATAATATATTGTGTTTATTTAATGAAAACTGATCAAGTTTGTCAGGTTGCACAAATCACTGGTGCCAACAGTGGTGGAACTTTGTCTCTTCCCATTGCGTCATCTTAAAAAATGGTAGCTGTATTGTAAATTTGTTTGTACATATTTAATTTGCCACGGATTATGAGGACATCTTTATACACGCTTCTGATATTTGCAGCACTACTGTGTGTTCGAAGATGCAAAGCAATGTCTGTCTATCAGGCCACTCTCAGGCAGCTCTTGAACCCATTGTCACTCAGAAGTGACTTGACAAACCACTCAGAGTTTATTGCCTGGCTTAATAACGCAGCTAGGGTCATAAACTCAGTGTTCAGTATTTATGTAACAAACAGAATGTACATACAAATTGATGTCGTGGGGCAACGTTCTCACTGTTGGTATTCAGCGGGCCATGTTGGATTAAAACTAAACTCGCCTGATAGTCACAAAAGGCCCAGTCGTGGTTCTCTTCTGAAGTAGTTACTTTTTGGTCATTTACACCCATCGCTGTCAGTGCATACTGGATTGAGGCCCAGGGCAGCTCACTTGACTTGTCATTTTCCCCTGTGTCTTTATATGTCATCTCACTACAAGCCCTTTCCATATAACTTTTTTTTTTCTTTAAAACACATTTTCCATAGCTGATTTTGGAATACATTGTAATTAAAGGTATTCATACGGTTTTACAGCCAGTGCTTGTTAAGTATCCGTACCAGAAGCAGTGTTACTACAAGGAAGAGTCTGTCCTCTCTTAAATGTGCGCCTTTGTGGCATTTGACAGCCTTTCCCTGCTGTACAGTGTGCTGTAAACCCTCTGCCTAGGAGGCACTGCCGCATTTGAGTGGGGCCCACTGCAACTGAACCTTCAGCGCTGTAAGGTCAAGAATCACATACTTCGGTTTGTACAAGACTAAGGAATCACTTGATCTGCTTTCCTTTTTTTCCCCAAAATGCTGTAAAAATATGAATGCTAAGTTTCATGTCCTAAGTGCAATATGAACTTGTTTTAACACTAGAGTGTCGGCTCCAGGGTTTCGTTTACCCTTGCCTTGAGGTCCACGTACTCTCCACTTGCAGCAAACACTGTCCTTTATGGGCCACATGTGGTGTGTGTCGCTTGGTAAACTCTATGTAATATTTAATATTCATTTCTGTATTTAAAAGGGCAACATTAATTACTTGGACCTTTAAACTGCATTGCATGGTAATTCTGATTTTGTTTTTATTTATTCATCTTTTATATATTTTTTGATGACCCTGAACTGTGTATGTCTGTTGTGTATATAATATTTTGTTACCATTATATTCTATGCAATACCTTTGTAGCAGGTCAGTAAGTCTGATTAATTAAAATTGGAAAAATAAATTCTGGGTCTTGTGGTGTTTACCCTAGCTTCAGTTCTTCAGAAACTTCTGGGCCCAACTCATTGCTCCAGGGTTTGATGTTGATAGACTTGCTTGGTCTCACTGCCCCTCAGGATTTTCTGTTTATGAAAAGCCTTTGTCCAGCACTGAACCTCCTCTATCTGCACACTACCTCTCTCTCTCTATGCCAGACATCACTAATCTGTCACTTAGCTGTACTTAGGTTGTGTGCTTTATAAATAAATTAATCGGAATACATTAAATGCATCCTTTGGTGAACTAAATATATGGAATCTATGTAGACAGTATAATCCTAAAACAAAGAACAGAAGTGAAAAACAGCTCAGTAGATGAAGAGGAATGAAAGGCCTTGGATCGCCCCCTGCTGGTAGAAGGCAGGCAAGGACAGTCTATTTCTTTGAGGCTTTACTGTGAATTGCATCATCTGGGTGAGGAGGCTGGTTTTTTCTTTCCCACTCTTTAAAGGACTTCGACATCAGGGAAGAATGTCTGGAAACGAAGAAAGCGCTGCATTCTGTGAAAGATTTGACAAGGAGGTTTGGACGCTCTGCTTATAAACGCAGGTAAACCATGCAAAATTAGTCAAGTAAAAATCTTGATTAAAAAAACATTAAATGAAATTTGCACATTGAACGTAATATGCTCCTTTGCGATTGCAATGTCACATCCACAAACACAGGACTTTCATAAACAATATTTTGTTACTTGAAGCTGTTGTTTTGTTCCCATGGGCAAAAGGTTCGCCAGCTCCTGCAGATGAATAAAACACTCGAGGCCTATTCATCCTCACATGACGTGTCCAGTCCTGTAGTAAAACTAAACTCTCCATTTGGCAACTTAAACGAAAATATGTGTGACAAGTATAGAGGAGCAGAGATATCACAGAAATCTGGTTGGGAAGACTCCTCACAACAAACCGACTGTGTCTTAATTAGAGACACAGCCCACATCTGGAAAGCCAGGGGCCCTCGCACAAAGGCCCTTTCTGTCTGCACTTGAGTGACAGCACTTAACCCTGCTCTGGGTTCCACAACTGCTTGGTAGGGATACGCAGGCTTCTTTCTTGCATGTCTTTAAAGTCACCTCTAACTAGTAAAAGAATACCCAAACGAATGCACGCAAGCAGTGGAAAAAATGGTGTATGCACCGGCAGAGTGAGCATGTGTAACACAAGATCAGCTGTTTCTATTTTGCCTCAAACAAAGTCTTCTCGTTTACAGCGCTGGAATTCCATTTTTTTCCGTGCCTCGCCGCTCTGGGACGGTCCTCAGAAGAAGAGGCCTTTCTCTTTTTTGGGGCTGTGCCTCTGCAGATGTAGGTTGTGCTGGGAGAGCCACTGAATGGAGATCTGGTAGAGGAAGCTCGGGCCGTCCTGGCACCAGGGGGGCGCCAGCAGCTGTGGGAGGGACGGGAGGGAATAGGCGGGGGTGAGCGGTGCAGAGTCAGGGGGACGGGCAGCCACAGCTCCACCAGTTAAATGGTTAAACGCATGAGCTCCCATCGACCTCAGACAAGCTCAGATCATCTCCCTCGCTGTGGAGGCCCCCGGGGTGCCACACACACACACACAGGCATTAATAATGTACAGGACTTCGTTAGGAGCTTGAGGATCACACTACTGCCACCCACCTGCGGCGTCCGCATGCGCACGTATATATAATGTAATCACACCTCGCTCATTAGGGAGGGAGGAAGAGCTCAGCTCAGAGTGAGCACGAGAACATCAAGGAGCTCTCCCTGCTCTTTGTCTCCCTCGCAAACATCACGCGCACCCGCTGCCCCCACCTTGGTTTGGATCAGCGGCCTCGCGGGGGGGCTCGCCGGCTCCCCGCTGGCTTCCTCGGGGTCCGTCTCCGCGGGAGGCGCCGTCTGCTGGAAAGCGAGAGATGAACAAATGAGGCTGGGAGCTGTGAGGAGGAGGAGGTGGAGGCGGAGGAGGAGGAGGAGAGATGCCAGACACTGATGCAGCCGGCTGGCAATATGGAAATGAAGGAGTCTTCCTCACGGGGCCAGGGCTGAGAGTCATGGCTATCAAACAGTTCACCTCACAGAAAGGTTCTGGTCTTAAAAGACAGATCCATTCATAATTTGTTGTATTATCTGTATAACATATTCATATCTACAAATGAAGGAAAGGTTCTGAGGCACCTAATATGCTAAATAATTATCACTGACCTCAATGGTCATAAAACTGTTTACAAGAATCCTTAACATTACCATTGTGTTCCTAGAGATACCTTGAGCTGTTGATATGCTAAATGTGTCAACAGAAAGGAAACCACGTGTGAACATTATGATCTGCTTTGGAACCACTCTCACTACTCATAAATAACTCAATTATAGGTCTTATTGTTATGAAATATAACATTTTCACCTTTATTATTTTCATCATAAAGTCCTTACCGGCTGTGCTTTCACATTAAATATAATCTGTGCATGATGAACATAACCTAATGGGAACGCATGAATGCAGACAAAAGGGTGCAGGCAATCTGACAAGAGGGAGCATGATCCTTCCAAATGTTTCTAGGTGTTCCATCTGAAGGGTACATTTTTGGTATAACTGCAGATCTTTGGTACTTGCGCGATATATACAATAAATCAGACCATTAAAGACAAAGACTAAATGCTATTAAGCTGCGATGCAGCTACAGTGTTTACACGGAGGAAAAACTGGACGGGAAGGTTTAATACCAACTGCTGTTGTCGGAAGTCTTTGTGAAGGAATGGATCCTTCTCTGTGCTGTTAGAAGGCCTTTTTTGCCAAAAATTTCAATGCTTTAATGGCTTGTATGGATGCATGCTTGTCAAGCTCCTCTTAATATTTCATGGGCCGCTGTCACATTTGTCTGCAGCATGAAGGCAGTCTGGGATGAGACAGAAAGGCACACGACAGGGACTGTTCGTCACATCAGGTGCTGACGCCGAACACCAATCAGAGGGGTTATCCTGCTTTAAATCTAACTACCCTGATAAAAGGTCGATCGGATCCAGCCCAGGAAGCCCATTAGACTTGGTGTAAATTCACAGGAAGTATAAACAATGCATATCAGCCACTAATGTGCTTTTTGAGTGGAGTCAGTGCTGTTCTCTCGCACAGATCAAAGATAGAGCTGCAGCTACTTTGCTTGTCCCCTGAGACTGGCTATAGGTTACCATCAATGCATGATCCATGCCTACTTATGTATGCCCACATCCCAGAGAAGCACAGTGTCTCCAGGAAATAAAGTCATAATCGATTGGTTTATTTGCTGCATCTATTACTTCACACATGAACATTGGAGGAGCTTTATTTCATCACATCTTTACTAGAGTTGCTTGTTTTACTGATCCTCTAAACGTGTCGATAGTGATCACCTGAGAGTGCATCCCACTTAACTCATTCTCTGTTACTTTCAATAAAGCAGCTTGCTTGTTATGTTATTGATGGAATTTGCTTTTCTTAAGTATGCATAAAATATTATTGTGGATGGAATGGAATGATTATGGATATTTAGTAAATATGGCACTTAAAGCAGCATTTTATATTGACTATACCCACTTTTAAATTTAGCATTGTCAGGTCTTGTGTCTAGACACATTAAACTTGTTTTTCCCTCTACTTTAAAGGCTTCTGTAGCTGCAGAAGAATCCTGTAGCTCCATCTAGTGGATATACACACCTCTACATTTATATGGGTGTGACATAAACAAAACACCACAATAACAAATGATTTGCATGGAAAAACACTGGTAACTTTGACATCCCTATTACAACAACATGACAGTTAGTTAACAACAAGATAACATAAGAAATCAGAAATGTATTTCCAAATTACGGATACATTTTGTCAAAAAAAAATTGAGGCTAGTGTCATCCATGTTAACGTTCTTGCTGGTTCTTGTGAGTTTAGGAGGTGTTGGTGCATGCCATTTCCTCCCTTCCTCACTCACCTGGTGTGCGTCGACATTTTCAGGTGCAATTCTGAGAGCGGAGAGCAGGCGTTGAAGAGAGTGGGGGCAGGGACTGGGCTCAGCCAGCCTCAGTCCGCTGGGTTCCTTTAACAGACACCTCCACAGGGTGGCAGCATCACTACGAGAGACACAGACACACTCCTTCACCATGCAGACGGAGACGAAGCATTTCCATGAGCTTATTCGATGCTTTAAGCGCCAATCTGAGGCCATCTGATTCATAGAGATATCGGTTACACCGTTCCATATAATACTGAGTGCCTTGCAAAATTATTCAGATCCATGACAAATTCTCACATTTTACTGAATTGCAAATGATATATTGAAATTTCTTTCTGTGTGATATTTTATTTTACTTTGATGTTGTGGGTTGTGATGTCTAAATGAAAGTAGAAAAAAATCTGATTTAATGGGTTTTCATTTCAGGCCTCTAGGCAATAAAATAAAGAAATTTTCAAAGGGTGTGTGGACTTTTTAGATCCACTGTCCATTTATAGTTAAAAATGTACGGGTAAAATAATAGTGTATTATTAGCAGGCTCAGCTCAGAGAGCTTCTTCTGTACCATATCACAGGAGAGCTTGATGTAAGGGTTTCTGATGTTTTTTCCAACATTTGTGACAGGGGTCTGGCCTCAGTAGTGGCAGAATCTTCTGATGCGTTCACCACTGGGAAATAATCATGGAAAACCTGACAGGGTCTTGGCCATTCAGGAATCTGTAGAAAAGTGTAGCCCATCAGAACAGGGGAAGAAACAAGACATCATTTGGTTTTTTGTCTTGCTGAAAAATATAAAGTCACAGGAAGATATAAAATAAAACACCAAAACATTTTAACAAAAACACTGTTATTACTGTAATGTTTTCCTGAGGGAATAATTGCATCTGCAGAACTTTTAAGGTCAAGTCAATTGTATATGATATTAAATTGTCTTTAACACTCAAATTGGATCAATGACCAGTTTAGTCCATTTGCAACAGTACAAAAGTTACAGCAGCAATATACATTAATGCCATTTGAACCAGAAGGATACACTGACTTAACATTAATCCCTATCTAGATTTTACAGATCAGATGCCTAATATCCAATGTTGTTTTGAAGTACATTGCAAATCTTGCTGTTGGGATATTGTGCTTCTGTTCAGTTTGTTGCAACATTTTCATTTGTCTTCTCTGACTGAATTCCAATGTCATTGTAAATTCATCCCCATAACCCATAAAAGTCTATTGTGTAGTTTTCCATAATTTACTTTAAATATACACTAAGCATATAGCATTGGTACATAGATGTACCATTTCTGTGCTCCAAAACTCCAAAAGTGGGGTTTTGTCAATGAAAAATAGTGCCAGTCATCACCATTTTTTCAAAACACTATTTTGAACAAAAAAATCTGTGTGAAGCATGGGCTTTGGTGTATGGAGCCTAACCTGTAATCTACATGTTCATTTTATCTTTAATATAGGTAGCTGTTTTTTCTTCACATGTACAGCATACCCAATGTGCATTAGAAGTGATGCAAAAAAAGCAAATGCCTGACTGATTTCTGTTTATATTTGTTCAGCAAAAGATTACAGTACAATTTCAGTATTGTTTGACTTGCACAATTGGTAGATAAGACAGTATAATTACCTGTTTGCATAATATATGACAACATATAATTTCCACACAAGGTTTACTTATATTAATCGTATATTTGCACATGTCTGAGTTGCTGTTCTTTTAATTAAAATTTGCTGCCAAATTGCTTTTCAAATTGTTTTTTTTTTTTTTTTTTTAAATAATTTTGTGATGGCATGATCCACAACTGATTCAAGCAGCTAGCTGATGGTTATGAAATAAAATAATTTTCCTTTCCAAAGAGGCAGTCTCTGCCAGCCTCCAGTCCGCTGGGTTCTCTCAACAGACACCACCATAGGGTGGCAGACCACGGTATTTAGAGGTATTCATTAAATAAGAATTGGTATAGTTACCTGCAATATTATGCTGCTTCCTACTTACAGTTATAATTATGTTTAATGTATGTTAATTGCTACAGATGCACCTAAAAATAACCGGTCCTATGTTACACTTTATTTAAGAAGAATTCAGATTGTACTCCTAGAGTTAAAAAGAGAACCTCATTCGTGTTTTGACAGAACGGAATGTTGGAAAACATGCTCATTTCAAAAAGCCCAATGAAGCAGACAGTAAATATGAACACGACGATGTTTGACATCATAGGCTTGTCTTGGTCTGACAGGGTTTTTGCCCACTCCCTTAGAAAGGTTTTTCAAAGTCACCTAATTTGCCTTAATTGGTGATTGTTCCGTTTTCTCCAATTAAAGTTTACCAAAACACCTCTACTTAAGCATAGGTAAACAGAGCAGCAAAAGATGAACATACAAATATTCTTAATCAAACCTTTTCTTGCGCCCATGTTGAATGTTGCGAAGTTTCCATATTAGTCGAATGTTTTTGGAGAATGAATGCAGGCGAAGCGCAGAGTTGGTGATCCTCTTCGAAAGCATTCCACTCTCCAAAAGAACTGTCCAGATTTGCGTTGCTCGTAGTTTGAGGACTTTGGGCAGACCAATCCTCGACATCCCAGGAATTATTGCTAGTTTTGCTGATAAGATTTCCTTCGTAGCAGGTAAAAATCCCTGACTCATTCATTTTCATGTGATGGTGATACATATGCGGGTGGATGAGAAAAGTTACTTCAATGTGGTAACAAGAACCAAGGAACAAGAATTTATCATGAGCGTCTTACAAAAGCAGTCTACAAAAGATCCTCAGTTTTATGAATAAGAAAAATTATCACTCGGTTTGATTTCAGTGCCGTCATCTGTCCTAGTCCCTTGACCTCCTCGTAGCTTCCTGTAAATCCAACTGTGTAATATCTTAATTTTCATTTTATGCAAAAAAGGCAGGGGAGGCCTTATTGTTCATTGTTCACAGAGGCTTCAGTGACTTTTTCGCGAGTATTGCATTTCTCTTTCATTGTCAAAAATACATGTTTAATTTAAGTAAAGAACCGCATCGAACAAGGTCCTCAGTCCGGTAATAGGATGTTGCGACGTAAGAGACACAGATTGCGTAAAATCCCAATTTACAGCCTTGCCCTGGATCGTAAGATAAAACCCTACTTTATTGCATATAGTCGAGAAGGGAGTAATAAAACCTTTAGATCATAGTAGAAGGTGCATTGTTTTATCCATGCACAGGCCTAAAGGCGATAAGGTGCATACGGCTGTAAAGTCCTCGCGAACTCACTTCCCCCCTCGACAGTAATGGCCTTCTCTTTGGATACTAAATTGCTTGGAAACCGGTTACCCGCAAACATCTTAAATATGTCTGATTGGATTTTTCTTTTCATTCTGGGAAGAACCTTTTCCATTTCTTTAATCCAAGCATCCAGAACATCATCTAAAATACCATTTCGCTATATTTTTAGCAAATCTCAGTTCGACATTAAATTGTACTGTACCTCATCGCAGGTGACGCGCTACAGGTGCATTCTCGGATCCATAAATAAAATGCCAGCAAAGTTCCTCTTCCCTACCCTTTGGTACGCAAACTTCCTGTAGCCTACGACCAATAATAACAACAGGAGGAGGTAACTCAGATAAACTATTCTGCGTTTATGTTAAAAACAAGGACGTGAATGTGGCTTGCATCATCGCCACATTCAAACTGTAACATGATATCGTAGTATTATAAAATTTCCAACAGGCCATCTCGGTGATTTTTCCGTACGGAATGCCATGATTTCATGCTTTCACGGTGCTTTATATAGAACGACAACCTACACGAATGCTGTCCTGCCAGTCTACGTAAACATACTGGACAAGCCGTCGGAATCCGGTTAATTCAGTTGTGAAGTGTGCCAAAGTGAATGCGTCTTCGGCGTTGAACCCGGAAGTCACCTAATTCTTTCAAGCACCCGATAATTCAGAATAAGGAATATGGTGAGGAGGTGGAAAAAAACAGGAGAGGTACACTTATTGAACAATGACAAATTAACTTATTAATCAGCTTCTGTTCGTTCAATTCGTACCACTAGTTTCATTTTGTTGCATAAGCTTTTTTCCTGTTTACCAATGAGTTCACAATTTTACTTCTCTATCTTCAGAGCAGTACAGTAATCGCCACCCTCATACGAGGGTGATAGTCTTGTGGAAAACCTCTTAATCCATTAATCTCGGATCCTTCTCATCTCTACCTTCCCAAGTGCAAAATAAACAGGCTACTGTCATTACAGAGGTGAAATCTTAGATTTTTAACATCAGCCTTTAAAATCTCCGCTTTCCGCTTGCAACTATTCAGGCCCCGTTTAATGCTTTGCAGGTCATAATGCATATCAATGGATATGTGTAAATCATGACACTGGCCCGTCATATCTGACTTACCACACTATGACACCATTTATACCTGGGAAACTGTCCCCTGGTAATTGCTGCTTGCAGAGGTTGTTTCTTGACTGCAAAACGACGCAACGTAATAGGGAAACCATCTAGAATAATCGTCCTGTCTCTGTATTGTATTTATTCCCCAGCTGTAGACTGTGGATTTAAATTACTCCGGCCTCAAACGTATACTACCTAATACTTGAGATGTAGCTGACCTTGGTATGTACATTTAATGGTAGATATTCATTGTGAACAGTAGAGGGCGCCTTCTGTATAATCAGCTTTTCTCCATCGCAAAATATTCCATTACGCCTCAATTAGATTTTCTTGGCTGGTTGTGTGGTAAAAGCCATAGATGTTCGTACACTTTGTAACTAGAAGAATTCATTATTTGAAACCAAATTTAATTTTGTCCTTCTGTTTGAACCCAATCCAGGAATAACAATTAGTAAGGTATGTCAACAGAAGAATTAATGAATTGAAAACAACAGATACAGCACAGATATGTTTGCTTAAAAGCAAACTTGCAAAATGCAAAATTGCATCTTATGTATGACTTCTGTGAGATGGACACACTCTTAAACATCTTTTATTTAAAGAATAAAAAGTGAATGTTGTAATCACTTCTAGGATTGTCTGAGTTCCATACGTCTCCCCTGTAAGAGATCTATTTACAATTATGATGTAAGACATGGAATGAAAATTTATTTGGGGCAACACTGTATAGTTTGCTTGTATGGAGTATGACAATGGTAAACAATTTACAGTGTATGACAGTTGTTTCCAGTGCAAATTGGACATGGCAAGAGACCTTTTAAAAGCTTTGAAAATATCAGATTCTCTGACACAGATATTTATCACTAAAGCTATGAAATATAGTGTAAAAGACAATAAAAGGTAAGGAATGTTGGGAGAATGACTTAATATAAATATAAAACTGCAGATAAACACACCATGGCAGACATTTAAATGGACACATTAAAATATACATTACATTAATGCATATTTCGGATATCATATGCAAATACTGTATGCAGTTTCCTCTTTGCACAATTTACTATTTGCTTTATGATATGAATGTTACTGCATGTGTATTTGTCCTAGGGAGGAGAGCTGTATGTGTATATTCAGAACATTGGTACACACTGTTGTTTACAGTATCATCAAAAAGAGTATTGTAACTAGTTATTAATTCCTATGATTCCCTGTGGTTTGGATTCAGCAGAACTGTAGTAATGTTTCAGCATCAATAATGCATGAAGGCAAATGAGACTGCCACCATTGGCATGTTTACTGATGGGTGCAGTTTAGTGGATGCTGAATATTGCCATGACCAGGCACTTTCTCTCTTAAAGGTGCATGAGTGCATTGCAACACTGGAGGTCTGAGATACCAGTGAGAGTTTGACCATGCCACAATTAATTTGAAAATGTGTGGTGCATAATATTCCAGTGCATAATATGACCACTGGAAGGCAACCAAAAAAGGACATTGTGTAAAGTGTGTCCTTGATGCTATCTCCACAAAACAGTTAAATCATACTAGAATTTTGGAAAGTAACCTATGTTTACTGAAGTATTACACACTAAGACAATGTGGTAGGGTAGCAATGTGTGATCCCTAAATAAAATAAAAATAAACAATCTGAGTAGCATGGATAGTGTTTTGAAACTGAAAAAAACCTACCCAAAACACACCCAGCCAGTCACAATGATACTTTGATACAGGACAGTGATTGGAGTAAAATAAAACTAAAAGAAAATTGACCATTTTGCTGGTCTATCTTCCATAGAAATGGCAGAAAAGGCTTAGTTACTTCAAGTACTTAGTTACTAAGTCAATCATTCATCAGTCAACTTGCTAGTCATCTACCAATATACAATTCTGTTTTTTTCACCCTTAATAATAAAAAATAATTTTAGAAAACTTGGTTCTAAATCACAGAATGTAAAAAGAATTGGTCCATTGTGTGAGCATATGCATTGTTAAAAGACATTTTAAAAGATAACTACTTTTCATACCCCTGGCACTCAACACTTGTTCAGTGTTTCAGCTTTCAGTAGCCAGTGCAGTTCCAACACTTGGGATTTAATTTGTACTTCAACAAGTTTGTAGTCCAAATGTTTTCCCTGTAGAGGAAAAGAGGACACAAACAGTCCTCTCAACTGAAAGTCGCTGTGTGTTTATATGAGCATTTGAAAGCGATGTATTTACTTGCCAGATTTCGTTGGCTTGCAAAAGACACAGCCTACTGCGTAAGATTGTGTTAGCAGAAATGTTTATCGGACCCTCCGCGAGTGTACCGACTGAGCATGTCAAAATCACACAAGCATGGTACTTCAACCCAACATTCACTCTAGGAAAATCTCAGCTTCCCTGTGGTGACCTCACCATTTCCGCTCACATTGCAGGGGAAACATAAGGAGCCTGCCTCTTATTGTTTATGAAACACTCCAAAAAGAAATAATTCAAAAACTGTCATCATTAGGGTCTATTTTGTATTGTTATTTAGCAGGTGCTCTTATCCTGACCGACACACAGAGAGTGAGTAGACATTTCATGTAATAAAGTGGAATGAAGAGCGATACCCGAACATGTGTCAGCCCTCTACACTGTACTGTGATACATACAGTACTGCCTGAAAGTTTGTGAACCCCTGGCATACTTCCAGAAACATTGTGTTTCACTATGGAATCCTTGTTTAATGAAAACAAGTCTTTAAATTGCTAAAAGAAAACATTTATATTTACAAATTTCATGTTTTTTTGAGGAATTGTTGCCTGTGGTAGAATAAAGATAAAGGTAAATGAGAATCACTGTAAGTGAATGATAACCAGGTGGGTAAATAATTGGGTACCAGGTCAACCAATCAGCAGATCTCCAGGACAACGTTTGGATGGCACTCTCCTACATAAAAGTATGAAACCTTGCCAATTTGGTCTTACCCGCACAGGTTAGTGTAACACATAGTATACCACAATCGAAACAGACCTCTGAGGACCTCAGGAATTGAACTGTAAGTGCTCATCAGTCTGGAGAGGGTTATAAAACCATTTCAAAAGGTTTTGGGCTCCATCAGTCCAATGCAGGACAAATAATCTAGAAATGGAGAAAATGTAAGACCATGCTGCTTCTACCAAGATGTGGACATCCTTTGAAATTATTTGACAGAGCAAAAAAAAATTACTTATTGCTGATGTCAATTTTCATACATCAACAATAAGATGCAAACTGAATAGAAATAATTTTTAAAGGAGGGTAGCTAGGAGAAACATTTGCTCTCAAAAAGAACATTGCTATTCATTTCAAGTAAGCAAAAGATCACCAGGAAGATCCTGTATACTTCTGTAACAATGTTCTCTGGACATATGAGGCTAAAATTAAATTTTGTGGGCACAACCAGAAATGCCATGTTTGGCAAAAGCCTAACAGTGCCCCACCACCAAATTAACCTTATCCCAGCGGTCAGGCATTATGTTGGTCGTGTCATGATTGGGTCTGTTTTTCTGCCCCTGGACCAGGATGACTTGCCATTGTTGAGGGAACCAATAGGGAGTTATAGCAGCAAATGGGTATTGCAGCAAGACAATGATCCTAAACATTCCAACAAATCTACCAAAGAATGGATTAAGAGGAGGAAGTTTTGTGTATTGGATTGGCCAAGTCAAAGTCCAGTCCTCAATCCAATAGAAATGCATGACCTGAAGCAGACTGTTCCTGCAAAACAGCACTGAAATCTGAAGCAGTTGCAGCAATTCTGTAAGGAAGGCAAAAGAGATTTGGTTGAAGTTATTGCTGCTAATCAAAATGTTCAACTATGTCTGCACACAAGGATTTTTGAGTATTTGTTACGAAAAATAAAACAGATGTTTTTGCCTAAGCCTTCATTAGTGTGATGAACACACACACACGGATGAAGGCTTGGGCTAAAATGTCAGTTTTTTATTCCTCTGCACTTAAAGAAAACATTAAAGAAAGAATTATAAATCTGTAGTGTTGAGTCCATTGACCAAACATTTTTGTATGAGGTTCTGTTACATAAATATGTTTTGTCAAATAAACAAAGAAAACATATCATTTTTTTCTGCTTACATGTTGTTCATGTTATCCTCATGAAAAAATGAGATTTAGATAATTACTCTAGAAATTTATGTTTCTAAAACACATGAAAATAAAAACCACCCCATGTAGGGTTCACATATTTTCAAGCAGCACTGTTACTACAATGTAACATATCCTACAGTAATAGGACTACATATAAATACAATGTATTTGACCTTTTACAAGAAACATTCTTATTCATGTACACAAAAATTGTACAGCCACTGTTTTACTCAAGATGCATTGTATTCAACAAACTATTGTAATTGTAGCAACATATAGGAGCATTTATAACCTTAAAAACACTTCAGTGCACACATCTGTTTTTAGAGTAGTGCCATATATCTGTTAGTAAGTGTTGCATTGTGTGTCACTTTGTGGAGGTCAGAGTGAGTTGCTGTGGTCAGTGTTATATGGCTGTTTGCCCAGAGTTGTTGACTGTGTCCAATACCTCCTCTAAGCATGCCTTGACTTTATCACAGTCTTCATGAACTCTTTTAAAAGGATTTTGATTTTAAAAGGAAGTAGAGGGGAAATATCGGACAGAATGTCCCTTTCATGGTTTTCCTGGCAAGATCTGAGGTCAATGAAAACAATTGAGAAAACATTTTCTCAAATCTCTGCGTTTTCATTGTAAGCATGAATTTTGAAAGGGCTTTGTGTAAGGCTGTAGCCATTTATCTCTACCAAATGTACTATAGTAGACATAATTACATACTAAGTAATGGATGAAAAAATAGACTTTCACACATGTCTCTCTGCCTCACACAAAAAAGTTGTTTTGAAAGCAGGTTAAATCCAACCTAGTTCAGGTTAAATCCAAATCACAAATCCATGTATAACTAGAATCATTGAGGTGGAAAACAGTGACCTATTTCAATAACTAAGAATTAAACAAACAAAAAATAACTACATCCCTGTGTGGTACACAGCTCTAGTTAGGCTGGCTGTTGGTTTGTGAAATGTATCATAGCCACTGTTTCAGTTTTTGTGGCAGCAGCAGCCATTTCTACTAGATCTGAACTAGGGTGGTTGCTGTCTCAAGATCCCACTCATTTAGACTGGAGTTAGAGCTGGTCTTCTCATCCAACCCGGAACAAGAGCTGTACTATACTACTGGATTATACTAACTTCCACAATTGAGTTTTCTCAAAATGAATTATGAACCTGGTAATTAAGAACAGAGTATGAGTTATTAGTTAAGTCTGTACTGTTCTCACGTAAATTCTGCAAACCCCCCTTTTTGATTTTGCATCGGGTCTTATTGGAATCTCTAACTGAAGCTTTTTTTGTGCTCCCTTACATCGCAGAAAAAACAAAATGTTTGATTTTTTCTGAAAAGAGTTTTAGAAAACAGAGAGCTCAACTTTACAGGCACATCCTCAGCAGAACCTCTGAATGATTGGAGAAAGTAGATGAGAATTTGGACACTAGCAAGATAAACCAATGCTGTCTCTCTGTCTCCCTCAGAAGTGTCAGATTTGTTAGTGACAGCCCTGCTCCACAGAGAGCGGTCCAATATCACTAATATGTTTTACACACTTGTCCATTGACACCTGTTGTTCAAGTGCAAGCGTTTTTTTTTTTCCCAGGGGATGGTGATAAGGTGGTGGCCTCATGCCACTAGATCCATTATTTGTAGCTATTGTCCCAACACTTTAGAGTACATGCTGTACTCAGAGGCATGCAGAAGTCTGGAGATGGATTAGTAATGGAATGGGAAAGAGGCAGGTTATAGGACTTGCAATTTACCAAAAAAAACAAACACACAGGGCTTGTGCCAGGTCAAGAAAAAACAAACACAAATGCAAAAGCGTGGGAAGCAAATTTTCAAAAGCAAAATCTGATTGCATTCATTGGAGTAAAAGTATTATCATTGTGGCAGATCACACACTGATTGTGTGGGCATTTCCATTTGTTGATCACTGATGCAGTTCTTTTCAGTTCTGTAAACCACTCCCCACTATCTCCCCTGGCACAACAACCAGGAGTTGTAAACAGATGAAGTCCATGTTCAGTACAGTAATTTAAAAAAGGAATCAAGTAATTATGTTAGGGTTCTAACAGCACTGGAATGTCCTGTACTTAAAGTCCTTGTGTTTCTTGGTATTGGTGGTGATAACTGGAACTGATGAATGTATACTGAAGATGTATTGAACGTAAAGGCTTTTAAGGTCACTACGTGCTAGAGGAGCAGATGTTTCTGTGGAATAGTATGGTAGCCATTGTATGAGAGAGCTGTCAGTTAACATAATTGAGCATGCACTCCCTTTTTTGGTGTACATTTAAAGCATTTAAATGATAACAAAATTCATGTGGCTCCTAACAAAATTAGTCCTGTTTGTAAATGTCCTTTGGAAAAGCAAGTGGAGTGGTTGTCAAAATTGTCAAAAGTGTATTTTTGAAGATAATTACATTATTAAATAATGATATTCTTATCCAAAGCTGTGCAACAGAATATTCTCGCATTAGATTCACTATGCAGGGAACGGCATCCTTTAGATCCTTATACTACACTTATTTTACAGTTTTTTTTTCTGACACTGAGATAAAACAGAGACTTTTGAATTATGTAGATTGACTGGACTAACTGACAACATATACTGCAAGTACTGTTATCCTCGTTGTCCTCCGTATTTCAGCTAATGTAGATTCATCAATGCAAGACATTCAACAGGAGAGAAAATAAGGCTTGGTTAAAGTGCAAGAGATGAGATGTCACCATGCACATCAGCAGTTTCGGAACATAAATGCAAGTAGTTTGTGTAATTTGTATATATTTCAATGTAATGATTGAACTTAAATAAAGCTTATCTTATCTTAGCTGCTCCCATATGCTGTGTGTTGAGAACTCCAATAAAAGAAACATAATTTTCAGGAGGATATAAATATCAAAGAAATACATAAAGAAAACTAAATTGGGCCTAGCACGTAAAATTTATCAAGGGGTAGTAGTGCAATGTTTCAGTAGGAAATAATAACTATAAATAATCCTGACAGAAAAAAGAGTCTCAGCATAGTTCACCTGCAGACTAATATAGCTATTGACAGAGCATCAGATTTAGTTTATAAAGTGATGTGAATTTACTTGGATTGATAGCCTAACAATGGCCACTATGATTAGATAATTCAACAGCCCTTACTATGTTTTATCACTCTGTGAAATTGTGTTTCCTTAAAAAAGTGAATCCTTGACAGATAAAGAGAATGCCAGGACAGCTAATCCCCCTGTGTTTATGGAGGCTATTGTGAAAGTAAAATGTGGTGAGCACAAAAGACTTCATTCATCACTCTAATTGAACTGATCTAAATATCAATTAAGCCGCATAAACAGTTATTCTCTTATTTTCCACCCATAATTTGGAGCACAAATCGAGCATTTAAAGTGCGGCTGGCATCGTTGAACTTTGCCCTCGGGCTATGAGAACAATACAGTCTATTGATTCCTGCCGTTTTTCTGTTTGTTTTGTTTCTTTTGCCCCCAGCTCCCTCCGAGTCACAGGACTGGGGTTACATAGAGGCAGAGCGGGGCATTCCAACATGGTCAGCCCACTTTGGGTCTGGCGGCAAAATGGGTATGTGGGCCGTCTGGGGCTTACGTGGCATGACCTCTCCTCCGCCCAGGTCATTTCTGAACAACTGTCGCCCGAACAGACTGGTTCTCTGGTGAGTACATTGAGAAGGGCAAATATGTGTGTTCAGGGTATCAGGCACTGTGAAGACACCTGGGCTATTTGTGGTTTACATTGAGTCTGGATTGCCACCATTCCCACTGCCACCTGAATCCTGCCAAATGTCATAATACACTGTCTTTGGGATTTGTGATTTCTGTTATTTTTTAGGGAATTGATTGATGAGAACTCTGATGCAATGCCTGGGAGACTGATTGGTTTGATATCACTTTGAACCTGTAACTTTGAACCTGTAAAGTTTATTATACTCTCTGTAATACTGCATATAGAAATATCATGTTAATATATCTGTGATGTTGTTCCTTGGATCTTACTGGACACACTGTGGTCAGGATATGTTGAGTGGTCATATACAAAGTACAATGACAACCCAAACCCATTGTACTGTTTGTATGAGCTAATCAACTTTAGGCTGTGACCAGTGCTACCCAGACACATTATTCAGTGACATCATCCAAAAAACAGATACTTTAGACAGGAAGGAGGTTTAGGTCAAGTAGAGGACACAACTTCAGCCACAACCATGAAGTGTGAGGTGATATTTAGAGTAAATCATGAGACATGTTCAAGAAATAGGAAAAAATTCATTTCTTACACAATTTATTATACTGAATAGACCAGAGTAAGATCCTGCTTCAGCAGGTTAACTGAGTCACTCATTGCTGTCAATCTACTGTCTTGTGTGTAAACAAGTAAAGGTCCTAAGAAGCATTGATGACACACTAGTGAAGACATCAGTACAGCAAATGCAATCGAATGGATAGATGAGAGAGGGAAATGGAAATTAATGCATGATGTTCAGTCTCATGATGTGAATTATTGTGATTCCGATGGTGTGGTAATGGGAAGTTTGTGAATGCTTGTTGTCTATGGAAATTGTTATGTAGCCCTCATGACACCAGAGAGCCGAAGTTGTTTAGCTCATCTGCAGGCTCTGAACCTCCTTACATGCTGTCCAGTTGTCTTCTATGTGCAAAGATATGGAAACATTTAAAAAGCTTTTGTAGTATCGTAGTAGCCATGGGCGTCAGTTTGTTTTGAAAAGTGCTGGGGACAATGTCAGCTTTCAAAAACTGGTGGGGACAAAATGGGCCACAACAAAAAGTGGTGGGGACATGTCCCCAGCATCCCTGGTGTAAATGACGCCGATGGTGGTAGCACTTATCTGCACATTGCACTAAGAACACCATGAGATGGAATTTACTGTTGTATTAAGGATCAATAAAAAATGAGGTCAGTAAAACTGCCCCCCATCACCGGATCACAGTGAAGTCACCTTCCAATATTTCTGTCAGAGAGAAAAGGGTTCAAGAGATGGGGGTGTCCAAAAATTCAAGCTTCTTGGCATGTAAGCACTGGTGGGGGTGGCAATGGTTGGCTTTGATTTTCATGTTTTTTTGTTTTTTTGTTTTTTTTTTTGTCAGCTTTAAAAGATTGATTTTTAGATGGAGTTGCTTCTTGGTCCACTGCCAGAAGCTAATGCACTATCAGCTCATAGGCTGGAATACAGGGTTGGATCTTAAAAAAAAAAAAAAAGCTGCAAGGAAAGGAGACCATTTTAAATCTCGGATGTGTAGACTTCAGGTCTGCTTGTACTGGCTTGACTCAGCTAAATCTAAAGGTTATGCTTGGCATTAACATGAAAAATGCAATTAATCCCAAAACACACCAGAATATTAGGCATTGTTTGAGCTTGCATCATTGTACAGTCTAATATATCCTGTCTATTGATGTTTTTTGTTTACTGAATTATTGTAGCATGTATTGTAGCATTGTACATAGCAGTAATCACATAGCAATTACTATTATTATATATTATTATTGTATATGATTATGTTATATACAATAAGAAAACATGCAATGGCAAAAGCAAAATACATGATTCTGTGCAGTGTTCTGTAAACCCCTGTCACATGTCATATTCAGTAATTAAAAGCAATTGATGATTTTTTGGGTGATCATTGCACCTAAGTTTACATTGGTTTCTTATAATGTCGTACGAAATTGATTCTTTAATTAATGTATGTAATGTACTGCATTTTGCTACAATACACTTCCATGAATATAAACAATTCCAAATATAACATTTCATAAGATAAATTCACTTACTTAAAAAAGCAATATAAGCATGTCTTGTCAAGAATAAATTCAAGCACATGAAATGCCTGTGACAAATCAGAACAAAATTTAGGGAAATACAGCAGTCACAGGAATACAGAAAAATAGCAAATTTAGAAGGTGTGGAACAGCCTGGGTCCAGCAATGGGTGTTGTAAATAAAGATAAAGGAGGGTAATGAGAGACTGCAAAATTTATTCAGCCATGGGACAGCTGAAAAAGGTAAAGATTCAGAAACAGGGAAAGGAAGAGATTTAATAGATAGACTGTCAGCCGAAGAAAATCTCAGGGGTAATGAGGGAGTACAGGAGGAACAGAAGGGACGGGTGAGGAAGGCTGAGGAGCAGAGAAGCATTAGAAAGGGAAAAGAAAGAGACATTATGGCAAGACATTCTACTATTTTAGGAAGACAAAATCTTCACATTCCACCTATTTATTATTTATATACTTAACTTCTTCAAAAGTCTCCCCTGGTTAGGAATGGCCATATTTCACAACATTGAGCAGCAATGAAAATGACACACACACACACACACACACGCACACGCACACACACACACACACACACACACACACACACACACACACACACACACACACACACACACACACATTTTCATCATCCAAACATACATTAGATACAAGATATATCCATATTTATCTTATTTAAGATAAAATTGTATAATATAATATAAAGCTAAATAATGGCTTTACCCCATCCAAGTCCCTCCAAGACAAGCTAAGTGGCTGCAAGACATTGTCAGAGACCCATCCTTTTGTTAACAATTCAGTTTTCCAACTGTGAGGAAGTACTGCAGATATGATGACAAAACAGCATCATTTCCAGCAATGCAATGTCATTCTCAAATGTTGAAACAGGGCCAAGAAAAGGTTACATATTGCACCTTTAATCACATGGTTCCATTTTTCCCTCACACAGCAGTTTCAGTGCAAACCTGTCTTGGACGTTGTTTTTCATAACCAGATGCAATTTTTTAATGCTCCAAAATAAATTGGCCTCTACATTCTAATGGAACATAGCTATATATTCAATGATGGGAAGAAATCTGAGTTTAGTAATCTAATCAGAATAAACAGCACAAACTGCACAGGCTAATTTATAACATAATGTGAATGTACCTCTTTATTATGACAATATTTGTATTGAATGAGATGAAAGAATGGGAAAGTACCTTTCCAGACTACAGCTTTGTAGCCCGTGGTGCTAAAGCAGTCATGTTCCAGCTTGTACTGCATGTGCACTAATTACAAACCGATGGCCTTGGCACTGACCTTGTGTGTCGGTCAATGTAAAGCACATTCTGAATGAGTGATGCTTTACCAGATCACACCCCCACAATTGAGAAACAGCTGATTTCACTCATAGTCTAATGCCACATTCTCACTGGCCACATTCCTGTTCATACAGCACTCCTAGTTGGCAAGCCAAGTTAGCTACTATGAAATCACACATAATTGGCATTCCAGTGTAGTTCCACAATAATAAATTTGTTTTAAATTAAATCTGCACCTTTGAGGAAATTAGGGGTTTAATGTATAGTAATTAGCTATATTGATGTACAGATCATATATCTCTATCTTATGTCTAGCTGCACTCCCAGTGGATGCACACCTCATGAAACACTAAACTGGCACCTCCACCAAATGTTTCTAGTTTCTCTAAAGCAGTCTGCATTACAGTACAAGTCTAGAATAAGGAAAGTAGTAGTCATCTTATGTTTCTTGCAGTGAGACTACAGACATTTCTAATTTTTGCACTTTTCATTCAAAGGAGGCCTGTTTGAAAAAAAAAAAAAAGACATCCCGATTCCAAAGTCATAAAGAAACTCTCCTACTTCTGCCCGGTGCCTTTTAGCCACGCTGGGTATCATCAATCAATATATCAGATAGTGAGTTGGCGGCATGTGTTAGCATGATATTTGCTATGGTATAATCCTTAAGTTGTTCATATTGCTTTGTACTTGTCAATCTGTACTTGTACTTGTACTTGTTTGTAATCTCAGCAATATGTTTGGCACTCTCATTCACGCTCATTCATGTATGGTTAGTGTGACCTTTTCATGCCACTTTTTCACACCACTTAATTAGATGCACTGTGTAAGTTGCTCTGAATAAGAGCATCTGCTCAATGGCAATAATGTAAATCTAAATATGACACCAGACCACAGCATAGTTCAGGAATAGTTGATTCTGGGCTGGTGTAAACACACCATTTATGTTGGCAGTCTGGCTGTAGATGAATCTTAAATAAGACACGGCATGTGCTCCTCCACTCACTCAGTTTTGTGTGAAGTGCATCATATGTTGGGGCGATGGAGTGTGTTACTGCCTGGGAGTATGCAGCAGCAGGTTGTGTGCAGGTCAGTGCTGCAGACTCTTTGGACTATGAGCTCATGCTTTATTTTTAGTCTGAGTCCTAAATGATTTAACAGGGAGCATCTCAAAACTCCTCAAAAATACGCCCTGAACACCATTCATGACACCCTAGACACAAGTGCTGCAGCTTTTTGAAGTTAAAAATAAATTACAAAAGAAAGTGCACTATGTTGCGAAATTGTTTACCAACATAAAAAATGGGTCTGTTTTGTTTTGCCCTCTCAGGTCATATACAGGGCTTTAAGTCTTTTGACTTCTGGCCCCATCTTTTAGTTCACAGTTGACTTGTGCATCTCTTCGTCAATCATTTGGGCGCTGCATAACTGACATACCCCACTCCTGGGGCACATACAAACTGTGTGCTGCACTGTGTCAGATTGAATTACGTGCCTCTGAAGATGTTCCTCTGTCTTTCCTGGGCCGGACCCTGGATCAGTTGTCCTGCGCGTCCTTGCCTGTCAGTCTAATCGATAGGGGCTGAGAAGATGTGCGTGGGCAGCCCCCCTCTAATTGCGTTAGCTCGCAGGAGTCAGTGTTTACTGGAGAAGGGGAGCGCTGCCTCACTCGAGTGCGGACTGCTCTGAGTGCGGATGCAGAGTCTCTCTCTCTCTCTCTCTCACTCTGTGTCGCTCGCTCGCTCACTCCTCTCGCTCTCTCCTCGTCTCCTCGGTTTGTGACTCTCCCTCCTGCCGGGACTGACTGAGGGAGGCTGGGACCCTCAGCCGCCGCTCCAGGGAAGCCACCAGAGCTCATCGGCTCCGCGACAACCCGCCAGCCCGTCTCTCTCTGACCGCCCCGACCCGGACCTCACCATGTGCGACTGTTTCCACCTCGCCTTCCCCAACTGGCACGGCTCGCCGGGCACGGGTGGGGTCCTTTTTTCACTTCCCTCTGCTTTTTTTGTTTTTTTTTTGCTTCCTTTCCCTTTCCTCCACTTGCAGAGATGCGGGCAGCGGCGGAGGAAGGATGCTGACAGCGCGGTGCTGAAGTGCAGCGCCGTGACTGCAGGGCACGCTCCCTCACTGCGCTGTACTGCGCCGCTTCCCTGCAGCGTGCAGGGCGTGTCCGCTTAGCCCGTTAGTGTGGAGGAGAGGGAGGGGGGGCAAGGGCGTAGTCAGTCAGTGAAAAGTTCTGTGGCACCTGGTAGAATAACAGCTCTGCGCTGTTCTCTCAGTGATAGCTCTTTCATTTGAAAAAGGAAAAAAAAAAAACTGTGAAGGTGTCTCTTTTATTGTATTTGGGAATTCTTATTCCAGTAAATTGCTTTTGGCTTGCAGTGGCCAGGCTAGTGATGAGACTATTGAGTAGAAACATAAAGTTTGATTGTCAGTGTGCAGTTCGCATTCTGGAGTTGTCAGCTGTGAAATCTGTCCTGTAAAAACAGTGTATTGGACTGTTAGTGAGAGGGGTGTGCGCTTTTCCCTCCCTCAGTGATAGGCATCAGATAAATCAGGAAGGGACTAAACTAAAAAAGCACAGCAAACAAACTAATTAGCCACACCTCTTCAGCATTCATTCATCCGCTGCCTTATTTATATTATGATTTCAGGTCATTTTTTAAAATCTGAATAGGCACAAAGACAGCATTTACTATCTTCTTCATAGAACACGCAAATGTGATTTGGTGTGTCGCTAACCCATATGAGCTTGATATGATCTTGGAAATCACTGTTTAAAATTCTCAGACAGTCAAGGGTCAGTGTAAAGCTAAACCAATTTGTATTTAAAGCAATTACGTCATGACTGCATACCTCTTTGCAGAAAAGTAAAAGTTGTTTTTCTAAGTTGTTCGGCTGCTGTATGCTATATTTAAAATGCCTTCGGTATACTTCACTTTGCTGTGTTGTGCATTGTGTGGAATGCCAAAACACGTTGGAGAGCGTGTATGAATAATATTTGGATTTTTAACCTGTCTTATGAGATATCGCTCCTTCCTGTTCTTTAGTAATAGATTGGTTTTTATTGGTTTACATTTTTCCCTGTTGCCTTGATACTATTGGAAGCAACTTGGAATTCAATAGTATGAAATGATTTGGTGATCCTATATTCCTAGAGATGTCCATGATTCCCTGGTCATTCTGGTGTTCAGAATTGTGACATATTTTTAGCTGCCTGCATGAATTGCCTTCTGTTGCCTATTTTACCAAAGCATGAAAGGCATGTAAATTAAATAGACAGGCTAACAAAACAATCCTAAACAACGGCAACCCGTGCTAATTTTGCCTAAGGGAGAGAGAAAGAGCATCTTTGTTGGCCTTTTTTTGATGCCGTTCAACCAGTAAAGAACAGATGGTCAGATTTGCTTGCTTGAAGTGTCTTTCGAGGAATTGTTAATATTTTTCTTTTTATGAATTTGGTTTCTTTTTGAGTGCATGTTGGCCTTAGTAAAACTCCAGGTGGAGTACAGGTGGCTCCCATGATGATCCAAAAGTGGGTCTGTCTGCTTAGCAACAGTGGCAAAGAAAGGGATCTGCTCTGTGGGTCAAAGGAATTTTATTTAGAGGTTTATCAAGCCCTGAACCTAAGAGTATATAGTATAAGTTTATAATCCTTTCATATTTAAGTGAGAATTTTTGATTGCAGAATTCTGGCTGCCAGTCAGCATACATCATCATTGTTTGTAAATAAGTTGTATAGCTAATACATGGCTAAAATATGGTTACCTGGCATGCAGGTCCAAGGTTTAATGGTATGAGTCCTGACTATGTCTGACTGACTGGGAGAGCTGCCAGGGTCATCCACTTAGCAGCACAGTCTTGGATATACCTCTTTAGACTCAAATAGAGTATTTGGTGAATATTTGTGTCAGCCAATACTTAGTCTCTAATGAGATATCCTAATCTGTCTTTGGTGGCCAGCAGCCGTTCTTGGGTCATTTGTGTAATCCTCATCAAAACAATATTGCTTCTGTTTTCTTATTTCATTGATTGGAACCATCATTTTATGTGTGTATGAATTACATAGACATGCTCACAGACCTGCATACGCTCTGATAAACACAGACATTTAAGTGCGCAATGGCAGCCACCCGTGTACAAACAGGGATGGCAGCCCAAAGAGCAGAGCGCACGGACACAGACCTGTGTCCATTTTAGTTCGGTAGCATTATTCGGCTAGTTTCAGGGCAGAAATGATATGCTGCTTTACTGGCACTGGCACTGGAGTCCCATGCGCATTAACAACAGCTAGGTGGCAGAGTGCTGCATGTAGAGTCTGACTGCGACAGTCAAACAAAAGCTGGATGTTTACCAGGGGTGGGGCTGCCTCACTGCCTGTGAGATTGTCCACATTAGTCCAAGAGCAGGTCTGACACCCAATGTGCCACTATCAAGGTGTGTATTTATCGGTTGGGTGAGGTTGGGTGTAGCTTGGTATCTGGCGTCTTCTCCATAAGGCATCTATAGGGTCCTGTGGGATTCCGTATGTAGTCCAGACATGGATTCCGCAGTGATGACAGACATCCTGGCACATTTGCACAGCATCAATTAATGTCCTGATATATTGAAAGCATGTGGGTTCACAGTCCCATGCCTTCTAGGATAAATAGAGAGAAATCCAATTTTGTTTTGTGACCGAAATCCAATTATATTTTGGATACAAACAAACATCTCTGAAAGGGCCTTATGTCTGTGATCCATATGACTTGGAATCAATGTCCTGGCTCCTTGCATTTGCCGATCATGTAATTAACCATATTACTTCAGCTAATTAGCGCTCTTTGCGATCCTCCCAGGTGCATGTCTTGGATGAATACAAGCCGTAATGGATTCTCACTGACTGCTCCCTGTAAACTCCTGATAACCGCGGTCATGGGTAACCTGGTTATGTGTAGAAAGTCCCAATGTATTCTAAGAGGAAAAAATGGCAACATATAGGAAGCATATTGGAACCTACTGCAAACTTGCATGTACATCTATATTTTCATCTGTCTCTGTATACAATCTGACATGATTTATATTGCATACTTCCTTTGTAAGAGGGTACACTGCACACATCATGTCTGATTGCATAACAAAAATATAGATACATGAAAGTACGTTTACAAAATTAAGTATGGCTGTAATTTTATAAGTCATCATAAAGTATCTATATGCCAGTGTCATGGCCAATTTTTCAGGCCCATAGGTCAAATTCTTTAACGGGACATTAGTATGACAGTATGATGCCACTGTTGCCTGGAAGACATTATTTAAACTGGACCAAATATGAATCATACAGATCAACCTCCATGAAATTATGCAGATTTTTTTGTTTCTATGGAGTAGTAGGATGCATTTGGAGAGGAAATGATTTTTAGCACTGCACACCTTTAGTGAGCAATTTTTGATTGCATACAGCAAACTGAGTGCAGTACAGCAAACCCTCTCTGATTGGTTGGTGTCTTCCCTGGTGTTATGAGGTAATGGGTCTATAAATTCAGTATTGGTGCTGGAGACTGTTTGTCTGATTTGTTGGAAAAAAACTGAGGATGGCTCAGAGATCCTTGCATCTCTGTAAACCTGTGTCTGTGAACAAACACACAGACCCCAAACAGAGAGACACAAAAGTGTTTGGCCTGGGGGTTACTTTTTGTATATTGTGAAAATTGAGATTTCAAATTTGATTTGTATTCATTTGCATTTGTAATTTATATTTACCTCACAAAAGAAAGTACTCACACAGCTCAGTAAAAAACTTACACACAAATGTGTGCAAAAGAATGATGACATGGCAAAATGAGGGAAAAAAGTGCAACATTATGTAGACATGACAATAAGTAAAAAAAAAAATCAGGAACAAAGTTGTTATCACCTCTGGAAAGCACCTCCAAGGCAAATATTTGAAGAAGGAGTAACTCAAAGAAACATTCTTCTGACCTGTGATTTATTTGTCTGGCCTAAAAGAATGCTGCTTACAGCAATTACACATATGTACATTAAATCAATCTGCTTGTCAAACACATTTCATATCAAATTCACGGCAAGCATTGTGCATTGGGTTTGACATGATCCAATGCGTTTTCAGCTAACATGCATTTTACCGCTGCTTTTTACCGCTGAATATTCATATATTATGAAGACAAATGTTATTGTCTAATCCATGATTGATAGTGGTAATGGTGTTATCCATAGTCAAGGCTGCTATAAGGTGTAATATATTGGGAAGGAAGTCTTGTGAGAAGAAAGGAAACCACATAAGACACTAGCTGTGGTGTGTTTTAACTAATCTAATTTATCTAATTTACCATCAGAACAGCCACCCCAACAACACTCGTTTCCTTTTGTGTCAGGTACACCCAAGCAAGTGGGCAACAGCTGATCAGTGGCCAATAACAGTTCTTCCTAGAGCTGAGTCTGATCAAACTCGTTTGGGTGGAGGTTGATGTATCTCTCCTGCATTGACACACCTCGAGCCCATCTCAGTAACCTTGGGAACCTATCCTTGCGTAATATAGAATATCTAAATAAAAACTTTCCCATCCTCCTTAATCAAATATATGACTGTTATTTCATAAGAGCAGGTGATTCTGTGGGTCAGCCCGAAGTACAGTTAATCTCTGCTTGCCAGTATAGTCTTGATTCTCCACGCTTAACTTGCAAGAGCAGAACCAGTCTATTCCAGAGCAGCTTGTCTTGGCCCACAGCCCTGCTTGGGCAAGGGCGGTCTCTCTCTGCCGCACCCCTGGTGCACCATGGTTCTTGCTGAATACATTACTGAGGCTGCACATGTGTACATGCATATTTGATATTTTTAACTTCCATATTCAAGATCATATAGAAGGAAAACTTCCATTTCACAGCAGTAAGAGAAACAGAATGTTTGAGACTTGCCCATCTTTCACCACATTCTCAGTCTGCGTATGCTGTGGCATGACTGTGTCATTTCTAAGGGAGGGTGAAGAAAGCAGCCAACAGCCCTGGATTTGTCTGATTTGAACAGCCTGATCCATTCTGAGTAGAGGTGCTGGATGGTGGCGTTCCGTGTAGCTGGCAAATCAAGGTACTTACAATATGTACATCTCAAAGGAACAGACTTTGTTTTGTTTGAACAACTTGATTGTACATATCAAATATAGCGCAGCTATTGCTTACCGGGGTTTTTAAATTTAATTTGATTTTTCATAATTTTGCTCACTGTTTTGTGCCTAATCTAAGAGTTTACTTCTCTCTTTGGCCATGCAATTAAGCTGGATAAAGGGGCTCTGATCCCACCACAGGTCACCACATTTATCCTCAGACAGGTCCAGCACAGAGTGCAATGCTTGGAGTGTGCATACTTTGAAGGGATGAAAAGAGGGAGGCTTGTTTACACTTTATCCGGTGAGTGATATGTTATCTCCCTTAAGTAAGACTTTTTTTTCTCCTCTTATTGTATCTCCACCCTGTCGTTGTGTGAGCTTTAAACAAAACACACACACGCACACACACACACACACACACACACACACACACACACACACACACACACACACACAAAACACAATGGTGTTTGTTACTGGCGGAGATCCTGCTCCGGAGCTTTGGGAAGGGTTCTTACTACAGTGACTCACACGCCTGGAAAGAGGTGGGAGGGGAGGAGGGAGAGCACCTCTGAGCTGCTTCAGCTGATCTTGCAAGTCACTCTGCATCCGAGGTCCCTGTGCACCTCTGAGTGTGCCTGAAACACACAGAGGGGGCCAGCAGCCAGGACTGCAGCCTAGAGCCTTATTAGTCCAGCACAATCCGTCCCTCCAGGATTTTAGGACCAAACAGAACAGCAGTTTTTTCAGTGTGTGGGTCAATTGTCAGAGTGGAGTCTGGTGGAGGAAGTTTGAGAGGGAAAGGAACAGGGCTTGTTCCAGCGTGAGGGCTGGGTTCCCCAAAGTCCTGGGATCATAAGACAAAATCCATCTAGAGAGCCTCCACCAGGTGAGTTTTCTGTTTGGGAGAATCTTGTTATTGTTTTGGTTGTGTCAGGCTTGAAAGATTGATGCACTCTTGTCCTTCAGTATTTTGTACACCAAAGATTTGATTTGTTGCTGATTCTGTTTGTGTTTTGTGAATGTCTCTTCATTATTGACAGACACTGTGCTCTGTAAGCATTTTGTTTCTAAGCTTTCTCTGTCTTTTTGATGCTGCGAGCTCACAAAATATAAAAGTGTGAGATTATCGTGCAGTCTGACAACGATTCATATTATATGCCACTGACTCGATTGTACTGACAGTTTTGTTGTCCCTGTGTATAATTTTACACATCTTCATCTCTCATCTGGAGACTGGAACTTCACAAAATGAGAGCACAGCTTTTCCCTCAGAAGTGTGCACACATTGTGAAGTGTCCAAAACAATGCCCACTGGAAAAAATGCCCAAAATTTGGACTCTGAAGGTTTTATGGATGTTAAAATATTAGTCAAAGATATGTTTTGTTAACATGTTCTATAAATATGCTTTCCTGAATAAACAAGAATTTGTGTCGATGATTTCCAAGTGTAATTGATATGCACTTGAAACTAACACAAATGAGTAGGGTGCAGTTGGTTTCAAAAACAAATCACCTTTGTTCATTTCAGTAATTCCATATACCTAGGAAGGCTCATAACAGCATGCCAATTATATTCAGGGCTGCCAGGTCCCTCTTTAAGATTCCCTTGTTGTTGAGTTAAAAATTTTTTTAAGATGTTTGAACTAATTCACAAAATCTGTTTTCTCAAAAGTAACAATCAACCACCTTTATTAACAAAGTGCTAAAGAAACAGATTTCCATAGCAAACAATTGAATCTTCCATTTGATATTGATAGGACTGGGTCACAACACAAAGCTAGTCATAACATCATCTAATTAAAACACTAATCATATTGCATTTTTTAAAAATGTGGCTGACAGATCAATTGATATTTGCAATGGCCATATGTTATTGTCTCATTTCATTATGTTATGGAGCACCAAATTATTAGAGGCTGTGATGGCACTAAACTGATGAATGTGGCAAAGTAATTGATTAGTACAAACATCAGCTCTTGGGAGAGGACTTCTGCAAATGTCATCTTTTGTTGTAGTTAAGTGAATATGATGGAGCAAGCAGGAGGACAGAATGTACAAGCATTACTGATAGCGATTTTAGGCTGTGTTTTTGGATCTCAACAGCAATAGTAGTTCTTGTTGGAAGAAATATCTATCAGAAGCTATCTGATTCACCAGACTTTTATTTTTAAGAGCACTTCACTTTCCACAATTGAGAATCCTACATTTGAAAAATATTTCCCCCAATGGTATTTTTCCCGATTTTCTCCAATTGACTTGAAAATTAAGTCCCCAATATGACAAATGATAGCTAAGTCACTTCCTGAACAGAGCTCTGTCTCATAAACGTTCCATGCACTGCCCCCTGCCGGCCATGACTGGTACCTCATTTCTGCAAGGTGCGTAACTTTATTGCGCTGTTAGAAGACTGGATTCATGGCGAATGTCTGTGTATATGCTACAGTGATTTCCAACAGCATTTTTGTTTCACACATGCCACTCTACTGGACACATTCAGTCCCGTTTAATTCCCAAGGCCAATGAGCAGCACAATACACGTCTTTGAGAGAGTGCAAATGAAGCATTCATCAACTGTCTGTCCTCAAATTTTGATAACCATAATATGGAAAATTAAAACACTTTAGTACTTCCATAAACTCTCAATATGTACAACAGCATAATGAAAGGATCTGCTTTTCTTGCCTTGTCCAGTATTTCTGATTCTTCTTCATCATGATTGTCTTCAATTTTAATATATGTTATGACTGATAAAAGACGTTTCTGTTCCAGTAAAAAAGTTGCATCAGTGGAGGAAAAGCTGATGCTCAGAAAAGTTATGTTTTGCTGTGGAAAATTCAATTTTTACATGAGGGTTGTTCCATAAGTTTATTAAATTATTTCTGGAGCGGCAATATATTCACCAAACCATCTTCTTCTGTAAAATCTTGTTTTAAACCAATATTTTATAAGACTCAGGAAACTCTTTCTGGCAGATCATAAAAAAGACAAATGACTTTGTCCTTTCTGGTCATTAGAAAGCTCTGTACTGAACAGTATAGCAATAAGGCAACAAATAAAAAACAACATTTTACCACAGCCCCTTATTGGGAATAGACTTCTTTTGGGATACAGTAGGACAGTAATTTATCAGACTGATGAAATTGGTATCATCAGAGATCATTATAAATCTTGGGCATATCCACATTTAGTACTGTTCAAATGAAAATGCAGTGCATAGGTAGGGCATAAATAGACACAAATAGAATATTTACCATGGAATGCTGCTATAGCATTAATACTATTATTGGTCATATCTGTCTTATTGTAATCTTACTTTAAATATTGCCACTTCTAATTTTAAGCTTGGTGTCTGCATTTAATTTTTTATATAAAGTAATAATTTGATAGTGTCTGCCTTGTTTCCACATAAAATGCTGATCTGGAATGTGTGTGGTCATGCATTTTCTTCAAAATGCAAGATATACGACCTTTAAAATGAATGTTTTTCATCCCTCGTTACTGGCAATATGTATTGTCAAATAGTTAACAGCCATGACCCAATCTTGAGGTGAGTATTTCCATCCCACTGTGGTGTGTCACACATACCTGCCCTAACTGCATTAGGCAACAGCTCACGCGATGTTCCATATCCTAGACCAGTTTTCTCCATTGCCTTTAGTTTTAATGGTGACAAGTGAACCAAGTGAAAAAAGGACAAAATGATTTTACATTGTGTTCACATACCAAATTTGCGGCAGATTCAGATTTGCTGTGCAAGGTGTTGTACGTTGTATTGTTCATACAACATCACAGTTTCTGTCCATGTTGTTGGGACTCAGCATTCAAATGGTAAACCCTTTTGTTAAGTCAAGCAGCTTTCTCCAGTTTGCCCTATATGTCACAGAGATAGTGAACACACCTTTTGTATCCTGTTCCTCAGTCACTTTTCACATGCCCATGCTCAGGTAAATAGTTATGCAGGTTGTGAAGTCAGTGGGTGTATCTGGCATTGCTCTTATTTAGCTTTAGCGCTGTAGCTCTGCATTGTTTTTGTAGATGATGTGTTTGGCAGGAGTCCAGCATGGCTTGCCCCTGTGTGGGTGTGTAACATGGGTGTGTGCTGGAGAGTAGTGTAAGTGCATTCATTCCCACAAGGAAAGTGGGGCGCTCAATGCTAACAATAGAAGTGTGGGCCAAGTGTTGTGAAGAAACAGCACTGGATGTATAGCCATAGATGATGTCTGGATATCCACTGTGGCTCATTTCCCCTGTTTTCATCACTGGGCTCATACATCTGATATTGTCTAGATCAATCCTTGTAAAATAATGACAGAAGAGAGTCAGCCTCCTTTCAGGGGTTCAGAGTTAACATGATTTTACTGCATTTGCTGGACATGACATAATTTCTGGCCTTATCCCCATGTTTGTGACAACAATGGAAAATTCAATAATTTTACCTTCAAGTAATATTCCTGTGTAATATCTCCAAGCTTTGTCTTCTTTGATGTATGAACTGCTCATCAGACAAGACTGGGCAAGATTTGTTTTGTAACTGTAATTAAGCTGGGATTCGAGGAATGATTTCCACATGACACTTAATGCAAGGGTGTGGGACCACGGTAGGCACAACCCATGCCTTGGGACACAATACCTAACTGTAAACACCGCAAGAGATGCCTTGTATGACAGTTACAGTACAGCCGCAGTGGAGACAGAAAGGCTTACGGTATACCCCACACTGTTGTACCCATGATGCCCTGCTCCCTGTCAGGATTGAGTACAGACGGATCCATCCCACTCTGATGTTGCAGACCACTCCAGCTCACCCACATTTACATAGCTCACATATCTGCATTCAAATGGCTGAGTAACAGCTTTCCCCTGCAACAAACAGCTCCTTTCAAACAGCTTTCTCACACGGCTTTCACTCCTGTTTCTCAAGCATGGGTTTATAGCTGCATTTTATCTATTTATCTATTATATTATTCATGGTGGAAATCAGCACCTGTATTGGCCATATTTAAGCATGTATTGACTCAGGTTTATGTTACTATCTAAGCTCTTCTTGGAACAACGATTAGAGTCATATCAGGTTTGAAAACAGGAGATAGTCTGAAAGTCTGACATGAACCAGGTATGACTCTGACCTCGCTGTAATGATCAATTCTTGAGTTTGTAACTGCCTCCACTATAGCAGCGAATTTTAAGGGTCTGTTTTCTTTTCTCCTAAATATTTATGACAAAGTTATTTCCACTGTCTATTTCATGGAATTACAAATAAGACCCACTCCCTGTCCTGCAGTATACCTCTATATCTCTATGCTTAGGAAATACTGTGTATGGCGGGTCTGTACTGTAGTTCTCTAGAGAATATAGAAATCTGCTGGAGTGATGGATGAACATTTGCACAGTCATCGTTTTATGTGGTTTCATACATAATTGTTTGTCAATGTCAGTAGCCTGGTCACCTCTGCCTCAGTAAAATATACGGTATTCATGTTCTGATAAAATTGAAGTCTACATTGTGCTATTAAAATACTGAGTTACTGACATTCTGTCTTGAAAACATGAGTGATAGTATTTTTCTTGTACTTTATAAGTGATCCATGAATAAAACATCTCATAATATTTCCTCTTATATATTACCTTGAGAAGAGGTACCATTTTTTGAATGCACTGGGGCTGTGATTTCAAAGTCTTGAAAAACGTTATGAAACAAAAACTGATTTAAGAATTATTTTGAATGAATAATTTTGCTGGTTAGAACTAAACTACCCAATTTTACATTGGATTAGATGGGTCAGCTGTAGTCACCTGGCCACAATTTCCACTTGTTTCCAATGTATAATTGCATATTAAATTTCTGCCGACACTAAAATAGATTACAGATATTACTGTCCAGATCATAAGGTAGTGAGAACTCATCCCTGAAATTCTAGAATGAAGGTAAAAATAGTCATTGCATTTTTAATAAGCCGGATCTTACATTTCTTTGAAGCAATTTGCCCTATCATCATCTGAATTTCTGAGGTCCACATATTGATTAGATCTGTATCACTGAAGTGTTCAACTGCATTAATTCATTTAGTCATATGTGAATTCTTCAGTGTGAGAGGAGACACCTTTCTGTATTTCGGTTGCTGAGATTTATGTGATTTAAATGGACTGATTTAAACAATGGTGTGGAGTTGCACCATTAGTCATTTGGTCTTTGTATGCTTTCTATTGGTTGGCTGCCACATTGGATTGTTCTAGACTGTCTACATGCCATTTTACTATTACAGAGTATATCAGTATAAATAGTCAAAAACATCAAAATATATCCTTGATATATTATTGAATTATTGATATAATAATATCAATTAAATATTGATATATCCTGACACCGATGCGATGTTCAGGCCCTCTTGACTGATGCCACCCCGTATCACACACCCTTTCAAACACCTTATTAACGCCTGTAAACTGGTCATGATTTGAATATTGCAGGGAGAGTCTCTGTGGACTTTATGACTGCAAGCAGAAACACTTGGCCCCAGTTTAAAGGAATAGTTGATGTAAAGTGGGTTATATAAACAGCATGCAGCAAGACAAATCTGCATTCTGAAATAGTCATCACTATTTTGTAGCATAATGATGATCATATTGATCAGAATGATACATGTGAAAAAAATGCATTCCTTTTTAAACTTTTCCTTGCTAGCCCGAATGACCGTAAGTCAATCCTCTGGATCGATAGCACAGATCACTGCACGGCGACTGTGGAAACCGGTAGATGGCCCGAGTCCCGTGGGGATCATTTCCTGGAAGCGCATCCATTAATCTCATCCCCGGCTCCACAGTCTGCATCAGAACTGCTGCAGTCAACACACCACTGCTGTCCTGTTATTGGACAGAGGGGCTTCTCCATCACTCCGCGGACACTGATATGGTTATCTGCTCTTGAGATCTGTGAAAAAAAAACTGACCAATAACATACAGGAGTAAACAACTATAACCAAAAACACCAGCTAGGTGGCACCAGCTGTGATGAGTAGGATAATCGTGCCATCTATATGGCGCTTTCCTGTGGCAAAGCAAGGGATCTGCCATGCCAGCTATGGGTGCAGGAGGCACAGCAGACCAGTCTATCACCCACCGCTGTTCTCAGCTGGATCCTACACACTGTGGACAATAGGAAGCCTGGAGGAGCTCAGCAATGGCGACGGGCATTGGGAATAAAGGAACCATTGTCCATGGGTTTTTTTTTCCCCAAATCAAAAAGTGCTGACAGTGTCTAAGGAGTCTGAGCCAAGTTATCCTCAATATTACTCTATATCCAAAAAATGTTTAGTGGGTGAAAATTAATATTATATCTCTGTATTAAAGTAATGTAATCATAATCACAATACGCACCATTTACACAATGATGGTATGAGCTGTAAATGTTTGCTCAGGTTGCTTTTGGTTTGTGTCCTATTTTTGAACAGGGGCTGGGAGGAGGCTGAAAGGACCTGAGCCTGATGCAGAGGATGATTCTGTAAGTGTCAGACAGCACCATTCTAAACGCAGGGCGACCTGACTGTGCCCATCTATTTCCTCCTTTACCACCATTTCATCACATGTTTAACCAATAAGGTGTCTGCAAGCTGAAGCCGCTTTTCACATTTTGTAAAAATAGCTTAATGGTATGTAATTGAGAATAACAGTGGTTGAGGGGTCAATTTATGCTCACAGTTAGTCTCAAGTCTTCATTCATCTTGACTCACTGTGGTTATGTTATAGTGAATGCAGCTGGCTCGCCATATAAGAACGTGCACAGCTGTTACTTAGTTATACAATGTAAAAAATGTACGTCTTTAAAATAATCTCCTGAAGTAAAGGTGCCTTATTTGATACAACCCAAAGATATTCTGGTGGGTTCTCCCTAAAATAAAAAACCTCATATCTCCTAAATCCCATGTGCGCCAGGTTTGTGAAGAGCCCCCAGAGTTTCTTGAGGGGGAGAGGCCACGTCCTCAGGGTTCCTCTCCAGTAAATGAATTCCCAGTTACTGAGAAGTACACAGACATCGACAAGCAGGTATGCCTTCATCTCACGGTGTTTTGGAAAATTATGTACCTTCCATGCTCCCAAGACTTTGTGTGAAATGATACATTCTGGTTGTTGCATATTTTAGGGAGAGGAGGAGATATATGACCCATACCACAAGGGCAGCGGCAACAAAAAAGGAAGGAAAGTCGGATTTGGATCCTTCTTTGAAAAGCGCTCCTCTGCAAAAATGAGTCAGACAGAGGTGAGAGAGACGTTTCTTGCTTACCGTTATGGACAAACGAATGGTAGAACTCTTCTTATGATATTTTGCTTTGGGCTGCAAGCAGGTGATTTGTGACCGCTTCGATTATTCCCTTGGTTTGATTGCTTTCAGAGTGCTGAGTCGGGCGTAATTGTGAAAACAGTGAAAGAGGCCTGTGCCGAGGGCCTGGTTGTCAGCGGAGGAGGAAAGGAGGGCATCTTCATCAAAGAAGTGAAGGCAGAGTCACCAGCTGCAAAGCATCTCAGTGTGCAAGAAGGTACACAAAGTGTTTCATTTAATCTGTTGAAATACATTTATACAATTTATTTGTTAACATTCCCACTGCTTTTGATGTGCCATTAATTACTGTGGCAAATTTCCCTCTGAGAGTTTTCTTCTGAGATTCGCTCTTTTCTGCATATATTAATCTCTCACTCCAGGTGATCAGATACTCAGTGCAACAGTGTACTTCGACAATGTCTCCTATGAGGATGCCCTTCAGATCCTGGAGCATGCCCAGCCCTACAAAATGGAGTTCTGTCTGAAGCGCAGGCCTCCAGGAGCATCCGCCCTCGAAAGCTCCACAGCTGAAAGACAAGAAGCATCTGTAACTACCCCGCTGTCTTCATGTTTGTCACATTTGTTGGTTTTTTTTTTAGTTCATTCTGGTTACTAAACTGCTGCTACTTTGCTGCCATTAATCAACATTTCACATTTGGTACACCTCAGGGTGAAGAGGGAGCCGGCCTAACGGAGAGAGGACGCGCTAAGGCACAAAGACGGAACGATGCCCGAATCTCATGGCCAAAATTCCCATCCTTCAAAAAGGGGCCCAAGACACATTTCAAGAGATCCCACAGTACATCAGAGGCAGAGGAGCAGCGGAAGTTGGAAATGAGCCCGACAACCAGCGACACAGAGTCGCCCATCAAGACTCAGGAGGCTATCAAAGAAAAAACAAAGAAGCAGAAGCTCAAGCTGTCAAAACTGAAAATGAAGAACCTAAGGAGCAAATCAGCTGAACAGCCGGAAAAGGATTCCATAAGTCGAATTTCACAGAGTTTAGAAAATGTGACAGAGGATACATCCGACAGGCATTCTCCACAGCAACAAAAGAGTACATCAGGAGAAACACCTCAGATATATGTGCTGGATGCGCCAGATAAAAAAGGATCGCCCCGGCTTAGAAATGAATACAAACATCTAGACATTACAGGCTCTGATACTGAAATTAGCCAGCACAGGGCAGAGCTCATCAGTTTGGACAAGACATTGAAAACCACCGACATCTCAGACTTTCTTGTTGATCGAGGAGGCTCTTCAGCCAAGAAGTCCCCAGAAGTCAAGAAAAAGAAAAAGAAAGAGAGATCAGTATTGAAGGTGAACATACAGGGAAAGGAGAAGGGAGACTCAAGTCCTGACAGTCTCTTAAAGTCCCCCCAGGCTTTACCTATGAAGACTTCTTCTGACAGCCTAAAGACACCAGACACTGGAACCCGAACTCAGGCTCTGTCAGGTGGCATCACAGAGATCCCCAATGTAATATCGCATGCAGAATTGAAGGGACACGAGCTTGCCATTGACATCAACACTCAAAGAATCGACCCAAACAAATCGATACAAAAGGTGGACAAAGACACTGCAGGAAAACAAACGGCTTCATCTACAACTGTGATGGGTGACATGGACATTTGTTTGCCTAAAGTTGATGTCTCACTTGATATGTCAGGTGTAGGCCTTCTCAGGAAATCCCCGAGAATGGACTATGACAAACAAAAGAAAGAGAGAAGTATTCTTATTCTAGACTCAGAGAGATATGGGATCCGACCCAGAGGTCCAATGGCAGACAGAAGCATTGCAAAGACATACCAAGGAAGCTCAGTGAATGGAACTCTGATCACAAAGACTACTGCTGAAGGCAGCAGTGATGTAATCAGCAAACCAAAACCTGATATGTTATCATCAAAAGGTGGTTTATTTGAAAGTGTCTCTGACATATATAAACCTAGAAGTCCTAAAATGACAACCTCTCCAATCAGTGCTAAAGCACGTGATGTAACAGCAAATGGAGATGGCCCTGGTGTCAGGACAGAAACTGCAATAGACATCCAAGGTCCACAGCTGGAAATACGAGCCTCAGAGCCTCCAACACAGACAAATATTGATGATCTCATTGGGAATATAGGAGAAAGGAAAGCTCCCAAGTTCAAAATGCCACAGATTGACATACCTGACTTGACTGTCAATAAACCTATCATAAAGACAGAAGTGGATGCAACTAAAACCAAAATGGAAATCAAAGGATTCAAGATTGAAGGCAAGGTGCCCAAAGCAGACCTTGACAGTGGACAGCCTGATATTAAAATGCAACTCCCAAAGCGAGAGGACATTGAGATACCGGGAATGGAGGCCACAGCGTCAGCAGGAAATCTTCAAATGTCAGCAATCAAACTGCCTGATATTGGAAAGATAGAAGCATCTGTCCCAGCTGCGGAGAAAATTCAAGTAGAGATTAATGCTGATGCCATTAAAGAGGCTTACTCCAAGACTGATCTTCCAACATTCAAGCTCCCAAAAGTGGAGCTCTCAGGTCTTGACGTGCACCAACAAATTACAAAGACAGATGTGGATGCTGACAAGAAAAAACTGGATCTAAAAGCAGATGTGTGTGTGCCTAAAACTCCAGAGATACCAGCACAAGGACAGGAGATTAGGGTTACTGTGCCAAAGACAAAAATACAGACCACAAAAGTATCTATAACAGATATTACAGATTCAGAGTTGGAAATACAAGCTTCAGAACATTTAGTGGAGACTAAAATAAATGACATGATAGGAGAAATAAGCAAGATGACTTCTCTAACATACAAACTCCCAAAGATTGAACTTCCAGATTTAACTGACCATGAACCCATTGCTATGGCACAAGAAGACTTTTCAAAACCTAAAATCGAAGTCCAAAGCTCAATAACTGAAGGTAAAATGACAATGGCAGAGGTGGATGGTAAAATGATAGAAATTCCATCAGGCCATTTTGAAACAGGTAAAGCTGAGAAATCTGAAATAAAAATTAAACTGCCAAAACGAGAAGACATTGAAATACCAGGCATGGAAGCCATAACAACAGCAGGAAATATCCAGATGTCAACTGCCAAATTGCCTGAGACTGAAAAATTAGATGCTTCTGTACCAACTGCGGAGATCCAGGCTCAGGAGATTCAACCAGAGGTTCATGTTGATAGTATTAAAGAACTCATCTCTGGCATTGATCTTCCAAAATTAAAGTTGCCAAACGTGGAATTCTCAGATCTTGATGTGCACCAACAAATCACAAAGATTGATGTGAATGTAGATAAACCTGCTGAAGAGGTTAAAGGTCCTAAAATAAGTGCTGATATCAAATGTAAAGACATGATTTCAGAGGATAAAAAAGACTATTTTAAAGTGCCCCAAATACCTACCCTTAGATCAGATGTTGATGCAGACTCTAAATATGAAATTTCTGAAGTGAAAGTTGAAATGGTAAAACCTGGCACAGATGTCAAATTATCTGACAAAAAAACAAAGAAACAAAAAATGCTACTGCCTACATTTGGAATTACAAAACCAGACATTAGATTCCCCGAGACAGGTGTTGAGATTCCAAAGGCCGGAGTGGAGATCAAAGCGTCAGTGTTGGAAAAAACTCCTGCAATTGAGACAAATATGAGTGACAATCAATCAATCAAAATTCCCAAAGGGGATTTATCAGAATTTGATGTAAAAGGCCCCTCTCTGGAGGCAGCCAATGAATTTCAGATTACCTCTTCAACAGTAAAAGCTCCAAAGTTATCAGCAGACATCAAGATACCTCCAGGTAAAATTTCTATTACAAAGGCAGACACTGATATCAAAGACATATGTGCTGATGAAACTTCAGTAGGCATGAAAATTCCAGAACCTGAGCTACCAGTGTCAGGAAAGAGCCCCTTAACTGACATCAAAGTCTCAACGATAGATGTTGAAGGATTATCTGCTGATGCCAGCCTTCCAAAGGAAGTTGTTTCTCTTCCAGAACGTAATCTGGACATGAAAGGCACAGTAGTGGGTGTGAAAGATTCAGAAATCACAGTAAAGATCAAAGATAAAGGCATGGACATTGAGGGATCCCCTACACCACTGAAAACACCAGATTTAAAGATGTCTGAATATGGAATTAAACTGCCCAAGATCACAGCAGAAACCCCAGATGTGGCAGATAGGATTGTATCTAAGTTAGAAATTTCTTCAGGGAAGGAAGCAGCAGAAAGCAAAACCCTTAACATTAATGTTAAAGGACCAAGCGTGGACACAGACAAAATAAAAAGTAAAATTGAGCTTCCAAAAATAAAAATGCCAGACATCAGTGTGTCCCTCCCAAAAGTTAAAGGTACCAAGATAGACTTCAAAACACCTGAAGAGGTTATAAGCACATCAAAGCCAGAGGCTGATATTTCAGTGCCAGAGGGTGAAGCACTCGTCAAGTTGTCCACTGAAAAGCCTGAAGCTGGTATAAAAGGAGTTGATCTGGAGGTGAAGAAGCCAAAAATATCAATACCAGAGCTTGTTAGAGGCGCTGAAATGGATGTTAGCCTTTCAAAGGGAGATGTTGCTCTTCCACATGGTACTGTGGATATGAAGGACACAGACATCACAATATCCATCCTTGAGACTCCATCAGGGAAAGCAGGTATGGAAAATGAAGCCCTTGACATTGATGTAAAAGAACCAAGAGTAGATATGGACAAAACAAAATATAAAATTGGACTACCAAAAGTTAAGATGCCAGATATTAATGTAACCCTTTCAAAAATTAAGGGTCCAAAGTTTGACCTGAAAACATCACAGGCAGAGACTTTGGTTTCAAAGCCAGAAATTGACATTGAATGTCCCCCTCTTGAAGGAAAAGCTGAAATCCTAAAAACTGAAGGAATGAAGGGAGAAATACAGATGCCTCAGATGAGTAGATCCTCTGTGGGAATTTCCACACTTGAGCTGGAAGGTCCAAAGCTTACAGGAGAAATGACTTTACCATCAGCAGAGGTTTCCATTAAAAAACCGGACATTGATATGAAAGTTCCACACCTCAGTGGAACATCAGTTACAGTGAAACCTCCAGAACCTGAGCTAACAGTGTCAGGAGAGACACCTACAATAGACATCAAAGGCTATAGTGTGGATATTGGGGCTCCAGCTGTGGATATTGACATGAAGGGTAAAAAAGTTGAAATAGAGGAGAAAGAAAGCAGATTCAAGCTTCCAAAAATTGGAATTTCAGTTCCTAAAGTTAAAGAACCTGCAATAGATATTGATATTTCAAAGCCTAAAGCTGATATCACACTGTCAGAGGCTGGAGTAGAAGCCAAGTTGCCTGTTGTTGAATTTGCGGCGTCTTCTGCTGAAAGGAAAGTTGAAATACTGGGCACTGATGTGAAAATAAAGAAACCAGATATATCCATGCCCAAGTTTGGATCTTTGAAACCTGAGATCAAGGTCCCTGACACTGATGTTAGTCTAAAGGGAGAGGTTTCTCTGACAGAGGGAATTATGATGATTGAGGGATCAGAGGTGGATACCACTGTTTCAGAAATTCAACCTGAAATGAAAAAGAAAGACAAAGATATTAGTGGCTCACCCATAAAATTCAAAATGCCCACAATTAAGCTCCCTAAAGTTGGAATTTCCACTTCAAAAGCCAGAATAGAGACCCCTGATGTGGATGCTGAAATCACTGTTCCAGAGGTAGAGACTCCATCCAGAAAAGCTGGGGTGGACATTTCAGTCCCTGATGTTCATATTGGTGAACTAAGTTTAGGGATGGATAAACCAAAAGGTGAAGCAGAACTGCTTAAGGCTGAGACTGATGTTTCTTTATCAAAGCCAGGAGTTGACATTGAAGGCCCCTCTATTGATGAGGTAACAACTGAACTTCCTGATATTGGCTCTGGGGGAAAAATAAAATTTCACATGCCTCAAATTAAAATGCCATCTTTTAAACTAGAGTCGAAGGGTCCAAGAGTGTCTGGAGAAATAAGCTTACCATCAACAGATGTAACTGATGGGAAACTGGATATAAAGACTCAAGAACTGGAGCTAAGATTAGCAGAAAAGATACCTGTAGTTGATATCAAAGGCCCAAGTGTAGATATGGAAGGTCCAGCAGTAGATATTGACTTACAGCATAAGGAAGTTGAATTAGAAGGACATGAAAGTAAATTCAAGCTGCCCAAGTTTGGAATCTCACTTCCTAAATTCAAAGGACCTGGAGTTGACATTAGTGCATCAAAGCTAGATGTAGATATCTCACTGCCTGAGGAGAAAGTACAAGTCAAGTTACCTGATGTTGATGTTGAAGGACCTTCAGTTGAAGAGGACATAGATATGCCGGAGGTGGCTGCTAAAGACATTGATCTGAAAGGAAAGACAGCAAAGATATCATTTCCCAAACTTGGATTTTCAAAACCAGATGTTAAGGCCCCTGAAGTTGATGTCAGTCTTCCAAAGGGAGGCATTTCTCTGCCCAAAGGAAGTGTAGATGTCAAAGGGCCAGAAGGTGACATTACAACCACAGAGACAAGTGCTACTCTTGATGCTGACATTGAAGGAGCTTCTAGTAAATTAAAACTGCCCACTTTTAAATTACCAAAGCTTGGAGTTAGTGCTCCAAAGGTTAAAGCTGAACTTCCTGATCTGAGTGCTGACATCACAGTACCTGAGACAGAGACTTCAGTAGACAAAGCAGATATTGACATTGACAGACCAGGAATGGAAATTAAGAAACCAGGAGGAAAATTTGAGCTTCCAAGCGTGAAGATGCCAAATATAGATTTATCACTAACAAAACCAAAAGGGCCAGATATCCAGCAGGAAATACCTAGAGCAAAATCTAAAATCCCTGTACCAGACAAAGATATTGCTGTTAAAGTTGATCTTCAAAGACCATCTCTTGATGGAAAAACTGAAATTCCAGACACTGAGACAACAGCTGGAGGGCAAAGAAAATTCAAAATGCCTCATATTAAAATGCCTTCAATTGGATTTTCCAAACTTGAAGTTACAGCTCCTGAAATTTCAGGAGACATAAAAGCACCATCAGTTGACATTGATCTAACAAAACCAGACACTGACATCAATGTTCCAGACATCAGTGCTGATGTAACTTCAGTTGGTGTGAAATTACCACAGACAGAAGTAACAGTGTCTGGAGAAACACCAGATGTAGATGTTGACATAAAGGGTAAAGATGTTGACATAGACGGACAAGGAAGTAAATTAAAACTGCCCAAATTTGGAATCTCATTTCCTAAGGTGAAAACACCTGGAGTGGACATAAGTGTATCAAAGCCAGATGTCGATATCTCACTGCCAGAGGTAAAAGTGGAAGCCCAAATACCTGGTGCTGAATTTGACGGACCGTCAGTGGAAGGGAAGGTAGATACACCAGAGGTGGATGCTAAAGAGGTGGATCTGAAAGGAAAAAAGCCACGTATATCTCTCCCCAAATTTGGAGTTTCAAAACCAGACATTAAAGCCCCTGAGATTGATGTAAGTCTTTCAAAGGGTGACATCTCCCTTACTGAAGGAAGTATTGAGGTCAAAGGGCCAGAGGTGGACATTAAATCTCCAGATATTGAAGCTAAAGATGCTGACACAAAGGGATCTCCAAGTAAATTCAAACTACCCACATTTAAAATGCCCAAATTTGGCATTGCTGCTCCAAAGGTTAAAGCTGAACTTCCTGATGTGAGTGCTGACATCACAGTACCTGAGATAGAGGCTTCAGCAGAAGCTAAAATCCCTCTACCAGAAAAAGACATTGCTATTGAGGGTGATCTTAAAGGACCATCTCTCGATGTAAAGGCTGACATTCCAGAAGTTGAGACCACAGTTGGAGACCAAAGAAAATTCAAAATGCCTCACATCAAAATGCCTTCATTTGGATTTTCCAAACCTGAAGTTACAGCTCCTGAAGTTTCAGGAGACATAAAAGCACCATCAGTTGACATTGATCTAACAAAACCAGACACTGACATCAATGTTCCAGAGGTCAGTGTTGATGGAACTTCAGTTGGTGTAAAACTACCCGAAGCAGAAGTTACAGTGTCTGGAGAAACACCAGATGTAGATGTTGACATAAAGGGTAAAGATGTTGACATAGAAGGACAAGGAAGTAAATTCAAGCTGCCCAAATTTGGAATCTCATTTCCTAAGGTGAAAACACCTGGAGTGGACATAATTGTATCAAAGCCAGATGTCGATATCTCATTGCCAGAGGTAAAAGTGGAAGCCCAAATACCTGGTGCTGAATTTGACGGACCGTCAGTGGAAGGGAAGGTAGATACACCAGAGGTGGATGCTAAAGAGGTGGATCTGAAAGGAAAAAAGCCACGTATATCTGTCCCCAAATTTGGAGTGTCAAAACCAGACATTAAAGCCCCTGAGATTGATGTAAGTCTTCCAAAGGGAGACATCTCCCTTACTGAAGGAAGTATTGAGGTCAAAAGGCCAGAGGTGGACATTAAATCTCCAGATGTCGAAACAAAAGATGCTGATACTAAGGGATCTCCAAGTAAATTCAAACTACCCACATTTAAAATGCCCAAATTTGGCATTGCTGCTCCAAAGGTTAAAGCTGAACTTCCTGATGTGAGTGCTGACATCACAGTACCTGAGATAGAGGCTTCAGCAGAAGCTAAAATCCCTCTACCAGAAAAAGACATTGCTATTGAGGGTGATCTTAAAGGACCATCTCTTGATGTAAAGGCTGACATTCCAGATGTTGAGATCACAGCTGGAGAGCAAAGAAAATTCAAAATGCCTCACATCAAAATGCCTTCATTTGGATTTTCCAAACCTGAAGTTACAGCTCCTGAAGTTTCAGGAGACATAAAAACACCATCAGTTGACATTGCTCTAACAAAACCAGACACTGACATCAATGTTCCAGAGGTCAGTGTTGATGGAACTTCAGTTGGTGTAAAACTACCAGAAGCAGAGCTAAAAGTGTCTGGAGAGACACCGGATGTGGATATTAACATAAGGGGTAAGGAAGTTGAAATAGAGGGTCAAGGAAGTAAATTCAAACTGCCCAAATTTGGAATCTCATTTCCCAAAGTGAAAGCACCTGGAGTGGACATAAGTGTATCAAAGCCAGATGTTGATGTCTCCTTGCCAGAGGTAACAGTGGAAGCCCAAGTACCTGGTGCTGAATTTGACGGACCGTCAGTGGAAGGGAAGATAGATACACTGGAGGTGGATGTTAAAGAGGTGGATCTGAAAGGAAAAAAGCCACGTATATCTTTTCCCAAATTTGGCTTTTCAAAACCAGAAGTTAAAGCCCCTGAGATTGATGTCAGTCTTCCAAAGCGAGACATCTCCCTTATTGAAGGAAGCATGGAGGTGAGAGGGCCAGAGGTGGACATTAAATCTCCAGAAACCGAAGTTGAAATAAAAGATAATGACTTGGAGATTGTTGGGTCTCCCACAAAATTCAAACTTCCCACATTCAAATTCCCTAAATTTGGGATTTCAGCTCCAAAAATAACAGCAGAGTCACCAAATGTCAGTGCTGACATCACAGGGTCTGATATAGAAATTCCCTCAGGGAAAGTAAAGGTGGATGTTGAAGGACCCAGTGTTGAAATTGATGGGCTAAGTACAGAGGTTAATAAACCAGAAGATACAATTAAATTTCCTGAAGTGAATATACCAGGCATAGATGTTTCGCTACCAAAAGGCAAAGACTCAGAGATAAGCTTTGAAAAACCCATGATTAAGACTGATGTTTCTGTGTCAAAGCCACAAAGTGATGTTGGAAGTACACATCTTGATGCAAGTGCAGAAATTCCTGTGACAGAAGTGGGAGGAAAGGCAAAATTCCAGTTCCCTCACATTAAATTGCCATCATTTGGGATTTCTAAACCTGAGCTGAAAGGCCAAAAGACATCTGGAGATATTTCACTTACAAAACCAGAAATTGATGTAGAAATTCCAGGTGTCAGCGGTGATGGAACTTCAGTGGATATTAAGCCTAAAGAAACTGAGCTAACACTCTCAGGAAAGACATCTGCTGTCGACATCAAAGTCCCAAGTGTAGCTGTTGGAAGTCCATCTATCAAGGTAGACATTAAGGATAAGGCAGGTGAACATGATGGACAAGAAGGTAAGGTTAAGCTCCCCAAATTCGGAATTTCATTTCCAAAATTGAGAGGTCCTGGGGCAGACATTAGTGTATCCCATCCAGATGTAGATATGTCACTGTCAGAGGATAAAGCACAAGTCAAGCTACCAGATGTTGACATTGAGGGACTATCGGTTGAAGGAAAAGGAGACATGCCAGAGGTGGATGCTAAAGAAATTGACCTGAGAGGAAAGAAGCCAAGGATATCTTTACCCAGATTTGGTTTTTCAAAACCAGACATTAAATCCCCTGAGATTGATGTAAGTCTTCCAAAGGGTGACATCTCCCTTACTGAAGGAAGTATTGAGGTCAAAGGGCCAGAGGTGGACATTAAATCTCCAGATATTGAAGCTAAAGATGCTGACACAAAGGGATCTCCAAGTAAATTCAAACTACCCACATTTAAAATGCCCAAATTTGGCATTGCTGCTCCAAAGGTTAAAGCTGAACTTCCTGATGTGAGTGCTGACATCACAGTACCTGAGATAGAGGCTTCAGGGAAAGCTAAAATCTCTCTACCCAGAAGAAGACATTGCTATTGAGGGTGATCTTAAAGGACCATCTCTCGATGAATATAAGGCTGACATTCCAGATGTTGAGATCACAGCTGGAGAGCAAAGAAAATTCAAAATGCCTCACATCAAAATGCCTTCATTTGGATTTTCCAAACCTGAAGTGTTACAGCTCCAGAAGTTTCAGGAGACATCCCCACAAAAGCACCATCATTTGACATTTCTAAACCTGAAAACCAGACACTGACATCAATGTTCCAGATTGGTCAGGTGTGTTGATGGAACTTCAGTTGGTGTAAAACTACTCTCAGGAAAGTTATCAGTGTCTGGAGAAAGTCCCAGATGTAGATGTTGACATAAAGGTAGACATTAAGGATAAGGCGTTGAACATGAAGGACAAGAAAGTAAATTAAGCTGCCCAAATTTGGAATTTCATTTCCAAAATTGAAAACACCTGGGGTGGACATAAGTGTATCAAATCCAGATGTTGATGTCTCACTGTCAGAGGTAACAGTGGAAGTCAAGTACCAGATGTTGACATTGGGGACCATTAGTGGAAGGAAAAGGAGACATGCCAGAGGTGGATGTTAAAGAGGTTGATCTGAAAGGAAAAAGCCAAGGATATCTTTACCCAGATTTGGATTTTCAAAACCAGAAGTTAAAGCCCCAGAGTTTGATGTCAGTCTTCCAAAGGGTGACATCTCCCTTATTGAAGGAAGCATGGAGGTGAAAGGGCCAGAGGTGGACATTAAATCTCCAGATATTGAAGCTAAAGATGCTGACACTAAGGGATCTCCAAGTAAATTCAAACTACCCACATTTAAAATGCCCAAATTTGGCATTGCTGCTCCAAAGGTTAAGGCTGAACTTCCTGATGTGAGTGCTGACATCACAATACCAGAGACAGAGGCTTCAGCAGAAGCTAAAATCCCTCTACCAGAAAAAGACATTGCTATTGAGGGTGATCTTAAAGGACCATCTCTCGATGTAAAGGCTGACATTCCAGAAGTTGAGACTACAGTTGGAGAGCAAAGAAAATTCAAAATGCCTCACATTAAAATACCTTCGTTTGGATTTTCCAAACCTGAAATTTCAGGAGACATAAAAGCACCATCAGTTGACATTGATCTAACAAAACCAGACTCTGACATCAATGTTCCAGAGGTCAGTGTTGATGGAACTTCAGTTGGTGTAAAACTACCAGAAGCAGAGCTAAAAGTGTCTGGAGTTACAGTAGATGGAGAAACACCAGATGTAGATGTTGACATAAAGGGTAAAGACGTTGACATAGAAGGACAAGGAAGTAAATTCAAGCTGCCCAAATTTGGAATCTCATTTCCTAAGGTGAAAACACCTGGAGTGGACATAAGTGTATCAAAGCCAGATGTTGATGTCTCCTTGCCAGAGGTAACAGTGGAAGCCCAAGTACCTGTTACTGACATTGGGGTACCATTAGTGGAAGGGAAGGTAGATACACCGGAGGTGGATGTTAAAGAGGTGGATCTGAAAGGAAAAAGGCCACATATATCTTTACCCAAATTTGGATTTTCAAAACCAGAAGTTAAAGCCCCAGAGTTTGATGTCAGTCTTCCAAAGGGTGACATCTCCCTTATTGAAGGAAGCATGGAGGTGAAAGGGCCAGAGGTGGACATTAAATCTCCAGATATTGAAGCTAAAGATGCTGACACTAAGGGATCTCCAAGTAAATTCAAACTACCCACATTTAAAATGCCCAAATTTGGCATTGCTGCTCCAAAGGTTAAGGCTGAACTTCCAAATGTGAGTGCTGACATCACAATACCAGAGACAGAGGCTTCAGCAGAAGTGAAAATGGATCTACCAGAAAAAGACATTGAAATTGAGGGTGATCTTAAAGGACCATCTCTCGATGTAAAATGAACATTCCAGATGTTGAGACTACAGTTGGAGAGCAAAGAAAATTCAAAATGCCTCACATTAAAATACCTTCGTTTGGATTTTCCAAACCTGAAATTTCAGGAGACATAAAAGCACCATCTGTGGATGTTAATCTAACAAAACCAGACTCTGACATCAATGTTCCAGAGGTCAGTGTTGATGGAACTTCAGTTGGTGTAAAACTACCAGAAGCAGAGCTAAAAGTGTCTGGAGAGGCACCTGCAGTAGATGTCAAAGGCTACAGTGTTGATGTTGAAGGGCCAGATGTAAATGTTGACATGAAGAGCAAAGGAGTTGAAATAGAAGGACAAGGAGGTAAATTCAAACTGCCCAAATTTGGAATCTCATTTCCTAAGGTGAAAACACCTGGAGTGGATATAAATGTATCAAAGCCAGATGTTGATGTCTCCTTGCCAGAGGTAACAGTGGAAGCCCAAGTACCTGGTGCTGAATTTGACGGACCGTCAGTGGAAGGGAAGGTAGATACACTGGAGGTGGATGCTAAAGAGGTGGATCTGAAAGGAAAAAAGTCACGCATGTCTTTTCCCAAATTTGGCTTTTCAAAACCAGAAGTTAAAGCCCCTGAGATTGATGTCAGTCTTCCAAAGGGAGACATCTCCCTTATTGAAGGAAGCATGGAGGTGAAAGGGCCAGAGGTGGACATTAAATCTCCAGAAACTGAAATTGAAATAAAAGATAATGACTTGGAGATTGTTGGGTCTCCCACAAAATTCAAACTTCCCACATTCAAATTCCCTAAATTTGGGATTTCAGCTCCAAAAATAACAGCAGAGTCACCAAATGTCAGTGCTGACATCACAGTGCCTGAGCTAGAGGCTTCAGTGGGGGACGTGATGGTGGATGCTGGAGCATTGAGTGTTGACACTGATGGGAAAATGATAGAGTTGGATAAATCAAAAGGTAAAACTGACCTACCTAAAATGAAGATGCCAGATGTTCATGTGTCCCCTTCAAAAGTGAAAGACTCAGAGATAGATACGACTGCCCCAACACTTGAGACTGATGTTTCTGTATCCAAGCCAGAAACTGACATTGAAGGTCCGTCTTTTGATGTGTCAGCTAAAGGTCATGCTGTTGAATCTGGTGGAAAGGCAAGATTCCAGTTTCCTCATATTAAGATGCCTTCTTTTGGAATTTCAAAGCCTGAGCTGAAAGACTCATCAGTTGAGGTTTCTGTCACAAAGCCAGACGCTAATGTCAAAGGTCTGGGTGTCAGTGCAGATGGAATGTCAGTCGATCTGAAATCTCCAGAACCTGAGCTGACAATGTCAGGGGAAACTCAGTTAGGTGATGTTAAAGTCGAAATAGAGGGACAAGGAGGTAAATTCAAACTGCCCAAATTTGGAATCTCATTTCCCAAAGTGAAAGCACCTGGAGTGGATATAAGTGTATCAAAGCCAGATGTTGATGTCTCCTTACCAGAGGCAACAGTGGAAGCCCAAGTACCTGGTGCTGAATTTGACGGACCGTCAGTGGAAGGGAAGGTAGATACACCGGAGATGGATGTTAAAGAGGTGGATCTGAAAGGAAAAAAGTCACGTATATCTTTTCCCAAATTTGGCTTTTCAAAACCAGAAGTTAAAGCCCCTGAGATTGATGTAAGCCTTCCAAAGGGAGACATCTCCCTTATTGAAGGAAGCATGGAGGTGAAAGGGCCAGAGGTGGACATTAAATCTCCGGAAACTGAAATTGAAATAAAAGATAATGACTTGGAGATTGTTGGGTCTCCCACAAAATTCAAACTTCCCACATTCAAATTCCCTAAATTTGGGACTGCAACTGCAAAAAGTAAAGTTGAAGCTCAAGGGGTAAATGCTGATATCACAGAACCTGAGACAGAGGTTCCAGTACAGAAAATAGAGGATGATACTTCTGCAACAACATCTCAAGCAAATATTGAACTGTCTGGGCCGGAAGCTAAACACTCAGCACTTGAAGCGAATGTTGAAATCTTTGATACTGAAACTGCCAATACAGAAGCTGAAATTAAAGGCTCACCAAGTAAATTTAAACTCTCAACCTTCAAAATGCCAAAATTTGGCTTTTCTCCAGTAAAAGCAAAGCCGGCTGGCATAGATGCAGATGTCAACCAAACAGATATTGATATTAAAACCCCAGAAATCACTGTGGAAGGAGCAGCATTGGAAATTGAGAAGGCAAATAATAAAACCAGTGATGTACCTGGTATAGATAAGAAAGGTGGAGATGCTGAGGGACATAAGAAGTCATCCAAACTTAACTTCCCTGCATTTGGGGACGTATTCAAGGGCCTAGACCTTGAATTTAATGTCCCCACATTAGATGAAGTAGAAGAAGCCCTTTCATCATCAAGGGAAAATATTGCTCAGGACATTCACTCCCCAAGTAGAGAAAAAGATTCAAGCCTTAAATCAAAACCCGATGAAGGTGCAAGTCATGTTCAGCTCAGTACCTCACTACCTGGTGCTGAAGTGTCTGTTGAAGCCCCATATATGAGCAAAGAAGCAGAGGCTAAAGACAGGTCAAAGTTTAAGTTCAGTTTTCCCAAGCTAGGATTCCATGAGTCTTCAGAGAAGGGTGGTAAGGCTAAGAGCAGCGATATGGTTGCCGAAGAGGAGGGCAAGACAACACAGCTTCAGGATGGAAAGGAAACTGAGCATATTAAAGAAACAGAAATGAAGATGAAGGAGTCAGAGAAGGGGATGAGTCAGCCCACTGAAGTCCTTGACAGAAGCACAGAAGGTGACATTGTGGAAGAGGATGTCAGTTTGACATCATCCGTTCGATCATCAGACGCCTTTGCTGATATCAGTTCCACAGTGACGAGTGAGCAGGCTGGCCCTTCAGTGTTGTCCCCGACAAAAGTTAAGGTGAAATTCTCTGAACCCAGTGCCATGATGGATGTTGGTGAGGTAAAAGTACCCAGTGATGTTGTTACCTCCACAGCAAGGACCGAACTTATTCACTTGGAACCTCACTTACCAGAGAAAATTAACACAGCTACTGTTTCTGTGTTGGCTGAGGCCACTTTGCCGCCTGTTGAGGAGATGACACAGGAGACAGGGGACATACATGTTGTAACTTCAAACATACAAGCAACACCAAGTAGCGAACATGCCACCGTTGTCACCAAATTTGAAACACACTCAGTGCAAGATTTGCCTCTGCAGACCCTGACCCTTAAAGTAGGCTCCGCACCTTGGACTGTTGAGGGACTGACAGAAGTGCTTGACGAAGCTTCTGGAGGACACACGTCTGTGGAGAGGCATGTGGTGAAGGAGATGTCAGGTGATGACAAGGGGACGGTCATCATAACTCAGAAGGTTACACACATTGTTGAAGCAGACTCTGGACAGCCCACCTTGGCAGACACAGCCTCAGCCCTCAGAAAGCTGAGAGACACAATGCACTCAGAGAAAATGAAGTTTTTTGAAGGTGCAGAAACTTCCACAGTCACCGTAAGCACTCACACAATCGAGACGCATGTGCTGGATTCCTCCATGGAAAAGAAATGAGGTGAAATTAATAGTGAATGTACAGTAAAATGACCATTTCCAATATACCCTGCTCACTTATTTGAAATTCTTTGTACACTTATGTGCTTATATCTGCCAGTAGATTTGAGAGAATATAGCACATTATATACATGTCAGTTGTATCACTAATTCATATGCCTCTTCATATATTCATTTGTTTGATTAGACATTACAGTAACAGAGAATGTAAATCACTTACAAATCCACTGCCAGTAATTAGTTGATTATGCAAGAAGCAAGTACATATGAGTTAATCTGAAGGAAAGCTCTTTCTGTATTTGTTTCTTTTCTTTCTTTTGTAGAGGCACTTTGTGGGGACTACAAGTCTAACAAATCTAACAGATTTATTGTTTTTAATAATTATTTTTAAGCTTATCTAAACAGATTATTTTATGACCTCACAATAATATGCAAGCAAAACGTATATACTTAAAAACAAAATGTAAAATGATTTAAAAAAAAAACAATAATTATGAAATATATATAATTACATATGATTTCACCTGAGGCAGAAGTTTGAAATTTTAGTTATTAAAGTTATTTTTAAAACTACAAAAATAGACACAGCAGTTTATGCTTGATACTTTATCATTTAGAAAAAAAAAATAAACGTAAAAAAAGTCAAATTAACTTTAGCGTTAACAAAAATGAATGCTGATAATGTACTGCTATGTGTAAAGGGTGAAAATAAAACATATGTTGTAAATATATTTTTGGTTCATTAAGCTTCTACTGTTTGTTGTGTCTTCTGCTTCTCTGATGTAATCAGTGTATTTGCACAATAATATATAATAAATATCAAAGATGTAATATGAGTGTTATTATTGTATTTTTTATACATTTATCTCAGAAGCATTTTATAATGACATTCTTATTCACAACCCATTATATATTTTATTTTTGATTTATTTGATGGTTGATTTATTTACTGTTGTATTTTAAAAATACAACATTAAAAACACAGTACAGGTATCTATATAAAAGTGAAGGAAAGGGCTGTGAAACTAATTAAAAACAATTTAGGTTCTGCAGATTTCAATCAGCCGTCTTAAATTCTAAGATGTGATCCACAAACTTCAAATCCAATGATCATAACCAAAAACGTGGGAAGAAAGTGTTGCCTGTGTGTCTCCTCCTAGATGTACATTCCTTCCACTGCAACTTTAACCTCATTAAAATTAAACCTCATAATATTTACCAGTATGTGAGGATGCAGATAATTTGAAGTAGCAACACTGTGGCACCATAGCAACACTGTCTCATACAACATGGACATTCATGTATTTTTCAGGATGAGGGGTGTGATGCAGTGCAAATTTTAAGTTTCCAGGCTATTACAGATCCAGAACAGGGCCTCATTTTTAGAGAGAGTCTTTTCATTCCATGGAATGTTCATCAATATTTTCTCAAAGTTAAGCAGAGAGTTAAGTCTTATATTTTTCATAATGACCTGGAACCTGGGTCATTATATTTTATATTTTTCATTGAATATGCTCTTGTCCAATTGACAGAATTCTCAGAAGGGGAAAAAGTAAACAATCAACAAATGTGTTATATTCAAGCAACACAAAAGAGGGCAAAACTGGTTCAAATGGAGAAACAAATTATTCACAATGATTTGTTAGCAGTCAGATGAACTACACCCAGCAACTCTGTGTGGACCTCAGTCCCAGAGAACATTTGAGAGAATAAATGAGAAAACACAATATTTACAGTACTTCTTCAGTGTTTGTGAAAATAAAGTCCCAAATTAATTCTGCAGTTATATGATTTGTGGTGGCACCACCGGACCTTAATACACACTGACCTAAAGATAATGTTTCATTAGCTGCTGTAGAAATGACAAACTAGCTGTCTGTTTGCAATTAAATGCTTAGAGCTATTAAAGCTTAATTAGATTCCAGAAATGAATCAAACATTGACTTTACTACTGCTACATGGTATTAAAAGCATGATTATGTGTTTATTTAAAAAGGAGTCTAATTGATAAACACTTCAAGAAATAAACTAGCATTCATGGCAATGCTGCAGGTGCTTTAGACACTATCTGCTCCAGTGATGAAGTCAACATTAGTGTGTCTGAGTTATATGGGAGCAGACCAGAACTGAAATGATGTGTATCACTTTGTCAGATGGTGCAGACTGTTTTATGTCAAGGCTCTTTATGGCTGTTGGACTTAACCCGTCAGCGTATATATATACTGAATCATAACTTGCTGGGAGGATACACACTTCTCACAAACACAATGTGAATATTACGCCCCTCAGTGGTGGTGTGATGTAATGGTATATATCAAATCTCAGACCTAGAGGCAGCTTCTGTTCGCTTGTAATCTACACAACAAACACTAATAATATTCTGCAGTGTTAGCCATAAAGCAGTGTCCCTTATGTATAGCCCACCACATTATACACCTAAAACACAACACAGGAAATGTGAATGTGGACTCTCAAACAACTACTCAGCCATGGCTACAGTCATCATTCAGTCAACTCAGAATTTAAGCTAAGTGGATTGATTATATACGGTGCACAGGCGCTTTGACAGACTCTCCTTGTAGAGGACAATCATAATGAGAGCCACACATCATTCAGAATAAAGACTGGACATGCTGGCATCAGTTCCAGCCAACACAGTGCCTAAACCATTCATTATAGACTTTTATTGTTCTTTAGACAGTCAGGGGCATACTCTTCCCTTGCAGAGGCTACATGAATGTTCAAACTGAATTTTCACATACTGTACATCTGCCAAGTTCCAGACAGTTTTAAAGCATGTTTAAGATGAACATATGTCTCTTAAAGGAATCCAGAACATATTCCTTTTTGTAACACCAGTCAAAGTCAAACAAATCTTATATCTACCACCCCATAATAACCACCCCAAATGGGATGGAAATACTGAAGAGTGACCATGAGAGAGCCTAGTCGCCCCCCCCAGCATCATATTTTTCTCACTTCCTTATCTTTTTGACATATTGCCGTTTAAGGAGTTGTTCTACAATTCATAGTTTGACCCCAACCATTGTTCATCCTCCCACACAGATTTTGCAAGCATGTCTCTTGGTGTCCTGTTATCATTCATTCATGTCTCAGGAAAGTGGAACAAAGGTATTCATGTTGTTGAGTAATATTCCAAATTTCCCATACTGTGGAACACACTGTCAGACCCTTGAGTTAGAAATAGAAATTTATTTCATGAGAAAAGCATCCACACCATGCAAGTCAGATGACTCTTAATAAAGCAGATTACAATGTTGTCTCATATAGCAAAGGAAAATCATTATTTATTTTTTTTTTTACCATTTTCCACATTTTAAAATAATACATAGGCATCAATGTTATGATCTATATTTGTCTAAGAAAAAAGCATTTAAGCATAGGTCTTTAGAACAAAATGTCTTTGAATGCATGTTTATCTTAGTCAGGTGTGTCCAAACTTTTAACTGGTGCTGTATGAATACACAAATACACTATTTATTCCTTACAGAAGGTACATCCAGTAACTTTCCCATCCTTTACCAAACTCCTTATCACATTCCTCTACAGATCCTTATCACATTCCTCTACATCAAGCTATGTCATTCTATCATTTTTCAAGCAAAGTATTCACAACCAATGGAGGATTTAAAATAATTTAAAATATAAGCCAATATAAGACAATGTACAAGAAAAAAGAAAACAAGACATAAGAAAAAAGAAAATAAGACAAAAGCAGTGAATTTTTCCAAAATATTCCAGCTAAATAGTGTCAACTTTTCTAACATCATGATTATATTGTACATGTCACCTGAGAACATTACATTATTGGTGTTTAGCCAATAACACTCTTATCCAGAGCAACTTACATTGGTTCAAGTTTTTTTTTTTACACTGTTATCTGTTCATACAGCTGGATATTTATTGAGGCAATTGTGGGTTAAGTACCTTGCCCAAAGGTACAGCAGTGGAGAATCAAACCAACAACCTTTTGTTTACAAGTTGTACTCCTTAACCACTGTGCTACACTGCCACCCCTATGGCTTCAGCCTCATTACTGTGAACACAATGCCATATCTGCACAAACTATAATTGTTCTGACCTACTTTTCCTCCCAGGTCATTACTATGCACTATCACAAGAGAAGAATAAACAAACTCAAAGCAGTAGGGAAAAAAGAAATGAACTATTACAAAAAGGATTCTAGACACCATTCTGATGTTAACATGCAGAATTTTCAAAGCTCATCCCATTTAGTTTTTTTAAGATTTAACAACAATTTCTCAAGTACATTCAGCAGATTGCAGAGGTTTGCTGCTGTAATGCTCTTCAGATGGGTCACACAAACATAGCAGGAACTGTAATATTTTCAGCCAACTTATTCGCCATTCACATGTCCGTGATGGACACTTGTATCATCCTCTTTGACCAGAGATTTACAGTAGGAGTGGTCAGATAGGTGGGTGACGACTTGAGCCTGATGACTGTACTCCTGGCTGTTTATATACCCTCCTGAATGTTCCTGGCTGTTTTCAGATGTTCCTGTGCATGCACTGAGGGTCTCAGATGTACTTAGGAGGTCCATCGTTAACATATGTGAAGTGGAAACACAGTCTGTTTCCAGAGTCTGATGTAAGGCTGATTCCATGGAGATTGCACGACAATAACTTGCTTCCTGTTCAGTATCTGGTCCAATGTAAGTATGAGATAACTCGGCTGTATCGAACGGGTGATGTGACAACATGTATGAGATTGACAGTCGTTCCACTTGCAGACTGCGATGGAAAAGCTCTGACTCCATAAACTGCATGAACGAGGGAAGACGACTGTCATTACCACTTGCTCGCACATTCATCTGCTGTGATGGACTTCCTCTAGAGAAGTTCTCCTGTGTGTGACATCTGCCTACTACCCTATGGACTGTGCTGGCAGTGATGCTGTCAGCAGCAGCAGAGGTGGTCAGTTCACAGATGGAGGACAGTCTCCGGTTGCTGCAGTTTGGCTCAGATCGCACACTGCAGGGAGACATGCAGCTGGGGGTGAGCGAATAGTCACACAATACAGGAATGGCATTCCAAGGTTTTGAACATCTAGGGGAGACAAACTGAGTAGTGTTCTGTGTCAAACTGGGATCTTCATCAACAGAACCTACTTGGTATCCTGTGTTTAACAAATGTGTTTTGGAAAAAGGGGTTGAAGAGGACAAAGGTAAAGCAGATGACTGCCTGATTGGAGACTTAGATTGAATTTCACTGGATGGAGGTGGAGTCTGTGACTGCAGATGAGAAGAACCTTCAGCTGCACTTGCTCCACTCATTTTTGTGTTTTGTGTACTGCTTGCACAGCTATCATCTGAAATAGCTGAATTTGTAATGCTGGTGTCCTCATTGCTCTCCTCTGAAATGTTTTCTTCATGAGTGTTGTTCATGAGTGGATTGTTGTTGGTGCTGCAGTGATCCTCTTGGCAGCATTCCTTTTTGTCGGTGTAATCAGAATTTCTCTCAGGTGAATCATAAAAAAGTCTCTTAGTGTTGATCATCTGCCTGCAGTACCGTGTACCATTTGGAGAGGAAAAGCACTGGTACTTCCGAGGCAAGCCTGGTGTTTCGTGAAGTAAATTCCTTTTTGATTTGCACATTTCCCCACCAACTTCAAGAGGAGCCTCCTCAGATTTAAGATTACAGCTCTGAAGATGGGATTCTGCTTCAAATTTCTCTTCACCTTCTGTCACTGTGTCTCTAATGGACATCTGTGCTACTTCCTTTATTAAGTCCTCCTCTACTGTAAAAGTCAAACCTAGCTCATTGCCTGAGATCCCACACATTCTCACTGAGTCAGGGTACACTCGAATCTTCTGGAAATTGTCAGCAGTCTCTGGCTGTGGTTCCCCTTGGGATAACATATCTAGTAAATCTGATTTGCAGGATGGGGTTGACAAAGAAACTAAAGATGGGTCACAGTCTTTAGATTTGAATTTATTTTCACTGAGAAAAGATGGAGTCTGAGGCTGGTGATTGGAAAGCATTTCACCTGCACCCCCTTCTACCAGATCACTTTCCTCAAGTTCACATGTTGGATTTGTTTTTGTTGTCATTTTTAATGCTTTAACATCTGTACTGTCTTCTCCATTGTTATCTGAAGTTGTCCTGTTTGTAACATTGGTATCCACATTTTGGTGGGTAGTAGACTGTGGACAAGAGTAAAGCAGACAGTATTCATTATCCAGAGCCTCATTTAAAGCTTCTGACGCATCTCCCTCAGACAAGTTAAGCTGTGTTGAACATCTATATGATGCCTCGTCCATTTCATGTATTTCCTCATAGGAAATAATGGGCACAACATCATCAGAAGTGGTTGATCTGCAGGTCAAAGACAGTCTCTGGTTATTGCAGTTTGGTTCAGATTGCACACTGCACAGAGATGTGAAGCTGGGAGTGAGTGAATAGTTACACAATACAGGAACGGTGTTCTGAGGTTTTGAGCATCCATGGGAGGCAAATTGAGTAGTGTTCTGTGTCAAACTGGGATCTTCATCAACAGAACCTACTTGGTATCCTGTGTTTAACAAATGCGTTTTGGAAAAAGGGGTTGAAGAGGACAAAGGTAAAGCAGATGACTGCCAGATTGGAGACTTAGACTGAATTCCTCTGGGCAGGGATGGAGCCTGTGGCTGAAGATTAGAAGAACTTTCAGCTGCATTTGCTTTATCCATCTTATTTTCCTCAAGTTCACATCTTGGTTTTATTTCTACATCCCAGCTGACTGCCATAACATCTGTAGCACCTGCCCTGAAGTCATCTAAATTGGGTCTGTTTGTAACATCAGTGTGAACACTTTGGCAAGCAGTAGACTGCACATAAGAGTGAAGTGGACTATTTTTATTATCCATGGCGTCATATACATGTGTTGATGGTTCTCCCCCAGAAAAGTTCAGCTGTGTCAGACATCTATACGATACCTCTTCCATTTCACGTGTTCCCTCATGGGTAATCAAATTGTCAACATCAGCAGAAGTGGTTGATCTGCAGCTCAAAGATAGTCTCTGGTTGCTGCAGTTTGGTTCCAACTGCACACTGCAGGGAGACATGCAGCTGGGGGTGAGTGAAGAGTTACACAATACAGGAATGGCATTCCAAGGTTTTGAACATCTAGGGGAGGCAAGCTGAGTAGGGCTCTGTGTAATTCCAGCATCTTCAAAAACAGAATTAGTTTGGGATGCTGTATCTAACAAGAAAGTTTTGGTGCATGGGGTTGAAGAGGACACAATTAAAGAAGATGACTGCCAGATTGGAGGTTTTGATTGTGTTTCACTGGGTAGAGATGGAGGCTGAAGATTAGAGGAGCTTTCAGGAGTACTTGCTTTTCCTAGTTCACCTTCCTCAAATTCTCGAGTTGGATTTCTTTTTACATCCATGTCGACAGATGCAACATCTGCACTGCTTGCACCGCTATCTGAAGTTATTGAATTTGTAATGTTGGTGTCCTCATAGCTCTCCTCTGAAAAGTTTTCCCTATAAGCACTGTCTTTATCAGTGTCAGTGGTGACACAGTCCTCGAGGTCCTTCTTCTCTTTATGATCTGCATTTCTGTCGGGTATGTCATAAAAAAGTTGCTTTGTGGTTAACATCCGCTTGCCTTGCCTCGTACCATTTGGAGAGGAAAAGCACTGGTACGTCCGAGGCAAGCCTGGTGTTTCATGAAGTAAATCCCTTTTTGGTTTGCACATTTCCCCACCAACGTCAAGAGAAGCTTCCTCAGATTTCAGATTACAGCTCTGATGATGGGATTCTGTTTCAAATTTCTCTTCACCTTCTGTCACTGTGTCTCTAACGGACATCTGTGCTACTTCCTCTGTTAAATCCTCCTCTACCGTAGAAATGAAAGCTAGCTCATTGCCTGAGATCCCACACATGCTCACTCTGTTAGGGTACACTCGATAAATCCTCTGGATCTCATCAGCAGTCTCTGGCTTTGGAGTCTCTGGCTTTACAGGAGTGGTGTTCTGAGGTTTTGAACATCTAGGAGAGACAAACTTAGGAGTGTTCCGTGTCATTCTGGGATCTTCATCAACAGATTCTTCTTGGGATACTGTAGTTAACAAATGTGTTTTGGGGCACGGGGTTGAAGAGGACACAAGCAAACCAGATGATGGCCAGATTGGAGACTTAGACTGATTTTCTCTGGGTGCAGATGGACTCGGTGGCTGAAGATCAGAAGAACTTTCAGCTGCACTTGCTTCTTCCAGGTCAGTTTCCTCAAGTTCACATCTTGGTTTTGTTTTCATAGCCCCGTTGACTGGAGTTACATTTTTACTGGTTGCCCTGCTGCTATCTGAAATGGTTGAGTTTGTAGCATTGGTGTCCGCATTGCTCTCCTCTGAAATGATGACGCTATAATCCTCAGGGTAGCATTCTTTTTTCTGCGAGTGATCTGAATTTCTGCTAGGTGAATCATAAAACGGCCTTTTTGTATTTAAGATTCGTGTCCTCCTCTTCCTTCTGTTTTGAGGTGAGAAGTGCTTGTGTTTCAGAGGCAAGCCTGGTGTTCCACGATGTGATCTCCTTTTTGATTTGAACGATTTCTTACCAACTTCAAAAGAAGTCTCTTCCAGTTTCATCTCAGAGGACTGGAAGTGGGATTCTGCCTCAATTTTCTCTTCACCTTCTTTCACGATGTCTCTAATTGATGTTTGCATTGCTTCCTCTGTCAAGTCCTCCTCTTGCTTTATAGCAAAAAGTAATTCATGATCTGTGATCCCACACACATTCAGGCTCTCAATGTATGCCATGTGCATCTTCAGGGTCTTGTCAGTGGCCCGCTGCTGGGGGAATCGTTCCTTAAGCCTCCTCTGTGTAACAGAAAATTTTGTCTCCCCCAAAATTAGAACCTCCTTCAGGTCTTCGTTAGTGAAGTGTCGAGTAGGGTTTGGATCGTCCCCCACTGCCTGGCGAACCAGTGAACTCTTGAACACTTGCCGGCAGTAGATCTTCTCCTCCACTGTGCCACAGGTAATCAGACGGTATACCACAACCTCCCGCTCCTGACCCATCCTGTAGGCCCTGTCCATGGCCTGGGAATCCACAGCCTGGTTCCAGCTGGGGTCAACTATTACCACACGATTGGCGGCAGTTATTGTCAGTCCCACCCCCCCAACTTTAGTTGTGAGTAAGAGGATGCGGTATTTTTTTCTTTTCTGGAAAGCCTGCAGATATTCATCTCGTTTCTGGAGTGTGGTTGTCCCATCAATCCTCAAGAAATCTGTGATCCCTCTCTTTTTCAGAACATGCTGGATGATGTTTAGCATTTTTCGAGATAGAGAGAACACCACAGTGTAGTGACCCTCTTCCAACAGTCTTTCAAGCAAACCTATTAGAAAGGTCAGCTTTCCAGATTCTGAAAGGAGCACTTCAGTGGATAACTTGTGAAGCTCCTTATTCTTATATTTCTGCTGTCTTGGGTGATTGCAGAGGCTCATCAAGGACTGGATATCCTGTAGATTGCCAGTGGTCTCATTGCAAGACCTGGATGCAAGGAACTCCTGGTAAATTTTCTCCTGTGTGGGGCTTAGACAAATCCACATGACAAATTCCCATTTCTTGGGTAGTTTGACTATGGCTTTGGTGTCCATCTTACCAGGATGGTTTGAATCTGAGTTCAGCCCTTGCTCCTGGATTTGTTCTTTCGATCTCCGAAGCCAGTAAGGACTTATTTTCTTCATTAGACTCCCCCACATCTCCTGACCTAGAGCTTTCTCTCTGGGGGTGGCATCTGCCTGTCTTGCTCTTGTGATTGGCCTTTCATAAAGCTTTTTAAAGGTGCGGTATGTCCCCAACATGGGGCCAATAACGCTTAACAGAGACCACATCTCGTACAGATTATTCTGGATGGGTGTGCCAGTAAGGAGAATGCGGAACTTTGCATTAATCGAAGATGCTGCCTTGTAGGTCTTGGTGGACACATTTTTGAGCATGTGAGCTTCATCAAATATGACACAGTCCCAGAAAAAGGAGCCCCCATTGGGAGAAAAGAATGTCTTTTTGTTGCAGAGGAGCTTCTTGTAGGAGATAAGAAGGACGTTCCCTTTTTTTTGCACATGTGTCAAATTCCTGAGTGAGGCTTCCTGAAGGCAATTATACGATCTCCACTTGATTCTTGGTGCCCACACAATCAGTTTGTCTGTCCAATCTTTCAGCAGAGTTGTGGGTGAGACCAGCAGGACAGTTTTGATCATATGCATGTCAATCATCCCTGAAAGGAATGCAATAACCTGGATGGATTTTCCCAATCCCATATCATCAGCCAAAGTCACTCCCCTTTGATCTTCTTTAAAAGCTTTATAAAAGAATGCTACACCTTCCTGCTGATGGTCATATAGTTTGTCACGTATCTGTTTGTCAAGTAGGAGTTCACTGTTGAGCACATGATTGTGCTGGTTTTCTTCCTCATCCCATTCTGGTCCCAAGACACGTTTGTACTTTGTGGCCATATTTTTCTTTTGTTGACAAGCTTCAGAACCTGTGAAATGAAGAAAATTGATTATCAATAACAACGTTTTAATTGCGAAAAATCACAGCAATGATACATGTAAATTGACAGATACAAGTAATTAACCTTTTGTGTTCCATCCATCTTTGGACTAGTTTATTAAGTATTTGTATTACATTAGGATCACAGATTTGCCATGCTACAACAAAATGTTGGGGGCTCCACAGTTAATGCCAAGTACATAACCAGAAGGGGGATTTTGGGGGATTTTTTTTTCCATTCAGCTTGGCAAAATTGTTCTTATGATCTAGTGGTTTTCACTTGTTAAACGTTTGATTGATGACCAATCATGAATGTTTGATTTGACTGAGGTGATTGAGATGACCAGTTAAGAACACAGGTTCTTTGTCAACATGCCCAGGATCATAGCTGGGCTGCATGGAAGAGGCCTCTGTTGAAAGCAACACACAAAAGGAGGCAGCTTGACTTTGCCAAACTACATCTGAATGACAGCTGTTTTGGAGTGTATTTTCTACTAGAAATGTATAGCCGATAATCATCGTACAGCAAGAGAATCCTTTTTCTTTAATAGCCTAATATACAGTAGCACAGCATAGCACAATATAGCAGCCTATAAAGTTATAAACTCAATGATAGGAACTAAATCTCTCTTTTTTCATAGCAAGTCAAAATTCTTATAAGCACAAACTTAAGCACTCTGAGCAACCTTGATTCAAACAGAGAGACATTGATTTGAACAGAGAGAGAGAGAGACAGAGAGAAAGAGAGAGAGAGTATCATTAACTATCTTTAAAGTACAGCGGATATGCTTTTGCAATAATGGGCCACCAGTCCGTGGGAACAGTTCAGAAAACAGGCTGAACTAACAATTTGACTGTTTTATTAACAGCTAGCCAGTGTCACTTACTTGTATTTTTCACCTGTTTGTAATTAATATGTAGCTAAAAATTGCAGCCAACTTCATTGAACCTCTACTGAAAAGAGAAGTGTGGAGTAGCATCTAAAAACAAATGGCAATTAAAGACCAATTTTAAAAAGTCACTGGCGTAGGGTCTCTTGCACAGCATCTGTGGCTCCACCACATTATACCTACACAAAACAAGCAATAGAGTAGGTAGGTAAATTGTACATTAGGCTATAATAGATTTTTAAATCCATAGCCTCCATTGAAAACACAAAAGCTACATTAGTTAACCAAATGAATGACATGCCAATGAGATTAAATTAGCTGCTAGAACAATTGCACACAAGTAAGTTCACTGACTAGCATTAAATATAGGCAATCCCTATATTTAATGTTTCTATTGGTCAATTTTCATTCCAGTTGTTACAATATTCATCAGACAACCAAACACCTAAATAAGAAGCAGCGAATAAGAAGCCAACTTGAACCTCATCTGAAAACTTGTCTATATGCAGACACACTTCTCTTGGCATAGACAGAAATGATAACAAAAGACAAGAACTGTTTTACCATCCATGTTAGTCCCTCAGATATCTTTAGATTTATCACATAATTCATATTGTAATAGGCCTTGTTTTTATATATATCGTTTTATGTTTTGACATTATAAAAGTTTGTTGTTCTCGTTGTTGTGCCAGTCTTCACTATTCATTTTCTAAACTCGTTTGTTATAGAATGTGTCTACTGCCACTAAGGAGTCATTCTTGTACTTAAAATACACTGTATTATCCAGAATAACTGTCTGCTCAGCCATAATCAATGACCCTTACAAAACAAAATATGCAAAATTTACTAAATTTTCACATTTGTTGATTCATCAGTGACTGCAGATATGCTGTTAAGTGTGTTGATCATCATTTATTTGATAATGATACTGTATAAAATGCAATGAATTACATCTGTTGGTATGCAGGGAACCAGGTGGATATTATACAATGTTGTCTATTCTTTTTTCTGCCCCAACCCATAAGTGCATTCGTTTTTATTTACACCGATAAAATCACAATTATACAATTTATAATTATTCATGTGCCTGTGATTTTTGCTGAAATTGGAGTGCCTACAGGGACACCTGGAGAATAGTAATTGAATTACATCATGAAAGCCTTGCAGGTCACATGGAACAATACTGCAGCTCTGGACCACATATATGTGTGTGTGTGTGTGTGTGTGTGTGTGTGTGTGTACATATATATATGTGTGTGTGTACATATATATACACACACACATTAAATTTAGGGACTTCTCCTCCCTAATTAATTCATCTAAAAATGCTACCTGCCTACTAGACCCCATTCCAACAAGATTCTTAAAACAGCTGCTACCTGAAATTGGCACACCATTATTAAATTTTATAACTGCCTCCCTTATGTCCGGTACTTCAGTCCTTCAAATTAGCAGTCATCAAGCCTATTCTGAAGAAGCCCACTCTAGACTCGAATGACCTGTCGAACTGCAGGCCCATCTCAAATTTCCCATTCCTTTCGAAAATCTTAGAAAAAACTGTAACAAAGCAACTTTGCTCCTTCTTACAGTGTAATAATATTCTGCAAGTCTTTCAGTCCGGGTTTAGACCACACCACAGCACAGAAACCGCTCTCCTAAAAGTCCTTAATGACCTACTTCTCTTCTCTGACAATGGCTGTATCTCCCTACTTGTGCTCCTAGACCTAAGTGCAGCCTTCGATACCATCAATCATCTTATTCTATTAGACTGACTTGAAAACCTGATTGGCATAAGCGGAAAGGCCCTGTCCTATGGGGCACCAAATGTAACAGACCTTTTTTCGTGGACAGAATGCCTTCTGTGCTACGAAACACATAAATTCATTACGAAACCATATAACAGTGTTACATGTTTTGTAATGAATTTATGCGTTTCGTAGCACAGAAGGCATTCTGTCTACGAAAGCAAAACATTGATGTCTATGAAAGTGGACACAATGCTAATGCGTTTGTGTTTTTCGTGGACAAAAGGCTTTACGGTGTTATATGGTTTCGTAACGAACTTATGCGTTTTGTAGCACAGAAGCATCCGTTTCGTAGCACAGAAGCATCCGTTTCGTACCACAGAAGGCATTCTGTCCACGAAAAAAGGTCTGTTACATTTGGCGCCCCATACTGTCCTGGTTCAGGTCTAATCTTTCAGAACGACATCACTTTGTCTTCATTAACAATAAGTCTTCCAAACGCTCCAGAGTAAGACATGGAATACCACAAGGATCCGTGCTTGGACCTTTGCTCTTTTCATTATACATGGTCCCTCTTGGAAATATCATTTGTAAACAAGGCATTAATTTCCACTGCTATGCAGATGATACCCAGTTACACATATCGGCCAAACCTGATGTCTCCTTGGAAATATCAAACATGGAAGCCGGCCCATAATTTCCTCCCTCTAAATTCGGACAAAACAGAAATACTGGTTATCGGCCCAAAGTCTATCGGGAGCAAACTCACCAATATTACATTAAATCTTGATGGTGTCTCACTGACCTCAAGTGCAACCATCAAAGACCTTGGTGTCATGATTGATCCTGAACTCTCTTTTGAAATACACATAAAAAACACCTCCAGGACTGCTTTCTTTCATTTGAGGAATATAGCCAATATAGCCATCAGGAAAATTCTATCAATACACAATGCTGAAAAGTTAATCCATGCTTTTGTTACATCCAGATTGGACTACTGTAATGCCCTCTTCTCAGATGTGCATATGCCTCCCTAAAGCCCCTTCAGTTGGTTCAAAATGCAGCTGCTCATATTCTAACCAGAACAAAGTGCTTTGAGAACATCACCCCAGTACTAGTCTCTCTCCACTGGCTACCTATCAAATACCTGCATTGATTTCAAAATACTTCTCCTTACATTTAAAGCTTTAAATGGGCTTGCCCCTGCCTACCTTAAGGACCTTCTTCGCCCATATTCTCCAAAACGAACTCTAAAGCGTGAGACTTCTCACTGTTCCAAGAGTGGGTAAAAGTACTATAATCGGTAGAGCCTTTTTGTACCGAGCCCCTCTTTTGTGGAACAATTTACCCACCAAAGTTCAGGGAGCAGACTCTCTCTCCGCCTTTAAGTCTAGGCAAACTTATCTTTATATCAAATCTTTTAGTTGAGGGACACGGCACGGTGCTGGCATTGATTGAGGAGTGTCTGGTAGACTAAGTGGTCATTGCTGTCACTACATCATGGCCTGGTTACTCTGGCCTTGTTACTGGGTTCAGCTAATCCGGCTGTGGTCTGGTGTTGACTGCCTTAGGGTCACCCTCATGATCATGCTGGCCCCTTGCCTCTCATCCCCTAGGTATGCTGCCATAGTGCTTATCTGCTGGGATTTTTCCTTATTACACACATGCATCCCTCTTCCCCCTCTGCTCCCCCCCTTGCCTTTATGCCTTTATGTTTCCATTCCTGCAATTAACATCCACTAATCACTGTTTTCTATTTGTTTCCTGTCCCTGCTCTGGGCTCCTGCCTGGAGCTGTAGCTCAAGTGTCACATCCTGATTTCCAGTCCAGCTACCTGCCTATCAAGCTAACTGTGTGCCAAGAACCAGACATTCATACTTTGTTTTTTTCTCTCAAATTCTATCTGCCCAGTGCCGGCCAGAAGCAGATGGGCTCCCCCTCTGAGCTGGGTTCTGCTCAAAGTTTCTTCCTGTTAATTAGGGAGTTTTTCCTTGCCACTGTTGCCTTAGGCTTGCTCTCAGGGGGTCTCAGGCCTGGGAACAATGTAAAGCTGCTTTGTGACAACTTGTGTTGTAAAAAGCGCTATACAAATAAAATTGAATTGAATTGAATTGAATTGAATAATTACTCGGTTGTTAATTACTACTGTCTATCAAACTCAAATGTCTTAAAGTACATCATACAACTTTAAGTATTGTCTGTAATTCTGTGCCGGCCAGAAGCAAAGGTGGTAAGTGATATATTGTTGGAGTTTGTCCCTGTTAATGCTTACTAGGGATGCAACGGTACACGGTATATTGTTGAACCGTTTGGTACTATGGAGGACAAAAAATGACATAAGCATAAATAAATAAATAAATGAAAAATAAATACATTTTGGTAATGAATAATTTCTGTATTTCTACATTTATTTATTTATTTCCGCATTTCTACATTTATTTATGCATTTCTACATTTATTTATTTCTGTATTTCTACATTTATTTATTTAGTTATTCATTTCTACATTTATTTATTTCTGTATTTCTACATTTCCACATTCATTTATTTCTGTATTTCTGTGTCCGTATGTTCATTGAGTGGGTGGTACTATACCTCAGTCTACAGCCGGATTGGTTGTAGCGGTGCGATTGCATCTACTGCTACTGCCTTGACTTGACTGGGGTTATGCACGTGACGTCACAGTAAGCGGACTCACTGCGGGTTCCACCCACTGAGTGGCAGAAAGACTTACTGAGTGGCAGCGTTACCGTTCAGCTTGAATGCCGCACAAAAAAACACAAAAAACTCATCTAAAATGGGAAAGATCTGTTGTGCGATTGACTGTACAAACAGATTCAACAAGAAATCGGAGCTTTCTTTTTACAGACTGCCGAAAGCTAAAGAAAACAAGCAAATGGATCGCTGCAATTCGCAGAAACAACTGGAATCCAGGCACCGAAACGTGTAGCTTACAGTTTTCCAAATAAAAGTTGTAATAAAATAAAAATATTTGTACAAACCACATACAACCAGAATATCCATTGGTGTCCTCATCACTTTAATTTCGCAAACAATTAAAGTGATGAATTACGCTTTTGTGGACATTCTAAAACGCTTAACGTGAACGGCTTAACGTGGCTTAATGTTCCAAAACAGCGATCAATGATCGCCAAATTTCTCTCGGACATCTCAATAGAGCCATGTAAGTCACGTGACGCATGTGCAGTGTTCAGTTTTGAGACGGTCAGGCTCAGAAGTAACACAGTTTTCCTGACCGACAACCACTAGGCTAAGAATATGCCAACTGGAAGCAAACTAGTGTATGGAACAGAAGATAAAGCCAAATGATTGATATTTGTTTGTATTTTGATATTTTTATTTATCATACCTTTTTTACTGAAGATTTTTTTGAACTTTTGGATTTTGTCGCGTCATACTGGTTGCTGAAAGCCTGCTCCCTTAGTGGCATATGGAACTAAGAAGGAGTGCCACTTACAGTTTGTATTTGCATATTCTTGAAACAGAACACGGTTTAGACCAGTTTATTTCCTTCTTCTGTATGGATTTTTCAGCGCAACTACAATGTGACAGCATTATTTGTATTTGTCTGAAGTTCAGTAAATAGTTGAACTCTTACGAAGTCTTGAGTCAATTAGCCTACTTTGCTGTCAGGGGGAACTGAACATTGGAGAACACTGCTATTTAATTTGCCCTCTTCAGCATCATAATATTCTGAAATGACCTACTAAGTAGCCTATATTATACCAAGACTTTTAGAAAATAACATGCACAAGCAGCCTCGACTCTTCCCTTTGCGCTTGATTTGCCGTGAATACCTAATATCCTGATATTAAATTTTCATACCGTTTCATCTCTAGTGCGATTAGAGCACTAGACTAGAAAAATTCTAGCTAATTTTAGCTTTGAGGAAACAGCGATTTAACGTTAAAAATATCGCAAATGCTAACGGAAAACTATGAGAAGCTTAATAACGCTAATGAAAACATAAACCCTGAAACTAACACGGGCGCTACATAGCATAAAAATAAGTTACTATGCGAAAGGGTTAAAAGTTCAATAAATGCATCATGTTTCCAAAGTCAATGAGTAATCGTGTTAAATAATCGTGATCTCAATATTGACCAAAATAATTGTGATTATGATTTTTGCCATAATCGAGCAGTCCTACTACTCAGTCATGCTGCCATTTTTCTGAATGAGGCTAAATAAAGAGTCCATTGTTTAAAGGGTGACCTGTTTTTATTTTTTTCTTAAATATAAAGATACCGAAACCGTACCGTTACCATGGCCCAAAAACCGCGATACATACCGAACCGTGGGCCCACTGTACCGTTGCACCCCTAATGCTTACTGTAGCACTCTGCCATTTATAGGTACAATCATTGCAAAGCAGGTCAAAAGACAGTTGTCTTGTCCCAAAGCTCCATTCAACCCTACTGTCTCACTGCTGTGTGCTGCGAAAAGTATTTCAGTTCATCCAGAAGGAATTTCACTTGCAAAATGAGTCTCACATTCATACAGATATAGGTAAAATGTCTTGCACATGCATATGAAAGACACACACGCACTTACATACATTATGTTTACATGAAACATATTTCATACATGTGCATGTGAGCTTTTCATGGGTATGTGTATGGGTAGTATGGGTATACTTGAGAAATTTTGTGTACATGTGAGCATTTCATATGAAGTACCAGACTTTCGTGTGTATGTGCAAGCTTTCCAGATGAATATGTGAGAGTTTCGGAGATGTTTCAGATGAATGAAAATGCACTTCTCTCAGCAATGAACGAATTGGTAACAATTGACAAGTACTGTTTAGCTACCTATGTCAGACTCTGAAAGATTTATTAAGGTTTATCACAGAACTCATTCAAACACATTCTATTGCCATTTTCTTTTGCATGCAGTTTTTATTTGTCCAGTTCAGATTTGCAGCGCTCATCAAAACTGGGAAGAAAATCTAATAGGAGGATTCCACATGCAAATTTCCAAACTGCAAATTTGTTAACGGGTTAAAAAAGTTACAAAGTGTAAGCTGGTGACTAAAATGAATTTACTTCAATTGATCAGGGTTGCCTTTTTTCATATCTATACCATTTTATGTTTTAACACATTGGCAGCTTATGCTTCTCTGTATGCAGTACATCTGTTGTGTCAGTGTCTGTTTTCATTTGTCAGCTTCCCAAAGTTTATTGTAGGTTTTGTGGATTTTGACATCATTCTGGCAACAAGTCTATACTGATGTCAAAGCCTCAAACATGTAGATTGCACCCATTGTCCGATACAAATGCAGTTATACCAATGCAGTTATCGACTTAAAATGCATATAAATATTAATTAATAAGTTGCATATAATATAAATGCATAACATTTCATGATCCCGTCTGCCAATGAGGAGTAAGTCTGCCCCTCATTTTCTTCTTTCATTTCACATAAAGTGCAATATTTACACAAATGCCTAAATCAGGACCAGACCAACCAACTATAGCTGGCAACAGAAGAGACATCATGTGGTCAACTTTTTTTTTTTTTTTTTTTTAAAGAACCTCCCACTAATCAGTAAGTCTATTAAAAACTCATTTTAACAAAAAAACACTACTCCGTTGAAACCGTCCAGACAATAGGCTGAAGTAACAATTTGACCTGAACAACTAGCCAGTGTCACTTATGTCTATGTTTTGCATGTTGCCATGTAGCCAAAACATGTAGCCAACTTTTAGTGAACCTTTATTGAAACGAGTAGATGGATGTGTGCAGGAGCATATAAAAACAAATGGCAATTAAAGACAACCACTGGTGTAGGGTCTCTTGTACAGCATCTATACACTCATCAAATCACATGAAAATAAAATTAAATTAGCTGCAGGAACAATCAAACATGATAAGCTCATTAGCTAGCATTAAATATAGGCAATCCCTATATTTAATGCTCCTATTACAGTAAATTACATGTGTTGGTATGCAGGGAACCAGGTGGATATTATCCTATGTTGTTTGGGCATCCGTGTCTTATTTTCTCTACCCTAACCCATAACTTCCTCTTTTTTATTTACACCGATAATCTCATAATTATACAGTTCATAATGGTGTAATTTTTCATCTGGCTATTATTTTTGCTGAGATTGGAGTGCCTACAGGGACACCTGGAGGGTAATGATTGAATTACAGGATGACAGTTGTGTCATCTGGATGACACAGGACGACAAGTGTGTAAAAGTGTTGTAAAAAGGTCATGCATTAATCTCTTCACCAGAAGCTGAATACATGATTCCATGTTTTAAAAAAAATATATACTGTGGGACCTAACAGATGAATAATAAGCAGTCACCACGTCAATATAATAACAGTGTTATTTACCTTACCGTGGCCTACAGCTGAGTATGTCAACAAGGTTGAGAAGATTTGGACACCTCTTCACTTCAATCCTCTCCAGGAGCAGTTAACTGCAGCACAGCAGAACCCATGGCACCTTGGAATGCAATGTCTACCTGGTAGAGCCTAGAAAAGGTAAACAGCACAGTTCATGTCCCTGCTGCATAAATTTCAGACAGTGGGACCCCTCTAAGGGTTACACAGAATGTAACTATATTCCTAATAGCGTGACTCACCACAACTACTGGCAACACCTGGCTGTTGTGTAGGCCTGGGATATATGAGAGCAGCAGAGAGAGCCGACGAAATCAGCAGTGTTTGAAAGGCTGAGTTTTCCTCAGTCACGACAGATATTTGTTGCATGCATCTGTATTCTTGACATCTATAGCTGTAAAGCTCTAACAGGTTCAAAGCCTGATCTCCCGAGAGAGGAAAGGGAGCCTGAAATGTCCCCAGCTGAATCGCCTGATTGACATGCTGGGGTGAGATGAGCTTTGGCTTTGGATGAGCTTTGGAGAAAGCTGAGTGATGCTACAGAGCCACATTGGAACTGTCACCCTTCTGATGCCATCTGATGCTGTCTGCACTGACTGACTGACCATGCCTGCAGCTCACTCACACTTAGTAGAGCACACAACTAACAGGACCAGTCTTGAGGGATGGTCAGTTCAAAGATGCATTGAAAAAGTTAGATTTAGAGTTAGATTTAGAGTTAGATTTAGACTGAGAGTTAGACTTGGGTTAGGGTTAGACTTTTTTAGGGTTAGGATTAGGGTTAGGGGTTAAAGGGTAAGGGTTATAGTTTAGGGTTAGGGTTAAGGGTTAGACTTTTAGGATTAGGGTTAGGGTTAACCCAACTTACAAAGAGTGTATGTGTTGCTGTTTCAGTGTCCAGCTGTTTATACCCTTAGAGGCTTAACTTGAAATGAGCATTCCAACCATATAAAAAACATGGGATGTCTGCACATTAAAGAGTGTGGCCGGCACAGTCATAGCCATAGACATAGCACATATTACCCCACAAGTCCATAAGGGAGCCAACTAGACATAATTTATGGCAAACAGGAATTTTGTACACCTTTTTCATCTTGGAGGCTTGAGTTGTAATGTTTTAATTTTTTGATAATTTCATGCATACTGGATTTAGCTAAGCTCTGACTGCTCCAGAAAAGTTATACACAACCCAAAGGTTCACACAGATAATGTAAAATATTTCATGTTAAATCATACAAGGGCATGAAAGTCTAAAAACCTATCAATCAGTTCAGCAGGTCTGGGGGCATTAAAACAGTTCCCTGCAGTTAAACTGTACTTCCGTGATGTAAAGGATGACCTAATGCTGCCGTTTGTATTAAACAAAACAAGAGTTTTGTGAAAAACAGAGGACGACACACCCAAGACCGTTAAACACAATGTGGTTTCAAAGTATTTAACCACAGAGAAACAGTTCAGTTATGCTTCATTTATTTTGCTGTGCACCTCATGTCACCCACTGACATTAAAAATGTAAAAGAAACAAACTTTGATAAATTTTGTGCCAGTAGTGATTATTATAATGCATACAATATTCTGTGTCTTTTAGTCTACCCTGTATAATATTTAGGCAAGCAGTTGCCCCTAACTTTTTGTAGATTGTCTTGTCAGATGTACAACATTAAGCCACTTGAAACACATAATACAAAATCCCAAACTTCCCAAAAGGTCATCAGTGCACTATAAATAAAAAAAATAAAATCAAACTGAACTAATAAAAATGAAGTAATTGTGCTCTAATATTTGTTCTAATACCTTGTTAGAGAAGCTACAATTGACTCAGTGTGTTTTGTATACTTTAACAATGCCTCTAACTTCAAAAGAAGCTCATTTTTCATTACTGATCAAATAACAGCCATCTCATCATAAAATATTAATCATAAAATCTATGCCATATACATCTAATTAATGTAAACATATTAAAACAACAATGCTTTAACCTACAAAATAATTCAGTCTGTTGTACTTACCAGAAAGTATCTTCAATGTTCAATGCTTGTGCCAACTCTGAAGTGCGGTTTTATAGGTTTTTCCCTCAGCCTTGCGTTGCCCCTATGGGTTGCCCATTGGTAGATTCTCATTTACTCACCAAAATCATGATGCTTGGTTGGTGCAATGAATTTTTAAAAACAAACTATGAACAGGTAGAAATCCCCGCTATATTTTCCCTCTACCTGAAGACTGGAGCCAACCGCACAGTAATCATACAGCTTCAGACTTGCCGGCTGGTCTGCAGTCTTAAACCACCACACTTCGGCAAAAACGCCTGCAAGCTCAACAATTCTGGCATCACTTGAAGAATTCTTGGGGAATCCCAAAACATGGGATTTCCCGAGCGTCCCACATTTTCCCTCTAGCTAATAAAAGTCGTTTCGATTTTGAGTTGGTTTCGATTCTGCATCTGGTTGGCTTAACAGACAAAGAGTCTCAAAACAACTACAGGTATGAATCATAAAGAAGAGGACCTTTTATTTCAGCCATGCCTGGCCTGATTGTGTCTGCTTTTTTGTAGCAGAATACTGCAGAAACCGTTGCTCAGCCTTAACCAAACTAGTCAAGTTCATTGTTGTGAAAATGCAGCACCCCCTAATACTCTCATCAAAATCAAAAACTCTCATACAAAAGTTCTGAGGTCCTGAGCCTTGACCCACTGCCCCACACCACCCCCTCAGCTCTGCAAGATGGCTGGACACTGCAAAATCAACTGTGAAGCTGTTCAACTCATTCAACACATTTCAGGGTAACGACTTTGTCGCAGAACAACAATAACTTAAAACTTAAAAAACAGAAACAAGTACCTCCCTCTTTTTTATTGTCTGTTCAAACAGTTGCTCACAATCCAATAATTACAAAGATTTCGACTTGTGATTAAAAAAGCAGTAGTGTTTTGACAAATGAAGCCCCATTGTCAGCGGCTGAACAGAGAGAGGGGAAAATAAAAATACAGATTACTGTGACAGGTATTAAGATGACGCAAAATCAACAAGTTTCCTTAAGCTAATAAAATGTGCAAGTTTGATACAGTGTTTCTGAGAAAACAACAACCACCATTTGTAGTATGTAACTATTAGCCCGTAATGTTTAGAACTGATGTGGTACTGTCATATAAAATGGCACTGAAGGCACACTAGAGTGACAAAGTGGATATGCCAGCCTGTATTGAAATATAGTCACAAACATCTGGATTTATAATACATGACAGAGAAATATACACAAAACAGCACCACCAGGTGGAAAGGTGGACCAATGGCTGCACAGTGCACAGGAGCTAGTCTGTGCTACATTTAACAACAATTACAGGGAGATAGAGGATCATGATGAGTGGGGTTTCCATGCATTTTTCTACAGAGCAAACAGAGGCAGCAGCAGCTTGCAGAGAGCTGTAATAAGTCCTGTGAGTAATCCAGTCTTTACACTGTGTTACCACTAGTTTTGTTTAAGCACTTAACGCAACGGGCAACCTTTAACCTACAGTAGATTGCTGCAAAGATCGAAACTAGAATATGAACGTTACACAGCCTTGCTGAAAACGAGAACTGAAAGTGCCCACTGGTGTAGCAGGATGCCCTACAGAGCCAAGTGTGATGAGTCCTTTCCTTAAGATCCAATTACGTGTGACTGCAGGGAGAAAACAGGAGAGGAGGAAAACTAGCTCGTTGTCTGGGAAAAGGTCACTTTCTGTATGGATGCAGTCCTAATCTGGTGCTCACTGTGACAAGTTAACATTTGCATACATATACTATACATTTAAAAACAAGAAAATATGCCTTTTTTTTGAAAAACACACTTATCTATGATTAGGGCATTTCATTATTATCATCTTCATTACTTTCTTTTGACTCCCTTAATTGATGATCCCAATGTTAATTCTGCTCCTTGCTGCTATATGTAGATGTTATATATCAACGTAAAAAAGAAGAAATCACTTGTGGGTAAACTATCTGCAGAAATTCACTGAGGATTTTACCCTGTAGATGTAATACCTCCTGCTAGCCTGTAGAGGGCACCATTTCACCTGTTGACTGAAGTTTGAACCAGGTTCACTCAAAGAGCACAATTTCAGTACAGTGAGGCGCAGCAGTGCACATTTTCCCTGTCCCAGTCCCAACACATTTAAACAACCATCTGTGACACCCTCACAGTAAGAAATAAAAACAAGAATCTTTAAAAGCAGACAGAGCAAGGAGAAAGCCAGGATTCAGTCTCTAACCCCTGACTGCATTGTCCTTCACTAGTTCGTGAGGCACTCTCATACTGACACACACAAAGAAAAAAATGGTTGTCAAAAGACAATTATGCAGACGGGGACAGGCGTTTACATGTGGTGGCACCGACCCGTGAATTAACACAAAGCAACACTCCTCTCGGTTAGAGAATGTAAAATTAAATTAGTGGAAAGGATTCGGGGCAAGAGGACAACAGAAACGGTAAAACGGTTCTTGGCACTTTGCAGCAATTTAAGTTCAAGTTGCGTAGGTCTGGGGCGCTTCCTGTGCTCTCTAGGGCAGGGACTGGGAGTCAGGCGTCGAAGGTGGTGTGGTCGAGCCCGTCCAGGGTCAGCTGGCTGCGGTGGGGCGAGTTGGGGCTGGGGGGGCTGCTGGGGTTGGAGCTGTTGGAAGGGGTCGAGTGTTTGGTGGAGTCCGAGTCGGGCTGGGAGAGAAACAGAGGAGCGGTCAGGAAGCACACAGAGTAGCAGAGGAGTCTAACCCTTCTCTTAGCCGTTTGTTCTCTTTGCCATCTTTACGGTTTTTTTAACTTTGTGCCACACTTGATACTGTAGATCATTTCCTTCTTTCCAATCTGCCTGAAGTGGGAATTGCTGCAAATCCTTGTATGTGAGTGTACTGGAAGCTCTCCAATTTACCACACTGGCTAACCTGGGTTCCCTCTCATCTCTCTGTGCTATGGGTCTTCTCATTGTTTTTTGTCTTTCACGAAGAGTTCAGCTATTTTTTCACCTCACAGGTTTCAGAGTGCCTTTCAGACATCTTTGGATTTATTCCAACAATCCTCACCTTTTCAAATCTGACTGCTTCTTGCTGCACTCTCTACACATTGTACAGACTTCTCCATTTCTAGGCCTGGCAGGTTTCATTGCTAAAATGCTTTTCACAAAACTACCCAAAGGCAAAAAGTAGCTATATATAAAAATGGAAATGTTAAAGATCCTGAAGTAGCTTTTATATTCCTGTTCTCCAGCCTACAGTCCAGTGGCTACCTGAAGACGTACATACTTTTTGCAACTTTGCACAAAAAAATCTAAGAATAATGTAGAATTTTCAGGTTCTTGTTCAAGTTAACTCTGCACTAACAGGGCAGTTGGCATGATTTTGAACACTGACAAAACTATGAGTGAGGAAGTAGTTTATTTTTCAAAGTCCACTGTGATCCTTTTCTTACTTCTAAAGTTACTTAAGTTTCCAGTTTGACACTCTGATCCATGCACTTTACTAATATTGTAGACACTGGTTGAAGTGTTCTTATATTATTGTAGGGTATATTCTGAAAATAGATCCACGATATTATTTCAATTTGGACTGAAATCTTTTTAAATTTAGTTATCTTGACACTGGAGATTTATTGAACCTAAACATAAGTAAGTGTAATTGATACGTGTTTAAGTGTTCAATTAAGAAATGCCTACCATATTTAATCAAGCTTATGTCCTTTCCTAAACACCGGTAATCAGAGGTATGTTTTATCAGCCTTTTTTCCCCAAAATAATTGTAAATCAATTGTACTTGGTCAAGTGGTGTCATGTGTATCAATATAAGACTATAACAGGACAAATCAATGTTAATATTGGGTGTTGAAATTAATTTTAAATTCTTCAGAGGCAATGTAGAGTCTATGTCTATTTGCTCCTTCTGCCAAAAACCTAGGAGACTTTGAATTGCTCTCTGCTTTGCTCTTACTGCTTAGCCAAGTACCACAGTATCACAGAATCAGGCTGCTTAACGCTACAGGACTTTAGCAGTAAAAATGAATGACCTGACAGGAAGATGGCAGCGGTGGAGTCTTTACCTCTCTCTCAAAGTCCTGGTCAGGATCAGAGATATGCCTGGATGACACTGCACCACTGAAGTCCCCACCCCCTGCAGGGTGAAAACAGGTACACAGAGCAGTGTCAATGCGAGTGCTGCCCAGACTGCACACACCAGCTGGAGCGGCCTTTCGCTGGCACCCCTGCAGGCGCAGCGAGGGAGATCTCACCTGAGGCAGTGCGCGTGATGTAGGTCTTACTCCTCTGCTGTCTGGAGATGCTGGAGACCGGGCGCGGCCTCTCCTTCACAGACTCGTCCTGGGAAGATGGCAGCACGCTCTGTTCCAGTACGCAGAGACACGTCGTCAGACACGCAAACCGAGGAACACGCACTCCAACAGTGCCGTCAGACAGATATGCGCACACCCATACCGCAGTTACACTGAAGTGTCTGTTTTGCCTCACACACAAGTCTTATTCTGAAACTCTAACCAGGGTGTGAGAAGGACAGATGCCCATTAAGGGCAACGGATGCTGTTAACTCATGAATGTTCGTATTCTCTTGTTCTTGTAAAGCAACATGATAGTTAAAATTCTGCACTTCCGTTAACTTGTATTCAACAGTACATGTGTTTGCACTGATAGCTGCTAAACTGATTTGCAGGGTGGCCAGCATAAGGTCCAAAATCTTCTTTGCTTTTCTTTGTCAGGGACAGCTGCCCACCAAAACACAGGCTCCTAACACTGGGAACACCCACTCGCTTACAATGACCAAACTGCTTCGCCCCTTTGATAGTTACACTACTGGAGTGGGAAAAAAGGAAACAACACAAATGAAGAGAGGAAGCAGGCATCAGGGAGGGAGGGAGGGAGGAGGGAGGGAGGGGGAGTGAGGGAGCACTAGCCTACCCTTCCTAAGGAGGAGGTGGAAGGAGAGGAGGAGGAAGAGGAGGAGATCTGAGGCAGGCTTTGCAGTGAGGAAGGTTCTTTCTGGAGATAGATTTCTGCAGAGATAGGACTCATGTGATAGACGTGCTCAAAGTTGGTTGGAGGAGATATCAAAGCATGGTGTCGGGAGGATGAGGGGGAAGGAATTTCACTCTGCTACGTCACCAGAGGAGAGAAAATAGAACAAAGAGAAAGAGAGAGAAAGTGAAGGAGAGACACTAGTTAATTCTGGAGAGGGGAAAGAGACGTGAAAAGGGAGAACAAAAAGAAAAAAGTAACATCAAGGAGCTTGGACTGCAGTGCTGCTGTGGCCTAAAAATGCACAGGTCTCTGTGAAGGCACCTGAAAATCCTGCCTCCCATACACAACAGCTATACAGAGCTCTGTGCAACCAGGGGAACTGGGCTTCCTTCAGCCAGGACTAACACACAGCTGCCTCTAAGTCTGCAGTCTGGACAGAGCCACTCGAACAGCCCCTCCCTGGCCCTGGTGGGCTGACATTACCAGAGGCAGATCCATCAGGACCTGCATGCCGTCCCCTGGGCCCATGTGTGCCACATGATTGAAGTTGATTGGGTTGGAGATCATCTTGGACCTCAGCTCCGGGTCCCTCAGCATCTCTCTGACAGACAGAAATAAACCCAGAGTTCAGAGCGTGTTGTGTTCATTTTTCCCCACGGCAAACATCAGTGAATCACATCTTGAGTTTGGTTAGATACAATGAATTTAAGTGACAGGTTGTGTGTAAGTCAGCGATAGAGAGATTGTCAGTCTAGTTTGTACCTTGCCTGGCCAACCTTTGAAATCTGGTCATGCAGTGCTTCTAATATTGTTGACTCCGTATGGTGTTTTGCTTGTGTTGTATTGTACCTCACTTGTAAGTCGCTTTGGATAAAAGCGTCTGCCAAACAAATAAATGTAAGCATAATGTAATGTCAGTCAGACAGGTTTTGTGTAAGTCAGTGATAGGAAGATTGTCAGCTAGTGATAGAGAGAGTGTCAGTCAGTGACAGGGAGAGTGTGGATCACCTCCTCTGCTGCAGCCTCTCCTCCTCTGGCACTTTGAAGAGGAACTTCCTCTTGCTGCGCGTCCTGACCATCAGCTTCTTGCTGTTGTCGGATGTCTCGGGGACTGCCAGGTCAGAGCCATCTGCAAGAGGGAGAAAAAAGGAAGGTGTCACACCCTGCGACCTCCTACAACCAGTGCACTGTACACCATCACTGCCAGTAAAACATCAATCACAGCCAAACAGCAACCTTTTACAGCAAAATTTTGTTCATAAAATTATTCCATAAATAAAACACACTAAGACTTCTGGATCTTTCCCTGGGAGTTAAAGGAACTGTACACCTTTTCCACAAATCGAAAATATGACAAAATAATAATTCCCTCTGGTTTGCTACACATAATGTACCAGTTTCTACGGAGCCATATACAAAGCCATATATACATTCTTCAGAGTGCTGCTTAAATTCTGCACAAGGCTTTAGCAGAAGGAAGCTCTTTTTCCAAACACAAGGATCTGCTAATTCTGGTAATAAATAAATGAAAAGAACCAGACTACAAAGATAGACTTGGAATACAAATTCAACATTTAAGCTGTGGCTTAAAACCGTCTCTTTTGGTTTGGGAGACCAGGTGAAAGCCTTGGCTGGGGTTCAGGAGATATAATGACAGGCATACCTGAGGAGCTATTACTGAAGTAGATGAGGCGAGGCTGCTCTGAGCCCAGCAGGTTAAGAGTGCCCTCCACATTCAGAGGACGGATCTGAGGAAGAAGAGACACGGCAGGTCAGAGATCACAGAAGTGACTTAAAGACACACTCACACAGACACAGACACTAAAGAACTTTATCACTATCAGTCATCACTATTATCATCTGTGCCCTGCCACCTGTACCCACCTTTCTAAGAGAAATAGTTTGGACCCACTCAGTCGTGTTGACATCGAAGACATCAATACCATAGTCGCTGTAAACGGTCAGATAGGAAGGGGTTGAGCCTGAAAGAGGACAGCATAATCGGAGTGAGAGGGGTGAAACCTTTAGAGTAAGTAAATGGCTATAAATAAAGTGAAGACTGAAGTGAATACTCCAACAACCACTGGATTCTGACAGAAATGGCCAAATTCAACCATATACTTTGTAATACTTAAAAAACATATTATCACAGTCCCTGTAGGAGAAGATCTAGAGAACACAGCTGTACACCTGTTGTGTCAGATAAGTATACCCTATACTATACCCTATACCCTATCACAATGTTCCTTCTTTCTTTGTCGCTTTCTCTGACTTCCCAACCTACCTCTGTCTTTAATTAGGGAATGAATTCTGCACATCCTGTCTGTCTGTCTGTGCCTGAAATCTCTGCTCACTCTGCCACAAGGCTCTGTGTAGCACTGTGACCCTGACGCTGTAGCTGCAAGGCTGAGGAAACTGACACGCTACGTTAGCGGTTTCAGACTGTGACACGTTCAGAGTATAAGCTCAGCATGTACAGAGGGAGGCGTCGGCGTACTGCAGGCGATGGGGCTGGCGGGCCACATGAGCTCCTGGGTGCGCGAGCGCCGGCCCTGCGCGTCCACGTACACGCCCAGCTGGCTGAAGCACAGCAGGTGCTCCTCCGCGCCCACCTCCATGGCGTGCAGGGCGTCCAGCGGCTGCTGGCTCAGGAAGGACAGCGAGGGGTCGGAGGGGCTGACCAGGCTGACGGGGGACGCCTCGCCGAGGAGGCTGAGCAGGGCGAAGCCGGAGGGGTAGCCCATGCAGAGGCGGTCGCGCACGATGCCCAGCCACTGCACCACGCCCGGCGCCTGCACCTCCCACACCTTCCTGTGGTGCGGCTTGGTGCGGGTGATCTCGTAGCACAGCACCTGCCGCTTGATGGCGGCCAGCAGGCAGGGCGGGCCGCCGGGCCGCAGGCTGCCCGTGGTCAGGGCCTGGCAGCCCTTGGTGTCGGGCAGCTTGATGTCAAAGTTGCCCTCCGCCCCGTCCAGCACCCCCCAGGGGTGGAGGTGCACGTGGCGGTTGCGGCCGCACAGCAGCACCACAATCTTCTCTTTGGGGATCAGCTCGATCTGGTGCACCTTCTTGCAGTCCGCCGCCCGCACGATCACTGGGGACACAGGGGCGTGGGGTAAGGCCTCAGCACAGACACACTGCACACTACTGCCCAAGCTCTTCTCCTGCTCACCTGCATCATCATCTGAGTGAGCAGTGATATTGTATGCAAACACAACTCAGGGATAGGGAATTAATTAAATGTCAGGAAACATATGTCAACAGAATTTAATGAAACTTCCACACTATGGCCTTTACAAATCTGATTTAATAAGTGGAGCCTTCAGTCATAGATTATTCATCAAAGGCCATATCACCAAAAAGATAAAGTCACATATAAGTAAATACATTGATGCAGAAAGCAGGCCTATAATTAAAAGATTACTGAAATCAGCACAGGATCAAATGCAGAATAATCTAGAAAAGCACACAGATAAGAAATGATAAAGAAAATAATAATCAGTTAGTTTCTAAAGAATGTGTCATTGCCATGTACCAACATTTGTCAATGACTTTGTAAGAGGCAAAAAGCTTTACAAGTGAAAGACCAGAAAAGGGCCACTTGAACAGCATCACTCAAAAGTCTACCTTCAACACTTACCATCTCTGGTGACTTCTACCACGTACAGCCCTTCCTCAGTGCCCAGGGCTATGCGTTCTCTGTCTGCAGAGACAGAGGAAACAGATGTCAACATGGCTCCACAAGAAGACAGCCCCTCTTACTCTTACTGATGTGGAACAGTGGAGCTACACCACTGTCACATACCAGGATGTCACACCTCACACTGTGACTGAACTCCAGTAATTGGCAACAATCTGCTCTAGGTGGATGCAGCTCAATAACATATGAATCTACTTTTAGCAAGGCTGCAAACCGGGTCATTTTTCTGTCCTTGCTGATATTATAAATACCAGCTTAATTTTCAGCAGCTTTGAATGCCTGCCTGCATTTTCAAACATTTTATATCTTCTGCAACACTTACATTAATTACATTCCATTTTAACTGATCCACCAAAAATTTAATATACCACCGTGTTGTGTAAAACACTTGACAGATTAAGGTTCTTCTCTGAGCCAACAAATTCTGTGGAAAAATGTTTCTATGCGGCCTCTTTTGTTGCATGTATAGTCAAGTTTGCACTCAACTAATGAAGAAGCCCCAAGGCTACCACCTTTAATTTTTCCATATTCCTGTACAAAACAAGGTTGCTGCAAGTGTCAATATCAAGGCAGAAATTTCAGCCTGAGGGGGAAAAAGGTTAACACCTGGAAAGGATCAAGAGGACTGCTAGCGTTACCTTTATTATGTTTTGCATAATTGTGAAGGCAAGACATAATTTCAACGTCATTAGCTTGGATTAATACTCAACATAATACTGATAATATTGTGACCAACTGGGTGAACCAAAACAGGCTTAGAGATATTTATAACTATCCATTTTGATATAATACCCACTTTCAGACCTGTAATTCATTTACATCAGGCACATCAGTATTCATAGAAGCTGAATACTGCAGTGTCTTAAACTTCAGATGGTGACTGGCAGGAAAGTGGTTTAGCCCAATTCCCATCGCTCCACTGACTCACGGGTTTCTTTAATACAGTTCATTCTGCTATTGCAGGGTGCTCCTGAAGTGGCTGGCATTTTATTTTTTTCCTTTCTCTCTTTCTGGGGAAATCACTGAATTGCTTCTGTCTGGTGTGTCTGTTTTCTTTCTTGCTTGACTCCTGGCGGATTTATAATCAAGCACTGTGGTGAATTTGCATTATGCTTTCTTTCCATCTCTCACTCCCACTGCATTGCTTTAATGAGAATGAGGCTCAGTCCTGACAAGAGAAATACACTGACCTCCACATTTGTTTATACCCTTCATAAATAAAACAAGATGACGATTTCACTGAAGAAATCCAAGTGCAGTGTTTTTTGCCTGGATAACTTTTATTACTACCAAGACTGCACAGAGAACTAGTATATGCCTTGCAAATAAAGGCAAAAAAAGATCAAATGTATTCACAGCTTATAGTTATAATTAAAAGTGCACCCGAACGGCTCAGACGGTAATGGTGCTTGTTCTCAGTGCAGGCTGAGCCCTACGGCCCGAGTTCAAAACCAGCTGTGTCATCTGCTAACGATGACTGGGAGCCAACAAAACAGAAGATAATTGGCTTTGTTCTGTCTGGGGTAGAGTGGGTAGGTTGTCCAGAGTCCCCTTATCACACTGCAACTCATCAAGGACCTGCAAGCTGCTCAGGTAATGCGAGCAGAGGAGCACCTATTCTCCAATTAGCACCTGCTTCACTGTAGTCCTGTGTGTTTCAAAAACCTGCACGGCGCAACCAGTGACAACAAATAAATTAGATTAAAAAGGGGGAAAATACTAAACAAGTTTTACATTGTTTTACTTATTTGACATACTTATTTTTGACACTACGTTCTCACCTAATGCACAGAGTAAGAGATAGAGCTCCAGGAGATTTGTTGGACAAAGTCTCAGATTTGGTTTAATATTGTGGTTCTGATTTCATCAGTTCATCAGCTTTACTTTATATTTCTTATATTTTTGCTACATGTTTGGTCACATTTCCTTTGTAAGAACACACAATTTTAAAAGCACGTATGCCTTGGCTGATGGCAGGATTTGCTTCTGCCTTTTTAAAAATAAAACCGCCAGAGTAAACGCCGGAGAAGGGCAAGGTCAGACACTGGGGCAACCCCTGGAATGAGGACAGGCCCCTGACGCCGGCCCTTACCCACGATGGCGGCAGAGATGGTGGTCTTGATGGCGGGCAGGCTGCTGTCGTAGGCCTCCTGCAGCACGTGCACCACGCGGTTCTTCAGCTTGTTCTTGTTGAGGATGGTCTGCAGGCCCTCCAGGATGCCCACCCACTTCCTCTTCTCCGCCTCGCTCTCCGCCAGCACCAGCAGCGACACGGTGCGCGCCGGCGAGCTCAGCAGCGACGACGTCACCTACGGCACAGGCAGGGGGATGAGTCACGGCTGCTGAGCCTGAGGGCACAGGCATGTTACGGCTTTGCTTCACAAGTGTGATTGGTTTCACTCGTGGAGAGTAAAAATTTGATTTAGAAATGAACCGAAATAACCCCACACCTCTGTGCATGGTTTGTATAGCCCTCTAATATCAAGCACACAGAAAGCATAAGATTTTCATACGGTTGGCCAGTTAGGTGCAGTAATGTCACAGCTAGCAGGAGCTAGCATATACACACTCTACAAAATGAGTGAGCAGCACATTGTACAAACTGAAGTTCATCTGTTATGTCACACTGCTTTTTACCATCTCAACAACACTGTCACACTCAGCTGGCAAACAGTCTCAAAAGGCCTCAGTGAAAGGATTTGATTCTATCAATGAAACTGATGAAGGTGTTGAAAACTTTTGTGTTACATTCTGTTACTCATGTTATGCATCAGTTCTTTAATTTTTCACTAAGCAGCAGTGCAGCATGGTTGAGCACAGCAAGAGGAAACCAGCAATCACTGGTGTCTTGATTAGCCAAAAAAGTAACCTGGCTTTTATGGTTACACCTCAAAGTGTGTGGATTAAGCTGTCTCCTGTACTAGGCCAGGCAGTAAGCTACAGGTTTTGAAACCTACCAAACTCTGTTTCCGAACACAAAATGAGTCAAGCAATACTAAAACACAGAAGTGTAAACCTGAAAGGAAAAACTAAGACATTTCCTAATGTACTCATTTCCCAACCGCACCATATTTATGTAGCTGAAAGAGTGAACGTCCACCAGATTTAAACACAGATTCGTACTTTCCTTTTCATACAAAATCAAGCCATCTGAAACAAACCTAGAGATGAAAAGACATTAATACAGGGAATCCTTTGCCATTTCATTTTACTGACTGTCAGACTGCATGGCTCCATTCAGATGAAATATGACCACTAGAATCACTGCTACTGCACAATCACATGACCTGCACAAAATGCAAAATTTCCACCAAAGGATCAAAACCAAGACAGCAGCAGTCGACCTACCCTGAAAATACACGGAACATCTTTGCGAGTGGCATGGATAACATCTGACGCCAGGACAGAGCTCACGGAAAACTCCTCGTCTCTACAACACACAGGAACAAAGATGTCAGAGCACTGTTACCCGCACTCGCCATTCCAAGAACAAATGGTTTCATGTTATTAATGCACTGAACTGCGGGCTGACTGGCATTTTCTACAGAAAACAGTCCGGGCAGAGGGAGAGAGAGTGTGTGGCGTACCTGAGGTCCAGCACCTGGCTGGCCACCACGCCGGGCTGGGTGGACTTCCCCTCGGGCACGTCGTACAGGAAGAGCTTGCAGTCGCACACCACGGCGTAGGCCCGCTGCCAGCCCTTCTTCACCCCCGTGGGCTTGGGGATCTGAAACGCAGCAGCATAAAATGGCTTTTTCACAATACACAAATGCTAGATATCACTATATCTATTCAGACACTGTACCACACTGTATAACACATGTTATTTTACATTTCAAGCTCAACAGAAGCCATTCATCTACAGTTGATCTACTGATGTTTTAATCTGTGTCAAGATTTAAGTTTGATTTTGTCAAGTTTTTACATAGCATGTTTAATTCCAATGATTTAATTCCAATATTGAGTTTCATTGTTAGTGCGTTATTACTAAATCAATAAAGTCAATATGTTATTAAAGATGGCTCACATTCTATTATTTAATTCAATAGTCCCAGTAAACATTTACACAAATTATCTCCAAGCTGTGAATTGGAATCAAGATTGCTCAAGTAAATAAAGCACGTTTTAAAATTCTGATTAAAGTTATGCAGAATGTATTTAATTGCATATCGTGCACTTAAGATTATTTAATTTTTTGGACAACGGCCCCTTTATTTCAATAGACACTTTGTCACAAGACAATGGTAGTTGGCACAATATATAGTAACGATAAGAATATCCATGAGAGTTGTTTTTACGCCCAAACCATTATGTTCACCAGACCAGTTTCTGAAGTTGTCATAAGGACATATCAGAAATTACAGGGCGAGGTTTCATAACAGAGTGAAGGAACTCTCTCTGATGTTGCCTGGACTGCATCCAGCAACCAATAGCAGCAACAACAGAGACTCATGGACGGACAGTTTGTGGACGTATCTTTTCAATGCCTGTTCTCTGCACTTGGCACAATCCTACAGCCAGCTCTGATATTTCCTGCAGAACACCAGCACGCCCTGTAGGGTGTGACTGGCTCAAATCCAGCTTCGTTCAATGCATTCTGCACAGAAACATTATTATACTTTTTCCTGCGCAGTCTGGCTGGATTTCATCTGATAAAGAGTGCAATGCCACCAGGTAAAGGGCCTCCTATCACCATCACGCGTGCCCGTGATGCATCAATGAGTGATGACTTCAAAAGGCACTCGGAGATAAGAATTTCAACACAAAGATTGTCTGGGGATAAAAACATTGGAAAGACAACACTACCAGTCTAAAGGGAATGACTTCATTTTACAGCTGAACAGATGTCAATACTCACTATAAAATTGAGAGTTGTAAATGACATGCGATAAAAACATCAATAAAATATAACAAGGGCTTCCTATTAAGAGCAGAACTTGCTCTTTATCATCTCACAGAATCATAATTTCTTGTGTGACTGAAAATGTTAATAGTTGTGCATGAATGCTGGCACCCCAGCCAGGGCCTCTTGGGAATTAGAGTACAGAAGGGGGAAGCCTTCTGCACGAGCTGTCTGCGAACAGGAAACACCAAGAATGGCATGCAGCGTCTCTGGTGTAGACCCTCACCCTGACGAATCCCTTGTAGGCCGTCCCAATGCCTCTCTGTACATCGATGCCCAGTGGCCTCTTGGCCTGCTCAGGAGGGATGGGGCACACCAGCGGCGCTTTGTCCTTACAGGACACGTGACAGATGAAGGAGCACACTGTGGGTGAGAGGTCAGAAATGATAGAATTTAGGGACAGTGTGGTTCTCTGCCAAAAATCAATGTTGTAAGTATCAAAACACCACGTTGGTCAATCTTTATCACAGTTTCAGAAATTTCCCCTACATCCTTATGGCATAAAAACTATTACAGGCACTTATGGTGGACAGCCTTAAAGCCTTTGATATTCTCTGAACATGCATTAAAAATGGGGTTATGATAGCGAGTGTTGTTCCTTTATTTCTCAGAGCCCCCCTATCCTAATGCAGCCCTGATGAGTGACTCCTTGAGGCAGGGGGCAGGAGGCCGACTCACCCTCGCAGGCATAGCCCTGGCGGATGAGACCCACCATCAGAGAGGTGCAGTGGGTGCACTGGGTGGGGCTGGAGAAGGTCTTGATGCTCAGCTGGTGAGCTTTAGGCTGGAGTACAGCACAGACAAAGACAAGGAGATTGAACAGAAATGACAAACAGGTAAGCAGACCTGAGGTACTGTGCAAGTACTCCAACAAGACTGGTAAACTACAGCTGTGATAAAACAGGAGCGCACATGGAACACCACTTATCCCGAGCGGGGACAGCGCTGCCCCAGCCATCTCAGTTCCCGGAAGTTTCCAGTAATGTCTGGGGACACTGGAGACCACTGAGGCACACCGTGTCTGTGGTGGAACAGAGGCGGCCTGTGACAGTGAGGCATGTACCTTTGGTGCTGTCAGCAGTGATGGCTGATACACAGGGGAGGCGGCCGTAGGGGCAGATGGGGGAGGCTTGACCGGTTCCTGTGTGTGAAAGCAGAGATCTCATTACAAGGTGGACAGCTGGCGCATGGAGAACACTGACACTCAACACCCCAACAGGAAGCGCCGGAGACAAAGAGGGGAGGTTCGACTGGACACCGTGGCATGACAGATACTCACATCCTGCTCCGTGACTACCGATGGGGAGGACGGGGTGTCGGCCTTCTGGCCCGCGCCATCGAGCTCGCTGATGGAGCTGGTCTGGAGGGGAGATACAGACAGTTCAGGGTGAGGACACTGTATAGACTGCTGAGTAGACTGGCTGACACAAAATGGATCACCTGACGCAATCTGCCCTACATATTCAATGGTGTCTTCAACAGCTGTTCTTCAGTGTGAAAATGTCTTGCTGGTACCTCATCTCACCATTAGGGGGCATCAGCTGTCCCTTTTAGTCTCAAGTCTCTGACACCACTTGCACAAACACACACAGTGAGAGAGTACCACACAAACACAAAGGGGAGGGACAGCACTAATGCCTACATCCACAATCTCAACAGTAGATCTCTTCCCATTCCGGTCAGTCCTCACTGAAGGGAATGGAATCTACCATCTTACAGTGATCCCAGTATGTGTGCTGATGATGGATTCACTTCCAGAAGCATATACTTTCAATTAATAATGTCAATACCATGACAAAGCCATGGGGCCATTTTGTCTAGAGGAGGACACAACTTACCTGTACTAATTATGACAAATATTCTCAGACATTAATTCAAAGTTTTTGGTAGAATTTGATGAACATTCAGTTCTACCCACTCACTCATTGGAATTGCTCTCATTCATCCGGTTTTGTCAATAAATATTCTAAATGAATTTGCTTTATTGACCATGATTCATATTCATGTCATATTATTCAGGGTATTAGTAATTAGTTATTAAGTAAGTACTACTGTAATTAGTGACCCGGCACTAAGAGCCAGTGCAGTCATTGCATGTTATTCACTGTTAGCACAAATGAAGTGTGACTTGACAAAGAACTGTATTGGTTTTCTGCGAAGTTAATGGCCGGAGGCTCTTAGAGCAATCATCGGGGACACTACATCTGAAACCCATCCTACTTAGCTATTCTACCCGTTAGCCGCTAATGTTCACTGCAGCGGGATGGGGGTGGGCAGGGGAGGCATGGATAGCTGATTATTCTGTCAGGAATAAGGCTACAGAATGAGGTGGGAGGGGTTACTGCAGGAGGAGGGCTCTGTTCAGCCAACTTACTTCATCCCAAAACGCTAGCAGAGAGGACGCGGACGAGGAAGAGACCGAGTCCTTTTTTGGTAACAGATGTGAGGGACAAAAATAAAATCATGTTGCTTTGTTTTTTTTGTTTCTTTTTTTACTTGTGCATTAGAACAGAAAGACCTCTGGAGCAAAAGGAAATCAGGGAATGGAGATATGGTCAGCAAGTGCATAACAGGCCATGGCAGTGCTGTCCAAAACCACCACTCCTGACTTCAAATGACCCCAGGGGAACTTTGGAATAAATATAAAACCTAAAACCACACAATTCTGCAGAAAAGACCATCAAAAAAAATAATAAATCCACAAAATGGCACCAATGTCATGAGTAAAAATGTGTAACTTGATGGGCTGGACAGCGGTGATTACCAAACCAAATTAATTTCTCTTCTCTTGTAGGTTCACAACTGACCACTCTCATTTTCCCACGATGCAGCTAGCTATCAAAGATCCAGACTAGCTATTCCATCAAAAGCAAACAACTTGCAACAACAGAGCAACTTACTTAAGAGAAAGGGAGACTGTTAGTAGTTCAGGCACAAAACGAGCTGCCCCTATGATAAGACACTCACATCACGATACTTACCAGGCACAAAGACATTTCCACTGGAATATGTCTAATACAGTATATAGGGGTAACTGTATTATTACCCTGAAAATCAGACAGTGTAATTTGGTGGTTGGGGGTTGATGGACCTATTAGGAAGAGTACTGGAAAGGGGCCTCTCATTCCTCTCACACAGATAGCAGTTTAAAGTCTGAAATGAGGAGAGTAATGTGGCCTGGTGATACAGACTCTGAGGATCATTATGCCTGTAATGTGTGTGCATCAGGGGGAACTGCTGGTTATGCAAGAACCTCCCTCTGATTTATTTCAATCACTATGCACTGTAATGAGCTAAGAGAGTAACCCCATTCATTTTAATTAGCCATGCATCCCCATTATGTGATTTACAAATGTAGGAGTGCTCAAACCTTGAGATAAAACAACAGCTTACAGAAGGGGACTGAAGTTGGACTTACTCTGAAAGTGAGATCGTGGGCAAGCGGGGAGGTGTTGAAGTACTCAAAAATGGAGTCCTGGAAGTCTGGGAGTTTCAAACCTACGCATGAAAATACAGCAGGTATCACGGTGCTGCCACCTGTGGCAATATTGATGAACAATGCATTGTTTGGTGAAACTAGGTAGCAGGGGTGTGGCCGCAGAAAACCAAATAAAGGCCATCTGAACTTTAACAAGGCCACTTCTACCAAAGAGCCAACTGTGGATCCATTTCATAAATTTTCTTGGTAGACAGCTGTAACTAGGACACAGCAGCAGTGTTCCACTCAACTTTGAACCACAACCGACAAGTTCCCAGTTTGAATCCCTCAGAGCCTCTGGTTACCTCTGTCTGTTCGGGACCGGCTCTCCTCCAGGTCCTTCTTCATAGCTTCCAGCTGCTCTGCCATCTCGCGGTTCTTAGCCTCCGACTCCTTTAGCTTGCTGTAAGAGACCAAGAGGGGTAAAGGGTCAAACACTACCCCTGAATTAAGGACTAAATCAAGGTCAATGAACGTATACTACGTTACATTACGTCATTTAGCAGATGCTCTTACCCAGAGCGACTTCCAAATAAGTGCATCACTATGCTAAGAGCAGTTATTGAGAAGTATTACAAGAGGTCAGTAAGATACCGAGTTAAGTACTAAACTAGTGTAGAGGAATGGATGGGATAGATAGAGATAGATAGAGAGGAAGGTAGACTAGTGGCACAGCTTGAAAAGATGAGTTTTCAGCTTTCTCTTGAAGGCACCCAGGGAGTCTGTTGTACCAATCTCAAATATATATATGTACATATTGTATATCCAGTACATCCATGTGTGTGCGTCAGCGCTGACCTCTCGAAGGAGATGTTTGCAGCTTTGACCTTGCGCAGCTCCTCCTGCACCAGCTGCTTGGCCCGGATCTCTGCGTCCAGCGCCGACTGCAGCTCCAGCCGGGCCGACATGTCCAGCTTCTGACTGCGGCGCACCTTCCACAGGGGGTCCTGGGGACGAGGAGGGACAGGGGGGGTCAGAGGGCTCCCGGGGTCCCACCCATTCAGAACGACCACCTCAAAAAACATTCCCCGACAGAAACCCCTCTCTGCTGCTACAATGAGGGCACACAGAGCCATGTCACACAGGCAAAATCTGTGAGGGGGGCTGTGTCCTCACAGTGATGTTCACCACCCCGGGAACATCACACGCCAGATCTGACTGATTTCTCTCTTTGCTTTGATTCGAATAACACCAAAAGCTTCAATCTGAGTGGCGTTCCCACACCTCAATCCACGCACTTGAAAAGCTCTTATTTCCTCCCATGGACTCCGAGGGCTGGGAGCATGGGCACCACTGTCACACAGGCAATGATTAACGGAGAACTGGCTGGTGTGGCAGGAGTCCAACGGCTGCAGCTGCTGCCAAATTACATGCGCAACATGGCAGTCGTGACATAGCAGCCGATGGAGAGAGAACGCTGGAGCATCATCAGACCAAAATGACCTTTTTTTATTTCACAAGAGAAAGGAAATCACCAACAGAGTGGCAGAACGCAAAATTGATTTTTTTCAGAAAGGGAGGATCACTGAACTGGCAAAGTGGACATATTCAGCAAATTAACAGGTAGTCTTGAACAACTCAATGTCACAGCAGAAACAGAACTCAGGGGGGGTAATTACATATCCCAGACAGGTTCCCTGTAACAGGCGCTGGTGACTCTGTAAACTCTGGGTTCATGGGGTAACAGCCTCTGTGTGATGCGTGCTGGTCAGTGAGACAGATCAACCAAGTGATGTTGGACAAACAGACATGCCACTGGCTTGACAGACTGGAATGATAATCAAAATCTTAATCTAACATGCACGGCCTCTGCTGTTAATGCAGCCATTGTACCAAAGCCATGCACCGCCTGGCAGCTGTTCCTCTTCCCCGACTACCAGCACAGCCTCCCATGACAACACATTCCAGCCTTCTGATCTGGCAATCACAGTTTTCCTGATAACCATGGAGAGGTATCTGACATAACCTTCCATTTCACACCGAGTCTGTCTTGCAGCCATTTCTGATATACATTTAGATAACCTGACACAAGATAATGTTTTCAATTCAGTGCAGATCAAGGTTTCTCGTGCATAAAATCTCATCTCTGGCAGATGGAGAAATGACAAAATCTGTGCTACCAGCAGTCTGAGCTTCATCACTGCTCTATATTTTGGGTTATATGAAAGATGATTTGCAATGTTGCATGCATGAGGGAAAGACACGTGCTACACATTGCAAGTCTCTGATTTCAATGGCTTTTCAGAGCAGAATGACAGACCCTCCATAGCACTTATAAATCTGAACAGGAGTTAACTATTGTCTGTAATATTGCTGCTTATCCCGGCCAGGACCTCTCCTCTTCAAGAGCTCTCAGTTACTGTTGACGGCACCACAGTAACTTCCTCCACTTCGGTGAAGAGCCTGGGCGTCACCCTCGACAACAGGCTGGACTTCACCGACTACATCTCCCAGACGGCACGCTCCTGTCGATTCCTCATCTACAACATCAGGAGGATTCGCCCTTTTCTGACCACCTACTCCACCCAGCTGCTCGTCCAGGCCACTGTGCTCTCCCGCTTGGACTACTGTAACGCCCTCCTCGCAGGCCTCCCAGCCTGCACCATTCAACCGCTGCAGCTCATCCAAAACGCACCTGCTAGGCTGATCTACAATCTCCCCAAGTTCTCCCGCGTCACCCCCCTACTGAGATCCCTCCACTGGCTCCCAATCGCAGCCAGAATCCGCTTCAAGACCCTGACTCTCACCTTTTCCGCTGCAAGAAAGACTGCCCCAACCTACCTCCAGGACCTCATCCTGCCCTATGCACCCGCTCGTCAACTCCGCTCTGCTACATCCGGACGCCTCGCTCCACCCACCAATAGTACGAAAGGCCCACGCTCCTCACAACGACGCTTCTCCATCATCGCCCCCCAGTGGTGGAATGAACTCCCCACCCCCCTAAGAACAACTCCATCAATCCAACCCTTCAGACGTGCGCTGAAGACACACCTCTTCAGACTCTACCTGGACTGATACCTCCCTCTGACTCCTGCCTTGTACTTGTTGCTCGCTTGTCTAGGTAATATAGCGGTACTCCATTTTTCTTTCTGTAATTGTATTTGAGATGCAATCCTAGTTCAGATTAGTTGGCTCGCGTCACTGACCTTGCGCTCAGCTTCAGCACTATTTGCATTATATGACCTTTACACATCTTGCTCTTGTGCCTGTTGTTTGCTCACTATTTGCACTTTTGTACGTCGCTTTGGATAAAAGCGTCTGCCAAATAAATAAATGTAAATGTAAATGTAATATTTTGGGTTTTTTAGACAAAGCTCCAAGTGTCAAAGCTTCATAAACAATAGTTAATGTTTCTCCTCTCTGCAGCATTAAGAGACCAACGCTGCACATAAAATTAGTGGAGCTCTTGACCAAAACTACAATGATGTAGTCCACAGAGTGACGAAGCAATATCAAAAAACTCCAACACCATCTGTCAGGGGTAACACTGACCTAATGTCTCAGCTCCAATTTCTCAGCCAGCACAGCATGATTAGGCTCCTTCCTTCAGCTAAGCACTGCCATAATTATTCCATAATCATCACTTGTTCAGTTTCAGTGAGAAGTGCTGCTTAATGGATTTCCTGGGCGAAGACAAATCATTTGAGCGCTAATGATTGAGATGAGAACTGAAACCTGAAATGACAGGCAGCAGACGATATCTCCTGTATGGCCCATGGAGAATCAGCGCTTCCTCCTGCGTTGATTTTAGGAGGGTGATTTTGGGACGCACTCACCAGCTTGTCCCCCCCATGGGGGACCATGGACCTCTGAAAGGGGCTGTTTACTCCTGAACCTTGCTGGGGTGGCAACTGAGATAATAAAGATTTACAGACATGCACACAACTTTCAGTGAAGAAACACAGGATTGCCCTCTAAGAGCACAGCACTGTAAGTTTTCAGTTTCAGAGAGTGACAGTGCACTTCCACTGTGCATCTCATCGGGTGCAGGTAATCGAAATAAACATGAGCTCTGTGCTTTACCACACTGCCTCAGTGCTGCACGGACACTGGTGACAGAAGCAGCTCTGCTCTCAGGGGACTGCAGAGGCCTGCTGTAAAGAACAGGACCTCCAGTCGGAGTGGTGTGGTATGGGGAGGGGAAGGTAGAGATGTGCTGGGGGTCCTCACCATGGGCCTGGAACCCAGACTGGAGCTGCGCAGTGACTCCAGCTCCTCCGTCATCTTAGAGGCCAGGGCCTGCAGGTAGCCCCGGGCGTCCTTCTCATCGCTCACCCTGCAGGGCGACGCAACACTGTCACACACAGACACACACACAAAGACAAAGACACAGATGCACAGGCACACACAGATGCGCACACACACACACACACACACACACACACAGGCACACACATACATACACACAAACTATATATACACATGCGCACACACACACACACACACACACACACACACACACACACACACACACACACGTACGCATACAGAGGCTCACACACAAAGGCTGACACAGCACACACTAAGCTGTGTGAGAACCAGAGCTCAGGTTAATCTGGGGTCAGCATTGTGTGTGCTCAGGCACTGAGTGTTACATCTATCCTTGTAATTAAAATGGTTAAAATAAATGAAAACCCAGCTGAAAACATGTATGCAGCTCAAACAGAGGGGGATTTCCTTTGAGCTGAGGTAAAGTCTCTATAATGCTAACACAGGGAAATAATCAAGCGACTCAGCGTGTGAATATATCCCTTGCCTCACAGCTGCAGTGCTGTTTATTTGAAGTGGTTTAGGGGTGGGGTGATGGCAGGGGGGACACACCCGGGGAGGGGCGATGGCAGCGGGGACCTCGCTGAGGCAGAGGGCACGCGCGCGCGCACACGCACACACACACACACACACACACACACACACACACACACACACACACACGCACACACACACACACGCACACGCACACGCACACACACACACTCACTCACTCACCACTGGATGATCTCGGCGATCTGCGCCTCCCAGTGCGCTACGCTCTCCTTCTTGCCGGAGAGGTCCTGCAGCTCGTCCTCCAGCTGCCGGTTCTGAGCGGTCAGCTTGTCCACGAACGTGCAGAGCTGCAAAGGGGAGAGTAGAATCAGCGGTTCTTGCATGTGCCACTGGCCCCGCACCCTGCACTGTGCCCCACGCCCCTGCTCACCTTGTCCGACTCGCTGGTCAGCTTGCGGTTCTCCTCAGTCAGCATGCTCCGCTCCCGCTCGTACTTGTCCTTCAGAGCGCTCAGCGCCTCGTCCATCTCGCTTTGCCTGCACACAGACACACACACCATTATACAGATACTCACACTACAAAAGAAGAACCGCTCATGGACACACACACAGACACACACACCTCACCATACAGGTACTCACACTACAGAAGAGCCGCTTATGGACATACACACAGACACATTGGGCAGTAATTAACCTATGAACAATGGTCCCTTTATTCCCTCTGTCACCTTTACCATCTTTAAACTCTTTGAGCTGAAAAGGTCAGACTACATGTGTCTTTCAGTGCCTGACCCACGCTTTCTCATCAGCAGTGAGCTGCAATACTACAGGCTGTGGAGCCGCTGCAGTGTGACGGGGGCCCTTACCGCTCCCTCTTGGCCTTCTCCAGCTTGTCCTTCAGCATGAGCACCTCCTTGTGAAGCGAGAGCTGCTGGCCCTCCGAGTCCTGCAGCTCCTTGCGCAGGTTCTTCAGCTCGGTGGAGTGGGAGGCCTCCAGGCGCACCAGCTCCTCCTCGTAGAACAGGACCTTCTTATCCAGCTCCGACTTCACCTTGGAGAGCTCCTGCTGGGTCTCTGCGCTCAGGCCCGCCACCCGGCCGCTGCCCTGCTTCACCTGCACACACCCGCACAGGGCAAGGGGAGAGGGAGCAGAGTCAGGGCCTACAGACATTATTTTACATTGCTGGCATCTAGCAGACGCTCTCATCCAGAGCGACTTACATTGGTTATGTTATCCATTATACAGCTGGATATTTACTGAGGCAAATGTGGGTTAAGCACCTTGCCCAAGGGTACAGCAGCAGTGCCCTGGTGGGGAATTAAACCAGCAACCTTACGGTTACAAGTCCTACTCCTTAACCACTATGCTACACTGCCGCCTGAGAAGTGTAGCATAGTGTTTACGGAGCAGGACCTGTAACCAGAAGGTTACAGAGAAACTAATTCAAATTTTACATCACCATGTAAATGAACATGTGACTACTGAGTGTTTAGAAAACCTTAAAATATACACTGGATAGATGCCTTTGAAAAACAATTTCAGGTTTTCGTTGGGTTCCAGGTTTGTAAGCAGCTGGAGTGCTGGCTGGCGGTGGGTTCTGAGAGCGCGTGCAGCGCTGGGTGTTTGCATTGCAGAGCGTGCCGCAGCCTGTCCGCTTCCTGCAGCTGCTGTCTCCCCGCGCGCAGAGGCCAGGCCGGGCTCTGCGTCCCCCGCCGGGCTGTCTGAGTCTCACGCATGGCCTGCTCCGCACAGCAGGGCCCGGGCCTGGCGCGCACGTTCACCCCGGCGCCGCCCCCCACACGTGACCGAGCCCCTCTGTTCCCTAAACATAACAGCACCCCCCCCGCGGCCGTAGAGACCCCGGCCCTCACTCCACGCACGTGGCTGTGCCCGCGTGTCATCTCAGGAGGGCTCGGTCGCGGTGCCGCACAGTGGCTGCTCCACAGAAAAGCCCCACGGTAACATGCCAGCAAATCACTTTCGTGGAAAGTACTGAATCATAAATCACTATGAATGGCTGTAGCGCAAACACACTGCACGCGCCGCTATGCAGTGCTCCTTCCTCCCAACTGTCACTCAGGGAGCCCTACACCGTGACAGTCACATCAATAAGACCGGGAGCAAACAGCACCAGCGCCCGTCACCGCTCCGGTCACCCTTAAGCCAAGCCCTGCTCACATTCGAATCAAAACAAAGTCCTTCCAAATTTATATCTAATCTAGTCCGTCACCGGACTCCTTCAACCCAATTTCCTGTTTTCATACCAAATTTACACAGCAGGAAGCGGACTGTGGCTGATGAACGATACACATAGACACACTGTTACAGAGTCATTAACAAGGACACATGGCTCTGCTTAGCCATCTTGTCCTTACCAAGCTGCATAAGCTGTAATGTCCACGATGAGAAAAGGCAAAAAAGTGTGCTTTGCGTCATAAGAGTTTGGAATTCTGCAATGATAATGTAATCACTTAAACAAAACAATTTAGTTATGTGGATATCTTACTATCTAGCTAGCTACATAAATATGGCTCTTTTATCACAATTTTCTCTGATACAAATGCCTGTTCTTTTTTTAATGGAACCAAATTTTACTTAATTTTCCCATTTAAAAACCCGAATACTCAGAAAGCACAGGCGAAACAGTGGACACAATGGATTTCACTTCTGAGATTTTCCTTTGTTCATAATCATCCCCAGTGAGTTTACACAGAACTGTGTTATTTAATTTATTAACACAGGCTAATAAGTGTGTGAGTTAAGACCCCTTGATTCTCCATGGAAATTCCATACTCTAAACCCAAATCCCTTTCTTGTGGCAATCCCGGGTGAGCACGTCCTGAGACGGGGATTACGGTCGCTCCGCTACAGAGCGAGCTGTTTCCGATTGGCAGTTAGAGACCCCCCCCCTCCCTGGCTGATATGACAGGCTGTTGGGCGGAGGGGGCAGGGGTCTCTGACCTTGAGTGTCTCCAGCTCGCTCTCCAGCTGCTTGGAGTAGCTCTCGCTGTGCTCCCTCAGCTTGCGCTCCTTGGACGCTTCGGCCTTGGCGTCTTCCAGCTGCGTCTCCAGCTGCGACGGGAACAGCAGAATGCAGCATTACCTCCTCTCACCTCTGCGCAGCCAACACAACTTTCTCAACAAATGCAAATGACGACACAGATCACAGGCCTTTCTACGGCCTCCTATTGGGATATGGGAAACACTTGAGTTTGCATACAAATGCATCTCTCTACAAGGTGCCACCAGATATAAGTACTTTCTGAAATGCACAATGAGCTCCGCCTCAACACCTCAATATGAGATGTCCACTTCTAAAGAACTGGCTGTCTCAAGAAAACTGTCTTGAGAAAACATGACTGTCTACAGCCTAGTGGCAGCTGGAAGACATTTGTCTCATTTTTCATGATGTCAGACCCTATCCACTGCTCCTCGCCCAACTACGAATAACGTATTTACCCTGTCAGAATTCAACCACACAGTCATCTCTCTCCCTGCTCTGTGAGTGTCTACGTGTGTTAGCGCTAGAGGAGGGAGATGGGGATATTTATTGCCTCCTGTCACTAGCGAATGCAGAGCAGGGGTTAACCCTTCCTTCCACTCGCGGCACAGGGCAGTGAATTCCTATCTGGCACATCAGTGCGAAGGTCAGTGTTGCCCATCTGGACGTGGTTAGGTGTGGAGATCCAGGGGGGGTTGGGTCTTTGGCCTGGCCCAAGATGAGGGGAGGGGAAGGGAGGGGAGGGGAGGGGAGGGGGAGACAGACACGGCCACATTCCTGACGTTGCCTCTGGAGACCCTATTCAACACAGATGCCTCCTGTCTCCTGGCAGAGCTCACTCCCTCAGCGGTGTGAAAGCAACACAAGACAGCGCATTCCACCGGGGAAGCACGAGTCTCGCTTTTGTTTCTACAGCGTCACTGGGAGCAGGAGATATGTGCCTTCAGGGAATACTACACACAAAAAAAAAACAACTTGTGTAAATGTGAAATGTTTAGGATTCCTGGATGCGGGCGAGGGGAGCACTCAGGAGCTAACGGGATTTCGGAGAGTGTAATCCGCCCTGACGCCCGGCTCCCCACGGGGGGGTTACCTCCTTGCGGGCCTTCTCGGTCTTTCGGATTTCCTGTCGCATGGCGTCGATTTTCTGCATGACCACCTCCATCTCCTCCTCCTTGTCGCGGAGCTGGCGGGAGAGCCGCTGCTTGTGGGAGCGCAGCTCGGCCATGCGCTCGTTCAGCTCGGAGAACTCCTGCATGGCCAGCTTGCGCTGCTGGTGCGCGTCCTTCAGCTCCTTGGTCTGGGACTTCAGCCGCTCCAGGGACTCCACCAGTTGCTGAGACAGAGGAGAGCCGATGTCAGGACAGACGAGACACACGCGCGCTAACGGAGACTGACACAGAAACACGCGTACAGCTTATAGGTAGAGTGACTCACATAGACCTACAGCTATACAGGGAAATGATGAGACAGGGTCCTACTGTGAAATAGACATCCATAAATAGGCAAGGACAGAGAATGACACAAAGATACACAAATTGACAGACACTGAACTAGGAAAGCATGTGAGCAGACAGGGTAATGTGTGTAAATGCCTATGAGCCCAGAACATACACACAAAATAATTTATAAACGCTATCAATTATTGACAATTCGCAGAGGAGAATGCCCACAAATGCAGCTTGCCCATAACGAAGCCTTATTCCCCAAACAGAGCCATTGCCCAGAATCTGCCTCATGTCTACATTTAGATAAACCAAGGCTTAAAGTGGATATTTAGGTCAAATAGCTTGAGTAATCTAATTACCTAAACATGTAATGTCTCTGTGGTGAATCCTTCTGCATTTCAGGCTAATGAAATGATGCCATGTATTTTTAATAAAGGGTCCCTTTTTCTCCCAGCAGAAATGATACACTCTAATGAGCCAGAGGGCAAGGACTCCCCCCCTCCTAAGTTAATATGAAAAGAGGAACAAATTCAAGCCAAACCAGGACTTTGTCTGATGGTATCTAGATATTTGGACAGCTGTCAATAAGGTATTCATACGATAATGAGTAAATACAATTGCATTCCACAGTGAGTGCCCAGGAGAATATCAGACAGACCCGACGAGGGTCTTCTTGTTCAGGGAGAAATGGACCTTAAAACAGTGGCTCTCTAAAATGCAATAAGTTCACAGGACTTATGAATGTTTAACACACCGCATATGTTAGTCATTTCAGCCGTGAATTCATCATTTTCAATGTTATTGGTTATTCTAACTTCAAACTAACCCACGTTTCTCTGGGGCAGTGCTGAGATTTACATGGGGATGATGTGGTGGGGTGATGATACCTTGTGGATCTCCTCCTTCTCCTGTCTAAGTGCTTTGACCTGCTTGTCGAGTGCCTTCAGTTTGGTGGAAGAGCTCTCATAGTCCTGCCGAAGAGTCACCGCCTCCTCTAGCTGGTGTTCTAGCCGGTCAGAGTCTGCGGGATTAAGATCGTGCATGAGTCTCTCCCAGATCAATCAAGAGGCTCTTTTCCATTACTGAAGCCGGCAAGCCAAGACTCTGAATGAACACCAAGGACACTTTACTATTCACTGTACATTACATTCAAATTTAGACATTTAGCAGACGCTCTTATCCAGAGTGACTCAGAAAATCCACCATAATACCTGTTAAGCCAAATCAGATGAATTATGCGCATTTCATATTTGATCTATCTCATGAAGAGCCTCGCAGGAGGAGGTGAGGATGCAGCCGATTGGCTCACCTGCCAGTTTCTTCTTTAGCCGCTCGATTTCCTCGTTCAGCTTCTTCATCTCCTTGTCCCTGCTGGCCGTTCCCACCCCCCGGCCTGAGCCATGGAGAGACTGCACCGCCTGGGTCGACTCTGGAGGTGTTGGGGGGGGGAGAGAAGGCAAGTTACACACATTATTACATTACTGGCATTTAGCAGACACTCTTATCCAGAGCGACTTACAATGTTATCCATTTATACAGCTGGATATTTTACTGAGGCTAACTTTACTAATGTAAAGTTACACACATCACGCAGCAGCATCCTGTGGTGCTTTGTGAAAAGGCTGAGCCTGTGCATTTGTGTTGTGATAATTAATTGAGGAGGGTAGTAAAAGCAGAGGCGGTTTCGGGATCCGGCACCTTGCAGCTTGCGGCTGAGCTCCAGCTTCTCCTGCTCCAGCCTCTTGATCCTGCGCTCGAAGGCCTCCACCTGCAGGCTGCTCTCCCCCTCCCTGGGCACCCCCCCCTCGGGGCCCACGCCGTCTGCCGCCTGCCGCAGGCAGCCGCGGTCCGACAGGCAGCTGTCCGTGGTGTACGTGAAGCCCACGAAGGGCAGGTGCTGCCCAGAGAAGCCCGTGTGGGACATTGGGGGCACGATGTCCTGGAGGACAGCACAGCTGGGGTCAGTCATGTGACCAGTTCAGCCCCCCCTGGGTTACAGAGACACAGCTCTCTGCTTCCTAATAAACATGACAACCCCCAAGTGTGCACAGTGGCCCAATTTAAACAAATACTGTCAGTGAGTAGTCAATGATGGGATCCCTAGAAAGCTAAACTTACTGGGCATCCCCTGGGGAGTCGCTGGTTTTTTTGTAAAACTGCTGTGGTGATGCGGGTCTTTCAAAAACAAAAGTATATTCAGCGTGTACCTGCTTACCAAAAACTATGACTATACAGAAAGCTGTAACTGAACTGGGTATTGGCTGCAGTGGAGTCACACACGCACCGGGTTTTTGAGCACGTCGTCGTCCACGTCGAAGTTGGAGGTGTCCGAGGGGGAGCTGACGTCGGGGATGTAGGGCGCCTCGGTGTTGCGGATGTTGTCCCAGTCGATGCCGCTGAAGAAGGGGTGCTTCTTGAAGTCCTCGATGCCGTTCTGGCCGAGCCGCCGCTCCCGGCTGCAGATCAGCCTCTGGATCAGGTCCTTGGCGTCCTCCGACACGTCCACGATGTGCGAGGGGAACTGGAACCGCTCCTGGGGATCGAAGCGGGGCATGAATGTGAAACTGAATATCCGACTCTCTGCTCCGTTTACAACAACGTCTTCAACACTGTATTCAAGTGTTTTTTCTACAGGGGCTCATTAAAACTTTTGGGGATATGAAGAACAGAGGATATGTTTCTGAAATATGAGGAAACTTTCGCAATTTATTTTTGAGATTTTCTTCCACTCTCTGTACCAAATGCTTTTGATCAAGCCCTAAACCCACTGGCTGTAAATAGGAGATTCAGATTCAAAGTCATTCTGTGCAGACACCGCACTGGTAATGGATACATTTTCATCTCATCTCAGTGACCAGATTTCAGTTATGCCAAGGATAATTCAAGATAAAGCCTACTGGCTGCTAACTGCCCTTGGCATCTGCTTGGCTCAGCTTATCAGCCTGTGTTCCTTTACCGGAGAGTTTGCAAGGCATAGTAACAGCATGTGCAGTTATTTCTCTGAGGATCACTGGCACAATAAAAAAAATAAATATTTATGTTTCCATCAAACAAACCTTGAGAGGCTTAGCATAGATACAAACATGGAAGGTATGTCTAGAGTGCAGAGCCCAAACCACAAAATAAACTGTGCTTAGTTTGCAGGGTTACACTTTCCACTACCTAACAGACGTCTGTGTAGGTATTTCCCTGCCTGCCACCCCAAATTAGTGCACGGCTTTGTGCAACAGGCCTGTGGTGTGTGACATTAAGATGAACACGAGCACCAGGTCTGCCGGAGACCTACTTCGTGGTTCATGATCTTGCCGTAGGTCTCCACCAGGGACTCTGCGTAGAAGGGTGTCTCCCCGTACAGCATCTCGTACATGCAGACGCCCAGCGACCACCAGTCGCACTCTGGCCCGTACTTCCCCATGCCGTCCTCCATGGCTTGCAGGATCTCGGGGGAGATGTAGTCCGGAGTGCCCACGGCGACCGACGACTGCACCTGCACGCAGGGAGAGAGGGCGTGAGACCACAAAGCCTCTCTCAGTGCTCAGCACACTGAGCTGAACAGCGCACGGAGGAAACATTTACATTCACATTTTTGTCACTCAGCAGATGCCCTTATACAGAGGGACATACAAGATGTAAGTACATTTAACATTACTTTCTACATTTCTGACACCCAGCAGATGCTCTTATCCAGAGTGACTCCCGAAGTCGAGCACCAAGAGACAAAACTAAACAACATATTCAACACTGACACCACCATCCACATAAGAAAATCTGAAGCCTAACATGGGGCCAAGACCACAAGTACACACCCTGCCCAACCCACAAGAGCAACACAGTGTAACAGATAGGACTGTGCCAAATATGAAATGACACACAGCCAGTTTTCTACATAATATATGAAAGATTCTAATTAAATGTACTAAAACATGTCCAAAGGTAATATCTTGAAAACATATAAAATAGGGATGAAATCTATTTATAGCCAAAGGAAGGCAAAAGAGAACATATTGAGAACTCCAGTGCTGCTTTATGAAAGTACTGCTGTGCATGATAACACAGGCGCGATGCACAGTCCCAGGTCTACTTGAGGATGCACTGGCCGTGAGCCCTTTCAGAGGAGATGGCGACCGGCTCGACACGCACGGCGGCGCTCTGATCAAAGCAATCAAACACCACTGATGCTTCCACCGCCCCACAGTCTTGTGTTATTACTGGCGTGTCCATCAAACTACCAGACTACAGTTTATCAGCGATCATAACGTTCACTTCACTGTAGACATCAAGTGTTTCCTCAATACATGGTAAATAACTAGCCTTGCGTCTGGACTTTGTTTTCTCTGAGGTGTAAGGTATGGCGAATGCAGCAAATCCTTCTGAGAAGGACAAGACCCCCCCAGGGGCAGTGGCCGAGTTAGCGAGCGGGCGTCTGATAATACTGTCGGGGAGAGACAGCTCTGAGAGTGATAACACAGGAGAGAGATGGGAGATGGGAAGGCTGAGGGCGAGGTGTAGCATACAGCCCAATCCCTGGGGCTTTTTCAGGTCTTTGATGTCTGCATGATATTCCTACCACAGATAATACCGTTCCCTTTCATACTGATGAGAATAATTAAATTACAAACAGACTGTCTCAAACACTATAAAAAATATCCAGTGCATTTTCATTAGACTGAGTCGAGGACACATCGCTTTGGATTAGCTCAACAAGCCATGATCACACGCCCTCATACTGCTAATCGACACTCGTAATGAAACAAAATTACCTGTGGCAGCATGAATTACATTAGTCCAATAGCCTCATGTCCACTCTCTCCCATCACTGCCCATGCAGGGGTCTGCCGTATGCAGCTCACACAGTGAGTCCTTTCAGTTTCCAGTCCTTACTGATAAGCATGTGAACCTGATGAAATTGAGGGGATTTTAAGATGGAAATGACCGTAACTTATAAGCTGGCGCCGTGTCCAGAGTGGACCGGCGCAGAGAGATGGCTGACGGCAGATTCGCTCGAGCGGTTCTTCCCGCGGTGACGTCCCGGACGCCGCTCCAGGGAGACGGCTGCTCCGATTACTCTTTTGGAAAGTCCCAGCGGGCAGGAAGTGCCTGTTTGTGCAGTCGAGGTGCTAAATCGGGGAGAGGTCGGAGCTGACAGAGTCCGGGCAACGGGCAGCGGTGTACCGAGTGCGGAGCGGCCCCGGTTGGGTCAGTGAGAACACAATGCCCAAACGCCCAAAACACTGTCTCAAAATCAGGCCTGAGCATAGATTTAACTTGCGTATCATCAAGGGGTCAGTCTCATCCTCAATGCTACCTACATGGATTCCACTTAGCCTCTGGATAAAAATAAGGAAATAAAGAGAGCTGTATGAAAGAAAGACAGCTGTATAATTTCTAATTATTTCTACCATCAGCGAGACAAAGGGTATCCTTTTATAGTGTGTGCAGAAAGATAATTCCCTTGAAATCAGGATCAGAACACTATCACATTCATGCCTCACTCATCTACACCCGACTGTTACAAATATATGTCAAGCAGTGGCTGGGAGATGTATCTGATGTGGGTTTCCAGTGTGTGCTAGAGCTTAGCACTTACTCAGTATCTTACTGACCTCTTGTAATACTTCTTGATAACTACTCTTAGCATAGTGATACACTTATTTGGAAGTCGCTCTGGGTAAGAGCATCTGCTAAATGACGTAACGTAATGTAAGAGCTGTCCGAGCTTTCATTTGTTGATTATCGTTATCAACGTTTGTCCCCGATTGAGGAAATTCTCTCTCATATATGGTGTGGTACGGATTTATTTAAATCATACTGACCAATGCATGATTGTGATGTGCCACAGTCACATGACCCTCTGTTGTGCACTACCTGCCATGTTGAATCAAGTGGGGATAGAATGAAAAAATGTACTATTTTCATGTTCTTATTTCTACCATGAGAACATAAGGCCATTAAAACATGACATGTAGTCTGACAGAGTGCTTGTGATCTGAGCACCTCTGATTTTCAACACATGCCACCCTAACCCCTTTGGTCTTAGTTTTCACTTATGTTAGTCTTTGAAGACTAACTTAAGAAATCTGTATCAGGATCAATGATCAGTGTGAACATAAACCCCTTGAGTCTGGCCCTCTGTGACTCCTGTCGGCCCTGCCCATGTCTCGCCTCAGACTGACTGACCAGTTCCAGCCTCTCTGAGGGGGAGATGGCCCTCTCCCAATCCATTCCTTCTCATCAGCCCCCGCGCTGACCCATGAACGCCTGCAGCAGGACAACTGGATTTTCAATTAGTCCTTTAATGACGTATGACTCTGACAGGGGAGTCAAGCTAACAAAAGACTCCTTCCCTGCAACAGAGAAGTAATTAATATAAATAACTAAATGCTTTCAACATGCAGAGTTTCCCTTTGATGGAAACATGGGAAATCTGAAATGTTCCTTGTGTTTGTGAAAGCAGAAGCTTATGCTTCCTAGTGCTCCTTAGAGATGAACTACCACTCCTTACAGATAATCTGTCTACTCAGTGACACTGTGGAGTACTTACTGTTCCATCCTCCATCATCTTCAAACAGGACCCAAAGTCTGCGAGGCGGATGTGGCCGTTCACGTCCAGCAAAACGTTGTCCGGTTTGATATCTCTGAAAAAACAGACGCCCATCACCAAATTAATACCTAATTGAAAAAGTAAAAGTACACGCTGCAGTTCCACTGCGGCCCATGGCAACAAACAAAGCAGTTATTTCGGAGAGCAGCTCTGACTAACTCCTCAACAGCTCTGTCACTTGCAGCAGTAACCTGCCAGGAACTGTTGTAAAAAAGAAAAGAGCGGGCCTGTCTGCCCCCCTCCCCTGGCCGCGATTAGCGCTGAGCGGGTCAGATTCCCCGCCGGCCGGGCCCGTGCGCAGCGCTGGGGGAACAGCTCGGCATTGTTGAGCGCTCCCGTCCTCACGCTCCCTGGCGGGTGGGCAGCTGGGAAGGGCACCGTGGCCGCCGGCCACACACAGGCCCTTGTGTTGAGCAGCGGCGGTGGCGGGGTGGAAACCAACACGCGGCGCGGCGCGCGTACGCTCCCGGGACAGAGACGTCGAGCAGGATAGCAGTAAACAGCGGGGCTTGTAACCAAAAGATTGCCAGTTTGATTTCCTGCTGGGGCACTGCTACTGTACCCTTGGGCAGGGTATCCAGAATTGCCTCAGTAAATATCCAGCTGTATAACTGGGTAAAACTGCAACCTATGTAAGTCACTCTGGATAAGAGCGCCTGCTAAATGACAATAATGTAATATAACGTCCCAAACCCATGTACAAACCTGGCTGTATCCTGGAGGAGCAATCTCTACTCACATAATTAAGTGTATCACAGGGACATGTCTGTGAATCTCTTTACAGAGGTAAACAAATGGTCCTGAGGAAGGGGTCTGTGTGACCTCAGCTGCTCTGCAGTCATACTGAGAACCCCCTACTGGTCCCTGTCTTTGTCTTCCAAACTGTGGTGGTTAGACTCCTCTGTCCTCTAGTGGCTCTCACCTGTGTACATAGTGCTGTTGATGAATAGAATGGATCGCCAGAACCATCTCCGCCACGTAGAACCTGGCCATGTCTTCCGGAAGCCTGTCTTCAAACTTGCTTAGCAATGTCAGCAGGTCCCCTCCAACATAGTAGTCCATAACCAAGTACTGCATTATGATGGGGAAAAAAGTAAATAAATGAATCTGCCTGCCTAAACCAATCCTCAAGTAAAAATACAGCACACCAAGTACAGACTCACAGGCAAATAAAATACCTGGAGAACAAAGTAGTTATTATGGTTTTAAATATGATTTGTAACTCTGATGAGATATAGCCCGAATGCACGAAGAACAAAACACAGTTGTGTTTTTACACCGCACTTGGCTGCGGTGATTGTGCCCTGAAGCAATGCATAAAATTGTAAGTTTTGCCAAGAATGATAATAGCAGATATCTCGAATGAGGGCTGCACACACTGATAAATTGTGTATGGCTTCAGTTAACTGTATTCATAATTTTTTGAACTGACCCTGCTCTTTGTGGATGTGTGTGTACGTGTGTGCCATGAGAAAAGCCGTCACACGGGCAGCAGGGCGTGAGAAGCTCGCAGTCTCTGTTTCTGTTGAATTAATACTTAATGAGTGGGTGGGATGCCCGGTCATGGGCCGAGTCCTCTTTGGTAGCTAAGGCAGAATAGAGAAAGCTCTATTATTAGGCACTGCTCCCCGCAGAAAATGGCCACAAACCAGCTAGGCATCACCAATGACCATAAACAGCAGCCGTCACGCAGCTCAGACCAGACAGGCTGGAAGGGCACAGAGAGATGCATCTTTACACCCCATCCCCTGGGAAGAGGAGTAGGCATTCTCACTGTGTTTCACTGTCAAAGCAACCGTGAATCTGCCACCCAGTAAACACTGGTCGATTGTGTTTTAGCGTGTCTTTTAACAGAAAACTTGAAGCGAGCGGAAAGAGATGAAAGGGCGCTAGCTGCCATTTATCACTCGGAGCAGGCCTTCCTGTCACTATGTGCCGGGAGGACTTGTCACGACAGAAACAAGTGGGGAAGTTTGCAGACAAATACAACAAGGCTGGTGAACAGCGAGAGGCAACAGCTGCATAATGGTGTATCTGGTGTAAAATGATTAATTCGCAGGATTGAGTGCAGCGAGTTATTCTATCCCCAGGTAGTTTTGTGGGCCTGTCAGTGTCACATGACCAAGGTGAAGGTCACAGGCCCCTGGATGATAAGGTGCCTTGATGTGTGCGTGGGCCCCGCTCTTACCAGATAGTTGTCATCCTGGAAGGCGTAGTGCAGCGTGGTGATCCACTGGCAGTCTCCGTTCACCAGGACATTCCTCTCCTCGCGGAAGCAGGCCGTCTGGCGGGCAACAACAGCAGGTCACTCATCGTGCACACAGCCCTGTCACTCCGTGTCTGTCACCTCCTGTCACGCATGGCCGGGCCTCCCCCGCTCCGCTCTGCCTACCTCTCACTCTCCCGTCTCGTCAGTCCGTCTAACCAACTCAGAGCCATCGCACCCCTGAACGGCTATTACCTCCAATCAAATCACACCGAGACACAGAGCTCGGCGGCTGGGAAAGTCATTCTCACCCCGTGTCGGGAAAACCACTGATGCACATGGAGAATACCTAGCGTTAACCGTATCAGACTTCTATTTTATGACATTTACTTACTGCTGACACCAAGGTGACTTACACAGACATACCAACTGAACATTTAGGTTCACATCAAATCACAAAAGTAAAACAGTAATACCAGTTTAGCAATGACAACCTGTAACCTTCTTTTCAAAAGCTCTAATTCAAACACGGCATTACACTACTGCCCTGATCATATCTATTCAGCTTGCGTTAATGAAGCCCTCTTTGATCTCCTATATGCGTGATGTATTACTGTATTAGCGATGTTGCGGCAAACGCATATGTATAGGAATACGGCTCTTGATCACTGTCATCCTCTGACTGATAGCATAAACGCTGGGACACTAATCTAACTTAAAAAGATAAAGGATGAAGAGATCTGAAACGCTGATGAAATGAGCCGCACGCAGGCGCACTGGGTCCCCCTCCACACTGTGCAAACAGCGACATTACAGGATTGAGGGATTAATGATCAACTTGTTGTTGACAAAAGGTCTCCTGACATGTAAGTGGTGGGGAGAAGGGAGCGCCCAAAGGCACTGTCAGACCTGACGGAGGGAAACTAGGTCAAGTTGGGGAAAATAAAATAAAGTCTCCCAGCCGCTCTGACACTCGGCTTCACCAGTGCACCGCAGCAACATCACAGTCTCAGGTCGTCACCAGGAAACGTGAATGTAAATATACACAAACGTTTGACAATTTAGGCATGCAAATACGCTACTTTAAACGTAATATTTCCATGTGGATCTCGAACATTATTTAGGGTTTTTTTTTGTTGTTGTTAATTGCCCCTGAATTTCTTTATAAATAATGATAAATAATGAAAACATGGATGTTTACATTAAATACAGTAAAATAATTATGCAAGAATTTACAGCAAAATAAGAACATAACCTAAACTCAGATTTATTCCCACAATATATAATATAGCCCTATGCTATAATCCCTGAACCAAATCAAATGAGTATTACAGGGACTGGTGCAGGCATCCACCACTGGCATTATGAAAGATGAGCAGAAAGAGGGAGGCAGAAGGAGAAATGAAACAGCCAAGGGGTCTGTTCTATTCTGCTTATCTGCCACTGGACTGGGAAAAGCAGCGAGGATTTCCAAACAAATCTCCATCCCTTACTTCAGCTCTCTTCAGCATCTCCCATTTGTTCAGGATTTTCATTGCGTATACTCGTTCGGTGTTTTTCATTTTCACCACGGCAACCTAAAAAAGGGAGAGAGAGAGAGAGAGAGAGAGAGAGAGAGAGCAAGAGAGAGAGGAGGGGGGAAGGTCACATGATGTACAAATGATCAGCGGCCTGCCATCTCTGGGCTTTAGATTAAAATGCAAAGGATTTGAGCCTCATTTTATTTTTATCCCAGCTTATTTCAACCACTTCCTCCTGCTTGTGTTTTCTCAATGAGTGTTTTCACTCAGGCAAAGATCATAGAGTTATAGACCATAGAGTTAACCAGGACAACAGCATTCAGGGAACTGCAGTATAACAGCCATTCAGCATGCAAAAAGGGACAGTAAAACCATGGCACGCTAAATTATCAGAATCACATGGACAATAACAATAACAGAATAACAGCAATATAGTAGTAAATGCCAGTGGTTGTAAAAGCAACTAACTGTGGTTTTGTAAAAGACCAGGCACTGTGAAGTAGATGGAACTGTGACAGAAACATAAAGGGTAGGAGACAGTTAAAGTGCAGTGCACGCAGAAGGAGCGGCAGATCCTCCCACATCAGCCAGCTGCAGTGCATACTGTGTCTCTCTGCCAGCCCCGGCCCCTCACACAGAGCACGCATCCATGGGAAGGGGCAGGCATGTCCTGGGCATGCACATACCAACGCACCCCGGGACAACAGCCAGCAGCCATACCACCCTGCAGCTTCACCCTGCCTGCTGGCTCAGTCTGAGCAGGGCTGCGCTCTGTTAGCACCTGGGAGGGAGACCTGGATGGGGAAAGTAGGTTGCTGCTGGATGTTGTGCAGGGTGGAGGGGCAGTAAGGGGGCAATCTTCTTTCTACACCAAACATGGGACCACTGGCATAGCAGACACAGACAAGAGGAGGCCCTGACTCAGTTTATCACCAAGAGGTGGCTGACAGAATTCAGTCGGTGCTGTGCCTCTGCCCGTATATTCTAAGGCTGGTTGGCTCTTCAAAACTAACACTAAGCCCTCCACAGTCCAGTGCTTGCTCACCATATCAAACACACTTAATACTGTTGCCACTACCCAAGAGCAGCAGGGGCTCCCATCAAAAGTGGAGCACAAGACAGCAGGCCCTGCTGCCCCAGCAGACTCAGGGAATAAATGCGCCCTGACCACCTCACCGTACAGCCCAGTGAACCCAAAATCCAAAAATATGACTCCGGCTCCATGAATACAAATAAGGGCAGGAGCCGGAGGAGCCACCGCTGGGCGGATTCGTCACAGGGCATGATTCTCAGGAAGCCACGCCGCTCCGGCCGGGTCACCTGATCTCCGCGTTCGCAGCGTGGCCGTGGGCCCGGGTGACTAAGTGGCTTTTGTCATCTTCATGACTCTGGAAGCGCCGGAGGCGGCCCGTGCGGGACGAGAGAGCGTTTCTGGTGAGGCGCTGAGAGGACCCGCGGCGCAGCGAGGAATTCTCATCAGAGGGGGACGGGCGTGCATGAACTGCCCACTGTGTGGGGTCCCTTCAGGGAGCAGAAGAAAGCCCCTGAAAACAACAGCCCAACATGAGAAACAAGACCCTGACCCAGCAAGATCCCGCTTTCTCCACTGTCCACTTCTCTTAGCTTTGCCTTGTAAAGCAACACACAGTTACACAATGCCTCTACACGAGTATAGCCCGGTTTTGCCCTGAGAGTGAGGTCTGCTTCAGTGATAAAGTAAATGACTCACATCAGCACTCACCCACACTCTTTCAAATGGTCGCAACAAATCAGCTTTTCTCACAATGAAATCATATTAATATCCACGGCTGAGCACAGCTCCCTCAATCAGTCTGAGTGCATTAGGTCACTGCGGCAGGACAATTCATCTCTGACATCTCTGAACCTCAAGGCTTCATCAGTCATTCCCTTACTCACAGCCTGAGAGAGGTGTCAGCAATACTCTTTCTCTTTTATATTTACCACTATTACTGAAGGACAGTTCATCTACACATGGCAATTTCACGCTGCACCTTTCAGGCTGACAGTACAGACTTACCAAGTCTCATGAACGTCATTTCCGCCAGCCAGCCTTCAGCTATAAGCTCATTTGTAACAGTAAACTGCTGGCCAGTGTGTTCGCTAAGCCCAGATCAGATAGTAGGTTTGCCCAGAGCCCAGACAAGACAAGCTGCAGCAGGCATGTTTAGCTGTAGTGTTTTGCAGAGGATAGAGAGGGTCTTTAAGAAGGCTCATTCAAAACCAGGCAGCATGGGCTCATTCACACAGCATCAATAGCTCAAGCCTGAATGTGAAAACATTGCCCCTGGTGTTCTGTGCCTGACGTGCATATAATCATAATCATTCAACAATGACTAAATTTTTACTTCCTTGCTGCATATATTTGAAAATAACCAAAATCATCCATCAAAACATTTTCATTAGGAATTTCTTCCAAAATCACAAGCTCACTTCATTTCATTTCATCAATTTCAGTTTCAAGCTCACTTCATTTCATTGTAAACATTCAGTATTTAAATATAAGTATATAAACAGAGAGATATAGGCAGCACCAACAAAAGATGTACCACAAAGAAAACTTCACACAAAGACTCTCAGTGCAAACAGCCATACTTCATATCAGAACAGCACAATAACAGCTAAGGTGGCCACTGGAAAACTGGCTTTTAACTCACACATGTTACGCAATCAAACATATACACACACGCAGGCGCACACACACTCACACGCACGTCCATAAACCCCTCTACACATGCCACCTTCGCAGTACCTCACCGCTGCAGATAAGTGACCTCATTATAAAAACAAACGGAACACACTCTGCCGTGAATCACTTTCTCTGTCTCTTTTTCCTCCCTTCCTTTTTTAGACACAAATTTAGGCAGAGTGTCAGCCTGTCCTAATTCTCAGCCCAGAGCCCCAGACCCAGTCAGGAGGTCCATCGGAGGCCTCCTAATTAAACAGGGGACACTGCTCGTGCCTTCCTGCTGTACACGCTTTAACGCGGTGTCAGACAGCAGATGAACTGAAAAGCTCAGCAAAAACACTGCATGCGTGTAACGTGACTGCAGCATTCAAATTAGCAACACGCAATGTGTTTCTCAAAATTGAAAAGAACTTTTGAGGAACATGAGCAAAGGACATAAAAGCAGTAAGAATTATGACTGAAAGAACACCTAAGCACTGAATTTCAGAATGACTCTTTCTCTCTCAGTTAGAAACATACATTGTTGTGCAACAAAGCACAATAGAGTGCAATTCTCTTCTACATATCAAGCTGTTACAACAGAATCAGATCAGTGCATAACATTTGTGATCAACACCATGGACAGAGAAAGCCAATGTTGGTGTAACACATGAAAGCAAGCACTCTCGTGGTTACATCTGCATATTCGCAACACAATTCAGTAGGCGAGGAACATGACGGAGAGGACACTGCTGATCAAAGGTAAGAGACAAGTGATAAATTAAGCTTTTTTTGGTTGTAAGGGAAAGGACAGAAGGAAGTACTGCAGCGCTGTTGATTCTGCACAATGTCAGGATGTGGCTCTTGGCGGTGGAGTGGCGAGCCGGGCCCGGGCCCGGGCCTGGGCCCTCTTCAGCAGCAGCGGCAGCACTCAGGGGGGCAGTAAGGAAGGCCAGCTCTCAGGGGCTGCCGGGCTTACTGGGCCTGGGGGACACTGACACCTCGCTGAATCAATCACCTCCATCTGCAGAGGGAGCCCTGCACCGAGAGCGTCACCATGACAAACAGGCAAAATCAGCCAAACTCCTGTTTGGTTAAGGCCCCGAGCCTTAACTGAGACAGTTTTTCCACAAGGTTTTAGTGTTTGATGTGCCTGGCTTAACAGGTCTGCAGCTCTACAGAGGAGCAGTAATCAGAAAAATCCCCCCTGCTCTCCTCCATCTCTGCTCGACGTCCTCCTCAAACAGGGATTTCAACGTCTAGATGGCATCAGTCACAAACAGGAAATGCTGGCTGAACTGGGATCTGGGGTATTTAGCCTGTGACAGAGAGACACAGGAAACTGCCCAAGAGGGAACTGCCTGAGCACACACATTTTCTCCTGAATCTGATGGGCCGGACCAAAGGAAACCACAATCAGAAAAAAAAGACTATTTATAATGGTTCTCCAGTAAGTGATCATGTTCTATGAAGAAACACATTTTCACTGGAAACAGACAACCTCAAATGGAATGCTTTGGGAAAATTTTTATAGAGCACCCTAAAATGCCTGAAATGTCTATGTCTCTTATGTAGGCAGGAAAAAACATGTGCCTAGGTTGCACAAGATCAGCTATTTTCCAAATAAAGGGTACAAAACATCAATCTAAAGCTAGGTGAATGAGAAGACTGGTCAAATAATGGTTAATACAGCTCTCTCTGGGAAGCATGCAAATTGCACGTCCATTTTTTTTATTAGCCAAATCTCAGAATAACATCCAAACCGCACAATGAGCAGGACTTAAAAATAACTTTCCTCTTAATTGTGAGAGTGTCGTTTTATCTGTTGGCTAAAGAAATGTTGGATGGGGGCTTGCTTCTCCCGTGTGTGACAAGGCGCATTATCTGTGGAGGGAAATCCAATTTTATCATTTCCCTCTCACAGACAATATCCTTTTCCTGCACCTCTCCTGGAAGCGGTGCCGTCCGCGCCCTCCCCACACACCCCTTGCTGTCCTTGTCCGTAGTCAGAAGGAGTCACAGCACAGGAGGCACAGCTCTGGAGGGGCTGATGCACTGCCTCGGACTTCCACAACAGGTGAGCTACCAGCCAGCACAAAAACATGGAAAATTGTAACCAACAAAGTATAAAGAAGCCTTGGATTCTATGGTAACAGGCACTCAGGAAACAGTATATACAATGGCCCTCAGTGAGTCATGATTTACTACATGCACACACACACAGACACACACACACACAGAAAGCAGCAGGAGTGTTGCTTTAAACCACGCATTAAAAGCTTGCTGTCTGCCTCCCTTTAGGCCTTCCTGCAGCAGACAGCAGCTCTGTGGTATTACAACACTAATCCTGCAGGCCCACACCCTGATCCTCCCTCTTTCTGAGGGCTCCAGTCAGCAGCGCGGCTCCACCTGCGCATATGGACACCACACCTATCCCTCACCCTGTCAGCTCTGACGGAGCCTCAGTGCCCCGCAGCACACGACCCTCACCTATCCAGTCCTGGAGGACAACACCCTGCCCAGTTCAACAACAGGCTAAACCTCTGACTCCCAGCAGCCTGGAATAGTCTCAAATGAAAGGCAGGGTGCTTTAGTCTCAGTCAACTGACAAGCTCATTCTGAGGTGCCAGTGCAGTGAAATAATTAACTTCACAAGCTTAATAAACTGACAAGCACTAATTACAAATTCAGTGACATTTCAATTATTTCAGTGTTGACTTTTCACCAGGAAACACAGAAGCCAATAGGTAATTGGAAATCCTATTTTAAAAACACAAAGAGACACATCAAGCAAAAAGTGTGACGCTAAAGGTATCATGCTTAAGAACGAATTGCCTTTTTTGAACAAATCTTCAGTACAGATGGCTGTGGATCTCTGACAATACATGTAAAAGCATCTCACAGCAACATCTGAGACAAGGAGTTTCAACAGTCCAGCCTTTTCTGTCCATGCTACAGACGAGCCATGAGGGGACTTTTGCAAGACATTCCATAGAAAAGTACAATCCCCAACTCTAAGACCTGACAGAGAGGCCTGAGAGTGAAGGATGAAGAATGAGGCACCATGACAAGATATGATAAGCCCTTGAAGGACAGAAAAAAGAGACGGAGGAAGAGGGGGTTGGAGGGGAATCCGGTCATCTCACTTTGCTTTGTGTATTTTCTTTCAGTTAAATTCATTATGATTAAACAAACTTTTCAGAATGCAACATACAATTCATTACACCGGAAACTAGAAGTGAGTTTCAAGACAGTTCGGTCAGCAATGTATATACACTGCTGCTGAACAGAGCAGACAAACTACAGTTAAGGTCCAGTGTAAATCAGGATCTTGAAATGCTAACTGTGGAGCTGAAAAAAGATGAGATATGAATCCGTAACATACTATAATACTTCTTTTCCAGGAGAATTACACAATTTATGAATGATATAGGTGAAGACAATGCACCATTAATTTACAATAAAGCTTGTATATATTACTGTTTATAAAAACAGTGGCATGTTTCATTTCTTTCTATGGGATTCTCTTCTGTAGAGTCCTGATTATTAAATGCAGTGATTATACTGTATTATAAAATAAGTGATCTTGACAAAAAAAAAAACACTGTCAAATGAAACACAATGGAAACCTCCCTGTGATGTCAGGCGAACATTCCGGAATCAGTTCAGACACCGTGGACATGGCTGGGTGTGGCCAGTGTGGAAAAAGACCAGGTAAAGGCTGGGCTTGAGTCTTAGCACATTGAGCCTGAGCTCACACTGAATTCCGGGGTGTGAAGCAACCAGCGAGGGCCCTAGAGAGGCGCCGGTCACGCCAACACCCAAAACAGTCTGCTTGCGGTTACACAGCAAACAGACAGGAACTGGTGCTGCAGCTTTCTGGTAGTGACACGGGTAACGTTGTCAACGGCCATGGTGTCTGGGCAGAGAAGGGTGACACGTGTGAAAGGAGAGTAACGCTCTGGGTTATCTTACCTCTCCGAAGGCCCCCCGGCCGATCACCTTGAGCATCTCAAAGTCATCTCTGTGCAGGCGCATCTCCTTCAGCGTGGTGGTGAACGGCTTCACTGTACAAAGAGAAGGAAGAGAGAGAGATGACTTAGCCTCTGTCTGCATACAGGATGCAGCATTAAGGACATGGACTAGGCTATCCGCAGTACCTTGTGTTTACTGCACAGATCTATTTTGGGTCAGAAGGCCTACTGGTGCAGAGAGGAAAAGGCAGGTGACATGAGAACTGCCTGTGATACAACAAATTCTTGCCCTTCCAGAAATTATGAACCTTATCAGTTTTAACATAATGTAAGAATATTATCTATGGCTCTGTCACAGTTATAGGTAGAATTGTTTATGGAAGTTTCAGCTGTGCATTACGATATACCTGTATGTTACACACATTTACTGGTGGTTCCTCCCCTGCCCCTCCCTCCACCTTTATGATACCTTGATACCACATTGTACAGTGCAACCCACATGTTAAGGATTCCCCTCAAATGAAAAGAAAACACACAAAAGGGGAAGACCAATGAGAGGGCAACTGCACCCGCTGGCTGAGCTCAGGTTACAGCGGCTCCTGTATCTCAGCACATAATGTATAAACAGTGTTCAGCCATCCCCGTATCGCAGATATCATCCAGCCCCGGGCTCAGGTGAGAGGCCTGTGGGCGCACTGCAGGGGGGCTGGCAGCCGCCCAGCAAGCAGCCGGTCTGCAAGCAGAGCCACACGCTTTACCATATGAGGGCATGCAGGCCATGCAGGCGGTGCGCTGCACAGGGCGTTTATCATTCACGAGCTTTACTTTAAACATTTACTCACACACACACACACACACACACACACACACACACACACACACACGCACACGCACACGCACACACACACACACGTACACACGGCACACACACACACGCACACACACAAAATAAAACACTGTGCCCCTCCATTCCACCATCATCCAAAAAAAATAATAGTTGGTTCTAAGTAAGAACCACTCTGAGTAAATTGTAGATTCTGGGTATTAGCGGTTATATCTCACCCAGACCCTACACAATTCCACATTTAGATTATACTAATGCACTACTCTGCAGTGCCTCCACTAACAGACACAGGACTGCAGTGGTGCCTGGACCTGCACAATTGGCCGGGGCTACTCTCTACAAACTGCAAACACTCTGCAAACAGACTTTTCCAAAAACAAGCTACATTACCATACAAACTTCTACCCTCTTTGAGAAAGGACCTGCGGTTTTTCCACTGAGTGCTGATAGTCAGTGATGATCAGTGCACTGCACCTCAGACCAGCCTGAGTAAAACAGACCGTTTGAAGCCAAACTGGCCTGTAAAGTGAGGAAGAGCAGAGATGTGTTGGACAGGGACCACACACGGATAACACAAACACAGCAGTAAAACCCCTGCCCCCCCAACCCCCAAACAGGGCCCCCGCCCAGCCCCACCGCCCTCCTGTGAGCCCTCCCTGAGGAGCGGGGCCACGCCCAGCGCAACTGCTTCCTGAAGAGCGGCGCTGGCACGACAGAGCTCTGCCCCTACGTCCACTTCTCACCGCTTCCCACACACTAACACAGAGCAGTGCATGACAGGGAGCCAGGCTGTGTCTCACAGCAGGAGGAGTAAAGCACACAGCCGTGAGCGCTCCGGACTGCAGGCTACAGCCTGATATTGCTGTACTCAGCGGGGATCACGCTGTTGTGTTTTTGAGAGATTCCTTCGCTTGATTTGCCTTTCACAAAAACGCCAGCTTTCGGAACGTAATAACAGGCTTCAGAATATTGAAGGTATCATGGACGATGAAGTCAGAGAGGATCTGGGTGCCCAGATTAACCTGTAACAGCACTGAGGGGGCGTGGGGAGTTCAGCTCGCCTCGGACTGTGACCTGAACACACGGGCCTGCTACAGGACGTGCTGCCTCTTCAGATAAAACAGTGTTCAGGTTACACAGTGACAGGCCTCAGTCAGCACACTGTCCCAGGAGTGCAAGTGGGGTTATCTGTAGGACAAAGGATCAATGGGAGGGGGGTGCGTGGAAAGGTCAGAGGTCATCCTGTAGATTCGGGACATCCACCTTCTTGTTTCTACCCCAGCTTGGGATGTATCAGAGGGGAACTGCTGCCAGTGGCTCTCTAAAGAATTAGGGATGGGGAGGGAAACTGGCGCAAGTACATATGAAGACAGCAACAGCTCCACAGTTTCCACAGTCAATCTAAGTGGGGTGTTGGAAAACACAAACTCACTGCACTATTTCAAACTTTAGGCATTTAAGCCAAGTAGACATGCTTCATTATTCAAGCAAGTTCCGTGAAAACATAGAGACCCCTGGAGTCTGCCCTTGACATTCAAAGGTTTTCAAAATGTCTCATCTGCTTACCACTGCCAAACTCTGTCTTCCCACTCACAAGTTCTTATTTACATTCTATATTAATACGTGCTAAATTCAGAGCACCAGCTGTTGCCCTGTCTGTTGTTCAAAAATGAGTTCTCCAAGCATTCACCTGATGCATGTTAAATAAAAGAAGAGCTGTGAAGTACTCAAAGCAAAGAAACCTTGCTCTTGCAAATCTTCTGATTCAAAAGAAGATTCAAGAGAAGGAAAATACCACAACCACCCAAGACAAGGTATTCCAAAAAATGTATGATTCTGACAAATAATTCCTGCCACCATGTATGCCCACTTCAAACGGCGGTGACCCAACCCTCTCGCCCCTACTCTTTCAAGCTGCGAAAAACGCAATGATTCTGGACCGACGGCGTCTTGGAAAAACACCAATCGCGGCGACGGTCTCCGAGAACGTCTCCAAGTCCCAGAGCCACTGGCCCAAAAGCAGAGACCTACATCTCCGCCTGCAGACCGCAGCAGAACCTCCCCGCTGCTTTAACAAGCTGCGGCTTTTTCGTTTTACATCCAGGCTGCGAATTCACCGGGCGTCTGGCACCGGATGAGAACGCGGCGAAACGCGCTGGCAGACACCCAAGCGGCACGAACACGCAGCGGCCTCCAGTGAACGGGGGAAGAGACCGCCGCTGACATTAACAGGAAAAACCTGCTATACGCAAAAATAAACCCCAGTCAGAGAATAACAAACAAAACGAACGCGAACACAAGGAATAAATGCTTTCGTGCCACAACAATGCGGCTGCTGCCGAGCTCGTCTCGCAATTGATTTATCCTCAGAAGGAATACTCCTTTCCAAACATGAACCCAAAACCGGTCCACTCCAGCAGCTCTCTTTGTGCATTTCCACTTCACAGAAACAGCCAATTTGGCATTTTCCACTTTCAAGTGACTTTTTTCTTTGTTGTTGTTTCTCTGCTTTCTGGTTTGACAGTGTTATGACAAATTAAAATACCTGTCTGTGAGATAAAACAATTGTTCAAATGGTATTTGGGGTGAATCAGAAACAATGCATCAGCCACATAGACAAAATGTGTCAGGATCATTCAAGACATCTTAAACACTTCACCTGTGTACACATTTTGTTTCCAGAAAATATAAGTTTCCAAATGATATTAAACACATAATAAATAGAAACTGTGACCTACTGAAAATTTTTCAGAGCCCTGTGTCCTTTAATATAAAGGAGACTTTATGTGACAAATCAGACATTTACAGTTTACAGATGTTTTACAAAAAATATTGCTACAAGTTTCTGTATAGCACCACATCAAATCATTTAATTGTCTGAGTACTAATTCATCATTTGTTAATTTCCTTTGCTCATCAAAGGCTTGCACTATTAAAGTTTCAGAGAATTAAAATAACAGGGAGAGGGAGAGGGAGAGGAGTAAACAAGTAAACGTGTCGATTGTTCTGTAATGTGTCTCCTGTAATCCTTCTCCTCTTTGTTCTTGCTGTTTTAAATTAGTCACGAGTGTGAACACAGTGCTGTTCCAAGCGAAGGCTCTTGACAGATATCTGTAGTAGTTGCAGCAGTAGTTCTGCATCACAGAGAATATTCAGCACCCGGCTCCACTGAGGGTTTCCAGTAGGCTGCAGATTTTGGCTTATGTCTGCATGGTTTGTTGGGGGATTAGCGGTTCCTCACACCCCCGGAGAGGAAGAGAGCAGGGCAGGGGGGGAAATGAGTGGGCTCACATTTGCACCTTGAAATCCAATGGAAGAGCAATTATGCAAAAATCCACATAAGAATGTCAAACTGATCATTCTGATGCAGATGGAAATGCAGCAAATCATTCAAAAATGCCATTTGAATTTTGGCCTCTGCATGCTCGGCTTGCAGTCTTTTCCCTCAAAAGTATAAAATGAGATTTCACACCCTGGTGTTCATAATCCAGCGATATTAACAGATTTTAATATGTGAACACAACATAGATGAGGTAATCCTGGTAATCAGTCCACACTCTGGCCTTTCCAGCCAGCATTCTCTCCCAGCTCTGAAGTAACAGAGAAACTTACAGTTTTGACTAACAAAAGGTACATTTTTCCACAGATACACTCTCAGTTTCAGATAAGAAAAGGTACACTTTCAAGGAATGACAACATCATGACTGTACTCATTTTCAAGAATGAACAACATGTAAGCTCCTTAAATCACCCTGGATAACACGTCTTTTAGACAAATAACTATAAATGTAATTATGTGCTTTCATCTAATCCAGAGTGAACTACCTGGCAATCCCAGTTATTCAACAGAATGGAGGGTCAGCTAAAATGCACCAGCCAGATACCAACAAGAATCACAGCCACACATTACCCCAAGTCCTTGTACTGCCAGTGTTTTTTGTGCACTTGAGAATGTGACAAAGTTCTTTACTGGGTTTTAAGCAGAAATGACAGCCAGCAAAAATAGGCCATCACCTTATATTCTACAGCCTTAGCCCCTGCCAGCCACACTGAGCACTCTACTGAAGCTGCCTTACTCTGCATTCCAAAGGTAAACCAGACAGAGGGAGAGGCTCCCTTTCGTATTACAACAGTATTACGGCACTTCATGATCATCTTATAATTACCTTTAAACACAGTTTTATGAAAGCTTTTAAGGAGAGAGCATTCTCATATGCCATTCATGTTGTGCCCTTCTCCTTCCTGACGATCACATTGTTGGGAAAAAGAGAAGTGAGAAATTTGGCATCACGCTGGTAAAATGCCATCCATATGCTTTGCTTGAGACACACGATGATGCTTCCATTTTGAACTGCAGTTCCCAGCATGCAAAGACACCTCTCAGGATGGTGCAATTCCCACATGCTGTCACCTTGCTAGTAATATTGCTAGCGTTTGTGTGCTCTTTTTCATGAAAACAGGCACACGCACAGTGCTAAATGATGAGGACCAAAACTACCTCATAGCGCAAACAAATATACATTTTGAATAGCACAAACATATTCCAGAGTGCATTGGCAAATATTTTGACAATTAACTTTCTTGAGACATAAAACCTATTTTAACAATAATGCATACATATGAAAGTGCAATCACAGGAGTGTATTCCACAGTCACCTCTTTTTGGGATCAATTTATTGATGGATCTCAAAACTCACCCCCTACCATGAGAAAAATGGACTGCAGTACTTCCTGCTCAGAATGTTTTTACTCCAGGAGAGGGACAAAATTTGAATGCATAAAATTCACTCCAGTTCCAAGTTAACCCAAAATAATTCGTATTTTAACAACGTACATTAACATGACATACCTGGAACCGTTAAAACATTTTAAAGTGTTTTGTTCTCCTGTCTTAATCACTTTCAGTGTCATTGTGTAGACTTGTATTCTAAAGGCTGAATTCCATTTAACCATGTTTTTATTCAGTGCAGTGCCTAATCCTACAAATGTAAGAAATTGGAGAGAGATGAACTGTGACAAGAGTTCTCTCCGACATATACTCATTTCAGCACCAATCAGCATGAAAGATGGGCTGCCACCGGTGATTTTAATAATCCAATTTAACGTTCACGTCTCTCGCTGTGGTCCCAGTATGCAGAAGAGGTGAGAAGAACTCCAGTGGCTGTCCTAGTTTCAGCACGAACATCGGGCAGGACCAAGACGCACGACTGCGGGCCTGCTCCGGCTGCCAGCACTCACTGAGGGCCAGTGGGTAAACAATGGAAAACCGGTCCCAGGGGTACAGACATCGGCCCTGACTGATGCACCCTTACAGGTGCATATTTCACTCCTGTCACTGCGCTCTAATCCTGAGGACAGCCCGGACGGTCCCGGTAGACGCCTGCTATTTTTAGCCTAATCATTTTCATACAATACGCCTGTCAGATGATCTTTTTGGGCTCATATTACTGTCCCGAAATAGCAGGACCCATCAGCATTACTCTTTAATGCCTGCTCTTTTATTCCCTGTTTTAGCGGATGACGGCTACGGCGGAGCTTCACACTGAGGCCTGGTCCCATCTTTCCAGTGAACCCAGGGCAGCTGGCACCGCTACCAGCCTGCAGACTGCCCATCTGCACAGCTGATGCCTTCCTCCAGCGAATCAGATGGCATGCTGTGATTAAAGGCATAGCAGCACCACTTCTCTTGAGGTGATCCCCCCAACCCTCTGTGGATACAGAGTGCACACTATGACTTTACACTGTTTCCAAATCTTATTGTCTCCCTCACATGACATCTTACCTAGTTCTCTTAACAGCATAAGTTATTCTGTCCTCTCCTCTCTAATGAAGCGCTTGCAGAGACACTGATGAAATGTTAACTATCCAGCAGAACATGTAGAGCTAATGACTCCGAGAACTGAAAGAATCCTGCTGTTTTTAATCAACGATCACATATGGTGTGGATCACCACCGTTTTTTTTCATAGTGTTAAACCAATGGATCATGTCATTCTTCACATTGCTCAGTGTGCAGCTAAACTCTTAAATGCCTTCAAACTCTCCAGTCTGGCATTTTGCATTGCTTATACACCGAGATGCACTTTTACACTGAGGGGGTACAGCACACACAGATCCTTCTGCTCTCATTCCACCTCATATTAAGTGTAATATGGAAAGTAAACCAGACTGCAAAGACTGCAAACTGAAAACTACACCCCCCTGAATCAGTCGATAAAAGTACAAAAACACAGAGCAGCTGTGTCTCTGTTCCCTTAAATGAACCCCGTGACAGACGGTTGCAGCACCCAAGGTGACCACAGGAGAACAGGGCTCGCTGTTTCCAGCTACAGCCATAAATGTGACGCTTCCTGTTAAAAACACACTGTCCAAACTAAAACTCATTCATAACTGCAACTGGATGAGTCATAACTGCTACTGTAGACAAGAGAGGAGCCTTGTTGTCATGTGCTCGCAGGGGTTAAGGCCAGCGCAGTCCGCCTTACGACACTAACACTGCCGCCACTGTTCTTCCGTTTCATTGGGTCAATGGTTCAGAATACTCCAGTGAGAGAACATTATCGGGTGCATTAAACCAGAATAATATTTTCGCATACAGTCAAGAACTTAAGCTCTTCTTACTTCAGGTTTGACAGGCAGTTGAAAGAGGAATACGAATAACAATATAAATCAGCCCTCCTCACATATCTGTAATTGACCCCTGTGGTTATGGGCAACAGACAGACAAGCACAGCCCTGCCGGCACTGCTGCTATCCAACAGTGGAAGAAAATACGCCTCTTCATTACAGTGCAGGCGATCATGAGCAACCTTTTACAGAACTTTCTGATCCAATAAAGAAATCACTAGCTAGAGGCATCAAGTGCTTTTTCACCAAGAGATTAGCAATGATAGATGACCGTTTGAAGCTAATGCAATTGGAGATCCCTCTGGTCAGACTTAGCAGCCTCTGTGTGCTGTGGATGGATGAACACAGAGCTGGAAACAACAATACGCAACTGTTTAACTAGGTACTGTTACGTTGGGGATGTGCTGTTCCACTACTTCACCCTACAGACTTTGAAATCACCAGCTGTACATAAGGCTTGTCTCACCATGATGTGTAGGCCCTAGCAAATGCACCACAAATACACACTCATGCAAACAATACCACACCTCTTCAGACTCTACCTGGACTGATACTCTCTGCCTCTTTGACCTTGTAACTTTGACATTGAGAATCTGACTCCTGTCTTGTACTTGTTCCTCACTTACCAAGGTGGTATAGCGGTACTCTATTTTTCCTGTAATTGTATTTGAGATGCAATCCTAGTTCAGATTAGTTGGCTCGCGTCACTGACCTTGCGCTCAGCTTCAGCACTATTTGCATTGTATGACCTGTACACATCTTGCTCTTGTGCCTGTTGTTTGCTCACTATTTGAACTTTTGTACGTCGCTTTGGATAAAAGCGTCTGCCAAAAGAATACATGTAAATGTAAATGTAAATGTAAATACTATTATCCACACTACAAGTCCCACAGTGCACCAGGTGAGGAAACACTAAATGGAGGGTGGGTGCATCTGCCTTGACAGCATCTGGGCAACTCATCAGCGCCCGCACAAGGTGTAGGGTGCAAAAAGTGTAGCGTCAAGGGAACTCTGGATGACAAAACCCTAAACTGACAAAACAAGTGCCATCTGAGCCACTCTGGTAGCCCACATTGCCCACAACACCTCTGGAAGCCATATCTAGGCTACAATATAGAATGTACAATATAGAATGTACAACAAGAGTTTACGCTTCATTATTGATGATACAGTCAGCTATATAAACAATTCCATAGCTATGCTTAGTTGACTGATATAAATGATATTGCACTGATATAACTGATTAGCTAAAAGCTCACTGAAGATGTACAGTCATGAGCTTCTTTTCTGCCTGGCTGCTATGGCTGCCGCCCTAGGCATGTAAGGCCAGCTGAATAAGGCAGGCCTGGTGCATAGTTGGTAAGCAAGGCAACCTCTAGCTTATTGAGTAGCTGTTTGTGCATGTTTTTTTGTTTGTTCTCTGTGGTCTGCCTTCCACAAGTGCAAGCCTGTCACAAGAGAGATGCTAAAGGTCACGCTCGTGCAAATATCTGCTGCATGTTTATGGAGATGGCAAGAGAGAAACTGAAAAAAAAACAACACAAGACCAGGCATTCCAAAACAAGTACCTGGAGGTTACAGAAGCAGAGAAACCATTAGCATTCCCGGCATATCCGTCTGATTGGCTGGGCATCAGGTTTCCTGCTGAGCATGCAGAGGAATGCTGCAGGAATGAGTGACTGGCTGTTCCGAAGCACTGGGGTGGGGGGGAGGGGTCTGAGCGGGGCAACGGGGGGAGCTCAAGCAGGGAAACTACAGGGCCTCTCATTTAAATGCTGTAACACAGCTGTAACTTCAGGTGCTCTGACCTCTGCAGGCACAATCCCTCCAGATGACAACCTTAAAGATACGCACTGTGCTAACCACTTTTACTTAAGATTAGGACAACATAAGGTCATAAACTGAAGAGGACTTTACTTTCCCAGCCCAACTATACAAAGCTGCACAGAAAGTGGAAGTCAGTAGAGATGCTGAAACTTTATTTGAGGTTGACTCAATTTCCTGGTAAGTAGGAGCTAACCAGTAGTAAACTAGATAATGAACATCAATGATTATCTTTCAAATAATCTTTCAACAAATTGTACATTAAGTTTCAGTATCCAACTGAAATGAAGAATATTTAATTCCGCTAGCTTGTAAACAAAGTCCTGAACAGCCTACTTAAGCTGATTATGATAACAGAGAATAATGCAAGGCCTGCCTTGGCAACACTGAATGTGGAACAGCCTGCTTTTCTTGCAGAATCAATACTCTGTAAATAATTTGTTGATTGTCCATAAGTCCATAAGGTTTGTGGAAATACAATTACACTTCAGGTACGGATCTTCCTCTCTCTGGATTCCTCCATGACGGCCTGGAACCCCAGCAGAACCTGGAAGCGACCCAATCCCCACAGACAGCAGTCACTGTGATTATGATTCTGGCACCCCTCAGAGGAGGGGGTCACTAAAGACTTTGGATACATCTGCTGAAAAGCTGGCACTGCAAAAAAATCCCTCCATCCAACATTAACTACAGGTGGTCAGTAACTTACTCAACCTATTTCCCTTAAAATGCCTCTATTTCAACACAAAGTCATACCACTCAGTTCACATGTCCAATAATGAACTCTACAATTCATATTTGCTGAACTTGGGTTACACATGAAACTAAAAGCACAGTATCATAGATTTATGACTGCTATACTACCCCTATCCAGTGTGACCATGTCAGCACATGCAGACACTTTACCTTCCAGCAGTACATCTGATTATTGTAACTGAGAAATCATTTCCCTGTAAAGTTAGCATTCCTCTGAAATGTTCCTTGCACTGAAAGAACACCTGTAAAAGAACTGCAAGTTTTTCCACCCATAGCTGGGGCTGTGTGCCCGCCCTGTGCGTTCTAGGCATGTAAGGAGCTGTGAAGTTGTAGCAGCAAGCAGCAACAGTAGCACACGTGAGGGTGACGTCCTCAGTGGGAAGGCTGTCAATAGTGCACTGTTCAGGACTGCTGTGACTGCATAGTTTTTGGGCTGAAGGGACAAGTGTGTCTTTAACATTTCTGTTGCCCTCAGCTACACACAGTGATTTGTCACTGAAGTTATTGCAGATCTGCAGGGTGACTCAGAGTTATGTTTGGGGACTTTATTCTCATAAATGTACAAGAGGCAAACGATAGATCATTGCTTATTAAGTCACATAATTTTTCCTTAAAACTACTATACCCCATACTGCTGTACCTTGCTATGATATATGGGTACTGGCTTGCATCTGGGAGGGTGCGCATACCTGTTGTCAATGTTTTTATTAAGGTGTAAGGACCTATTTATATCAGGTAAGGAGATGCTGATGTATGGAGTTTTGAGGCAGCTGTAACCGCTTTAAATTATGGCTGTTCATTAACCACATTAACGGTTCTTGGCAGTGTACAGTGTTTATTGTTGGTGTGTGTGTGTGTGTGTGTGTGTGTAATGACTGTGCACCTGTCTGCACCTCCCCACACAATAATAGATAAATATCCAGACCATACATTTAACTGCCCATGTCCAAAGCAACACTATTTAAAAGTTAGATCAAGGGCATTTAACAGAGAACTCAAGAATTACCATAGCTATAGGTGTCTCTCTGCGAGTGTGTGGAGCCACACTGACTGCTCAATTCAATTCATTACTAAATAATACAGACTGAGGTGGTGGCAGCTGCCGCCGCCTGGAGTCTTCCTTGGGCTGACACCCGGTCTGCATGGTCCTAGTGCCTGTCTCCGCTTTTGAGATAAACAGTTTTGCTGCCAAAGAATAAAACTGAAGGCTACATGCCCTGATGATAGCAGTCTCTCTCCAGCAGAAAGTGTAGGGCCCACCATTTTGGCTCTTCCCTCTTGCACCTACGGCAGCATGTAACGGAATATGACATTATGTAATGACTCCTACTAGTGGACCGTGACACTCATGCTTTAGCATCGCTGCTGCTCTAAGCTCTAACCTTCTTGTATGCATTTTTGTAGGCCTGTTGAATGACTAAATGTAAATGTAAATGAGTGCTTTTCTTAGCCTGGTGGCCTGCCAGGGTCAGAGAACAGTAGGGAGGAATGCTTCATGGGCCCACGCATGAAGTTCAGAGAGGGGTTTGCAAAACCTGAGGAATCTCAGAACCAAGGAAAGGGGAAAATATCTGTCCGTGTTGGCAGTGACAGTGTTTATACGGGTCACTGAAGTCCAGAATTGCACCAGAGCACTTTAAAACAAGTCCCATGCTTACAAGCTCTAATCCATTGACAATCCCCGGGAGATATTAACTGTAATCTCCGGTTCTCATCGCGAGGCTAGTTTGTCAAGGACAGCGCTAAACTTCAAAAACGTCCCTCTGCCATGTGTGTTTTGGCTGTGGATGAGATAAACCCTGCCGATACAGCAATATTATCTTCTAAGCTGGGGCTGAGTGCTGCACTGTCTTCCCTTTATGAGTTGAGTTTTTTTTTTTCTTGTTTTTTTGTAAAATGCCTGAGTGTTTAGGGACAGGTGGGACTTGGATTTTCCCAGTTCGCTGAACAGGGCTGGACTGTTTTACATGCTGATAAAACCAGTCACTGTTACTCAGCACTATTTCCTGAGAAGGTGACCGCAGAGTTCAGTGTTTTGTCCTTGTGGGTACCCCCCTCGGTGACGGGATACTTCACTGGGGTCCGTCAGCACCTGTACTGAGAATAACCTGCCATAAACACAGAGAGAGAGCCTGCCTGTGGGCACGTGGCTCCCTCAGTGCTGACAGTGGAGCAGAGATAAGGGGGAGAAGGTGGACGCCGCTGGCCCGGGCTCTGTGCCGTTATCCCTGGGACAGGCACTCTTATCCCTGCCAACTGGCCGGCCCTGCTGCTCCCTGCTAGGCAAAACAAGGTCGACGAGCATCTCAGTTCTTCTTCGGAGCAAAACCTACTTTAAGAGGATAAAGGCACCGGGCAGGCTGCACTCAGTGAATTTCATGCATTGAAGGTTTTGCTGTGTTTGTTTCCCTTTTAATATCAATGCATGCCAGCAGTTCCTGCCCTCTGGAAGGACAACAGAAGGGGTCCTGACGGAGGGGCTGACGAAGGTCAGGTCCCTGCTGTCTGTGAGTTTCAGACCTCTTTCTTTTCCTATGTACATGTGGCCCGTGGGAGAAGCCATTTCCAGGGTCAGACCCCCGAGACATATCACATTATTACTGTTAGTGAGGAGTACTTAAGGGTGCACAATCGGAGTAAACTAAATGAAGAATTATTATCTCTGTTCTGTCTCTACAGCAGGCAGAGCGAGCCACACATAATGAGTTACATTAATGTACTGACGAGTTTCCTTTTACTGCTCTCCGCATTGTACATCACCAATGATCTATAGGCAGGATCTATTTTTAAACAGATACAGTGCCCCGCAAAGTCAGCTATATCCCCCAAGAGGAAGGACACTCCCAGCCTCTATATGCAAGGTATCTATGCCAAAAGGAACAGGGAATGTGGCTTTGCTTTTGGCCCTGATTAGGTTACCATGCAGCCTGCATCCATCCTGACCACATCCCCCCCTCAGTGCGTGTCCTGTCCGGTGAGGACAGTGTGGCCGCTGAGAACAACTGCACCTTTCAGCGACCGCGCCCCGCTGCGGCGCTGCGGCCCAGGAGGCGCCCAGGTCACGGCTCAGGCAGCTATCGCAGCGGCTTTCAAAAGCAAAGCATAGCAGATCCATACCAGCTCCAGCACTCTGTAAACCGCAAAAGGGATGAAATCAGCGAGGGCAAGCATTTATCTTCCAGCGCTACCTCCAGCGAATGGCAGGGGCTGCCTAAATTTGGAGTGGTGTTCATTACAGTCGAAGTCCTAATGGAAGCGGGGAGTTATTAGAGTGATGGGCAAAGTACACTTCCTATCTTTGACCTCTTTATCCTGGAGAGAAATAGCTGAAACAAGAGCCTTTTTGTTTTTGTCCGGCTGCTCTTTTAATGCACTTTGAACTCATCAATATGTGAACCCTGACCTCTGTGACTCAACGCAGGCCTGTCAGGACACACTGACAGGAGGTCGGGTTCGTGTATGCGCGCTAAACGACGTGCAATTGCAATTAACCAGCTCCTTTCCCAGCCAATGGGCCCGGATGACACAAATGGGTTATTAAACATTGATGGAGATGTCGATTTGTGTCGGAGGGCACCGGGAACAAGGCTGAGCGCGCGCTTAAGTAGAGGGGATGGCTGGCTGGCTGCTGGAGTTAAAAGCAGCAGGGCCCAATCCTCTCGTCCAGGGTTAATCTATTATCCGGCACCAGCTGCCATGCGTCCCCAGCCCCCACCGAGCCAGCCATTTAGCGGCTTCCTGCTGGGCCGGCGGCACACCCACAGACCCCCCTGCGCACTGAGACCTGTTCGGTACCCCCCCCGACTGCTCACACCCCTCTCCGCAGAGCTCCAGGCTGGAGCCCCTCTAGCACGCTGATTTAGGATACAGGTAGAGCGTCACGTGGGGCAAAAGCAGGATCCCGACAGCAGAAGCATTTTAGCAGCGGCAGGATAGGAATTTGCTTGCCTGCGAGGGAATGTGTGTTTCCACATGCCTGCGGTTAGAGGAGACAAGAGAGACTACCGAATACCCAGAGGGACAGCATTCAGAGGAAATGGCACTAGAAATCTTTGTTAAGGGTTTGGCTTCTTTCCCACCTGCCAACTGCCACATTGTCAGGATTACAGGAACTTAGCTAGGGCAGTCATCTTTGCCCAAAAGGAGATCTGGGAAGGGTCAACTGGGCATCCCTCCTGCAGGTAGAGCCAAGCCGGGCCCTGATCCGCCTTTGATACTCTGACTGACACATGGGCGTGGGCGCTGTGGGCGTCTTATTCAGATTGCCTTTAAACCTTGATTAACCCACTTCCTCCTCTCCAGCTCCAGAACAACAGACACTCAGGTGGACAGAGAGGCTTGGCCCAATGATTGTAATGTCAACAGCAGGCAAGAAGTGACATCAGTGAATCTGTGGCCATGGAAGCCCAGCTGAGCACAGGGAGAATGGTCAGTCACAACCCAGGGTGGGCACAGAGAGCTCCACAGATTCACCTCCCAGTATTTCACACAAAATGTCCCAGCAACAGCATTGTACCATTGCTCCTGGTCAGAAAGACATGATTAAATATCGTTGTATCTGAACCAAGCCCATGCTATCTTTAACACTAAAGCAAACAGCGGCCTGCTTTGTGTCAATTTCGCTTAAGCTTACATGGCTCCGCCCACAAACCCAACACTTCCTTTTCTGTGGGATATATATAAACCAAGTAAGAAGTGAAAGTTCATAATCAAAGTTGTAAGAAACCTCAATGGTTACCACAGTACTTCCTAACCTCGGTCATATCAAAAGTCAGAGAGAAGAAAAAACCCACTGTCTCTCACAGTCACAGAAAGTCTTCACCTCGCATGGGACACAGAATCTGAAGATCACCGATTTGCTTTAGTAGTGTAATTTACATAAAACACATTTCCTTTTCTGCAACTGCTGGATATGGATAGGATAGTATTTACTTAAAAAATATATACGCTATAGGGTAAATCAGTGCTGATTATAGTGAGTCCAAAGGCCAGAAAAATCATGTTAAAGCCTCTAGAAACTGAATCCTACAATGCTTCCTTTCAGCTTCAGCTATGGAAATTCACCACGTCAAATGTAATAATCTGGAGGAAAGCATTCTGTAAATATACACTGCAGTCCTGTAAACAAGACTTTCTAAACAAGCTCTTTTCTAAGGGCGTGACAATCAGTGAAGCAACAAGACTGCTATCTCCCTCTTCATCGCTTTCCAGAGACTGGAAGTTGGAGTGGTTCTGAAGGGTACACCTAAATTGCATGTGTCATCAGCAAAGCAATCACAACGAGCGCCAATTACACCAACTGCTGTTTACATCACGCTGAGTCAGCGACTTTAAGTCCAGCGTGTAGGAAACACAAATTCAGTTCATTCATGTTTATATGACAAACCAGGCTATTCTATTATTCCTTGATTATCATTTAACCTGAAATGGTCCATTTTAATGCTCTTGGCCGACGAGAGCTCAGAGGTTAGCATGGTCTCTTTTAGTGAGACATGCTGTCGGACACATTTTTTTCTCAGTTTCATTATTTGTGCATGTGTGTCAGGCACAGCTCCACTCGGAGCAGCTGGAGGGTACTCTGTGGTGACTGGTCCGCTTCCTGCAAGCTGCCAGTTCCTGTTCTCATAGGAACAGAGGAAAAGAAGCTGTGACCAAAGTGAAGCTGTGAGTAAGAGAGGAGCAACAAACACAACCTGGAGTGGGGAGAGCTGCCGATATCCCACAACTCAGACCCAAACGCCGCACAACTTCTGCAGTGAATTTATCTGGGCGGAATGTATGGGCTTCCCCCTGTGCTAACAATGTGACACTGTCTTCCCATGAGTTGCTCATTGGCGGTTGGTAAAACCCACTCTTTGTGTAAGCTGACAAACACTGGTGTGTACTGGAAGCCTCAGTAAGATTATTTCCCCCCCAAGACTTTGAGGCTTTAGGAATGTATGTTTTTTAGCGTCCATCTTCACTCCTGTCTTGTCAAACACAGGTCAGCCATTTTTGCTTTTTGAGGAGTGTGTCACTGAAAGAGAGGAATGCAAATGATTAAAGGGTGCAGATGAGAACGATAACGGGACAAAGCCTTTCCACAAGTGTTGCTCACGTCTGTCGAAGGCCAGCCCTGGGCGCTGCCAGAGAACCCAGGGCCTCTCAGCACCAGCTGCTTCCTGAGAACACGTGCGTCAAGGGAAGACTGCTGCGACATTTCGCCGAGGAGTGCCAAAATGCAGGCCGCCATCGCTGCGGCCATCCCTGCCGCCGGAGAGCCTCGCAAACAGCCAGCCTAACGCTCGACAAGACCGACAAACAGCTGAGCAAAGGTTAGACGGAGCACAGGGGTATGAGAGACCCAACACCGTGCGCCTCGCGGTGACCTTGAACGAGACACAAGGCCTCAACCCGGTGCCTGGCAACCAGGACACAAGCAGAATCAAACAGTCCGGCCCAGTCAGGCGTGAGGGCTTAATAATACACGCAAACACTGCGGGGAAAATGAAGCCGTCGCGAGCCTTTTTCCAGCATGGAAACCCTCTGTCCGACATGAGTGATTCACAGGAAGTGCTATGCGATTCGGGCGGCACATTGCTGTGCTAATCTGTGTCATGCCTGTGGCCCGGTGCTCAGGCAGCTGGGGGGGGGGGCAACATAGGCCTGGTGTTAAGGGAGGAAATTAGCAGGAATGAATGGAATTCTCTTTGGTCATGCTATCGTTGCACAGTCAGGTGACTCCTGCTCCAGAAGGAACACAGGAACTCTCCCTGACTCACAGACCTATCCATTTCAAACGCTGCAACACCCTCCCGAAAGCACTGAAAGGTCAGAAAGAACACTGGGATAGAGACTGCCTTTTACATTCCTCTTCCCGTGTATGAACACATTTTCTCTCCTAAATGGGCATTCCTGACAAGCTCTGTCCTGTTCCTCCATTTTCCTTGCCTATGTTGCATTGCCATGTTATGTAACTGATTCGACACTGAACTGCCAGCTTCTCCTTCAGCTATGGATATTCAGGTTAGGCAAAACACTACCTAATCCTACATTTTGGTAAGGCAGGCAATGGACATACGGGACATTTCCTTAGCAATGGGAGTCCACTCACATTTTCATTTGTACCTGGCAGCAATCTGTCATTTGGATGGGTGAAAAAATTCACCGTGGACTGCAATTTATTACCACCAATAGCGCTGTCCTGAACGGCAGTGTCACTAATCTAATGAGCGTAAAATTGCAGGTTCATCCAATGTGGCCAGCGACACTCCCTGCCTCCAATGACCTGCTCAGCCCCCCTTCCTCTGCCACCTTCCTCACACTCCGGCACATTCCTTCCTGTAAAGCGGTGTGTTCAGGATAGATGGCGCAACAAACTAAAAACATACAGAACTACAGTTTATACAGCAGCATATGCACTGTGCCTAAAGTGAAAGAAGCTGCAAAAATATGTCCATGATGACGTTTTACAGGCTACTTGAAAATGACTGATGCAACTGACTTTGTTTGCAATTGCAGGAGTATTTGAAAAACTGAAACCAAGAGGAAAAAATCATGCACTATAACATACAATAAAAATGTAATAAAACAATAAACCTTCACACTCAGTATGACTAATGTATTGTCAGTTATTATAAGTGTTCCACTTGTCATGCTTTAACAATTGAAATAACTGCCACTCGTATTCTGTATACATAGTATATTCTGTTTGTCTTGTTTTAAATGCCTGACAAAAAGATTTATTCAAATAAATTTAAGTTTCATATTTTGATTATTTATTCTTATTTATTGTGGGGCAACGGTGGCTTAGGAGGTAGAGCAGTCGACTGGGGGTTAGAAGGTCCCTGGTTTGAATCTGGCTCCTCCTGGCAGAATGTCGAAGCGTCCTTGAGCAAGACACTGACCCCCAAACTGCTCCCAGTGGCAAGTTGCTACCCTGTATGGCACCCTCTGCCACTGGTAGGCAGATGTGAGGCATATAATTGTAAAGCGCTTTGAGTACTCAAATGAGTAGAAAAGCGCTATGTAAATGCAGTCCATTACCATTTATTTACCATTTCAATATGGGGAGAAATTGCTTGTTTTAAGACAGATTAAATACACTGTCAGTATTCTGAAGAACCGTATGCTCAATTTCACAGAGAACTGCTTCAATGTTCCAGATATTCAACCTTTTTAAGGTCACAATAAGTTTACAAAATCAGACACATTTATCTTGATAGCTTGTGGGTTGTTTCAAAATTCCATTTTTCCATATACCAAAAAAAGTGACAGATACACATGGGTGATGACAGAAGATTTGAAACTGTCTGCCTTTTGGGCCAATGAGCATATGTGTTATTGGAAGCTCTGCATGCACCCTCGACATCTTTCAGTACTGCAAGACTACAGAGGAGGAGTGAAGAGTATCAGCTCGGCCATTGTGAAATCTGAGGAACAGGCAGCGAGGGGGCAGCCAAATCCATTCAGTCTTGTTGCTGAACGTCACCAGGGAGCCAAGAAACGTAATCTTCACAGCAGAACATATTTTCCCTATCAGGATTCCTATTTCATAACATTGTGTTTGCTGACTTCTTTGTGGTAGGATTTTGCTGAGATTTCAAGTGGGGGCTGCTTGGATGTGTGAGAGTTATTAAGCTTAGCCATCTACTCCCATATTTACTGCTGCGTCTGTGAGGAACCAAACAACATACTTTTCTGCTGGAGCTGTCTGACAGCTTCTCACTTCACTATCCACCATATTAAGTTCAGTGTTTAATACTATATGGCACAGTATTTGGAAAGGTTAGCATTGCAGTGCAGCAGATCATAGTGTCTCTTGATGGTAAACAAGGTCACTTCACTTAAAAGACCCTTTCAACTTTCCATGCACAACAGAAAAACAAGCGCTGTGTGTGTTATACATATAAAGTTTTTTAAAAATAACAAAAACCCACAAAATTCCAGCTGTGAAAACAATTTAGGAAGTTATTCTGTTGTCATGAATGCAATACCATTTTGTGGAATGAGCCAATATCTGGCTCTAAAAGCTATGAAATATGGCCTCCGGTTTTCCTTTGGTCAGAACATAAACAGGCAGACAGATGTATGTAATAAGCAATAAAAATGCTTAGCATAGTGCTTGTAGGGGGCTGAGAGATTCCCCAGGCTGTCCCACTACATGCAATAGGAAGCAAAGGGAGAGCAGCAGCCAGGCAGGCAGAGAGGACCTGGGAACAAGGACATGAACCTTGATGCTGAGTGACACTGCCTTTAATTTAACTGCCTTTTAAGTGATTAAAAAATAATCAGCTAAAGGCTCCACTATATCTTACCAATTCACACAGCAAGGTAGGGAAAAAATCAAATATTAAAATCTAATTACAACAAATTTGCTCTTTACTCCTGGGCAAGTCCAACAGAAAGAGCCTTTCAGCAGACGACCTCAGAGCAGAACACATGCAGTGTTGCTCAGTGAGTATGCAGGGAGGGATCTTTTCTGTTTGCTGCTATCAGTCTGAATTCATCCTGCCCTTTAACAGACTCCTGTCAGTAGCAAAGGGCCACAACCCAGCCCGCACTGGCTGTCACTCACTGGTCAGTACCCATCACTAGTGTCATGCTTACATGCAAACAGTAGTACAGCAGCGCGTTCTACATACAGACACAGAGACTTGTGTCCCAATTTCTTTCCTTTACAGCAAATTGAGTGTATATGTATATAAATGGCATACTTTTGACATGACCGCAGGGATATTACCAGACCTTGCACAGGGCGGGTCCTGGAGAATGTTCTTTACACACACAACGTTGCTGTGGATTCATTTGATCCAGGCATATCGTCTGCAACAGCAAACTCCTACAGACCAGACCAGAAAACTTCCTAGGAGAAAAGGGTCTAACCAACTGCACTGTAAAATGAGAAATGTTGGCAGCACCCTAACTTTACTAATTGTCCAACAGGCAAATTTGCTGGGAAACAAAGATTTGTGGCTTTGGCGTTTTAGATCGCAGTAAAATTATATCTCCCTTGAAAACAGCACTTGTCAACAAAATTGAAGATATAAACATATTCAATTATCAGCTGTAGCTTCAGCTAGCTAAATGCTGAAAATACTGGCTGACATACAAATAAAAATGCCTTAAGTAAACTGTTACTGCTAACTCACATTCTGATCATTTTTATTTGTTGACACTTTATCATTCACGCCAATCTTCTTACTTTCCCACGAAGAAAACCCTACAAAGCTCCAAATAATGAAGAGCTCAACGACACCATGCAGCCAGACACACCTTTCGATCACATGACTCAACCTGAAGCATGCTGTGTATTGCTTACTGAACCTAGGAAATTGTCCTGCCTTAAAATTAAACTGAGCAACAATCACTACTGCTAAGAAATGATGCAGAACTGGCTTCCTTCACTGGCAGCTGCAGTGAGACTGGAGCCACACCATGCAGCTTTCATATAACAGTGAACTGGAATCTAAAACTAAGGGCAAAGCTCTGATTCCAGCATGAACTTTATGACTGGTACCTCTACTCCCACTACTGCTAGCTGCCTATTCTGCCTATTATTGAGTGTGGATTATGACTGACTGGCTGGCTGCATACACAGACGAATGATGGAAAGAGAGAGGTGGGTACAGGATTCTGAACTTATTGCACCTGTCAGCCCAGTATAAGAGTGAAACGCTGTGAATAAATCTGTACACATCCTTCCTCCAGGCCAATCTAAACAGCACAGCAAACCTCTAAGAGGAAAAGTGTGAAAAAATAAAAATAGAGTTCCCCTCTACAGACTCCAGTGAGTGTTTGAGATTATCTTCATTAAAATGCTACGTCACAACAACCACCAGGAATCCTGAGAGAATCAAAGGCCTATTTCTGGCCTAATACAAGAGACTGAATGAGAGTGAGTGACCCACCACAGCCTAACCTCTCCCCTACCTTTTCATATGTCTTCATGCTCTATTTCACAGGGGAAATGTGTGGCCACGTTCATCTTTGTCAGGGACATTAAAGAGATCACATCAAGCCATGGCCTGACCACTTCTTGGACCTTCACCTGAGGTTGACAGGGGTACCCTGAGTCAGGATATAAGCAGTCTCAAAGAAAAATACAGTCCTCACCTACTCACTCACCTACATCTCCCACAGTTCTAGCTGAACATACACTTCAGAACTTCCGCAAGGGGGATTACACAAGCACAGAACACAACGGTCAAATCCACCCTCGGTCTTCAACTTGTGATCCCATTGGTTCTGTCTCATTCTCCCCCAAACACGTACCTGAGTGGGAAACTGTCCAGCATGGTGACATGGCTGAACACACACACGCCTACAAAGGCATTCTCTGATGCTGACAGGCGGCCCAGCCTAGACAACATGGCCTATACCTCCTCCACACACAGCTGAACTAATCCTGGGGAGACTCTCTTTCTCAAATCAGACCGGTGTCTCATAACGATACTAGAATGGAGAGGTCTTCGGAGGACACTCACACTGTGAGCAGATGCGATTCAACAGTTAACCACCCTGGTTGTAATCTCGTTAATGACGTCAATAAAACTCTCCAGGAAGCGAATCCTCTTGTTAATATATAACTTGTGTCCAGATGCCTGTTTCAGAAAGGACCAGCTACTGTCAGCACTGGAGGTAAACACCACAGGAAGAGGGGAGGGAGAGGCCTACAGGTATGCGGGGAAACTCAAATCACAGATGGATCAACTGCACTCCATGGCCAGGCGAAAGGACAAGCAATACAGAAACAATAAAAAGAAAGGTTACCAAAAGTCCTAAGGCTGGAAGTCAGGTTTGTCTTATTAAACTGATTCCGCTTTCATTGGATCAAAACAAGAAAATATGAAACTGAGCATCTAGGAGCATCTCCTCTGCACATTTTTCTCATAATTCAAATATGCCCTGTGCAACCGTTCACATACCTGTCTCAAGCACTGAAAAGGATCATCACATTGATAAATGAAGAACATCAGAGAACATACCCCACAGAGATGAACACTAATCTTATCTCGCAGGTCATTACCAGTCTTAACACGACACACTTCCAGCTTTCTGCATTACAATGCATAAGCAAAACACCCAGTCGTCAAGTGGGTAGGGTGTGCCTTACATGATATCATTGAATAAAGCTTACATGTCACTGAAGACGTAATTCGCGGATAAGAATGTTTATGAAAGGTAGATTGCCACGGCTGACAGAGCAGGAGGTTATCTCCCACGCCAAAACATTTAGAGCACAGCTGAAGGCATCTACTCGGGTGCAAAAATAAAAACATGTTGCAGCTAGGTAACAAACGGGGGGGTGGACACACCATGGACCCCACAAATACTATTCTACCAACTGCAATGGTCTCACTGGAATGTGAGAATGCTTTTTTTCTATTACACCTGTATTATCTGGCTAGTTACTTTAAAACCCATGTTTCTTCTGAGCATTTTCATATACGAGTTGTTGCCTCCACACCTTTCCTCGTCAGCTACCCACCAAGCCATCCATCTAGGCTAAGTTTGCTAGCCAGTCTAGCTATTTAGCCACATTGTATCACAACACGAGTGTTTGATCAGCGTGTACATTTACAGCCCCATAAGACAGCTGAGGTGAATTAAAGGTACAATGTATCAAGCTCTTTTGACCCGGTATAACGGTGGGTGGAACGAGCTATGTAAAGCTGGCTAACCAGTTAGCTTAGTCGGCTAGTCGAAGTGATGAATTGCGAGCGACAGCCTGAGAAGCACTTACCCCATTCCAGAAATTCTGACACATTTTTCTCCCGTCTTAGCGGCGAGTTGCTGCACTCGTTATATAAACATATTAAAATATCCAGGAGCGTTTCGACGCTCAGCGAACTCTCGTTCTTCTGGTGGCCGTCCAAGAGCAACTGCTCCAACTTCTTCAGTCTCACCTTCGCTGACATTTTCTTTTTTACCCGAGTCACCACTCCCTCCCCCCAGAACGAGCACCCCAAAAAATTCCTCTCGAGCCGACCCTGCCTCCCACCCCCCTCCTCGCGCAAACAAAAAACAGAGGATTTAGCTGGCTATCTGGTCGAGGTTGAAGAGCCGAACTCCCAGACTCCCCAACTTAGCAGCTACAAACCCGACATTTTGTTAAAATGCAATTCTGCGGTCCCGACGCGTTATTTGGACTGTTCCCGTGGCCACCATGTTACTTTCCCCTCAGATTCGAGGTCCAGCTGGTCCCATTTGCTTTAATCCTAAACAAATCTCTACTTTCCACTCTGGAAAAAAATGGGTTGTCTCAGGGCTGTTTTCCCCGTCGATCACGGCTCAGCCTCATGCGCCGTCCATTCGCTGCAGTTTTGGAATGCTGACTATAGTGTTCCCATGACTATAAAACTATGCTGCGAGCGTAACTTGATCTTAACGTTAGGAATTCTAGCTTCGTGTAATACGTGGGTTCTCCTGTTAAATCAACTCCCACTAGCCGGTGATAGTACTCTGAAATATGGCTGAACTCCTGTCCAGCCCTGTCTCTCTCGCTCGCTTGTGCATCCAGACCGGGATCACGGAGCCCCGCCCACCCACACCGGAAACGCCGTCAATGTGGTGACGTCACGCGATGATTGACAAGCACCGGGAGATAACTGGCACTGACTTCATCTCCTGAAGACACCCGGCACATGAACGCATTTTCCCTAAGCAATGGACGGGCGTCATCGCGCATTCACACGATGGAAAACGGCGATGTTCATGGCATCTTCACGATTTTAAAGTCCATCCTAGGAAAAAAAACGAGGCAATAATTGCAGTCTTTCTGTGTAATTCACAGACAGGTTAATTGTGTAATTTCCGTAGCTTTTAGCGATATGAGATGAACCTCTTCTTCTAATAAGTTGGCAGAAAAATGAATTTAAAAACTGCGGGTAAGGTTTACTGGATGGATACACTGATGGCCTGCAACCAGCATGGTCTGCAGTGCAGTCTGTGACCATCATTATTACAATGGCCCTCAGTGACTGATACTGCAACAGTCTGCTGTCCAGTTTTGGTGGTAAAAAGTAATAAAACAGAGCAGAGTTGCTCTTTTACACAGCTTTGTTTGTAACACCAGTACTAGTCCTAGGAAGCTTCCGTTTAATTTGATGAGACCGTTACTTACAGCTAGCCGGACAATGTATTTTTGTCTGAATGGGAAGCCTACCAAACACACTCCCATAAGTCAAGAGCAATTTTGCCCCAGATCAGGTAATTTAATGTTAAGACTATCACAACTAGCTTTTCTGCAGTGCAAGTACAAACCCCTTCTCTTCTGTTGGTAATGTTATTATGTGTGCTCAGCGTCTTGCAAGAAACAATATGCCACATCAAAATCTAACTAAATTTCCATAGATTTACTAATTCATCTAGAGCAAACAAAATCAAGGTCACAAACTTGGCAAGTAAAAACCCACAGGACCTTTTCTGCTGTGGGGGTACATATTGTTGGGAAAAAAAGACACATTTGCTAATGTAGTGGTCACAGATCTTTATACGACCAATATCGGGCACAGGCCTAAAAATGGCCACAACATGCGCATACAGTGCGCAGTATGTCCGAGTGACTGTAATGTCTATCGAAGTTTTCATCTATTGCATCATTTCCAGCTTTGTAACTCTAACCAAGAGAACCCCAACATTGTCTTAGGTGCAAGAAGCGCAGTGGTCATGTTTCTGTTTTTCAGGTTTTCTAAAAACCTACAACTTAGTTTTCTTTGGTTGGAACGATGTCCAAGCGACCTCCATGTAGGTAAAATGGAATGCATATTACAGTTGGCGCCGTGCTCTCCTAACGGCCCGATATTGATATGACATGGGAATAATGCGTTTGAAACTTCCCACATTCCCACTGCCCCAGCTCCTGCAGCTCGCTTTCGGAGTTGCCTTTCCCTGTGTTAGGGCTGTTATGTTCCTGCAGGGCAGAGCTGTTGTTTCCTCACAAGGGGAGAGAAGCAGGATGTCCTGGGTTATGCAGCTGCTCGGCAGGACGCACCAGAGCAGTGACCTTGCTATGACTCCCCTGGCCAGCTCCTTGGCTCCGGAGGAGTCAATACTACACCTCCCCCCTCCCTGCCAACTCTGTTTTCTGTCCCATGTTGGATTCTAACTCGCGTATGCGCGAGTATAAACATAGAGAGAGAGACCTACATGCACATGCCCACTCTAGTACACATAGATACATAGTCCTGGACATTGACCCACATGTTGTTCCCTCTTGTGTTGTTTGAGGTTCCCTTTTATGGTCAATGCATACATCTAAGATAAATATATGAATGGACAGTGGACTGATGAAAACAATTTGGAGTATTTTTTTTATCTGACATGGAAAAAACATTTGATACATTACTTTGCAAATTATTGTCACACTGAGAGACATCTCACTGTAATTGTAACCCCACAAAAATCATACAACAGGGGACCAATACAATGAATGCATCAATATAAAAAAATTATATAAGTTCATTATATGTAGCTGAATGCATCATGGCAGCACAAATATAGAGCTGGCACTGCAGGCAACAGCCTATTTTCTAAACCATCCTAAGGTTCCCCCATGTCACAATAAGCAGACAGTTTCCAGACCCTGTGTCTGACAGGTTTTATGGTAAGTCATGGGGTGATGATCTGAATCAGTGCGACTGTATCATGTGCTCTGTGTGTGTGTGTGTGTGTCTGTGTGTGTTTTCCCTTATATATGGCCGTAAGTACAGTATGCTTGTGGGTTTTTTAAGGGGGAGGTAGTGGAGTTGGTGGGGTGTGGTTGAACACTGCTGTTTCTCAGGAGTCTGTACCACTTTCTGACCTTCCTTGACAAACAAACTGCTCTACAAGGCCTTTATTCAGGTTATAGGGACAAAAAGTAGAGCATGTTAGGTTGTAAAGCACTGAGTGCAGCTCTTTCCATGATGTTTTTCAATGCAGGCTGAAAAGAATGAACCGCTGTAAGTGCTTGGACAGAGACATAGCTGAGTACAATGCTATACAGTACAAGGGCTGAAAAAGCCTTGGTAGTTAGGAGGTAAAGAGATTTCTGGTGAGGAGAAACTCACAAAAGCACAGCCAGCACAACAGATCAAAGTTATGGCTCCACAAACTAAGAGACCAGGAGAATAATCGATATCAGTGCTGATAAAGTTCTTTGCCAGACACATCAGCTTACGTCTGTTGTACTGTGTTCCGAGTACCTGGTGCCTGGGCTTTCTCTGTACTGCCCACTGAAAGCCATCTCTCAGTACATTTATTTTTTTCTGTCTGCATCATCATCATCTTTTTGTTTGTTTAGCAGTGGCACCATCCATCATCACCTCTGAAACCTCTCCCTCTAATACATAGTGTGGTTGCTTGTGGTTGCTATCAGTGTCAATGTATTTCTCCTAGAGTCCCTGTCTCTCTTGTTATGGGCTATTCCTCCTCTTCTTGAAAGCATAAGATAGCTGAGTGTTGAGATCACTTTACTGTGTTTTCCCATGATTTCATTTGTTCTATTCTTCTGTAAGTCAGCATAACAACATTCAGCTTAATAGCATAATAACATATATTAATTTGCCATCAAACCATAATTACCCTGATTATAACCGTTATTTCACATAAATCCCTAGGTTCATTTAAACACCTCACTTCCTTAGGCTGCCTGTTTCACCTCCAAAAGTTTGAAGCGCACACCGTCTAGTGGACACAGTTATGTCTGCAGATGTGATAACAGGAACACTTCCGTTTCTTTGCACAATAGCGCACTCTAGTGGATCCTACCACTGCACGTGGAGTCACCGTAGATGAATTGGGTAAACAGCATTTTTGTGGATGTAATTTCGGAGCGGCATATCAGAGCACAACTGCTCGTGGGATGTTATCTGATGCGAATTTAGATGGATGAAACATGTAAGATAAGAAAGTCAGTTGGATACATGCAGTAGCAAGAATGCAAGCCATCAATTTGTTTTCTTTAAAAAGTGAACAAAAGTTGATTTTATTGGTGTAAAAACAGTCACTGGAGGAAAAACCTCTCTGGCTGACTTCTGCATTCCACATTGGACAGAAATATTGCTTTTGCTCAGCGCTTAGAGGCATGAAATGTTGCAGCCAGTTTTCATTGCCAGTACAGTGGTTACTGACAATGTAAATTAATAAAAAAAAATCTATTTTACCTTTTACAAATTCTTAGCATGTCATCCCAAGCCTGCATGTTTTATGAACAATCTCAGAGAAGATAATTAACACATTTCTATTTAATATTTCAAAAACCTACATATTATGGAAACTTGTGGCATGACAAAGGGTTTTCAGCATGCACAGACATTAAGAGGGCTGAGATATTGAGAACAGGGTATATCAACCAAGTTCATGTCAGGGATGCGGGGTGAGGACTCACACGCAGACCCGGAGGTGAATGGCAGAGTGACTTTAATAAAGCCCCAAAACAGGAGCAGACGAAGACAGGGTCAGAGACAGGCAGGGTCAAAACCAGGGAAGTCAGTCCAAAAACAAACAGAGAGCAAGCACGTGGTCTGGACAGGCGAGGGTCGGCAACGGGCAGGCAGGCAGCGGGGCAACCAGAACAGAGCGGCAGGCAGAGACGAGATCCAAAGGCCAGGCAGGGGTCACAAACTGGGCAGGCAGGTCCGGAGCAGGGCAGACGAGAAGCGGGGAGTGAAGTCTGGGAAGGAGCAGAACCAGGGAGACCGGCAACAGGGAGCTGGGGCAGAACCACGGGCAACCCAGGCAGCCAAGCAGAACGGCAGGCTGGACCGGGGCTGAGCAGGCGGGAAACAGGGTCTGGACAGGGGCAGAACCGGGCAGGCCGGCAACAGGAGCGGAGGCAGAACAGCAGGCGGGAGCAGACTCGCACAAACAGGGATACACAAAGACAGGACGAAACAGAAAACAGACTAACAGAACTCACGTGACAGAACAGCGGGCAAACACAGAGACCCAGGGCGGGAGACAGAAGACCGTGGAAAACCCGAGAAACAGAAGGCAAGGACGAAACAGGATACTGCAACGAACTGGCAACAAGACAGAGAAAAGCAGGGTAAATATAGGGTAGGGCTGATGAGGTGATGGGAAGCAGGTGTGCAGGCAGGCGGGCGAAGATGATCAGGTGGGCGGAGACAGGGCGGAGAGCGGGGCAGGGCCGGAACACAAGGAAAAACAAAAGCACATGGACAGGGGAAGAACAAACACACAGCCAGGGGGGCGGAGCACTGACAGTTCATCTCTTCTTCATATACATTATTTGATAAAAAATGGATTGCTTTGCATCTGTATTGGTGTATTAAACAGAGACTTACTTATTGACAAATACATGGGTTTAGGGATGTATCCAGACAATAAAGGTTATAGTGAAATTAAGCTTGGGCTTGTTAAGAATAATCCATTGTGATTCTGCAGTCTTTGCTCATATTTGATTAAACAAGACAGACAATATTAAGGGGTATATTAGGGTAGAAAACTTCACAAATCACTGTCAGGCAAAATAGGATGTAGGATGTAGGATTTTTATGACAAGTATAGACGTAATGCTGATAGATATGTGAAGAATATGTAAAGTCTCTTTCAAAATCAAATCTATTTTTTGCTGGCAAAACATTAAAATAATTACTACAGATGGTCTGAGTTATAGATAACAAGAGAGCTATTATAAGTATGCAAGGCTGCTTCACAAAAAAGGAGGCCATAGCAATGCAAATGAAATTTCATCTATCTCTATTCATAACGGTTCAGCGAAGGGTTAAGGAGACATTGTGGGCAGGCGGGTGTTCTCTGTTGAGAGTAACTACGGGTTCTGTTCTCTTGCACACCTGACGGAAGCTGTCGCATTCTCAGATGCCATTGAAATGGAAATCCCAATGTGCGCTGGAGAATAAGAGAGCCCCCATTATAATCTACAACCCAAATGCTGCTCTGTGCATTGAAAAGAGAAAAATAAAACCAAGCGCTTCCTATTTCTAGCAGCAATTTGCCCAGAGACAGTGAGCAAAGACCAGACAGAATACATATGGCTGGTTGTTGGTATGTTGGTTTATGCTCCTCTCTTGTTGAATCACGCTCCTAGCAATAATGAACAATGGTTTTAAAATGTATTTAATTCTGGTCTCAAAATAAAACCCCAATATGCCATGCAGACCCAAGTTAGAATTAAAGCTAGGCTGTTTCCTGGAGTTATTATGCAGTGTAATGTTCTGCCCACTGGAGGAAGCAATGAGCCATGCTCAGTGAACCTATTTGTAGAAACTCACAGGCTCAGTTTTTCAACTTAATTTGAGCTCACATCAGCTGCATTTCATTGGAGGTTATTATAAGGCACACAGGCATGTCCAGGAGCAACCCAGAGAATTACAGCAGTGACAATACACTCCTGTGAATGGGCTCCGAGGGGCCTGCGTAGCTGAGATGATGGCTGCCGGATCCCATTAATAACAAAAGACAAGCTTTAATAATGACATATTGACTTGCTGAGGTTTTTGAAAGGTAGCCTTGCCGGCTGTACATTCTTGATTTGGTCCCCAGGGCTCCGTTAAACCCTGAATCAGTTTACTGGAAATAAATTAGATTCACCCAGTGTACCAACATTGTTGCCTTTGAGTAACCTGCTCAGGTAGAGGCATGGTTTTCAGTATAATGGTGTCTATTATTTCGGAACATTTGTGTCTGTGACTTCAGCAAGGCGACATAAACTCCTAAAACAAGGGTTAAAGTTGATCTGAGACGAGGGATTAGACGTGATCTGTCACTTTGACATCAGCGGCGTATCCCACATTTCCATAATGGCACTTTTAAACTGAATGCTGTGTTCTATCGGTGTTTGCCAGATAATCCTAAAAGCTTTTTGATTTGCCTGCTCCTTTCCCATTCAATCTATGTAATCAGCTTATGGAAATTGCAATGCCTTTATAATCCATCCTCCCTTGCATTGTTCTGGTGAGACAGGTAGTGTTATTGGGGAGACCCACTCCAAAGTTGCCTCAGTAACCTTCAGTGTTTTCCTACTGATAGATTTTATGCATTTTATACTACCATTTTAAAATGGTAGTACAAACTGTTTCTTTTCCTTTTCAGTTTGCGTGGGCAGAATGTGATGCTGGTCTTGAACATATTGTCATATGAATAATGGCATATGAATAATGTCTTGTGAGGAGCGTTCAGTGTGGGTTTTTTTTTACTCTACTTTTGCAGGTTTTTGTTTTTGTGTGCAGTGAAAGAACACTATAAGTGAAATACATCGTCCTTAGTGGGCTGAAGGGCTCTTGTTAGCATGACGCTAATTTACCCAGCTGAGAGAAAATCACCAGCAGGCTTGCAGGGAGAGCACTCTCTCCTCTGTCAGACCACCACTTTAGAAAAGAACGTTAAGTGAAGGTGTGTGGGATTAGTGAATCAGAGCCACACATCTGATGGTCGAAAACACATTGACTTAGCTCCATCTTTGCATGTACTTTACAAAAATGAAGAAATGTAAACAAATAATGAAAAAATAAATCTTTTGAAGACAAATGCTGACTTCCTTTCAGACAAGAACACAACTGAGATACATGTCTCAGTGGCATTTTGGTTGCATCCGCTTTATTCCCTACCAATTGTATTACCACAAAACTGTGGAATTATCGAAATAAGCGCAACAATATAGCACATTAGGAAACTTGTTTGACAATTCACTTGCTAATAAATGCACTACACTAAGGGAATGTAACTGTTGTTAACAGTTTCACAAGTGAATCTCAGCTAACCCCTTTGACTGTCACCCTGAACATTTGCACCATCCTTGAAGTCAACAATTTACATGCATGGTTAGATCTCCTATGTTCCTGTGTTCTCTGGATTTGCTTTTTAACCTCTGTAACACTGTGTAGTCAGACACTGTAATTCTGTCATAAGCAAATTAGGCTTGGCTTCCATACCACTGCGTAATTGGTGGTTTGAGCTCCGAGAAATCAGAAAGATTTGAACTAGATTATTATGCCACCCAAACCATGCTGATTATTAATTTGGATCTGATTCAAGAGCTGGGAAAAAGGGCTATTTCTGGGTTGCCAGGGAGGGCCTTCGTTCTCGACAATTTAGACTAATGCATTGTTCTTTGGATTTAAAATGAATGAAAACAAAATGAGCCATCAAGGGTGGCTGCTCAAAAAAAGGTCACTAGCTGCCCACCCAGGGGCCAGGAGCGCATTTACCTAGCAGCAACCAATGACTCACGGGTAATAAGGACACACTCAAATGGACAAGGCGCTGACATTGAATATGCCCACACAGAGAGAGCCTTATTTTAGATCCACGCATTCCATATTACCAGGCACGGCACTGAACCGGATCACCTGGGAAAGACTGCTGCGCGGTGAAATTTCTGTCTCACCCTTGGCACAGGTGCAGCTGGGTCTCATGGGGGAAGGGGCAGAGAGGTAATTACTCCCTTTATCAACCTCTATAATGACACATTAAATGAATTCAAGGGAATAATTATGCTTAAAGACTTACAGACCAGTGCTGTATTTATTAGTTCAAACCATGAGTCTCTGACAAGCTGGAAGGCTTTGCTTGCCAAGCTTCAGAGGAAACTGACCACCTCAGTTATTATAATGATATTATCCAATAAGACGATACAGGCAGAGGGATGGAGCAGTGCGGAGTGGTTTAGCCCACATACCTAGCAGAAAATGAGAAACTCACAAGATTACAGGGTAATATATGTTTGTGGGTGTGTGTGTGTGTGTGTGTGCGCGAGTGTGTGTGTGTGTGTGTGTGTGTCTGCCTGTCTGTGCATGCAAAAGTGCAGGTGTGTGCATAAAAATTGGGCAAGGCTTGGAAAAGATATGATTTCAAAATACACAAATCACTGGAATATGTCCACGCTTCACTTAGTCTTGAATCTTTTGCCCTTGGATTCCATCACCTGATGAGATTTTATACTGGATTTGCACATTCAAAGATACACCCATGGGCCTTTGAGGGACAGCTGTGTAGATAAATATATCAATTTTGTATTGACTAATGTTGTCAACACCATGATTCACCCTTACGTACAGTACAAAGTACTCAGCAAAGACAAGTTTTATATTGCAAAATAAATGGTACAGTCAATTGTAAAACTGGGACAGAGGAGTTGGCATATCGTCACCAGGGGGCAGCTGTACCCTGTTTATTTGAGGGGGACAGTTCTGCCAGCTGTGGAGCTATGTTTAGCATGCTTAGGATGGAGGGGGAGGGTTTCTCTTTTAGGTGATCATTCTGCTTTGAGACCTGTGAGCTTATACCCACTGGCTGACCTCTCTGTCTACCGCCTTCTCCTTGCCTTTCTTTTCTCCCTGGAAAATCAGTGCAGGGAACACTGTCAGTTGTATAAATAGTTAAATGACATGCCACTCCCATGGCTCTTATGAACTTCAGTGCATGCTAGTGCTTGCTTTAGTGCTTGCTTGTACTATTAAGTCACATGGGTGAGTGTTTCATTTTGCATCATTGGCAGCCTAACCAGTTTGGAATGCAGGCGTGGGAGGAAAAGAAATCCAATCATTAATGACTTAATTCTTGAGTTACATGACATTATTATCATTTAGCAGACACTCTGATCCAAAACAACTTACATAGGTCACAATTTCATGTTATGCATTTATACAGCTGGATATTTACTGAGGCAGGTAAATATTAAGTACCTCGCCCGAGGGTACAGCAGCAGTACCCCAGCACTGAATCAAACCCGCGACCTTTCGGTTACAAGTCCTGCACCTTACCACTATGCCACACTGCCATGGAGCTACACACCACTATCTCCAGCCTGGTCCATCCACAGTCTGGTATTTCAGGCCGAAGTGCCGCCTCACAGGACAGATTCACACTTTCTGTGCATGCAAGGCCCCAGCACGTCCCCTGAGAGCCCACTTAAATCCAGTGGGAAGGACTCTGCTGCAAGCTGCTGCATCTGAAGGGTGAAACCGCACAAAAAATATTGAAAAAAATGTATCCTAGGAGGGGAAAGATGTTGCTAAACTATGATTTTCCTTGTACTGTAAGCCAGTCTGTGGCTGCATCGGCAACATGACCAGTATGCACTGATTAAGGATTTATAGGTAGGTTCATGATTTATTCAGAGCAGTGAATACATCACTGGCTCTTCCTTACACCTGCGATCAACAGGGGGAACACGGATAATGATGCTCATTAAGCAAAGAGCTCCCAATCAAAACACGGAAAGTATTCCAACAATTAAGGCGGCATGTCACGCAGTAATGAACCGCCGGAGAGACAATGCAGATGCGGAGTAGCTGCCAGGCCGACCCCGTATGGCTGAATAATTCCTGTTACAGCTCTCTTTCACAGAAGATCAATCTGTTACAGTGGGTGACATCACATGCTGCAGCCAAACACCAGACTCTGCGAGGACCAGGTTCATTTGGCATAGCAGGATGAACACGTCTCATGTGTCATCTTGAAACCATTTAGGTAAAATCAGACAATGTTACCCCACAGCTGTGACCTACCGCTGATTAATGTGAGGCTCTGAACAAAAGAATTGTGATCCAGTAATACAAAGTGTTTTACATTCCATTAATTATGGACTTATCTCTGCTTAAATAAATCTAAGCATGCTAAAAGATAAATGCTCCTCAGTGATTGCATTCAGCAGCAATCCTGCTGAATTCTCATACTTCCACTAAATTTTCAACAATAAGCCTTCATTGGAATCTGTATGCCACGGTGGTTTGTAAGGGTGGCTGGTCCGAGCCTGCCTATGGGTGGCTACATTTACTCTTTCCTGATTCAAGTCGATGGCTCTGCTCCACAAATGTCCCCTATGACTGCCAGTGGTATCACTCCAGTGGGCTCATGTATGTTTTATTCAGTGAATTCATTGTTATTCTGATGGTGAAATGTCAGCACAGTATTGATCTGTCAAAGTCCCACCGGGAATAGAGAATCATCCCAAAAGAGGGTGTTCTGCCGCGCCGCAAGTCATTAACCAGCTGTGTGCAGTGGAAGGTTACGGACAGTGGCCTGAGTGTGCTGGTGTTTGTCGCTGGATAACTGATCTTATACACAATTTATTCGCCTGATTGAAATAACTGTTGAAATATCACTTGAAGGTCACAGGTTAGTAAACATCCTATGGGATGTTGACAGTCACCTAATGACATTTAATACAGTGGAAAATAAACGCGAATTACGCAAGCATCATCAAGATTTTTTATGGTAGGAAGACTGCCTGGAATGAACGGCCCTGGGCTTCGCCTAAAAGGCCATGAGTATAACGGTACCCTGATTTAAAAAGCAAACCTCTGTCACGCATCTGACAGAGGACCACGTATGCATACCATTTCGGAATGTTTATTATCTCACAAACTGGACAAAACAGAAAATGAAAACATTGTCTTTAAGGCTTCCTGTTCATGTTAACACTACACTCGTAAAGCAATGCACCGGCGGCTAAGTCCTGATCATATGAGGACTCATACTTTAAGCTTAGTCGCATTAAAGCGGTCACTTCAGAGCATTCTACAACAGTGATGTAACACTATGCGACTTGTTTCCTGTAGGGCTGTATATGCACGCTTTGGTTAAGGATTAGGTTGGTAGTAAAAAAAAGGACAAAGGCTCCATCTGTCTGCACCTCCCTTTTTGTGTCTTCATGCAACCAGCGACACACACACACACACATGCATATCCTCCCTCCCTCTCTTTTCGCTGTGCGCTGTCGCTGCTAACTCCACTTGGAACCTCACCGCGAGCGGGCAGACAGACGCATCAGGACACGCTCGACACCGAGAAGAACCCCGCACGAAACCAGTCTAAAACTGCAAAACATCACACTGTCTCTTTGACCGGAATACTACAGTTTTCCAAAAAAACAAAAAACAAAAACACGTCTGAAGAAGGTAAGTGTTAGAGCTGCTTCATTTGAAGAATGTCTAACCGTCCTAATATCCTACAATGTACAAGTTATAAGTTGTTACTTGTATAGTACATGCAGTCTGTTGTTAACGAAACTGTTAGAATGTGACGAAATTTCGAGGCAATACCAATTAGTAATTCATTTCAAATGAACCTCCTTTAAATGCACAATTCGCCTGTCAGTTATGCCTTCATACAGGAGGTAGTGCGTTGTCAACAGTTAGTGAAGAGATTAACACTGCCGACTACAAACTCGACAGCCACGATAGTCTTAAATCTGAAGCTGTACAATTTAATCTATTGTTTCATAATCTGGATGTTATATTTGTCCTTTTGTGACTAAACTAAAATTACAGTCGCATTAAAGTACAGCATGTAACGTTATTGCAGTGTGAATTACGATACCGTGATTGACTTATTCAAAGAAATTGATGATATACGCTCGCCCTTACTTTGGCTGTTTATTATAATTAGTTACATTTCCAGATTGTTGAGCTTGCACTATGTGCTATGTATGACATGTCGATGGATCAAACGTTGTATCTTAGCAGTGTATTAGTTTGTCGTGTCATGAATAAGTCAAGTGGTTTATGTTTATACTCATTTGCGTGTATTTACATTGACGTCTGCTCAGTCATATTTGCATTTGGCCATACCTAATAAAGAGCTTGTGCGGGGATATCAGCGAATCCAAATGTTGGTATAGAACATATCCTGGTTGACAGGCTTTAATGTTCTGTCTTTAAACCTTTGATGTAAATATCAACGAAATTCAAGCTCTGATAAAGCATACTTTGCGTGGTTGCAGTGCAGCGATTAAAGAATTAACCGGTATGGAATTTGTGCAAAAGGAGATACTTAAATGACAATTTTGTGTAAATAGTGTATACTCTTACGTGAGAGTAACAGTAGCTGCGTGACGTGACAGAAATTATATATATATATATATATATATATATATATATATATATATATATATATATATATATGTATATACATGTATATATGTGTGTATACATACGTATATACATATATATATATATATATATATATATATGGTTTTTTTTTTTTTTTTTTCAAAATTTTAGTAGGATTTGCCATCTTTACCAGGATCCGTTGCGTGTATGTGAACAAGGTGCGCTGCGTGTCCACAGAATGACTCTTGTTCAATAATTCAGAAGCCGTTTCGACTGCTTGCAGTTCATGTAGCGCCATATAAATAAGTTGGACTTTTTCTTTTTTTCTGACGCACGACTCTCCTTTCATATCTTGCCATACCGAAACCATAAAGGAATAATCTAATGGGAGTTGTGGGAGTTATGTGTGAGGCATCTCCTCTAAAACATTTGTTGTTTTAAGTTGTCTTCTGACGATGTTTTATTAAAAAACACTGATATAAGACAAACTTTTCAGAATGGCTTCAGAGATAGGCTTTGTGTGCCTTCTCTGTGATTCTCATGTGACAGAGCACACAGCAAAGACACTTCCTACAGCCCTCTCTAACCTCCCACTTTAGCCCAGCAACAGGAAATGGACCAGTTGCATGTAGAGAAGCCACAGATTCACACGGCCAAAGTGGTGCAGCAAATCACTGTAATGCACATTGCGAACCTGGCCTTGACTCCCAAGGCGAGTCAGCAGTACCTTTGTCTATAGATAACGTTGAGTCGCTCAGACAGTGGTTCCTCTGTGTGACTCACTGCATATGACCTGTGCTTATCCTCCTGCACTGCTTTAATGCGCTGTGGTGCGTTGGAGCCTCTCTCCACTTCTTGCCTGATTATCCCCCCTGGAGAGCGCCGAGACTGTTCCGGCTCCTCAGCGCCGCTTAAACATCTCATTTATTCCAATGATCGCCATTAAATTGCTCTTAAACGGCTTATGTGCAGCACAGCCTTGAGGGTGAAGAATGCCTGTCGTTTCTCCCTTCCCTCCCAAGAGTTCTGAACTGGCTGCGTGACTAATAGAGATATACGTCCTCTCGCAGTAGACAGGGAAATGAGACGAAATATTCCATGCGCCGCAGTGATTTTTCTAGACAAAAAGGCTCCAGTTTCTGTGCTTTAGTTCTATGAGGTGTAGGGTTGGTGTAGTACAGCACAGAAGCTTTTGAATTGAGAGGGCCTTGATCCAAACTTGGCTGTGTCACTGTGCCCCTATCCCTTCTTTTCAGGTGGGGTGGGTCTGTGAGTGTGGTGTCCTATCAGAAAGTGGTTAGTACATCAAAACTTGCCTGCTGACGTCCAAGCAGCACTCCTAGGTGTGTGGAGCAGCGCCGCAGCACTGACTGTTACCTCAGCTGTGTGCATCAAAGCCCATTGTACAACATTATGTGCTCTGACCTGGTACCTACAGTAGAATATGTACTGGCCCTTGTGTGTCTTTTCCAGATGTTCGTAATAGATACATCTATAGTATACTGTAGTTTTCATCAATGTCACATTAATCTCCATGGACTCATGGGATCACATACCTCACAAAAATTTCCACTGAAAACACAACAGTTAATTAGAACATTTTTATGAGGGTGTAGGCAGAGTGGTGGACACGGTTATGGGCTCTTGAGTCCATTTGCTGCTTTTAAATCCTGTCAAACATATCTGGGCTGTTCTGCCAGGCTCGAAACATCTCCATGCCAAACCTCTTTTTATGTATCAATCATGCTTACTGCATTAAGTACACAAAAAAACATAAAAATCAACCGTCCTCTTGACATTGTGAAGTACAGCACTCAAACAATCAAAGGCATCATGCTTTGACTGCCTGTTTCCATGGCAACTTAGAGGAACTGTGCATGCGTTCCGACAGAGTACCAGTCGGGAGGAACTTCTTGGACAATTATGAGACTCGTCAAGCTGCCCAGAACTCCCAGCCAAGGCCCCTCTACTGGCAGTAACGTTCTGTGGATTGAAGTGAAGGCATTTTTAATGAAGACTGCTGGGGAAGTGTCTAGCGGTGGACTGGTGCGTCCACCATGCGCACAAATGCTGTAGGATTACATTTTAATTGGCAGGAGCCTGTGTTACTTTGTCCTTGGATATCCTGGTTCGGAACTGGCAATGGGTGTGTGTACACTGGAAAAACACTGTAATCAGTCTGTGCTCTGAAACAGTAGTGAAAGTAAATGAAATACTTTGGAGCATGAAGGATCACACCGCACACATTTAGGCTTTATTGTCAACCGTCGACTCCACCATAAGCCAGACTGGCAGAATTCGACGTTCATACCAGCGTCGGTGGTTGTTATGAGGGCTACGTGCTGTTCTGGGAAAGGCTCTGTTTCCTCTTTGGTGGCCAGCCTTGCTGTTTGGAGACTGGAAGGTCTGGTTTCGCATTGCGCTGAGTGGAATTTACATACGAGACAGTCTGGAAACACATGACTAATAATAAAGTTAATTTCCCTTTGAAAACAATTGCAGACTCAAGAGTGGTGTGGAGAAACCTATCAAGTGTTTGTCCTGGCAGGGTTAAATACGTGCTGAGCTTATCAACGGCAAGGCGAAATAGGACTGAAAGAATTATGGAGACCATACCTTATTTCAGTAGAATGTACTGGGCCTGCATCAGTATATTTTTAAACTCCACCCTTGATATGAGTCATGCAGATGTTTGAATGACATATAAAAACACATTACAGCACGTCAGGCTGACCTGTGCGGCAAACATGCTTTAGCATGAATTCAGACCTCAGGCCTTGTTTTGCACTTGGAAAAACCTTGTGGTCTTTATGTGATGTGATTACCTAAGTCAAACGTCATATGTGTTCTTTTATAAATGTCTGTATCTACAGTACAGAATAAATTAGGTTTGTCGCATTGTTTTTCAAACCACGTTAATCTTCATATTAGACTGGATTGCGTGGAATGTTATTATGACCTTTACCTTATGAAGAAATATGCCTTAACTCTAAATATAAGCACAACCCATTTTGCAATGCTAGCATGACTCTCATGATTTTAAGAACTCCGAATCATACCGTTAAAAATAAGAGGCTGAATCTGTAGTGCTTTTTTGAGAGGCAGAGAAAGGGCTTTAACTGTTTCCTAACTTCATTCTGAAGATTGTGAATATGTATTCAGAACGATTCCGCAGTATATTTTTAGTGGAATATGTTGAAGTCTTTGAATAAATACTTTCAAGCTCAGATACAACTAGATAATGTAAGAGGCAGATGTCTTCCTCTCCACTCACCCAGGAAGTGTTCTCTCCAGTGTATGCCAGCACATATTTTCAGATTGGTAAAAAGGCCATATTTATACGGACACTTTTGTATCCTGAAGCAGCAAAGGGACTTGACTGGTAGAGAAATATAAATAGCGTATGTCAAACTCTGCGCATCAGACCTGTTCTAGGATTCTAGCAGAATCTAGGATACGGATTTGGTTTAGCATCAGGCATATGTCATAATCACGCTAGACTCCTGCCACTTCTTGTTGACAGTTAGAAACAGACCTAAACACGTTCACTGAGAGCATGTGGTGTACAGAAGAGAAATGGTGATTTTTTTTTACCTTCCCTTAATGATCGATACAGATTGCCATGATTTCTTGACATTATTAACTGAAGATCAGTTTAGACCAGTGTTTCTCAACCCTACTCCTGGCGGCACCCTGTCCTGCATATCTTCTATCTATCCTTGCTCTACCTACCTGACTGAACTCATCAGTGGCACATTTTATTAGCTGAGCACACGTGATTTAATCAAGCAGCAAGGATAGATAGAAGATATGCAGGACAGGGTGCCGCCAGGAGTAGGGTTGAGAAACACCGGTTTAGACTACCACTGAATTGCACACACTGTTTTAAATAGGTGAAGTGCATGTGCTAATGTTGAGAGCAAAGTTTTGAATGGAATGGGCTCAATAGGTGTAATTCCCCTGTATGCATTCCATGATGTGGGGTAGTGCGATGCAGATGAGTCCTGTGTGTCATGCCATAGCCTGGCTTACTCTCTGCAGGATGACGGAGGTGATGAACACCTGTGAGCCTGCCATGGAGGACTTTAATGTTGCTGCGGCCTCAGAAGACCAGAGCATCTCCTTCCAGGTGCGTTTGCCTGTTTAATCTGTCCCAGACACACACACAAACACACACACACACACACACGCATGTGGGTGCGCGCTCACACTCTCACCCTCACACACGCGGAAATGCAAATTTCCGACTCGCACCCTGTCATCTGTTGGCTGGGGGAAGAGTGCTGTCTGAAAGACCTTTGAGCCTTTTTCCATCCCTGCCAGGGCTGTAGTCACGGTGAGAGTCAGACTGGAGCTATTTCTGACTGCCCTTTGATTACTTCCATCTACATGTTCTATTTTTTCCCCTCTTGCACCGAAATGCACTGATTTTTGCTCATTATTTCTCCAGGATTAATTTGATCTTATCTAAGAGGGCACAAAGCACATTTGTCTTTTGAAAGGTCACATTTATGGGGAAAATGATGGCTGCATATTATTATTTCATCAAGCGCATGAGACCCATAGACTGGCCTAGTGAATGGCCTCATATACAGTCTCGGCACAGCCCTTTCTTGCAGCGGAGCAACCTCCAAAATCTGGCTGCTCCTTTGTGGCTCAACACATCCTCTGTGTTTGCTGTCTGTTGAGGGGATGCAGATGTCTTTATCTTTTAATCTTGAGCGCTCTTGAAAACGGCAGCTTGGTGAAAGTGATCCATGCACCGAGCACAATGCGAAGGATCTCACTATTATATCTGTTTATCTTCTCCTGCTTAATGAGCTCTTTGGCAAAGGCAGAACCTGATGAGGATGTGTGGCCGTGGGTACCTAGTTTTCCTCTAAGCCAGTGTTTGTCTTAGTCTGAACCCTCCCGGAAACAGGTTATTTAGGGTAACACGCCCCCCTCCTGTGCCCAGATCTTCCCGGACTCCCACGAGAGGTACCCCAAGCTGTCCAAGCGTCTGCCGTCCATCGTGGTGGAGCCCACAGAGAGCGGGGAGGTGGAGAGCGGGGAGCTCCGCTGGCCCCCTGATGACCTGAGCCCGGGGGACGCCCCTTGGGAGGCCCCGCCCTCGGCTCACAGCCAGTCAGCAGGTACGCATGCAGCTCACCCCCAACCCAGCCGGGGCCCGTAGATGCATACCAGCTCATCAGTGAGGAGGACTGCAGGATACTTGTGGCCAGGTTGGGACCAATGTAGGTCCCTATGAAATACATGAAGTACACTGCTGTATCCGTGATTAATTCCCCAAAAAGGCGACAGAAATAACCATACAGTGAGATGCATTAATAACTTTATTTGCCCTTTTGGTTACACTGATTAATGATGTGCTATAATACCTATAGCACATAATATGCTTTGTCAGTATCTTATGCTCCAGAGTTTTGTGTGAAGTGTTGCTAACACGCAGTAACTAAGGAGTAATTGAGTGCTTGGATATCCGGTAGTGGGACCACCTGTTTCTGTTTGCACTGCCATCTTATCAGATAAGAGTGACAGTTTGCATCAGTGTCAGTGCTCCTGCAACACTGCTCCATGCTACGAAGCAAGCAAGCTGGAATCAGCAGAGACAATTCAATCCAGATACTACATTTACCTCATAAAATTATATAAGGTTATAAATGCCTTTTCTGCTGGGTTTCTGTCATATTCTGACAGTGTAAACACTCACTGCATGAGTCCAGTGCCCTCATCATACCTGTAACCACAGGAAAACACGTGACTCCCTATTTGTGAATATATAGTATATAGTGTTAGAGCCCTGTCCCCTTTCCATTTACTTTAATGTTCTCCATTGACTTGATGTATGTGTTGCCCATATTATGTTTTGCAATGCACTGCGACGTACAAAATAAATGTTGTGTTGAAAGTAGTAGTCTTCATAGTTATGGACAGAGCCATGCGCACAGCTGACTCACTGGAAAAGACAAATTAAGACAAAGGGGAAAAATAAAGATATTTAAATTTTAGAGATTTAATTTTTATTAAAATTAGCCCTCACACAAAAACAGTGTGCTTGTAGCACATTGCAACTTTTTTCTGTATTATAGCAGAAGTGCATACTTCTGCTATAAAAGTAAACAAGCATGTGTGTTGTTTAAATTTCCAATTTGTGCTTAATATGTAAAGCTAATGATTAATATGCATTTTCACTTCTCAATATCTCTGTATGTTGCTCTAAAGATGAGGATAACAAATGATAAAAGCTAGTGTGATGTGAGATTATATTTACATTTGGTTTGAGGAGAGATGGTGTTTTCAGTCTGAGGTGCTGAATGTGTAGACAGGTTAGAGGGGTTCCTTGGAAGGGAACCAAAGGTTAGCAAAGTTACAGCAAAATGAGGGTCAGGACAGATGTAAAGGTCAAGGGTCAAGGGCTGTGGTATACATTATCATGGAATAGTGGACAATAGAATAAAATAGACTTGTAAACTTACACTAGACATGTACAGCTTGGAATGAAGCACTGTGCTCTACACAATGTAAGGGCATACTGTACACATTGTATACAAACACATTTGTCACAGTTATTGATTTTATTATTGTTATTTTGATCTTTGAGTAGTTTTTTTCCTGAACTTTATACTCTTTGGAATGGTAGAGGTGAGAGTTATTTCTGTAGTGCACTGCGTGTCATTGTGGTAGAAGGAGAATGCTCTCAGTGCAGTGGGGCACATACGGTCAGTGGTGGGCTGATTGGCATTTTGAGGAGCAGAAGTCACTCTAAGCACGCCGCGCGGTGACAAAGGCTAGCTGACAACCTGTAGCCGGGCCACGCGGGGATTGATGACCCGCTACGGCTCTCCGGAAGCAGCTTTTGTCCCGGGGCTGCGTGAGGAGATGGGATCCGAACGTCCCCAAACGGCTCTCCATCTCGCGGCAGCCTGACTAATTTATCAGCCAGCGGTGACATGTGTGTACAGGATCTGACAGACCGGCCACGAATGCAGGGAACATCTCCACGGCGAGGGTATGGACCTCTGCCCCGCCGCGGCTGCGCGTCCCCCCCCAACCCCCACCGCCTCGCTGTGTCCCAGTTCATGACGCGCCCTGTCTCTCTGTGTTCCCCCAGATGAGGAGCTGAGTCAGGACAGCGAGGACAGCCGGGAGGCGGACGGGGCCGCCGGCGGGGACTCCAACTGATACGCGCGGCCACCACCACTCCAGCTTTCACTGTGAATGTCTCCAGACAGACAGAAGCACGGAGGAGAGGCGGGGTGGGGGGGCCGGGGGAGAGTGTGGAGGGGGCGGGGTTGACCTGACCCCCCAGCGCACACTTAGCCCGGTCCCCCAGTGGGTAGATCCCCTTTTCCTCTTGGTGGTGCACAGCTCTGTAAAACTGTCTTAAATAGCTCACTTGTGCCAAACTCTGGTGGTAGCTAGCTACAAATAGTTTGTACAAACATCGCATTGTTGTTTTTTTATCATTTAGATGCATATCTACATCCATCTGTAAGACGCAATCTTTTTCAGTTTTTTTGTTTATAGGTGCTCATTGCTTGAATATATATTCACACTTATTTATATCCACAAGATAACTTTTTGTGTGCATTGCGTACACTGTTTTTTTTAATATCTGCCTCTGATTTAGATCTAGAATGATCCAGGTGCTCCTTCTTTACCACCCATAAACTGATAAGGTGTATAGAATATGTGTGTTGCCTCGTCTGCTGTCGCTGTTGTGGTTTTTATTGTTGCTGATGTCTGCTGATTTCTGGTGTAAGAAAACATTCCACTTGGATATATGAAATATTTAAAAAGCAGTATTTAAAAAAGCTTTTGTTTTCCTTTTTTTCTCAGACATACTCCAAAATATTGTGATCAGGGGGCCCGTGAACATCAAAGCATCATTTGACATAGAGGCAGAAAAATATGTCATCTTTCCCTTTACTTTAACAAACTGTTCTTCCATTGACTTGAATGCGTATTACATTTTGCACTGCACTGCCACAAACAAAACAAGCATATGTCATTGTGTTGAAAATAGGACTAATTCAAGTAAAAAAAATAAAGCTACACGACAATTTATTTTTAATTGATATCAGCCCTCATACAGAAACAGAGTGTTTGTTGCACGATGTTTGCATCCAGCTTTGCAACGCACAGGCTTCTTATTTGCTGTGGTAGCTGCCATCTGTGATTTTGCAGAATCGCTAATGTTGGGCACTTTTAGCGTCAGTATGAATTTGACTCGCGAGTCGTCACTCTCTGATTGAATACAGGCTTTTCTCACTGCAGACTTGACATCTCTGCGAGTGAGCCTCAAATTGTGCCTTCTGTTCCCGGGTTTTTATGAGTTCAGAGTGTTTCAGAGGACAGACATAACAGTAATAAATAATACTAGTAACCACATAAGTAATAACTTCCCTATGTATTATACTGAACTAAATGTGCATAATGTAATAGCTCACTTTAAGAGTTTGTTTGATCCAGGGTAGACAAGCATTTTGTTCCTTTGTCACTTAAAATTATATAAAGATATTTTTAATTTGTATTAAATATATAACATTGTTGACCAATATGAATTGTACAAACACCCTTCTCAATATCTGTATATGTTGCTCTAAAGATGAAGATAACTTTGTAATAAACTCTAGTGTTGAATAGAGCTGCATGGTGATGTGAGGTTATGTTGACGCTTTTGGATTTGTGCAGCGATGCTGTTTTTATACTGTGGTGCTGAGTGTGTACATGGGTTTCAGGCAACTGTGATGAGTGAGTGCTTCTGGAAGGATTCCTCCAGGCATGCTGTGTGAATGGCCAGACCCGCCGGCCATTTCACCTGGAGATGTGTCACAAGCGCCACCGTCTCAGATCCCCGGTGTCGCCGCGCCGTAGCCTGGCGTCCCCCTGCCAGTCTGACACTCTTATATTTTTAGCCGTTTTTTCTCTCTGAAAGCCGGTGGTTATCCTCCTCGGCTGAGGTCACTGGCTGAGCCGCCTCGGGGTGAGCCCTTGCGATGAGCGAGGATGGTTGCGCCACACAGCAGCTGTCGCAAGCAGTATCCTGTCACAGGCGCTTCCGCCCGCAGCAAAAGCGCATGCCGAGGACTGGAAATCTTTTCGCTGCGTGGGCCCCGGCATCTTCTCTCGCCCTCCTGTGGACCAGGCTGGATGTCTGCACCCCCGAGGATTTGAGCGCCTGCCTGCCTGCCTGCCTGGCCTCCCACCCCACCTCTCCACCCCCTCCCGCCCACCTCAGTCCATTTACTCTCAAAGGTCAGATCCAGATGGTTCTGCCAGTATGGAGAACGTGTGTCTTTTTTTTCCTCCTTTTTTGCCTTCTGACAGCCCTCTGAAAGCACTTTGGAGAAGGGACCAGTGTCACTCCTGGGAAATGACAGGTCTCTGTGGTTCACCTCAGAAAGTGAAGAGACGGCAGAAGTGCCTCAGAAATCTTTCAGATGTCTAGGATTCCTTTATTCGTAACAGAACATGATTCCTGACAGAATATGCGAGCCAGCTTGACCCTGAAAGTGCCTCCTGAAACAACGTGAATAACCCCCCAAAATAACCATGAGATAATAATCCAAACAGGAGTGGGTGTCTCCCCGGGGGGTCTCTCACAATCAAAGCCACATGACCCTATTCCACTGCTGGTTCTGGGCAGATAAAAGCAGCAAAAACAGGTGAGTCTCACTGATGTAAGACTGGCCATGAATTATTCAGTTCAGTGGGCCTCAAAGGTCACTACATTCTTCAGCCAGACACATGTGCAGGAAATAAGAGGTGCTGCCTGTGTGGGTGATGTTGCTGCTTTGTGGAGGGCAGAATCAGGCTCAGACAGGACTGAATGCACCCCTGCCTTCATCCATGTGGCAGACTATCTCTGCTTTCAGCTGTAGGTTCAGACCTCTGGGTCAAAATGATGAGTTCCCACTCTTATTAATCACACTGTAGACTAAAGTACTGTCATGTTAAGGTGATCACATCAGACACGCGTAGAGCAGACAGTTTGTATTAAAAAACTGTAATGTCAATCCTTAGGTTAACTACAGCATTAGAGAAAAACTACTGCTGCACTGTAGAGCAGTCTGGAAACAGCTTTAGTTGTTGCTACAAGACAACCCAGTGTATAAAAGGAGACAACACAAATTAAGCCTAGACATACAGTCTGGACCCTGATCAGTATGTGTCTCCCAGAGACACTAACGTGTGATTAATCATGGATTTCATTGACCTGCTCAGTGTGATTACATGAAACCCTTCCCCTCCCAGTCCTCCTTAGCTACTGTATGTTCAATAAGACAAGTTGCACTGGGTCTTAGTCCTGCTTCACAGATAGTGTGCTCTGGTTCATATTTTACTGTGTTCACAGCTGCAGCATGTTTCCAGCCACTACAAATGTCTAAATCATACACCCTCTTTTTGTCCACTGCATAACCTTTTAAGCGCTTTAATCTTTTGACATCACTCTCCTGTAGTGTCTCCATGGTAATCAGTTGTCATGCGGGCATTCACATCGATGTCTTATGCTCCGTATATGAAACACTTGACCTAATTGTGCTGCTTTTATAATGATTCTCATTGCAAATCATTATCATAAACATCACCATCATCATTAATATTATTGTCAAGGTTACAATTACAATTTTACATCTTTGTATTTTTTACCCTTTGATTTTTTTTTCCATCTCCATTTTCCAGTACAAAGACTAAGCAACATCAGACAAGCACTTACAAACCTGTTTATATAAAAGTGCCTTTTGATGCCTCAGCCCTATCAATAAATGCAAGTTGCTGTGAGTAAAAGAGAAGGTTGCGCAGGATAAGGCATGTTAGGTGCAAGGGTGTTTTTCAGTCTGATGAATGAAAGGGGAGCTTTGTTTGGTGACTGGTGCATAGTGGAGACTATGTGGGTTAGTCAGTGTAATACAGCCCCAGAAGGAGGCGGGGTATGTGGATAAACATGAATATGAAACTTATTTTATCTCAGATTGCTGTGGGCTTCTTTCTGCTTTCCTTAAGTGGTTAAACACTTAAGGAAAGAGGAAAAAAACAAGGCCATTTATCAATTTATCAGCCCTCCATTGGGCAACAGCGCTGTTCCAAACAGAGCGTTTGTTGCTCAGTTCAGGGATTCACTTTGCAATCCCTGAACTGGATCCTGTGGTGGTCTTTCTAGAACAATAAACCCACCGAATCTCTTAACTTCCATCTGCACTCACCTAGAACCAGAGCTCCAAACTCACTGTGCACACTGGTTCCCCAGTCAGCTCACTCATCACACCTCACCCAACTGAAGCAGTTTCAGATAGAGTTACAGTGTTATGGGCGGTCTAAAGCTGTGTCAGCCCACATTGCTGATAATGAGTGGAAAAAGAGTGGCTGGTTTCTCTCAGTACAAGAAAGGCTACCTTGTCCCCAGACGTTCTGCATTGTGTTAGTCAACATAATTAAATTCCACATTCTGTTGGCTGAGAATGCCCTTTGTGTAAGGCTTTACTTCCCAAAGAAAAAGAATTTTAAAAAATGTCCAAGGGATTTGAATGAGGCCTTTTGCAAACAGCAGCGCCGTTACCTTAACACAACACCCTCTACTTCAAGGACATAGACACATATACCCACTCGAGACATGATTCATAAATCTCAAAGAGCAAAAGTCCAACTCCCCAAGTCCCACCTAATATTTGTAATAAGACAGAACCTTCCACTTCAATCAATGTCTGCGCTCCCTGGTGGTATCGCTGACTGCTTGATAGTTTAGCAGAAAACTCTCCCATCAGCCACCTCTCTCATCTCTCAGCATCCCAACATAGCGGCCACAGGGATTCCCCCATACCAAAAAGAGAGAAAGAAATACATCTGGAGAAAAGCAAAGTCTCCATACAAAATGTAGTAGGAGATGGGAAGAAAAAAAGAAATGATGCCAGAATTGTTTTCACTTTTTCTTGGACCAAAGATTACATGAGGCCTGCCTATAAGTACAGTAGGAGCAGTGAAGTGCATGGGAATTTCCTTTGTTGGTATAGAGCGGCTTGTAGGCTGCTAGTGAGTTAGCTCATAGAATATAAGCAGACTAAACAAGGAGAACTGTTCTCTTGGCCCAGGAACTCAGAGTGATTGATTATGCATGTCCAACTCCCAGCAAGCTCTATTTTTACCACCTTGCATGCGAGGATAAATGATAATTAGGATTGTGTGCGAGAGCAAGGAATTGCGGTAAACCTAATGCACGAATGACAAATCCTTTTGCACGGTCATTTAAGAGAATGTTGCTTGTTTCCTAATTAGAGAGACAAACAAGGCAGCGCCTGCTAGCATTAGCCACACAGACCCAGTCATGCCTGAAATCCCCACGGTGTGTCGGGGGAGGACTTTAACCTTGTTTTAGGTCTCCGACAGCCGGGCCCCATTTGTGCTGCTTCAGGGGAAGAGACAGAAGGGCAGAGGTGTCCACAGAGGAAGTGGGCTCCTGGGTAGCTCTGAGGTAAGCCTGTTCCTCTGTCCTGAGCCATGTGCTTCTACCACAGTCTACTTTTCACATCAGTTCCCTTCAAGCGTGTTTCGCATTCACTCTCCTCTTTATTTGATTGCTGTTGAGGGGCTATTGGTTTGGCTTTGTGTGCTGTGGACACTGGGAATAGTGCCAGCCCTTGTGCATCCACAGGACATTGCGCTAATATGTTACATCGCAAGAGCTGTTGACTCTGAACTTCTGTACTTCCTGGTCAGTGAAGATCACATGACCTTAGGATAGTGGAGCAAGGATAGAGCTTAACTATGTAGTCCCATAGGCATGAGAATACATTCTACTGGAGGGCATTCCCACTGCATATTAAGGAATTTGAAAGACAGTACATTAAAGTGTTCAAGTGTTTTAGTTAGGCAAATGTAGGGTAGGAGGGATGTAGGGCGCAACAGTGAATTTGACTCTCCTGCCCCTATCCCGTGCAGAGGTTAGGGTAAAGGGTGATGGGAAGGGTAGAGGGCGAGCCAGGGTCACAGGCTGAGAGAGTGCTCTAAAGTATGGGGCTCTCGGGTATCCTGGTCAAACTCTTTCCAGCCCCAGGGGACACAGGGCTGATGTTACAGCGCCATGCATCTTTAAAGAGGTAGAGTACTCCTCCCAGCCTAACCCTCACCTGCCCCTTTCCATGCAAGACCGTCAGGAGTGCTACCACCTGGGCAGGCTCACGTTACCAGCCCTCCGCAAGCACCAAAGAGACACAGAGGCTGGCCCAGGTGTGGGTTACCTGGCCTGGCTGATCACCCTGGGCTTTGGGGATACGGACACCAGGTGGCACATCCTCGGGTGACTGTGGCACTCGGTGTTACCACCCACATTCTGCTCTGTATGCACACACGCACAAGCAAACACCCACACACATCATACTCTTTTCCCACACTGGAAGGACTCAGGAATGAACGATCTGTTTAGAATCCTCCACACTTGCACTCTCAATAAAATTATCACCTTTCTCATCTTTTGTATTTGATTTCTTCCAAATACTGTTGCACTCAAATTTAGGATTTCATGTTGTTGTTGTTGCTAATTACACCCATAAACACTCCAGTACAAGCCCCAAATCTTACATACACTATGTATCCCTCCGCACTGCACAGGATAATGAAAGCAGGGCTGACAGGGCCTGTCTCTGTGAAAGAAATGCTGTCATACACAGACCTCTCAAGTCAGCCATTCATTTGCACAGGTCAGGGTTTTTTAATGAAGAGCACAGTGCGTGGACATGGCCAGACCCACGTAAACCAAATACACCTACGCACTTACACGCACACACAAACACACACACACAGGCATGCACTCATCCATGTGCACACACACACACACACACACACACTCAACAACAACTCACATCACCCATCCCAACTCTCGTTGCCCTCTCATGCGGACAAGTGCACGCGCGCATCCATTAATAGAAACACTCATAATCGCAATGCACGTAAATGAGCTCATGGTCATTAACATCCAGTCGAAACACCTAACCATTCACATTCACATTCAGCGGCACCCTGTCCCACCCCAGCCCCCATCGTAAAGGGGAACATTTCGGCCTGCATTGGCCGATCCGCTCCGCCTCCCGGGGAGCGGGGCAGCTGCCTGTCGGGACCTGAAGGCACCCGCTGAGTCAAAGTTCAAAAAGCTCTCCTGCCATCTTCCAGCTGTCTCGCTAAAATCGCGGCTGATATTTTTTTGCGGTGGAAATGTCACGCCGTGCTGTTTTCCGTGCCTGTTCCTGCACCCAGCAGAGCCGAGCCCCAGCCTGTGCTCTCACACACTTCATGTGGTTCGGGCGTTATGCAATAACCCTGTTGTACAATCGAGTGTTCGAAATCTTTCCGCGGGATTAAATTGTAAATGCATCATTAATCGCAGTTTACTGTTCCAGATGGTCATTGAACAGCACTTATCTGCAATGTATGGTTTGCCATTGTCATCCTTAATATGTCGGCTCACTGTTGGATTCCACTCAGGGGCATATGCGGCGCAGATATTCACATGCGCGCCCTGAGCGCGGACACACATCGCTCGCATACGCACGCACACACTTCTCTTACATAAATTAAATGGCTCTCACACCCATCGCTGCAGATGGGTCTCCTCTCCATCTCATTCACATCCAAGCTGCACATTCAAATTCAAAAACTAACACTGTCAGGCAAGGACAGTAATGACCACTCCTCTCCAGAGCCAAAACGGCCATAAGGTGAGCTCTGATGTCAAGGGCAGAGAGCGACATAGCCAACGATTGCGACACAAATGAAGTGACAAAACACCAGGAGAGGAAGCAATGTCACTACCCTGACAAAATAACAGTGCGACTGCAGCCCTGATCTCAGATCCACAGCTCGCACAATGCCCTGGAGTGTGTGACATCATCAGGCCTCAGTGGTAGCGTCTAACCAGTATTTACCAGGCTGATGGGCCCTACGTTTGCCCTCATTAAGTGACTGAGCCCATGGGCAGAGGGAACTCCAGCAAAGATCATTTAGTGAAGACCAACTGGAGAGGAGCAGGACAGGCCCACAGCCACTCACTGACACATAATGAAGGGAACTGAGGGTTCTGATTAGCATGGCTGAAGATGCACAAATAAAATTTGAGAGAATACCGGTTGAATCTAGAGTTGAATCTAGAAGCCCTCCCTCATATTTTTCCCTGTGATCACCTCCACCCCACTCCACTCCAGCACAGAGATTGTTTTATACATTTGTATGTTTCTGGTAAAAGTGGCCAATTTTGTATGGCAGGATCTGCCTTTGTTGTGTTGATGCAGCCATCAGAGGCCATGTGCTTCGCTGTACCATATGTGCCTGTCATTCTCAGAAGCCCCGGCTCGCCTCACGCTCCCTGCCCTGTCGCTGCTCTCTCCATGGTGCCGTCCTATTACCGCGCGCTGTAATTCCACCTGCCTGTCCCGAGCCGGGGTCCGGCCGCTCGCCTGCGCCCGGCACGCAGGGTGGAACGTGTCCGAGGTGACAATTACACTGAGCCACCCGTCAGCGCAGCGGCACACAGGAGCTTTAGAAGAGCATAATGAGCGCTCACCACGTCCCGCCCCTCCGCCCTGAAGAGAGACGAGCCCCCATTACGGAGTCATGGCCGTGCTGCCGCCTCCATCGTGCTTCATCCTCACCTGGATTAAAGGTGCTGGAATCGACCCTGTCATTAGGCCGCTTAGCTAGCCAGACACACAGGAAACAGCCAAATGAGGCAACATGCAATGTGACTGCTAAAGATCAAAACTGAATTTTGGTAAGAAGATTAATATTTCACCATAAAACTGGTTGACTATATATGATGATTTACCAATTGTTCAGGTAATCTACCCTGATGTGTGTACATGTGAAGAGTAGATGGAGGACATTTTATTTACTACAGAAAACTAAACACAACTATAGGTAAAAGTGCTGACCCACCTTTCTGGGAGAGGACCTGAGAGGCACTGATGGTGGAGTGACATTAATGAAGTGTCCCGATGCCATGTGGAGGTGCGGTAGCTGCTCTTCATGCCCCAGAAGAACAGATATTAACACCCCCCCCCAGATGAGCTGAACTCTGACATGTTGAGTGTTCACGCAGGTGGTGAGTGTGCACTCTCTGGGCCAAGTCATGGCCAGACCAATGTATCTGACTGGCCTAATTACAGTACAGATCCCCAGGTGGTGGCATGGAACCCATGCAAGTAAACAGAAGCTACAGAGCAGCCAGGATAATGAAATCCAGTCAACTCCCAATTATCAGGCTGTAAATGATCTGATTTATAGATTATTCATGCTGGTGGTTGTAAGTGTGCACATTTTACCTTATTAATCTCCTTTCCACAATGTCCACATGCTTTAGGGAAGAGCTGATACATCTAATGCTTACCAGACATTGAACTGGACACATCAAAGAGGGAAGCATATTAAATTATGCTACCATTCAGTTTATAAGATAAAAACAGCCAAATGTTACAGCTAACTGTTCTTGTAACTAAGTAACAATATATGGCAACATTGTCATATGCTCCATCATATATCTTGATAAATGTAACTCTGAGGCAACAAGTCAAGTTGGTATCACTTTACCTGAATTGTACGTCATACCACCTGCATAACGCTGTCAGGAGAATAAGACAAGACATACCATGTCATGACAGCTTATGTTAGATGACATAATGCCTACCGTCTCAGACATAAACCTCTCATGAAACCTGACACAGAAAAACATTATGTCACCGTGACATAATTAGCTGAAGCAAGGCAAAAGGAAGCATGCCTAACAGAAAGGTGGGTATGCTTGCGCACCTTCACAGTTCTGACCTCCTACACACTAGGTGCTTGTTACTCTTTGATTTCTTGGACTTGGGTGTGTCCTTTTCACCATCCAAATGAAAGTCAGGTTTCATGACAGATTTGTTTCCAGTACCTCAGATATTATGTCATACTTACATGATCCTGATGACAGTAACTAAAAGGTTGCTGGTTCAATTCCCCACTTGGGCTGCTGCTGTTCCCTTAGGCAAGGTACTTAACCCAGAGTTGCCTCAGTAAATATCCATCTGTATGAATGGATACCATGTAAAAACTGTAACCTATGCAAGTCACTCTGGATAAGAGCATCTGCTAAATGCCAATAATGTAATATAAAATGTGTTGATTAGCTTCAGCAGTTTTTCTTTTTTGATGTTATCTGATGTTACATATTTATCAATTTAAAACTTTACTAAAGAATGACACAATAAGCCTTTTAGGATTATCCGTGCCAGAGCTCCTGTCCATTAATCTGGATTAGGTGGTGACTGTACCTGCTAGGCCACAGAAAGCCAGTCCTGAGACACTTTGATTCTGCATTGGATTTATCTATCTTACATCAACACACTGGCACAGTGGTGAGTGCCTTTCGCTGGGATGGGAGACTGCAGTATGATCAAGGCTGGGTTGCTCAGTACATGTCCAAGGAACCTCCACCATACTTTACCTCTTATTGGTGTACTGCTGTGTCAGGCCAGCCAATGAAAGGCACAAGATGGAGGAGAGGGAAGTGCTCTGTGCCCATGTGAGGACTCGAGTCCTGCAGTCAACCACCATTCGCAAGCATTTCCTGCCACGGCCCCTGCACACAGATGTTTCATGTACTGTGGTCTTACTGTCTTTAACACATTATCTCTGTTCTGTATTTGTGTGAGAGAGCATGTGTTTGCACGTGCATGCATGCATGTGTGTGTACACATGCGTTGGTGTGTCTGTGTGCAAACTGGTTCAGCCAGAGGCAATAGAAAATGAGACAAATTCACATAGCTGGGAGTCACATTTTCATTATCCTCTGAAGCTGAGAAACACTGAAATTAAAGGGCAAATTAGGATCTTCTCCATTGTCAGCACAGGCTTACAATTATAAGCTTCATTCCAATTTAAGTGGAAAATCTACAACCCGGCATATCTGGATTGTCCAGTCGTGAATTTAATTACTTCCCATGAATAAACACAGAAAAGTACAGCCATGCAATTGCTGATATTCAATATGATTATTCTTCTCGGTATCGAGGCATTGCAAATCTCATTACCTACAAACCACACATCCCTGTGGCTGACTCTGTAGAGTTTCTCTCTTTCTCTCTCTCTCCGTCTGCCTCCTTCTCTCAGAGGCACGGAAGAACCGCGTGTGTAGAACAGATTAAGTGTCGAACCCGTCCTGGCCTATTACAGGCTGTGCTTTTCGCCGCTCGCCGTCACTCGGCGGTGGGGTGGAGATGGCGCTGGGAGGGGAGGGCTGCACAGCGGGGCGCTCCTCGGCAGCACACCGTCAGGACGTCTGCGTGCAGCTGGGCTGCCCCATGTCACACCCCGCATGAGGAGAAGGGGTGGGTGATGAGGGGGGTTATTTTAGGACCACAGCGCACTTGCCCGCTGCCTGACAGTTCCCTCTGTCAGTGTGAACAACCCCAATTAGCCTTTGGACGGCGAGGAGAGAGACGTCATGAAAAACACAATGCCTTTTAAGAGTCCATCCACTCTAAGGGCACAAAATGCTTCTATGGCAACCAGTGTTTGATATGCAGCGGCTGTATCCGGAATCATTATGTATTTGAGCACATAGTTAAAAGATATGATTCATTGAAATATTACAGTATGATACTGACAGGGAAGTGTGTTTAATACATGTGGCCAGGGCCTGTAGTCCCTTCGTAAACACAAATAACTGAACAGATTCCAAAATTATTATGATTTTACAGTAATTCCCAGTAAATGTGGCATTCTTCCAAAATGGACACTGTTGTACATTGTGGATTTCTTAACTGGCAAACCATCTGAGTAACCATAGAGTGATGGGTTATGCAACTAATGATGTTGTACTGCCATTAAGCTGTTTATACAGTATCAGTGCGTGCCTAGTTAGTGTACAGACTGTTCTTGCCACACGGATAAACAAAGCGAATGGCAATATTTTTTCATTCACAGCATTCTATATGGATTATACACAATGGTGATATTTCTACTCTCTCTCAGCAGAGGTCACTGACCCTGGTAGGAGTCGATAACCTTGGGTTTAAATTGCTTCCCCTGAGTGTTTTGCACAGTACAAAGCTAAGTGCATCCCCACAAAGCTTTCTTGACAACTTGAGGTAAGTGCACCTCACCTTATCGCAATTACCTTTGTGCTCTGTGCAGCTGTGGGGAGAGAGAGAAAGACAGGGAGGCAGGAAGAAAGAGGAAATTACAGATGAAGATGCTCCGAGTTTTTGATGTCAGTTTCCCATGATGCTCCTGTGCTGCGAGATCTGCAAAACGATAGGAGCTTCAGAGTTGGAGCATAAAACGCCGTGCAATCGCTTTAACAGGGGAGACAGAGGCAAGCTCACAGAGAGCGGGCAGGAACTCGAATTTGCAGTCTGAATGTGTTTGCATGGGAAGATGAGTGTGAAGCCGTTCAAACCCCCAATCCGTCAGGTTCCCCTGCAGGGACTCCACTGACAGGTGGAGATGAACTATTCTTAGCGCCAGCCATAGACATGGAAGCTTTAACCCTTCTGGCTGCTCAGAGACGATATAAAAGCCTTCTCATTTCCCCCTGTGAGGGAGCAAAGGGCCCAAGTCCCTGTAGCGTTGCTGAGGGGGGCTCGGGGCAGCTGGGATTTTGGGCACTGTCCTGCTCTCGTTTTGCATGGTTATCTCTTTGAAGCAGTCAGCAGGCTGCCACACGTTGCATGGGCTTTGTCATATCGAGGACTACCGTGACGAGGCCTGTTTTTTCCACTGGGCGCGGTGCTGAGCTGCCCTTATGCAAATCAGCTGATTTGCATACGCCTGGATCACAGGGAGAGAATAGCGTTGGGTTATCAAGAGTCTGTCAGCGCCGCGGCGGTGAATGTTGTCAAAGCGCACAAGCCGCACATTAGCCATTCGTGCAGGAAGTTATCAGTGCTGTTGTTATTCAAGTGAAGTTCAATCTGAAACCCCCGCAGTCACAAAAAATAAAGACCGTCCATTGCTACGTGTCACCGAACATTACATCACCTGCAGTCTGGATGACCTCTTCATCCTGCCTGGGTGATAGTGTAGGGAATGTGACAATCCAGCGATCTAAAATGATAGGTTGTTCAGCAATCGGATCGGATTTGAGGAGAAAGAGTTACAGCGATGCACTGATGTTGAGCATTGCTACCGTGCACATCATCCACTTACCTTACCTGCTGACGCTGTGGAAAAAAGCTTCCTCACCTGGGTGAGCCTTCGCAGGAGACAATCATACACTTGGTTTGTTGCAGGTGTGTTTTGTCGGTCAGACCTTCCGTCAGAACTCGGCTGAGAAAAGCTGGCTTCTCATACGTAGTGATTAAGGCTTTTGTTGAATCTAACAGCAGTGTGGTTTGGCCTCAACTTGCAATAACAAATTTTGTTCTGTCTCACACAACATTACCTCTGCAGTCAGTAAAATAAAACAGAAATAAGGTGTCAAGTAAAAAAAAAACTACAAAAAATTAATAGCAAAATGCACAGGTTTGATTTACCTGAGACCTTTTTCCTCCAGCCAGTGGATGATCAAAGCGTTATTCTGATATGCCAACTGGCAATTATACACATGCAGTTGAACCCCCCCCCCTCCTTATTATTCACATCCAAGTAAAAACAGTTTTTAATCTGCAGGTGCGAAAGAGAGGGTGAGCAAGCGAGAGAGAGAGCGAGAGAGAGACATTAGGGACTGCAGAAAGCTTATGAGACTTCATCTCTGGCAGATTAATATTCATACATTCTAATCAGGCGCTATATTTAACCTCATCAGCTGGGTCCGGCCCCGCTCCTGCAAACACTTCATCACCGGCGGCGTGCCCGCCCCGCGAGCGTCTCGCCTCCGGGAGACTCCCCGGCACCTCCCCGCGCCCTGAGGCCAACGCCAGCCCATTACCTTTACCCCGGCCTCTCATCGCACTTCCCATTCCACCGCCGGTTTTTTTTTTTTTTCTGGTCTGGTGGCGACAGGGAATCAGACAGGGCTGAGGGGGGACCTCGTACGAACTAATGGGTTTTCACGGCCGATTTGGCGGCCTTTGAAGAGGAGCGACCCCCCGAACACGGGCTTATTACTCCTCTGTGCTTCGGCATTGACCACCGGCACACCTCCCCCGGCTCCTGAGACCACTAATTCTAATCTCCTGGTGCAAGTCACCCACCTATAATGCAGGTGCCGGGGCTGCACAATAGATGGGCAATAGAGGGAAAATCATTTCTTTTCCAGACTTTTTTTTTACAGTGTGGAAACCAATTTAAAGTAAAAGGAACTGCACACTCTGCTGAATCTGTGTATAGTGCATCAGGATTGTCAACTAAGGTGCATAAGTTGCATCCGTATCTATTAGTGTTAAAGTGCTATTTATATAAAATGCCATCTGGTTTACCACTTAGGATACCATTAAATGGTATCAAATTTTGGCTCAAATTTTGATTACAAGAACATACCAGAATGGGACATACAAAAAGCATGACTATTAACACCTGTAAGGATAAAACAAGAAAAGCTTCTCTCCGTATTATGATGCTGTGTTCATGGAAGATGCTGTAATACATAATAACATATATAATATTTCCACACATAACAATGCCTGCTCTTGTAGGTGCTTGTAGGTGTGATAATTCAGTCTGGAGTTTTCACTCAGAAAGAAATTCTGTATGGTTATACAAGAAGAACGAGGACTAAATTGCACAGTGGATAATTGCGCATCATATGGATATCAATATTCACAGATATTTGGATATGAAGCCCTAAACATTTTACGAAACAAATACAACTTTCCTAATTGTGCATTTGTTAGTAAAAATAAATGAATGGAGGGTCATCTCAAAAGTGGTGCATCAGACCCCACTGACTGCTATAAAAACTCAATGGGAGAGGAGAGAAAATTCCAGAGGAGGCGTGGGAAGAGGTTTTGCATTGGGTGCACTCCTTATCTATATGTGCCAGCCATGGCTTGACGCAGTGTAAAATTCTCCACAGCACCCACAGGACAAAAGTTAGACTTCCGAGATATACCCCAATGTCAACCCTATTTGTGACCACTGTCATCGAGCCCCTGCAACCTTAGTACAGGTGTTTTGGTCCCGCCCATCTTTACATGAGTATTGGTCTGAGATCTTTGAGGCAATGTCTGAGTTGAAACAGCCATTGAACCTGCTGTTGTTACATCTTTATTTGGCATGCTCCACCTAACACTGCGGCTCCCAAAACATAACTCTGACTTTGTAGCTTACTTTGTATCTTACTTATTCTCTGCGGATTAGGGATATCTTTCATTTGTTAAAATGGAAAAAATTAGATACACAATGAGGGGCTCCTCTGACAAATTTTACAAGACTTGAAGGCCTTGTATGCAGAAAAACTGCACCTCCCTGAATAAATTCATGACTTTTGGCTCCCATCCATCCCAGAATAAAGTCATAATTCTTAATCCTACTTACATCAGAGATGGTATGATTAGTATCTGGCCCATATTCTTATTAGGTTACATAGGGAATGTTGATGGATGACCAGACTGTTTGCATCCTTTTTTGTCTGTGGATTTTTTTCTTTGTTTTGTTTTGTATATTGTCTGTCTGTTTGTGGTATTGCAGTGTATTGATCTGCTGTCTCGTGAATCTTGTTTCCCTGTTCTCTCTACCTCTACATGGACATTTGTTATTTCCAAGTGTTTTTATGATTGCAATTGACTTTTTGTGTGAAAAAAATCTTATACAAAATGGAGAGTTACTAGAAGTACATTTCAACAACTGCAAAACATATTTTCCCCTTAAAACGTTAAACAACACCATTTTGATTCCCACACTATCAGCTTCATCAACAGTCTAGTGAGTATCAACCTGGGAATGCTGACAAAGATGACATGACAATGAGATGGCAATAAGAAAGCCCCTCATCTCAAACTCAAAGTTTATTTGATTAATTTTATTTATTAATGTTTATGTAAGTATTAATTTTATAGATAGTTGTTCAAATATGGTGTCATATTCATATTTCATACTCATATTTTTGTTAATATTTTGGTGGTTAGTGGTTTACATGAAGAAAAAATATAAAATAATTGAATACAATAACTATAGCTCTAGGGTGCATTTTGACATTTTGAATGAAATGTTTTGCTGTGGTTGTGTACTCACTTGTAAGTTGCCTTTCCCTTCACATACCATCTTTACAAGTCCTAATTTTCTATACTTTGTGACTATGTTGATTTACCTAGGTTTACACTGACACAGAAAGGTATTTGGCCTGATTGTTAGTGAGCCAGATGGCTAGTTGCAACACATTTGTAGGATTTAAAGTGAATGCAAAGTTTTATGATTTCAACAAGCATAAAGCTCTATGAAATATATAGAACTGCTGCTATTTTCCACCTATTTACTAGCTATATATGCCAGAGGAGTACCTAGGATTATGGTACCTTGCAAGGTAGCTAGCTTGCTGGATCACTAAATCTTGGTCACATGAGAACTGTGACAAATTCTAAGTATATAAATCTAACAAGGTAGCTATCTTATTAGACCTGTGCAGCTGAGAGTAATCAAGGATGGGCATTATGAGGCCCACATTGTAATCCTGTAAACTGTCTAAGCTTGCTACTCAGATGATATTTTACCAGTCTCACAAATATTTTTATCTCCTTCAACACACCTGCTTGAACTGGAAGCAGGCCAGTATTTTAACATATCTCTACACTGAGTCTAATTTTGGCTATATAATCTGTCATTTTTAAAATGTCATAAGAAATTACATGCTTGATTTAGAGTCTGTAAGAGTCAAATGATGCCTCATAACTTAACTCATAACTTTGGTAGACAACACCAGCAGAACTGCATCATGGCATTTTGTAATGTTTTGTAAAATGTAGGTTTTGCCCTGAGCCACAATCTTCAGTACGCCATTTTCAGTATACTAACATAGCATGTTGTGTCAATGTGTTTGGCATACTCTAAGTTTTTACAATATGCCCGAAAGTGTAAGTGGCACTTGATGGTGTCTAGCCTGCAGCTGATAGTTTTACATTAGAGTGATGGCAACTGTAAAGCCGCTGTTTGTGAACATGCCTCATGCGGAACTTGAAATCTAAATATACGTTATAAATGTAAAGAAAATACATTTTATAAGTGTACTTTTGCAGGCCATTGAGATTACATTGTTATATTTGTACAGTGTGCTGGTATTCATGAGTTAGCTACCTAGCTAGCATTGATACATAAAAAGATTGTGGCTATGAAGTTTTTTGAGGTCTTCGCTGAAATAAAATCACATGTGTACAGCCATATTGGTTGTATACATAGAAATACAAAGAGTCCATGTTTTACAATGAACAGGTGTGGCGGTCGGCTTAATATGAGGAGAGACCAATAGGTTTCCTCCTTCAACGCAGGAGGAAAATTAACCAAGAGCATAAGGCAGGAAAAAGGGGGGAAACTGAAGAAGAAAGTACAAATGCTCAGAGTTTTCCAATTTATTGTTTGACTAGGTGACGCTGTATCTGAATTTTGCGTGTTCAAATAGTGTGTTTAAACTGGAACATCATTTTTGTAAGGCATTAAAAATATGTTACCTTTTGAGACAGTTGCTTTCAGTGCTGCTTTAGCTGAATACATCCTGGGCAGGACAGAGGCAACAGGCAGAATTCTTTTATTTGGGACACAGCCAGCAAGTGGCTAGCTGTGAGGTGGTTACCTGATAAATAGACACGCCAACTTGCTACATCTTCATTTGTGTTCTGCTATTTCATTTGATTTGGCTTTGTGTTAATCAGGAGAATACATTCAACCTAAAGTGTCCAAACACACTGGAAAATCACACTGAAAAAAAACTGCCCTCATGCCCTCTCTTCCAGTTTGTCCTACATGCTGTAGGAACAGTAACCATGGGGGACGTGGCCTCCCACAATTTTTTCCAGCCTGACAGCATATGAAAGTTCTGCTTTCTGCAGCTTATGGTGACCCAGTGCAGTATGGCGGCAGGGACATGCAGTGTGACATGAGAGCTGCTGACGTGAGAGCCGCGTCCAAATAATAGACAAAAATAGACAAAAAAGGACATAAGAAGGATATACATCCTATTTTTTTCCATTTTCAGAATTTAACAACGTTGGCCCTGCTTTCCCTGCTCACTTGCACTGCACATCCATGTTGAGCGGCAATAACACTGAGCTCCCCAAACCTCCCAGTCCTCAACAGCCCACAGGAAGTCATCAGCTGGCCTCTGCTGCGCATGCAAATCTCCCAGCAGCTATTTCCATAACTGACAGCCCCTGCCAGGATCGTTCCCTGGGTCGAGGAGCTGCAGGCCTGGCACCCCCCGGCCACCCAGGCACTCATCTGTATCTCTGAGGCATCGCACACAAACCACCTCACACATTCCAGCGAAGGACCCAGAGAAAAACTTGATCAGAAAGGGCAGGAAAGCTACTTCCACAGCGGCCATTTTAACAGGGAATGATGGAAACATACAACCAACCTCTGAATGGCCAGGAAATTTAGAGGTTTTTACACAACAGGCGTGCAAATCGGCAATATGGAGGAAAACTGGATGGGGAGCCTCTCTCAGTTAGCACAGGATTAAAAGCTCTCCCTTTGGCTACAATGCATCCCACGGACAGTAAATGGGGAACTGAACCTCGGTGCGTGTGACAATCAGCTGTATGTAATCCCACGGACATCTGGACCGGAGTTAGCAGGGAGAGCATCCGTACGGTTGACACGGGCAACAAGACGAACAATAACACAGATTGAGCCGGCCAAGATGACTGCTGGCCACAAATCCTCTCCGCTGTCATCTGCAAGGGAGTGGTGATGTCAACAAGCAGAGCCCCCCCCCACGCCCCCACACCCCTCCAGTCCCCCCACCATGTGCTGCCTGCACACACCATCCGTGCATCTGGTGAAATGTCAGGAGATCCGGTGAGGGGCTGCTCCACTGGCTATCATCTCTGCTGTAAACATCGCCAGAGCGCGGGCCCTGCAGTGCTGTTATCATGCCCCGATCACCAGATTTACCTCCTTATGTAATCTTCAGCTGATGTCACGATCCGCAGTGAAAGGCCGCCATTGTGCTCAGACACAATGCATCAGCCCCGATATCTGTGCCTGCAACGAAATGTAACTGACCTAAAGATATGCCTTTGAAATAAGAAAACTGTGGAGAGGACAGGACATTGGAGGTACAAAAGCTTTGGACACAAAAGTTGTAGTTATAAAATTTATCATTTAGAAGAATACAAGGGGAAAACTTCAGATGTAGGGTTTAGCAGTTGGTGTCTCTGAAGTTTGTGATAAATCATGGCCTAAACAGAACAGCAAATGTTTGTGAAACTTCAGATTAGGGTTACTATGGGAGTTTTCTGTTCAACCTATCCGATATTTTACTCACAGGAAGTTCTAATTGCTATTCTGATTTTTATTATGAAATGATCTACATGTGAATATGATAGGTTAGCATATTACCATGATAAATATGAGACTGAGAACTTGCCAGCCCTGATTTATGTAAATGATCCACATCTAAAATCCAGGTCTTTTACATATTATTATACCAAGTTATGAAATCCGTCCACAATAATGAACCTGAAACCTGAAACATGCAAGATATTTTAAATATGGAAAACAATTATGCAAAGTACTTCAAGTCTTTGTCTTGCAGTAGTTGTATGATGCCGTCATTGGTGGTACAGCTGCTGGGACGAGTGGGGAGGAAGGTGTTAAGGAGCTCTCTGGAAACTGAAGCAAACCAAAGTGTTGCTTTGGGTAGTAAATTTATTCTTGGAGCAACAGCAAAAAATTTTTTTTTTCCATTACATCTTTGTGATTATTTTCAATTGCTTCAACACGCTCCAACACTCGTCGAGCTAATCTGTCTGGAAATATTAGCTGGACTGTCTCAGTGATATACCCCTCTCTCTCCACCAGCATCTCCATAACATTCACTTCCCTTTCTCTCACATTCATTTCACATGATACCCTAGCAGGCAGCCAGTGAGGTTTCAGCATGGCTATAACTCTCTTCATTCCCTGATGTTCTACGTATGAAATGTTGATAGGGAGTGTGCTGAGCTCTCTCTCGTGAATACTAATTACTAATTCAGGGATGTGCCTGCCCTCAAAATCATGTTTGCTCTTTTGTGGTGCACTGCAGGACTTGTAGTGCCAAAAAATGGCCAATGGCTTCATGTGAATGTATTGGAGGATTGCATTTCCTGTGCTTCTGTGCAGATGTGAAGGATATCATGGTGAGGCATCTTTAATGCACAATTGCTTATTCTAAAAAAATTGGAAAATAAGAGCAAAAACTCTACCTGAGTCCTTCCTAGGCAAAACAACATTTGTTTATGTATACTTAATACTTAAATGTGTTGCTATGAAAGAATTCAGGCATCTTTATGCACAAGGTGTAGTTGTTGAGACGCCCATAAGCAGCATGGACCCCAGTCATCAACACGGAGGAGTGAGCCTCATAGACCAGGAACTGTGGCCATTGAAGGGCCTCTCCTTCGGGCTCCCTCTCTGATTCTGTGGGGCAGCGTCCACCAGGTTGGCTGGAAGTCTGGTCATCTCCACCTTATATAACATATTTCCTGATGCCGTTCCTGAATGACACCGGCCGAAAATCAGGGGGCCTCCTGCACTCCGCTCCCGTTGGGACGGGAGGAAGAGCAGGCCGGTGATGCCGTGAGGTGGGTTGGTAACGCTGGATCACGGCCGCATGACAACGTCGGATCATGGTAATCCCCACTGAGTTGCACGATGTCGCTCCGCGCCCACAGATTTACAGCCACAGACCCGGAATCTGGGTCGCTAAGGCACATGCTGATTCACTCACTGAGATTGAGATGGGCTACCGTGTGACACTCCCGTAATGTTTTTAGTTTGTTACGAAAACCCCGCTTCCTGGGATGTTGATTTCCTCCCTGAATTCTGGCGTGTCTTTTAGATTCAGGTCACGTTCGGCAAAAACTCTGTTTATTCCCTCATCTGTCTGCTCATCTGCAGAAGACACGGCAACCCTTGAAAAATACATTTTGTGAAGCTGGATGCACTTCAGTCAGAATTACAAAGGAGCAGTGTCACAGACTGCTTGGTGCAGTTAAAGCCTGTGCCTGCAGTTTAAGCATGCAGTTCAAGGGACATCTCTCCCATTAACACACTGCACAGTGTTGACCATATTTACATGTTACATCAAAATTAAAGGTGTTTACTTCGTCTTGTCTGTGCCTCCCTTTCAAAATTTTACCCAATGGAAAATGAATATCCTTTCAATACAGAATACAGAATATATGCAAATCACTAGACTGTTTACTTGACAACTTCAAATAAGATTACATTTCAAGATTTTTCCATAGTTCAAAGGAATTCCCTTTTAGATTCTTTTCTCTTAGATTTTTTTTTATTTTGGGCGAGTGAGGGATATTTCCCAAACATTATTTATTTTCTTTGATGTCAGGAAGTATAGTGGGTGTCTATATTTAAGAGGCTGTTGGGTTTGTGGCCTTTCTGCTGTGGTTTGTAGAATACAAGAATTGTATTCTTGCCAGTCTCCTGATGCTCTAATGGAAATGACATTACGTTCAAAATGTCTGTCCTCAGGGGTCCCCCTCTCTCACAGTCTGCATACTGTACACAGGGAGGCCCCAGTTCACTGCTGATTGATCGCAGTGCCCCCTTAAGGCCCGTGTGTATCCCACAACACGCCAGTGTTTCCTGATGTTGGCTAAATTAGCAGTCTAAACATAATGGAAGAAACTGTTGTCAGGCATTGCAACAACTGAATGTGTCACAACAGTCAATTACATTAAAGTGACAAGTTTAGCACAGCAAAACTTAACATAGCTGCAAGCGGTAATTACCGAGGCCCAGCACCGTAAGGAAATTTCTTCTATATCATGTCACCTGTGGCTATCGTTTTGATCACAAAAAATGCCTGTGGGTCTGTACCATATAACTAAATTTAACTGCATACATCAAAAAAGGTTTTGATTGTTGAACATCAAAAGAATCTTTCACAGATGCGCCTCCAAATACATATTAGTGAAAGTTGCACATCAATATCTCTAGCAGCCTGGGTGGAGATATTGCATCAGTGCTCACTCAAATGTCGATAATAATCACAGAGATGGCATTTCAAAGGCTTCTGACAGCCATGTGCCCTAATGGATCACCATATACTTTGGAGAAATGTTTGGGGATAGGGTTAATCATGAATGCTCCAGATTTCATGCTATAGTACCAACAGTCACTCCTTTACATATTACATACAGTGCCATAAGTTGATCAGCTTTTGGCAGCCATTTTGTTCAAATCAGAAACAAGCTGTGAATAATTTCTGAATAACAATATCCAAAAAATAGTGAAATCCCATTTTGATACATCAAATCCTCTAGGAGGAGATGATATTTTATTTAATATTTTTTGAGGGATCCAGGATGGAGGAAAATCCAATATAACTAATGTTGGAAGTGTCAGCTGTCAACTGAGTATAATATTTTTGGACCCTGCCTGGTATGTTTATTGTGAAGGCTTAAATATGCACAAAAAACATCTGTTACAGTACCACCATGAGCCTAAATCCATGCAATATCTGGCAAGCAGAGTATTCCCATAGCTCTCAGCAAAGCCTGCCAAATATTGTGAGTTTTCAGTAAGTCGTCTGGATTTCTGTCACAGGATCTGGCTCAGCAGTGATCAGACAGGAGGTCGGAAGTTAAGTTTTCCGGTCTTAGGACTGGTGTTTATTTACAAATGCAAGATAGGGCCGAGCAATAAAGGAAAAAAAAGAATATATAAATCTTTGGTGGATGAACCTCAGGGCTTCGCCAACTGGAAAATAACTATCTAACACAAGAAAGGCAGAATAAAGAAAGAGACAATTATTGTCCCTTTTCAAAGGTCCACCACGCACCAGGATTTTTCTCCACTCTGTGGTCACAGCTCTCTGTTGCTGTGGACATAGAAACACTTTTAGCCGGCTTACCCTAACTGTCATTCACCTTCATCTTGCCCAGGTGCACCAGCTCCTTTTGCTACCTGGAGAACAGGGTCGACTTCCCCTCGCCCCTCTCCACAGACAGACGTGTACCACAGTCATTTTTCGATAGTAGTGGAAAGAAAAATAAAAATCTGAACAATATCAATCAGGCCCCTACACACATCCTGTATTTGGCTTCCTTGAAAAGACATACTGTATATCTGTGTACATTTTTAATAGTTTGTTGCCATGTAAAATGATATCAGTACAATGCAGCAATTTATTTGCATAAGTATTTCTCTGCTGCACTATAGCTGGCTAATCAGTTCTTTCTGTTCAACAACTCTTTCTTACCTCGCTGTTTTCTTTGCTGTTATCCGAGGCCCAGGCCAATATGTCCATTGTGTGTTCCCTAAATATGTATCAAATTAGTAATAAATCTTATTTGCACCCCTAAGGGACTGAAATGCAATTTCTGTGACCTAAATATGTCTTCCTGTTACAGCTGAAACAGCCTGCAAGACACCTCACTCTGTGTATCAGCATTCTCTTGCTAGTGCTATTCCAATGTAGCATTTAGAATTTGTACTTCAATTGTAATTCATTTCAAGTGAATTGAAAGTTTTTTCTTATTTGTATAGTTTTGAAAATTGTAAAGCTACATTTGAATTCCCGGAGATGAACACCTTTCAGTTTTCAGAACACAGTCATCTCTAGTATCTACTTGTATTCTTATCTCAGAAAAGGAGTGCTGTATTTTGTCCATGGCACATTATTGGTCCTGAGAGTGAGACATATTTTTAAAAGAAAAACCATTTATTTTAAAAGAAAGTGTAAGGTCTGCACTAAGAATAAGAAACTCATTCCTCTGTACTAAATTTGGTAGATTTCATCTGTTATTCACTATCTCAAGATTATCTAATGTCTATCGGTAGTCTATCGGTCATCACCAATCTTGTAATCTTTTACAAGTCTTTAGGAACATTGTATATAATTATTCACATTAAGACATCCGTGAAATACCAAATTGCACTTAAAAAGACCAGACCAATGAAGTACTTCAAAGAGTAAACAAAATCAACTAAAACAAATGTATGAAATGAAACAAACTGTATAGTAAAATGAAAGGAAATGATCATAATCAAAGATTAAATAAAGGTACATGATTTCATATAGACATCAATGTAAATGACATGAACTGCCATTACAAGGTTTTAGTGGGTATAGTGGTAAAGAATTTGACTTAAAACCATAGGGTTGCAGGTTTGATTCCTAATTGTGGCACTACAGCTGTACCCTTTAAAAAGCTCTTAAGCTACACATCAGTAAATGCCCTGTGGTATAATAACCTGAGGTTTTAACCTGTAGTCATTATAAATAATCAAATATTAAATAAACACTATTTGTAATATATATTTATAATTATAAATAATATGTATTAATTATTTCTATACAATTCGGTCTTGATAACAATATATAAGAACACATTTCACTACATTTAAAGAAGAAAAAAGGTCCACCTGCTCCTTCAGTAAGATGCATCCCCCTGTTTTAAGTGAAACAGGAACATCAGGTTTAAATAGATCTGCCTTACCAGGTAGCAGTAGGAAAAAGAACACTACTGGGTTACCGCGTACGGTTGCCCCAGGAACCCTTGAATTTCCTAAACTGGAAAAACCATGATCTTGTAGTTCATCAATTGTTAATTAATTCATTAAATCAACATTTACATGTGGCGTATCTTTAGTTATTTATGCCTAGAGATCTGTCACCTTTTGTGACGTGGAGAAGCCATACTGTTGCATAACACTGATGAGGGCGAGTGGAAAAGGTTGCGCGTCACGGGGGAAGCGTCCTCTCCCGTTACACGGCAGAGTGCCCGGGCGGACAATCAGGTATATCACACTGTCGGAGAAGCGTTGGTGTCATCGGGTCATTGTTTCCATAAACACGTATGCAAATGAAGGAAAAAAAACATGGCCATCGCTTAGCATGAGAAACCTCTCCGGCTTGTGCCGCAGGACCGGCGGGGTCGCGGTTAGCCCTCTTTACGGCAACGTACGGCGTGCGCCGGGTCTGAGACGGCAGCAGGTATGAGACAGCACGGACGGACGGAGGGGACACGGTGCCTGTGAGGACACACAACCCTACCTCATTAGCGCACTGCCGGAGCTAATAACAACCCTCTCCCTGGCCTCACGCCCCGGCGAAGCCCCCCTGACACCTCCCCGCTTCGCTTCCTGCTCTCCGGCGCACCTCCGGCCCTAATTACAATAAGGGAGATGCACGGCCCCGGCGCACGATCCCTAGCCCTTATACGCGGTAATGAAGGGCTGGCGAGGGAGCGCGGACGCCTAATAACGCATGACTGAGGGACTCAATAAACTCAACCTCCCCCCTGAGGGAATGTCTGGATGTGACACTTGATTACAGCCTGAGCTGGGAAGCAGCTAGAGAGAGAGAGGGAGAGAGGGAGAGAGAGACGCTTCGTTTTTGGGCTTTGCTCAATCATTTTTCCTTGCAAAATGAGCAGTTGTTGCGCAACTCCATAGATTAATTCCAAGCCACTCCAAATCATAAGGACTGGAGGTGGTGAGTGATCCTTTGAATCATCCCCTGCAGCTAACCTCAGAGAAACCCTTACAAATGCGCTGCTTGCTTTTAGATATGGACGTTTAAAAGTGAAAGATGAAAGTACATCCTCAGTTCTGGAGTTTCCCCAGAGATTTCGATCTTAGAACACTGTGGGTGTAGATCTCTATCAATAAGCCTGGTAAATGGATACTTGCCCGTAGCCACAGCTAGTAATATTGGGTTAACCTTATTATACTATGAATAAAATAATTTATTATCTTATGTGTTGTATGATCAATAATCCAGACTTTATATTGCCACATTTATTACAGTTGTATTGAAGTATAAATGCAAAACTGGCTCCCACAAGTGCAATGTACTACTGGGTATTATAATCTATTTTGTAAGCACTGTTCAAATATCAGATACAGGTCCCCTCCCCTTATCAATAAATTCCCAATAACACATAATAAATTGGCCATCAGTCATTGCAGTGCTTATTGGAATTGTTCATGGTGAAGACAGATTTCTCAAAGATCAACACACCAGATATCATACAGTGTAGAAGCTCACTCGGCACAGAACTGCCAACAGGGTCAAATCTGTGATACAGTCTCCATCTAGAGTCTAGCAGAGGTAAACACAGAAAATTGCAATGACAATAGGTAATGTTTTTGTTCATGCTTTTTAAATAATTTGCTGGATTGTCCATTTCCTGTTTTGAATGGGTTGTACTCCACTCCATGTCTTCAGAAAAATCTTAATACTGTATTTTCTCCTGAGCGGATTCCATTTTCCATCTGCAGCCATTAGAAGCTTTTGCTAGGTCAACAAAACAGAAGGGATATAAATATACAGCTACTAGGATGTTTCTAATATGGTTTCAAAATATTTTGTATGGTGATCAAAAAAGAAAGATCTTAAAATGCGTGCATAACATTGTAGAGAATATTTTGAGGTGAGGTGGTTGTGCATTACTATCTCACTACAGAGTCATTAGGGTGGGTCACTCTACCTGAATAGAACAGCAACAGGTTGTTACACATTGTTGGCACACAAGGCAACAGAATAATCATTAACTTTGTCTTAATTTGCTAGTCCTGACCATAGTTCCAAGGTGAGACTGCTTGACTGACTGATTTCTTTCTCTTCTTTTTTCATGCCATACATGCTAATTTAAAGGCAGGTTTTACAGGTTTTGAGGCTAGAGGAGGTGATTTTTTCCTAAATCCACCTTCACCTAGGTGAAGGTGAAAGTAAAAGCGTTTGGATTACATACACTGGCTGGTCAGGCCAGCGTTCCTTAGAGCTGCGTCGACTGCGAAAACCTGTTCACAGGTGAGTGGCTGGATTGTAATTTAATATATTCATAAATAACGGGCTTTCAAAATTAATTGCAGTCATAAGAAACATAATACAAGCAATACAATAATGTAAGCAAGATTATACTTGTTCAATGTGTCTTTGTTATGAAATGTAAACACACGGCAGCTCCAGAATTAGAATGAGAGGGAGTCTTCAATCATGTCAACGTCTTGATTGTGTTGTTACACAGACTGGATTTCCCAGAACCAGAGCAAAGCACCTTATGTGGACTGATGCAACTACATAGGAGCTGTGACATATTTTCATTAAAGTAGTCAGTGAATGAAAGGATAGATAATTATCAAACTAATGTGGAGCTTTCTTCAGGACAACCCAGTCAGCTTTAAAAACCATTTATCAAGACCCCTCTAAAACATATCTATGATTGATTAAGAATCTGAATGCTATGGTTAATGTTGTGATGGATTGTTCGCTCCTGCAGACATTCCTTTCTAGACAAAGAAACAAGTGTAGAAATGAAAGCAAACCATTGGGGCTTTCAGAACAGCTTTGCATTTCCCCGATCTCAGGACTTCAAGAGAATTCAAACTCCTGAAAGTTCATTCTCTGCTTATTTGGGCAATTTCCCACATGTTAAAGTTTAATATGCCGCTGGAAAGGAGACGTTTAAAAAACCTGAAACAAGGACACTGTTGTGTTTTATGGCATGGATATGTGTGTGAAGGGTGAGCCATTTCAAGATCACTGGCGTCTATGTCCTCTATTTCCTCAAAGGGTTTTTGTGCTCACCTATACGCATCGCCATATAATAATGATTTACAGGTAACAGAATAAAAGCTGAATCCATTGGAAACGTATATGAAGGTAGACCTGTTGCTCCACAAATTACTCACTGATACGAAAACCTATGGTTGCTTCTACAGTTTTTTACAACCGTTTTCACACTTAGGTCAATACCATGCCCACTTTTTCAAAACCCTTAACACAGTGTGCTTAACAACCATGCATATGAGCACATCAGTTAATCTTTTGTGCAAAATGCACTACAACCACCAAAACACTTCATAATTCACCAAAAAGTGACTCATGCTGCCATAACTATAGCAAATGTTCTCCCAGGAAGACTACTTTGTCACTCAAAATACAATGGACTAAAAAACAGAGACAACTTGAAGCATTGCAAAATGCATATATTATGTGTTGCCGTATCCTCTGTTTTTGCATAGATTAGTGCTGCATTGCAAAAAAGTAAAGTAAAGATTACAGTCCATGTTGTAATACCAAACAAATAATTCTATTCAGTTCTATTCAAATGCTGCAATATGTTTCATGACAGCAATATGCTGAAATTTCTGTGTTACTGTACACTCAAAAAAATAATTTGTTGGATTTACTTAATCCAGTTATGTCAACAATGCCACGGAACTGAGTTGAGTGGCATTCAGATAGTATTATTTAGTAAAAACAACTAAAGTGACTTAAATTAATCTAACACTGGTGAGTTAAGTAATGATTAAAACATTTTGTTAGTTTGGATTTAAGCAAAATGTTCACACAGAACTTAAGAAGTATTATCATCAATTTCAATTTAAATGACATTTTTAAGTTCAACTAAATTGGTGTGCCCACTTTCAAGTAAAGCAAACATTCTGGTTTCACTGAACAAAGTTTATTTAATGAATAAACAATCACTGGACAACTTGGCCAGGTTTCCACAGACAGTAAACTAATAGTAAAAGTACTGGTTTATCATTTCTTCTGTAAATCAACCTATGCCTCCTTTAAATTGGAAAAACCATAAATTACAAAAGTTTTCAGTTATGTTGGCTGTAATATATTGTAGCAAGCTGGAGTTCATTGAAGTAAAACAAACACACACCAAGCTTTCACTTTTGCTTTTTAGGCACTCTTTTCTGTCTTTAACAAGACAACACATAGGCAAGCATTTAATTTGTCAACCTCCAAAGGCCAAAGGGGAAGGGAAGTCAACAAACAGCAACACAAACCACTTAACGGTGGCACCCTACCAAACCCAAACAGACATGGACAATGAAAGCAAAGGACTTAACTAAGATAACCAATAGAAACGATAATTAAACTATTGAATAACTAAGCAGTTATTCAACAACAAAACTGTAAATGGTGCATACTAGGCATTGTGGATAATCCTCTGCAGGTAACTCCCGGTGAGCTTCTGAGCATGCGCAACGTCTGTCCTACGAGAACTCATCTAGGACATTCTTAATGTATACCATTTTTGTATCAAAGCAATGCAAAAGTATACACAGTTTAGTTCACATGGTCTACTGATATGCTGAATGTGTTAAGTGTTTTGATAAAGTGGACATGGTATTGAGACGTGTGAAAATGACTGTAAAAAACTGTAATGTGAGGCTGTTTCTTTGAGATATTGCCCAAACCAAAGCAGACAAAGCAGGGAAGATGTGATAATGAATTTTCATATAGTAATGGCAATGTTACTATGGAATAAAATGACGACTGCATCACAAACAAATACAATCCCTGTGTGTGCAGTTAACATACTTTGTAGTAACGAGGAACATTGGTATGTTCCTGTAGGACGTGGGGCAGGTGCAGACTGTCTCCACCTCTGTGTGACACTGTGACACTGCGAACAGTGAGAGTGATGAAGGGTGGGGCGTATTCGTACGTGCAAAGATAAGGAGTTTATCTTAAAATGGAAACCTTGCTGGTTTATTTAACTCAGCAAGTGCTTGCAGTATGTAGTTTGTGAAAGACATTAGCTACCTCACTTTAAAGAAACAACTTTTTTGTTGATTACCTCATTTCAAGGGGAGCTGTTAGACGCACAGTGGTGAACACAGAGGGTGAACAGAAATTGGGTTCAGTTGGGTTGACTGGAAACAAAGAATGTTTCATGAGGTTTTCTAGAGGCTTTTCAATGGTGGCCATCATATAAATGTAAAAATTGTGCATGCTTTGATTCAGATGGCATTTCAGAAATGAGGACACCTTGCCACTGTCTCTTGGCTTAGCCCTGCCAGGATTTAACTTTGTAAGGTGAATATTTAATTATCATTGTGTAAGCATGGTATTGAAGATTAAGATCAGTAATATTTAATCACTGGAAATTAAAATAATATTAAGAAATCTGTACCTCTGTAATTGGTTTGCTGTTGTTCATTTTGTGACTGTTACAGCGGTGACTGCTAGAGACCCAGCTGGAGTTTCCAGGCCGCATTTATGCTTCGTCTTTTATTCACCACTGTCTGTGTTGTGATACTGTCATGCTTGGGTTTCTTTGGCATGATCACACTTCTGACAATGTATTTTTGAGGATGTCAAAACAGTGTGAGTGTATCACGTGAAATGATTTCATTTGACATGCAATGGTCCTTGAGGATTATAAATCCAGACCTTATAAAATAACCTAACCAACCTACTAGATCTGTTTACTTACTCAGTCATGACTTATCAGTGGACGCATTTTAACATTTTTTAGCAGGTGTCCCAGGGGATAAAAGGTATGGCGTACAGTAAATGTGTGTTTGTGTGTGTGTGTGCATGTATGTGTGTATGTGCCTGGTGCATGTGCATGCATACATGAACATACATCTCTTTTTTTCCGGTATCCAAAGGTTTTATTTTAAGAGATCGAAAGATGACCCAACTGTATTACCCAACACTGCATTACCCAATACCGCATATCTGCCCCAATTTTGGACATGCTTGTAGAAAATGAAAAAAAAATGAGGCAGTTGAACCAGCTCTGAAGTTTGGGGCTTGTGGCTGTAGCACTCCTTTAGTGGCCGTGGCTCTCTTATTGCAAACAAGCTGTCCATTGAGGTCCACTTACTCTTTTCTTATGTAACTACTTAATTCTGAGCACCTTCTGCTTTTCCTGACTAGACCTACTGCGAGATCACGTGAGAAGTACCGGGGCCAGGGAAGCTGCAGTAAAAGCACACCCTTACCCCATCCTCCCACAGCAAATGCCATGTTTGCAGTAAATAAAACTCAATCTCGTTTCTGCTGACATGCACAGACCCACAGAACGTGTTTTCCTTTCATTGTTTGGGCCTGCGCCTCTGCTTGCAAACGCTCACGGGCAGCGCTTCTGACCGGCTCTCCGCTCGCCTTTTCTGCTGACAGTGGCGGCCGAGGCCAGACGACAGCTTCATGGCAGAGACGGGACAAGCCAACACCAAGGCAGATGAGGCTAAGAGTCCGGAGGGTAAGGGGGTCGCCCCTGACCTTGAGAAGACCGAAAACGGGGATGCACAGGGCGACGGCACGGAAAAGAAGGAGAAGAAAATGGGGAAGATGAAGTCCTTTAGAGAAAGCATGAGACTAATAAAGGAGAAGAGCCCCCTGACCTCAAACAACAGGTCGTCGAAGGAAATACTCAACACAGAGACGGCACTGGAGCGTAGTAATTCTGCAAGTACCTCTGAAAAGGACACACCGGCACCCGCTTCCCCAAGTAAGTCTCCCTTTAAGAATTTCCCCGTTGAATACCTGCAATGAAGCCAGTTCATTCACGAGTCAATCACTCAGCTGTTGGCCAAGGTCACCGTAAGCTGCAGGGATTCCAGCGACTGAAATCAGGATGTCATTGCGGTGTTGTGGGGCTTTACAATGACCTTCTGTTATTTGCTCAGCCAGTCTGAAGGGGATTTTCATTACTGAATACTGTGTAATACAAGAATATGTTTTTCTGCATTGTCTCTTTCCTTGAACATTGAAGTTGGGCCTTGATTTGGAAAATCACTGACAGAACCACTTAGTATAGTACAAGCTGCTTGATCCTCATTCAGTTCAACATTAAAATAATTTATTTGATTATAAATATCTGTGTTCATTTGTCTCAGACACACTAATGAGTCATGATTGCCTATTAAATGTCCATTTAAAAACTTTGATGCACCTAATCAGAATTCAAATTAGCAAAAGTTTCAGTTCGAAAGTGGGTACACACGCTGTGGGCCTAATTTCTTTTAGCTCAGCAGGTCTGTGTGTTGTTTGGCTTGAGGTATGCGGTCCACTCCCCTCCCTCCCCTCAGTCTAGGGTATCGCAGTATGGGAAGGGAGAGGGAATTACCCAGCCTGCACCTCTCCCTGTTCTCAGCCACAGGTGTGCGCCCTTCCTGCCGCCTCGGCTGGTATATGCCGTGTCAGCGTTGTACAGGGAAGGATATGAGTCTGTGCTATGCCATAAAGCCGTCAACGTTTCATGCTCTGTGGTTCTGCTTATTTCAGGGCCGAGCCCTGGGTCACCAATGCTCTCTCCTGTAAAGGCCCTAATGGGGGTCTTTAAGAAGGAAGGGGACAGTACTGAGGGTTCACCACAGATCAGCAAGACTCTTGGTCACTCCAGGTCTCGATCAGGTAGGGAAGACCCCATGTGAAGTTACGTTGGCGTTTTTCAGGCCTGTTTGTATCCGTTCTTACGCATAATCTGTAATCGTCGGTACTGTTCATCATTGTTTATTGTGTTATAAATGAATAAAGGTATTACATAACAGAGGCATTTATTCAATAACAATGTCTCTTGTTCTGAATAGCCCACATTGCCTGTATTTTCCAATTTGCTCTCCAAGATCCCACGGCTGCAGTAGGAGATGTACTGATCAAGTCAGGGGAAGTCATCAGGCGCAGTTTCCGGCTGAACAAGAAGGAAAAGGTGCCTAAACAGGAGCCGCTGCAGCCTGTGAGTGAGGTTGTGAGTGAGCAGTCTCTGGAAAAGGCTGGGGTGGAGGAGACGTATACAATCCCAGAGATCCCCCTCACGCCTCTGTCAGGTGAGTCCTTTAACAGGGCCCTGTTACACAGAACACCCTCATAAAGACAGCTCAGGTCACTGTGCTGTTGTAAGTCTTTGTGGATACAAAAGCATCCCCAGCTGTAAGCGCCATTTTGTTTTAGCAACAGAGCCCGAGAGATAGACATCTCCTTTGGCGTGTCTTGTAAATAGTCTTATGGGAGTCATGGGACAGAGGTGTAAGGGAGGCCACAGCCTGCAGAGGAGAGCTCGTCCTGCTGAGTGTCTTCTCTGCTGTGCTCGCTCAGTTATGCAGATCAACAAGCTGATCGAGATGGAGGTGCTGGAGGAAGCCCACCTGAACCTGCTCTCCCTGCGGGAGGAGCTGAGGAGAGAGCAGGAAGCCGGTGGCGAGGAGACCTCCTCCGCGGATCTGGTAAACAAACAGAAAGACCTGGACCTCCTCTACCGCGCCCTGCGGGACAAGGTGAAGGACATCGTCAGGGACTCCAGCAAGCTGCCGTCCCGCAACAAGGAGCTGCTGGTGCACGTGGCCCGCATCATCCAGGAGGAGGAGAGGAGGGAGGGGAGCGCTGGCAGCGGGCCGGGGGGCTGGAAGGACACCTGGAAGGAAGCGGTGCTGGAAGGGGTGCGGGCCAAAATCGGGAGCGTGCATCTGGACAGCAGGGAGCAGAACACCGCCTGGCTGGCTGTCCACTTAGGCCTGCTCGGCACTGCCATCGTGGAGGACCTGGAAAACGTGAAAAACGAGCTGAAGGGCTCCTACCCTCCCAGCTTTGATGTGTTCAACACTTATGTGGACTGTTATCATCAGGCCATTGCACAGCACCTAAAGAAAATCCTACAGCCGAAACTGGATTCAAAAGACCTCTACGCTCTGCTGGACTGGATCATCAATCGCTACGAGAGGTAGGTTCACTTCCAGAGAGGAAACACTGGAATCATTCTTCCAACACATACACATCGTTCAGGAAAAGAAAACATGATTACCTGACACACCTTGTAATCTGGTACAAAGGGCATGTGAAAACATGAATTGTTTATGATTGCAGCAAACAGCAAGCTTTGGAAAAATTGTGTGCAAGTTGTTCAACGCTGTCTTGTGGTCTGTAGTGAGAAGATCATGGGCAGTCTCACCCTGCAGCCAGACATGAGGGAAGATAACAAAGCCCTTTCACTGGAGCAAGGTTTCCTGGACCGCATCAAAACAACCTACTTTGAACGTTTGAAGGTGAGACACACTCAGACCCTGGTGTGTGGGAGTGAAGAATCTGGAATATGACCAGGGTCTCAACCCTTGATATGAACACTGCCTAGTTGCAAACAAGATGTTACACTTCTTATGATTCTTCAAAGTAAATCAGAGATGAACCATATTAAAAAAATCAACACCCACTGGAATGACCACTTGTCATGTTTACTTTCCAGCTTTTGATCATGGTTTATGATGTTTTCTTCAGGAGGACCTAAGAACCTATTTAGGTAACTTGGTGAATTTTGAATATGATGACATGTGGAAAGAGAGGAAGAGACCAAGCATCGATGAAGGCTTCTATCATTCTGAAATCCCCATAGATATTTTGACGGTAATGTAGTTCATCATACTCAGAAAACAGGTTCATTTCTCTTTTGAACCTGTAGAGGGAGACAAAGATCTTCCTTTCATTCCTTTCATTTTTCTTTTTCACCGGTCTGGTATTGAAGTACTATTATCTAGAATTGGCAAACCTGTGTTTGCCTTGTCTTGTCTTGCTTCATAGGTTATTAAGTCATATGTGGTAAATTCCAAGAGAATTGACGCAAATCTGGAGAAGAAGGTTGTGTGTGCCTGTTCTGAGGAGCTGAAAGGGTTTCCCCAAAGGTAAAATCACACTCACTACATCAGCTTAGTCATCTAAAAAAAGGTTAAAAGAAAATTGACTAAAGAACTCGAAGCCTTAAGTGAAAACTGGATATATGCTATTGTGAACAGCACAAGCTTAGGCACCATATATCACTGTATGCCTTGTTTTAGCCGCCATTTCACCTATCATTCTCTCCTCCTCTCCCTCTCCCTCCTTCCCTGCACAGGTTTGAGGCAGCGTTCAGACAGCAGAGTGACACCTGGACCAACCACCCACTACAGGCCGAATACGAGATCACCTACATCAACAGCTTCACTGCCCTGAAGTGGGTTTTGCCAATAACGTGCTCACTAAATGTGTACAATCCGGCAGTGCAAGACACAACTAGATCCAGATGTATGTGAATCAGAGCCAGTGATCACACGCTGATGTCAAACAGCCATCTGGACTTGCAGCGCAGCGCAGGGAAAGAAGTCACATGGTTTCCCAGAAACCGTACTGCTTTCTATATCGACCCTGGGGAGGCATGGGGAATTCATGTGGCGTGCCATGCAGTATTATCCTAGGAATATGAATGGCATCTGTGTTTTTTTTTCTTGCAAGTCTCAACCAGTGCCGCTCAGAGGAGAATGTGGTGGAGGAGCTAAAAATGGTCATTGATACTTACACCTATACAGTGTTCTGTAGATAATGCTATTTGTGTTGAAAATGTGTTATGTGACTAAATATTCATTTAAAACTCAGAACCAGATATATTATCAAATAAAACTTGCACCACTTAAAGCTGTCTGTTCTGTGCCATTTTCCGTGGGGAAACTAAAAAGGTCAGGGAAACTTATTGTGCAGGGAGACGGTATTATGCAGCTAAAGTGAGCCAAGTTCTGGTAAAGGCTCCATACACAATTGTAACAGCTTTTAAGTCTATTATGAACAGACCTTGCCAAAATAATCCATAGACAATTAAGCAGATGAATCTGGCAAATGTTTGTCTTAAAGAGAGGTTCAGGTCACAAATCTATAGTTCCATATTTGTCTTCCCCCAGGGAGCAGATGGAGGTGTTCAGAGACAGCAGCCCGACGCAGGTGGAGCAGCTGAGGAAGGAAATGGAGGCTGTAGTCAGCAGACTGGGCCAGTCTCTGCTGGAGCGGTATAAAGCAGAGATCAAGGTAAGGGAAGGACAGCTCTTTATCATTAACCCTGATCCTGGCTAGACAAACAGTGTGATATCCTGCTTGTCGAGACTCACTGGTTTTAATCCCCTGGGTTTCACTTCTCAGAATGGACAGCGCAAGCAAGGTTTTTTTTTTCACTTGCACCTTGCGAGGAATGTTGAAGTGTTTTCATATGTTGCATACTATTAGAAACCACCTTCCATTTTCCAAGACAGAGAAAAATTCTGACCTCTTGTAACTTGATCACAGCGGTGCTCTGCTTGTATGGGGCAGTGCTTAAAAACAACCGGGGTGTTATATCCAAATGCATATTTTTTCAGAGTTTGCAGAGGCAAATGTCAGAGGTTCAACACAGTGTGTCTGAGCACTTCAGTTATGACTCATTACTGTGAGAGGTCATTACAGTGTTATTTCTGCAGCTTTCCTTCCCTTCCACACCGTGGCCTTTTACATATTAATTCACTTATTGATTAACCTTATTTAACTAAGTACTATTTAACAAGGTAGAACCAATGGGATTAAAACAGCTTTATAGCGTAGAACTTGCTCCATAATACCAGTAATATTTACATAAACATAAAACACAAATGCACAATAGCTTATAATACAAGAGTGACAGACAAATAACAATATATGGTAAACTTTTTGGATTGACTGTTTTGGATTAACTACTAAGGTATTAAAATCCAACTAAAGGTATTAAAATCCAATATATGTACAGTCATCAGGAAATCAGTCAAGTGTAATAAAATGCATGTCAGTTTACTCAATGACCAGGACTGGAATGTTGGAAAATGTCCCAGAATATAGCAAAGTGTGTAACACACTGTGTCCGGGTCATACAATTCTGCCCAGTTAGCAGTTCTAATAGATAGCCTACATGGCATTGCATTGTACATTAATAAGACTGTGTCCGATGTCAGCCCTTCCTCAGAAGAATGATGACCAGGAAGTGGCTCTCCACAGATGAAGACTTCCAGGGCATCGTGAACAGCACAGAGAGCTTGTCCAAGATCTGCAGAGGCATGAAGCCCCCCTATGTCGAGGTGAGAAGGAGGACAATTGTACCTCAAGCACTCCAAGTGCTCTCTTTGGACGAGTTATTCAATAAGTGTTTGAAATTACTTTCGCAAATCAGGCTTATGCTAGTATTAAGACTTCCACAGTGTCGATAATAAATTCTGCCTCTTTAAAGTAGTTCAAGAATTTTAATGCCTCTGAATTTATCTCATGGAAATGTACCCTGTTTCAGCACTTCTGCTACCACAATAAAACATACATTCATTCAGCCTTCACACAAAAGCCATTGTAGTTTTGATGCTGCCAAAATGTATTCAAAGCTCAATAACATAATGTATAATACTAAAAACATCTACATAACATTCATATAAACACTGAAATGCTGTTTTCAAACCTATTTGTAATTGAGCAGGCATTATTAATATGGGAATGAGGCTTCTATGTCAGATCTTCAAAACCATACAATGCATTTAACAATCTAAACCATGTTTTCCCTGTGGATACAAGTGCAATCAAGCTGCGCCTTAACTGTGACTGTGTGCAGCTTCTGTGTCACTAAAAGGAAGTGGCACTGCAGGTCCTATTTTCTGTGTTGACAGCAAGGTTTCCATGGTGGGGTGTGACAGGATGCACAGAGTGTCTCTCAGATGGTTGACAGGAAATCATGAGAGATCCCTAGGTGTGTCACAAGACAGTTGCAAAAACACAAATATTTAGAGCTGCTCACACTTTGCCCCATTGTCTTTTACTTGCGCACAACTGACAACTGGTATTTAAGTTCAGCCATTCTTTCTCCAGTCAAATCCAAGTATCCAATCTTTTCGGTACTAGATCTTCTCCCTGATTCTTTTAGCAAATATCCCTTATACTATGACATAGCCTTTAATCGGGCTTGTGAAAATAGGTATTGTGCCAGTATAATTATATTTTTACACATAAAGAGACTGCTGCAGACCCCTTCTTATGTGAGGTTGTTCTTATAGTATCATGTGCTAGAGATCTGTGTTGAGTAAGATCCCAAATTTTCTATACTGTGGAACAAACTGTCACACTCTTGAGTTAAAAATAAAAAAATGTATTCACAAATGTGGCGGGGAGAGATACATCCACACCGCACAAGTCGGATGGCTCTCTCAGCAAAGCAGGTGACAAGGTTGCCTTATATAGCATATCATTCTTTATGCACCATGGGAGCTTAATTGAACCACAGTGATCTCAAGGTCAGTCTCAGCGAGGCGTCCAAAGTGGTGCATTACATGAATAAACAAAGACATTATTTTCCTTACAGATGTCACATTCTAATTGAGAATATGATAGCCCATGTACCTGTAACTCTCCCATGCTTAAACAAGCACCTTATCACATTCATTAAGCCTAGCATTCCATAGTTCGCACAGCAATGATATTTCACACAACAAAAAATACAGAAGCGTTTGCCTATTCCTAGCCCCTGTGTTGTTTGATACAGCAAATTCTTATTTGACAGTTAATTTTCCGGCAACAGCTGATCCAGACAAGCTTCACATTTGTACTCGACATCAGTAGAGTGTACATTTTTGGATTATTTTTGTTTATACAAATCTGTTTGTGTATCAGACCTTTGTGAATGAGGTGCACTATCACGTGGTGAAGGAGTACATCTCTCAGTTGATGAAGAACAACTATTCCTGCAAGAACGGTAAGAACGTGCGAGCAGCAGCCAAAATGAAGCAGGAATGGGAAGAGCTGCAGGATCTCTTTGAGGAACTGGTGAGTGCATCTGCCTGACCCCAAAGTTTTCTAGCTACATGCTACACGTATTAGACTTATGCTTGTACAGTACCAGCCAAAAGTTTGGATACAACTACTCGTAGAAGGGTTTTTCTTTATTTTTACTATTTTCCACATCCTAGAATAATAGTAAAGACATCAAAACAATGAAATAACACAAATACAATTATGCAGGGAGCAAAAAAATGTTAACCACATCAAAACTATCTTATGTTTTAGATTCTTCAAAGTAGCTGAAAAAGATTTTTTAAACATATTTTTTTGGAAGGAAATTCATACATAGGCATCAACTTTGTCTAAGAAACAAATTTCAAGCATTTAAGCATAAGCCTTTAGATAAAAATGTCTTTGAATGCATGTTTCCCATTATCTTAATCAGGTGTGTCCAAACTTTTAACTGGTGCTGTATACCTGTTCATTAAGACCTTTGCATTGGATATACCTTACATATTGAAGACTCTGCAGACATGGGGGCAGACAAATCAACAGCAACAAATACCTTACCATGGGAAAAGAAGATCAGGGCCATCATAAATTGTGTCATGGGAGGTGCACAGATTGTATGCATTCTTCTTCTAGAAATCAACCTCTGATTGGCTCCAGCCCATTGGAGAGCATCTGTGTAACATCATTGGGCAGAAAAACAAAAAGGAGATAAAGAACAGCCTGCAGCCTCTGGTCAGAGACTACCCTGACTTCAGGTACATGTCACGGCACTCTCATACTCAAGGTCCTGGGATATGTGGGGGATTCGTTTTATCTAATGGTGAGAAAGTTTATAATATTGCCCCTCAGGTCAAACCACTGAGAATCAGCCTGCAGCCTCCCTGCTCCCTGGAATTAAGAGCCCTGCTTAAACTTTGACCAGGCATTGCAATTCTTAGGAAATTGTTAACCGATGTGCAGCAAGCATACCTGACACACCGTGCGCATTAACTCTACTGGAATAGTTGGACTCAGGGCTGATGCACCACATGACTTCTGAAATCAGGGATTTGCCATATGAGTCAACTAGTGATGTGGCTGGGATTCTTACTGTGCCTAATTTTACAAGGCCTGCTGTTTTCTTGTTAGTGTGCTTAGAGATTTGAAAGTACAGAACATAATAGCAGAATATACGATCTCCTAACTTGTTTTTTGTTTCCATTTATCATGCTTCCTTTAGCTGGTTTCTGTATTTAGTCTTCTCCCCATAACTTAATGAGCTCCTAATCTTCCAAACTTGCATGCAGCCACCTAGTAACTAACACAGATTTTCCCCTCTGTCTGCCAGAACTTGGAAGTGAGTACGGGTCTTTAAAAAAGTCCCTCATTCAGCGTTATTTGACTGGAGCAGTGGCCAGAAGCAGATTTATGTATGTGTCATTATTTCTCTGTTTAGCCCCGTTGGCAATCCTCTTCTGGCTTTTACCCAGATTCAAAGCTTTACAGTTCAATGTACAAAAGACTCCCTTCCGCCTCTGAGCAAGCAGGCGACGCGTCTCAGACTCTGGTCTGTGTCATGATGGAAAATCCAATGAAAAGTCAGGAGCAGGGAGGGGGATGTGGGCGGGGGGGAGATGGCACGCATTTCCACCCGGAATAAATGGGGTCACTGACTCCCGGGGAGGGACTTCCACACAACAGGATTGTGGGGTGCATTTTCCGGGACTTTCCTGTAGCATTCCCGGAAACTCTGCAGTGGGCTTTCCCTCTATCCCTGTCTGCAATAGCAATTAACATACACCACTCGCGTTTTAGGAAAGCGCTGTGCCCCTTCCTGTGCCCTCCCAGCCTGCAGCACTCATTAGAAATCCTCTTAAAGGAGATGTGCAAACAGCAGTCATACTCCTGCTAACTTAGACAGAGATGCATGTCCCCATCACGACATAGTATCAAAGTATAAGTTTTGCTTGAATCCTTAATGTCCTTCAAAAATGAATCTAAAATCGGGCAGATTTAAGTTATTCTCAGTTGAACACAATGCTATGTTCATGTAGAAGTGGAAAGGTCTGGGTGTAGAAAGCAGAAGTACTGCCAGTATTTGTTCCAATCACTTGGGTTTTCTAACAACTCTTCAGCCAGAAGGGGGGAAGTAATTACTGAAATCAGTTGCGTGGGAAGAGCAAATACTTGTAAGTCCTAACTTTTGAGGGCTAGAGATTTCCATTTCTCTATCTGTGCATTCATTCAAATGGAACTTCCCTGAGATCTGAAGGATTTGAGTAAAGATCTAGATAGCAATGGTGAATATTGTGGAGAGTGAACAGGAATATAATCTGCAGCTGATTTCACTTTCACTTACCCACAGTAATAAAGAGCTCCCTTTCTTGGGAAAATGTCTTTAAAAGGATCATACAGTGTGTATGGCATCAGAAATCTCAAATGGTTATGAATAGCCTGGATTTAAACAAAGGCACATCAATTAAATGTGCTAATCTTGACTCAACACAGGGGAAAGTTACTTGCTTGGCACAGTTTTCACAAAATAGCATGTGATAGTAAAGAAATTGAAAGTCTGTTAGAGCCATGTTTTCGATTGAGTCTGGCTCTAAGTAGAACTTAATTACAAGCTTTCATCACCCAAACAGCGTGCTGTGGAAATTCCCTTGTTCCCGTCGTTTGCAATACCGCAAAAATGTGCCACGTCATTTCCATATCTGCCAAACTAGGACATCAAGCGTGTCTGGCTTGCCTGGTCTTAAAGCGTGGCATATTACTTTCTCTTTCCAGCAAGAAACACCTGTCGGCCGTGCTGTCCTTCCGGGGGATGGTGAGGGGCCGGGAGAGGCAGCTGATCCTGCGCCGGCTCGGGGAGCTGAAGCAGAGCGCGGGGGGCTCAGGGGACATGAGCCGAGCCCTCTTCAGCGACATGCAGGTCACCATCAACACAGACTGCCTGGCCAGAGTGCCTCTCTTCTGCCTGCCCCCTTTCCTCTCCGACAGCTAATTACACGTTTGCGTCCGCACGCGTTCCAGAATGGATGTTGAAATCGGCCGTGAGAATAAAAATGGAGGGGAAGCAGGGTGGAGCCCTGGTGGAGGCACCACCATAATAATGTCTACGCCACTTTGTACTGCTGAACCTGAATGTGTGTGACCGATAAAGCGTGGTTGGCCTGGTGATGTGGCACCATGCTGAAAGTAACTAAATGAATGCAGCTGATGTATGGCTGCAAAAGGTACTTTACAGATTGGGTGCTGTACAAATTGGTTGCTGGATTGCATGAACCCCCCGCTCTGTTTAAAGGGGGGAATCCCACCCTCCCCCCGCTGTGGGGCTCCGCATCTCCATGGGCTCATTTTCTTCCACACAGTTCAGCAACCTTCCAATGTGAATGTGGGGAAGTTTTCTGAATACTCTCCCAGGAACAGGAATATTCCAAGCCTCTTTGTGTGATTGCTGTCTCTGTCAGTCTTTGTTTTACTGAGTGTTTCCAGGGTTCTCTTATTAAAAAACACTTCACAGATGATTCATAATTTTGTGTAAATATTTCTAAAAATCTTAAATATTTCTTTCATTGGGCATAATGGAGCTCCAGTTCTCTCCTCCTGTGACTATTTATTCACAGCTTTCACCATTCCACTTATGCATCTGATTCACTGTGATGTGATGCAATTAAGAATCTATATCCATCAGATAACAGTCATACTAACCATATACATTTAATAAAACATGAATATATGGCACAGTTCTCATAGGGTATGTAGCATGGCGTAATTCTATACACAGACAGGACTTTCCCTCACAAGGAGACAGAAGCAGACTTTTAATATGTTATTCACAGGTGACACTTTCCATTATTGGACTTACATCGCATTACATTAGATGCATTTAGCAGATGTACTTATCCAGAGCGACTTCCAGTGCGAGAAAACAAGAAGCCCATGGCAACATTACCATGACCATGAACATATCTGTCCAAGAATAATAAGCTGTAGGGATGCACGATATTGCTGAGTTAATCGCTTGTGATTGACCTGGCAGAATGACAGGACCTCAGATGCTAGGCGGCTCCGTAAACAGCACTCAACAGAATAATGCTTATCTGTTTACATCCATGCTTCAGCCCATGGTCTGCCCCTTTGTTTATGATGTAAACTTTATTAGTATTATGGAAAGAATTTTCTGGGTGTTTACTCTGTGTGCATGTTTTAAAGAGGTAGTGAGAGTTGTCATGGTTGGTGTACAGGTTGAGGTCAGAGGATGAACGTTTTGGCCACAGAGCCTTGGGCTGTCTTGAGTTCAGCTGACTTTCTGAAACATTGACTGCCTTTATAGTTTGTAGGCTTGCCAGCCACTGCTTGCATTAACCACGTTAATTTATTTTGTTCAATACATTATAGTGTGGTAGCATTGCGATAGCAGGGGATGACAGAACTACTAGGTGTAAGAAGAGTATATTCATTACCTTGAATCAAAACTGCAGGAATTATGCCAAAATAGAAGAGGCCATCTCACTGGAGTTTATTCCATATGATACTCTCACTATTGCAACATTTTCCAGTAAGCTGAAATGAGAAGACATTTTCATGCTAAAAATATGGCATACGAGAAAGGATGGTTTTGCTTCAAGAGTGCAAGAATACATGAAAGTGCTTGAGGAGGCCTAAAGTGAATTAAATGCAAGATATCTCTAAGATGTTGTGCATGAATACATATTCTCTTGTCACAAATATCTGTCAAATATTTAATACGTTTTTCAAAGGAAAGCAACTGGAAAATGATGCTGCTTTTATTGTTTGTTTTTCATGACATTTTAAGGGAAGAAACTTAGGTAGACTAAAAGACTTTAGGTAAAATGTGACTTCATGCCAAGCTATTACATGTCCCTAATACATACCTAAGTATATGTATATATTTCAAACTGCTTGTTTATTTTTATGTTTTCACAACAAATCTATATTAAAGGTGAAATATGTATGTGGCAGGAGTAGACAAGTTGTACTGTCTGACCAATAATTCAATGCTTTCTTTCAGATGTTTCTTTCAGATATTTTTGGAATATCAGAGAATTTGAAGTGCCTTTGTGTTGTTGTTTTTGGCAAGAATTTTGAAAAACAAAAAAGTAATTATTTCTTTCAAACTGTGAAAATGTTTGGATACACATGAGCCTAGCTGCTATCTGGACTGGACTACTATCATTCTGAAATAAACATTACCTGTGGTACTGCAAGAAACCTGCTCTTCTCCAATCAATGCACGACTTTATGGTAATCTCTACTTGTTTGAGATCCATCAGTACAGAACAGAACAGTAAATAAATGTATTTTCCAATGATGTCACACCAGGTTCACATAGGGTACTGTAGCTGTGTTACCGAATGACTGTTTGGTCTGTTCCTTATAAAATGGAGAACAGAGAACAGATAAGTGCAAAGGGCACAGAGTTGGTTTCCTCTATGCATCTCTTTCTAAAAAGGTTGTATAAAATTATATCACAACCTATCAACAAAGAAAATCACAGGGGGTGTTTAGTCCATGTAGTAACTTTGTGCCCAGGTTTGGCCTCTACTGGCACCCAGAGTATAAATGATCAACAGGGACTATTTTTATTGAGGCATCCAGGGTTCCTCTCTGCATACTCCTCTCTTTCATATCTTGCTGCTGTTAAGGCCAGCTATTTCAAGCACCCATTTATGCTGGGATAGGCAAGCTATAACCAATCTACCAGTCCTCTACCAACTGTATACAGCATTAGAGATTAAGAGGCAGACACAAAGCAAAAGTGCAAAAATACAGAGGACATCTTGTTAATCAAAGTCAAAGCGTTTTCAAAGTCAAAGCGTTTTATTGTCATATGCACAGTAAGAAACATGTTCCCCGTCCAATGAAATTCTTCCTTTGCTGTCCACAATGGATGCCATAACAATAATACAAGAATAAAAGACAAAGTAAATAAAATAAATAGAATAGAATAAAAACTATAAGAATACAGAAATAAAAATATATAAACTATGTAATATTAGCAGCCATGTACATTAGTGTGCAAAGTAAGTGTGCAACATAGCTTACAATGTGCAATAGATTGCAAGGTGCGGTGGTAACAGTAGGATATGTGCAACTGGAGTAAACAATGAGTCCAAGTACTACATGAGGTGGTTAAGTCTGTGTTCCCTTTGGCCGTTTAAAAGTCTGATGGCTGAGGAGAAGAAAGAGTTCCTCAGTCTTGAGGTCCTGCCTCTGACACACTTCTGTGTCTCCGTCCAGAGGGTAGAAGTGTGAACAGTCCATGCTGAGGGTGGGTGGGGTCCTTGAGAATGGAGGCAGCTCTCGTGTGTACTCTGCTGTGGTAGATGGCCTGCAGAGAGGGCAGAGGACTCCTGATGATCTTCTCAGCAGTCTTCACCACTCTCTGCAGGCTTTTGCGGTCCATTGCAGTGGTGCTGCCGTACCACACGGTGATGCAGCTGGTCAAGATGCTCTCCACAGTGCAGCTGTAGAAGTTGCTAAGGATCCTAGGCGACATGCCAAACTTCCTCAGCCTCCTCAGGAAGTATAGCCGCTGTTGCGCCTTCTTGACCAGCTGGGTGGTGTTGAATGTCCAGGTGAGGTCCTTACTGATGTGAACGCCCAGGTATTTGAAGCCTCTCACCCTCTCCACTTCAAGCTCTCGGATGAACAGTGGCCGATGAGTTCCCCTCTCCTTCCTCATGTCCACTATCATCTCCTTTGTCTTGTTCGTGTTGAGGGTGAGGTTGTTCTCCTCACACCATGTCACCAGACTGGCCACCTCCCTCCTGTAGGCCGCTTTGTCTCCGCCAGTGATGCATCCTATCACTGCGGTGTCGTCCGCAAACTTCAGGATGATGTTGTCCTTGTGGGAGGCGACACAGTCATGTGTGAACAGTGTGTAGAGGATGGGGCTGAGAACACATCCCTGTGGGGTGCCAATGTTGGTTATGGTGCTGGCTGAAGTCCTATTTCCGATCATGACAGACTGAGGCCTGCCAGTCAGGAAGTCTAGGAACCAGTCACAGAGTGTGGGGTGCAGCCCAAGCTTGAACAGTTTGTGGGTGAGTTTGTGGGGAATGACCGTGTTGAAGGCAGAGCTGTAATCTATGAAGAGCATCCTGATGTAAGTGTTCTTGTTTTCCAGGTGGGAAAGGGAAATATGGAGGGCAGCAGCAATGGTGGACCTGTTGGGCCAGAAGGCATACTGCAAGGGGTCTAGAGTATCCGGTATGCTGTCCTGAATGTGGGCCAGCACCACTCTCTCGAAGCACTTCATGATGATTGGAGTGAGTGCTACTGGTCTGTAGTCATTCAGACAGGTCGGTGGGCTCCTCTTGGGGACTGGGACGATGGTTGTGGTCTTGAAGCAGGTTGGGACGGTGGTCCATAATAGGGACACGTTGAAAATGGAAGCGAGGACGTCAGCCAGCTGGGTGGCACATGCTCTAAGGGCCCGCCCAGGGATGTTGTCTGGTCCTGCTGCTTTGCGGGGATCGATCCTCCTCAGGGCTTTGTGTACCTCGGCCGATGAGACTGTTGGCGGGGGGGTGGGTGGGTGGGTGGTCCAGGTATGTGTGTGCCTTTTCTCTGTGCTGATGCTGGAGGTCTCAAAGTGGGCATAGAATTTGTTGAGGTCATCCAGCAGGGTGTCTGAAGAGCTGAAGGCGTGGCAGGTGTTCGTTTTGTAGTCGGTGATGTGCTGTAGGCCTTGCCACATCTGCCCGGCGTCCGCAGTAGAGTAGAAGCTATCCAGCTTCTCTCTGTACTGCCTTTTGGCCTCTGTGATGGCTTTCCTCAGTCCGTACTTTGTTAATATGTACATTGTTAAGATGAACACTTACAGAAATGAAGTCAGACTCATGCATCATACTGTACAAAATGATGAGCATAAAATGATGTCCCTTAAGCATGTCTCTCAGAGAACTACACTGTTGTTAGAAATAGTAACAATGCAACTTCCCTAGGGCATTCTGGTAACCCATATAATTGGATTCAAAATGTGTATTCTGATTAATGTGACCAGTTAAGCTCTGCGGGTGCTCTGCAAAAACTCAGTAACTGACAGAAGTGACACTTATGCATGATGCACACTGGATGTCATGTATCTGTATGATACCTAAATAAGGATCACCATTAGTAGTATGTGGCCTCAAGGTAATATTTTTCATGTGTCATCTGTGCTCCAAATTCCAACAATATGTTTTATTGAAAACACATGATATAATATGTATGATATATTAATATTTTAACCGTCCTTTCCCTGCCCCCACCTCCACCCCCACAACACACCCTCCCCATAGTTCAATGCCCACATCCTCATAACCCTGTTGACCAGATGGAAGAGAAGCAATAGATAATGATGTACACCAAAGCACATTCCAAAATACCTTTTGGAAATACTGAAGAAATTCACTGAGAAATTCCTAAGAAGTATCAGGATTCAGCAGCAAAGATAAGGCATACATGGGTGGAGCTGCAGTAGGTCTTCAAATAACTGATAAGTTTTTAGTCTTTTGAGGTGCCATTGATATTTATTTCACAGTTGTAAATGCAAGTTCCAAATGCCAGCACCAGAAGTAGTATTATCATGGGTAATTACATCAACAACTGGGTGCGGACAGCTGCTCTCACTAAGGACCTTCAACTTCAAATTTCTTCCTTTATCTTACACCAAATAAACCTTTCTTCCTTTGAGCACAGGTCAGCACTCTGATTTTAAGTGTTCATATCGGACTACATATTTCCCATTGAATTATGGGAAAGAACATATGCCTGATCTCTTTTGTTGTTAAAACAATCCACATTATTCTTCATGATTTCCCCCTATTGAGCACAACTGAGAAGGTTTAGGTCACAGTGGAAGAGAGAAAGACACAGTGCATTGGTGTGCAGCTAACAGGTGACAGGGTGTGTTTTGAATCTACCTCTATTACTAGCAACTATATGGAAAGAGCAGTTGGCTTCAGGTCACTGGAACCTTGTATGATCAACTGATAGAAATCGCTGATATCATTTGAAAGAAATGAGTTTTTACACCTGAACCTACTCTATTTTTGGATTGTGAAGAAAGGCCTTGGCAGTATATTTTTCTCACATAAAACTTCCTGCAGGTCTGCCATCTCCTGTGATGTTGTAAAAAAGGAACAGGTCAAATTCAGCCTAATAAATTTAGACAATGGAAACTAAACCACAAAGTGCATTTTTTGAGTCTTCCCTATCTGAAGGAGAAGTGGGTAGTTTTGTTTTCTCTGTTCTTTGACTACAGTACTTGCACAATATTCAGCAGCAAAACTTTAATGCAATAGGTTTTTATCTCAAAACTGATTACTAACCTATGCTCCTGAATTCAACAACACACTATTTCCCTTCACTACACTAATTACCAAAAAAGTTCGACAGTTTTTTCTTTATTACCCTTTTGTTACAGGGATGCATTCATCAGACCTCAGCACTATGTGCTAGCATGTGTCATAGAACACAAAACATTACTGTAATTCCTCAAAGCTGGCAGCACAGAGGCTGACCTGTGGCAAACCTCAAGCTGTAGACCACATTCCAGGCAGCTATGTCCATTGAGGATTGTGATGAATGTCTCATCTTTAACATGAGTAAGCTTGGTATTATTCTTTTTTTTTTTAAATGTAACACTTAATACCAACTTTTATTTTCATATTCCAAAATTAATCAACATGTATTTATAGAACACCATTCACAGGTTTCTCTCTTTCTCTTAAAACAATTTTCAGTCACCTGTACTTTTAACTTAAATCATCAGACAAAACACAACACATTACATTCAATTTTCAATTGCTAGATTATTTCCATTTCAAAGGATTGCTGCCCAACCAAATAAGCCCTCTCCCAGGATGTAGTCTATATTAATAAAAGAACAGCTTGTACGATATTTGTAAATTGCATTCATGAACTCATCTGGAAAGTGGAAAACAGAAATTGATGTTATGCCCCAGGTAAAAAAAAGGAAGAGGATCTTTGAAGTTTCAAGTTCCCCAGCTTCTTGAATTTAATTTCTTTAACATTTGAAATCAACTGCTCCAACACCAGCAATTAAATTGAATGAGTATCTGAAAATTAAAAAAAAAAAAAAAACAGTTTGATGTACTTAATGTCATGGAGGTTCTAAACCAACTGTGAAACTAAGGAGTCTTGTTGATTTTCAAACACTTATTGATGTGAGTTTTACGAAAACTGAGCTTACATATGTTCTGCCGGTATGAGCTGAACCATGCCCAAATATGACTGAATAATCTACCGGCTCAACTTGTGAAACGGGGCACAGGTTCACTGAATAATCTACCGGCTCAACTTGTGCAACGGGGCACACTTTAGTTTTGGATGGCTGACAAGATGGATACCGTCACAAGGTGTGATATCGCCCTGCAGACTCCGGGCAGCCACTGGGCCTAAAAACAACCTGTCACATTCCACTCCTACAGAGGGCAGAGGACAAGACACTGCAGGCCTGCGTGTGGCACGCTTCCATATGAGAACAAGTCAGACCTGCATCTCCTTTTTGCCAGCCAAGGACAAGAGCAAAGTACTGGAAACGGAAAGCTATGCAGCATGTGGACTTCACTGGGAATGTCTGTCTCATTCGGCCATAAGACTGATAAAGCCCCGTCAAGTCAAGCCGTTGTTTCTTTTACGTAGTTTATACATTAAAATGAAGGAGATGTCCAACATGTCCCTAAGATATGGGGACCTTCTCTCACTGCCCCACAAGTGTTTTTACTTTTCAATTTATTCTGTCATTTATGTTTATAGAACAACTCCAGCCCTTGTGAACTGCCTACCTCTCCAAAAGTAGAAAGGAAATGTCAATTTCCTCTGCTGTCTTGAGACTTTGTTTTGAATTATTGTTTTTTTGTTTATTATTAACTTATATCAGAGATTTGATAGTAAATTTGTATTTTTCCCAAAGACAACACAAAAGGAAATCAGTGACATGTGAGACCGCACCCAAGTCTGTTCCACAAAGCTGCAGCTGAATAGCGCTTTGTTCAGCTTGCTTATGTTTCTCGTTATTATATTTTTCCTCTGGGAAAATATGAACATGCTTGTCTCAATATATCTACCAGCTGTGCCCATTGTTTTCCTTCACATGGTACACCATAGGTGATCATGTGTAGCAACTTTCCTCTGATTGTCTGTGATATCTTTTTAAAGCCATGCAGAGACACGGTACACTCATTATATTCCGCACACATGGTGGGTGAAACAAAATGGAAGACTCCACTAGTCAACAAAGTGACATTTCACTCTTTACTCCAACACAATGTGGTACATGAACTACATTGTATCCCTCCAACAATGAAGTTTCCTTAGCACTTAGAACTGTATAGCTAGATCTTGTTCTGCGTTCACATTTCTAAATATGTAGTAAAAACTGTGTTATGTCTTCTTTTTGGGAAATTCCACAATAAAGAAATAATGTATTTTATGTTCCCTCTTCTCAGTGTGGTATTTGTTGCAGCTCAGTGGTAATTCCTGCTGTGCACCACAAAAATTGTCTAGGTTGCAGGGAGACCTTAACACATACACAGGTACACAATCAATGCTTTCCCACCATAAAACTCCCCTGACGAAGAGTCAAAGCATATTTTGCAGGAGTACTGGGTAGTTGCTAGGACACATTAGCGCTGCGGGACAGAATACTTGATATCGCCTAAGTCCCACGCATCTAGCTCTACGTGCGGCAACGGGCACCAGCGTGGCGGAGGAATGTGCAGAGTGGATAACCTCCTTGAAAACATCTCTGAGCGAGTGTCTGCACAGCACGCATGATGGATGTCAGGCTAAGGGGGGAACTTTACAGATTGCATTTCACACACAAAGTGAAATGATAAGTGGAACCACTGAAGTAGAGCCTGGGTATTGTGTTGCAACGCTCTTGTGTAATAAAAAGGGGGTAGGTTACTTACCCTTTTGAACAGCTAAGAGGGAATTTCATGCCCAATGCAACTTCTTCATTTGAAGTCTGGATAGCATGCAAGCAGAATCTGCTTATCTATGACACTGTTTAGTTAGCTGATAATCCAAAATTATGCCTGATGAATGGTGAATCCCTGTTTATACAGAGGAACTAAAACCCTCATGTCTAAGTTATGTTTTCAATATAGAATAAAAAATTTCAAACAACATGCAACATTTCTCCTCTAATATTAATGAGATACATCAATGTCTTTTATTGCACTGCCAGGGGGTGTGTGGGAGGCTCTGGGTGCCTTGCTTGAATGGTCCACTGAGAAATTCACAGTGTTCTGATGAGAGCACATGTAAGGTCAAAACATTAATAAATCAGACCTGACAAATGATTAAATAAATCACAATAGTATGGAGCAACAGTGTGTGTTTCATTCTTTATGCTGAGTTATCCTGTTGGAAACTTTCTACATATCCTCCCTCAACAGCATTGTGCAAAACACATTGTGATCATACTATTTCTTCAGGGCACAGTGAATCAATAAAAAAGGTATGCCCTATGTTTGAGTGTGGTCAAGATCTCATTCATCCTCTTCTTGGCTTCTGTTCAACACTGCATTATCTTTTTGCGGTAAATTTCAATACAACCCAAATGACAGCCAGGTCTCTTTCCCAGAAGTGGTTCTAGCAAGAGGAGTTTCCCAGTGCCAAACAGGTCAAAAGCCGGCATATCCTCTCAAACTCCTACATGTTATTGCTCCATTCCAAAACAAGGAAACAGGCAGTTAACCGTCTTGCCCAGCACAGATAATGTAGATCAGAAAAAGAGACTTCAAATAGGTAATAAAAATAAATGAGAGGAGCACAGATGAAAGCTATTTGTTCTCTGACAGTATTTGGATGTTTTTTTTCCAGGATACGCTGGCTGCTGGAGGTGTGTGTGAGAGAGCACTGCTGCTCGGCTGGATTTGGCTTTCCCAGCAGTGTGAGATTAATGCCAAGCCTGAGTGGCAATCTCATGACCCACAGCATACCAAATCTGTGTCTGAGCCTTAAAAAAGACACACATATCTTTCAGTAGTACAGTACTGCCTCAAGCAGCAACTATCTCAAGAATGGTAATTATGGTCATAATCAACAAGAAGACAATGTAGAAACAGACACCTACAACACTACAACTTGATCATTACACTCATAATCAAATGCACATTACATAACCGAAATGAACGTTCGTGTTAAATATGAGTAGTGTGGAAAAGACTGTTCAGAAAAAAAGGAAAAATGAGAGAGCAAAAAGCAGAAGAATATCCCGTGTCATCGTCACGTATTTATGATGGACAGAATTCGTGACTTTCCAAAATGATTCAACATATTTACCAACAGTGGGTTGGAATCATTGTCAGCACTAGTGCAGTGGGAGTGTTGTCAGATAGTAACTCAAACCTTCATTAATGGATACATAAAGAGGCATCTGTATATAAGAGATAAAATTCTCCACTTTAACAGGAAAGGGGAGAAAAGAGATCCTAATGATTTAATGATCCTAAGCTGATGTAAAGAGTATGTTATGAGCAACTAAAAGTCAGGGAACTTCCCCTTCAGAGGGTCTGCCTGTCTCTCTGAGTCACATGATCTGAGCCATATATCACCCAGCAAACCATCAAAGCTTTGGACCAGTTGAAAAGGGGCCAGTGGAGGAGAGTCCCATTCCATAGCTGAGAGGACAATTTCTGTCACCAGAAACATGAAGGACATCAGGCAGAGGAAGAATGAAGGTGAGATGATGCAAACCGGGCTTGATGCTGGAGAGATTGACATGCCATTGCCAGGACTAGCTATGCAAAGTAAGACATCACTGTACCATTGCCGTTTTAAACGTGCATATACTTGGGTGATCTCCGTCAGTATACCACTGAACAGTTGACAGGGTAACGTTACATAAAGAGACTCTGCATATTAAGACGATGTTAACTGCAAAAAAATCACGCAGCTAAGAGTTTAGTAGGAGGACCAAGCTGCTGTTCCACTCATCGCAAAATTAAGGGTGTTTGTTTGCGAAAGAGGACTTTTCCGAGGCGACCAAGCACCTGAAGTCTGCCATTAATCAGAAAAGGAGGAATAGAAGGGGTATGAGCTTAAGCTGGATCATGAAAAGTTTTAAGTTTGACAAACCCACACAAAAGAAATTAAGTCTCTCTCGTATTCCATATAATTTCATACCACTGTATCAACGATCCGTGTAAGTGTAGTACAGTGGGCAATTGCTACTTTTATTTCGATTAAGCTTCTCAGCCAGGGCGGACGTTTTCTCGTTAAGTAAGTGCTTCCTCACATCGAGTCTGATGCTCTTGTACTACTACCACTACATGTGTGGACTGTGGAGCAAGTTTCCTGCTCTCTGATTCCTACTAGAGTAGGAAGCGACTTAAAAGGAGCGAGTGATGGCTTACAAAATCAAAACCCAGCTAAGTAGGACACGCCTCCTCCTCCTGACCACGACTGCTGTGCAGATATATAAACGGCCTCAAGGGTTCCATAGAATATCCAAGTCCTCGCGTGGTCTATATAATTGTGTCCTATTAACCAGCGGTGAGTAAAGATTTTATATTTATCACTGTGGTTACTGATTGTACATCGGATGTGAGGATAATTTTCTACTTTTAAAATAAGCATTTTTGTCATACCTTGTAACAACATGTCATTTATGGTTTGTGGTCTTAAGTATTGTAAACTACCCATTTTGTCCTACTTAAAGAACAAAAGTCTGAGGTAATTACATGAAATTATTAGAGAGAAACTGAAATTGCTCCAGTGCTGTGCGCTGTAGGTTTTATACCTAGACTTTTGGTACTGTTCTATAATTATATACCTAAACCGTTCATGTCCAGATCCGTTACTTTTAATGTAAATAAACGTTTTCTGTTTTTGGTAAGCTGATTATGATAACAGGTGATAATATTTTCCACTTGCATGACATTTCAATAGGTAACAGAATGTATTTATGTTTTAAAAGTATTTTGACTTTAACTGTGCAGTTGTTTTATAATGCTTCAGATAAGAAATATTATACTAACATAAAGCAAAGCAAAGAGTCTTCAGTATATGCATTCATGTTTGTTCAATCAGTCATTATTTGTGCTGTTAGCCAATTCATATATGATAGCTGTAAATTTGTAGCTGCATTACAGGACATCATTCAGAGGCCCAGACAGGTATGGCCTGTTAAACCTGCCTTAAACTTTTTAATTTTATGGAAGTTGTATTTTAATGTCTTTAGATGTTAGCACTGGTGCTTAGGAGTTACCCTAAGGGTGTATCTAGGAAAAAGGCAGTTGCATGTATTGCATACCACATGTCATCTGTATCATCCTGCAGACGGAATGAGAACACTAGGATCCATCACTGGAGGGATGGGGCCAGTCATGACTGAGGGACCAGGAGGACAGAATGAAAAAACAAAACCTGCAAAAGGGAAACATGGGAAACCTAAATTTAAGCTACCCCATGTCTTTAAACGGGGTGTGAAGTGTCCAAAGGAAAAGATCACAACTGAAACTGACACATTGGATAGTTCGCTCCAGATTGAATGCGGTAATTTTTTTCCCCTCATTGCCTCCAAATTTTTTTTTATTGTCTCCATTGTCTCCAAGCTGCAGTGTCACCCAAAATGAGTCAATGGTTAATGCTTTGCATTGTTTTTTTTTCACTGCCAGACTTAAATTAAAACATTTGGAGTTTAGCTTAACAGAAGGGACTCAATCTTAACCTGGTACCGTATTTGTTTTCCTCCAGCGGTCATCACCTTCGAGGAGAACCTGAAGCTCCGGCGCCTTTCCCAGGCCGGCCAGCAGCTGATCCAGATGGAGGAGAATCTGTTTGGGAGGGACCCAGAAAACAAAGAGAAGGGGGGCAAGAAGGAGGAGGTGGAAAAGCTGAAGACAGATTACGAGGCCCTTCTCGACCAGATGCGGTTGGCAGTGGAGGCTTCGCTCCGCGCAGGGCCAGAAGATCTTGAGGCCCTGAGAGCCGCAGTGAGCTGCATGCAGCAGGAGGAAAGGCAGGACGAGAGGTGGCGGGAGAAGCCGGCGGCAGAGGCCCCGGTGTGGAGGCCCAGGCGGTGCAGACAAAGCCATGACACCCTGCTCCAGACCATGGTGGAGGGGCGCATGAACAACACTGAGGAGGTGAATGGGGGAGATAACCTGTCCTCCTCCCTGAAGAGGGACCTCTGCAAGATGGGCCTGCGCGTGAAGGAGGACCTCCTGAAGGTGGCCCGGGACGTGAAGAGATGCTACCCAAAGGAGATCGACATATGCAACATATATGCAACGCTGTATCACCAAGCCTTCTCTGCACGTTTAAAGGAGATCACCGATTTCGGCCTGGATGTAGAAGATTGTACTTACCTCCTGTCCTGGGTGAATGATTATTACCCAAAGTAAGTCAATATCACAGTTTTTCATATCTCTCCAACATGGAAAAAAATCTGTGATGCTAGAAATGGATTTCTGTGTGTCTTGTCAAAGAATGCTTTTATTTTTATCTTTTGAGAGAGTGCTTTATGCACATATTGTCTCACTTAATCTCACTTGGGTTTTCCACAGTTGCCATCTTATCTTAATGTTACAGAGAAGCTTACGGCTAACTGATAATGGCTAGGCTAAAGAGAATAGTTAGTGCAAATGCAGAGATCAAATGTAAGATTATTGCAGTCTGATACATGTGCTCACACCAAATGTCTTTTCTTTCAGTGATATACTAAAACACAAAGAACTTGCAGAGGAAATTAACTACGAATCACTCAAAGCCCTGTTGCCTGAGGAGGTAGCCAGACCACTGGAGGAGCAATATCTCTCACACAAAGAGGTAAGAATGCATAAAATATTCAAACCCTCCCAAAGCACACAGTGTCTACATCCCCAGGTTCCTTTACCACAGCGTTTCCCAAACCTCTCCTGGAGGACCCCAGTTCAGAGGATCTCTCCCTGCTCCAACACAGCTGATTCAAATGATCAACTTGTTATGAACTCCTGATCATTTAAATCAGCTGTGGGCAGGGAGAGATCTAAAACATGCAGGACAAGGGGTCCTCCAGGAGAGGTTTGGGAAACGCTGCTTTACCAAATACATGTATTGGCATGGCAGCATTCCTAGTGTTGTGCTTCATTGTATTAAGAGACAGTTGAAAATTTATCCAAACCCCCAAAAATGCAGACCTTCTCAGTAATGTTATATCAGAGTCAGTTTTGCATTGATTTTGGCATGTACTTTGATCCTTTTTGTGTAGTTGTTAATCTTGAAAATCAGATAAAATGATAAAACTTCATCCATTTTGCAGAGATTCATTGAATAAAGACTATACAAAAAGCTAGCAGAAAAGGCTTCAAGTTGAGATGCAGTAGTGGTAAATATGACTTGCCTTTTTCAGGTGAAGGTGAAGACTTGGGTCTCTGCTGCCTTGAAGAAGGAAGAGGCATCCTGGCTGAGTGGGGCTATGCCTGAACTTGGAGACAAACATTACATCAGTTCCATTGCCATTGATGTCATACAGGTACGGGACCTCTGTCTCACTATGCAGTGATTTGCTAAGCATACAGCTGCAGGGACATGCAGTTCAGTGGTATGATATAGTGTTCCAGTTCAGTGATTTACCAAGGAGCAGGGCTTGTAACCGAAAGGTCACCGGTTCAATTCCCCACTGGGGCACTGCTGTTGTATCCTTGAGCAAGGTACTTAATGCAAAATTGCCTCAGTAAATATCCAGCTGTGTAAATGGATAAAATTGTGAGTCGCTCTGGATAAGAGCATCTACCAAATGACAGTAATGTAATGTAATAAACCTCACATCTCCTTATAATACTTTGTATATCCTGTGAAGTCAAAGAATGACAAATATCTTGCTAATGCTTTCAAAGCTGCATGTGACTTGAATATGAATATTAAATTGTCATTTATTGGACGGTATCTGTGCTAACTCCTTGGCCCTATTTGGCAGCTCATTGATGGGGCAGTTAGAGAGGCCAGCACTATTTTGGGTGAGCTGAGCAAAGCCCGGTCCATCATGTGTCAGCTGAAGAGCTTCTTAATGAGGTAATGCATTGTTATAATTAGATCATGTGTGAAATAGGGGTGGGGTGGTCCTTCTCACCTTTATGAGTAATGTCACTGCATGTTGTCTGTCAATTCAGGGCAATTTTCTACGTTTACTGAACATTAGATGCAACTCATAGCACGCTCTATGTCGATATGTGGTTAAGTTACCACTAAATGGCAATATTTTAATGGTACAGTAGATAATATCATTGACTGATAGCAGTACTAGTACACGATCTTGTCATTTTGATAATTGCAGTATGACTTCTAATTGTGTGATTAATGACTGACAAGACAATGCGTACCAATGTTGACAGGCATGTCATAGTGACTCTGTTTAAACTGTACTCGCAGCTATAAGAGATCCCTGGGAGAATTCATGAAAGGAAAACGTGGAAATACTAAAGCGGTGATAAAGGCTAACCTGGCCAGCATTGAACAATTCAGGTAAGTTTTTTGAGACACAGGAAAGTGGTTTCTTGAAATGACCTTCTATAAAAATGGTAGATGTGCACATATTGGTTTTTATGCCATGCCTCTACCAGGATTATGGTGTGATCTTAGTAGGACTGAGATTACAACCCTCTTCATCCTCCTCATCAAGAAGTGTTAGGAACTGCTGTCTCTGATAACTTACAGCTCTCTACTCTGGGTGACATTCTCTTGTGGATAGGAAGTAATCCTTTGTATACCATACACTTCTTTTCGCTTGTTTGTTTTTTCAAAAGTATGAAACCTAGTCAGAAATCAACAGAATTAATATCTGCTCTGGTTATCGGAAGTCATTAATTAGTGTTCTGAAGATTAACAGTTGTATTTTAAAAGAAAGTAAATTTAAGATGATTGTTTGTGTACCATACCAAATTCTGCTCTGAGGTCACTGGAATCATGACTGTTAAAAAGACTGATAAGGACTATATTGTTCTTTTGAAGCTCCATCTGAAAGCATTTTCATTTCATTTATCCTCAGAGACTATATTGTGAGAAAGGCTGACCTCTTCACAGAAGAGATGAAGTCCCATTGCCTGTCTGTAGTGAAAGACATGGAAGATTCCTGTTACCTATACCTTTCCAAGTTCATACATGAAGATCTGAAGGTATTGTACAATAGAGCCATTCAGGTTCGACCTCCAACATCTCCAAAATCTCTGTGACATTGCAATCTGAAGTTTATGGCCTTTTACAGTCCACTGCGATTAATTATACTATTGATATACTGATGGGAGGTCATTTTAGGGTGGGTCTTTTGAGGAAACGAGTGGCTCTTTTGCAACAGCCAATACAACAGTTTTCTCACACCTCAGTGTATGGAGTGTGTAGATTACACACTCATTTTTATACTCTGAACAGACAGAGTGTCAATAACTGTCACAGCTGCAAGAGCCTGTAATATGAAAATTTATACTGTTGTGTTTGTATAAACTGTTAATATTCTTCTTAAAATGCATGACTAAATGAAGTCAATTCAAAAGAATTGTCATTGCATTGTTATTAGTCAATCAACACCTGTAGAATCCAGTCCTGGTCAGTTTCGCTCCTTTCTCAGCAATGTTGTACTGATGATTATAAATTAGGAATAGGATGGGATGGATAATTTTGATTCAGCTTGATTTCCCCACAAGAAGGCTCTTAGTCAGTCAATTCACTCAGCTGGTTTCCATACACATCATTCAAAGGTCAGCAGCTGGTTTACATCTCTCAAAATGGGGGCAGCGAACACTAACTGGAGCTCTATGCTATTTCACACAGCCACGATATCGCAAGCTGGGGACCCAGGCCTGGCTAACAGGGAACAGCCTTGTGCTGATGGAGGTGCTGGAAGGGGTCAAGAGTCACACTGAGGCCTGCAAGGATCTGAAGACCAGCTGCTTCGAGGTACAGTACTTTACCCCTTCTCCACTTGTGCAAAAGAGGAACCCAACGTGTAGTCTGGTTTGCTGTCTTCTGACATTTTCAGTTTTCTACTCTGATCTGAAGTGAGGTTATGATTTTATCAACCAAAGACTCACATTGGGGTCATTTAGTCAGAAAACTGTCAAACTTGTCATAATAACACGGCAACAGATGTGCAATACATTTGACAGGTAACATGTTCACCTACTCAAAGGTAGATCTAATGTAAAGCAAAGTGGTAAAGCATAGTTAAGGTTTCGAATACATTGGCAATGCTTGTCTCACTTCCCTCTCTCCCTGTGTTTACATCTGTGTGTGTGTGTGTGTGTGTGTGTGTGTGTGTGTGTGTGTGTGTGTGTGTGTGTGTGCAGGAGCTGCTCGGCCGGCTGCATACGGAGGTGATGGTGGAGTATGTGAAGAGGCTGCTGAAGAGGAAGCTGAGGCTGAAGGACAGAGTGCAGCAGGAGACGGCTGCCAGGCTGCTGTATGAGGACAACACTAGACTGCACACATTCTTCACTGAGGAGGTGAGAACTGAAGACTGAGCAGATGAAGGAAAGGATACATATTTCTCTGAAAAGGGAGTCTGGGAAAAGGTTAGGCATCTCCTCTGTACATACTCTTGCTTTTCCAAAATATCTTATTTTTGTATTCACACTCTATTAAAATAAAATAAATATATTATACATATATATATATATTTGCTCTATTGTAAAATATACAAAAAAACTAAATATGTAAGATTTTAATTACTATAATAAATAAATTTAAAGACATCCTCCTCAGTACCTTGCTCTTGAAAAGTACAAGAGGTTATCATCCTGTTTTAATAATTTCCAGAATGTGTGCATTATATGTAGCACAGTACTGAAAGAAACAGGAAAAAGGCACTTGAATGATAAAAAGTGGGCCACACCTAACTTCTTGTCTGTTTCACTCAGGGCTCAAAACAGGAGTGGCTGGGTGCCATTATCCCAAAAATAGCTGAAGTGCTGAAGGTGCAGGACCCAGGTTTCATCCAGCTGGAGGTTGTGACCTTGGCTCGGGACTACCCTGACCTCAGGTGAGACAAACTCTAGCACAGTCACAATACACCACCCTGTTTGCTTGACCTGGGACCAGTCATACGCAGACAAGTGTAATTGTGCAATCATAAGGCAACCCCTGATCATATGACTTTGAACTTCTCGCCCATGCTCACATGATGATCAACACTCACATTGTCCGCAGAGAGGAAATTGAGCAATTTATTCAATACAAATCATGATTTACAATTCATCTGCAACTGTGCCAATGCCCTCGTTATATTCTAGATAATCTAGTATCAATAAAAAAATGAGAAATTTACGCAAGCTTAGAAACATTCAGATTTCTGTATGAATTCTATAGCCAGTTACAGTAGAGGCCTTTGCAGTTCTTATTGGTGGTGTATGGCGGCAGCCAGATCACAACTGCTGGACCGTGCCTTATGGAAACAGTAGGGTATGAAGCCTCTCCTTAGGAACTGTGGCATTCCCTTTCCTTCCACTTCCGTGGAGTGAAAAAATGCAGAATTCAGGTTTGCATTTCTTTCAAAGTGTGCCCTGATGACTTACCCTATATTTAGTCTAAGCAAGCCCAGCATGGAGCTGGCAAGGAAAGGGGTCTCTATCTGCTCTCCCATTGTTTCTCTGGGCTGGAGTCCACATGTGAAGGGAGTGAGAGTCAGTGGGAAAACATTAATAACTTCAACATGCCAAACTGTTACATTGTCAGCATTTCAAGTATGCTCATAAAACCAGAATTTTGGCTTATGTTATCTAAGGAAAACCATGATAAGGATTGACCTCACTTAGTGAGCTTGGTATTCATCATACTTACTGTACAACACCATCACAGCTGGTGGTTACTGCAGGTCTGCTATAAATCGAGATACGGAAATGAAATCTCAATTTTGGAGTCTCACAACCACTATGTGCCCCCCCCCCCTCCACTTCCACAGTGAGTGCCATGTGTCCGCCCTGCTGTACCTCAAGTACCACCTCTACGCCTCAGACATCAAGAGGATCAAGGAGAGTCTGAGGGAGAACCGACAGCCAGTCGGCCTCCATAGCTCCAGGACCTTCTTCTCCAGAGTGACAGTCAAGTCCAAGATCATGTGACCTTGTTACCTTGCTTAGCCTTGTGACGTTGGTGCCTTCAGATTCCCTCAGGTGAATGTACTGCCACTGCCGATCAGCCTGGTGCCATCACATACCACACACAGGGATCCAATGCTGATCTTGTTCCAAACATTATGGTATAGAGGGCCAAGGTGTGTCATTCAGCCTGATATGTGTACCACTGTGACTTGATATACACTGAAACTCAGTCAGTGCAGGCTACAGAGCTACTTACATTTACATTTACATTTACATTTACATTTACATTTATTCATTTGGCAGACACTTTTATCCAAAGCAACTTACAAGTGAGGTAGAGTACAACACAAGCTTTGTATTTCTAGGGACTTTTGTTGACTTTTGTTTCAGTTATATTTCACTATGTGTCAATACATACGCAGACATTTGATCTGTATCCATGTGTTTACAGTATGTGTAGTTATGTATTTTGCATGTACCTGTCACTTGCACTGTAAATTCACAAATATACTCTTATAAAATGGGCATGTGCTCATTATGATAACAACATCAAAATCTACTGTAGACTCAAAAAAGAAGCATGCCAACCACACTGAAGCATAGACGGACAGGCCGTCAAGACACATTTTCATTATAAATATGGTGCTTGGCTTTCAGTTCCTCTTAGTAAAGTGATTGTACTGTATAAAGTTGTTCTCTGAGTAATGATACTAGTCCTCTGTGTAGTTTAGCAGTCTAGCTTTTACTAGGGGTATGTATCCAAATTGTTTGTTGTAAATGTATATACTGTATATTCAGTTTCATGTTGTACATAATTTTATCTTTTGTTGTCACAATTTTTTATCTTGGTAATGCAAAGATCTCTATGAATAAATACATCAATATAAATTTAAGCAGCAAGCGTCCTCTTGTTTTTTTTTCCTTTCATGCCATATTGATGATGGTATTGCATTTCTGACATCAGTGCTGAGGGAGAAATTGAACAGTGCTTCTTAAAGAGATGTGTGCTCTCACTGGCTGTGCTGGAAGTGGAGTTATCCACCCAGTTTTAGGAAGAGGAAATTGTTACTTGTATATGATTTTCCTGATTAGTATTTGTCTTTTGTACTGGACCTGTTTATGATATAGAAAGCAACAGCCTTTCTCTCTTCACTTGGCTCACCATATCAGCCAAACAAGTGACGTTAGAGAAGCAGAATGACTATATTTAGCAATTTGGTGGTGAGATGGTCCATTCTAGTAACAAATTTGTATCTTTTTTTTTGAAGTTGTTTAGAGGTAATACTCTTAACATATTCTTTTGAGAAGGCGTCAAATCATTGCCTCGTTATGATTTGAATACAGTCAGTCCGATGAGTGCCTGCATTCCTGGTTTGGGCTATCAGCAGATGTGGGCTATCAGGAATATATCCCAGTTGTGTAAGTGTGAGAATACAGCACTGTCAGAGCTACTTGGCACAGGTCTAAGGGCTCAATCAACTGCAGGGTACGGTGGAATAGCTGCACTGTGGGTCTAGTGAACATGGGACTAGTCTGCTTCTGACAGTGTGAAAATAGGGTATAAATAGACGCTGTTTGTGATGAATATGTCATGCTTTTGCATGCTCCTTTTACACAGGCCTTTCCACTGTGGTTGAAGCATTGTAAGATGATTTACAATGGACAAAGAGAGACATAGTCACCCTATAGATAAAACTCACCCCACAGCTAAAATCTGATAAACCAGCCGATCTGTGCACCGCAGAATGGATAGGAACAAAAAGACAGGCACATGCTCTCCACACAACAGCGTCATTCTTCAGGCGTTAGTTTGAAGTAGTCATATCCTTCCCTGCACCGTCAAAGGGAATAGTGTACACCATACAGTGGTCAGGGCCTCCAAGACTGGGACAGAGAATTACTTAGATTGTTCAACATTTCCTGCAAAATCTCACACATTGCAACATCTGAGTAATCTGAGAGAACAAAATCAAATCTCGTGTCACAACATTGTAGCGATCACAGACGAACCAGCAGATGATAAACTGGTGGAAATAACACCGCTGAGTAAAAAAACAACAGCGCAGCTGGACACTTCCTTCTATTTCCTTTCCTCCTATCTGATTACACAGCTAACGTCCCCCTTCTCATCTGTGCGTGCTAACATGCTAACACGATAGCCGGCTGCCGCGGACATGAGGAACGTGCCCAGGTGTTAACGCGCTTATCGGAGCCGGTGATACGGGTTGTCGTCACAAGAGCGTTTCTTGGCTCTGCGTCCGCTGACCGGCAGTGGCGGACGGTGCAGGGAATCCACGCCGCGCAGGGTCACTCCCGTCCGCTTCCTTCCCATCAGCCGAGCGGTGGGAAAGCAAAGCTCTTAGGACAAACACGGCGGGCCGGGGGAGGGAAGTGTCAGAATGGGTCACGGACGCCCACTGAATCATCATGTGCGTTTGTCTGGGAAATGGCTTGGCATTTCGCCATTTACTTTTTAGCCGGAGCATGGATGATTAAGCATGCTGTACAATCAAAAAAAACTTGGCACGTAGGGTAGGATATTGTGAAATAATTAAAATAGAAACATGCACTAGCATCAGTTGTAAACACCGATATAAAAACAGAAGAAAGGCAATAGCAGCCTCCCCCTCCCCCTCATGCCCCTCCACTCTCGCTGGTCCTGCCCGCAGGAGAAAGCACCTGATAAGGCAGGTGTGTGCTTAAAGCAGAGCCCTGGGGGACTCCATGGGCAGGTAGAGCCGAGCGGAGCTGCAGATAAAAAAAAAAAATGTTTGTAACTGCAAATTTTTGAAATTCCACAGCCCATTGGCATCAAAAATGTCACCCAAAGTATTTAATCTATTATTAGACCAAGGAGGGTATGATACTGGGCAGCCTCTGAGTAAAAGGGCTGGGTTCTTAAAAACAGATGACTGGCTATGTCATGTCACATTGAAAATGCAATGCTTTTCGACTATGCAAAATTGAGATTGTGTAGCTACTGGCCCGAAAAGTATCTCACACTGACGACAGGATGTGCTGGAGAACACTAAATCCTGAACCAAATTGTCCTCAAGAGCGCTCCAAACCATTAAAGCTGTTGAGTCAGACCAGGGGTGGAGAAGATGTAGTAAACAGGATCACGAGTAAAATTTAAAATCAGGAAGTAATAAACCTCCTGCAGAATTTTTAATGCTAAAGAGTAGAGTTTATTATGCTGGACATCTGCTGTGCCAAATGAAGTGAGATACTAAGGAGCAGAATTTATTCCATTGTCCTATAGGGGACGCAATAGGAAGAATTGAACTTGAAAAGGGTGGGAGCATATTCATCTTAATAATATAAATCTGATCAAAATTAAAGCTACCTGTAGTATATAGTTAGGGGTAAATCTCTACACCTAGATATGATACAACTGGAATATGATGCGGCAGGGAGAAGTCTTCCCTTGCAGCATTTAGGGGCAATACGGCAGATTTTGTCCAGTTAATTTGGTATCCTGAGAGCATACTAAAATTGTCAAAGGTGGATAACACAGCAGGAATCAATCTAGGAGTATCACTGACAAAGAGTAGTACAGTGTCTGTGTATAACTAAATATGGTGGTGAACATTATGAATTGGAATGGTATTATGAATTGAGGGTAACAAGACATGACTGATGACTGATGAACTGATTGATCTAGTGGCTCTAACAATAAATCAAAAAGCAATGGTAATAGTGGGCAGCCCTGATGTGTTCCTCTTGAAATGTCACATAATTAAAAATAATACATTGCCAGTTAGAACCATGGCTGACAGGTTGGCATAGAAAACCTTAACGATATTAATAGAATTGCCACCTAACCCCACATGGGCAAAACTGGACCACAAATACAGCCATTCCAATCAGTCAAAGGCCTTCACGGCATCTAGTGAAAGTGTTGTGACTAGCGAATCCAAGTCCCTAGCAGAATCCACAATATGGAGAAGGAGACGGATATTATCTGATATGTCTGAATAGAGCCTGTTTGAGCATTATGTACTAATGTAAATAAAAATGAGTCAAGACAGCATGCAAGAGCCTTTGCAGATATTTTGCTGTAGGAATTTAACAATGAGTGGGGACCATAATTTGTGCACTGGCCAGGATCTTTACCCTTTTTCAGGAGAAATGGCTGTGATGGCTATATCAACATCACAGGTACCTTTATTGAGGGAATAATTAAGCATGTCAAACAATGAATGACCGGAATGAATATGTGCCAGATGGCAAGGCAAGAATTAGTTCAGGGGGAAATCATACTTGGCAAAATTTCTTTGTTAATTCCTTTCATTGCATCTTTAAGATCATCCAATGAGAAATGCCTCTGCCTTGGAAAGGCATATTAGATGTTAATTATGAAAAAGAGAAGTTTTCTCTCATTATGAGGAATTTCTAAACAATAGATTTTTTATTACAATTATTATGTTAAGGCTATTATGTTAAGTCCCATCATCAGAATAAACAGCTGCTGTCAGCACATAGCTCATTACTTTTCACTTTTAAAGATAATAAGTGACTGGAGCAGGCTCCATGAAAATAATATCTCTGTCTGGTACTGTTTATCAAAATTTCTGTCGTGGTATCTAAGCAGCTGGTTATTTTCTTTCCTGACTACCTCAGGTTCTAAGTAAATATGATGAAATCACTGGGGGTATCTGAAAAATTAACATGCAGACAGTCATCAAGTGATAATATTTTGCTTTCCAATGCTTGCAGTTTATGCAGATAGGCTTTATTATCAGGCCAGAAGTGAATGAAATGGAAATAATTGCAGATAAAACCTTTGACTGACTGCAAAAGCAATCTCGGATCCTCAACTGAACCTTTAGTAAACAACGGAAATTCCATCAAGTGTTCCTCAAATCTCCTTTTAAAAGATGTATTAGAAAGTGAAGTAGCATTAAATCACCACCTGACTGCATGAATGGAGCCATCCCCAGTGATTTCCTCTTATTCATGGACTTTATTTACTGCTGCTACCACCCTCTTCCAGACAATTTGTTCTATACTTCAGAAAGCTGATCACAGGGGTTAGGGTTAGGATTAGGGTTAGGGTTAGAATTCTGAATATAGAATATGCATAGAATTCTTATATATTATTGATAGATTTAACTTTCTCAGTCTGTCTACTTGCTGTATTGGGATTTTTACAGCTGTTTTACACCTTTTTACATATTGTATGTGGCTGGAGATTATGGGGCTACTGGTCTAAATTCATGTAAACACTGTCTTAAGTGAACCAATTTAATGATTTATGCAATATGAACATACTTAAGGACTGTGGGCCTCCAGGACCAGGATTAGGCATCCCTCTTGCAAGTTTGTAATACATGTGATGTTTTTGGTTTGATGAGTGGATATATCACACATATTGCACCAGTGTCCATACTTCCAAGAAAGGTAAATGTATGGAGTGAAAACAGCTAAGTGAAAGGATTGATGTGCGGAGTGGAATCAACCATAAAATAGTTGATCAGTGAAATAAAGGTTATGTATCAGTTTGTTTTTTTAGATTGAAAACTGGCTATATGTAACATATATTACTTTGCTGCAATACGTTATCAAAGTTGAAATACAGAAGTGCTGGAAGAAAGCCCTGCATGTAGGAGACTCGCTCTGTACCCTTCCTGTGACCTTCTGAGGAAGGCATGAGCGGGTGGAATCCACCGGCCTAAATACTGTGTTTCCCTCATATATGGCTCAGAATTCCCCAAATTTGCCTTAGCAGCCATTTCTTTATCTCATTCCCTGCGAGAAATAATTATCTCAAGTGCCATTTCCTCTGATTTCCCTCTGCAGAAGGCAGATACTGTAAAAGTCAATATCTAAAGCTTCCTGCTCTCATGCATACTTACAAACAATGCCCCCATGATGATCTTTTTCTGACACTACTGCAAGGTTTTGGCTTTGCTTTGGTTTTTGATTTCAATAGTAAAATTTTCATCCTGAATAGTACATGTGTGTTTGTGACCACCTTGAGGACATAATTTGCATTGCACCCTCCTCAAACTTTCTAAATGAACACATTTTCGTTCATGTTCAGAATGTGTAGAATCAAAGGTTTTGATGAAAAAACTGGAGTGCTCTATAGAATTACTGCATTTTAGGTATCTTCAATTTGGTATTTCTTGTATTGTTGTATTAAGCATTAGAATAGTTTTTGAGCATATAAGCAATTTCAGAAACAGGGTGGACATTCACTACTCGCACCACACAAGTTTCCATCCTTTAAAATCCGTATTTGTCACTGTGACGGATCTCATTAATACTCTATTACGATGTTATAGAATTTTATTGCAATATTAACAATAGATCATTTTATATGAGTCCGTAAGTTGACTCAGTAGTATTTTATGCAATGTCAGTTTCACTGGAATTCTGACAATGTCTTCTGCATATTGTTAAAGATTGTTCATTTTAAACCTGTATTTATTATGAACAAATGGATGGAAACCCTGCTAGCAAAGAAATACTGGTTTGGAGCAGTCTACATTCTCCCTATCTTCGATGCCATAGGTACTGCCCTAACTAGCATATAGCTAAAGGTGTCATGTCCCTATGATTTGTTCAATCATCAGATATTGTCAATATTTTACAGCATACTGTGCTGTTTAAAGACTGTACTGTTATTATGCGCTATTATGTTTTGTTTCCACAAAAAAAATCTCAGCCAACAGTCACTCAAAGATTTAAAAAGTTTATTAATGGGATAGAGTTGACAGGTAATGAATCATTATAAAGTGTGTAGTTGATAAAAACAAAAGAGCAAACAATACAATATCACAAAACAATGCAAGTGTTTGATAATTTCCCTGAACAACACCATCTGCTATAGCTATTACCCCCTACACAACGTACCTCTTCACGTCATTAAGAAAATGAACCTAATATCTTCCTGTCTTGTTTCTCTTCCTGACAAAACCTGTTCTGATTCAGCAGCTTCTTTTCACACATATAAAAGGAAATCTTGTAGAGTGGCAGTTGGTGTTACGCCAGCCTCCTGGAAAAAGAGCAGATAAGAAACATTTCAATCCTAATTCAACAGTCAAAAACATTAGTCTAATAGCAGTGTTTGTCACACAATAAAGACAGCAGATATTGCTGCACATCAAATCTTCATTTAGTATTAAGAACATTGAACATTGTGTCAGCTTCTTGATCAATCAATGGCTCTCACAAATTGCTTTGAGCAGCTGAAAAATGATTTCTTACATACCGCACATGTAAGCCAGTCATGCGCATCACTTTCTCATGTATTCCATGTTGTTTATATGCAACCATTACAATCCAAAAGCCTGTAACTGGTACTATAAACATTATCAAATGTATCTGGCATTCTACATAATCTGAACATTATTCCACTAACCTCAGGCTAACTCTAGTGGCCTTACTGACAAGAGTTTGATCCACCATATGTGATGCCGCACCGGCTAGAAATTTATTTTTTGTTTTATTTGTCAAAGTGGCTTTAAAAGAAGATTACCTGTAGTTTGCAGGTAGAGACAGGGGGCACTGCTAGGAGTGCTCTGGGAATACCAGTTGGTGTAGTAGAATCCTTCCCCATCCATCCACAGCCATGTGTTCTGAAGAGAAGAAAGGGAGAGGTCACCATTCTTTATACCTTTTATAATCTTAAAACTGAATCTTTTTTCATTCATGTGCTCTTATCTAAGTAAACAATGCTCTTGGTCATAAAGAGAACAGTAAAGGGACTATCCTGTATAGAGAGGAAACTTAGGAGATAAAACAGACTAATGTTGCACTCATTGAACAGGGGTAATACTGTATCACAGACAGAGAACAGAGAATGTTTACCTGGAGATAAAACCCCCCCAGCCACGTGGAAGAAGAGCCGCTGTTGAGCTGACGGACCATGTCCTGGAGGAATCTGTATTCCCTTGGGTTTCGCGCTGAGGCTAGATTAGCATCTATTCCAATGCAGTATTGCTGTGATCACACATTAAAGACAAATCATGTCACTATTCACAACACATAATGGATAAACCTGCATTTATGACATCTCAAAAAGGTATCTTGTCTTTGCAGATTAAGAAGCAAAGGAGTAGGCTAGTGTGAGGGGACATGGTAAATGACAGTTGGTAGTCATGGCAGCAGATGAAAAATGAAGAGCTTGATGGCAGGGCTGTTGCTTGGCATATACAATGTTGACACTGTCAGGACATTGTCTGTAAATATTAAGCAAATCATATTTGTTTCAGACTGTTACTACTTCCAGCTCAGCTTTCTTATGTATAGGTAAGTCATCTGTATACTTCAGCTGTTTGTCTAGTAACTCATAGCTCACAGATTCCACCACAGGGTAACTGAAGACCTGGCTCAAGGGGGAGTTTTTGCCTGGTATTACCTGTGCATTAATCCATGTATTGGCATCCCTCACATACTGGTAACAACGTGATTGATGACCATGCCAACCAAAAGGACAATCGCCCAAGGATCGCGTTAGAGGGGCGTGCTCATCGTCCCCTTCAGGAAATTCTGGAAAACAAAACACGCAGCCATCTACGTTTTAAAATGTGTTTTACGGCTCATTTCCGGAAACGGTCGAGGGAAGGAGTGGCGAGATGCTTAGTGTTCCATTACTTAATCCTCCCTGGGACAAACTCAGTCAAGGTTCCCTGTTACAAAAGTAGTCTGTTATGGACACAGTTATATTGGCATGCTAACAAATACTTTTCCATGTCATTCATATAAAACAGAGATATGACAGAAAAGGCTCTGGTACTGGAGGAAGAGATCCCAGCCTGGCCTTGGGCCACCATAAACCTCATGGTGAAGTATGTGAGACACACCTCATTGTTTGCCGTTTGGCCCCAGCTTAAGGGTTTCAGGTGGATTCTATATTACAGTGCAAATATATGCTACGGAAACATTTTGAATTAAATGCAACTATGGCATTATTTTACTAATGTATGCCAGATTAAAAATGAGACGTTTACTGTTGCTCCATTCCTCACTGATTGAAAGCAGTTTTGCACATTTATATTTACCAGTTTGATGCAAATATTTGATTTAGTCTTTTATTTTAAGTTCTAATGCATTTGTACACTTAGATTATAATACACCACGCAATTATACTAATCTCATGCTTTGCTTTTTTAACAATGAGAAGACAAACCTGACACAGGGAGAAGATCCTGCTCTGGTACATCTGGGACAGTCTCCACAGCCTCCTCTGCTGAACCAGAAAAAAGCGATAAAAGAGAACTCAAAGAGCTACTCCCTGCCCAACGCTGCTGACTACAACCAAAAGAATCAGTTCCCAATTGTCTCACTCTCTTTCTCTCTCTCATTTCTGTCCCTACCTGCTGCCAATCAAAAACTGGAACCAAAACACTAACCTGCTGCAGGCTTCACATCATTCTCGGCAGGTGTGTTTTCATACTGCCCTGGAAAAAAAAGTACACATGTGGTTTACTTTCAGAAACCAGTTGCAGAAGCATCATGGACACTAAGGTCCCTGAGTGAATTTACACGGTGTGCTGATTTGTTAGCTGCAAGCGTTGGGGATTCTCTTCCTTTGTAGTGACATGAACCTGCCTGATGTGGCCTGCTCATCCATGCTGATCACAGGTCTCACCTGCTGCTCCATTAAAGGCAAGGACAGTGCAGATCAGCACAGAGACGGCCAGCGCTCTCATGGTGAAGATCTTCTGCTGAATCAGGGGAGAGCAAAAAAGCTGTCAGTACCAGCTGGCAATTCACTCGATGTTGCTGTAGCTAAGCAAGGGGGAGCCCGAAGGTGGAACAAACAAGGACTTTACTATGGGGCACATTTTCATTGAGCAATGAACAAATAAATGGCATACAGCAAATATCACAGAATCTGTGCCTTATCCTCTTATCTTAAAAGTACCCAGCTGCTGTCAGAAAATGCTCTGAACAAACTTACCTTTACAGGTTCTCCTGATGGAAAATATCAGTTCTGAGAATTAAAAAAGGATGAAAAAACACTGAAATATGATGTCTTGCTGTTCTGGTATTGAATGAGAATATTTGGTAGACAGGTATATAATTGTAAGAGTATGGATACAGAAAGGCACTTACCTGTTGCAGGTAAAACACTCTCAGGTTGTAGTAGTGAGCATTGGGCACTGTGCACCTTTTATATAGCCCTGACTGACTGCAGAAACGTGACAACCCCAGATCTGAAACAAAGCCAATAAGGCGTAAGGATATAGACAATAAAATGTTATCTTTTCAATTCCTGCAAGTGACATACAGGCGCTTTCGTAAGTGTTCAAATCCGGATGATTTCCTTCAAGGAATATGGTCACATGCCACATAGCACTGAATTATTAATGCTTATTTCAGTTACAACATCTTTTTAATATGACTTTCTGACTTCTGAGCGTAAATCAAAAAGAACTATGTTTTACAGCTGAAGATGAAGACTGTACCTACAGCATTAGGTCTACCTTCATTTTTACATCAGTAAATGACAGTCAGATGAATTTTAGGGTGTGGGTCCAGCATCTGTACAGACTGATACCCTACATCAGTGTTTCCCAAACCTCTCCTGGAGTACCCCTTGTCCTGCATGTTTTAGATCTCTCCCTGCTCCAACAAAGCTGATTCAGTTCACAACTCGTTGTGAACTCCTGAAGCTGCTTAATAACAAACTGATCATTTGAATCAGCTGTGTTGGAGCAGATTAGAGATCTAAAACATGCAGCTACTTTCTCTTATTTCCTGAATTTACCCAGAAAGGTGTCACATTGACATTGATTCATTATATAAGCCATAGAGATGCCATAGAGAGTCCTCCTCGTGTGTTGTGTACGTGTTACATTTGATTGTCATTATAAATTATATTCTTAATTTCCTGCATTGAGTTTGGTGATCTAAGTCCAGAGGTTCAAGGTCAAACCGCTGGCGAAGCATATTTGTATTTGCATTTGTAAATGTTTTCATGTTGTAATCACAGATTGCTGCCCAGATTGATTTAAATGTACAAACAGTAAGTACAAAGTGCAAGGAGTTACAGTAATTTACCCCCACATAACTGGGAAACAATAGGTGCAATTTTGTTCAATGTACAGTAAGTCGTAAAATCAATCGGTTGTTTCTGGAAGTGGTGAGGTCAATGGTGGTAAAGTTTCAGTTGTTTACAGTGAAGAGAGTCAGTCATTTATAGGCCATTATTTAGTCAATCATTCAAAACTAACTGAAAGAAAAGAGCATGCTCACAAAATTTCTTTGCATTACATAGAATTACTTGATTTGTTTGTAAACATCTGCTGAGAATATGGAGTTGTATTTAGTCTGTATAAAGTATAATTTAAATAAAGGTAAAACACACATTGGTGCTTTGCTTTCAGTTAAATGAAATGTCCATTTTCCTAATTATATATATTCCTAATTGTGGAATAAAAGGATAATTTGTGGGGTAAGACATATTTTCCGCGTTGCTGTCCCTTTTAACATTCCCCAGTCCCCCTAAAACAGAAGCAGCCATTAACTTGTTTTAGATATGCTGACTGTACAAAGTTACACTGCTCTCCCCCGATTCACCTGGTGCCAATGAAGACTCTGCCACTGTGTTAACTGGCCTTGTGCCAGACACACTTACGCACATTTGTTCCAAGCTGCCAGTAAACTAGATTTTGAGGGAGTGAGCATTAACCACAGCGTACAGCAGTCAGTAGGTCAGGCTTTCTCCTCCATACTCAGTTTAATTGTTGCGATCAAACCATTGACTACAACACAAGCCGCATCACTGGACAACTTACCGACGTTTATTCCAGAAGGTGAAAGATGTTACATTGAGGGACTTTTTTATTTCTTAAAGCATGGCAGTATGCTCTGAATTCCACAGAACCAACACAATCGACCATACTTTTCACAGAGAAAACTTATGTAGAAATAAAATGTACATATTACATCTCAGAAGGTAAAAACAAATCCCCTCAAACAGATCTGCTTTTGTTCAGTTCTCACATTGCTGTATGATCTTTCAATCTTGAACCAAACCAAAGTTTTCAGTCCATACTTTGCAGCTTTATTCTGCTTCCTTGAGTAATTAAATATGTTTCAGTATATTCTCTACCACATGTACACCAGACAGAAATGCTTGTTTAGTACAAATCTAATAAATTGTACATGGTGTACATTATATTTATTTTACAGCTCATACTAAAGTTTCCCTTGTACTTCCTTAAATACCATCACCTCATTTAATTGCTTACTACAGAATGACCTAATGCACCATGAGTTCTTTTTTACAGCAGGAAGAACTGTTTATAATGATAAAATGTCCCACACTGTAACAGAACAAACAAGATTAACCTTAAGCTTAGAGTACATTTACATTCTTACATTTATTCATTTGGCAGACACTTCTATCCAAAGTGACTTACAAGTGAAGCAGAGTACAACACAAGCAAAAAACCATAAGCAGTCAACAACGTTAGAAGCGCTGCATGACCAGGTTTCAACGGTTGGCCAGACAAGGTACAAGCTAGCTGGGAGAGATAACGAGTGCGTTAAACCATTAGATTACATTTTTAATAGTTTAACAGGAAACCGTTTAAGACATGAGAAATTCCTTTGGGTGGTAGTGTTTCAGGTGCTCAGGTGAGAGAGGAAGAGCTGTGTCTTCACATGTTTCTTGAAGACAGAAAGGGACTCAGCAGAACGGATGCAGTGGACAGAAGTGTAGAATGCTGAAAAATAGACAGGGTGAGCCTTGGGCCAGTCTCTGGCCGTTCTGTTTCACTGCTGAGGCAGGCTGAGAGCCACAGTGGGAGGCTGTGCTCACATGTGGCCATGTCCTTTGGCTGACGGCATGGTGAGCATCTGCGGTATCACCAGCAACATCGGTACCAGGGTCTTGGTTTGTTTTCGGAGCTGTCAAAGTTAGGGTGGCATCCTTGGCGCACCTCCATCACCTCTCTCAATTGACTCCGTGACAGACCTCCCTTCCAGCATAGCAGATCGCGAAGTTGCTTCTGACTACAGTACAGACAGGCACATAATCAAATATAGAGTATGATATTGACACTATGCAGACGGTACGCAAAATAACACAACAGAATGTAAACCATTTTGGAAACAGCTGATATAGCAGCTGAGAATTAAGTAACTGCTAAAGTAGCTTCAAAAAGCTTTCATCCAAAAGGTGCAAGGAAGAAGAAATTGTTAAAAGAAAGGGGGGTTTGACTTTGACCTCCTATTCAAAAGCAGTCACCTCCCCTCACCTCTCCAGCTGTAGCTCAGTGATGGTTATCTTCAGTGCGTTTACGTCACTGGTCTTCAGGACCTCCTCCACCTTCAGCAGGGTCTGGGTTCTCTGGGTCACGTTATGGTTCTGTTCAACGAAACACAGGGTTCAGAACTACTACCGCAGACAAATCCCTTATTAATGCAAGCAACTAACAAGCATTAAAGAGGAAGAATTGAAATGCTTACCAAACTTAAATCCAATTTTCATTAAGAAAAAAATATTCCATCAATAACATCTTTAATATTATGCAGCCACCAAAACTGACATTCTGTCCCTCTACCTTTCCCTCAAAGACAGCAACCACCAAAATGAAAATCCCACCTGAACACCCTATCAAAAAATTAAATCATCTGCTCTCCATGCGCCCAATTTGCTCGCTTAAGAAACGGTTCAGAATTCCACTGGAAGCTGAAAAACACATCAAATATCCTCAAATTTGCAAATCCAAAGGAGGTCTAAGTGCCTCAGACCTCCTAAAATATTTAATTTCATTTCAAATTACACATCCTTCAGCATGGCTGAAAATACATGAAAAAAGCTTCCCAGCAGGAACAGATGAGGAAAATTTCCAGCATTGTCCATTGCAAGTTAATGAAGTAACTTTCATATCTGAAGCATTGCAAAACTACCCCGTTTCACCTACACCATCTTTTTGAAAATGGAAAGTTACCCACTTCTGAGAGTCTGAGAGAAAAATTGCACTTCCAAAGTGCTATGCAGGGTACATCCCACCAATTGTAAAATGTGCTCAGTGGTCCTCTCACAATTTGCTTCATGATGGTGTCGCTCAGGACAAAAATCAGGCACCACCATTCACTCATGATGGCAATGCCCACTTATCAAGCACCACTTTCTCAACTATATTTACAAAGAGGCAAAATCCTAATCTGCATTCCACCCTCATACCCTATTAGACAAAATTATTAGTGACTTTTCTTAAGTCTATGAGCAGTATATATGTCTGTCTAATATAAATATTAGCAAGTGTTTGCTTTTAAAGTTAAGTCATTTTCTCATTTTAAAGGTAATTTAAAAAAAAAAATTTGTTGTAGGCGTAAGTAAGGAGTGCACATAAATATATGAAAATGTTCATGAGGAGTGCACACCAGGGATGGGGTATGAGGGCATCAGAGGGAATAAATTCAATTCTTATAAATACAGTTCTTATATATACCGTTCTTATATATATGATGAATTTGTATGCTTTTTACTGAATTTATTTTTCAAATGCAAACAAGTAGCACCCCTACCCTGTGACAAATTTCCTTCCTCAGACTCTCCAGTCACTTTCCCCCTTCTCCTGGCCATCATAAAGTCTTTAATCTACCAGCTGTATCTTACCTGCTGTGAGAAAAAGCTGTGCAGATACTCTGCGTCTGCTGTCACTGTTCTACCCACATCAGTCCATCTCCACTCCAGCTTTCCACGGTTGCTCAGCAACAGGTGTTTCAGGTACAGAGAAGCAATGTGATGATAGGCTGTGTCAATGACTATCTAAAGAGAACAAGAGGAAGATAACAAATTGGATGCATAATGAATCAGATGGCCTTATTCAGAGGGACAATATGCCAATCAGACACTGACCCAGTATGGGTAAGGATCACCACAGGCCTGAAATGTCAGAACTCACCCTGTGTGCCTCTTGCTGTGTCTTGGGCAGGCATGTGAAATGCATTCTGACCTCTCCCATCACATCCACAAAATGGTTGTCTCCCTTCTTGAAATATTTTTTTAAGGAGGCCTGCAATGACACATATTTGCATTAGCAGAAACTTAAACATAATGAAAAAGTGTACTCTGGCCTCTTACAACAGTAAGCCATAATAAGAATTGAACTGCCCAGCAGACAGTGATAGGTCAGCATGTAGAATGAACCTTGACTTTGGAGACTGGCTCCCTTAGCAACAGCTCCAAGGCCTGGACCTCTATGCTCCTTAGTGACTGCACAGCTATGACGGAGTCAGCACTTAAATCCCCGGAAATTGTCTGGACATAGTCGCTGGAATATGAACAGTGAGAGCATTACAAACACCCCTATTGTAACACCCCTATTCATGATGACAAAACATAGCCTATCCAAACCAGTATACAAAAAAGGTGAACCCCCCCCTTTTAACTGTAAAGGGCTTTGAGAACCTTGACTGGCTGAATATACGTATAAATATACTGCATTATTATTATTATTATTATTATTATTATTGTTAAATGGATTGGCTGGAAAAGCTCACCTGAGTTCCCGGGAAGTGCTGAATGTTCTGAAGGGGAACATCCCATCGTGTGAGCCTGATTTTTCCTGTACTTTCAGTCGTTTCTTCTCACTCTCCACATAACTACAAAGGTAAATAGGGTGAAAGTGAAAATGAAACTTGGCAAAACGACATGGTAACATATATCATTTTAGGACTGATTAAAGTACTATGCTGTTATGCATTCAGTGGCTGAATGGTGTTCCTGCCAACCGGATGGGGGTTTCACACTAGGTGGAAAATGGTGTGTATATCCTCCCTGGTTAGAGCTACGCATTACTGGCTTTGATGTACTTTTGTGTGTCAGGCTGCTTCATATATTCAAATAACAAATTCTATCAGGTTCAAAGCTGGTTACCACTGTGCCAAGATTCTCCGTGTTGCTTGATCACCTGGCTTTGTTTGATTTCTCTCACATTGTTTAGTTATGTATAATAAAATATAATAGTCCTGCACAATCTCTCATTAAACAGCCTATGACCTGCCCTATTGTTTGCTTTATTCAGATTCCTGGCATGAAAAAACAATGAAGAAATCATGGTAATCATAACAGTTTGGAGCAGGCAAACTTGCTGATGATGAGATGTTGAATGCTTAAACCAATTACATTTTAGCAAAATGGCTCCATCTATTGGCAGCCTGCATATATTACATTTAAACAAACAGCTTGAATTGTGTTTTGAAACCTTGAATGAATTATCCGCATTGTCTCTTCCCTAAAAAGCCCTCAGGCCCTCAATGTTGTGTTTGGTAATTTTTGGAAAGATATGGCAGCATCAAGTGACAGCCACAGTGTTGGTATTGAAGCTTTGGTTTCATTGACCTTGAGCTAATGACTGAATCTGCTCAGTGTGTGGATACTGAACTCCTAAAGTGCCCTAATTATGGTCAATTACAGCTTTTCTTTTTCATAGAATCGATTATGTTAAAGCTGCCATGTCTGCAACAATGCACAGTGATCACTGTGACAGGAATCGAAGAGGTGTTGGATGGAGAATCAGAGATGAGAATGACACATTCGTGCTGTTACTCACTTCTCCACAAAGTCCAGAAGCTCCTGATAGCAGACCTCCTGCACTCTGAGTCTGAGGACTTGGCTTATCTTGCTGGCCTGTAGAATGGGACCTTGGAGGACCTGCGTACAGTACAGACATCCGTGGCAGTGCCAGAGTCATCATTACAGTGCAGGAATATAATGCCACTGTCACTCATGAATGATGAGATACTTGTTCCTTTTTAAACAGAGCATTTGTATTAAGGAGGGACAACAGCATGGTTGTAATTTATTAAGAACAACATTACCTTTTTCAACTATTATATAATATATTGTTTTATTAATTTCAGTGACTGCCAATTTTATTAGTACATTTTGCCTATGTTTTGAGATACTGGTAGATAGTGAACGAGAGACATTGGCTGATTTAAAAGAATAGTGATTTTTGTCTACAGGACAACATTAATAACTGTTAGATTACAGTCACTTGAAGTGGAAAAATATTATTACTGCTTAATTCAGCTGCTATCAGCGTACCTGTATGACATCCACGTGTAGTTTAATGAAGTCTTCCTCATCCCCAGGGGCACAGGGATTCCAGTACACCTCTTCATTCTGAAGGATCCTCCCCAGCCTCTCTGACACAACCTCCTGGAATGGGTCAGAACCAAAGCACAGTCATTCTAGCCTTTTATTCTGTTTGGATCCTGGGAACACTACAGGCACCGGAAGTGAGATCACACCAGTTATATACCTTTACAGCAGTCAGGAGCTTCTTCTCTGCCCTCTGTAACCAGTCTGTTACCACTAGCAGGTCGATTGCTTTGGAGGAGTAGCCCCAGATGTCAGGGTGGCCCATGAACTCCTTACTGCAAAGCCCCAGACCAACAAGGTTCATGTCAATCAACCTTAGCTATTTCAGGTAAAGTACATATGCAGCAATTTCTTTTTTCAGGCAAAGACAATTACAGTGTTACTGAGCAGAGGTTCTAGGTGTCAGTTTTAGATGACTCAAGGTATCACCAGAAACATTACAGGGATAAATTTCTGTTTGCTGGCAAAAATGGAGGAAATATTGACAGTAGGAATGACTCTGAACAAAGTATATTCAGTGGATAGTGTATTAAATCACTTCTTGTTGAGTTCAAAAGGGCTGCCGTCCTTTCAGGTGAAGAGTATGAAGGACAAACAAAGAAGAATGAAATGCAACTGCTTACAGCTTTGGGGCTTATGGTCATGCTAAATTTTCCACAGATTGGTCTTAGCATACAGACATGGTCTGTTGAATGTGAACCTTAAAATTTTGGGTTGAGGATAAGTGCGTTATTCAGTTTGTAGCCTGCAGCATATATGAACACATCACTGTCTATTACTGTCCATCACTTCTCAGAATATCATATGAGCATGTAAAGACAGCTGCAGCACATTTTGAGGCTGCAACATTGGGTCCTTCATCTCTAAAAGCATAAACCCACTGATCCGGCGATGCACAAATGCTACCTGCTAATTTTCAGCTGTAACAACCTGATCCCTCCACGTCACTGCCAGCACGAGTCAACCACGTACCTCAGGTACCCGCACGCCACCCAGTGCAGCAACAGGAGGGTCTCATCTGCCGTCAGGGTGCGTTTCAAAACCTGGTCCAGCTGGCTGAACAGGAAGCGGTGGAAACTCTCCACCACGTGGCCGAGAAGCTGGGCCTCTAACCCTGGGCTCAGTCTCCTCAGCTCCCCCTGGACTGTCCCACGCACCTTGCCGAGATACTCCCCTAGTCCCAACTCTTCAAGGCTGGACCCCACCCTCTGCGGAGGCAGCCGAGGGAACTTGTGGGCCACAGCCTGCTCTACTGAAATGCAGAAGCGGGCCAGCCAGTTTCTGGGGTTCCAGTCCCCCGGCTGCCCCTGTTGACAGAGCCCGCGGTGCTCCTGGCCCCACAGGATGGCCCGGCTGGCGCTAAGCACCGTCTCCCCGCAGGGGCTGTCCTCGAGCAGCGCCTGGCTCACGATGCCGAGCATGAGCCGGCCGATTTTCTCGTACTCCTGAGACGCGCTGCCATTCCCTGCCCTCTCTGCGCATCGAAGTGCTTGGGCCAGGCTCCCCGTGGTCGGGCACAACTGTGCCTCTGTCAGTCACACCCAGAGGGAGAGAGAAGTCATATTAAGACATCACATATGAAAGCAAACACAATACCAGTGTGTCGACGTACCGGGTGATACTTTGGACTGGATGCGTTCACACTGTCTAACTGTAAACACCATGAAAGCAAACATAAGCTGTTCAGTATCAGTTGTGATGGGCATGTAGACCTTCTGAAGTTATTCCTGAATTCCAGTTACTCATAAGATTGTTTGCAAATGAGAAAGGAACATAATGTTTACAACACATAATTTATGCTGTTACTATTCACAGCATTGTACAATGGGCACTTGGAGAAATGAGTGTAAACATAAAATAATATAAAACTGGTGTTCATAAATTGCAGCACAGTAATCCCTCTTATAACTGGTTCTGCGGACACTACAGTCTACATCCACTTTCATTTGCTTGGTGCTTATTGGCTAAACAATGCAGGCACATACAATGTTCCTATTGAAAACACAAATCATTTCTATTTCGAGAAAAGAGTGACTGAGGATAAAATTAGGGTTAGGGGTTAGTGTTTTTTTGTGCAAGGCAATTGTGTGAGGACACTGTATTCTCAAGTCCCCATATACTGCTACTTTTGTAATTTTGTTTCAGTTGGTTTTCAGTTTCCTTTGCATGGCTTGCACATGCTGATTGATGTACAAGTGCACGCCAAGTATTACTTAATTTGATGTCAAAGTAATGTAACAGGATAAATATTTCTTATACGTAAGTAAACATATCAATAGTATCAAGAAACTGTTTAACAGTAGCAGCTGCATACAGTACAATCATAATCAAGACACTTGACTTATCTTACTTATTTATCTAAAATACCATGGGACTTTGCAGATTTTGCATTCAAGAAAGTTAAGACGTGACTACATGATCCTGATAGGTCTCAAGAAACTGACTTGTTTCACATTTAGATTGGTAACATCTTATCCACAAGAAACAGTCATTAAAAGACGAAGAGGGCGGCATCAGGCAGTTATTGACAATGAGCTGTTATCCTACCATCTGCAGGCTGTATCATGTCTTCCCCCAATGGCTCCGTCTCCTCTCTCCTCTCTTTGTGGTTTTGTTTCATCAACAGTCCAACAGCCTTTGCTTTCAGTTTTCCTTGTGCACTGGAGGTGCAGTTGTGCAGTAATTTATACTTTGTGGTCATTGTAAACAAGTCAGATTTCCGATCATCTGTTGAACGCTGTGAAAAAGTTGAAAAGTTTGAGTTATGTAAAAGAAAAAAAAGCAGATCTGGTGTGTTTTGTTAAACTGGAGAGCTTAGTCTTGCAGTGAACACTGAAGGCCAGTCTTCGTTTGCAGCATTAGATTGTTGACTGACTTTTTGTGGGTATGTGCTGGGATATCCACGAAAATTCCCATGGATTTCCCCTGCAAACAGAAACTAACGCATTGCTTGAATTGGACTCTAGGAGGAGCTCAGTGTGGATTGCATATCTTGGGCACAACGTGCAAAAACATGTTGGTATGTCATTCCTGTAAAGTGATTTTTTTCATACTTGTAGATAGATAGATAGATACTTTATTAATCCCGAGGGAAATTCTGAATTCTACAGACTTGTGGTCTGTAGTGACTCACAACAACATTACTTACTGATGTATAGTTATTTTTTTAATAACTGTTTTGTGTCGTGTTGTTGAATGCGCTTTGAGTGCTAAACTGTGGGAGCTGGTATGGATAAAAGTTTCAAAATGTAAATGCAACATTTAATGCACTCATATCTTTTATGTCACTCTGGATGAGAGTGTCTGCGGGATATCAAAAATCCCCCCCCCCATTCCCCTTTTTGAGAGCTGCTGGATTCTGATCAATTAAAACCAAGCAATGAAGAAATGGCCATTATAACAGCACAATCTGTATCACAAAGGAAATTTAAAAATTACATTCAGGATACAACAACAATACAAATACACGGCACAATAGGAAATCAGGGTCTATAAAGCTACAATCACATGTCTGCACCGGGCTTATATAAATAATTAAAGGAGCTTTGCAACAACCACTCCAGCAGTAGCATACATTCTTTCAAAGTAGATTAAGCGGGAAGAAATAGAATGAAGAATGTTCAGTAGCTACAAAAGGATATTCATACTTTCCTCAGGTGACATGAGCATGATATCTGCATTGAGAAAGTACTTCTGACATATAATGTACATGAAGTAGATAACATGAAAACCTGTAAGTATATTAACATGAGTAATCTTTCAATTTATCTGTCAAGTATTTAGTTAGATCAAAAACAATGCAAAAAAGACATGCAAATGTTTAATATAGAATAAATGGAACAACAAATTTCTCTACTGGTGAGAGTTTTGAGAAAAATGTATTCTAGCCAGTAGCTAATCAGTCAGAGGATTTCATGAATGACCTCTGAACTCTGAGTGAATACTGAAACTTGTTTTTCTGTTATACACAACCTATCCACCCAACTTTGTTTGCCTAAATAATCATATTCCGGCATAATGGCCATATAAATCTCCAGGGGAGCATAATTTCTTGCGCACTGGACAGTTTTGAATCAATAAACAACACAAGCTCTCCAGTTTCAAGGAAGGAATGCCTTTGTCTCATATTTCCCCCTCTTGGAGAGCAGTCCCAAATGTGACAACACAGAGAATGCAGAAATGTATACACAAAACTAACAATGCTTTTGGAGCATGTTTGCATCCACTCGGTAATGGTGACCAGGCAAATTTGAGCTGGCGAAATACGCTCTGCCCCTGTCAGCACGCTCTCCATTCCGCTCATAATCCGGTGAGGCAGGCTCCCATTCATCCCCTCATTCCATCAGTTTTAATTGCCCCTCACACTGCACTCTGCTAGAATGCTATTGTTCTACAGGGGCTGAAAGCTTGACCAGAGCTTTCAGCCTGTAAACAGCCCTCTGTCCTTTTAAACACTGTGCATACTCCCACAAAGGGAGCTCAGAGACAAATAGACTAGACCCAAAGTGAACCAGCTGCCTCCATGATATAAAATGCACCATTTGTAATATCATTCCACAATAGACCCCACAATGCATTGTATATTATAATGTACTTTCACTACAATGTAAAACAGGAACAGGGGATCCTACCTGAATTCGAGGCAGCACCGGGTGAATCACTCCACAGAGGCTGCTGCTTTATTTATTTTCCCTCAAGGTGATTTCCCTCATGAAAAACTTTCCCCATTGTGGGTGTTGCTGATAACCTCACTCATCAGGGGGGAAAACCGGCATGAACTTTCCTGCTACTCAAGACATCAGAATAACTTCACAGATGAAGACTTTCCTGTAATTATTACAATTGCTAGAGGGTTTAAGGATACTCTTACACTAGTATCAAATATAATTTCTCAGACAGGGCCACAAAAGAATATAACTGATCTAAAATGTCTATTCATCGGCATGTTACAATATTGCATTATGTGAAGAACACAATATGTAGTTTTTTAATGTAAGGTGGTTTGTGCTACTACTGAGGATTCAGTTACTATTAAAAAGGAAAAAGAAAACTCCTGTATATCTGTACTTAGGGTTTCTAAGATTTAATGCTGGGCTGTGCTGCACAAGACATATAAGTGAGCAAGAAGCACAAACGTAAGTGGAAAGATTTCAACATGAATATGCTGATGAAATACCAGTGTCAGAAGGGAGATACCCATGTGCATTTAGTTATTTTATATTATGCTGTAGGGACTTTCTAATATAAACTATTCATGATATCTGAGATTGAAAGTGAAATCTTGAGGTGGGTCAGGTGTGTTGGAATTACATGTTGAACCCAAAGTGAAGATCTTGGCTGAACCCAAATGCTTTGCTGTCTGTTTCCTCTGAAACCAGTATAAAATCTATAAAATACAAAATCTGTAAAGTGACAAATCTGCTGTGAAAAGTGTCTTGTAGTAAGAACCATAAAGGAAATGAGCTGACAGATTATAGTGAAACAATTTCAGGAGAAAAAGGTATTGATATAACTATTAGAGGTTACAGGTATCCACAAGACTTTTCAGGCAAACAGCTGGAGAGGATATATTTGGAGCTATATTTGATAAATATGGGAAATATGAAGCAATCGAATGAGTGAAGGCTAATAACGTGTAAGTATGAATCTTATTTTTAAAAGATCAAAGAAGGGTTTAGAGGTTTACTAGAGGACAAAGTGTGACATTGGAGAAGTGGGAGAAAATGTGAAGTTTATGTGTGAGTGTATGATGTAAAAAGTGTCTGACTTGAGAGACCATGCTGGGCTCAGATTCAGTTTTGAAAATAGTGCAATGAAAAATATTTTATGCGCATTTATAGACCTAGGCTAGTAAATGTGTCAAATCTTAACAAAAAACTGGATTAAAGTAATGCTGCCTTAGAAGTCTGACTGAGAATATAATATAATATAATATAATATAATATAATATAATATAATATAATATAATATAATATATCACGTTACCTATGAAAAACGGATGTATTTTCGATTATCATCATATTACAACAAATAAAAGCAACAGTATGATTTTGCAGAAAACAGCCGTGTCTTATATCCAGTGTCTTATATCCAGATGGTACGTAGAGAGTTAAAAGGGTATAATCACAAGCGTGTGCACACGATCATCGTTTTCTCGCTAGCCATACATACACATGCAGCCTCCCCAAAGTATCAGAAAATCTGTAAATCAGTGGCGTCAACACAAACGCATCGCGAGACTACGTACGCTACTCTCCATTTATGTCCCACCTAAGAAACCACAACCTCTCCCCCACTTTTATGCCCCAAAAACCGATCCATGATCAGTTTACTCAGTCTTAATCCTAACCTTTGATGCTTTATGTAAAGGTTTTAGCTGATCCAAGATCAGTGTGTGGGCATGGTCGTTGGACATCCCGGATCCATTCATAGTAAATGATTGTCACCAGAATGAACAAGTGAATGTTGTCACAGCTGTAAGGGAAGTGGATGGTGTCCAATAGTTTGCAGCGGAGAGGCGGGGACAGTGGGAGAGATTGACAATCACATTGTTAGCCAAGGGTTCATTCTGGCACTGCATCGAGCAAGAACGTTCTAGAGGTAAGTGTGTTCTGAAGTTCTCTGGCGAGTTACCTAGTTAACTATATAAAAAGAAAATTTTTAGTTAATAACAGATGTTTTGGCAGACAAGAAGCATAACTACTTAATTATAAGTGGTTTTCAGAAAGTATACGAATCGAATTGGGGCGATTAACAGTGTAGTTTACTGGGTAGCCAATCGCAACATGCTGTCACGTCCTCAGTTGCGCTGTGATGACAATTAATGCTAATTTATTTTTTTTTTTCCACATTGGTTACAGATACCCTATTTTGAGGGCGTCTCGAATTTCCCAGAAGGACTTCATTACCCCTCGCCGCAAAGGCCTGACTCTGCACTCTCGGCACCCGCTGCTGTTGCCGTCCTGCTTCCCTTTCCAGTACGACCCAACCAGCAACTAAAACAAACACTTCACTGCGTCTCAGGGCGACCAGCGGTGTGTTTATGTCTTTATTTTGCGAAAACGGTAAGTACCGGGGCGTACAGGACCGGCGAATGGGAAAGGTGTGTTTTAACTGTCATTTTGTCTCGTTTGTGCGTCTTTGTGACGGGCGAAGGTGTATGTCTGAGCTATCGGTGTCCGTATGACTTGGGCAGAATGCGTGCGGCGTGTGAAATATGCGGATCAAAATGGCGTCTCCCTCCCCTCGCGCACTGCTCCCCGTGGTAAATTGTGACGCACTCTGCACCACTTCGTTTGGAAAGAGGGGCCCGATGTCCAAAACTGCCCCCCACCCCGGGTTTCCGAGATATTTCAGAATCCCCGCAACGATGCGGATACATATTTCGCCGGGCAATTTAGCGCTCGCACGCTTTGATACGCACTTTGGCATTTAGCTGCTGTCTTTTCTATCTCCCGTGTTAATGCCATGTCCTCGTTTCGTGTCCCTCCTCGGAGTTGCTAGCTGGCGAGCAGTGAGTCATCGTTTGGTGGCTGAACTTGACGTTACCATGCGAAGGCAGACCGTGAAATTTGTCAGAATATTTGACAGCCGTGTTGAATTTTAGTTCGTAATGGCTGACGTTATTAACTAGCTAACGTGGTTAGCTCCGACGTCGCTGGCTGTAGCTAGTCTGGGTGAACCCTCCTTTGCCAATTTGTTACCTAAGTTAGCAAATATATCCAGCAAGTGAATTGGTTGGTTTGCCCAGAAGTGATTGCCTAGTTAAGTTAGTTTAGCTAGGTAGTTCGCTTGTTCACTAATGATGTCTGTAGTTAATATTGCCTGGTTAAGGTTCGAAGTATGTATGTTACCTGAACGCATGTACTACTGCAGCCTTGAGGTGTTGACAATCTCCGTTTTGCATGCAAGGAGAAACATTGCGTTCTTTAAACCTAGCATTCGTCAAATGATTGTAAAAACAGTTCCCATAGTGCATGTTAATTGCATTGTTTCTTTAGTTTCAAGTGAGACGTTCATACCAATTAAATGTTGTTCCCACGTCTCTTTCCTTTCATTTCAGAGCTGTTGCGCAGCTGTTGGAACCAGTGTGGGGGAAACTTAGCCTACAAGCGAGGAGCTTGCAGCCTCAGTGGCGAAGACTTTTTCATGTCAGAGACCGAGTACGCTTACAGTCGTTTATGTCATCCACTCTTCTCCAGACAGAAGATACCAAAAAATTGCAAACCAAGATCTTTTTATCTTACTGATAAAGCCAATAGTGAGCCAAAATGTCTGTCAACGTCAACCGCAGCGTATCAGACCAGTTCTATCGCTACAAGATGCCCCGTCTGATTGCCAAGGTAAGACTTGGGATGCAAGAAGTGCGAGGACACTATCACTGGGCTGTGAAACATGTGAAATAATCTTCCATTATCAACACCTCCTGAGGAACAATTTGCAGTTCTTATATTTAGTGGGATAGTGCAGTGGTTTGAAGCGATACAGGGATTTGTTAAAATACTGTAGATTCATATTCATTTGGGTCTTACTGACACATTTTATTGTTTGTGTGAGACTAGTTTTGAAATTGGGTGTCATATTTTCCTGTTGCATAGTGGGCTTTAAATGTGCAGTCTCAATCAGCATATGTAGAAGTGACTGGAAATGAAGCATTGTGTGGTATATATTTTTCCTTTGTTTCCTTTGTATCAGGTTGAAGGCAAAGGAAATGGAATTAAGACGGTTATCGTCAACATGGTTGACGTTGCAAAGGCATTGAATAGGCCTCCAACGTGTAAGTATTCTTCTCCCCAGTCCTCTTTAAGAGTTAGTCCTGCTGGGTTTCAGTATGGTATTTAAAATATCAGGCCTTGGGTACACTTTGTGACCATTCCATTTTGATCTGTTGCCCTGTCCGTAGATCCCACCAAGTTTTTTGGTTGTGAGCTGGGTGCCCAGACCCAGTTTGATGCCAAGAATGACCGCTACATTGTCAATGGATCTCACGAGGCGAATAAGCTGCAGGACATGCTGGATGGATTCATCAGAAAATTTGTGTTGTGTCCTGAGTGTGATAACCCTGAAACTGATCTGGTAAATGGACCTGTCGTCTTTTCCCTTTTTATTTAAAATGTCTGCTGCTGCAGAGGGAAGGGTAACATCTCCAGTTTCTCCTAGTTTCAGTGGCATTTCAAAAGAAATGTGTTGGTTTGTATTAACCCCCATAATACAATGTGTAATCTGTCTGTTTTAGGATTTTGGTTTGCTCTTGCCCAACATGCACATAGCTACCAGTGATCTAGTCAATGAAATTAAAAATGTTTGTCTGTTTCATGTTATGGCATTCTCTTGTGTTGCCATTCCTAGTTAAGTGATTTCTTGATCTTTGACAATAAACTGGAGCCCCATATTTCAGAACTTTGTGAATATGATTTTGCCTATGTTCAGTTGCATGTAGGGGAAGCTCCACATACGCTTCCTGTTTGGTGGTGCCTGCATCATTGAAGGTCAAATCTTCACCACCATTTGCTGTGGTATTTTCCAGTGTTGTATGACCAGGCTCCAATGAGGTCACTGTAGTGGTTGATGCTGTGATTGTGGGTGAAGTTGATCAATAGACGTTGATCTAAATTTAGTACACAGGGGCAATCAACTTCTGTGAGCCTGGCATTGTCTCCATAATGACTCACTGTTTCGACGCATGTCAGGTGTCACTTTGTTTACAAAACTCGCTCTCTCTGTGATCTGTCATGGAGGCACGGTTGTCCTTGATATGATAGCTGTAGATGGCTGACCACTTAGCTGCGTGCACCTTGCTCAAACACCAGTGAAGTGTGCTGGTTTGGTTTGACAGCCTGCCAGCTCTGACCTCTGTGCTGTGCCAGCTGTATTTGAGCTGGCTGTGCATGTTAATTGGCTGCAGGCACTGCACACCTCTCCCCGTACACGCTGAGGTTGGGACCTGCAGTGCCCTGTCTTCAGCTGTGCTGCGCTAGCGCAGTTGGCCCTTTCCCTCTGCAATGCAGCTCTCTGCTGCTCACTGAGATTTATCTTATCTAGGACAGCCGTATTTACCTCTAGTGGAATGCTGCAGTGAAGAATTTCACTCCAGGATTTTAGCCCTTGGGTCCAGTGAGTCCTGATCTGCGTCTTTGGGTTCTAGTGTAGCTGTGAGGATTTTTCACGTTTGACAGCAGTCGTGCTTGAGTGGATCTGTCCGACTGCTTTAACACCCCCTCCCAAGAACAGATTAGCTGTTTAAGGTAGTCTTAATTGGAGAAAGGAAAATGTCCTATTTTATTGTAGTTTGAAATTCCTGCATTGTGATTTAGAATATTTTGGAAGAAGATCTATCTTCTAGGGATCTCACTGTGTTCATTTATTTTGTGTGTGAGAGGTTTATCTGTCGTGTATCTGATTTTGCTTTCAATTTGTTCCAGCATGTCAATCCCAAGAAACAAACCATAGGCAACTCCTGTAAAGCCTGTGGCTACAGAGGCATGCTCGACACCAGACACAAGCTGTGCACATTCATCCTTAAAAACCCACCAGGTGAGTGAGGAAAACCACTCACCAACACCATCAGAGAAACGGGTGGCAGTCATTACTTAGGGCTCTGGACTCGCCATCTGTAGAGGTTTTTCCTCAGTAACTCATCCATCAAGAGTGACAGTACTTAGGTTTTCCACCAATAAGTGGTGCTGCTGCAGCTAGTTTGCAGATGTTCCATTTATTTCCTGGCCAGTTTGACATTTCCTCAAACTGTTCAGTCTATGCAATTACCTAAAGAAATTGGAGTAGGTGCAATTTGGTTTTATCACAGTGGAGGAAAAATCTGTTTGCGTAAAGGTGCATGGGACTTTCATTTCAAAGGTACCTTCTGATGCTTGACTTGTACAGTCCCAAAGTATTGGCGGCATGTTTTGTCTTCACCAGGGAGTATAGCGCAGCTATGAACCATTTCAACCCACTGGCCCTGCTCCCTGGATTCCTGGTGATCCCCTAGGAACTGTACTCACAGCACCTTTTTTCCCTGTCTTTGTTAAATGCAGAGAACGATAGTGGATCTGTCAAGAAGGAGAAGGAGAAGAAGAACCGCAAGAAAGATAAGGAGAATGGTTCTAGCAGCGGAGAAGCTGGAAACCACAATGACATCGATGCGCCCGAAGCCGTGGTATGTATTCTCTTTAACCACTGTGCTGAGCAGTCATCCGTTCCGTTCCATCCATTCCAGGAGAGAATGAAGGCTCGTTTTGCTGAATGACTGAATTGTGTTTTGCAGCAGGACGGTGATGATGACGACGAAGACTGGGCTGAGGAGACTACTGAGGAGGCTCAGAGGCGCAGGATGGAGGAAATCAGTGACCACGCAAAGAACCTAACCCTTACTGAAGACCTGGAAAAGACCCTGGAAGAGAGGGTCAACATGTTCTACAACTTCGTTAAGGTGTGTTTTTCCCCTCTGAATGCCCTCCTGGTGTCATGTGCCTTTAGATGCCAGGCAGTAAGAGCTTCCACGGTTTCTTCATGTCCCCTGGGTAGTTTTTTTTTTTTTTTTTTTTTTTTCCCCTAAATCTTTCTGTGCCAACAGCAAAAAAAGGAGGACGGAGCGATTGACACTGCAGACAAGGAGATCCTGGCGGAGGCGGAGCGCCTGGATGTGAAGGCCATGGGCCCCCTGATCCTGAGCGAGCTGCTGTTTGACGAAAACATCCGCGACCAGATCAAGAAGTACAAGCGCCACTTCCTGCGCGTGAGTGGCCGCCTCCTCGGCCTTTACCACATCAACATTATGCAACCTATCCAAAACCATACAGTGGGCGGCACGCTGTGAATGTGTGCAGGCACATTCCCACTAGTCGGTACCTATATTAGTGAATGGTACGGTTTTTTCTATTACACTTTGCCAGCTATCTCTGTAAAGCTTACACTCTACATTGCAGTCAGATGTAGGGGTAATGTGGCTGCATATTCACACGTGGTAGGTTGATTAAAATGGTCCAGAACTGTATGTGTATTTACATTTTTGACACTTAGCAGACACTCTTATCCAGAGCAGCTAGCCAAGTAAGACTATATAAGAGCATCCACTCATCACTGGAGCCTAAATTATCTGCCACTCCAATAAATGTAGAGCAGTGGACTTTGATGATTAAGCTTGATTGAATTGTTCAAGCCCCAAAAGTAATTAATTCAAAACTTTGAATGTAATAATCATAGCTGATCTAAGAATATCACACAATTAGCTGCAAATTACATTTTTCTTTTAGCATAGTATATGCACTTAACTCTAGCCTCACCTACTAGTTGTCTCTGGAGTGATAGTGCTATAAACTGACCAAATCTATGAACAACATGGCAGGTGATTCGCCCACTCAATTAGCAGTAGTTGTTTCCCATTATGTGTGTGTGTGTGTGTGTGTGTGTGTGTGTGTGTGTGTGTGTGTGTGTGTGTTTTTTTTTTTTTTTTTGTGAAATTGTGTCTTGAGGCCAAATGATCCGGTATAAATACAGAGAACTTCCTTTGTCTCTTTGTTTGTTGTCCGCCTTGGTAAACTGGCAAACATCACGCTGCTAAATGAGGCCGGAAGTGCCTGGAAGCTAGATTTGATCATGGTGCTTCACTGCGTTGTGTCTGTCAGAATCTATAAAAGTGATCGCTTATATAATGAAATAATTAGGTAGTCAATGTTGACGATGTTAAATGCATGCAGACAGGTCGAATTGTCTGGAAAGGACTGTGTCTACTGTTGCCAGTTAGCTGTTGTCACATGCCTAGTGGGCTAGTGAGTTTATGATGTAGTCTAGCTAGGGCAAGGTGCCAGTGTGATTCTGTTATAATGCTGCCAAACTATTTCAGGCTTCAGTTCAATGTCACCATGGCCATCATGAAAATTCAGGTAGCTCTGCTGGACGCATGCATTAAACACAGTCACTACAGTCACTACAGTTAAAAACGGTCACTACAGTTACCTGCGCATGATTAAATTAGACATGGCTTTGCCGTGTCACCTGGGTGCTCCACAAGGAAGGGGTCAACCCCATCTCTAGGATGGTGATCTGTTGGGGAAGAGTAAGGACAGCTGTGCGGGGAGCAACACTACTTCTGCTGAACACAAGTGCCCTTTGCATATTTATGTTAAGTACATATATTGCCATGTGTGGTAAGCCAGTTGAATGAGGCAAGGCTGACACATGGCTGGTAAACAAGGCTAAAAACCATAGACAGCTGCAAGTCAAAGCGAGTTGTAACATTACAGGCCATAAAGGTTTAAAAAAGGCACCTGGCCTAAAATCACTTCTGAGACCAAGGAGTCTGAATATTCATTCATTAAAGTATTGGTGTGTTCTCATGCTGTAGATCAAATCAGAAATTACATCGGCCAACCAGGCAAGTTAAGAGATAGGAGTGAGTGGCAGGGAGACACAGCCAACAAGGCAGCAGATAAACCACTGAAGTTTGAGTTTTTTTCTTTCTGTTTTGTATTTTTGGTGGTTTTCTGCAGTGAACCTCTGATGAGGAATCAGGCAAAGAGGTTGTTTTCAGTTCCATATTGGTGGTCTTGCTTATCAGCCGGTGTGCATGCTGCGATAGGTGCCCCGTCTGGTGTGCCATCTAATCACTTTTGGGCCAGCACAAGGGTAGTGTGTAACAATTGCTTATTTGTCTTCAGTTAGTGTAGTTTACCAATGGCTACAAGTTGTCAGATGCCTCATTCACAGTACTTTCATCTCTGGGGTTGAGTCCTTCCCACCCTGAGAACATTATCAATACTCCCATCGTTTTTGTGACATTTTTTGTAAATTGCTTTTCAAGTGGCCTCTGAAATCTGCGGTTTGTGCCATTTTTCTGTATTTTCCCAAAATAAAGGAATACTGACCCTGCAATGAATTCACCTGAGTGCACAAAAGCTCCTCAAACACTATATCAGGTGAAAATCTGGAGTCCAAACAGTACATTTCTTCCACAAATCGGATAACTGTTGAGAGATGTGACATTCAGATCAGCAGGCAGGCAACATCTTAATCACCCCTGATGCGGCCCAGTCAGACCCAGACTGTGGGCCACCAGGATGGAGGGTCATCATGCTTTTATTCATAAGTGTTCTTGCTCCCTTGTCCTTAGTTTTGCCACAACAACAAGAAAGCCCAGAAGTACCTGCTTGGTGGCTTTGAATGCCTGGTAAAGCTGCACCAGGCTCAGCTGCTTCCCCGTGTTTCCATCGTGCTGAAGGACCTGTATGATGCAGACCTGCTGGAGGAGGATGTTATCCTGGCCTGGGCTGAGAAGGTAGGCAGCCATACACCCTCACCTGGATAGCACAGATCTGTAGAAAGGCTTGTATAGATGTAATTTTAATGTTCATTTCCTAATGTTCAGTTCTGCAGGCCAACCTTTGGCAAAATGGGGAAATTGAAGCCAGCGTTGCCTGTCCGGGCCTGCAGACTTTTCTTGCTTATGCCAGTTTGTTTGGTGCTTGTTGTGATGTCTTTTTTGGAACTTGCAGGTGTCCAAGAAGTACGTTTCTAAGGAGCTTGCCAAAGAGATTCACGCCAAGGCTGCTCCCTTCGTCAAATGGCTGAAAGAGGCCGAGGAGGAGAGTGAGGGCAGCGACGAAGAAGATGAAGAAGAGGATGAAAATCTTGAGGTAAGGCTCAGCCTGATAAATAACTGTGGTAGAACTGCTGTTTCAGCTGGTGAGGTGTGTCAGTGTGATAGGGCTGCGCGATTATGGCAAAAATCATAATTACGATTATTTTGGTCAGTACTGAGATCACGATTATTTAACATGATTACTCATTGACTTTGGAAACATCATGCATTTATTGAACTTCAAAAAACTTGTCTTTTTAACAGTGGATTTTCTTGAACTTTAACCCTTTCACACGTACGATCACACCGGTGTGATTTGCTGTTTAGCGCATATGCTAAAACTGGTGCAATTAGAACACGAGATTGGGGGGGGGGAAATTGTAGCTCATTTTAGCTTTGAGGAAACAGCGATTTAACATTAAAAAAATGTAGCAAATGCGGTGAAAACTGAAGCTTAACGCTAAAGAAAACCTAACGAACCGTGTAATGTAACACGCGCGCTACTTAGCATAAAATAAGTTATGTGCGAAAGGGTTAAATATAATTCAACTGAAAACAAAAAAAATGTTTAAAAAAAAATAATAATAAAATAATAAATTTCAATAAATAATGCGGCACAATAATCGTTTTCTTGATTATCTTGTTTTCATAATCGTTGGAAGCCAAAATTGTAATTGAAAATAAAATTCGATTAGTCACCCAGCCCTACAGTGTGATTCATGGAAGGTAATGGCATTGATGGAGGAAGGACGCCATTACCGTTTGAGTGTGACACGTAACCCATGCTGTGTTTTTGCCTTTTAGGTGGTGTACTCCCCTTCTGCCCGCGAGCTGAAAGTGGAGACTGTGAAACCAGAAAAGGCTGACAACAAGGAGGAGGACGACATTGATATTGATGCCATTTAAAAGTTGCCATTTTGCGCTTTGCAAAGCTTAAACCTGTCGTAAAGTAGATCTCACAGGACTGGAGTCCAGCTAGCTTTTCCTCTCCCTGCTGCTGTGGCTTGGTTAACATAGTGCTTTGCTAACTGCATCACAATGTAATGCTTGCTTTGTTGGAATACTTGAGATGTATTCCATTTAAAGGATTACAGTCCTCTTTAAGTTAATAGGGGTTATAGTTATAGTTATGAATTTTAAATATTGGGTAATGGGGTACTAACTGCACATGGATTTTGTCTTGTTTTCTCTTGTATATTTTCCAATCATTAAAGAATGTTTTGCTATTCACAGCATTCTGTCTTGTGTCAAATTTACACCAGTTAGCAAATTACACAATTCAGGATTTAAGATCCTAAATGGTTATTCTTTAGAAGGCAGTTTTTGCAAAAAAAAAAAAAAAATCCTCCAATCCTCATCACACATGAAATGAAATGGAGGTATCCAAACCAAACGTTATACCATTACTGTACTCTCCTGTTTCATTGATGTTAATTTTTGGTCCACCAACTGATGTACCTTAGAGAAGTGTAAGCTTCTAGGAAAGAGTTTTAAGCCCATTTCAGCCTAATTAAGGGCTGTATTAATATTTGGCCTAATTAAACAAGCTACCACCTGAAATCACCACATGGTGGTGCCAGTCTGGGGGGTGAGGACCAGTAGCACTGCTGTCTTGTCATTTGTGAGTTGTCTGTCAGTTTTGACAGTCACAAACTGAACTCTTTTAATTTTGAACATGCTTGTATCAACCCAGTTGTGAAGAGCTCCAATGAAAATTAGAGCAAGATATCTCTAAACTACCACTAAGTCATGTATGCAAGAGCAATACAGGGTACCAAATCGGGAAACCACAAAAACTAAATTCTTCATTTGAGGTCATAATTAGTTACTTGCCAATGTATTGAGCATCAGGAAATAAATGGTAATTGAATCAAGTGTTGCCAAGAAAGTGCTGTTTTGCTATGATGTCAGCCATGAAACCACTGATGGAATATCGCATACTGGCAAGAGGGAGTTCCCACTAAAGGGAGGCCCACTTTGACCTACATTTGGTCTTGCACAATATTTTAATACTTATCATGGTGGACAATGAATGGGCATCTGTATGTGTGAAATTCACATTCAAAAGTCGACAAACAATAGTCAGCATGAATGGAGATTTAATCCACACAATCGTCATTTACAGTCATGATTTTTGTGTTAAAACTGAATAGAATTTTTTTCTGAAAAGGCAAGCCAAATTCCTCCAGCAAATTTGTAAAGGGTGTGAAAATAAAAAGAATCTAAAATACTGCATTATGATATGGTGCCCTTGTCTGAGATTTCTCCTTTGATGTTGGCAAAATTGGTGCAGGTTGGGTGTACCTTTTCACTCATGTTGGCAGGAATGGGTCTTTCCCATATGTAGCCACTAGATGGAGTCATCAGCTAAAACTTCATGTTCCTTTTTTCAGAGATGGAAATGAATAGGAAAGGTGGTTAATTTCATCATTTGATATGATTTGGAAAGCCAAAAGAATGAGCTGAAAATGACTGTCAAAAGGTCATGAAAGTTCAAGGCTTCTTCAGCCTTCACATTTCTACATGTATTTATATGTTGACATTAATGCATAAATGTAAATAATGTTCATATTTACATATCAGTCTTCAATATCACAGCAATAATCCTATGGAAAATTAGATTTTAAAAAATATATCACGGACTGTACCACATTGTGTCATTGACATAATATTCATGTTTGGACAAAGGTTTCACTTGATCTGATGTCAAGTTAATGTGAGTTTAGACACAAGATACAAAATAAAATACACAAAGGGTCACCACAACAGAACAATATGTATATACAAAAATATAACACATTCAAACACTAAAAATATCTACACTGCAAGATTAAAAGGCAGCCTAAGGCACAATCAGTAACAGTCTGCCAAAGAATCCAGGTGGGCCTGAAACTTCAGCAGGCCATAGGACCCTATGAAATGCCCTGTGAAGAGGTACATTACTTTGATAGGAATGTATCTGTTGGATCAGATGAACAATTATTTGCTTGCTGTCTATGGGAAGTTACACAGGTCATGAGTAATGGGAAGACCTGAGCCAGGACTTGCGGCCTCCTGATGTCATGATGCAGCCTGTCGGAAGAGTTTACTCACACTGTACCTGATCATGGAAGCCCTGCACAAAGGCGAGTCTGTGCCAGTGAAGTGAGATCACTGTAAGAGGGGAATGATGCACCGGACAAGAGAAGCCCCTCCTATGTGGATTGATGGAGCGCTCTCCTTTGCAGTTAAACACAAGCCCAGACTAAGAGTGTGTCACCGGCACTGTCTGTTCAAATAAGCGGAATGCAATTAAAAAAAAACTGATCTTCGCCTGCAGACTGCCAGGTGACTCATCTGTGAGCCAGGCGCAGCGGTTGGTTGCTGTTCTCTCACTCTCTCGATGTGAAAAGAGCCTTTGATGGTGTCTCAGCCACACAGGAAGTACTGTGTGGGAGGTGCAGCTCGTCCTCCTCACCCCCCCCACCCCCTCCCCCTCCGTGAGAATCACAGGACGGGATGAGAGAGCAGCAGAATCTGCCGCTGCTGAGAGACAGAGGGAACCCAGCCTTGACCTGGCTGGCATGGGGCGTGCTTCAGCAACCCCCCCGTCCCCCCTGTCACAAGCATGAGAGTGTCACCTCCCGAAAAGAGAAGCTCTTTTCCTCATAACACAGCATAATCATAAAACAATTTCACTTGGTTTCTGTGGTTTTGAATTTATTAGACCGAATATCACCTGCAGGGCTCTGTCTCATCGCTCCCTCACCTCTGAAGGAGAGGTGCTCAGACCAAGACCACAGGTGCTCTTCAAGGAATTAAAAAAAACCTTGTAATTTACATGTCTTTGTTCTGAATGCTGCCAAATAAGAATTCTAAGAAGACAAGCTTGTTTGTTCTTCCATTCAGACAATGGCTAATATTTGGTTAAGAAAAAAATTATTGCATTTATATTTACTGCACAGAGGGTCAATTGAATAGACCATGGACAATGGAACTCATTTTACATAAAACCCAGTGACTTAAATTCTTGTCTTGTATGGAATGTAATGATTCCTGTACCTACAGTGCAAACACACAGTCCATTAAAAATCTTTTTTCATTTAATTAAAAAGCATTTTACCAGGGTTATCCAATGTAGTAAACTCCAGAGCACAAAGCAGAGAATAAAGAGCTGGATACATGGAATAAACATTAGACCATCTGCTGAATAAATAAAAGATTAAGTATATCACCAGCTTTAAGTGCAGTAAATTGCTGGTTGATAAAACATGAAAAATTGTCTGTCGGTGGATAAGATGAATAGCCCCCATCTTTGCTACCTATCATTGAAACCCCGGAGGTATGGCTTCCTTTTTGTCAATACTATTTCCTCTGGTGATGACCCAGTGCATTGTCAGTGATGTCACTCCCCAAGGTCACCATCATGTCAGCACTGCCACCTCAGCAGATGTTACTGTTGCCTATGAAGCCCAAAAATATCAGCTCGAACAGCCATGAGCATGTGCCAGGCTGTTGCACTCACTGTCAGGCTCCTCCAAATCTGCGGACAAAGCTTATCTGTGTATTATGGGACTGAGAACAGGGAAAGAGATACCAGGGTGACCTCCAACAAACACACACGCGCACGCACGCACGCACGCACGCACGCACGCACGCACACACATACACAGAGGTAGATAAAGGCAGAGACAGAACAGCAGTCGACACAGCAGTGTTGTATGGGCAATTGACCAAAGTGAGATGAAAACACTGTCACACTACGAAGAGGAACAGAGTACTTTTGAGCTGACCATTAATGAACCTTTATGTCCTTCATGTGTTCTGTGGGAAACTGATGGGTCATCAGGGTGAGAATCCAGGACAAAGTTGGTTAGTAACAGTCTTGAGGGGCTCCCAAAGCATCTTCAGTTTCTGGACATATTCACTCTAATTACCAGAGCTGGGGGTGGGGTGAGAGGGCTCTCTGATTAACATTCATTTCAGGTGATAAGTGATTTACAAATCGAATGAAACTTGACTTTTGCTCCAGATTCACTGGTTTCAAGTCTTGGCTTGAGATCTTCAGCATGAACTCCCTCAGGTGAGAACTGCTCATCTATATAGCCAGCCCCCCAACCCCCCTGTCCCACTGTGATCCACACAGGCCAAAGCAGCATCAGGTCCAGGGACCTCTCCACTCCCATCATACCAGGGCTTCAGGGCATTCCCAACCCCCTTGATAAGATCTTCTACACGCCCAGATTGCATCACTGTCAGTTGGGCCAGATTTTACACCAACCCAAAAAGGACACATGAATTAGTGTTATAGGGCTACATATTAGATATGTCTGTCAAATCATGTAACTGTGTGCATGCATGTGTGTGTGTGTGTGAAGGGGAGGGATGGATGAATGACGTACAGAAGCATAGTGTAAACTAAAGTTGATATTGGTCTTTTTTAAACAACTGGCCGAAATTAAAATCAAATGTAGTGCATGCAGTTTATTTCATCTGTGGTTTATTCTGGTGGTAGAGTGGTGAGCAAACGGAAGGGGGCGGGATGCTTCAAACGATGCAATTTTGCCGCACTTGTCTTGAAGTCCTGTGCAGGTAATTTTTTCCACCAGTAATCACCCTAGCAACAACAAACAGTGCAGCTCCGACGACAGCGCCAATGAGCTCCGTACGCTGCCTCTTTCCTCACTTCCTCTATCCGTCCAGGGCTTGGCTTGGTACTCTTCAGCTAGTGGGCAGCCATCTTGGATCCAGCAATCAGGCATACGTTACTTTGGAGATGGGAGGAATCGATCCGACAGCGGGTCTTTCAGAGAACCATCATTCTTGAAAACGGGACAGTGCACGTCGGCAGCCGAAAACAAACCGGACCCAAACCTGCGTTGTTCAGCGACGACCTGGCAACAACATATGAAACCGGTTTTACTTGAATCCCCTCCCCTTTTTCCTTGTCTGAATGCAGTGCAATTGATGAGGGCCTATTTAGCTGGTGTCTGTGTGCTTCGTTCACTTTTAACTGCAAAAGACCAGGGGCTTCTGAAATACTGATCGAGAGCGCACTCTCACATAAGACTATGCCTTGTTTTCGGGTGGCCTACTTTGTGTGAAGAAAGTATTATTTTTTGTCTTGTTTTTCTTCGTAGCCAACACAGATAAAGACCTCTCTTCCCTTCAGCCGGGGTTCTGAGTTCTGCAGAAATATGCAGTTCGATATCTCGCTCGATTAGTCTGTTCGGATATCCTCAGACGCAAGTTTGCTGGAAGTTTGCTTTGGACCGCCGTCGATTTATTTTTCCTCATCGAATCGATGGTCTTCTCCAGAAGTGAGCAGTTAGCTGTCTGCCTCTCACCTCTCTGACCAAGGTGCTGCAAAATCAACACGGAATCAGAAACAGTTCGGGAAACTAAATCTTAATGAAAAACATGTCAACAAGAACACCACTACCTACAGTCAATGAGCGGGATACCGAGAATGTAAGTATTTGATCATTAAAGTATGTAGCGTTATTTCATTGTGGGTTATGAATTGGTGTGTTATGCTCAAAATCAGTGTCTGCTGCAGACTGTATAAATCCTATAGACCAGCCTTGTAGTGGCTGCTTATCAGTTTGTGTAAACGGAACCAAACGCTTTGCTTCAATTGTACCAGATTTGCTGGTTTGAAAGTGTTTATTTTTAGTTGACAGGCTTTTGTTTTCGCTGGACAGTACAGTGACACCAGTGCTTCTCCAACTTCGTCCACAGTATCAGTTTCCAAAAAACTGTGACATATCCACAGAGACAGGCTTCCACGAGATGACTAGTAATTATCTCTGAGCCGGGCCAAATCGCTGTCTGCGTCGGCAGCGCAAGACTCCGTTTTACCGGGACGCTGTGTAATGTGAATCATCTAAAGATTCGTCCTTTCCGGCTCCTGCCTCCGTATTTTGTGTAAAGAACTAAACGACCTACATGCACGCCTGGTGGCAGTTTGAGTTGGACAAACACATATCCACATTGGGGTCGCTGCATTACTTTATTCATAAAATGGCTTGAATGCAGTCCCCACATTACGTTATTCTGACGAAGACAGAAATAATTCATAATGGACTGGTTTTAGCGACTACTGGCTCTAAATAATGCATGGAAAGTTACAGCATTCTCATAGCCGTTCCGTATGGTTATAATCAACATCCAGGCAAGCCGAACTGTAACATTTGTTATCCTGCAACGCGCATATAGTCATTTGACTCACTCCCACGCAGATGACTAAACGCACTTGATTAAAAGTTAGGGTGTGAAAAATATATCCCTGAGATGAAATGATTGGTGAACATATGCGTGCAGTAGATTACAACAGCTAATCAAACTTATCTTTTTTATGAGCTGTTTCCCCCACCATTGTCTAGCATATAGAAATGCGGGCTTACCTGTTGGAGAGAGAGAGCGCAGTTTCTTTGGCGTGTGTGCGTGGTCGTGGGAAGTGTCGGCATTGCCAAGTGCCAATCGCTCGCTTTCCAATGAGAGGTGGTGAAGCGCCCACCCCTTGCTGTTAAATGACATGTGCTGGAATGTTTTCACGCTGTTTCGAGCATCAGTGAGCGCGAGCGGATCAATGAACTACCCTCACAAAACCGAGAAGGCAGCCTGGTTCGATGCCATTCAAATCGCCAATACAAAAATGAAAGCCTCCCACTCGGTGAAGAGGCACCGTATCACCATTGTAAGTGACCGTCTTTAATAGATGTTCCATTTATATCTGAATTTGGGCTTGTGGGATTTTCGTCGCGCAGGAGTTTAAATTATGGCTGATGTCAGAACGGAGCTCTGCTGTTTTGACTATAAATAGTTAGCTCTGCGTTGTGCGGATCCGATCAACTGGAGCTCTGGCGTAATTATCAAAAATGCCATTTTTGTTTGTGATTTTAACTTGTACCAGCCAGTTAAGGACAAACATCCATGAGACAATACCGAACAGTACAGTTGGAGTTTGATGTTCCTTTGTGCATGATTGAAAATCATGATTAGAATTAAACTCTTGAGCAACTGAAGCACAGTCAAGGTCTTGTAGTCAGAAACTGTTGGGAACATCTAATGTAGTGCATTTTCTAGAGCGATCATTGGCAGGTATTAAACAGGTTTCTGGTGATTTGTATGTTCTCAATGGGAACATTCGGATAACATGTGGATGTTATGCAAAATTGATCTGAATGCTGTCTTGCTCGGGTTTTCCAATGGTGAAGCGATGGAGGCAAATTTGTTTCTTTCTTCAAAAATATTTTCCAATGACTTTACAGGTGTATTTGAAAGAAAAAGTGTTCGTATCGGATAAATCGATAAGCAATGGTGAAGGGTTTAGCCAGGGGTTGGGGGCTGGCCTCTTTTCCTCAGCACCACTTGTCAAGGAATTGGGTCCATGCAAGCAAACTTACCCTGGAACTTTGATGGGAGAAAAATTGTATCGGGAGAGTGAAGTTTCAGATATTCAGGGGTTATTTTAAGCCAAGGGAAGTATTTTGGGGTTTTAGCAGTGATTCAGATCACCTCTGAGAAGTTGTTGTGGAAGGTGACCTCAAATTCCTTGTGAATGTATTATAGTCAGCATAAGCCATAGCTGTGGTTGACTTGAAAGGGCGACGTGCATTCAGAGCTCTGTCATTCCACAGTGACATTACTAAAAACAAGCTGGATATTTAGACATCCTTGTCATTCAGGATGAGAGAGTTCATTCTTGCAGAGTCTGTACAATGGCTCTGAAAAATGTATTTAGAGAAACAAAGGAAATAAAAAAAAAAATACATGGACTTAGAATAATACTTAGTAACCTGATCCCCAAAAATCAGATTGACACTTCGATGGTTAGATAGGTAACACCATTAGTGTTTGTAAGGATAACCATGCCATGACCAGAGCTAGCGAAAACACACCTTCTCCATTGTAGTTAAAGAGCTGTCGTAACTCCTTGGAGAGAATGCTGTCCTGTCTTCTCTTGAGTGCGGCAGGGGGTAGTCGCAGCACTCTGTCGAGGGGGATGTGTTTGGTGGCCACCCAGTGCTTCTGTTGATGTGGGAGGATGGGGCGCTGATGGAACTCGTTGGTGACAATGCAGAGACCTTCGTGACAGATCAAGTGCCAGGAGGCTAATGGGCTTGTTCCCAGGGCAGGGGATCAATAGCCCATCCATACACTGTCCTGTTGCTCATACACTCTGTGACCCCATAAAAAAACATTAACCCATTCCCTCATCCTTTGCCAGAGTTCATCGCTTGGTAATGTCAAGGTTATGAAGACTTTGTTTTGTTTAAACCAAGCAAGAATGCTGCATGAAGTCACTTACCAGTAGAACATGCAGTCACCCAGTCATGGGGAACTGATATTCAGCGTATTATTTAACTCATTGTAAAACACAAGATTATGAGCAAAGGAGCCAAACACGGTGCCTGTTTACAGATTCCGTAACTCTGTACCTTCACATAACATTTATTCATTTTTGCAAATTGGATAAGAAGTTGTGTAGAGGTACAGCAAATGGAAAACTCAATTTTGGGGCCAGCACAACCCAGGAAGGCCTGATGCATTTCTCCTTCCAATCTGTATCTCGTAATTCAGCCGCGAGTGTCGTCCGCAACATAACACGCAAGGCACCGCGGGCAGGAATGCCTCACACAAGTTTAAGAGAACCGTGTGACTTTGAGCGGATTGCCTGCTTCAAAATGTGATCTTGTGCAACTCCTAAATGGTAATGGCTGAACAGGGTGTGCAGATGCCGCAGAGTCCGTGCGTCGGGTTGCTCTGCTGATCATGCTGTATGGATCGTGTAGTGCGTGACCCCTGCGCCCTGCCTTCACTCTCCTCTCCCTCTCCCTTTCGCTCGCCCGCAGCACACCTCGCACGGCGATGGGCGGGCGGAGGTCCCCACCCGCCCGGGCCGCTCGGGAGCCCGCTGCCGGAACTCCATCGCCTCCAGCGCCGACGAGCAGCCGCACATCGGCAACTACCGGCTGCTGAGGACCATTGGCAAGGGCAACTTCGCCAAGGTCAAGCTGGCGCGCCACATCCTCACGGGCAGAGAGGTGAGAAGGCCGGTCATCCCGCCAGCGCGGTTAGCACGCGCAGACCTTTGTTTCCTCTACCACCCATTCACTTTCCCAGCCCTTAGGCGTATTGTGTCACTGCCGTGTCTTGTTGATATGCTGACTTATTTTTGAATCATCATACAAATTCAGGTATCTGCTTTTTCTTGAGTGTAGGTGGACCACTTCCAGCTGCACTACATGTTCTTGCCCCTTTGCCCTTGTAGGAAATAGTATCCCACACATGAACGAAGAACCTGTTCTAAAAACATGTTTGTTTTCTCAAGGGCTTATGTACGCTTCCAGTTAACCAAGTTGGTCAACCTCATATTGTTCTAGAGTATCTATTGTCCTGGTTTCTTTAGTCAAGTGATAAATTGTGCTAGCTGTGGCTTGTCTCCATCTCACTGTAAGTCCCCTGTAAGCTGTGGGTGGAGAGGATGTAATGGCTTTCCTCATTCAGGTCTAGAGCTGTTTTTTTTTCTTCCCCCCCCAGGTTGCAATAAAAATCATCGACAAGACGCAGCTGAATCCTACCAGTCTTCAGAAGGTAAATTCCGCTGGCTTATTGTCGACACGTGGTTGTGACCGTGGTTCTTGTCTGTGAGGTTTTAGTTTGCCACGTGAGCTGCTTTAGCTTTTCCCAACACGTTTGCTAATTCCACGAACACGACCGATCAGCATGGAGGCGGTTTTATAGGCCGGGCCTGTGCGGCTCGCTGTTTGCTCACGCTGAGCCGAAAGTGTTTGGTATCAGTGGGCTGTCGGTTCGAGACTCTGCTGCTGTTTGTGGGAGGTCGTCGCATAGTTCACTGCGTGAGGCTGTGCTGTGAATGGATTCCTCTCAGTGGTTTACCTCGCTGCTTTGGTTATGGAAATACCGGGAGTCTGATCACATGCTGGGAGCGATGCAGGAACCAGTGCGGCCTGTTAGCCTCAGAGCAGGAAGTGGGCATCTGTGAAGGGACACAGTAAGCAATAATGTATATGATGACTGCAGCTCGCAGACACTGCTGAGGCATGGAAAAACCTGCACACAAGTGTTTCACAATGGTAGTGGAAGGAAAGAAACCAGAACCCGACTTTGCAATGAAGCTGAATGCCTCCAAACAGGTTCCTTCTCAGCAGAGTCACTGTCCTCTGATGACTGGTTTGAATCTGTGCACTTTGACACTGTCTTTTGCGCAATCACACATTTGAAATTAGTTTTGAACCAAATGGGGAAACAGATACAAAGCAACTGCTTTGTGTTATTTGAATACGTGTAGGACACATAGGAGCTAGTTGCCATTCTTTTGATTGGTAAACAGAAGCAGCCTAAAGCAGTCCCTGTATGTAGAACTTGCTTGCCTTTACCATGTCAATCCACTTAGCACAGACCTGCTCCATTGCTGTACGCTGCTACACAGCGCAGCGGAGGCCAGGTTTCTTGCTGTTGATATTCCATCTGGCTCCTGTGCTTTATGAGATGGCAAATCCAAGGCTGGAAACCCTCTGCAGAGTTAGGTTTCAACTGTTGCTAATTATACCAGATGCAGAGAAATAAGAATGAGCGTCTTATGTAACAGCGCCGCTCACATTGGGACAGGGCGGGGGGGTTAAACTGTGGGGCTGTATTGACTGCTGCTCCGGGACCCTGGAAAGCTTCCTGCTGGTGTGGCAGCGCGGGGCGTTCGGGTGGTATCGATCGGGCCGGCACACCATGGGGCTGTTGACGTTGTGCAGGGTGTGGAGCGACGGGGGTAACGAGGTTGCTGAAATGCTCTCGGCTCCCTGCTCTAACCGGTCACTGTTTGGTTTTCTAAGCCCCATTGATTTGGTTTGGTATGCGCTGCTGTCCCCAGACTGGTACAGGTTGAGCATGTGTATATGACAGGGACTGGGTGCCCTCACCCCACCTTCGGCCCCTGCTACCTTCAGTTCGTTAGGTGGGCCTAGCGGTTTGCTTAGAATCAACGAATCCCCCCCCTTGTTTGAAATGGTAATTAGAGCTGTTGGCAGGAACACACTGATTCACTGTTTCCCGCAGGAGGACAGAGGCCAGATAGAAATCTCCATGAGATTTTAGCGGAACCAATACCTACAAGTGATCGGGCGTATTGGGGAGTCAGCCCTTTGCTTGAGACACCAGCATAGCTCTCTCTCTTTGATCACACACTTTTGTAAGAGCCTCTGTGAGAAGACCAGCGTTGCACAGCTGAAAGCTCGGTTAACGCTGCACTTAACAGACCCACTTTCTCATGCTCTGTTAACTCCTCACATCTTTGAGTGCATGTTGTTATTCACTGCTAATGATACAAAGCCAATTGATACAGATGAATTGCCTCAGAGATGATTGGATCCTTTCTGTCTCTTAATTGCAATTATTGGGCTTAAATGTCTCTTTTTGGGATTTACATAGTTTGTCAAATAAGGAAGGATGAATGATATATAAATACTTTAACCCTCTCATATGGCACAACATTACTCTCTAATATGTTGGTGAGAGTGTTTGGCATCATACCTCAAGGGGTCGAGCTTGGTCAGTGTCTTCATGGAGAAAATGGTGGTTTGCAGGCAATATCCACCAAACCTCTGCAGTTATACTATCTTGGATTTGACAAGCTTTAAGTCAGTCGTTGTCCAGTAGACATTGGAAGTGAATCATGTTCATAGTCAATCTTGTATGTTACATTATCGCATCTCCCTTGGCGCTGGATTTCAATAAGCGGCATTATTCATAAGCCTGAGTGTTGGGGTGCAGGGGCCGTTCGCACCGGTCAGCGCCGTTTTGGGTCTCTCGGCGTATGACTGCGCTCGCGATTACGTAAGCAAGAGGCTGCCAGCACTGGCAGTTGTATAACCAGCACACTGTGGGCGTTCGTGCACTCAAATAGGTCTACTTGCTGTTGAAATGCGTTTGGCAAGGCAGGTAGAGAGGGGACAAGAATCTCACGACGTTGGCCTTTCGAACTGGGAACGGAGGAATCCTCCCGAGTGTCTGTGGTAAATCCCACACAGTCTTGCACTCACTTTATTAAGCTGTGAGTGCACCGTAAAGCTCATGTGACCTTTGGCCCCAAATACATACTTAGGGGAACTGACGGAGATGTTGCTTCCTGCAGCTTTCAGAAACTGGTCCCTGCATTGCTGACCTACCTAAAACATCTGTGTAAAACATGCATTTGATGCTGTGTTGTGTCTGGAAAGGGTATGTTTGTACCTGAAAGCTCAAAAAAAGGTACCCTGATGTGCTGTTCTTCTGGACCGTGGTCAGAATTTTATGATTATTTAAGGCGTTTACCTGGAAATGTGGCTTAAACATGGCAGCGCGAAAGGATGACCTGGATGGGTAATGGATTATAGATTCAGAAGTGTAGGCTAAAATTAGAGCTGTGACGAGCTTGGCTGATTGCAGAAGCACTCCCCCGCCCCACAACTCATCTGATGCAAACAGTGGTGGACAGTTTAGTGAAAACACCCATTTGAGTAAATTGGACTATATGCTGATTCTGAGCAGATCCGTGCCATCATTTTAAATTTGATTCAGGATTGTTTTTCAAATACGCCTGCCCCCCCCCCCCGCGGTGGGTTCACTCAAGGCCTCGGGTTGGGAGCAGTAAATAATCACCATTGGATCTGTCTCTCTCTCTCTCTCTCTCTCTCTCTCTCTCTCTCTCTCCTCCTCCTCTCTCTCTTTTCCTCTCTCTCTCCCTCTCTTTCCCTCGTTCTGTGTCTCTAATTGCTCACCGTCTTTTTCACCGAAGCTATTTTTGCTCACTTTGGTGCAACCTCCACTTATATAATTGGTCCGAGTGGGCAGAGATTCCTGTGTGCTTTTGCGGGGACGCTACTTCTCCTCTTAGAAGTCTGAATACATTATCTCCCAGCTGAAGGACTGGGAGCCTGGAAGTGAGCAGCGATGGGGTAAGGATCTGGGGCCAGTCCAGCTCTTGTGCACCGGAAGCTTTCAGAGCAGCTGTCTCTCTCTCTCACACACACACACACACACACACACACACACACACACACACACACACACACACACAGGCAAACTTGGCCTGACGGACCTGGATGATATCACTCCCACACATCAGCTACATCAACGCTGTTACTCCGGTCGGTGTGAACAGAGGTCTAGGACGTTTCTGTGAGGTGACACAGACCGTGACTTGCGGATGTCAAGCTTGCCTGCTCCGCGGACACATTCCTTTCTGTCAGCTTCTGTCGACTTCTGTCACTCTCCCTATGATCCTCAACACAGGTGGCCCGTAATACATAGTGCTTAAGTGCTCAAACAGACACGCAGTTTTCTGAGTCATTTGTGAATTATTCAGCTAGAGTGATGATGGCTGGATCTAAAACTAGCCTGAGTGTTCTAGGTGACATTTGCACAGCATTTTGAGATAAACCTGGTGGTGTCCTCTGCCCAGTAAAAACTGAATTAGATATCCACTACCCCTGAAGCTAATGCTTAACCGAACACAATATTGTGAGGACAGTGGGGTATAACTACAGAAATTAGAGCCTGACTATAGAATCTTACCCCTGTCTAGCACTGAGAACGAAGAGTCTCCTCAAGCCTGTTTTTTCATGCTTTATTGTTCCTTGGTAATAGTTTATCTCTAACTCTTGTCCACACAAGAGCCATCGATCCACTGTTATCAGTGAAAGTGAGGAGGGGAGCGAACAGGTGCTATGTGCAGTGCAATGTGGTAAATAAACAGGCGCATAATGGATGCTTCTGGAATGCACACAGACAGATCAGGTCCAGTCGTCTGGCCGCTCTCGTTATTCAAGCCACGGGGCTCCAGAGGTCACTGCGGCCAGTGACCTCGTTTACATCACGAAGACGCAGTGGGACAAGGCTGGGGGGCTCATTACACCTCTACATGTTTTAGTTGTTTTTTTTTTTTTTTTTGGGAGTTTTTTTTTTTTTTTTTTAATTGTTGTTGGTCAGGATTTGACCTTTTTTTTTTTTTTTTTGGGGACAGATGGTTTTTGGGGAATTCCCAGTGTCAGCGTTGACGTGGCCTGGGCTCTTCCTTTCAAAATCGGAGTCGGCACAGGGGACCGTGGCTTCACGTGATTCATTCATATGTATTCCCGGCCCATCTGTTCCAAACCTCGCTGCCACCCACAGTTTGAGATGGGTTTGAAAGGAGCACATGGAACGCAGGCCTTTTGTTGACATTGACTTCCGTGTAACCCCCCCTTTAACAATTCGGCCCCCCTCTTCTGTTCTTCCTGCTGCCGGTCACAGGAGCCCCCCCGGTCCCCCTGCCCCGGGGGCCTGGAGGAGGCTGCGAGAGCCCAGCGCAACGCCCCTCTCTCCCAGCGTCCTCAGTCTGAGGGAGTCTGACTCACCAGTCCTCCAGCCTCAGTGTGTGGGCCGCAGCTGCCGAGCCCCGGTTCAGCTGGAAAATTCCGCCGAGCCGCTCCTGAAAGGGAGGAACATTTGCCTTTGAATTCCCCAGCACCATTTGGTCCGTACCTGGGAAATAAAAGCTGCCTCCCGGCTGTAATCGCCAGGAGTTGACTGTGGGGGTAGAAACAATGGTGTCTGCCTCAGTTGAGCTGTTACCTCGAACACACCGCGCTTTCTGCGGTCAGCAGTTCCTGCCGCCTCACTCGGCGTCTGGGCACTGCGTGCCCGCTGGCCGCGGTTGTTTACGTGCCCGGGGTCATTCCGCGTGCCCGCCCTCAGTCGCCCTCGCTAGGGTTCACCGCTGCCGCCGCAGGGGCGGGGTCACATGCGAGCAGTGGCCATCGGCCTTGCCCTCCCGGCCCGGGACGTCCAGTGGCAGACTGCCATCAGATACTACAAGGGACATTTCCTTTCCTGTTTTTGCCGGGAGAGAGATGTATTCTCTGAGCCGTTTGTTTTTCCCCTCCCGGCGCACAGTTCTCTCAGCTCCCTGAGTCAGAGCGGCTTCTCCCCCAGTCTCTCTCTTTCATCCCGTCTCTCGCTCGTTTATCTCGCCGTACCCCTCTTCCTCTCTTCCACCTCTCTATCTTTTTTTTCCCTCTCTATCCCCACCCTCTCCGCTCCTTTGTCTCTCTCTTTTCCCTCCCTCCGCTCCGCTCGCTCCCTCTCCCTCCTCTCTGTCGGAAAGGAGCAGCTGCGGCGTGTAAACGGGCTGGACGGCACCCCAGATATTAGTCAGCGGTGCGCTCATATTTGCATGAGGATATTGTTTGTGTGGGAATGAAGGTTGCTTAGCATAGCGGCCTCGGCGATCGAGCGCGCTGGAGCCTTTTGTCCATTGTGTTGTTTGTTTTTTCAAAGAGGTCGTCCTTGGCCCTCCCAGGTGATTTTTTTTTGTTTTCTGACACGTTAGAAAGTGGGACTGTTTTCTCCTTGTCCTCTGATGACCTGCAGATAGATCCGTCTCCAGGCAGCTTTCTCCACACGGTGTATTCAGCATACAGACTAACCCCCCCCCCCTCCGCCGGCCGGCGTGAACGAGGCTACTTCCTTCCCCTGCCCCTGTGCCCTCGCTGGTGCTTGTTTTTTAAACAGCTCTTTCCAAAGACGTGATTTGCTGGCAGGCCGGCCGCTTGTCACTCACAGCTGGCGTGGGATCCCGTTTTTTACAGCAAAAAAAAAGAAAACAAAACATCCTGGGTCCCAAGAAAAGCTGACAGCATAACTGCGCCTGAAGGACTCTGGTGGATCGGGACTCTCTTTTATCAGATTTATTTTGTTTTATGGAGCCCTGCAGTCATTTCATTTGGCGTTCACCGACGGCAGGGGCTTGTTACGGCATGACATGTATCACGGTAATTGGCGGAAAAAGCAGGGCATTTGGGCCTTGGATCTTTCATGTGTCCCTCCTCATACTAAACCTGAAATCTTGAAAGATTGATGGCAGGAGCGGCTATGACTGCTGATGTAGTTGAAGCAAACCGGTAAAACAGTGGCTCAGAACCTCCTCAACACCAGAGCATTACAGTGTCATTAATTAATGGACCGATTGCGAGGGGAGCTGTTCCTCCTCAGAGTGCATCACCTATCCTCTTTTCATCTCCAGTCTCCAGCACCGCTGGCGAGTGTGTTCCTTGGCTCCTGTTTGGGGTTATTTTTATACAGCGTTTCTTGGGTGCAGGAAACTAGGTCACAGGTGCAAAGTCACTCCTTGAGGTTCACAGCCCTATTGTGCATCTTGCCGCTCTCTCGTCCCCTTCAGCGAAGAGGGATCATGTGAGATGTGTTCTAGAGCAGCTGTGCCTCTTTAAAGTCTTTCCTTAAACTTCACCCCCCATTGGTGTAAATTACCTCGCCGCTAAGGTAAAATACTGTGTTTTTGTGGCAGCGCTCCAGGAGCTTGACCCTACGGCCCGTACCCTGTGAGCCTGCGGCTATTCGCCACCGCCCCCTGTCCCAGAATAACATACAGCTTTTTTGTATTCCGTCCCAGTGCGGCATAAGCCCTGTACTGCGGAGGACTTCGGCCTCTCCCGATTCAAAAGGTAAAAAAAAAAAAGAAAGAAATGACCGCAGTGAAAAGGCGACCTGTCAACAGCAGTGTCCCTGCCAGCAGTCAGCACCTTTCCTTCAGAATCAAAGCACCTGGTTTTCTCGGCATGCTCGTGATTTATTGTTCTGACGGCCCTGGAGCCCGTCCCCATCCTCCTGTTTATTAGCCGTCAGGAAGCCAGCCGCAGTCGAGCTCGCTCGGCTCAAAAACAAAACCTCTCTCAGACCGAAGCGTGGCGTGGAGTCCTGCTGTTTTTAACTGCTGTTGTGAAGAAGGCAGCCATTTCTTCCTAACCTGTCTTCAGTAACAAATGTGTGCATATTGTGTGCATTGAATAATTGGAAAGTGCTTGTCAAGGAGCGAAGAGTAGGTTTACCCAAATGCTGATGTAAAACAATGCAGACTTGATCAGCAGTTCAGTGTGTAAACAAGCTACTATGGACCACAGAAACTGCTGCGTGAGGCTAAGGAGGAAGTGTTATTCCCAATCTTGTTGAGCTTGTAGGCTATCAGAGTAAAATCAGGGAGTTGCGTATCAGGTCTGACAGCGCCTGACAGTACCTATCAGAACTCTAGGGATTTTTCCACTGTTTGAACTGGTAGTAGGAAAGAAAATGGATTTATAAACGTTTATGTAGACAACTACCATCTACTTGGTAAAACAAGAAGCTTGGTAATTAAATTGAAAATTAATAGTTGATTAAAGATTACAACTTGCTGTGGTCATAGCAGCTGGTGTAAGGGCAACATGCTTTATTCAGGGATGTCAAATATGCCTGGAAGTGCATCCGGCAGGGAACCGCTAGTTTTAATATGGCCAAACTGTATTGCGGGGTTGCTTTTGACCTGCTTTTGACTGTTGTACCTTGCCAGGTACAAAGCAACGTGTGACATTAGGTGGGTGTTGCAGAGGAGGATGGAGAAATCTCAGTGCACAGGCAGGAAATGGAGCTAAAAACCTGTGCTTCTAACAAGCATTACTTAAATCATGTAGAGCTTCACAAAATAGCCCTGTGGCTCATGATCTTTCATTGGCAGATCTGTTTATTGAGAAATATTTGTTCTTAGGCACATTAAAGTATTGAGCGTTTTATCTTTATTTTGTCATCTGATTAACCTCAGAGCCATTCTTTTAGCTTGCTAGAATTGTAAAATATTCTCAGACATTTTCTGAAAAGTTCACTGTCATTTGCTGTCGACTCTGAGCTGCTGTTCCATTGTCTTTTTTGATTCAGAGTGCACAGTTTGTGGTTGTAGGTTTCCCGTTGGGCTGTGACAGTGGAAAAGCAACTTAAGTGCAGACAGTGCAGAGAAAACAATGGCCAACACCAGCCATCACCCAAGATACCTGCATTCCATTCATTTTATGAGGAACATTGTGGGACATAATTGAAGCTGAGTTGCAGAAACAGAAACGTACACATTTCTTTAACTGTTGCATATGCTAAACACAGCATGCACCCACAGCACTGGAAAGCCTCTGCATATTGATGAACAACTCAGATCTCAGGCACAAACTATTGAAATACTCCAGCTTCATACACATTCAACAAAACACACACACACACCAGAGTGCACATTTAATCTCAACGTTGCACACACATGCGTGAAATAGGTCACAACACACTGGAAAAAAAAAAAAGCACCAAGTAATGTTCAGTTGGCTGTTCAGCAAAGCGGGCAGAATCAGGGCTTGATTTCTGATTCTGAATTAGTGGCTCCGCATGTTAAACAAGCACAGGGCTCACCTTTTTGTGAAACCAGCCCTTAACAATCTTGTGATACTCCACCACAAAGAATTCAGAAAGAGCTTACGCTCACATTGAATCTCCATCAGAGGGTGCCTCAGCTGAATTAATGAATGCATCTAATTGTCATAATTGACCACTTTATTTAAAACCCCTGTCACATGGCAGCACAAACTGCCTTATCAGCTTTGCCTCCCTGTCAGACCCACCATCACCTCAGTGTGAAAGGGGTCCGCTTGCAGCCTAGCTGGAGCCTAGCAGGCCTCTTGAAACCGACTCTCGAAACGCTGCCTCCAAGGCCATCTAAATCCAGCCACAGGCTGCCGGTTCTGCCAATGAGTATGTAGCTGGTGAATCACCAGGGTTCATATGATGAGTACAACTTGTGCGTTAAATGATGCATCACAAACACCACTTAACCAACCACAGAGCTTAAAACAGTTTGAAGTACTTCCTTAGCTGCTGCTGTAGTTTTATATTCTTTTGTTCAAACATTTTGGTTAAACGTGCCATAAGATCGGTCTATGGTTTTGATGTACATTTTGATTTATAATGACGCACCATGAGCAAAATGTACCTCAGCAGGAGTTTTCCAGTGTTTTGGCAGCATCAGTGTACAGTATTAACGGTGACCAGAGAGTAAAGCCAACTTTTTAAAGCTGGCAGATTGGCAGGTTGGTTGATGTGGATTGGTATGAAAAGAGCTTAAGAAATCACAATCAAGTTTAAGCTTTTTAACTTTATGCCAACCATTTAAAAAGCCATAAGTCTTTGAAAATGAAATCTTTTTCTTAGCACAGGCGTTTCCTAGCTGCCTGTCCTCTTAGGTGCAGACTGCCTTGCTTGGGGGCTTGATATTCCTTGTTCTGAGCCAAAGATAGGACCCCATTTCAGACCTGAGTGCTGACACCAAATCGTCTCCTCTGAACTGAACTGTTGGTGGATTTTTCCAGTTTTTCCCAGTTTTCCATTTTCTCCAATTTAACAAACCCACATAATGCTATCTGACTAGCATGTGAGAGCAGGCATGAATACATCCATCCCTATTGGCTTATTCTGCCATTTTAACAGTGTTTTCACAGTGTATTGACAGATGAGGCTCTGTGTCATGTCACATGTGCACGAATGGTACACAAACAAGCGTGCAGAACCTGCTTCATGTGTGCGAGCATGCACGTGCGCTCCTTCAGTGTGTGTGTGTTGTGCAGTCTCTCACATGTACGTGAGCGTGAAAAATCTCAACAGTATGTATGTGTGAGTGAAGTCTGCCTGAAATGGTGCCCCTCAACCACTTCTTGGATCTCTGTGTAAAAGGTGTCACCGCTCAGGACTACACCAGATATTTTCAAGAGTTAGTATTTGTTTCTCCGAACTTCTGTGTGTGTGTGTGTTTGTGTGTGTCTGTCTGGACGAGCCTGTACCGTTCATTCGTATCTGTGATTATATCTGAGTCTGTACTTGTCTTTTTCATGTGTACAGTGCACTGAGCGAGTGCATTGGCGGGAAAGTATTGCTGTCTTTGTGCATATGTTTGCTGTCACCGAACGTGTGTCTGCGTCGCCTGTAGAGGATTGTTGGTAATTGGCTTGAGTCAATACAGAGGCTTACAGGATTGCCACCAGCCCCTTCTGTTGTTCACACCTGTAGAACCCAGATGCCACCACAGTGTAGAGCGCAGTTCTCTACCTGCCTGGGTCAGGCAGCTCTGCTAGCCTGAACCCATTCCTGGCCGCCTCTGTGAATCCTCATGCTATTTTCAGTGGATTTCCTCTTTCCGAGAGGCGTTCGAGTGTGGGAGTGGAGGGGTGGGGGAGGTGGGAAGCGAGCGCATTCCTCTGACGGAGTGGTCTGTGAGGCACAGCCTCACGTGGCCGAGAGGAAGTGTCACGCAGAGGGGCTTTTTTTTTTTTTTTTTTTGATCTCCAGGTGCCGCACACCTGACAGCAGTGATGAATCACATTGCGGGGGCTTGCCGATTGTCACGAAGCCTCGGAGGCAGGGTAGGTAACGCTGTGACGTTGCAGCTGACCTCGGCGGTGCACTTCCTCTCGGTATTCAACAGATGGTCTGCTGTGGGAGGGAAGGAGCCGGCCTGTGCGAACGCATCTCCTTCGGGGTGTTCCTGACTGATGAGAGAGCGGTGCCGTTTCAGGCCAGGGTCACCACTTCACTGAAAGCGCCTGCGCGGTTTTTAATAGCCATTGTTACAGCTGTAGGCTGATTTCACATCATGCATTTGTTGAGCCCATGCAGGAAATTCTAAACTCACTGGAAATGTGGAAATTCACAACCTTGGTCCCTTCAGAGAGGGTTCATAATGCTAATTCATCTCTGGATGTGCAGCTGGGTCCCTTAAAAATTTCTTCTTTCTTTCTTTTCGTGAGTCCTTTAAAATTTGGCCTCTCGCAGTGCTTTGTGATGTTGAAGTGATGATGAAGCTTATTGGACATTTTAGAAGAGGTCCCTACACTGGTAACCTACACTGAATTGTTAATAGATGAAAGATGTAACAGGTGTTTTGTGTTGTTTGTGAATATTCTTTCACTTTTTATGAAACAAATTATTAAATCTGAATATTATGTTTTAAAAATCATTTTTAAAAAATGTTTGTAAATTATTTTGGGATTACCTAAGGTCTTATGGAAAACATAAGACCTTAGAATTGTATGTCAGTGTTGAAATAATTGCACTAAAACTTGTAGCATTTACAGAGATAAGTTGACAGTGTAGCTCAGAGAATAAAAAAATTCAAAATATACATCTTGTGCTGTATTTTAGGATGAATGTCTGCTGTATCCATATGAATGTACCTGATATGTAGCATTATAATTGAAATCAGATGAGACAATTTCATCAGTATTGTAACCAATCATCACTAAGTCACTAAGACTGCTGTCCTTTTTTGTCCTTTGTGTGAGAAACAGTAAACTGAGGTTGTAAAGAACTCTGTATGTCATTGTGCCATAATGGTACTTGTTAAACAAACACTGCCTCTAGTTAAATTAGCCTCAAATTTTATCTACAGATATTTTGATATTAATAACGAAACTAAGTGGAAAATAGCTTTTAGTGAACCCCTCACATTCTTACAGCAGATGCCCAGCCTTTTAAAGCAAGCCATGAATACCTTCGATAGCAAGTAATGGCTGTTGAACTTAAAAGTTAGCCATCTCAATGTTAGCTATACATTTCTTCTCCAGTTTTCTCTTCTTTGTCCAACCGCACACTGCCACGAGATCTATGACTCTTTCAGTGTCACGGGGTTCACACAGCCTGCATTGAACACGGCTAACATGGCCTCCTTCCACCCGAGTTCTCCCCGGCAACTTCCTGCCAAGGCGGCTCCCCGGCTCCTTTGTCTCGCGCCCATTAATATTTCACAGAACTCTGTGTCAGCTCACGCGGAGCGGGGATGCTGGTGTTCCCGGGTAGGGCCTGGAAAAGGAGGCCGGCGAGCAGGAGGGCTCTCGCAGGGTGTGTCCTGCAGACAGGAGGCGGGAGGCGGGAGGCGGGGGGCTCTGTCAGAGGCCCAGAGCAGAGCCACTGTGGGCCTCCCCAGGAGGCTGCGCGCAATCTCTCAGCAGCATGTGTCCGCTTAGTCAGGGAGCGTGGTCACTCCAGTCAGTGTAGTGACAGGGATGATTTCCTCTGTGGTAGATGATATGAGTCGTTATGTTCTCCCTAACTCGCTTCCTTTCTCCTTCCCTCTGTGTCTTTCCCTGTCTCCTTCTCTCTCTCTTTCCCTCTCCCTCTCAGCTCAGTTTGCTTAGTGTATTGGAAGGACTGAAACCCAGATGTTAGGCAATAAGATGGCAGCTCTGAGAGTTATTGCAGCAAAGTTAAATGGAATATACTTGTCAAAGTGGTTCATTAATAGTCATGGATGCTGCAGTTTTTTTTTCCACCACTAGTGTTTCAGATCATCACTTAGTGCACTTCATTAAGGGTGAGAATGCAGTTTAAGATCTAGAGCAAGACTTCACGGCAACGGTGCATAACCTTGTAAACGGACATGACCTCCTACAGAACACGTCGGTGGGGAAAGGGTGTCAGCTTGGGTCCTTCATCATACAAAAGACAAAAGGAGTGAAGATAAGAGCATGATTTACTGCTCTGAAAGGCTTGGATGCCCCTCCTGTCTGTTGCAGCTGAGAAACAGCATGAGCAGGGCTGTGCCTTTGGGTTTCCTGATGGGAGGGGGAGGTCACCTGACCCTCAGGAAATGCACTGTAGGGTTTTGTGGAGGGCTGTTTATTTTTGGACCGACATATGATGTTTCAAAAAAAGGCGCAGGGATTGTTTTATGAACTATATGTTTGCTCATGTTGAGAAGGCACTTTGGCATATGTACAGAGTGAAAACGCAGGGTGTTGGGTCAGCAGACTTCTTTTTTGTTTTGAATGGATTGGCTGTCTGTGTAAGAAAGTGGTCTTACTACAAGCTGATGACTGACCTACACTCTTAATTTCCCCCAAAGAGAGTATTTGTTGGGTAGAAGGGGAGGTAGCTATGTTTCATATAAATGAAGGTCTTTATTGTGGAAATGCTTCAGTGTGGCTAGGCTAAGGTTTGGTCGTGATTTTTGATTGAGGTTTTTGTGTTTGTTTGATTGCTTTGTGTGTTTATTTGTATTTGTCCATATTTTATTTATGCTTTAAGTCAGATGTTAAATAAAGGGTTTTACTGGTCTCTCTCTCCTCTTTGTTGCTGTGTACCGTTGAGTATTGTATGCACCTAAGAGAGGCTATCTGAAGAGGAGCGTCATGGCAACAGTTAAATCACTTAATTTTTAAATGGATACAGCTGAAAAAAACAGCATGTGTTTCATAATTTACATTTCTGCCAGACAGCTTTATCCAAGTTGACTACTGAGGCATTAGACGGCGTTGTGTATAGACATTGTGTTACCATCTATATATCAGAGCAACAAATACAGGCACTTCCTACAGCCAGCTATACCGACAGGAAGTATGAGATGAGAAGACAATAACACCATGGGGGAGACTGGGCCATTAGCCAATTAGGCATATTTAGTGGCCTGGGAAGATCTATAGGGACACTGGAGGTGGTCTGTATATTATTTAGGTTATGGCAATATCTGTGAATGGACATGGCCATCTCACAGACAGTTTCACTGTGTGGATAAGAAGGCAAAGGCTGAAAGGTTCATGGACACAGTGGAAGTGGCTTCTGTTGGTCTTTTTATAATAATAATTATAATAATAGTAATAATAATAACGGTAATATATGTGCATATGGAACAAGAGTAGGCAGTCACACAATGAATTAGAAAACAAACTGAAAAAAAACCATACTAAAATGTAAGCATATTCCAATCATTAATTTTATCATCTACATAGTACCTAGTAGTTGTCCTTGAGAGCAACATACCTACATTGTACTGATGTGCACATATGTATCCAATAAGAACAATATGATCTTCTTTCATGGTATTCACTTGATACTATACAGTCATTCCTAAGAGCAGCATAACATTGCATCTGCTGTTGTGCACTTTGTGTGGAAATTCGGCTAACTCTGACCGTCACGGGGCTTCGGTCAGCTCTACAGGCCCGTCTCACAGAAACGCACAGCATATGGTGCTACAGCCGGGCCGACACATGGCGCCTCTTTGGGTCCACTCTCGGTCCCGCCTGATCCCGATCACGCCGGCCGCCGCGGAAGCTGCGCTCTGCACTTTGCAGAACCGGTTAGGGGCAGACTGAGGTAGATTGAGCAGGAATGGCTAAAAGCAGAACGGTATTTTGAAGAAACGCTGATAAGCGTCCAGAAGGGAGGAGAAAAACAGTCTGAGATTTACAGCTGTGAAGTCGCAGTGTGCTCTTAAGCGTAATGATAGGTGAGCTAATGACAGTGAAGGAGCTCCCTGGCTAGTCCAGCTCTGCCACTCCTTAAGCGGAGCCGCGTAAAGCGGGGGCTTGTTTGGCAGGATGGTGTCCTCTCAGACACCTCCAGGACAGGGAGTGTTCCCCCCATGGTCCTGCTCACAGGTTTCCTCAGCAACCACAGAAGGCCGGGCGCGGGGAGGCCGGGCGCCCTCAGGGCTCGGAGCGGGCACCTTTTGAGATGATTCACTGGGGCCCACAGATACAGGAACAGATGGACTGCAGACACACTGCACACACCTTCAGAGCTGGGAGACGGGACACAAAATATAAGACTCACTGCAGCCTCAGAGCTGCAGTAGTGCACACAGTCCACATGCGTCTTATGATTTTTATTTTTCATACATTAATTCTCTGTCTTGGATAGTCATCCTCCAGAGGTCTGGTAGATAATTTTGGAAAGCGGTGTGATCGCACTAGCATCTGCACCCGTTTGCAGCTGTGTGCGGGGGTGAGGCCTCCCCCCCCCCATCCCCTCTGTCACTCACACCCCTGCTGCGGTTTCCTGTATTTCAGGGTGTCAAGGGTGTGACTGTACTATGAACTGCTCTGAAAGTGGACTACGCAGCAGTGTTTGCTATTGAATCATCCTGCAGAAGGTGGAAGGCACAAACGTTCGATCACATTGGGCGTTCACCTGATGACAGCGGAGTCACATTCGACTGTGTTAATTACTAAGGCTCGGTTTGACGTCCATGAGCTGCAGAAACCCGCGCCGGCTCTCTCTACCCCGGTTCGGGTAACACACGTGCATCGTTAAAGATGCTGGAGAGCACAAAGGACATTTAAAAGGCACTTGGAGCAACTGCTGCCTCAGCATCATAATGTTATTGGTTTAAATAATTCAGTGACGTGCACAGCGCTGGCACACGTGCGCGCAGCCTCACACACACACGCGCACACACACATACACACACGCGCACACGCACGCACACAGGTTCAGGGAGACCTCCCTTCTCTCAGACTACAGAGCTTACAGCGGAGTGTGGGCGGAATGCTCTGATGATGCATAAAATCTTTTTTGCAATAAAAGCATCCTGTTTTCCCAGGCATTTTGAGCAAGCCTGCGTTCCCCTCCCCCTCCTCCCCGCCTCCTGGCGTGGGGAATGAATCCAGCAGATCACCTGGAAGCGTGTAAGAATCCACCGAAGACGACCATCCCGTTTCACAGCGGAGAATATGGTCAGAGCAAATCAAGCCGGACATGTGATGACGCACTTAAGCGCCTCGTTTTACTGAGTCACCCAGAGGCAGGCCTGAGTTTAGGTCAGGGGGGCAGGATCCGGGGGGGAGGCGGGGGGTTGTTGTGTAGGTGGTGATTTTTGAAGGTGATCAGTGTGTAAGCCCATATTCGCGTGTACTCTGATGTCACGCATGGAGAGGGGTATTGTTCAAACAGAAGCACACAACCTTGAAGCATAAAAATACAGCTCGCTCGTTATTAGTGGTCCCTTCCTTGCATGCTGCGTGTGGGCGTCAGGGAAGTGACCCTCTCTGCACCTCCTCCGCGCTCCTCAGTCCCCCCACCCCCCCCTCCGCTCGCATGCGCCGTGCGGGTCTGCGTCAGACTCCAGCCGCTGACGCACGCGCGGTCAGGTGTCATTGAGAAGCCGGCAGCAGGAGGCCTGTGTCCTCGCGCGCTCACCTGTTTGTGCTTATCAGCGTGAAGCCGGCGCACTGACAGACCCGAACAGCGAGAGGGAGGAGGCTCTGACCGCTCTTCCTGTCCCGAGCCTTCTCCCCGAGGCCTCTCTCCCTGCGGGTCCACGCCGCGGGCCTCCGCCCCTCTCCGGCCTGCCCCGCACGGTTTGCTACCCTCAGGCGGTCCCCCCCCCCGCCGGGGGAGGTTTCGGGGTTTGTTCCCGCGGTGGGACGGCGGCCGTACGCTCCGCAGGGCCGGTCGCACCCAGACCGCAGCATTCCTTCCCCTGCAGCTGTCCAGCCCGAGCGCGTCCAGCGCGGGGGTCGTCCCGGCCCCAGAAACCCGCGCGGAGGAGGGACCCCGCCTCGGGCTGGCCGAGGGCGTGCCTTCTCACCATGTGACCTCTGCAGCTGCGCCCGACACCCCGCCTGACAGGGAGGGAGGCGTTCACTGACTCCCCAGTGGGAGTATTGGCTAAGCCCAAAACACTGCACACAGCAAGTGCCTGCAGCACTGGCCGTGTCTGCTTTACGTGATGCCTTCAGTGTTTATTTAGTCATGGAAAGCGGGCCTTCAGGAAGGTAGATGAAGGAAGGAGAAGCACTGAGCCTTTACGTTAACATCAGCTCATATCACTTTTAGCTCAAGCGACTTGGCAGCTTTGGCGAATTCAGGAGCGTCAGTGTAGACGTGTTCCTTTGTTCACAGAGATTTACAGCTCTGTGAACCTCTGCACCTTTCTGTGTGATTCCGTGCTCATGCTCAGAAGCAGAGCTCTGAACACCACCCTTTCCTACAGTGAAGAGCATTGCTTGCAGTTTGTAGTCATGCTGACACCACTCCCATTCTGAAACACAGGCGTTTCTGTATGTAGGTGAAAAGGTCATACCAGCCCTGACATGCAGATGGCTGAATGTCTGTTTGAGGCTGCCTGGGTTTCCCACAAAGCAGAGTTCAGTGTGTAATTATTCCCCATTTATTAGACGCTTTGGTGTCAGATCGGCAGCAGGCGTCATCTGTAGGGAAACGGGAAGTGGGCTTCGGTGATGTCACTCACCCAAATCCTGGGCTGCCGGTGGAGACAGGACATCAAAGGCCCGTCTCTGTGATCACCCATGTCTGGTTGGTTCAAAGCAAATTTAGAAACCAATGGTGCCCGTAGACACTGGGGAGGGGACTTGGGGGGGTTGTTGTTTTGTAGATTGGGTTACCGGTTTAATGTTCAAAGTCACAGACGTGTTTTGCTGCTAAATATAGATGTACATGTTCTCTTGTGGAGGGAAACCCAACCCCACCCCAAGCACAGAGGAACGGCTACTGTACTACAGGACGGCACACCATGGGGTGGAAGGAACTCACGGGCACACACCCACAGCCAGCAGCCAATAGCGAAATAAAGAGTCTGCAAGGCCTTCAGTCTCTACCCAGCCCTCATCTATGTCTGTGTGTTTGCTTTAATTTACGCACCAAATCAGTATCCATTGAGTTAAAGGACAAAACCCAACACAATGAAGCAGAGGGATATCTGTGCAGGGTTACTCTATGACTGTGTCAGTATTGCGCTGTCTCATCAATGGCTTCCTCAGTTCATACAGTTACCTGTCTGACAGGGTAATAACCTACAGAAGGATTAAGATGGACATTAACCTGGCCATATGCTAGATCACTAAGGCATAGCAACCTTTCACAGATGGTTTTCACTGTGAGCTAAGCATCCCTCCTTCAAATCACAAGGCAGAGTGAGCCCATAAACACTGGCCCCAGATCAGCCTTGTTGTCCAGTATTTTAGGGTTAAAGTGAAGATTACATCAAGAAATCCTAGTCCAGGAGCATAAGGAGGCCCTCTCTGTCCAGACGCATGTATGACATTAAAACAAATGTTATATAAGTTACAGCTATAGAAGTTAGTAAATAATTTAATCAAACAGTAAAGAAGTAACAGGATTTAGGCCACATGTGCGTAAGTTTTCTGGGCGGTGTATAGAAAGCTGGCTGGGCGGGCCTTGTGTTCAGGCAGGCTGGGAGCTCCCAGCGTGAGGTCAGGCTTGAGGCTCATGTGCGGTGTGGTAATGGGATCTGAAGGGGCTGCTTGTTTGGCTTGTCCTCGGTAGGGGAGGGGGGCGTCAGAGCCGGGTGGAGTGTGTTTTCGAGCGCCCTCACACAGGAGCCCCAGATTAAATCAGAGCATTACCACGCTTCTGTGGTGCCCTCAATGCACAGAGGTGACGGTCTTTTTTCCCCTCCCGGCGCCTCTCTCTTGCTTCGGCCTTCTGAGAGTTTTAAGAGCTCTCTGTCTCTGTCTCTCTCTTGGCCTGTTTATACCAAGCTGTGAACCCGTTCATTTCCTGGGTTCCCCCTTGTTTACACAGGACCACCCCAGTCCCTGTTTTGCCAGTCAGAGTGTGTGAAATGATCAGAAAAGGCACTGCTACTCAGCTGAGCTCTGTGCCTCTCTTAAATTATACAGTTTGGTGAGGAAAAACCAAAATATCCGAAGCCATTATGTCTGATAATGTCACTGATAGAGATCACAAAGTCATTTTAGGGAGGACATATGTATGTATGCGGTTTTTCTGCTTTTTGGGGTACTTCAAAGGTCCTATGTGCCTCTCTTCTCCATCATCCTTTTTCTTTTCTTGTTGACAAAGTTATCAGTTTTAGAAAACTATTTGTGAACTTGCCAGCTAACATGCTTTGCTAGACTGATAGCTTGCAGTCTCAATTGATTAAAATTTCATGCTCTCAGGGTTTGTGGAACATTGAGTTATTATGACAGTTGCCTTTAGGATACAGAACTGCAGTGACATATAGAAAAATGCAGTAGCCTAGACATTTTTGAGTCGATATGTTTCAGACTTGTTTTTTGTGTTATTTTCTGTGTCAGTTAGTGTGGCACTAATCTGAATCCAGTTCCCCACAATATTGCAACCCTTGGTTTGGGAAGCATTGGTTTACTCAACTGAATGCAGTCACGAGGGATTACAAGAAAGGAATCAAAATTGACAGTAATTTTAAGTGTAGGGGCAGCTGACATTAGAAGAATGTTAGTCTGTAAGTGAGGCATGCGCCTTATGCAAATAATGAACCCTGGGGATCCCCTTGTGCACTGAAGCAGACCTGGGAATTTACCGGGTAGGACCCAGCTCCATGGACTGGTAGCGTTCCTACGTCTCAAAGCTCAGGAAAACCCATTTATACCAAAGGCAGACCAGGAAATCTCAGGAAAAACCCAGCTTCCCAGGCCAGTGTAAAAGGGGTCTCTCTCTTTCTCTGTCTCAGTCTCCAGCTGGCTTGGTCACTCTCTCTGATATTGAGGAAATCATAAAAAACAATACCGGAATCCTTCTCTTGTTACCAGAAGCCCTCTGGTCTAGTAAACCGAAGTGGATGTGTGGTAATGGAGCTCCAATCGAAGGAGTACTGATCTGCACTCAGTGCCTCAGCATTGTACATGATATGCAGTGGGTCTGGGTGCCATATGGTGAAACTCTGGCCCCTGAACAGCACTGATATATAACTCCTTGGTTGAGGATTTGTGATGGACTGGGAGGACCTTTTTACCCCAGTGTCTGGAGCAGAGTATCCTGGCAGGTGGGGTGAGACACTGATGAATTGGAAGGGAGTCACCCAGGCGTAGTAACATCCATTCTAATTGTGAAATGTCCTGATTGCGGTTCAGGGATCGCTGTGATTGTTCATAGTGACCCCTACATCTAAAGAGCTGGCACTGAAGTTTCATTTGTGATTCCGTTAATCTCATGATTCTTTGAAATTCGTAACCATGCAAACATTTGAGGTTTCAGGGTATATCTGTGTCGTCCCTGTGGAATTGCACCACTTTTCATCATAGGCGTTGCTCTCTAAAGTCAGCTGTCCATGACAGTAGCTTAGCAACCAAAGGTAACAAAGCTCAGTGGCATAAGTGAGCATATGAATCTCTGCTACAGAATGTGGGGTCACACCCTAGAACCAGAATTGTGCAGTTTGGTTCCAGGGTTGCGGACCTTGGTCTTGTGGCTCAGTCAGAAACGCACAGAAGACCCAAACCTGAGCCACCAGCTAATATGTAACATATACAATACATAATACATATTCCCTCAACATTGCTGTCGTGTTGGAACATGTTGCCACATAACAATGCTATATTATCAAAATAATATATTTCTAAATGTTAGATCAATAATGACTAACTGATGGTGAGGGTTGAGAGTGTGTCTTATGTCAGTGGTAACACAGAGGTAAAGGCCGTAGCATCTTGAGGCAGTTTGGACAGCAGGGTCAGAACAGCCCTATCAGCAGGCTTGAGGAGTACAGCAGTCTCCGAGCTGGATGGTAAAAGCCCATAAAGGAAGTTTGCATGCAGTAATGAAGCACAGGCCGGAGCGGTCGGGGGGGATGAAAGATTGATGAGTGGGGCACGGGGTGGGCAGAGCGCTGCTTTTAAGAGAAATCAATGACAAAATGATGCACTTAGTTTTCGGTGCCAGTCGGATCAAGCGTAAAGAGGTTGGATCTCCTGCGGAGGAGTACTTATCTCCTCACTTTGAAAGCCTCGGCAGCAGGCCGCGGTAATGCGGGAACTTAAACAGGGAGGGCAGTCCGCCCCCGTCCCGTCTACCCATCCTGCCCCCAGCTTTTCGGGAGATTAGCACGTTTCAGAGCCAGACTGAGCAGCCCTTGATTGTCTCCACCTGGCATCAGAGGTAAGATAACAGGAACGCGCCAGCCGATTGGCATCTCATGGCCAATCTAGCGTTAAGAAGCGGTTTGGGGGGGGCAACCTTCCCCCGTTCCCTCAGGCTCCTGACGTCTGACAGGGAGCAGTGCCGCCCCGATCATGACTGCGAAAACTGATGAAGGGGGCGTTTTTTTTTTTTTTCCTCTCCATCGATTGTTGAGCATTAATGAGTCGATTGTGAGACTACGTGCAGGAAGTAGGGAGAGAACCTGAGGACAGATGGAGCACATGCTGGCAGGTAATGCCCTCTGCAAAGCGCTGACTCCCCCCCTGCAGGCGTCAGGAGGCCTGTGTCAGCGCCGGGGGCGGGGTTTGGCGTCTTTGGAGGCAGAAGCATACGCGGACATGAGGCAAGCAGACTCTATATTGGCCCCAAGGACTATTTTCTGTGAAGCGAGTGGAGGAGACATTTGTGTTGAGAGTTTCGGTTGCTCCACGAGTCCTCCTGTGTGTGTAACTGTCTCTTATCACTGTGGTCAGGAATGGAAATGACTCACGAGCAGCGATTTGTGCCATTCCAGATACCATCACTGCCTGTCTAATGTAGAAAATTCACTACCTAATGCGTTTTGTCTAAAGCAAATGTAAAATGGTATTTTACGTTTCCTGTAATGGTGTACCGTATTTCCTAATTCTCTGTGAGACATCCTGACTAAGGATGTACCAGATAGTAAATGTGTAAATGAATACTCTCGGTGCATTGTGTTTGCGAGCGTGCGCTACATAAGTCTGTGGACTGAGGGAGGGTTATTTTTGTCCCGGCTGAATGACTGCATCGCCTTTGATTGACACCTCCTCACATGCTCCGTGCAGTTCTGTTTCCCCCCTGTGGGGCGGGGCTGGAATTCCACTCCCCAAGACATCTCCCACATCTCCACGGCGTGCCCTCGCGGTCATGCGTTTTTCCAGCGCGGGGTCACGTGGTCCTGTGTCAGCGGAGCGCGGTTGGACGCCGCTCGGGGTGTGTCAGAGCGGTCAGGTCACACGCGTGTGTGTGTCTGAGAGCGCATGTGTGTGAGGGGGTCTCTGCTCCTCTCAGGGACCCCCCCCCCCGGCACCGCCGGCCTCCGCCCTCCTGGTCTCCCGCAGGGCTTTTCTTTGGAACGGGCGTTGGTAGAGGTTGCCGAGACAGCCGCTCGCTACCCGTTTGAGCTGCCTGCCCACACCGTGAGGAGCTGGTAGAGAGAGAGCCCCGACTCGGGTGGGTGGATCTGTCATGTCTTTATGCGGCGCCCAGATCGCTCTCGGTACTATTTTTACCACGGTGTGTAATTCATAAACGCTGGTGATCAGACCAATCCACACGCTCCAAGGGTCATTATGTAATTGTTCAGAGAGACGTCACCCACCGAGACTGTGAAGCAGTGTCATCTTCACATTGTCATTCTCTGTAAGCGGGGAATTTTCCTTAATGTGCAATTAAGTGGCATTTAGCTTCCCTTCACGTCCAGAAAATAATAATATGATAATTGTTATGAGCTGGAAAATAGGTAGAATTATTTTTTGGGCATTCACGAAGCCGCATACATCTAACAGACACATGAGCCGCGGCTCCAGAATTTATAAAACCGAGAGATGTTTTTCGAGTTCAGTGAGTCACCTCACAGCACAGACGTGGTTTCTATAGGAACCGCAGAGTAGTGATTGATGTCACAGCTTTCCCTAGCCTCCCATGGACCTGCCACTCAGCAGGCCTTCATACTTCAGTAAAATGACCTCGTACGAGTTGAAGTCCGGATATTAGTATTTCAGAAGGGAAAACTGCAAGCCTGTGTGTTCTCTCTACTGCTGTTCCACGTTATTTTGGTGGACCTGAAGTATTTCTGTCTACCTGTTTGGAGATTTTTTTTGTGCTTTGGGCAAGTGTAGTACCTATCTCTGAAGGGTATGGGGCGCGTAACAGTGTTATTCTAGCCCTCCCGTGTGCTGGCAGGCTTGTGTGGTTGATGACAGTGGCCGCTCTCTGTCCTATTGAAAGGCAGCGGGGCAAACAAAGGTGACCTGTCTGCACCAGCGTCCCCCTACTGTTGAGCGGGGGCCCTCTTCCCTGATGGAGTTCTTGGCATTCCCACCTAATCAGTCTGCATGTTGGATGCTGCGTCCAGTGAGAGAGAGAGGGAGGCTTCAAGTGGGGCCAGAGGAAGTTCCTCAGGAAGTCACCGGCTGGGAACTCTCCATGACCTTTGACCCACTCTGTCTTCCCCTTCTGTTGCCAAACAACTTTTTCTTTGTGCGCTTCAGCATACCGGCAGCCAGTTCATACCCCAACATGGACAGAATCCGTCCGCCGCCTCACAGACTAGCACATACAGTGATTGAAGAATCCACCCCAAAACGATATGCCTAGTACAACTTTTGAGTGGAAAGGCCTGTGACAGTTTTGAGTGTCATGAGCGAATTTTCAGAGACACACTGGAGAAGTGACAGATTGCTCCACCCACAGAATATATCAGAGGCAGTCTACTTTGTAGTTCCTCTTACTCTGATACGGTGATACTAAAGTGGCACACCTGTATTGTTTCAGATTTTTCTGACAGCATTAGTGCATTTTAAAATTACACAGTGTAACTGTAGGCTATTATGTTTTAACCATGTTCAATTCAGTTACTGTTCTGCTGTCTAAAATTTCAGCTTCAGGCACGATTTAGCATCAGCCTCCAGGATTTCCTGACAGTTAGAAGGGGAGGATCCAAAGCACCTTATTCCTCAGTTCCCAGAGTTTACTATCACAACCAGTGTTCTTTTCATTGTGTGTGTATGTGTAATTGTTTTCCTTATGTGTCCTTTTGTTAAATGTGTTGAAGTAACATCAGTATTCTTTTCTCTTGCAGCTTTTCAGGGAAGTAAGAATAATGAAGATCCTAAACCATCCAAATATAGGTAAGTAGTGACTTCCGTATTGATCCTGTACTGTAAGGTTTTAATGTTTAGTTCTGGTTATGACGTTTGCTTGTGTGTATCAGCTGATCCTCTGCTGATACTTAGTGATAAGTTGGGACTCCTGCTTGGAATGTGTGATTTTCCACTGGGTCGCTCCACACCCTACAGAGACCTCCCCTCTACTACGCTGTCCTTCCTGGAGCGCAGAGATTTTCCTCTGCTACCCTGCCCTCCCAGCTCTACAGGGAGTCCCCCACCCGTCCTCCCCATTGATTCCCTATTGTTTCCCCCACCGGTGGTGGTCTGATCCCATTGACCGGGCCAGGGCCGGCGCAGGAGCACAAAGGCCGGCCTGTGTCACGCTTTGTGTGTGCGTCATTGTTGCGTCCCCTGGTCATCTGACAGCCCCTCACATGCCTCCGGCCCTCCTGTCTGCGCGTTGTCGCCCCTCCCTTCCCTCGGCAGGCTACTGTCCACTCCCCCCCCATTCAGGGGCCCTGAGCAAGGCGGAACAGCTGGTGCAGGGATTGGGAGTGTGTTAAGAGAGAGGGCGCAGGCTGTAAGAGTAGGCACTGCCGCGCGCTTGGCGTAGATCACTTGCGGCACACTTGGTGGGGGTGCCAGCCTGCAATCGGCCTGCAGGGTCGGCCCTCACAAAATCTGGGAAATGGGCTGTGAGCTGCGCCTCCCACTGTGGCGTCTGAGCTATGAGTAATGCAGTCCCACAATGCATTGCTGTGGCTGATAAACCAGCTTGAAAGAGGACCACGATGTAGGTTGTCTGGTGTAATACGTTTGTTGATAAGAAGTGTTTCCATTTCTTTTACATTCTTAGCCCTGGTTCTGGATACCGATGATGTTCGTACCTACCCCTCTTCTACTGATAGTAACGATATGAAAGAAAATTAGTTAAGCAGGATTCAGTGTTAATAATTACGGCTGGGGGAGGACGATGAAAAGCTGGTGACATTTAATTTCCAACACATTCATAATCTGATTTCCTTTCTGAAATTTCATTTGTGCCTTATTACTGTCATAATCTCGAGATTCTCATCAATAGCCTCCTCTCCTCTAAGCCTGTGAGCTCAGCCATTCCCTCTGCGAGCCGATGTATCACCTTAGATGTATTATTAAATGTGCACGTGGCTAACGCTGCCTTGAACGCGGTTGTTAACACTCTACCCAATTAACATTATCTTGCTCTGGACACAGAACAGATGCACAAAGAGGGGATAGCTGCGAGGCATGAGCGTGTTGACAAGATGGTATAGCTGATGACAGCCTGCCTGGTGTGCGCAAAGCAGTTCTGTGATTGATTGCTCTGGCCTGGGCTGTAGCAGGGCTCCCTGTATGCTCTCTCTCTCGCTCAGCTTCCTCCTCTCTGCTGCCCCTCATAGGATGGCATGACGTTTGTTTGCTCTGAGCTTATAGACTTTTGTGTTGGAAAAATCAGGGGGAGGTTGTTCATCAGCTCCCTATTTAAGACAGATGAGCTGTATAGAGTGGGCCACGAGGTACTGGTAGCTGAGTGCTCACAGACACTGCAGTCTGGGCATGTAAAAGGCTTGGCAGTCAGTCAGATATGAGCAAAGGGGACACACTGCAGGTGTGAGCCCAGATAATATCACCTCTTTTTACATGAAAGGACCAGGGACAATACGAGTTTCTACCTCATAGCGCGGGCCGGTCTGGTGCTCAGAGCAGGGGTTTCCCTGGGTGCTGTTTGTGCTGTCAGCCTCAAAGAGAAGGGGAACATTGGATTAGCTGTGCCTAGCCGTGCGTCCCTCTCACCAGCTTTAGGTTAGTAGCCATACCAGACCCTCCACGGAGAACACATGACTCCATCTGCTCTTTGCCCGACTGCCCGATTCTGTTATGTTGGCCTTGTGAGGGTGACATTCACAGCGGGACACATTAAATCCCAAACACAGGGGGGCGGCACCATGGCAACGACATAGGCCACATTTCCCCTACATGTTGTTGTGGAGCTGGCGTGAGGTAAGCCAGGCTTACCAGCCATATAGAAGGCCTGCTTGAGTCAGCTGAATGCTGTGCCTATACTCAGTTCTTTAATAGTAATGACACTGCTACTGCTAACAATGTTTGTTATTTGTAATACAGCAAGTATGTCTTGCTTTGTTTGTAGTCTGTAGAACAAGCTGTTGCAGTGGGTTTCATTGACAAAAAGGAATGTAGGCTGCATTCCATAAAAACATTGTCCAAGATATTTCATTATGTCACACATGTTAGTAGGAGGATAATTAACAGGACAACAGAATAAACTGCCTAGTGCTTGGGCTGCATCTTAAGGCCAGCTGGCCATTCAGTGGATCTGAGCCTTGAGTGGTAGTGAGAAATGCTTTCTGTCGGCTGAGTGAGCAGGTGAATTGCCCGCAGTTTTTTGATTGCTTGGCCTTTGTGCCTGCATTATCTCAGTTAACAGCACAGTCGTCACAACACGTGATGCAGGACCTGACACACGACAGGTCAGTAAGGGGCACTTGTGACCAGCGCTGATTATTTGGCTCTCAACAGTAACGCCATCACTGCAGGCCAAAAGCGGGCGCACCACGAGGACAGAGAAAAGAGGACAGGCTTGGCCGTGAGTGTCAGAAGTCTCCCATCGCATCCGCATTACGAGCATGAAAATGGCACTTTCCAGTGGTCTTAAAACAGCATACGCAGGCTAGAGAATGATCACTCTACTCACCATTCCCTCGCTGGCTACGTGAAGCGAATTCTCCCATGTATGTGAGGACCCCCATCAGCGCAGTCTGGCAGAGAGGCAGGAAGCGGCTCTGTAAATAAAAGATGATTGTGGTGCTTTAGGAGGGGAGCGATTGTCCCTCCTCAAGGCTCTGAAGTGAAAGTAAAAGCGAAAGTAAGAGGTGGGAGCGAGTGCGTCTGCGGCTGGGGCTCGCGTGAGGACCGTGACAGGGAGCACCACGCTGGCCCCGTGACGGCCCGTCTCGGCCCCCCGTGAGCAACAGCGTGTCTCCGTGCCCCCTCTGGCCCTGCAAAAGGCAGGTTTAAAGTGGTGGAGTGGTGTAACTGACACATTCCTTTGAGTGCTACACAGGGTTCACACAAGAGCTGTGCAGCACTGACAGGGCTCATGTCTCCTGTCAGAGAGAGAGGAATACATGTACAGTGCAGTCACTGCAGTGTGGTGGGGAGCTACTTGGTCATGACAGACCAGGGACTGTTGATGCAGTTGTATCTTGTTAATAGGGCTCCTTAACACAGTGCATACAGGAACAGAGGTTGAGGAAATGGACTCATAATCAGAAGGTCGCAGGTTTGTCTCATAGCTAAGGCACTGCTTTTGTACCCCTAAGTTATCCTAAGTTATCCTCAGCTGTGTAAATCCAGACTGGAAGAGACAACAGATGTAGCTGTGAAAGTCAACCTGGATACAGGCATTTTCCAAACAAACACATTAATGTGTAAACGGTGGAACACACGTTAGCATTGCAGGGACCCTTTGACTGAGAAGGTAACACTTCCTGTACTTCATTAGCAGATCTTTCTCCTGGGGTATCCACATGTGTTTCATTACAGTTACACAATGGTGTATTGTCATGTGACCAAGGACACAGTGTTTCTCTGCTGCTCTTAAAGCATTCACTTTCAGTAACTGGAGAACACACAAGTAGATTTCAACAAGAGAATGAGAATTCAATGTGTGAATTTCTAAACACTTGTCTTGATTGTTTGGGTTGGGGTTCAGATCACAGTTCAGACATAATTCCATATTATGGCAACCGTTGTTCAGGGATTGCTTGTTACACCTTTGGTACAGTGATTGACAGGACCCTTTGGCAGTCTCACGCTGAAGTGAGCCTTTTCTCATTAAATCCTCCTTATACTGGACCGCAGGAATGTCTGTTTTCTTGTGCCTGTGGTTAAGCATTTTCCTTTGATCCTAATTTCCAGACTGTTTACTAATTGTGCTCTCAGACGACACAGGAGTGCCAAGACGTGGCTGGGGAAAAGGGTTTAATGAGGGAAAAAACATTAACTTTACGCCTTAATGAAGATGTCACATGTCAGCATGCTTTGAACAGCTTTGACGTGTAACAGAGTCGAACTCTCTCCTCCTTTTGCAGTGAAGCTGTTTGAGGTCATTGAGACGGAGAAGACGCTGTACCTGGTGATGGAGTACGCCAGTGGAGGTGAGTGGGTTAAACCGGCCTAAACCGGCCTAAACCAGCACGGGTCTTCACCTGCTTCAGTGCAGAGCAGAGAGGTTTGGAAGCCCTGCCCTCAACACCCTGCACGCATGCCACTTTATTGTGTCTGAGTATTCAAGCTTGACACCTGCTATTGCTGTGTAGCTGCTGACTTAGTCAGGCCATCTTAAATGGGAAAGTGAGGGTCTTTCATAACTGTTATTTGCATGTCGTATAGCTTGGACTTTCAAAACATGCCCTGTTACTAAAAAAAAGATACATCAGATACACGTTCATTTATGACAATAGAAACCAGTCAAAACAGTCCATCATTTTTAAGTATATGTTGTCGTAAACTTTAATTTCCATACCTCCATTCTGTTGTGGAATGTATAATTAGCTTGCTGAGAGACTACAGTACCAAGATGTTGAGTTGCTGTGAAAATATGAAGTCAAAACCTGCTAAAAAGCTATTCATCTAGTTATAGGTATTTCTGTGTATCTGCATACATCAGATATTAATTATTTCTGACCAAACATTTAGGAGTGTTATATTTTCTTTGGATGCAGTCATCTCAGCTGTCCCTACTCCTGAGGACATTTGAGTGCTGAAAGTTGAGTTGAATGGTGTGGATGCCTGAATTCACATTAAGTGTTCAGCTCATTTTCTGCTAATGAATCGAAAGGGCTCAGGTTTGGCTCAGATTTCACAGTCATTTGAAAAAAGTTTCGGCAGAACACTATGGCACATTCTTAGATGAGCAAATCTATTCTTCCACAGAGTTTCTCATTCAGCTCAGCACGAAGCTATCATTTCCATTCAGGGCATGAGCTTAAATCGCAAGGACTTCAGAGTCAGGATGAAGCAAGTTTTGAAGTGTAATTTTTTTTCATACGACCGGAAATATTTGGATTTGGCAGGAGTTAGAAACGGAGTGCGCTCTGCCGCTATGCACGCGTGGCATTGTGGGCCGCAGGCATGGCTACAGAGCGGGGATTAGGCTCTGAGGATGAAACCACGGGCAGCGTCTGCCTTCCTGCCTCCGCAGGGCAGAGCTGGAGGGCTGGTCAGCTGTGTGGGAGGGGCGTTTGCAGGGATTCAGGACACGGGAGAGGGGAGGCGTGTTTTTTATCACGTTGAGGGGGAACCCAGGCCCACCGGCAGCTGGCAGCACGCGAGAGAACCCCATCACGTTTCGGTGAGAAAGTGAGGGAAGGGGGAAAAGAGGAGGAGAGAGAGGGGGAAAACAGGCGAGGAGAGACTCTAATGCACATCGCAATCACCTGCAATGGCCGCGGACTCCAGGAGAGAGCAACACATGAGAGGGAGGGAGCGAGAGGGCGAGCAGCTCCAGCATGCGAGAGACTGCGTGCAGTAAGCCCTGGGGACCTGACAGACAGTCCAAATGGAGTGAACAGGAATAGCACACACTCGGGTAGTTTCGTATGAGTATTCCTCCCATCCCGTTGCATTTGAACCCACACAAGGCTTGCAAAGCCGTACAAACTCAGTGATTTTGACAGAGCGCGTCTGTGGGCTTAAACATGCCCCGTGGCGGGAGTCAGTGCATGGCTCTTCAGGGGAGTGTGTCACGTGTCTCTCCCTGTGTGTGTGCGGGCGTGCATGTGTCTGTGTACTTGAAAGGCAGAGAGAGAGAACCTGGCACTCTTTGGTAGGCCAGGCCGAGCTTCTCCCAGCCTGGGCTAGTTTGCTCTGGGACACAGTCAGCAGAGCCGGGGGCTGGCAGATCTTGCCCAGTTTAGCAGTGGCTACACCTCAAGAACACACACCTTTGCAGGGCAGCTCATTTCTGAACAAGTAAGTCAAAGCCGTGAGAATCCAATTACAGGGCAGGGCACCAGGGGGTATGTCCTTCAGTCATTCTTTACCAGAAGGCAGTTCTTTACATTCACATCTCAATTATTCCTCTCTTTCCCTTGTTCTGATCCTTTTGGATTACAGGGATGGGGGCCTCGAAAAAGCTATTTCTCCTGTAATGACTGATTGATTTTTTGAATGGACCATCAATAAAAGGATGACTTGAGTTTAAATTTTCCAGGGAGCGGCTTTGTGGAATCGTTGCATATGAAGAATGAAAGTTACTGTGATCTCTGGTCATATGATTAAAGGAAGTTGATTTATTTTTGTCACATTGCAGCATGTCAGATGATGTTAAAGCTTCATTTTCAGGATGCATAGTTAGTTTCTGCACTGGATTGAACTGAGGATGTTGGATGCATGCGTTTTAGTCCAGAGTTACAGTGCTGTCAGCCTCTGAATGTGACTGAATCTCGCCTTCCGTCATGCCCGTCTCACTTCTGGTGCTCTGTCGTTGCAGGAGAGGTCTTCGACTACCTCGTAGCACATGGAAGAATGAAGGAAAAGGAGGCCAGGGCTAAATTTAGACAGGTACTGCAGTGTGCTCATTTCAAACCATCCCCAGCCATATGTCATTATCCCGTCCTGACCCAGCGCTCCCCGGGAAAGCCAGCCGTCATTACTGCATTGTTACAGAAACAAGTTCTGAGGCGGGGACGCGGAGCCCATCCCCACGCTTCGCTGGCCGGGACGCAGCCCGTGCACGCAGCAGGAGCCTCAGAGGGGGAAGCGTAACGCTGCGAATTTGTGTCACTGAGGCCCAATGACTGACAGAGCACAGTCTGCCTGATTTCTCGGTTCAGCGGGGTGCAGTGCTGTCGGTTCACTTCCTAACCCCTTCACATTCAGGCCCAGCCCAATGCTGTGCCCACACACCACACCACGGGCTGCACACACTGTTCTGCTATACACCTTTCTGCTTAATTACATATTAATCCCAGGAATTACTGGAGTTATCTAGTCAGGATTTCACCTGAATGAGCTCAGCCTGCCCAAACAGGCCTGACCCAAAAAAAAAAAAAAGTCCCAGGAAGTGTCCGAACCTGCAGCTACCCGTGTAGGTGCGGCTGGGGTGGCTAACGGATGATGCTTAACGAAGCCGCATCCGCCTGGGTGGAAACGGCTTCGTAAGGCGTCTCCTCTACAGCAGTGAAGTTACTGCCCTGCAGAGCCCTGTTCTTCAGTGAGTTCTAGGCTGCATTCAGGCTCCTGCTTCTGCAGAGATGTGCATTTCTGGGTCAGCTGAAAAATAGCCAGCATGGAGATGTGCTGGAGTCGTGGAAACACCACCCTTTGCCTTCACAGTTTGAAGGGTATAGCAAATCCCTGGGAACACTGTTTACTAATTTAAAATGCATGGGGAAAAGGGAAAATATGTATAATTAAGAAGAGCTTTTAGATATTGTAGCTAATGATTAAGATCATGATTTTGTCATGACGGTCATAGATCTTATGAATTTAGGGGGATGGGCTTGAAATCTCAAATTACAAGTGTAAAATATGACACCTGGGGGAAAAAAAACACTTGTTTAATGTCAGATGAAGACAGTTGTTACTTCATGCTGTGACATCATGTTTGATTAAGGTAAGATTTCCTGTTATTGTTGGAAGTCAAGAAACAGAGGTTCTTTCACAAGATGTGTTTGAAACTGTCCTATGTTTGAGCAGAATCTGGTTTCAGTAGCACTGAGGTCTTTGCTGGTGCCTGTAAGGAGGTCAGATTTCCAGAATTCATTTCAACAATTTCAAGATCTTGATGGCAAATATATGTCATCAGGTTGGCTGATTTTATTGAAAAACATACTGTTTCAGAGCAAGGGAGAGGTAGAATTCTAAGTAGATGCATTTTGCAGTGTAACAAATTATTTTATCAGTTGAAGAGTTCATATTAAAAGTATTGCATCCATTTTAAAAACCTTTCATTCATGGCACTGCAGTCCCATTATGGATAAATATTTCCATGACTTTCTGCATTAAGTGTGTGCATTTCCCAGATGCATTGGCAATAGCCTGTGTCCTGCCCTGGCCATTTATTGCTGTGCTGGGACTCCCGCGTGGCACAGTCAGTTATATGTCATCAGCCAGCAATGACAGAGCGCCCACAGCAGTGGAACAAATTGGCTATGTTCTGCCAGGGCAGGGGCGGGTATTACAGTTGGGATCCCCTCATCTCACTGCTGTCAGACACGTTTTGACTCATCACGGCGCCTGTGAGTCGCTCACATGATGTCAGGGAGACGGGCCTATCCCCCATTTGGCATTTGCTCTCCTGGTGCATTGTGGGACTTGTAGTGTGAAAACAGTAAGATGTTGTTGAGTGAACATATTGGTGGGTTGCCTTCACTACCCTCCACCACCAATATGTGGGTGCAGGGGTGTTGTGGTGACGTGACAAGCTGGTAAATCCAGAAATGGTGGCAAAAAAAGAGAAAGCATAACCTAAAATTATGTTGGTTGACTTTGTAAATATCAGAACAGTTTCAAGGAGGAATCCAAAAAGGTTTCTTTGATAGGTTAAATTTAGGTTGAGTTGGTGCTGATGTAACCTTCAGCAAGCATCTCAGCTATCCATTGTGCCACAGAATGAGAAGATTTCAGGTACTGTGAGTCACTCAGGAGAAGAGTGCATGCCAAGCAAGTTGTTAATGGAATAATAGAGCCTAATATAAGGCATTTTCCTCTGTCTCTCTGCACTACAAGTCCCAGGACTTTGGGAGAGGTTTTGAGAATTTAGTTTAGTCATACAGTGCAGACGCAGGACTCCAGAATCTCTGCCCTCCTAGAGCAAACGGAACTTACTTAGTGCTGACGCTCAAGGGAAGGGACCAGACGTAATTTTAACAGGGGTTTGGTGTTGTGGTCACAGAGGATTTATACCATTAAAGCAAATGTGAGCCTGATATACAGCCAATCAATGAAGCCAATCAATTTCTGGAAAAAGGAGTGTGCCGTTAGTCAGTGGTACTAATCACCTTTTGCAGTAGATCCAGGCAAGCAGCAGTTTCTCCATCACAGGCTCCTGCAAAGACGTCAGGTTTTAACAGTGATAACAGTCTGCTAGTGCCTCACAGTAAAACTTAGAAGACTGACATGAGGCATAAGATGTGTATCCTGGGAACTGATCACAATGTGTTTGATGAGTTCTTTCTTACACTTCCAGGCTGACTGCATTATTTCTTCACTTGATAATCAACTTGCATTTGCAACGACTCAGTAACTCAGCATCTCCACATTTTGGCCCAGTTTCGTGATATGGGTGTCTGTTTGTTTTATTGTTTTTTTTATAGATTGTGTCCGCAGTGCAGTATTGTCATCAAAAACACATAGTACACCGAGATCTTAAGGTAAGAAGTGGGTTTGGGTGGTCTTATCTGTCTGCTCTCTTCCTCGGTCCGCACCAGCTTACATACGGTTTCCTCTGACACCGCGCACTCTACCATCTTTCAGTGCTGCTCTGTAATCTTTAATTATTCACATGCCAGTGCCCTTAATGCAGCTCCTTCACCTAACACGGGAAGAGCCGGCGCGGGGAGGAAGCTGCATTCCCTATAAGCCATGCGGCAGCCCCCCAAGCCCGTGCTCACTTTGTTTCCACTCCAGTGTGTTATGAATGATTTATGAATACAGGGATAAGAGCTGAGATATCTCTGATTCTTCAGGCACAGCAAAAGGAAGGGGGGTCTAAGCTCCCTGCCTTGTTTTCAGCTTGACGTACAACTTGCATCATCGTCGTCTTCGTCATTCATTTGCAAGGTTGTGATCTGTCAGTCAACTGACGCCTGTTGTCCCGGGGCCGTCACCGCTGTCAGATTGCAGATTACGCACAAAAGACCAGCTCCGTTCTGTGTCCCTGCTGAGATTACATCATTTGAGCAAAAGATAGAAATAAAAAAAAAGAATTGAATTAATTCTGTTGTGCCTTAAATCCATTTCAACAAATGGTTCTTGTTATATATTGTAGAAAAGTGGATTTTTTTTTCAGTTCCATTTAATTGAATGTACTGTAGATTTTAAACTCCCGGAGCTTAGTCGGCTGGTTACTCAGTGCTCATATGCTATGTGCTTCAGTGCAGACTCTCTTGCCCTTGGCTTTTTCGTCTTCTGCAAAATAGTTGTGCGTGTGTCGGGTTTCTTGTGCCGTTGACGTGCGAGCTGACCCTCTGCGTCCCCTTTAGGCTGAGAACCTGCTCCTGGACGCAGACATGAACATCAAGATCGCCGACTTCGGCTTCAGCAACGAGTTCACGTTAGGCAACAAGCTGGACACCTTCTGCGGCAGCCCGCCCTACGCCGCGCCCGAGCTCTTCCAGGGCAAGAAGTACGACGGGCCTGAGGTGGACGTGTGGAGCCTGGGGGTCATCCTCTACACGCTGGTCAGCGGCTCGCTGCCCTTCGACGGGCAGAACCTCAAGGTCAGAAAGCTTCTCCAGAACCCCCCCCCCGAGCAGGAGCGAGTATTCTTTTGAAGTGTGACATTAAAGAAGATGTCCACTAGTCTTGGTGACACACGGCTAAAAGAAGGTTAGCCTGGTGCCCACTGCTTTTTTGGGCCAGCGTTGGCTTTGACTTCTTCCAGACGCTGTCAGCCTTCATTGCCGTGGGGCCTGGCATTATCAGCCTCTGTTACCATGGAGAAAAGGACACAAGGGAGGGGTGGCTCAAGGTTCCATTATCAAAGATATAGACAGCAAGCATACAAACACTCCAAAATACAAGTGTACTCCTCCCCCCATATAATACCACAAAACAAACACAGAATGAAGCAAAACTTAAACAATGTGCAAATATATTTGTGGGCTGTGTGTGAAGGGTTTTGCGAGAGCAGCATTGCTGCTGGCCCTTTACATTACATTACATTAGTGGCATTTAGCAGATGCTCTTATCCAGAGGGACTTACATTGGATACAGTTTTTTTAGTGTTATCCATTTATACAGCTGGATATTTACTGAGGCAATTGTGGGTTAAGTACCTTGCCCAAGGGTACAGCAGCAGTGCCCCAGCAGGGAATCGAACTGGCAACCTTTTGGTTACGAGTCCTGCTCCTTAACCACTATGCTACACTGCCGCCCTATGGTGTCTGTGACAGCTGTGTGCATGCTTTGCGCCGGGGCATTCTGTGAGGCGTGTCCCAACCCCCCTGCTGCTCCTCTTCTCCTCCTGCAGGAGCTGCGGGAGAGGGTTCTGAGGGGGAAGTACCGGATCCCCTTCTACATGTCCACCGACTGCGAGAACCTCCTCAAGCGCTTCCTGGTGCTAAACCCAGCCAAACGGGGAACACTTGAGGTGAGCGAGGACGGCGAAAATGTAAATATTTCAACAGTTACTTTGAATAACCCCCCCCCCCACCCCCAGTCACGGTCCACCCCTGTGCACACACTTTCCCCTTGTCCTTTGTGGCACCGAACAGCAATAGAGGATATACCATATCCTGAGTCTTGCCTGGACACATACTCACTTCTTTGTGCTGCACAACAATAAATAATTCAATTTTGTATTCCACTCTCAGTCTATAACTCTACGCTCCTGCTGTCTAAATGTACTCTGAAGGCCAAAAAAGAACAGCCAAAGTACAATTACAGCACTTCTAAGTGGGGAGATGTGTGCCTGTGTGTATCTGTGTACATTCCTATTGGTGTATAGAGTCATAGAACCTGATTAATGGTTCTTCTGCATGGGAATGAATCCAAGTAGTTGGAAACTGAGTGGCTAGTTGTGAGAGGGCCCCCTCACTTGATTCCTCCTGTCTTCACGTGGTAACCTGTTGGTAGAAATACAGCTGAAGGATTATATGGGTGTGAAACTGCATGCATGGTCTTTTCCAGCAAATAATGAAGGACCGCTGGATCAACGCAGGCTGTGAGGAGGACGAGCTCAAGCCCTTCGTAGAGCCAGAACTGGACATATCGGACCAGAAGAGAATAGGTATTGGCAACAAGCTGATATTATAGAGCTATGAGATGAGCAATGTGTCTTAAGAGCAGTTAAGACGTGTAGCAGGAGTGTGTTGTAGCTCTGCAGAATTAAACTTCGATATTAATAAAAAAACTCCATAAATAAAGCTTTAAAAAGCCCTGCTCTTTATCAAAAAAGGCTCCTGACAGATTTACAGATTTCTAAAGCGTGCCCTTGATAAAACAACAGGGGAGGGTGAGTAGTTTAAGCGATCGGGTTTGAAAGCCCTTCCCAGAAGAGCGGAGTTGCATAACGGCAGCTGGAAGCTCTCAGCGCAGGCACATGTACCGGGTAAGTGCCTTCGCCCCCCGGACGCGCCGGCCACGCAGGCGTCCCGCCCGGCGCGCTGCCTCCAACGCGAGGCCGGGGGCGGAGGGGAGGGGGGCTGGGCGGGTGTGGACAACCCCCCGTCACGGTCCCCTCGTCTGCCCGATCGGGGTTCGATACGCAGGCAGACACAGCACGCTCGCCGGGATGTTCTTTCCGCTGCGAGCCCCGGGGCAGAGCCCCTGCGCCGCTGCCAGCACCTCAAACACGTCATTGATCGTGAGGCCGCAGTTGTGTGTGCGCTGAGAGTGCTGAAACAGCCAGCAGAGAGACACTGACTGCAGCTGAGGCACCGTGGTGACTGTCAGAGAGAGGGAGCGGATTCAGGAGTCTGTGTAAGGACTGGAGGGAGCGGGGAGCTTGATGGCAGGGTGCTGGGGGTTGAATGTGGTATTGACCTGACTGTTTGTGACTCCACAGACATTATGGTGGGGATGGGCTACTCTCGGGAGGGGATCCACGAGTCCCTGGCGAGGATGAAGTACGACGAGATCACCGCCACTTACCTGCTACTGGGAAGGAAGTCAACTGAGGTGAGTGCAGGGCAGGGCCCAGTATGACCCCCACTGAGACTAGCATTATGCTGTTCAATATCACTCTTAATACAGTGGTTTACACCACAGCACCTTCATACAGTTTCCAGACAGCTTTGCATGATGGATGTCAGCAAAACTCACATGCACATACAGCAAAACAGTAGGCAGGGTATATGACATGGTACTAGCACGCTTTATATAGGACTAATGTGACAGCTTTGGAAACGATACCTAACACCTGATTTTTGGTGTCTGTCCTTCAGCTGGAGGCCAATGACTCGAGCTCCAGCAGTAACCTCTCACTGGCCAAAATCAGGCCCAACAGTGAGCTGAACAATGGCCAGTCGCCCTCCCACCTCAAGGTCCAGAGGAGCATTTCCTCCACCCAGAAGCAGAGGCGCTATAGCGACCAGGGTGAGTGCGGCAGTCCAGGAGCTTTCCTTCACTCTTCCCCATGGCAACCCATTTTGTGTAACACACAATCATAAGTAACAGTCATGATTTTCGAAATCCGTAAGTGACTGTGATTCTTTTTCAGGGATTGAGTTGTGCACAATAAACAGTGTTAGTACATTCAAGTGCGGAAAGCGTAGGCTGGCGAGTTCACAGTGGAGGGCCTCATCTGTTGCCCTGCAGCATTCAGCTTTTTACTGCCCCTTGGACAACCCAAACAAAGGAAGGATGTCCACAGCTGTTTATCCTCATAAAGCCGAGAAGAGTCACTGGAAACCGCAGTCTGAATATGATGACTGTGCCCTCTCTTTGCCCCTCTTCTCTCTCCAGCCGGCCCACCTGTTCCCTCGGGGGTGGGTTACCCCAAGAGGAGCCAGACCAGCACAGCCGACAACGACCTCAAAGAGGAGGGCGGTGTGCAGCCGCGCAAGTCCAGCACGGCAGGGGGGCGCAGTGCCGCCCCGCCCAGCCCCATGCTGGGCACCGCCAGCAACCCCAACAAGGCCGACATTCCCGACCGCAAAAAGGGCTCCGCCGCCCCTAACGTGAGTCGCCACCAGCGCTGCCCAACACACAAACAAAGCGTGCGGTCCGCGTGTCCTCACAGAGGGATATCCTGCATACATACACATACATCAGCTGGGTCTGAAGCATTGTCCCTGTCGTCACCGTTACAGAATAATTCTGTGTCTGGAGGGATGACCAGGAGAAACACGTATGTGTGCAGCGAGAGAAACGCCACAGACCGCCTCTCCGTCATACAGAACGGAAAGGAGAACAGGTAAGGGGATCGGCCGGATCACCTCACGCCTACTCTAACCCAATCATGACCCACCACGCAGTGCGGAGCTAGCAGCGGGAAACGCGTCCCAGAGGAGCCCTTGTGATCGCTGCAGGGTCAAACGCCCTTAGGTGTGGTGCGTTGCTTTTTTCCCTCCGCTGGTTTGAAACTTCTGAAGGTTATTTTTTCCCCTGCATCACATGAAATGAATTTCTTCCTCTTGCAGCCCTCTGTGAAATGTCCTCTGTGTTCTCTGTAACATCGTCGCCTCCGGCTCCACTCTGTCTCCATGCGAAAGTAATGTTATTCTTCAAGACGAGACTAGTTAAATGCTTCATCTGAGAGTTATTTTTAAAAATTAATCTGAGCAGGCCAAAGCCAGTGCTTACATTATACACTTACTGGGAAGTGCTACACTGCTGAAGGACCCCTATACATTAAACCAAACCTAAGGTGGTATGGGACTATATAGACCACCATGCTTATCGACATGAATGCTTAGGTATCTCTTTTTCTGGAGTGTCAGTTAGGATTCCAGAAGTTTACTGCATCCTGACACAAGCGGTTGTCATTTGCGCTTGTTTTTGTGTTGTGTTGATGTTGCTGCCTGCCTGTGCTGTGGCGCGTGTGCCCCATTTCGCAGCCTGACTGAAATGTCCGCTTGCACGGCTAGCTCCTCCGCGTACGCGTGCGCGCTGGCCGCCGCCGCCTCGGCCCGGCTGCAGCACCACAGAGCCACGTCGCTGTCAGCCTCGGCCCACTGCACCCGCGCCCCGCTGCCGCCCGCCGACAGCCGAGCGGACGTCCTCAGGCCCACGTAAGGCGCGCGGGCCGCAGCGTCTGTCTCTCTCTAACCCGGGTGTCGCCGCCCCCGGCCCCCTCCCTCCCACGCGCTTCCTAATCCCCGCTGCTGCCTTGTCCCGACCCCCGAGAGCACGGCGCCGCGCCTCCACTCCAGTGCCGTTAGCGTCTTGCCATCCACAACTTACGACTTACCCATCCCCACCTGGAGGCTCTGCGCGTAGCGTCTCCAGAATGAGGTCATATCCATCCTGGGCTCTTTGTTTTTAACAAAGACGTGTCTGTTTATTTTGAAGGAAATCTTAGGTTTCCCCGACTAACTTCTGAGGTGTGAGACTAATGGTAGTGGTATCTAACTGTATATTAATCTTCATTAACGTTGTATAGGTGGATTTTAGTTCACTGACCTAGTTTTTATACAGAGCTCAGTTTAGATACTTACCAACAGTATTTAACACCACCATGAAGTGTTTAGCGAGTGTTATTTCTTTATTGTCGGTATAGTACAGATATGCAGCAGAAGTACCCTGTGGAAAGATGTTTCTAGAAAAACTTTTTGCGTTTAAAAAATGAATAAACAATGGAATGGAAGTGGAGAAAAAAAAGTTACCCTATTTTTTGGCAATTTTACAGTACAGTTAACCAGGTGAATTTGAGGTGAAAGTTGGCGTGAGAGCGTCCACAGAGAGGTCTTCCACAGATAAGATGGCTGTGTGTTGTATTTAACCAAGAGGTGGGAGCAGTGTTGAGGATGTGGTATGGAAGAAGCCACTGTGGCTCTGTGTGGCCCGGGGCCTTTTTGTGAGGTGTTAGGCCTGTGTGTGACCCGCTGTCCCCCCCCCCCCGGCAGCACGGCGGGGCCGCCCGGCCAGCGGAACCCGGTGGCGTCCACCCACAGCGTCAGCAGCGCCACCACGCCGGACCGGCTGCGCTTCCCGCGCGGCACAGCCAGCCGCAGCACCTTCCACGGTGGCCAGCTGCGGGAGCGCCGCACCGCCACCTACAACGGCCCGCCCGCCTCGCCCACCCTGTCGCACGACGCCACGCCCCTGTCCCAGACGCGCAGCCGCGGCTCCTCCAACCTCTTCACCAAGCTCACCTCCAAGCTCACGCGCAGGTACAGCGCCCTCTACCTCCAGCGCACCCGTCCCGCTCAAATCACCCACCAAAATGTGGTTTTATATCTTCTTTTCTTGAACAGATCAGTGACTAAAATTCTGACTGTCTCTGGGGTCAGCTCAAACCAGACCCACGGTTAGATATCACACTAATGAGATTTGAAAAGACATGACTTCAGCCAATGTGGGCTGTAACTGAAGCTTTGTCTAATGAAAAGCCCAAAGCCTTAAGATTTGTTAAACTTTAGACACTGTTAAGTGTTCCAGATCACTTTTACTGAAACCTCCCCATGTAATACAAATTTTATTCACAAATATTCACAATATTTAGCCCATAGTCAGATCCCATAGTCTGTAATATGCCACAAAGATCAATAATATATGCTTTGCTTGAGCTCTTGATATTTATATGTAAGCACATCTTTTTGCTGTGCGTTTGAAGGTGTCAGTGCCTCTTTCATAACATGTCTTGTAAAGTTGCATTTATGTGCCATTGTTTCTTGAGGTATTTTGGGATTCTGTTTGCCCCACATGGCACTTTGGTGGTCAAGATTCTTGCTTTTGCCCCCAGTTATTATTTCCCAGCAGTGTGTTCCTAAGATGTAATAGATACAAAACTGATCTGTCTTGTTGAAGATACATTAAATTGTACATTTCAGAAAGTCAACCAATGGGGAAATTGTGAGGTTACAGCAAATGGTCATGAGCAGTTGGGTCTCTGGCAGCAGTTTCATGTCCAAACATTATCTTCACAAGAAAGATATTATAATGTACTTGATACTTAAAGTTTTGACCTGGTTTTGTTGAATTTAATGAGTTTTATCGAACGTAGGTGTTCTTGAATATTTGTAAGTAGGGAGGCTGCTGTTTGTTTGGTTCTGATTGTAATCAGTCAGACTGTGTGGGATATTTGCAATTTCCCAACATTCAATATCAAAATCTTTCTCTCGCTTATCTGCTCATGCAGACAGAGGAAAATTAAGTGTTCTATGCTGTACTAAAAATTATCTCTACTCAAAAGTGCTATGTTGTATTATACTGTATAATACTGGTGTCAGCTGATGACCTGGAGATCAACAGTCGTAAAGAATTTAGACATGCCAGTCAATCAATGTCTGCCAGCTGGAACAACGGTTGAATCAAATTTCCATCCACTCACTGTCTCCAGCAAAGCAATTAAATGAAAGATTGAATGAAACCCAGAAACCCATGTCTCATGCTGGAAAATAGCACATAGAAAGCCTCTGCCTTGCCAGTCCTTCAGGTGGAGGGTGTAAAGTAAGAGCTATGCAAACGCAACAAAAGCAAATCTATGTTCTGCTCCAATCAATCCAGATTGATACCAGTCTGACTTGAAATGGAATCAAGGAATCAAAATCAACTCCTTCACCTCTCGCCACTCTCCAGTTCTCTTTCAGTTGGATCTCCTCTGCACCATTCCTAATTCCAGCTGTTGCTGTTCTTTTAAACCATTCAGAATATCAGTATCATTTTATCTCCAATTTTCCTGTCATAATGTTTATTGCTTCTTTTTTGTTTTTTTATTTTAGAAACATGTCATTCAGGTTTACCAAAAGGTAGGACTTTAAATTGGCTTTTTGTGTAATTAACCTGAAACTTAAGCGCTTTTTCAAACAACAAAAAGTTTGAAATAATTTTTTTTATTGTTGTTTATTATTGTAACCCAAATGGGCATAGAGCTGAACTTGCTGCTTGAAACTTACATCCGTGTTGCCGTGAGCACCGAGCAGCTCCTGGAGCGATACACCTGAGCGGAGTGCGATTGAGCATGCCTGCAAAAAGCTGCTTTCCTCTCAGCTGATCAGCAGAACCAATCAGCAGCCAACAAACTGTACTAATCACCCATGCATGCTTTTCCACAGAGGTGGGGGTTTGTGTACAAATTACTGGGTCTGTTTCCTTTTGTTTTCACAAAAAGTACTTGGCCTACTTATGGTGAAAGTCTTTTTTTTTCAGGTAAGTTTGTTTTGTATGTATATGTTATACACATATACCAAAATGGAGACATCAGATCCAATGTTAATTGCAGCATTTTGTAACTGCCTTTTTGGTTTTTCATGGCAATGCAGGGGATGATTGCTATGTGGCTTGTAGCACAGGGGCAGGACAGTGAGGTTTGATTTGCTTACTGTGTCCTACGCATGATTGAATCTTGGGAGAGGGGAAGGTGAGGTTCTGCCAGATTTCAAGCAGTTTCTTTTTTTTGAACTTCAGCTAAATGAGCCTTTCCTGTGAGTTCTGTGCACCTGCATAGCAGCTTTTAGTATGTAATAACAAAATCCTAGACTTCCGTCTGGCAGCATGATTGGAGTTTTTTGAGATAGTTATTCTTTAGCGTTAGCATAGCGCAGCACTTATTCTTTTTATCATTTTATTCTTTAGCATTTAGCATAGCATTCTTTCCTTTGAATCTTTGGAGTCATATTTTAGGGAAATTGCAGTATATTGCCAGAGGAGGGCAAATACGCATTACAGACATCAGCAACTGAGAGGTGTTTCCCAGTATTACCACAGAAGAGTATTGGATGGGTGTAGCCCTACTACAGCTCTGTTCCAAGTCCTGAAGTAATGCCATGGAAACATCGGGACTGTTTCTTTTTGTAAACTCTTGACCCGTTTCTGCTTCGTTTCAAAAGGTAGCAAACTCTTGTTTATGTAATTTAAACCATGCTTTTGGGCACTCAGTTTGGCAGCCAAATGACAAGAAACTGACAGGTGTAGGTTACAAGACTGTGCTTGGGTATTTTCTCTCTGCCACTCTTTTCCGGGCTCTTTAATTGCCTGTGCCACCCCTGTGGCACCCCTTGGCCCGACCTCAGCCTCCAGGCTGCTCAGATGTCAGGGCCCTGTCACCCTCGTCTGAATGGACACCGTTCTCTGAGACTATGGAGCACAGCTGGTCTGAAACCCTTCAGTCTGTGTCAGGGCGGGATCTTCTGTGTGGATGGGTTTTTCCACAAAAAGTAGTTACCGTTTGAGACATTCCTCCCTCATAGCAAAATAAACAAAGATGCACAGGAAGTGAAGTCCCAGTCCATGCCCAGATGTTCAAAAGCAGAGGAGTAGGAATGTGAAATAGCATTGATCAGTGACTAGGCAGACTTTGCAAAGAGCAAGGCCTGTTTCCTCCTTGTCTTATATCGTCCCAGAATCCCAGCTGCTGGTGGTGAGGAGTCTTGTGCCGCGCATGTTTTTTTCCATCCATCGCTCACTGCCTCTCACTCCATTTTTGCCTGTTTGTTTTCCATGTTGATGTCACTCGAGCCATTACTCAGTTGATTCTTATTCCTGCTATGGGTGGAAGTGCCTGGGAAAGCCCCCATCCCCCTGATCACTCCCACACTGAATTGTAGGGCAGTCCTGGGGCTTGGTACCACTTCTGCTCCCCCTGGTCCTCTGGTCATTGTACTCAGCCATTAAGGTCATGTGCTGAATTGGACCATTTGAATATGGAGGATCTGTGTCCTCAAAGGCCACACCCCTCCCCCCACTGCTAATATAAAAGATCCCTAAGATCATGTAGTGCAGCACACGTTACCTCATAGATTCCAATGCGAGGATGTGTGCGGGTTGAAGGCTTTTTAAGGCATTGTCAGTGTGTGAAACTGGGCTTGTTCATTGAGTCCTGGTCCTCAGCCCGCCAAGGTCAGCTCTGCTTCATAGGCTTTTCCCCCCACCTGCTAAGTGTGCTGCAGTGATGCTGTGTTCCCTCACCTGTTTGTACAGTTTAATTCTCCGCTCTTCCTCTCCTTAGGGTCACTATTGACCCAACCAAACGACAGACCTCCAACAAATCAGGGCCTGCCAACCCCCCTGCCCCCGGAGCAAAGACTCTTAGTAAGTCTTCAGTCCACCAGTCTTTCCTCCTCTCGGCATTCGTTTTTCTGTGATCATGTCTTACATCAAGAATTTTTTATGTTCCTTTTTTTGTTTTATTTTATCAATAAAATCAAACCTTTTTTTCAGAATCCATCTTTTCTTGCAGATTCAGGAGCGGAAGATATAGAAAGTTGTAGAAAATCGGAGATGGAGAACTAGAGTAAGGCGCTAGGGCTTTGTGGTCCCCTACTGTTTTGCAGAGACTGACCCCATGGACAAACAGACAGACACACAGACAGGCACACAACATGAACTCCTAGGGGCAGCTACCACTACACCTGCACCAGTTCTGCATGGGCAGCCACAGCCAGAGGCCATGCCCTACCCCCCACCCATGGAATGATGGGGTGTCCCACTGTATCCCTATATCCCATTACAGCTCTTCTGTCCAATAGAATACCTTAAGATGTAGTGTGACTCATGGGCCAGTTCAGGGGCCCTTTGAATATTCATTGCAGCCACTGAACCTTGGGCAAATCAAGAGTGGACTGCAGTCCCGCTTTTCAAACCCAGAGGCAAGTGCTCTCTTCAGGGCTCTGCTGCTGATGGCAACAGTGGATGTGCAGTCAGTCCAGATTCAGAGGTCCGAGGCAGCAGGGGGAATGCCAGTGCTTCTAACTCTAGAGTGGTGGCTGAAGAACACTCTTTCTTACCTCTCACTGCAGCCCATGTGAGGAAGCTGTATGCTGATGGGCTTGTCCAGGCTGCATGCTTTGTTAAGGGCCTCAGAAAGAGAGATTTCTTCCATTCCTGTAGAAATCAGATTGAGTGGATCTAGTGCACTGTTGCCTCTTCTTTCCCAAATCACTCCAGCCTCCGTTTCCCTTTCCCTCCAGGACCCGAGGGGACAAACTCAAGGCCCTGCTTAAGTCAGGCACCTCTGAACAAATCCTTTTGCTTCTCTCCTTCACTGCTTCTTTGAAGCTTATGGTTCTGCCCTGCATCGTAATGCCGCTGGTTATAATGATGCTCATCAGTGTGGTTTGGTTGGGAAATTAAAGGACATCACCCAGCCTCTTGCCCCACGATAAAGTAACTTCCAGAGGCCACAGTCTGCCAGACATCTGTCTGCAGTGCGGCTTTGCTTTGTACCACGTCTGGTCTTCAGCCATCCTGGCTGATGCTGACAGGCTCTCTCACGTACCTCTCACACCTCACCCGCCCCCTTTTCTCAGCACCTTACTCAATCAGATTAGACTGCATGCGCCCTCGAGCCCGGTGTCGACGTGCTGTATCTGCATGCAAGTGACTGTAAGTGTGTTTGACTTCTTTCCGTGCGTGAGCGTAAGTGTGTTTGTAAGCCCGATGTATCTCCACACGCACACACACGTGTCAGCACACCGCACGCAGACACACCCAGCCCTCACGGAGCGCGTGCTCTTTATGTGGTCTTCACACGTACACACACACACACACGCTCTTTTGTTTTCTGTGCTGTTTTTTTGGTTAAAGAAGCAAGAAAGTGTGACCGCCAGCAAGACTGAGAAGCGCTGCCGTTTTGGGTATGCAGTCTGCATGTGAAAATTAAGGCCAGGAAGTTCAAGCAAGACACCGCCTCTGTAACGGCATAATTCAGGAAATTACTTTTATCCCACCACTCATCAGCATTTTTGTTTCTTCTGTTTTAATTTTAAGTGCATGCTCAATTTTAGACTTAAACCAAACCCTCCACCATATCACAGCCCATGTGGGCCATAGGGGGCAATGGTGAGCTCATAAAAACTGGCTGATGGCTTTCTTGGTTTTATAACTGTGTACTGTATATGCTGTCTTATATATCTCTTCTCTTCTCTCCTTGTTATCTCTTTGCTGACAGATGTTAGTATGAAGTGTTTTATTTTTCCTGCTTTTACTTGAATAAAAGCTCTGTGTTTCTTTTTTTTGCCTCCTCTGCTGGCCCTCTCCTTATCCATTCTGTCTATAATAAAGAGTCCCACCAGAGTTTGAGAGAAACGGGAGATTTGAGGGCTCAAGGTGAGAAAGGTTCAGCTGCCTTTGATGTTTCAATCTTCATCTGTGACATACCACCTCCCATTCCACCCACCATGTTTTTATGCCTAGCACCTTGGACCGGGATATCTGGGGAGCCATCTGAATTATAGTTGTCCTTAGCATGCTGTCATTTGAATTTGTGTTGATTTTAGTTGGTTGTAATTCTAAGTGTGATTCTTCTTAGGGTTAGAAGGTGCTTCATCAGTGCTGTGAACATCAACACCTATGTTCAATGTTTTAATCTTGTCAAAGAGGGAAAATAAGCTATGTAAAAGACATTGATGATGCATTTTTTGTTGTATAAATGGTCATACTTCCTGTTTTTTGACAATGGACCTTAATAGACATTTGTAAAACTTAAAGAACAGTCCGTAAAGAATTGGGCAGAGCTCCTACACTTCATCCTGTATGTAGGTTGTTGAAGGAAATGGGGGCCATAGCACTTGTTTCTACACTGTACTGGATTATTTACCAAGAAAACTACATTAGTTGTTGGGTAAAATAATTTCCTGCCAGCAGGTGCTCTCATTGGTTCATATGAGATGTCCTCAAGAAATAACCATCCAACAATTCCCTACTGTGAAATGTATTCTTATCTTTGTGCGTCCAAGCACACTGGATTTCAACTAGGCTAAGACATAAACCAACTTATTGTAAAGAGTACAAAGTATCTGCAGTGAGTTAACTGCAAGGGACTGGCAATTATCTACGCTAGTGACAGTGTGGCTAGCTAGATTTGTACAAGAAAAACTTACTCCAGCCTTCCTTGCAGCATGCTAACATTAGATGCTAGATTTTTTTTTTTTACCACAAATTACATCACAATGATCATGAAACTCATAGAAGGACACTCCAAACAGTGTCTGCCTTTGCTGTAATGTAGTGAAAAGTCTTATAGCTACCAAACTGTGAAATAACTCCTGTTGTATCTCTACTTTTGAGGCAGTGCCATGACAGTGGAGGCTTTGTATCCACCAGTCGCACCTGCTGACCAAATATGGTTTCATGCCTACATATACTCTGCCTTAGTTTTACAGTATATTTATTATAACGATTATAGTAAATGCTCAGACATGCATCTGCTGTCTGCCTCAACATAGCTGTTGTCAAACCACGTTGCAATAATTGTTCCAAATTAAAGACCGACCTCAGTGGTGTCAGAAGAGGGCAGTGTTCTGCAGCATGAGGAGAAGGACATCTTGTGATGGAAGATAGGAATAGCAGTATCTATAGCAAATATTTATAGAAATCCCCTTGCCTGGCATCATTAGCCTCCCAGCTCTGTTATGAGGGAGACACATTGTCATTGAGCTGTAAACCTGCCAATTGTGGATGACAAATTAAATAGGTACCATTTGACTCCTAGGTTCAGTTGTTACTATGTTGTCTCTTCCATAATCCTGCACCCATAGGGCCATTGATGTTTTTTTATGTTTTTGTTTTTTGGTGCGTGATGTAATGTAAGCATCTGAGCCGTTTGCCCATTGTTTTGCCTGCCTTCATGTGCTTTTTTTGTGCTTGGGTGTTGCATGTTCACTTGAGTGAGATGCGCGTCTCATCGACTCACAGGAATGTTTTGTCTGTGAACGTTCTGCATGACCTTCTGAAACATTCATGTTTAATAAAGGGGAACAACGGAGGGGTGAACTCACCACAAATGCATTACCACACATTAGGTCATAATCTTACTGTAATGGCAGCTCCAGCATACTGCGCATCCGGTGTTTGTATTCTACACAGACACATGAGGCACGCAGATACATTCAGACAAAGACACAAACAGATGAGTCAAACTTTGATGCAGAGGAATAAAACACACACACGCACAGACCACACATATTGACGCAAAGTCCCTGACGCTCACACAAACACGCAGACACGCCTCAGGCCACACGCACCGCTAACCAAACGCACAGCTAACCGCTAACCTCTCCCGATCTGTTCCGCTCTCGTCCCTTGCAGTCGCAATGTATCTGGGGATCAAAAAGATGAAAACAAAGACGGCAAACCCCGCTCCCTCCGATTTACCTGGAGTATGAAGACCACCAGCTCCATGGAGCCCGGCGACATCATGCGGGAGATCCGCAAGGTCCTGGACGCCAATAACTGTGACTATGAGCAGCGCGAGCGCTTCCTGCTGCTCTGCGTGCACGGCGACGGCCACGCCGAGAGCCTGGTCCAATGGGAGATGGAGGTCTGCAAGCTGCCCCGCCTCTCACTCAATGGCGTGCGCTTCAAGCGGATATCCGGAACATCCATCGCTTTTAAGAACATAGCTTCCAAAATTGCCAATGAATTAAAGTTGTAAAAAAAAAAAAAAAAAAAAAAAAAAAGTTGAATAAAGACAAAAAAACAAAACAAAAAATACATTATTAAACTGTACATTCTTTAAGGTAGCAGTTTCATAAATGTGTGTTTCTCCAAACACTCACAAAGTATGTATTGAAAATAATGTATAGAATAATGCTTTAGGCAATAATTTCGTGCATCTTTGAAGTATTATTATTATTGATATTGCAAGAGTTGTTGAACTGCTGCAGAAGAGATGATGGACATTTTGATTGAAGAATTTACCTTTTTTTTTTTTTTTACTCATAACTGCACTACAGCATTAAGTAGCCTATGGCCTTCCGCAGACCACCCACTCTTGTTGTTTCTCTGTGGTTTAATCCACTTAGGAGAGGGCTGAGAGCCCCTGATGGGTGGAAAGAGGTTCTGTAGCTGCTGATGTAAACCTGGATCAGTGGAGAGGATCACCACAGTCCAGGGCTTAGGAATGGAGAGATGGCCACAGCACAAAGCCTTGGACCTGTGCCTCACCTTAGGGTGCCCGGAATCCTCTTGGTCTGTAACCTGGAGGCATAGAAAATTTGAATGCTTCTGCCTAGAGAACTGTCCTCGGGGTATTTATTGCACAAAAAAAAATCTGGTTAGAATTATTATTGATATTTTTTTGCAAGTAATACCTTTGTAGTTGGAAAAACAGATAATTATGTTGTATTATCTCGTCACCCAGCAGTCAGTTATGGTTTGTATTATTGCTCAAAGAACAGAACATGGATGTGATGCTGCTGCACCACTATCTAGCTGTATTTGATTGGTCTGGGGTTTGGAAGTCCATTGTGGAGCTTTGAATTGTGGTAATTCAGTTTTGTTACACTTCCCGACCTCCAGGAAACAATTTTGGCAGATCTACTTTGACACCTTTTGTTATTCGATCTCCACTAATGCCGTCTATGGTATGATTCAGCCCTATGGTCAGAAGTGTTATGCCATTCTGGGAAAAAGTCCATCTAATTTTTAGGCTTTGATATTATTTATTTGTTTATTTTTATTTTCTGTCACCCCCTTTCCCCAGAAGGTCAGCACTGTTTTTTGAATGTAAATAATGTAACTTAGTTTTGCAACAGCTGCATATTGTTATACTTCCTTTTTTTTCTTTTTTTTAAGTCCTGTTATGAGTCAGGAATTATGGAATTAATGTAACTTGTCACCAGGTAAGGTTCACCAGTGTCTTCATTAAAACATCCTAAAGTCTGTAAGCCTCAGTGTCTGTTTGGGTGGACGCACAGCTTATAGAGGAGCTGTATACTTATTGTACATAGTTGTGTGTATTGTGTCTGATACACATCAAAGTATTTATGCTGTAGCTAATGTTTTATTTAATTTTTGAATAGACATAAACTGCTGGATCACGTAAACTGTTCAGATGAAATCAGTAAAACTGAAAACCCTGTGCCAGTTGCGGACAACCTGCAAAAGGAGTGACAACAGTAGTGGTAAAGAATAATAACTTTGGAAGCTAACTTTGGAATAGAAATGGAGAGACTTGTAAATGGAAGTGCCCAACAGTTCACTACAGAAGTGCAGAGATGGTGAGTTGGCTGGAGAGATGGCCATTTTGGGCTGAGCTGTGCTGTAGGTGGGGACTTCCCAACGCTGGTGGTGGGGGCACGGAGGAGAGGGCTGTCCAATACAGTGACCTGGGATTCTTATCCAAAATTATTTCAAAAAGTCATCAGCCTGTACTGGTGCCCCTAAACCGTCAACAAAAACGGCTTCACTTGATGAAAATTTCTTTTGAATTGATTTTATTTCATTTTTGTGACTTCACAACATATGCTGCCTTGCATTTGCACTTAACGTGACACTTTTGGGATGATACAAAGCATTGAGCGTTTTTCTTAATTTAGCTAGCAACATGCATTGGAAGTGATATAAATAAGTCCGCCTTTGGAAATCAATCCAGTGGCAAAAAATAAGTCAGAACAATGTCTGTGTTGTCTCCTTAATTGGCCCTTCTAAAAGTCAGACTGAGGGTGAAAACTATTGAGCAGAATTACAAAGATGATATAGACTTTTGTGTGAAATGTAATGTAGATACTAAAACACAGGGCATAAATGCTGCCATCAGATATTGAGAGGGCCTGGACATCTTCCTTGTGTTTCCCTGATTACCATCTACTCCTATTGATCACTTGACTGATCTTGGTGTTATAAACAATTCAGGACAAGTTATGCACAATAAAGAGTCGGAATCGGCATGAATCCTCTGCATGCCATCACATTCTGTAGTTATGATTTTCAGACCCCATGGTCCCATCACTGTGACTCATCACTACATTAATGTGATGTGTTTACTATTGCCAGTCACAGTGGATGGAAATCTCCATGTTTCCCTCAGTTTCTACCTTCCCACAAGTCTTTAGGCACGTTAGATTAGGCATTAGATCTAAACCATATCTGTGACCTTTATGATTCTTGGGATAAACAGCAATAAATACTTAAACTGCAAAACTGAAATGATCTGCAGTACAGAAAGAATAATAGGTTTGAGGGTACACAAAGGAAAGGCAAGTGAAATTGTGCTATCAGCAAATTTGTCACGCAAACACCCATGACATGACATGGAACCAAAAGCTCCCTCTTACTATTCAAGTAACTGCAAGTCCAACAAGTTGTCTTGGATAATGCTGTGACGTTTTATTGATGTATTGCCATGTTTGAAACAATTCATTACAGTGTACAATCTAAAGTGCTTCTAGAAATGTAACAGCCCTTCTTTCTAATATTATACCACTGCTCTGGAAATGTATTGACCAGTAATGGCAAGTATATGACTGAGCAGTGCTCAAGAAACAAAAGAAAGATTGTACATCACTTTCAAGGAAGGGTCCTTCATAAGAGTTGCATAAAATCTTTCATAAGCACTACATTTACATACTTAACCACTAATGCCAACTGACATAAGCTTACACAGAGTATGTAGTAAGAACATCCACATCATGAGAAATGTAACATATGATGTTGGATGGTATAAATGTTAAATGTCTATATGGTGTTCATACAAATCTTATGGATGACCATTCATTGAAAGTGTTAAAGAATACTGAATGGTATGATGTTATTTTTCTGCTGTATTTACTTGAGAGCAAGTAAACAACAGCAGTGAACTCCGTGGGTTAAGATTTGTTTTCAAGTGTTAAGAAAGTTAGATAATATTATACTATAATAATAATATTTTTCTGATCAACTGGCACAGCTGAGGGGGTTAGGAGGAGGGATACAAACTGAAGGTTCACTTCTGCGCAGGCATGAGGTCATCGATGGACTGGCCCTGCTCCAGACGCTTCTCCATCTCCACCAGCAGCTTGACCCCATCCACCACCATCTGCACCAGCTCCACCTCAGAGAAGCCCAGGCGGTCAGCGTTGGAGATGTCGAAGACTCCGTCCACGGCCGCGGTGTCCACACCACCTGAGAAGAGGGAACCATGTTACACAGAGAAGAGGAGCAAGGAAATTCCATTCTGCGAGCCTTAACATGTAGCCCCTGGCTTCATATCCACTATTCTGAGATATGCTTCGCATAGCACAGATGGCCTCTGGTACTGTGACAGAGTGCTGTCACTACGGTTGAGTATGCGATCTGACTGCCATACCAACGAGCCTGGCTCTTTGGCGTTGCGGTCAAGTTGCATGTTTGGTACTCCGTAGACCTGGGTTCAAGGCCGGGTGGGGTGACTGCTCTCGCCCTTTGCTACATATGGTGTTAGCAGTGGGATGACTGGCTGCGAGGCCATCGGAGGCGTGCCCGGCGTGTGAGCCGTATGAGGGACCCCCAGGTTAGGTTGACCCCGATGTGAGGGACCCCAGAGATGGGTGAGGCATGAGTGAGTGGGGCACCCTGGGATGGGAGAAGTACGGTGGGGGAATGTGTGAGGGACGCCTCTGTGCGTGAAGCACGTGAGCGCGCTTCCCGAAGGGGAGGGCAGTGTGATGGGGTGCCGTCACTACAGTTGAGTATGTGCTCTGTCTGCCATACCAACGAGCCTGGCTCTTTGGCGTTGCGGTCAAGTTGCATGTTTGGTACCCCGTAGACCTGGGTTCAAGGCCGGATGGGGTGACTACTCTCGCCCTTCGTTACAGGTACATTACAACTAAAATATCAAAATGGAGTGCACACTGTACCTGTTCCACGCTTCTGGAGTCTCAGCCTCTCCAGAGCCTCATCAAATTTGTCGTGTTTGCTGAGGTTGGGCAGCTTGACGTGCACTCCGCCACGCAGGCCAGTGCCCAGGTTCGAGGGGCAGGTCAGGACGTAGCCCAAGTGCTCGTTCCACATGAACGCATGGCCCTTCTGCTTGAACAGGGACTCAATCTGAGGAATAATGAAAAAGAAACACAATGATAAAGGTCATTCCGCCAATTCCTCTTGCTCCAGAACAGTCCTACATGAGGTTATATATCTCTGCTTCTGGGTTACCTTGGAGAGGCCAGTGCAGAAGCGGGTGAAGACCTCCCTCATGTTCCCTCCCTTCTGCATGGAAATGACTCGGAGGTGATCCTCCTCATTGATCCACACTAGGAAAGTCTTGTTGTTGTTGTGCCTGGGTGGAGACACAGGACAAATTTTACAAGAAACCCTTTCAAAGCACGTTTTATTCTTGCTCCCATCGACAGACAATATTCAATTATTTAACTGTCTAGGTTTTAATTACATATAACATGGCGTGGTTGCGTTTTGGAAAACTATTATGTATGTCCTGCACTTCCCTACTTGTTATTTGTGTTCTACACTATATTTTCTAATGATCTGTGTATGATGCTGGGCAAGGTTTTCAGCCAAATAAACAACTACATTATAAAATAAAAAATAAAGCTCTGACTGGTACCTTCAAATATATGATGTACAGTTCTACCAGTGATATTGTATTTACTGAACAGATTTTCAGATCTGTGTATATAACAATGAAAACTCTGTTCCTGTTGAAGTTAAGCTAAGGATGATTTGGTCTAATGATTTTTTATAAATATTCACAAAGCGGAGCGGCCAAAGGGAACATCCATTCTAAGCACACTATTGCTGACAGTGTGCAATAGTGTGCTAGATATGGATGTATGGAGGATGGAAGAAATGTAAGGTGCTAACTGTCTCATGTTTAATGGTCTCTGGTTAAACTGAATTTTGACCATGACCCACATTTCAAAGTCTTACACTACCATAACCTTCCCTTTATGGAAAACAAATTTAGAGTTACAGAGTCAAACGCTGACAAAAGAGAAAGTGAGAAGAGGAAACTATATCTACTTTGCTACGCAATCAGATATTCTCACCAAATTCCCCTGCCATCGGGCCAGTCACGAGCCATTCCAGCAGACAGTAACAAGGGAGAAACAGGCTTGTCAAACAGGAAGTGGTCATCAATCAGCTGCTGCTGTTCTTCATCTGTCATGTTCTTCAGAGCATAGTATTTGCCTTCCAGGTCCCCATCCAGGGCACCTAATGCTTAAGAAAGAGAATGTTTATATGACAGAATGTTTAGTCTAGAATTATTAATCTTGACCTATTTGTAGTGTAAATTCAGTTAACAGCTCTTCAGCAGTTAACAGTGACATTGATACGGCGGTTCAGATGGTAAAAGTGCTTGTTTCAAGCACAGGCTGAGTTCTATGGTCTGGCTGTGAAACCGGTCATGTCATTTGCCAACAATGGCCAAGAGCAAAGTTGTCGCCTGGCCTGGGCATTCGGGGCTGTAGCCCCGAAGATTTTTTCTTTAGCCCCGAATAATTCTCCACTTTGAGCGGTTTGTCACTACGTAACTGAACGTCAGTAAAAGAAGACAGCAGTGTTGTAATTTTGTATCTTCAGTGAAGGGAGTGTTGTATTTTATCTTCAATGAACGGAGGCAATCAGAGAGGGTTTACAGGAAAATACGTGGAAATACTCGTGTCTTATTGGCTGGCAGGTCTCTGTCAATTCTTCAATTGATGGGATTACTATGCCAAACGCTAGCTCACACAGTCAGTCAGTGTGAGGAAAAAAATGGGTATACGCAGATTTTTTTACCAGTAAAGGGGTTGAAGCTCAAGCACAAACATTCTCTCATGCTGAGCCAGGAAAACAAGGTGTGTAAATGTCTATATGAGTTCCAAATTATGTGAACATGATATGAGCAGAGCATAAGTTATATGCAGCTAACATACTTTGCATTGCACTGTAGCCAGCTAAACCGTTAGCAATGATAGCTTAGTTGTGCCTCCCCTTGGCTAGTGACACCAAACTAGCCTAGTCTCGTGTTAGATAGCCAAAAAGTTTTATATTTTATCAGTCTGGTAGTCCTACAAACAGTGATAACACCCGAGGCAAGTCTTATGTCCAATCCAACTTTTTTTTCTGATGATGTCATACATTGATAGCTAAGTTGGGCGGCAGTGTAGCATAGTGGTTAAGGAGCAGGACTTGTGACCGAAAGGTTGCTGGTTCAATTCCCCACTGGGGCACTGCTGCTGTACCCTATAACCCACAATTGCCTCAGTAAAATATCCAGCTGTATAAATGGATAACATTGTAAGTTGCTCTGGATAAGAGCATCAACTAAATGCCAATAATGTAATGTAAAGTTACCACAGCTTCCATAAAACAAAACTTTAGGCTGCTAGCTGAGCTGATAACATTAGTCAGTTTAAAAAGTTGGCTCACTCACAAGACATATCAGATTAAACTAGGAAATAAATACTGAATCTAAATGATTTAGATGTGTCACACACATCTCTGTAGGTCAGTGTCAGTGATAGTGGTCATGAAAATCATGAATGTATCGGGAGCTTTCAAACAGTGGATGAACAATCGCCTGTCAGAAATTGCCTCACCAGTTTGCACTTTGTCTACAATAGAAAAAAAAAGTTGTATTATGGGTTTTGAGGATTCTCCATCATGTAGGCCTAGTAATAATGGTGGTAGGTATCTGATATGACACTCACTTTGGTTTGAGACATTCGAGTGGCTGGAATATTCATGTGCAGATTATATGGTAAATCAAATCCAAACCCTTCCTTCCTTCCTTCTCCAATTTTCACATTTTTTAAGCAATGTGTAGCCCTCACATGCAAGAAAAAATTCATGGAAACAGTCTATTTAGAAGTACGTTTTTAAAAGTTTTTTGATGGAGAAGAATCTAGGCTCAGCCCCTGATGGTTAACAGTCCAGCCAATGCCCCTGGCCAAGAGCCCACATCAGTAGAACAGACTGGCGTTTTCTCCTGGGAACAGGGGTGCATAGATTTGCAATGGTCCCTTCGTTGTGCTGCTCTTGACAACCTGGGTGCCTTTAAGTTTCTAGCATAATGGGAGACATCTAAGGTTGGGCAAAAAGGGTGAGGGCCTTGCTTACCTTCAATGGAGAGTTTCTCGATGGCACGCCGCTCTCCACGGCTGCAGTGGGGGGGCAGGCAGAACCCACGGATGCTCCTGCCGGTTCGGACTCTGGAGCTGAGGACATATTTGGGGTCCAGGTCATCCCCACCCTGTGAAAAATAAAATGGGGACCCAGTGAAGACTTTCTTCAAAGGCCAAAGAGGAATACAGCTGGCATTGCCTACAGTACCTTCAGATTTTCAGGGTTCAGGTCAGTCTTGTGTTTGTCTGTGGGCTTGTATCCTCCATGTCGGTCCTCAATGACGGGGTCCAGCAGCTCCTTAAAAACTTCATAGGACTCCTCATCTCCTGCCACGCAGCCCACGGTCATGATAAATGGGTGGCCTGGAAGGGGCAATGAGCCACAGGATCAAAAGGGAGTGGGGGCCATTACATCCAATCTGACCATAAAAACACACAGTTACTCCATTCAGTGCTTAATACAAGAAATAAAGCTATGGCTTTTGTACTAAAGGTGAGCAGTAAGTAGGAATCCAAATAAAGTTTTACCAGGATTATCCACCCCTGTCTGAATGACACCATCTATTGTGAATCCATTGGGCGTTGAGCGCTCTTTCAGTGTCTTGTACATGTCCATGGTTAAGACCTTGGCCATGTGGTTGTTGTGTTGGCTTAGGTCAGGGTATTCCTCTTCAGCAGACAGCTTCTTGATTGTCAGTGTGGCCATTTTTGCAGTACTAAACAATAACAACAAATTCGACATGGTAAAAAATGCTACCTGATTTGCTTTAAAGTGCTTCATAATGCATTTTGAATGGTTGAGAAGGTGTGTATTAAGTTCCAAGAACCACACAGTTAAAACATTTAATGCACAGCTGTAGTTACAGCAGAAATGGATCAACCACAGTTCCAAATCAATACACTCAATTCTAAAATATAAACTAACGGTTAACATTTATTTCAATCATTTTGGGACTAGCTAATCCTGCAAATATACAAAACCATATACATTACTTTCAGAAAAGTATAAAACTGCTTGTTTAATGTGCATATCTTTATTCTGATGACAAGTTATCACGGTATAAGCGGCATAACCCACTCTCAGCTGTGCTGCTGCTCTAACATAGTAGAACAGTACAGGTTGTTGTGGGTCATTCTTTAACGTGATAGTAAGTTTTCCAAGTGTTAAGGCTCATCAAACAGACTCCATAAGTCATAAGTGCAGTAACACAAACTGCATCCCCATGCTTACAATCTACTATTACACCTGACACTCCTGCAACATAGACCACTTTGATCTGCTGCCTCTGTCTGCCTTGTAGTCTCCCTTTGGAAGGGTCACTCATCTTCTTCACATCCCCTTGGTCCCCTTCCCTCCATGTTAAGGAACGGGTTCCCCACAAATGTCAGATTCAGGCTACACCAGGGCTCACTGAACTTTGACCCATCCCCCTCTTAACACTAGTGAAAGCTAGTAGCTAGCAGGATTGCAATTTCAGCATGGTGGCAGTTCAAGCTTTTTCAGTGGCATGAGCTCAATGGTAAACACATTGTGATGATACAAACTTTTGGCTGGACACTGGCTACAATGGTTTAAAGTTATGCTATGACAATACTTATGGCCACTGTGACAATGGCTACCACAATGACACTACACTTCAAGGATGGTACTAATGATTTCTGATGATATCTGTGCAACCCTGTTGAATGCACTTCTGTAAGTGAAGTGTCACAGTTTTTGGGTAACGACATCCTTAGTGAATTCACTCCAGATATACCAAATTCCCTACTAAGATGTTCAGGTGAAGCACTGCTGAGTGCAAGATGCCAACAGGGGTTTCACAATGTTTTTTTTTTTTCTTCATAGCGCATCCTCCACCTTGTGACAATAGTCAAGAACGTTTACATCAGTGATGCGCTTCGTCGGTTATTTTGACCTTCAGTCATACCATTGGCACTCGATAGCTAAGACAGTTCGCGGAAACAAATATGCTTTTCTTTTAATCACAACAATCTCACTTTTACTCTTAAAATAAAAGCAACCATTCATAAATAGCGGTGGTTTATGATCACTTACGTACGTTAATGAAATGGACGACATGCTTCAATTTAGCTCATTTAAATTTACTTCATAAAGTATAGTCTCGTTAGCTCAACGACAAAATCCGTATTCCGGTCAGAACGTTCATGTTGCGAGCGAACGTTAAATTTATTTGAATTGACAGTGGCCACTCATGTCAATAGTTAACGTTAAATAAGCCTGTTAACTAGCTAACTAATTGTCATCTTATGATTTAAATTACCCAGCTAAGATCTGTTAACTTTGGATAACTATCTATGGCTGTTACCCTTTACTATTCGCTTGCTAGCTTGCCTCCACGTAACAATGTCCATCATCCAAATATCATCCTTAAATTGCTGAATGAGCTATCTAAAACAACGTGAGGACCTGGGAAGGTGGAAAAATAGATGGACGGTGCATACATTGGTATTCTCAAAAAAAAAACAACTCCAATTTTAACTAAGGCGAGCTCATGTTAGCTAACGCGCTCATTTCAATTGAAATGCGATCCTGTTGCAGGTAAAAAAAAAAAAAAAAAAAAAACCTAGTCTAACTTAAGTCAGCTGCCTCTAGCTAACCTACCTAGCTAAAAAAAATTTGCACTGACGAGTTAGCTTGCTAGGAAAACAAAACATTTAAAAACATCCGACTTACACTGCATCCATGTTGATGTTGAGTTAGCTGATTAATTTTCTTAAATTGACTAGGAGCAGTATGAAAAATGCGTTTGTCGTCTGGACCGCCGTTAGCTGACTTCAGAAATTTAACAGATACCGTTAGGAAGGCGTTCAAAAACAAATAGAATAATACAGGTGTTGCGAATTTTGTGCATTTTATGAATGACAGAAATTCAAAGACTTTGTAAACAACAACTGTTTGTTTTTCGAAAATTGTTGCAGTTTATGCTAATGTGGCCACTGTGGGCGGGATGTAGGTCGGTTCAATTAAAGGAGTTTTAATTGTTGGCAGGATAGGGCAGATGTTATGCTAGAGCAATATGGTCATAACTATAACGAAGTTAAAACGGAACACAGTAAAACAGCAAAACAAAATAATATAATTAAAATATATATTAAATAAAAGATGGTAAATTTAAATATTTCACGCATAATAATGCATTTAACTAAATATTATGCCGTATCATGTTTTACCAGGGGAGTAAGACATTTCTGAAAATAACCGTTGTAGATTCAGTTGTCCTATTATTTAAAGCATTGACTTACATATTTTCCATGTTGTAAGTCTGTGTTTCTGAATGTGGTTTGTGAAGTAACGTAATGAAAAAGTGCAATAAGACATTGAACAAAGACCGTTGAGAAGCAAACCGCCTTGGGTTGAAAACAAACAGGCCAACAGAAAATGATAGCCTACTCTTTTTGTGCATTTTATGAACGTAATTTTGAAACCGTTCTTGACCTTACAGTTCGTTGTACCTTGGAGCTTTCCAGACTAGTTTTACGGATAAACTATTTACCGGTTTGAAAAAAGAATGCAACGCATTGCAAGCTGATGTCAAAGCCCCCGGTGTAAAATCCCCATACAAACGATCATTTCTCTTGGGTTATTTCAAATATTGCTTCAAGTGCTCCATTTTAATGACGTATCTCTAATTTTTACATGAACTCAAACGTTAATATCTAGCAAAATGTTTAAAATTTTGTAAATCTGGTATATTCATATACAGTGAAATCCACAAAATACTTCTATTCGCTGGTTAGTTGTTACACAATATGTTCAGGCCCTATCTGTGATTGATCGTCTGAACTGTGTGAGGGCGAAGTGCACGTTGTCGATTATGCCACAAGATGTCACTGTTAACGTTCATCGTAATCAGTGTAGCAAGCTTGCTTCGATTTCATTCCTTGTAATGGGAAATGAAATTGATTTCACTATATAGTTAGCTAACAAATATATACATTACTTAAGTTTATATATATATATATTGGGATGCCACGGCTATATGTATGGTTATGGCTATATGGACGGGTGTGATTTGCCGTTTAGCGCGTATGATAAAACCGGTGCGATTAGAACACTAGATTGGAAAAATTCTAGCCAATTTTAGCTTTGAAGAAACAGCGATTTAACTTTTAAAAATATAGCAAATGCTAACTGAAAACTATGAGAAGCTTAATAACGCTGATGAAAACACAACGAACCATGTAACGTAAGCGCGAAAGGGTTCCAACATAGAATTCGCCATTTACGCATTACAGCAGCCATGAAACATATTTACAAGTATTTCGACCATTTACATCTGACAAACAACCCAAACATGTGCTCTTGTTTATAGGAGTCAAATTGGACGTTTTCACACGTTTTCCTGCCTCACAATAACCCAATAACGACTGCCGGATAACATTCCCTTATCATATGAATAGTAGACCGAAGCGGTTTGACGAAAGTTCTGTTTCAAGTCGCCAGTGGGACTGCCAACTCCAGAGGGTGAATTATTATTATTATTATTATCAATGACTACGAGGGCTTCTTAAACAGAATTTTTTATGTTTTCTTTGTTAAAATGTAATTTTACAGGATATATGTATGCATGCACACCAGATTTTCCAGTTTTGCAGATTTGCATCTCTTTTCTTAATTTAAATGTAAAATATGTACTGTTCAATACGCACATTTGGTTTTTCCCTGCTTTTTCAGAATGTTCCTCACTCTATCAAACCTTATGTATTACACTACTTGCACTAAAATGGTTGAATAAATGATAATGGTTGGAATGCTTAAGAATGTTTGATTTTTTAAATTCTAGTTACCTCCCTATTATGTTTTATATACAACTTTGACAATGTGCCATGGCAATGTAAAATAAACCCAGCTAACAATGGTATATAAACAGACTGAAATATATCATTAGATGTAATGGGTTAATATTCAACTAAGGTAGACCTGTTGTTGTCCATAGTACTATTTACTGTTACTGACATACTCCAGCCCTCCCAAAGAGCCAGACAAAGTGATCTGGCCCTCCTAAGAAAAAGTTCGGGGAACCCTGACCTAGATGGTAGGGGGTTTTGGCCCCTCACCTCATTATTCCCTCTCTTAAGACACAATCAAACGTTCTGGAAAGGAACAATGATCATGAATATCAAACATTTTCCAACAGATGTGGCCCATAAGGACATACATTATCTGGTCTTGCATAAATGCATGCATATTACATTTCTTTGTGATGATTGACTTTTAGCTGTCATATAGTAGAAAATCACATTTGTACATGGTGGCTGCATCATTGGCTGGAAGATGACAGGTACCAGTTGCCTTTCCTGTAAGATACTATAGCTGTCCCTCAACCACCTGTTTTTACTGTGTCCAGTTGGCCCAGATAGAGTTGGCTTTTGGACACTTCACTAATGCACATTAAATCTGCACTCATATCTGTGCCTGCCAGGGAAAAGATAGGGAACAGCAAAGACACATGGTGTGAAGAAGCAAAAATGAAACACAGGAGGTAAAAAGAATAGGCTTGAGCAATAAATAATGTTTGTCTGTCATATAACATATTACATATTATAAATTACATATTATGCAATGCTTATAACCACGTTTTATGTATCAATCAACATTAAATCAGTATCCCTTATGAACACAGTGGAATTTGAATTTGTATTAGTTTATCCTCAGGGTAGATGGTGAGAAGTTTCCCCAGCAAAGTGGAAAACCAAGCAGCCGGTATTCTGACCTTTAAAGAAAATACTGATTCTTTCTGTAGGAGCTCCCAATGAATCAAACATAAGTAAAACTTCAGAGGGAGGCCAGGCTGACTTTTTTTATTTCATTTAAATTATGCTGAAGATAAAACTGACCCCAACTGCCTCATTGTCTCATTCCCTTTAATTCACATGCAGAAATTAGTTTCTGAGTTTCATGGTGTTTTGGGGGGACTGACCAGGGGTTGAAGAAGTGTCGGTAATTAGGAGTCAGGTCAAGTAAAAAGAAAATGCCTCTTTACAGGGTGCACTCAGACACAGCAGAAGAACAGAGCTCTTAGCTCAAGTTATGCTGACAATAAGGATTTCAGTTAGAAACATGTAGTTCAAAAAATACCACATTTAAGTATGAAAATTTATTTGTGTCGGTACTTCAGCCCCCTAGCTGTTGTTTTTGTGTTCCCTCTGTCTGTCATGTGGTCCATGTACTTTTGTTTTCCCATGTGTTCCAGCCCTGCCCCGCTCTCCGCCCTGTCCCCGCCCACCTGATTTCCAGATTGCCTCCACCTGCCTGCCTGCTCACCTGCATCCCACCGCCTCATCAGCCCAGCCCTATTTAAACCCTGCTTGTCCCTGTCTTGTTGCTAGTTTGTTCCAGCTTTTTTCCTCTGTTGTGTACCTGCTTGTTTTTCGTGCTGCTTAATCTGTTTTGACTTCTGCCCACCTTCGTACCCTGTCTCTGCCTGCCGCTCCTGCCTTGGATACCTGATCTGATCGACCACCCGGTTCTGACCCAGCCTGTTCCTGTTCCTGATCCCCGCTCCCAGTTTGTGCTTACTTTGGACTGTCTTTCCGGTTTTGACCCTGCCTGTACTGCTACCTTGAGCCTGCCCAGCGATTTCATTAAAGCCTGTGAACCCGTACCCGCCTGGTCTGCGTCTGAGTCCATGCCTGCACCCTGACAAACCAAAGCAGTCTTAAATGGTAATCTTACCACTCTGGATCTCATAACATGGCAGATGGCATACCTTCCATCTAAATAACAAAGGCATATAAACTACAAATAAAGGAATATAGGTAAATATAAGGAATATAAATAAAGTTGCTAATCAGACGCATAATGTTATAAGAAAAAAAGAGGATGGAGAAAAAGAATGCATGTTGATATGAAAGTCTTTAGTTCAGTAGAAAACGGTATCGAAGCACGCAAAAAAAAACACAGACTTCAGGTTCAGTGGTGTCGGAGTGAACCCTGATCATTCAGACTAATTCCCATACTGTATATACAGTTTAGGTTGTTCTTAATGTAAATGAACCGGACCTGTCGCCTGTATGATAACAAAATTGGAATGACATGTTTTTTTAGGTTATGCTCTTGATGTGAGTGAACCGGACCTGTTGCCTGTATGATAATGAAATCAGAGTGCCGGTTTTGAGTAAGCCAGGATACCCCTTTGACTGAGACGGTTCTCAACTGCCCACTCCTGGTCCCATTCTATAACTCTTTGCCATCTCGCTTGACCCAGTTGTTAAGGTGTTGGCAGCGGTGTGGACCATCCTGTCGGGGTCTCTGCAATCTCAAGCCCTTTGGGATGCCGCGGCTATTCACATTAGATTATGCCTGGTGGAATATACATTCTGGGGCAGAATGTTGTAATTTCTTACTATGTTCTCACAATGTTACAGAAACACTGAAAGTAGTGTAGGTCATCTTATTATTCCAGGGAGGTGGCCATGGAACACAGTGAAGGTTCACTTCTGTGCAGGCATGAGGTCATCGATGGACTGGCCCTTCTCCAGACGCTTCTCCATCTCCACCAGCAGCTTGGTTCCATCCACCACCATCTGCACCAGCTCCACCTCAGAGAAGCCCAGGCGGTGAGCGTTGGAAATATCGAAGACATTGTCTACAACTGCAGTGTCTTCACCGTCTGAGAGAAGATGACTTCATTAGGTAGAGAAGAAGACACAGAGAAACATCCATATTGCTGTGCAGAAAGGCTAATTCCAAGTAAGGACTTCCTGTGAATTTTGATATTTATATATGTCAGTAAGGTAAATGTAATGTTACATGTGTTCATCTTGTACATTTCTCTGGATAACAGTGTCTACTTGATGTCATTGATGTAAATGTGTTGTTAATTGTACTCATCTTGTATGTCTCTATCAATAAGAGTTTCTGCTGAGCAACAAAATGCAATTTTTAAACCAAATGTATTTAAGATCTACTATATTTGTGGAACATTGCAGCATCCCATGCCAAGGAAATAAAGGAGTGGTGTGCATGGAATACCTGTTCCACGCTTCTGGAGTCTCAGTCTTTTCAGAATCTCGCCAAATTTGTCGTGTTTGCTGAGGTTGGGCAGCTTGACGTGCACTCCGCCACGCAGGCCAGTGCCCAGGTTCGAGGGGCAGGTCAGGACGTAGCCCAAGTGCTCGTTCCACATGAACGCATGGCCCTTCTGCTTGAACAGGGACTCAATCTGAGGAATAATGAAAAAGAAACACAATGTTAAAGGTCATGCCACCGATTCCTCTTGCTCCAGAATAGTCCTACATGAGGTTATATATCTCTGCTTCTGGGTTACCTTGGAGAGGCCAGTGCAGAAGCGGGTGAAGACCTCCCTCATGTTCCCTCCCTTCTGCATGGAAATGACTCGGAGGTGATCCTCTTCATTGATCCAGACTAGGAACGTCTTGTTGCTGCTGTGCCTATTTGTGCCAAATATATTTACAACCCATTTCAGTGCACATCCGAATATTCCCTTAATTACAGTCAACATATAATTCCTCTACTGTTTGAGTTTGAGCTCTGTTGCCGTTTAACTAATTGCATCCTGCAAGTTGTACTGCACTTCCCAATTTGCCATTTGTATTCTGCACTGTACTTTCTCATGTTGCACAAGACACACTTGACAAGCATGTCTGCTGAATAAATAAATAAAAATAATTAAATAAGCCTAGCTGCTGACATACAGTCTGACCCTTATCCTCTGTTACAGGATTCAGAGGGGTTCTACTTTGGAATTCATTTTGCCTGTTACCCACATTTCAGAGTCTCGAATGAACTTTCCTCTTGAAATATACATTTTGATTGTCCAGGAGTCACTGAGACAATAGCGGTTGTAAAAAGCTGCATAAATGCAGTCTGCCACATTGTGTCATAGAATAAACAAATATTCTCACCAGATTCCCCTGGCATCGGGCCAGTCACGCGCCATTCCAGTGGCCAGCATGAAGGGAGAGACAGGCTTGTTAAACAGGAAGTGGTCATCAATCAACTGCTGCTGGTCCTCTGCTGTCATGTTCTTCAGGGCATAGTATTTGCCTTTGAGATCCCCGTCCAAGGTACTTAATACTTAAAAAAAAGAATGTTTATGAGAATCTATAAAAAGAATAAAGATCCCTTTTAGAAATAATCATCTACCAACTCAAAGTTTATACTGAGTCTTGACAAATATTCTGCCTAACTTAATGACAATGAAGCAGATGAAAAAACAGTTTAATATTACCTGCGGGAGCTACCTGCAAATAACTCCTCAAACAAGCTTCCCACAGATGATACAGAGGGGCTTGCTCACCTTCAATGGAGAGTTTCTCGATGGCACGCCGCTCTCCACGGCTGCAGTGGGGGGGCAGGCAGAACCCACGGATGCTCCTGCCGGTTCGGACTCGGGAGCTGAGGACATAGTTGGGGTCCAGGTCATCCCCACCCTGTGAAATATAAAATGGAGGGTCAGTGGGGGCCATCCATAAAGGCTTAACTGGAGGAATACAGCTGGCATTGCCTCAGCTGAACTATAAAAGTACCTTCAGATGTTCAGGGTTCAGGTCAGTCTTGTGTTTGTCTGTGGGCTTGTATCCTCCATGTTGGTGCTCAATGACGGGGTCCAGCAGCTCCTTAAAAACTTCGTAGGTCTCCTCATCACCTGCCACACAGCCCACTGATGGGACGAATCGGCGGCCTGGAAGGGGCGAAGAGCCATAGAAGCAAAAGGGTCAAACTATGGGTTAAGACCCAGGCCATTTGGGTGCCGTGTTGACTTAGGTTGGGACACTCCTCAGCAACTTCTTAACTGTCCGTGTGCCCAGTTTAGTAATGCTGAACAACAACAACAAATTCTACATAAAGAAAAACACTGTTATGGATTAACATTCCTTAAAGAGTGCCGTGTTTCTGTTGCGTTGGGATGGCTGTTATTCCATATGTGTCAGTTCACTATAAAAACAGTCAGTGTAAGGTTAGTATTTGCAGTTCCTGACTTGATGGGTAATTACTCCACTGTTGACATCACTCCAGACTTGACAAATATTTTTAAAGTTATGTTTTTCAGGTGATGCATCGACCCAAACTAGATACCAGCAGGGATTTCATGTTACATCTGTCGGGGAAGTGAGGATTTAATAAAAATTCAATGGTCTGAACCCAACGGTCTTAGAAATTAACGCCGTTGTTTATCGTCCGGCACTCTGAATACCGAACACAAATGATGCCAATTACTAAAACTCCTAACTTAACCAACATGTAAAATAATAATAAAAATGATTTAATTTAATTATTATTGTCAAAGATATTAATTATCAATTAAATCACCGAATTCATTGATAGGAGATGATGACTGAACGGATGACTGAGCGTCTATCTGAGCTGAGGCAAAAACTGAGCAAAGGCAAAACTGAGCGACGAGGCCTGTTCTAGGCCTGACTTAAGAAGAAGCTCTCTCCACCTCCCTGACCCACGCATGATTAATTTTATGGTTGGGGAGGACCTTGAAGTTTCTTCAGGACTTAATTTTATCCTTTCGATTCCAACATCTGGGAATACCAGATATATTTTCGAGATGATCAATTTTACATTCAGCTCTTCGTGAGCATCGCAATGACACCAAACATTAATAGGCATAGGGTGAGAGGAGAGAGTTGGCTGAGAGGAACTGGTAAAATGGTGGTTTTGCTGCTATATTGAGAAATACATGTGTTAACACACAACATTGGATTTTCCACATTTTTCCATGACATGAGAGTACAATTACTGTGGGGTACAATAGGGTAAGTGATCAGAATGTATAGGTACACACAAAGAAACACACACACACACACAATCACACACACACACACAAACACACACACACGCTGATTGTGCTCAGGAAGGGGAGAAGGGGGGAGAGAAGGCAACCCCCTGCAGTTGTGGTCTGTCAGGATGTTACAGTTTAAGTAACTTAGATTGGCTAAAAAGGCAGGGTTCTTTAAAATTATATTAGAAATATTTGGAGCTTAAACCTCTTTCAGATTAAACCAAACATGACTGTAGCCACCGTTTAGCCAAGGATTCTACATCTGAGGGGCAGATTAATGCTTACCAATAAACAAAGCGGACGTACCACGCCCTACTTCCGCTTTTATATGGCAAAATCAAATGTGGATCCAAACAGTCAATCATTAGTTTGAGGTTTTAAGTATCTGACTAGGTTTTAGGTGACTTCTTGCAATCTTAAAGTGATGGCTGCTTATTTTAGGTAGGTATGTGACCTGTGTTCATTGATTTTGGGGTATTTATGGTGATAGACCATTTCCCCTCTTGCCTGCTATGTGTGTGTATTTGTTGACCTATCTTATCTGCTCTTGTTCTGGTCCTGAGTAGTGAAAGCAATCCTAAAAACCCAGACCAGGGCAAATAACCATAAAATGCATGGTACTCTCCCGACACATCAAAAAGTTAATCTGAATTTATACCTTTTTATCTGCAGTCAACAGTAGTTGGATCTACCCATTGTCCTTTTATTTGTAAGTGCCATTTGAAATATAGCTGCTGTGTGACCAGAAAATATCCCATGGTGAGTGTATGATGAGGGTAAAGCTCAAAACATGATTGACTTTCCAAATCTGTTTTGCCTGAGACTTGAGCTTCCCTTTGTAAATGCACTTTAACAGACAGAACAGATGACCTAGTAGATAAAACCAGCTTGAGTCTTTACCTGGGTTATCAACCCCAGTTTGAATGACATCATCCAGTGTAAATCCATTGGGAGTTTGTTTGCTCCGAAGGCGTTCATACATTGCCGGAGTCAGCACCTTTGCCATGTAATGGTTAGGCCCATGCTTTCTGAGATCGGGGTACTCCTCTTCAGTAGAATAGTTCATCTTCATCTGGTTGTGAGTGTTGCTGAAAGGCATGGTTGATTTTCCCTGGATGCACAATGAAAGTGAGGAAGGAGGTGAGGATTCAATTCAACATGAATGAGTGAAACCAATTTATCTGGTAAATTTCAGTTGGGGTTTCATTCACTCCACAGCACTCAAAGTCGCAAATGTCCTTCTTGTAGCAGCAAATGCTGGCGTGTACTCAATTTAGTTGTCCTCAAACTCACATGCGCATTTCATATGATTGAGCATACCATTGTAATGGATCAAGAGTTCTGAGTTGCCATTGGTAATTTGTGTCTTCCCCAGCACTAATTATATGTGGAGTCCCCCATGGATCAATTATGGGTCCCATTCTTTTTCCATTTATATGCTACTACTTGGTCATATAATTCATAGACACAACATTTCACTTAATTTCCATGTTGATGACACTCAGTTTTACTTCTCAATTAATCCAAGCAATCAGCAGGTTAGCTGCTCTTCAGGACTGTGTTACAGTTTTGGATGTTCCACAATTTCCTTCAGTTCAATGCTGACAAGTCAATGCTGATGTAATTAGTGGTCCCAAGAATGTTACAGTTGCATTCAATATTGCCTCAGTTAACTCACCACTAATTTGAAACCTGGATTGGCTTTAGTTTTGACTTTAATCTAAATTTTACACAACACATACACAAGATAGTGTAATCTAGATGTATTTAATTAATGGCTATTCCAGGAGCAAAATGTTTATATGAGAGAATGATTAGAATGTTAGGGGTATGGACTGGTACAACATTTCATTGTTGATAAATCTAAAAGAAACACTAGCCTTATAAATATATTCTATACAGAGAATATCTTGTAACAATTGACCACTGTTCATAATTATTTACATAGTTATCACTGGATAGATTGAGGCACCGCAAATATCAATCTCCACAGCATGTGAAGAGTTAAAATGACATTTTGCAGTGGGACTAAGACTAGTAGATGTAAAAAAGAAAAGGTGTAATAACACCACTGTCCCAATTGTTGTTGATAACATTTCTTTGCCATAAATAAAATATTGCAAGATCATTCTCACCCTGCTCTCTTTTTGAAACACCATATTACATAACTTTTAGATATGAAAGCAGAAAATCATCCAGCTTACACAGTACCCAATGTACACAGGAACCAGCCAAATGCAAATTAATTTATTCTGCTATAGTCAATATATTGCCTGAGTTTTTACTAAAATGCATGTTAGGTGGTTAACAGGTGCATTTAATGTTTTTCTGTTAATGGATTGATTTGAAATAAGACTTTCACTCAGATTTTAATAGTGTCACCTGTATTGTCTCCAACACTTGTCAATATCCCTTCTGAGACAGTTTTCAAATGTTATGCAAAAAATCAAATGATTCCAAGCCAATGATGAAAAAGGAGAATTCCTACCTGGTGCTGATTGCTGCTGATCGTTGGGGAAAGACACAGAGATCTCCGTTTTTCTGAATGAACACACCAGCGATAGTTCTTAAATCCAGAATGGCACACTTAGATCTTTCATACAGATGAGCTTGCCTTCGATTATAAAGGTGGCTGGGTATCACTGCACCACCAGTGTCAAGCTAGAGTAACCTCTGGGACTGACCCCACCGCTTGGTTGTAGGATGATTTTCTGCCACTACCTGTTCAACAGGTTGAAGCAGGTCTTGGAATTTAGCATATGGGAAGTTGGAACACTCCTTTTGAATGCATTAGGTATTGTATGTGCTTGAGGTATGTAGTTGATTCTTGCTGGCAGTAATGAGAGGAAAATGAAATGAAATGAAATGAATGAAAATTTTGCATCACTGGATCAGCAGGTTTAAACTTCTGGAGAAGTAGTGAAGGTCCCGGGGCTACAGTCTCAAAATGTAATGGAAGTGTTTTCACATGTTCATACATAATCCTCGGGAATGATGGACTGTAACAGACAGTAATGACTTTATGTATTTTGCAGTCTACAAACTGAAGAACCCTACTGCAAAATGTTAAGGCTAAAATTCAGCAGACAGTTTGTGTGCTAAGGCTACCCCTGCCCTGGCCCCTGCTTATGGAAACTTTAACGTGACTATTAGCCCTGAAGCTATAGACCTGGTTCCTTTTCATTCTTCTTTGTTTGCTCACCTTGCCTGACACAGAAGAACCGTTTTGCACCTAAAAGAAGTGCAAATTGTGGCAACTTCTCACTACACACAGTAGGACTGTAGGAATCTTCTACTTTTCATGTAGCTGTTATTGTTATATTTCCCATTGAAATATAAGACAAAATATCTTTCACAATGTACTCAGATTGGCCTTACAGAACAACCTGGCCTTGTGCAATATTCAATATAGTGTAATGAAATGGGTCATGTAGGTCATTCACACTGGTCATCTGCCATTTAATGCCTTCAGATGGGTCACATTGTTGTGGTGAGCACATAATTCATTTAGATTGTTTAGTGCATCTGCATTCATGTTGTCTGTGTTTATATGTTAAATATGGGAAAATCTAGAATAAAAAGAATTCCATAAGAAGAAGAGCTAGATTATTGCAGATTCTCTCCTACTTTGTACCCAAGATACACAGTGAACAGATCATGAAAAGAGGTAATAAACTGTATGGAAAAATAGACCCTTCGATGATTGTTACACTAATGACTGCACCTTTTTACACTAAAGACTGCACTTCCAGGGACCCTGTCATGGGATGACCGAGAGGCGATAATAAAAAAAACTGATGAGGTCGAAAAGGTTTGATGAGGTGATGGTGGTTTATTTCACCCAAGCTGTGACTGGTGAAATTGACAATAAATAATACTAATTTAACAATAACGAAAAAGAAAAAAAAAAAAAAAAACAAAGAATAACACAAACAAACAAAATGCAAACAATAATTGCCTAAGCAGGCCAAAAGAGAACACATCAATTAATCTGTGATTCTCACTCCACTCTTTTTTTCCCTTCTACTGACTGAGAGTTGCTTTTATAAAGGCAATCAGCCATATTGGAGTAAACTAATCAGAACATAAATCAATTAACTCAACAAAAGTCATAATACAATAAATACTTGCATACCAATATTGTTCAATCCCATCTAAAATGTTTCCCGGATATTTTCACCCTTTACCAACCAATACAATTAAATTATAAAAGATTAGCCAGCCATCACTGGAAACTCCCCATTGTCACCTCCCATGTTGGTCAGCCCCATTTGTCTGCTCTCCCCCCAAACCTACAAGTCCCATCAGCCCCCAGCCCTCGGGTCCTCTGGCTGATGGAGTCCGTCCTGCTGGTGCCCGTGGAATCACAGGTAGGCCCTGTTTCCCCCCAAACCACAAACATTACTTCAACTGAAAATATAAGTGCAATTGACAGAAAAAATTGATATTAGAAATGCTTTTAAACATTCAGTTGGCCACACTGCATGTTAAACATTCCAACTGTCCTTCTTGATTTATAGAGTCAGTGGTTTGGATGTCTTTTGGGAGGAGTAAAACCAAAGGAGCTGGTGATATTCAATGGGGATATGTTTGCTTACTCAAACTAAACTCATGTAACGGACATGCACTCCGTTACAGACCCCTCGGTCAAACTCTTGAAGTTCGCGGACGACGCAACAGTCATCGGTTTCATCTGAGAAGGTGATGAGTCTGCATACAGATGGGAGGATGAACAGATGGCCCTCTGGTGCAGCCACAACAATTTAGAGCTGAACACACTCAAGGCAGTGGAGATGATGCTGGACTTCAGGAGGAATTCCACACCCCTGACCCCCCTCACCATACTAGGCAGTGCTGTCTCAACTGTGGAGACCATCAAGTTCTTGGGAACTACAATCTCCAAAGGCCTAAACTGGGAGACCAACACCGTCTCCTTTGCAAAAAAGGCCCAGCAGAGGATATACTTCCTGCGCCACCTGAGCAAGTTCAACCTGCCACAGGAATTGCTGGTGCAGTTCTACAGAAAAAATCATTTTTGACCCCCCACATTCTGATCACCACATATTGAACTCCTTCCCTCTGGCAGGTGCTTCAGATCACTAACAACCAAAACAAGCTGACACCAGAATAGCTTCCTCCCACGCCCATCACACTCATGAACTATTAAACTAGCAATGTTTCAACCATATCTCTGTCACTGCGTGTTCACAGTGCAATAGTTGTACAACTATAGTTGCACATATCCATAGCCTGCATTCAAGTACACTGTAGTGAAGAGAGAGAGCAGTCACCCCACCCGGCCTCGAACCCAGGCCAGGCTCTTTGGCGTTGTGGTCAAAGTTTCAGTTTGGTACCCGGTAGACCCGGGTTCGAGGCTGCGTGGGGTGACTACTCTCTCCCTTTGCTACATATGGTGTCAGAGCGGGATGGCTGGCCATGAGGCCATCGGAAGCGTGCCCAGTGTGTGAGCCGTATGAGGGACCCCCAGGTTAGGTTGACCCCGGTGTAAGGGACCTCAGAGATGGGTGAAGCACGGTGTGAGGGACCCCAGAGATGGGTGAAGCACTAGTGAGTGGGGCACCCTGGGATGGGAGAAGTACGGTGGGGGAATGTGCGAGGGACGCCTCTGTGTGTGAAGGAGACCTGTCACTACAGTTGAGTATGTGCTCTGACTGCCATACCAATGAGCCTGGCTCTTTGGTGTTGCGGTCAAGTTGCATGTTTGGCACCTGGTAGACCCGGGTTTGAGGCCGGGTGGGGTGACTACTCTCTCCCCACACTACATACACTTTATCTCATGCTCCTTGTGCAATAGCTGCTTATAAGAATAGTTGTCTATAATTAATAGTTACTAGTTGTATAGAAACACAGTCTGCACTCATGTACACTTTTGTGTCATATGCACTTATTGTACAGTAGCTGTTCATATTTATTTTTATGTACCTCATTCATTCCATCCTTATTCCATGGAAGTGTCCTGCACTACTGTTGTTGTTTGTTGTATCACTACTGTTGTTTGGTATTTGTTGTTGTGGATACCCCTTTGTTCAGGTGGCATAGGTTTGTTCAACTAGCCATTTAATTTCCAAACCAGAGTGATTTGCTGGAAAGCAATACATCTCTGCCCCAGTGTTGGAGCCTGTCTGTGAAAGGGTTGTTGGTAGTGAGATACACACCCGTCTGCTATGCTTTATTTGTATGCAAAATATGTTTAAGGGACAACATGAAACAAGTGTTATTATGATTTTTAGTGGCCCATTCATCTAATATGTTTTGGTAGTTTCAGCAACAACACATCAAGAACAAAAAATTGCTATACTGTACTTTTTTGTGTGAAATTTGTGTTGCAAATCTGCTATGCAAAAAAAGTTATTTAAACCCCTGTAAAGGCAATATCAGTGAGCATAACTCACCACAGAGTGGTGTGCAGATGAGACCTGGAGCAAAAAAGACTACTCTGAGAGTCCTTTTTCTGTCCTGTTATTTGCATGTGAAATAATGTTTAAGGTGAGGAACAACATGAAAAAAGTGTCATTTTCAGACTTGGACCCACTTCATTTGAAATATATTTTCAACATATTTTAATAAATAAATTATTTTTAAAAGCTTATGTAGCCAGATGGAGTTGGGTGATCTGGCTACGTGTGTAGTGTTACCCCTTTAAGACTGCCATGTATTAGGTGAGATCATAGCCTCGCGGGAAATGCGACAGTCTGGTGCACTCTGGGGTAGGCGACCGTGAGTGTTGCATGAGCGGAAGGTGAGCTGAGTACGCTCCCCAAATATATGCTGTAAGTTGCCCAGAATAGTAAAACTTTCTAACGTACATGCATATAAAAGCTGGTAAACAGAAACCTTACATCTATTATGTTACAGTTTGGTAGAACGGGACTGGGAGGGAAACCGGTGTTCATGCACGTGGGCTTGTCTAGCTACGGCGGTTAGCAGTTCAGTTCAACTATAACGCCACCCAGCAATCTTTGAACTTTAAAACGTGCAAAATGTAATTAAAATTGTCAGCTGTACGGTTTTGTGTGTTCATTCTGCAGAGTTTATACTCCCAGTTCTTTTGTTACAGAAAACGACCAGTTTACTATTTTATATGGTAAGGCAACCGTGTTTTCTGTGTAGTTGGAAACGCTCGCGGAAGGCACACCGAGTGGCACTGCAGCGTGTGCGTTGAGTAAGTAGAGCATAATACAGAATTATCAAGCATGTTAAGAAATGGTTTTGCTGTTAGGACAAGACAAAGAGGGGTGGTATGTTAATTTTCCTATGTATTCTGTCTTAGTATCGCCACTACCGTATTTGTACAAAGATAATTGCCACATGCAAATTTCTTTGGTGTTTTTTTTTATTTGTTTTGCCTACTGTGCTGTATCCATTTTGATATTATACAAAGAGAAAGTGTATTACCCCTGCATTAACCCCCAAACAGGGTAGTTAACCAGCTACATTGGTGATTATAGTATATTTGGCCATCTAGTGTCCTTTCATTTCATTATTTTTATTTTGGTACAATTACTCAAAATTGCTCTATCAAAATAAAACCCGAATAGTTTCTTTGTTGTCCTGTGTGTACCTTTCCCGGCAACACTTAAATAGACAAATGGAAGCTGGATACACATTAGTGAGGCTGCACATTTTTAAAATGTGTGTGTTCCTCCATAGTAAAACTAGCCAAACCAATACTGACCAATTCATCAAACAAAATACTGTGAGGAAGACTTATCATATGTAACCTGCAAGCCTTTTGATGTCCGTTGACAACATAAAATCCAGAGGAATTATCTAGTGAGAAAGTACCGTCAGGACTTTTTCCTGACAGCGGTGATCGGTTACGCTGCACTCCCTGGGAGAGCGAGGGGGCTCGGGCGTGCGGCAGGGTTAATTCAATCATTGAATTATCAGGTTTTTGATGGGATTCGATGCCTGGTGTGTGCTCCGCACATGCTGCCTATCTGGTTAAGGAGACGCCAGGGCTATTTAGGCAGGTGAGTGGGAACAGGACTGGAGAGACGCTGACAGAGTCGTTTATTTTCGGTTTGTTTTGTTCTTTTGCTTTTGTTAGAGCTCTTGGAGTTGCGCCCCGAGACGGATTTTTTTTTCTTTTGGCGTGCATGGGTGAGTTTGTCTTCGTGTGTGTTTTGTAGGCGGCTCCAGGAAAAGCGGCGACCAGAAAAGTGTACGCGGCGAGTCCCTGAGGGAAAAGGGTAACAGCGACCAGTTCCAGGATGCAGCCGGGACTGAGAAGAGCCCCCACCCCGCTGAGATACGTGCTTGGGGGGTGGATCCCCCAGTTGGGAGGGAGGTGACACCGCGAACCGGTAACTGTGTGCGTGAGTCCCCGGCATGAGGCGGAGAGAGAAGAGGGTGGACCGGCTGCCGAACTGTTTCCCTCAGAGGTCCCGCACAGCCGGCACAAGCTGCGAGAAGACGACGTGGGTCACTGCCGGAGCCGCCAGCCCGTCCACAGGAGTGACGCAGAGGGCTTGTCTTTTTGCGGTTCTTATTTTGGGACGTAGGCGAGGCCCGGCACGGTGGCGCAGACCGAGCTACATCCCCCCCTTATTTTTTCCTTTTGTGTCCTGTGTCTTGTGTGGTGTGCGTGTGTGGAGCCTCCCCCTGCAGCAGTAGGACTTCCCCCTGGTGTGAAAGAGCGGTTCTCTCTCTCCCCGTGCCCGGGTGGCGGGGGGCGCCAGATCACGGAGTGTACTGCAGTGGGGCACATGTGCAGAAGGAAACTGTGGTGTTTGGGTTTTGAAGTGTGTGGGGTTGTGCACCTGCTGTCTGGGTAGAGGAAGGGGAGAACGGGAGTGGATAGCAGGGCAGGGGAAGGAGAACAGCTGCGGGTGGGAACAGAGTGGTGTCTCTGATCTTATGAATTTTGTGTGTAATTAAAAAAAAAAAAAAGCGTGTTATCCTACTCACCTTGTCCTGGTGTCCTTGGGGCAGGCAGATCCTTTGGAGGGAATGAACCGGTTGGGGTGGGGCTGGGCATACTGTCCACTCCTGACATGTGGGGTTTGCGTACCTGTTTATCTGGGTCCAGGAAGGGGAGGACGGGAGTGGGTAGCGGGGCGGGGGAAGGAGAATGGCTGCAGGTGGGAAAACATGATGGTGTCTGTTTTCATGAATTTGTACCTTTTTTCTTTAATTTGTAAAAATGGAGTGTGTCTTCCTACTCGCCTTGTCCTGGTGTCCTTGTGGTGCGCGGTTCCCTAGGAGGGAACGAACTGGTTGGGGCAGGGCTGGGCATTTTGTCCACTCCTGACACAAGTCTGGATGGACAGGGGGGAGCAGGTGCGGGGTTCCTGCCAGGTGGCATCACCGTCCCCTGGTCCATGTGTGTGCCCTGGGTCCCTAAGTTCTCCGGGGAGGAAGGCACGGCCAGGTATGGGGAAGGGTGGGCCCAGGTTCAGGCTATGCTCCAGGCACAAGGGCTCAGAGGAACAAAGGGTCGACTTCCTGATGGGGGCCCTAAAGGGACATGCCTGCCGGGAGGTGCTGCTGACTGGGGTGGGGCTGGGCATTTTGTCCACTTCCGACAGTGCCAAGTGCTGCTCTAGAGAGGCAACAGCTATTTAGTTAGCTAGAAACAATGGAAAAATAGCCCACAGAGTGCTGCCCTGACAAGTCAATGTTTTCAGCGTGGGCTCATTTCTGGGAAAAGTATTTCTAGCTTGAAAAATGACTACCGGATGAACAAATCACATTACTGGATTACAAAACCCAAATGGATGAACCTATGGCAGGAACAGAGATTAAGCACAAGTGTATCAACCTTCTGTGGTCCTTACCTGTGTTTGCTTAAGTCAAAGAGACGTCATAGAAAATGACAGGTCTATCATGGGGGGGACAGGAGACTAGGAAGTGATCTGAATATTTTGAAAATACAAATGTAGAGAGAGTGAATGTATGAAATGGCCATCATTAACAAATTGGAGGGATGTGAGCACATTATTCTGAATGCAATGCAGTGATTGTAATATCTGATTTTATTCCTGTTCAGGCAAAAACTACATCTCTCAGAACCCCAGAAGCTCCAAGAAGAGAGTGCTTGTTTGGTTCAGGAGCAGTCTCTTCAAAGCAGTCACAAAGTGCCTTATAATTCCTAAATGTTTTAAATAATGTGCCAAATGCCTCTTTGCATAATTAATCTGATGGAGGAAAAATAAAATGAATAATCCTACCCACAATGTTTTTTTCATTATTTCAACAAAAGCTTTCACAAGTCCCCATTTAATTCACTTAAGTCTGCTTCCACTGTCGCAGTCAGCTAGTTATTGGTCAACAGGTAAAGTATGAGAGTCATGTGCCCGTCTCATTCCTTTTTCGCACAAATGCACACAAAATCCAGGTGTGCTTGCCTGATGGCTGGCACATAGAAACTGTCTGAATTATCACCTGCCTGACTGGGCAAGGAACTAACCAGTTTTACTTGCACGACGCATTTTCCCATTGCCCTGGGCAATGGGGAACCTGTTTATTAATTGCAAAGTTTAACCATTATAGTGTGAAATAGTAGAAATACTTACTGCTTAATTACTACTTAATTCCCTAAATCTTGATGCAGAGTTGCCGTGAAAAGATAAAAGCACCATTTTAAAAACCAACAAACTTACTGAGCAGAAGTGTTGCGAAGACGAGGGCTGCGTCTGAAAACACTCACTCTTTCCCATGCACGGCTCCAGTTGCTTCAATGAGCTTGCGTCCTCACTCAGAAATTCACGTCTTCCTTACAAGCTCATTGAAGCGACTGGAGCCGTGCATTGGAATGTTGGACCAGGTAGCTTAAGTTTTGCATTACAGTTTTCTTCAATTGCTTAAGCACAATTTTGAAAACAGGGCCCGGTTTTTCAAAACACTTCACACAATTAGCACAACACTACACCCAAGTAGCACAACACCTCAGATCATTTGCAAAATGGAACACTTTAGTCAAAACTATACAATTTCTTATAAAAACCCTATTTTCTTGTCATAACATAAACACATCCATATGGTCTGATTCTGGTTGAATCAGTTAAACACTCCTGTGCTCAACCTAAAACACTTTTAGCATTTACACAGAGAAAGTGTAAAAATAAATTCACCAACACTACATGACACCAATTGTGCAGACTAATGAAAATATTTATTTCTTTTCATATACTCAAGTCAGTCAATACTGAACATTTCAACGAAACATTTTCCAGTTTTCATACAGTATTACTGAACGTACCATTGTACTGTAAGCTTACAGTAGTACTGTAACATAAATTACGTATCCAGTTCAGTACTGGAAAAAAAGAAAAAACTAAACATCATCTCTGCCTAGCTGGATCTGGCCACAGGGCCTCTTCAACATCACAGGCTATATTTTCATTTGCAAGGCAACGTGGGAAGAATCTTCTGGAGTGACGAATCCACCCTTGTATTGATGCTGCATCAATATGATCACATGCTTCCTCCATAGCTTGAATGAGGGGCGTCTGGACATAGGGCCAGAGATCATAAACCTTCCACCGCCATGCTGAGAAGAACTCCTCGATGGGGTTTAGGAAGGGGGAGTATGGTGGAAGGTATTGAACTGTAAATTGTGGGTGTTGAAACCAGTTTTGGACCAGAGCAGAACAATGGAAAGATACATTGTCCCAGACGACAATGTATTGCATCTGGTCCCTTTGGTTTGCTGCTGTGATAATATTGTGTAATCTGTCTAAAAATATAAGAATGAGGTCAGTGTTGTAAGGACCCAAGTTGGCATGGCGGTGGAGGACCCCATTCTGTGTAATGGCAGCACAAAGGGTAATGTTACCCCCACATTGCCCTGGTACATTGACAATAGCCCTGTGGCCAATGATGTTTCTTCCCCTTCTCACTGTTGTCAGGTTAAATCCAGCCTCATCAATGTATATAAACTCATGTGGGACTTCCTCCGCATCCATTTGCAAAACTCTCTGAAATACAGCAAAAGATCACATTGTGTAGATCAATATACTGTAGGTATGCTATACAGTAAAATTACATGTACAGTAAAAAGGTTATGTGTGCAGTACACAATACTACAGTCAGTGAACAAAACTTACCTCCACATATTCACACCGCAGGACTTTCACCCTGTCTGAATTTCTTTCAAATGGCACTCTATACAGTTGTTTCATCAGAACTTGATGTTTTTTAAGGATACGGGCTATTGTTGACAGAGAGACCTGTTGGACATTATTGAAAATTGTGTGATCATTGACAATATGGGTTTGAATTTCTCTAAGTGTGATTGCATTATTGGCCAAAACGAGGTTTATGATCTCTCTCTCTTGCCCCTGTGTGAATATGGGGCCCCTCCCTCCTTGATGTTCTCGATGTTCAATCCTATGTAGGCCAAACAAAATACATGTAGCTTACTGTAGAATGATACAGGAATAGATACCAAAACTGTTGATATAGTACATGCAGTAAGCTATGGATTTTCTGTTGACAGAAGATAAGTTTCTCACCTGTGCTCTTGATGAAATGTCCGAACTATTGATGCCACCGTGTACCTGCTTAGGTTAGGCTGCACTCTCAGTCCAGCCTCCCTCAGTGTTACTCCATGGTTTATTACATGGTCCACAAGTGTAGGACGAATTTCATTAGACAGATTTGGTTGTCGTCTTCTTTGTGCACGTCCTACCCCTCCTCCAGGTCTTCCTCTCCCTCTACCTCTTCCTCTTCCTCTACCTTGGCCTCTACCTCGGCCTCTTCCTCCACCTTGTTCTCTCCAGATTCCCCCCTCTCATCCGCACTCTCCCTCTTCCTCTGACACCGTCCATTTTTGTTGAAGACAGGTGAACTTACCTGTTGCCTTTTTATAGTGCTTAAACCTGATTGGTGTGTCTACAATTAAGCACCTGTGTGTGTGCACACTTGGTGGCTGTGTTTAACCAATTGGTTCATGGGTGTGTTCATTTGAAAGCCTTTGCTTTGAAATTGCAAGGAAATGACATCATGATAAATTTCTGTGTCAAATGTATACAAGTGTGTTTAGTGTTTTGCAAAAAGTGTGAAGCTGACAATGTGCTTACAGTTGAGCAAATCTGGGCCGGTGTTTTGCTCCTTGAGTGTAAGGTTTTGCTAAATGTGGGAAAGTTTTCATTTTAGTGTGTAAGCAATCGTAAAAAACTAATACTTGTCCATGTATTGTAAATTTAAATGCTTCTGATTTAATCACAAATTATTACAGTTTTTCTCGATCCCTTGCGCATTATAACTGGGCCTATTAACTAAACATCCCAAACCATGACGCCATCTACCAAAAGACAGACCCATTTCCCAAAACTATAAACACTATTCCCCTGTTTCACACATGATTCAGATTTGTTGAACCTTTTGTGAAAAACTCTACACACAAATCCCTTCATATATCACTGGCTGCACCATGTGCTCATTTAGAAAGCACTAGCATTCAGTATCATTAACTCAAGTCATCACAGCTGGAACCCAATTAAAACACATTTCCCCGGTTGGAAACACTAAGAGTCAAAATTATTCACACACCAATCAGAACCTCGGGATAGATAGATAAAAGGGCCATGGTCCAATTCACTTATTTTGGAACAATTGATCCACAAAGACCTGAAGGTAGAGGAAGAGGACACAGGAAAGGAGGTGGAAGGGGAAGGGCAAGGAGACAAATAGTTTCTGATGAGATTTGTGCAACTCTAGTTGACCATGTCTTTGTCCATGGGATGTCAATGAGGGAAGCTGGGCAAAGAGTGCAGCCGAATCTGAACCGCTTCACAGTAGCCTCTATAATCCGGACCTTCAGAGAGGAAAATAGGTAGGTAATTTACATACTGCTCTCTAGTGTAATTTTGGAGTGCTGTACTCTGTGCTGCTACAGCACATACATGTACTGTAGCTGTTTGCTCTATTGTACTGTATGCTGTCTGAAATTCATTGTATTACTGTACCATATCACATACAGTTAAATTGGAGTTACTGTATACTCCTATTTTGTAAAATGGGTTAGTTATGGTTATGGGCATTTTGTTATTGAGGATCAGGGAATATTCCAAGACATTGATGCAATCAGCATCTCAACAATTGACTGCATTCTTCAACAGAACAGGTTGAGGATGAAACAGGCCTATCGTGTTCCTTTCAAAAGGAACTCCAATAGTCAAAGACCAGCGCTTGGAATATGTGAAAGTATGGTTTTTCATACTGTATCAAGTATTTGAGTACAGTTATGTATTACAGCAGTATATACTGTAGTACAGGCTATATGATGGCCTACTTTTGTGCACTATAGCAATGTGTTTCAAAGTAGTCATTTACTGTACTGTTTCATCTCTTTTGTAGATAATTTTTGATATTGATGCCAGAGACACTCATGAACTCATCTTTGTTGATGAAGGAGGATTTACAGTTTTTGCTGATTGCTTACACACTGAAAGTGAATGCTTAGACAAAAGCAACAAAACCTTAACTTTTGTAACCATGCCTTAAACAAAGGCACCAAAAGTACAAACACATTTTCTGCTTTGCACTTTGTTTGCAATTCTGCAACACACGTCTTGCAAAACACTACACACTGTTTCTTATATTAGACACTTCGTTCAAAAATGAAATCTCTTGCAGTCATTGGGAAAACACTTCTATTCAAAATGCAAACCGTACCTGAAATTGGCAACACCCACACACACACATGAAAACACTCATACACTAATTGAACACCAATCGGTCTGAGCCTTAGCACTACAAATAGACCTCAGGTAAGCTCACCTCTTTTGTGAGATCTTTGCAAACATGGAGGCAGCGAGAGCAAGAGTGAGAGGAAGAGGAAGAGATAGAGAAAGAGAGAGAGAGAGGAGTAGGAGGAGGACGAGGACAAGAATAAAGAAGGCGACCAGGCAGTAGACGGAGACATATCTCCGACGACATTAGGTCCACTTTGGTGGACCATGTCATAAATCATGTCCTGACGATGAGGGAGGCTGGGGAGAGAGTCAAGCCCAGCCTGAGTCGCTACACGGTAGCATCCATAATACAGACATTTAGACTGGAGAACAGGTATGTCTTCAACTTTCTGCACTAGACTGTACCTATGTAATTGTTGCACATCATTCTGCATCACAGTACAATACAGTGTAGTCCTACAATATTAGGTCTATGCTCCTCAGTGAAAAAACAGGTATAGTGCTGTGAAGTACCTGTAATACAGTTTGGATGTTACTGTGTACAGTATGACAGTACAGTATGTATAAAAGAACCTAACCACTGACATCATGTTCTTGCATTTTCTACAGAACTGCCAGACGACCTCCTCAGGGCAGAAGGCAACGTCTGTTCACCCATGAACAGGAACTGGCCATGGTCAATATAGTGTTGGTGAACAACGCCATCTGCCTACATCAACTACGAGAGCAAATCGTTGCAGATCGCACAACATTCCATAATATCAATATCAATATCACCTTGTGTGCCACCATTAGTCTGCAAGGAGTTCTCCATCACCATGCCACCCTAGATCCTTACAATACTGCATACATAATCACATTTCTGGATACATGTAATGCAGTTGTACAGGACGGACCAGAGCAGCCCAGGTTTGTTGTCATCTGGGATAATGTCAGTTTCCGCCGGGCTGCTCTGGTCCGGGACTGGTTCACCAACCACAATAACTTCACAGTTGTATACTTGCCCCCTTACTCCCCATTTCTCAATCCGGTTGAGGAATTCTTTTCGGCTTGGCGGTGGAAAGTGTATGACCGCCAAACACATGCCATCCTGCCTCTTCTGCAAGCAATGGAAGAGGCATGAGGAGACATTGAGGTGGGGTCAGTCCAGGGTTGGATACGGCACGCAAGGCGATATTTTCCCCGTTGCCTAGCCAGGGATGACATTGCTTGTGATGTGGATGAGGTGATGTGGCCAGACCCTAACAGAAGGCAGGATCCATAAACCATCCACCCCATCTCTAACAATCCCTTACAATACGATTTTTTGTTTACCACTGTAATTTTACTGCAATTATTTTTGTTTCTGTGAGTTTACAGTAACATATTGTATTGATTACTGTACTGTAATTCTACTTTTCTTTGTGTTTCTTTGTATTTTTCGTTGCAAAAAAAAAAAAACTGCATATTTTTGCAATGGCAAAAAAAAACTATATATGTTTTTTCTGAAGCCTTTCTACTTTTGTGTTCATTGAGATGTGAGTAGATGTACTGTACTGGAACAATCTTTCACAGAAGCCTGTATGTGAAAATTGAAAAGGTATACAAAGTACTAAAGACAGCAGTGTTTTGTATAAAGTACATTGGTGTGTTGTTGCTGCTTTGAAAGAGTAATTCAAATGCAAATGGTGCATGTGTGTATCATTTTGTTGCAAAAATGCCATTTTGAAAAAGGATTATTAGGTTTTGACTGCAGTGTTTCATTTTCACATAGAAGTGAGATGTTTATCTCCAAGTGTTGTGTCTTATTTGGGTTGTATGTGGAGTTTTGACAAGCCAAATTCTGCAACAAGCAATCGCAAAAAACTGTAATCTCACCAAAAGGAGGAGAAAGGGGAGGAATATAACTGGCCACTGGGCCATTGTGAATGTCCCTGGCCAGCGTGGAGGGAATGTGACCATGTGTGCCGCCATCAGCCACCGAGGGGTCCTCCACCGCCATGCCACCCTTGGTCCATACAACACCATGCATCTGCTGGCTTTCCTCGATGGTCTGCAAGATCATATATACTGACTAGTCCAGAGGGAGCCAGCACAACCACAGCAGCCATGCTAGTTGTCATTTGGGACAATGTCAGTTTCCACCGGGCTGCTCTAGTTCATGACTGGTTCATGAACAACCCAAGATTCAGCAACATCTTTCTACCCGCATATTCTCCCTTCCTAAACCCCATAGAGGAGTTTTTTTCGGCATGGCAGTGGGCGGTCTATGACCGAGACCCCTACATCTGTGTTCACCTCCTCCAGGCCATGGAGGAGGCTTGTTTAGATATTACGGTTGAGGCTTGCCAGGGGTGGATAAGGCATACGAGGGTTTTTTTCCCACGCTGCCTGGCTAGGGCTAATATTGCCTGTGATGTTGATGAGAATCTCTGGCCTAACCCAGACCAGAGATGGGATGCTGAGGCAGAATAAATGTGATTTCTTTCTTTATGTATGAACTTTTTTTCCATTGGATTATACTGGTAAATACATGGAAATCATTTTATTGTATTCTATGTTCTTTATCAGTTGCATATTTTTACAGTACATTTACTTTCACTCAATTTCAGTTTATTTTACTACAGTACATAGGAATTAAAAGTTTTGAAAATGTATACATTGTGTGTCTTTATTGTGTTCATAATGTAAAGAGGTTGTTCTGGGGGAAAACCATAAGCGCCATTATTCATTGCATTAACAGGTTTTGACGGTAGTGTTTTGAATTGATCTCACAAGTGTGTAATGGCTGTTTTATAGTGTATGTGATGGCTTTTGTGTGATGTCTGAAGGCAAAGTTTGGTTTAGATGTAATATTACATGGTTTTGAGTGGAGAGTTTGGTTTTGACATGGAAGTTTGAAGTTTGTGAAGATGAGTATGCAGTTATGCATTTGTGTTTAGAGTTTTGGGAAATGGAGCATAATTTCAACAAATGTGTCTTGGCAATCAAAAAAACTGTAAAGAGTTGAAGATTCCTATGCCCCAAATCAAAGTAGTTAGCCATTGAGACTACCAAAAAGCAGGCTGGTGAAACCTCACTTGTTGGGTTTAGTAACTGATTAGAATTCAAGCTATCTTCATGAAACAGGAAAATTAGATGGAAATTACACAAAGTAGCTGGCAAACTCTGTCATCCCACTTCATGAAACTCCCCCCAGTGGGTGGAGTTGCAACGGTTAAATAGGGGGAAGGGATTCAGTTCAGCCGTGTTCCAGCTCAGGTTGTTTGTGTGGCACCACCTGGTGGAACCATCACACCCTCACATGTCCTCAGTCTGTGACTTGGCCCCTCACTGCACCTCATGCAATATGTAGTGTAGGTGTTTTCCAATAACTATTGAGTACATTATCAAAGTGTCAATAATACATTTGTGGTGCATTGTCATGGTATCATGAAGTCATAGATAATGCATTTTCCAGCTCTTTCATAGTACATCATACAAAAAAACCCATTTGTAACAGGTTCCTCAGTGCATTCCTCATGCCATGTTGCTGCATCGAAATATATGGCTCACTTATTATTCTTATCCTCCCTTTCAAATGTGGTCCAAATTGCATTGTTGGTCATTATGAAATGGCACCAACTCATTTCACATGCCATTGTGTCAGGTTTTATTTTGATGCACACTGGAATGCAACGCATGACTTAAATGCAGCTAATTTTGCTCATTTCAGTTCAGATGATTTGGGAACGGCAAAATAAATCTGATCTTTCTATACAAAATATGAAAACCTAGGAATGTATTTTTTGTGGTATGTGGGGCTCTGAAACTGTTGAAGTGACACCTATGGATTTCAATAAGTGTAATAAAACAATGAACAAATTAATTACCTTATTTACCGGCCTTCAGTTTTGCCTATATGTGCAGGGGTAAGTACTGTAATTTTCCCTCATATAGACATGACTGCTGTGCTATGTCACTTACAACAGTGGTATAATATTTGAATCAGTACAAAGTTTCTTTAAACATGGAAATGTCTGTAATAATCAAAAATACTCTATCACACATGCAAACCATTTCACATGCTCTTTATGAGAACTTTAACAATGCACGAATTCCTTTTAACTTGAAGTCATTTTTCCAATTTTCAGTATATTTCCTGATTGTGTGTAACTGGTCATCACTTACGTACAGCAAAAGCAATATTTTCTGCAACCATTCTTTTCTGTGAAATATGATTTGGATTATTTGATATTATTTGGTTTACACTGATTCACCATAATTCCATGACACTTTGGGGGTGAGTTGGATAAAGCAATTTACTGGTTTAAAAAAATTATATGAACTTAAAAAACCTATATATCTTGCAGAAAGTAGAAGCTTTTGAAAATGTGGTATATCCAGCATTCAAGTTAGTTAATTGTCACGCAACTTAGGCTCTATCTGTTTCTCATCACTTGTTAGGTGTGTTAGGGCTAAGTGCACATTATTAATTGTGCCACAAGGTGTCGCTATTGGCCTACATTATAATCATCGCATTCCACATGGCAGGCTTGCCTCTTTCTCTTTGCCATATGAATAACTACATAATAGGTTAACAAATCTAAATATTACTTAGATCATAGGAGGTTTCGGACCTTCACCTCATTATTTTCGTCTCCTGAAAGACACCAAACCTATTTGAAAGGAACAGAATGATCTGGAATGTTACATTTTCCATCAGATACAGCCAATAAGGACATACATTTTCTAGCTTTGCATAAATGCATGATATTACTTTTTTCTGCTGATGATTTTCTGTTGACAACAACTAAAACTCAGTTATGTTTGTACATGGAGGTGACTCCAGTGGTTCTAGAATGGCGGGTACAAATGGCCTTTCATGTAAGATACCACAGCTGCCCCCAGCAAAAGCAACAAGCAACGACAAACAGAAAACATCTGTTTCCACTGTGCCCAGTTGGCCCAGGCAAGGAGGTTGAATCTCTAGTAACTTTCCTCTCTAATGTTTAGATCTGTACTCATATCTGTGCCTGTCAGGAAAAAGAGGGGGAACAGCAAAGACACCTGGTGTTAAGCTACAAAAATGAGGTAAGAAGGATAGGTTTGAGCGTTAAGGTTCGGCCTTAAGCATTAAGCATTAAAACAGCCTACAGGGACGAGGTCCAGCACCTGGTCGCGTGGTGTGCTGACAACAACCTGGCCCTTAACACCCAGAAGACCAAGGAGATCATTGTGGACTTCAAGCGAGGTAAGAGCCATGCACACACCCCCATCTACATCAACGGAGATGTAGTGGAGCATGTATCAAGCTTCAGATTCCTTGGCGTCCACATCTCCAACGATCTCAACTGGTCCCTGAACTCCTCCATCCTGTTCAAAAAGGCACAACAGCGCCTTTACTTCCTGTGGAGCCTTAAGAAAGCTCACCTGTGTGCTAGGATACTGGTAGACTTTTACCGCTGTACCATTGAGAGCATACTCACCAACTGCATCTCAGTGTGGTAGGCAATTGCTCCACATCAGACCGCAAAGCACTCCAGCGGGTGTTGAAAACTGCCCAATGGATCATCGGCACCCAATTGCCCACCATTGAGAACACTTACCACAAACGCTGCCTGGGCAGGGCGAAAAGCATTATCAAGGATGCATCCCACCCTAACCATGGACTTTTTACTCTCCTCCCATCAGGCAGGTGTTACAGGAGCCTCTGCTCCCGCACCAGCAGGCTCAGGAAGAGCTTCTTCCCCGAGGCTGTGACCCTGCTGAACTCCACACCACAGCCCTAAGCATTATTACACTCATCACTGCACTGTCTCAGTACTTTTATATTTGCACTGCTCATTCTTGCACAGGCTGAACTTCTCAAGTTCAGCTGAACTTATTTATATTGTACATACAACCAACTGTACATATCTTGTCTATACTGTACATACAACCCCTATATATACACTCCCCTTTCCAACTCTGTCCACTTCACCTTTATGTATAACACACTTAATATATTGTACATATATAATAATCTGTATATATGTTGCTCTCCACTGTCAATACCACTGTACACACTTTAAGATATAGCATCACTTATACTGTAGTATTTACTCTTACCTGCACTTATCTGTAAATAATACTATTCTTTTGCACTTCTGGTTAAATGTCAGCTGCATTTCATTGGCTTTGTACTTGTACTCTGCACAATGACAATAAAGTTGAATCTAATCTAAGTATTGTTTGTCTGCCATATTACACATATCCGCTCATAATCATCTTTACCTGAGAGAGGCCTGTGTGCAACCCTTACAATGACAAGCTTTTACAGCATGAAGTTGGTGTCCCTTATGCACCCAGTGGAATGTGAATTTGTATTATTTTGTGCACCTCAGTGGTTGATGGGAAGTCAGTCACCTAAGCAGCCCATGTTATGGCGTGTAAAGAAAATGTCTTTCTCACCCAGCTCCCAACAAATATTCCACTTAGAATATTCCATTTAGCTTCAATTTCTCAATTCAATTTTGCAACGGCAGACTCTTAATTTGGAATGCAATCACATGATGAGTTTGCCAGTTTGCATTCTGCACTCTGAGTAGCATGGATACGCCTTCCTTATGCACAGCTGTTAAGGATGGCAAACATTGGATGTTATGAGTGAATCTAATCTGTGCATGCACAAGGCATGAGGAAATAAAATGAACTAGTTAAAATGAACAGTAGATCAAACAAAAGTAAAACAATGATGGAGGTCAGACCTACTTTTAGTTTAGTTTATTTTTAATTATAAGGAAGATAAATTGACCCCAACTGTGTCATTGTCTCATTCCCTTGACATGTGGGTGTTAGTTTCTGAGTCACATCCCATGTTTGGGGACTGACTAGAGGGTGAAGAAGACTGTTGGCAATCAGGAGTCAGGTGAGGGTGCACTCAGACACAACATAAAAACACAGTCCTCAATTCAAGTTAGTTAATAAGAATTTCACTCAGAAATATGTAGTTCAAAAATATTATATTCAAATTTGAAAAATGTAAGTTATTTGCAAAAAGTCTTAAATGACCATTTTACAACTCTGGAACCTCTGCCATGACAGGGTGTACCTTCCATTCCATTAAAAAAAGACCCTTCTGAATGTTGGTATCAGTCAGACATACAATGTCCTCACATGGTTGCTGCAATAGTGCAGCAACATAACAGTGCCAGAGCACCATATCAGAAACACTGTAAGTCCTGTATGTATTATCCTGGTAGTGGTCAAACGTGACAACAAAGAATGAGTAGCACGGTGTTTTTGTCAGTTTCACTGCTTATTCAGTTTGAGTACAAGTATTATGTAAAACAAAAGACACACAAAGACTCTGTAGGGCAGTAATATTTATTTTCAGGTGTTGAAATCCATCCTCAAGAACAATGCAATACCCTTGAGATTCCACCCTCCATCACACTGATGGACGGCTTGTTGAGTTTAAGAGTCTCCAACACTCACCAGTGGAGTATTCTTCGAAGTACATACAATTATTCATTTTGATCATGGGGTGCAGTTGGGGGGTCAGGAGGGGTTGCAGGAAGGGTCGGGTGTAACACATTGCAGGTTCACTTCTGCGCAGGCATGAGGTCATCGATGGACTGGCCCTTCTCCAGACGCTTCTCCATCTCCACCAGCAGCTTGACCCCATCCACCACCATCTGCACCAGCTCCACCTCAGAGAAGCCCAGGCGGTCAGCGTTGGAGATGTCGAAGACTCCGCCCACGGCTGCGGTGTCCACACCACCTGAGAGAAGATGGGTTCATTAGATGAGGGAGGACAAGGAGAAACATCCACATCCTTAGCAGAGAAGCTAACTCCAACCCATGCCATCTTGTAATGGTAACAGTTAGTCGCTCGACTGAAATTGCTCGAGGAAGTTTTTGTATAAATGCATTTCAGATCCGCTATATTAAGACACGCTGCTCACAGGACATGTGACATGTTGCCCTGAGGAAATAAAGGAGTGGTGTGCATGGAATACCTGTTCCACGCTTCTGGAGTCTCAGTCTTTTCAGAATCTCGCCAAATTTGTCGTGTTTGCTGAGGTTGGGCAGCTTGACGTGCACTCCGCCACGCAGGCCAGTGCCCAGGTTCGAGGGGCAGGTCAGGACGTAGCCCAAGTGCTCGTTCCACATGAACACATGGCTCTTCTGCTTGAACAGGGACTCAATCTGAGAAATAATGAAAAAGAAACACAATGTTAAAGGTCATTCCACCAATTATTCTTGCTTCAGAACAGTCCTACATGAGGTTATATATCCCTGCTTCTGGGTTACCTTGGTGAGGCCAGTGCAGAAGCGGGTGAAGACCTCCCTCATGTTCCCTCCCTTCTGCATGGAAATGACTCGGAGGTGATCCTCCTCATTGATCCAGACTAGGAACGTCTTATTGTCGTTGTGCCTGGGGGTAGACAGAACAAATATCAGAATCCATTTCAGTGCACACCCACGACTGTGTAATTAATCCATTGTTTGAGTTTTAATTGAATAAGATGGCTATATTGCCTTTTAGGTCATTGGATCCAACAATATGCACTGTACTTTCCTATTTGCTATTTGTATACTACACTGTACATTCTAATGTTGCATAAGGCACACTCGACAAGGATGTCTGCTAAATAAATATAAGAAAATAAACCTAGTTGCTGACATAGAGCATAACCCTTAGCCTCTGTTACAGGATTAAGAAGGGTTCCACTGTGGAGTTTATTTTGACTGTGACCTGTATTTCAAAGTCTTGTATTAACAGAACTTGTCTCTTGGATATGTATTTTGATTGCCCAGGAGTCACTGAGACAAAAGTGGTTGTAAAAAGCTGTATGAAGTAAAATGCATTTTTGCTCTGCCATATTGTGTCGTAGTATAAACAAATATTCTCACCAGATTCCCCTGGCATCAGGCCAGTCACGCGCCATTCCAGAAGCCAGCAACAAGGGAGAAACAGGCTTGTCAAACAGGAAGTGGTCATCAATTAGCTGCTGCTGCTCTTGCTCTGTCATGTTTTTCAGGGCGTAGTATTTGCCTTTCAGGTCCCCGTCCAGGGCGCTTAATGCTTTGGAAGAGAATGTTTACGTGAGCAAAGATTCCCCTTTGAAAAGAACTATCTACAAACTCATAATTTATATTCGGTCTTAGGCAGTTTGTGCTATAAATAGTGTTATTCACACCGAAGCAGTAGAAAAACATTTTAATATTCCATTTAATATTACCAGAGGAAGCTTTCATCAAAGTTTCAACTTTCATCAAAGGACAAGATTCCCATAGAAAATTCAGAGGGACTTGCTTACCTTCAATGGAGAGTTTCTCGATGGCACGCCGCTCTCCACGGCTGCAGTGGGGGGGCAGACAGAACCCACGGATGCTCCTGCCGGTTCGGACCCGGGAACTGAGGACATAGTTGGAGTCCAGGTCATCCCCACCCTGTGAAAAATAAAATGGGGGGTCAGTTGGGGCCATCCATAAATGCTTAACTGGAGGAATACAGCTGGTATTGCCTCAGCTGAACTGTAAAAGTACCTTCAGATGTTCAGGGTTCAGGTCGGTCTTGTGTTTGTCTGTGGGCTTGTATCCTCCATGTCGGTCCTCAATGACGGGGTCCAGCAGCTCCTTAAAAACTTCGTAGGTCTCCTCATCACCTGCCACGCAGCCCACTGTCATGATAAATGGGTGGCCTGGAAGGGGCAATGAGCCACAGGAGCAAAAGTGTCATGAATGAAGGCCATCACATCCAATCTGACCATACAAACATGCTATTACTCCAATTGCTGATTACTGCAATCCTGCTTTAGTACCATGGGTGAGCATGGTATTATTTAAGATTACAAGGCAAGTTCTACCAAGATTATAAACCCCAGTCTGTATGAAACCATCTATGGCGAATCCATTGGGCGTTGAGCGCCCGCTCTCAGTGTCTTGTACATGTCCAGGGTTAAGACCTTGGCCATGTGGTTGCTCTGTTGGCTTAGGTCAGGATACTCCTCCTCAGCAGGAAGCTTCTTGATTTTCAGTTTGGCCATTTTAGTAATGCTGAGCAACAACAGTAGCAACAAATTCTACATAGTAAAGGAAAGCCATCTGTTATGCATTAAAGTGCTTTAAAGAGCTAGTGTATCTGCAAAGTGTTAGTTGAATGGCACCTAATGCTTCATTTCACTGTGAAAAGGTTAGTGTGAGGTGTCAGCAAAATAAAGTTAGTAACAAAGTTTCACAATTGGTGAGTAATGAGCCTTTGCTGACATCACTTCAGGCTTGACACAGACTGTAAAAAGGTAGTGTTTTTCGGGTGATGCGTTGACCCATACAAGACACCAGCAGGGGTCTCACTATATATACTATATACTATATCTATAGTAACATTCAAACTGAATTCATAATTTAAAGTGCAGAGTCTTCTATTGTTATGTTAATATTTTATTTGTAATTGTTACTCTAAACACAACTGCTGTGTGACCAGAAATTACCCTTTGGCAAGGTCACTGTGTGGAGAGGGTAAAGCTGAAAACATGATTGACTTTACAAACCTGTGGTGCCTCAGATTTAAGCTGCCCTTTGTAAATGCACTTTAACAGACAGAACAGATGGCCTGGTAGATAAAACCAGCTTGAGTCTTTACCTGGGTTATCAACCCCAGTTTGAATGACATCATCCAATGTAAATCCACTGGGAGTTTGTTTGCTCCGGAGGCGTTCATACATAGCCGGAGTCAGCACCTTTGCCATGTGATTATTATGCTTGCTGAGGTCGGGGTACTCCTGCTCCGCGGAGTAGTTCATCTTCATCTGGTTGTGAGTGTTGCTGAAAGGCATGGTTGATTTTCCCTGGACGCAAAACGAAAGCGGGGAGGATGAATCAAGTTCAAGCCACACCGGAATACATCAATGAATGCGTTTAAACGATTCAAAGACTTGGCTCCTTCATTTAATTTAAAATGATTAGAATTTTAGGGATAATTCCTGTGCACCACATCTTGAGTACTACTAACTTGCAAAATAATTCAGTCTTAAGAACTGGCCGTTTATCGTTGTGACAGTTACCCTTGAAAAGCCCGAGACACCGCACTTCAAACATCAATCACCGCAGTTTGTGAAGGGTTAAACTGACATTTTGCAGTGGAACTAAGACCAGGAGACGTGATAAAGAAACGGTGCAGTAAGACCACTGTCCCAAGAAAAGATGAACAGTCGTCGATAACGTTTCCGAAGACCTTGTAGATTAAGAATGCGAGGTCGTTCTCATCGTCATCTCTTTTAAAAAGCGTTCATATATCATGTTCAGATATTAAAGTAAAAGACCACACAGCATGCAAAACGTCCAATATTCACAAAACTACCCATGCATAAAAGGTTAATTTATTCTGCTGAAGTCAATATACCGTCCGAGTTTTCACTAAAATGTATCCGAAGCGGTTTACAGTGGTATTTATGCGCTTCCGTAAACGGGTTGATGAAGAACCAAGTCTTTGTTCACTGGTATTTTAAACAGCGTTTCCCGTTTTATCTCCTCAGATTTTTCAACATCCAACGTCGCCTTAAAACAGCTTTCAAATGTGGTGCAAAATACGGTTTATATCAAATGAATTCAAGCAAATTATGAAAACAGCCTTCCTACCTGCTGCTGCCGAGGCTGCTGCTGCTGATCGCTGGGGGAAGATACAAAGATCCCTATTTTTCCGACGGAAGAATGAACACACCAACGCTTATTCTGGAGTCCAGAATTTAGTACGCTTGAATGTTTTATTATATAGCAGACGAGCTCGTTTCCGATTGGTTGCTATTTGCAGTCCATTCATTCTATTGGCGGTCTAAAAGCTATTGCAGTTACTGCACTGAGCTTTTCTGTACAGTGAGTTCCACAGAGCCCAGTACACATTTTCCTTGACAGTTCTGCTTGTTGTGATTGATAAAAGTAAAAGTAAACACCGTTGAAGCTGAAAATGTGAAAATAAAATAACAAGGACACATTTTTTAATAATAAGCCTTCATTTGTTGAAGCTTGTCGACGTTCAAGTAAAAATAGTTATGATTCCATGCACTAATATTCACAATTATTTACATTTTTTTGTATTACACAAAACCCACCAAGAACATATTGAAAAATAATTCCTGTTGATTTTACATCAACATGATGTTATCTGCGACCATCAAGGGGTTCATATCAAAAAAGAATAATTTACAGTTTATGTGTGATGTTTCTGCATATACTGGTTTCATAATGATAACGAACGTTTTTTAATTAACGAACATTGTTATGTATGTGTAGATAATGTGTAATAATAGTGGTGCCACTGTTAAAACACGCATGCAAAGACAATGCCATGGCATAGCTAGCTAATAATGTAGATCTAGCTAGTATACTGTCATTTTAAGAGATTGGTCTTGTGCGTCATCAAATGGAGCCAGGTTTCCACACACGCATGCTGGCCGCTTTACACTGGGCTGTTGATAGCATCTGGCTAGCTAGCGAGCAAGTAACATCTTTGCGAAGGTAAGCGACATTCTGTTGAAACTTGCAAGCATGTTCTTTGAAATCATTCTTTATTATAATACCTGACACGTTTGTGTGTGAGGTGTGGCGTCAGTGGCATTAGACTTGTTAGATGAACATTTAATTAAACTTGAATTAAATGGTTAGCAAGGCATGGGTGCCTTGTTAACCAATAGAAGAGTTATTGCTCTTCCTCTGTATTTTAATTTGGGTTATTCCCCAGTAACCCGTAATTTAGCAAATAGTATACCTGCCATCCATTTAGATTTATTAGCAGGTGTAGCAGCTTACAAACTAGCCAGGCTTGGAAAACAGCATGCGTTGTTTTTTCGTAGCCAGTTAGCTAGCTAAACTGGTGACAACCAAAAGTACCTTTGGTAAAGTGGTTACTGTAGGTGTTTGCCGTTAGCTAGCTACGTGAAACAAAAGTGAAAATAACTTTAAATAATGTTTAAATTAATTTAAACGATGTATCAATATCACGGATAGCCAGATAGCTAACGGTCTAGCTGGGTAGCTAATTGTGGTGAACCTGTATGGCGAGGTAGAGTCGACCCACGTGAACTTAAATTTACTTCGGCACGAGTCCCTCGTGTTTACTCGACAGTTGCTGTACGGTTTTATCCTTGTGGTGGCTTCTAAGGGAACAGCAATTGCAACTCTTTTGGTAGTGTAATATTATGCCTATTTTTGTTTCTACCCAACCATAAAAAATAATAAAAAAATCTTATTAAAGTTTATTAAAGCCCATTAACTAAGTCGACCTATGACGGTAATGTCAGTAGGCCTACACTTTGGTTATGGGAGTTTGAATGTCACAAAGATGACTGCATGAATTTACTCCAGCTGAATATTGTGTGTTTTCAATCATTGACTGTCACAAAGCAGGACTGGGACCACCTCTACTTTGGTAAAACAAGGGTAAATAACCTCAGTTGTGTTGGAAGATTTTATGTAGCCTTTTCCCTCCCTGCCACTCTCATCTTCAGTTTTCCAAACACTGAAAACTTTACTCTGACTGTCTGTTCTTCTCATTGCAGATTACAGATCCTTGTCACTCTTGGACCTGAGGCAGGTGCCAATACTGCCTTCATCAGTACTGCACCACCAGCCGTCCTCTCTGTGCCTCCCATGAGTTTTGTGGAGTACGCCGACCTCATCCAGGAGGGGGATGTGGCCATCATCTTCATGGGCCACGACTCCATGTTCCCGGTGAAGGTGCAGCAGGGGGCCCAGACCCAGACGCGCTACGGTGTGATCCGCCACTCCACGGACCTGATCGGCCGGCGCTTCGGCTCCAAGGTCACGTGCAGCAAGGGCGGCTGGGTGTACGTGCTGCACCCCACGCCGGAGCTGTGGACCCTTAATTTGCCGCACCGCACCCAGATTCTCTACACCACCGACATCGCCAATATCACCATGATGCTGGAACTGAAGCCAGGCTCCGTGGTCTGTGAGTCAGGTGAGTCTCACACCTGCATTCTCTCCCAGCTCTACACAGGTAGCATAGAACTATTAAAATTCGCAATATTAATTGTTTTATATATTTGTGGGTGCTAGCCTTTTTCTAAATCTGGCTCAGTTTTGGTGGTGTTTCCCATGTGTACCTGGCTGAGAAGGAAACATTGTTCCTTTTAAACAAGGAACTTAGTCTGGATTTCAGTACATATCTGATTTTGTGAAATGTCAAACAAAATGACAAGTAAAATGAATGCACTGATTGCTTTCATTTTATGGCAGTGGCAGTGTAGTATAGTGGAAAGGAACAGGGCTCATAACTAAAAGGTTGCTGGTTCAGTTCCCTGCAAGGGCACTGCTGCTGCACCTTTGGGCAAAGGTATTTAACCCAGAACTAAATCAGTAAATATCCAGCTGTATAAATGGATAGCATGTAAAAACTAACCTATATAAATTTTTCTGGATAAAAACAATTGCTAAATCAAGTCTTCATGACAATAACTTGAGGCTGTGGCAAATATGCCAGGCATTTAAGATTGAAATGAAGTAAATGTGTAGGTTTACACTATACAGACTACTTAACGGCTTATTAAAACCTGGTTGGAAACTTTTCTGTGTGTATTCTGATCTGGGCTGAGGAAGGATAATATGAAGCATTAATTGTTTAAAGGAAGGAGTGTGCAGTATGCGAGCTAGTTGTGACGCAGCATTCTCTTTGGGGTGTTTCTGTAACTTGCACAGGGACATTGGGGCATTGGGTGGCCGGGTGGGCTGCTGCAGCTGATGGCTCGTCTGTCAGAGGATGACGTGTGTGTGTGTGTGTGTGTGTGTGTGTGTGTGTGTGTGTGTGTGTGTGTGTGTGTGTGTGTGTGGCCGGCCCATAACTGGGGCTACTGCAGTGCTGCATGCCGCAATGCTGTACAGCGCATGGTGTGATACATGAATCTGGTGTAGTGCCAGCATAACTCCACCCCTCTGTGGTCTTGGGCTGGGACACGTTAGCACAACAACAGCTAGTGTGTTGTAGCAGAATCGGCACCACTGTGCAATGGGAACCCATCTTTGGTGGTGCAGTGCTCTGCCCTTTATGGAGTGAACCACCATGCTTGTTTACACCATGTTTCATCAAGGTGTAAACTGGAGCATTTCCTTCATCCATTCCTTAGTAAAGGTTCACACTCAAAACAGGCGGCAGATCAATCATCTATTTATTTATTCTAAAAGAAGTATATATTAATGGAACAAGGTAAAGAACAAACATTCCGTGGGTGGATAGCTATTGTCAATGTTTAGTTTTTTCTTTTTTGTTGGTTTTATAAAAACAGACAAAGAGGAGAGGGATCCATTACACACCCAAATACCAGACACACCCAAATCAGGTGCTTGATGGCTATCGGTTCTCATTCAGTTCAAGTTGAAGCAAGTATTTCAAGTCTAAAAAGGTGACTAAAGTACCACATCCTATTTACTTTTAAGATATCCATCACTACTTTACAATACAATACTCCCAGCTCTCTCTTCCATTGTTTACTTTTCTCCTGTGTTCTATAATTTATTAATGAATGTTTATGACTAGATGTTTTACTGACAGAATATTTAGAACTGGTATGTTACAGCATAATGATGAAAATTTTTTGAAGTGCTCTCCTGTTATTTATTCAGTGTGATTGTCTTTTTAAAACCATCCAATTGTAGCACACCATGTCACCACATACACTGCACTGATTACATTTGCGGTCAGACCGCCCTGAAGGTCATCTGTGACCTTCAAGGCCTCCTTTTGCCTGATAGGCACCTGACCAGGCTCGATAGCTCTGCCAGGGGTAGATTGAAGTTGTAGATAATGTCTTGCCCGCTTTTATTAACGCTGCTAGTATGTGAGGGCTAATGGGAGCCAGCAGTGCCCTTCTGCCCTGTCAGGGGGCACTCCCTAAGGATGAGGCCTGAGTGTATGCCAGTGGTAACTGGCAACCTGTGAGATGGGGAGACTCTTTTGGGCTCTCTTATCTCCTCTAACCCTTCCCATTGCTGACTGATAGTTGGAGGAAAGACTAGAGGCTTGTGCTGGGACAGGAAGGAGCTCCAGTTACCCTACAGTTGCCCTGGCAGGGGTGATCTTGAGCAGCCCTGCTTTTCCCGGTGTGTTAATTAAATAGAGATTTGGAAAGCTGGTTGGCAAGGTTATGGGAATGCGAAGCATTCTGGCTGGAGAATCCCAGGACCTTGAGAAGTCTCTAGGGCACCAGAGACTGGCATTGTGAGAAGAAGTTGTGTGACATCATTTTGGTTGGCAGAAAAACAGTCTCAGTCTTGAGAAGCTCTTGTTGCAAAGATGCTTTTCAGCTTGAAAAGCTATATGAGACTTTAGTCCTGTTTGTGGTCAGTGCATAATAAGTGTGACTGACATATTAACATAATAATATACAAACATGCCAATAGTGCAGCTTTGTGTTGCCTATCTGTGGCGTACGAAATTGGTCATGGAAAGTGTTTCTTTTTCCCCTCATCCTGCCTTTTAAGTCAGCAACACTGACAGCATGGGTTACAGTTGGGGTTGGGGTTAGGCTCACCCTAAACTGCAACCCTACCCCAAACCCTAACCCAGTATCATGAACGTGAGGTTAGGTTGGCCATATCTGAGGGTGTACTTATACCTCGGTTTTCGTGAATGCTGAATTCCCTCAGTGCCCTGTGGATGTGCGTGCCATCTGGGGGAAGCTGCAGAGAGGACTGAGCAGATTGTATTGGCTGCTGGTATCCCTGCCTAGCCCCCCCCTCCCCACAGGCCTGCTGAAAGATGGATTTTGAAGCAGGCTGGACAGTGACTAGAGCAGCTGAGTTAGTCACCCAGCAGCAGCAGTAGCAGCAGCGGTATTAGTCAGGGCTGGAGTGGAGTGTGTCCTGCTAATCGGCGAATGCAGTGATTTTCACCTCCCCCTTCCCCGCCTCCCCTCAGTCTGCTGCACTGTCAGGAGCAGATGATTACAGACCCGTCACAGACGATGGTGAGAATGAGGCACGGCCATGTTTTACATCTCTCAGTCCTTTCAGATAGCTGCTGGTGGAAAGGGAAAGAGCAGCATTTTTCCATGGTATTGATATGTATTTGTCGCAAGTTCTCGCCACATACTGTAGCTAGGCAGGTGTAAGACTCCTGTCTTGTTCTGTCCGCGGAGAACAAATGTGTTGACGTCCTGGAAACCATAGCTAGCTTCACATTCTACTGGGCAGGGACTTCCATTTCTGAATGAACAGATTGTAGAGATTACAGAGCAGCAGTAAGTGCAGTAATGGTTGATGCATCTGAGAGTAACAAAGGAAAACATGGACAGGTATCATGTCAGACACATCCTCTGAGCTCCAGTGCTGATATGAGGTACAAAGCAAATCCACAGATAATGTCAACATCCCCTTACACTGGTGGAATTCCTGTGGATTTCTAGAATTCATTCACCAGGAATCTGCAGCTGTTATAATACGATATGCCCTTCCCCCCAGTCTCTCAACTGATTCTGTCTTGCCTTACATTTCAGGAGGTTTAGAAAAACAAGCCAATGTAGCCTTAGCACTGTAATACTCTCATTGGCCTTAGAACACCCTGGCCTTGTGCAGTATTCAATATAGTACAATGAAACGGGTCATGTAGGTCATTCGTGCTGGTCATCTGCCATTTTGTCAATGGCTCGCGATGTATGAGTCACGCGCTTGTGGTGAGCAGTGATGAAGTGCCCAGCGGACTGTAGCGTGTGGAACTCAAGAGCTGCCTGCCAGAGGGAGGGATAATTGCAGCTTCTCTTTTAAATTGAAACCAGAAATACAGCAAACTGACTCCCACCAGATGAGAAGATGCAGTTTAACCAGCATTGCAGAGGCTTGGGAAAGATGTGTTCTCTTCTGTAAATGGACAGCCCTTTGCTCAAGGGACAGAGGGTTGTTCAGCTAGCCATTTGATTTCCGAAGCAGACAGAGTGGCTTGGAAGCAACGCTGCTTTTTGGATAGTTATGGGAATGAGTTCCACTTCAGGGGCCTGTGAAGGAGCTAGTGTGCTATGGCGCTGGCAAGGCTGGATCTACTTTGTTTTGTTTCCCGTTTTCTCCTTCTTGCTGTTTTTACAAGGGGTACATCGGCCAGAACTGTCAAATCATGCAATCACACAGTCACACAATATCAGACAAATACAGTAACTTACCATGTAGCCCATCAGTGTTGTGTACTTGATAAATAGGCAAATGGGTTCCCTTTTTGATCCGGGGTTTAGTCAAGGTTTATTTCTTTTAGCTTGTGATTTTCCCTTACTTTTGCATTAGGCTTACTCTTGGGGGTTAAGGCCTGGGAAGCTGCTTTGTGACAAATTGTCTTTGTGGGAAGCACTATACAAATAGAACAGAATAGAACAGAACAGAATTGCATTGACTTGAATTGAGTTTTATTGAATTGAATAAATGGATCCAAGACACCTAAACATGCCTTGAGGCCTCGTACTGAGATAATAAAATGGTGTATATTGACATGTGTCAGGGAGTCAGGACTTAGGATCCAATAATTTCAGCACTGCTGATTCAGATAACCTTTGATTGGTTCCTGTAGTTCAAATAATGAACTAATTTAAATGTTTTCAGATATACATTTTCCAGGAACTGCGGATAATTTAAGCGACAATGCAATTTTGCTGTTCTGGCCTTAATTTATCTTGAACGCTGTAACTGGAATTACCCCGTAGCCTGGCATGGCACCGGTGTGTGATCTGTCTTTGGAGTGTAATGCTCAGTGCGTTTAACTTTCCTGATGGCGTGCTGGAGAGAGCCCTCCCTGCCCCGTGGGTTCCATTCATCAGCTTTAATTGGCATACAAAGCTGGAGCTCTAATGTAAACATTGCCACCATTGTTACCATGAGAACAAAGTAGTGACGTAAGGCGAGGAAGCGGCCAAGTTGCTGCCCCATTGTGTGCCCCCACCTCTGCCCCCCGCCCCCCGTGTCTCATTAATATGACCAGCGAGTTACGTGGTTCGTCCAGACGCGCACAACAGCGCGTGTTGTTCTGGCAGTCTGAAAGTCCGGCAGATTTGTAATTTCCCTCTGGCCTACTTCATATGTTATGTTTGCGTGCAACCTTTTTGGACATTCCAGCGGAGCACTCCTTCTGCCCACCCTGTGGACGAATGAACTTAACAGACGGTTTGGGTCCTGGTGGAGTAGTGTCACTGTCCTGGCGCTCTGGGAGCCCTGAAGTGATGTGGGGGGCACTAGGGCCATGTTCTCTGCTGTCAGCTCCTGCCGTAACTCCCACACGCTGCTGACTGAGGTGGAAGCGAATTGTGAAAACTGACAGGTTAATGTCCCCTTGTGCTTTTGCGAACCCCCTAGTGCAGTCAAAATTTTGGAACCTTATGAAAATGGAACCTTTGGAGTTGAGCTTGAGCCAGTCCTCTTTCGTTCCAAGAGCTATTGAAGTGCACGTGTCAAAAACAGCTCACACACAGGAAATTAATACTCTGTCAATATTCAGTGTTTTTTTGGTACCAGTACCATACTGCCAATGATCCTGACGTAAACAGGGCCAATAATGTAAAAATGTACATGCTTAAATACGCTGAAAAAGTACTGAAGGTTTTCAGGAAGGTGCAGCTTAAGCAGTGAAGTGTGCCAGCAGCAGTAGTAACAGCAGCAGTACACCGTGACATGCAGCTGAAGTGCGGCAGTGCAGTGATCTGAGAGAGGTGTGAAGCGCAGCATCAGAGGAAGACACACTCTGTACAGAGCTGCGTACCGGATCGGCTGCCATCAGATCAGAGGCAAGTCCTTGCATCACTATCTCAATAAGACAAGGCTTTCCAAATATATTGTTTTTAAGCGGCTCTCGGTGTTATTGTACATGCAAATAAGACATGCAGCCCTACCCTCAGCGCAATAAAAATGTCAGGTTTTTGTATGGCGTAACACATCATGCTTTCACTTGGCGTCCGTGAACTCAGATCCATCCTCATAAATATTTAGATGTAATTGGGCAACAAATAATATTGGTACGATGGCATGCTTCGAGTAAAAAATCAAGACTCATGCAAAACATGATGTAGCAAGGTGAATATTCCATCTCCACACATCCTAAAAATACTGCTAGCTTAAATGCTTCCCCCCTGTGCAAGAATGGAAGAATTTGACAGGATATGATGTAAATCACCTTGTCAGGAAAATGAAAAAGACCTCATTCTGAGAACAAGAGGAATTGGAGGAGCTCAAGAGGTGAACTTTTATTGCCTGCAGGGAAGGAATGTCAGTTTGTTTCAGGGCATGCCATCATATGTGTTCACACAGGCGTTCTCAACGCTGGGGGATACAGGAGGATATACCTTCTTGTGAAGCAAGTTCTGCAAGTTGCCCTCAGTTCCTCCCTGTTGAACAGGGGCCAAGTATAACACAAATGTTGCCAGAAAATTGCTCACTGTATCCCTTTTTAATTGTTTTTCTTGGCTATATGGTACACGGTCTCAGTGATGTTTCAGTATAAGAAATCAACCTTTCCATGTCATGGTAAATGTAAACACCACATTGCTGAAATGCAGGAAAATTACCATTTTTTCTGAAATTGTGACACTTAGGTGAATTGTCAGTATCTTGTATTTGATAGTGTGGTAGGGTCATCATTTTTTATAACAGTATCGACATTGTATTGTGGCAGCTTGAATTTATACATGTTGTTATTTACAGTGGTGCTTGAAAGTTTGTGAACCCTTTAGAATCTTCTATATTTCTGCATAAATATGACCTAAATCATCATCAGACTTTCACACAAGTCCTAAAAGTAGATAAAGAGAACCCAATTAAACAAATGAGACAAAAATATTATACTTGGCCATTTATTTATTGAGGAAAATGATCCAATATTATATATCTGTGAGTGGCAAAAGCATGTGAACCTTTGCTTTCAGTATCTGGTGTGACCCCTTTGTGCAGCAATAACTGCAACTAAACGTTTCCAGTAAATGTTGATCAGTCCTGCACATCGGCTTGGAGGAATTATAGCCCATTTCTCTGTACAGAAATATGGAAAATTATAAAGGGTTCACAAACTTTCAAGCACCGCTGTATACATTTTATTATTTATACTTTATTGCATGTCCAAAACTGGTTGGGAATGATGGCTGTACGTGCCTTTAGGCACAATTCACAGTCCCTGTCAGATCTGCTGCAGCCTTGAAATAACAGATTCGTACTTGTCAGTGCATTGAATCCCATAGTGAAATGCGTTGGCAGAGCAGTGCACTGTGGGAAGGCGCTTTGGGCTGGGCCGGGCAGAGCCGCGCTGTGACGCCGCCTCTCGTTGCAGGCACGGGCAGCGGCTCCCTCTCGCACGCCATCCTGCGCACCATCGCGCCCACCGGCCGCCTCTACACCGTGGAGTTCCACCAGCAGCGGGCCGAGAAGGCCGTCGAGGAGTTCCGCGAGCACAAGGTGGGCCACCTGGTCACCGTGCTCAACCAGGACGTCTGCAAGGACGGCTTCGGGGTGACGGGCGTGGCCGACGCCGTCTTCCTGGACATCCCATCCCCCTGGGAGGCCATCGGCCACGCCAAGAGCGCCATCAAGAGACACGGTGAGGATGGGGGTGCTGTGTGATGTGTTCCCGGGGGGGTAATTTGGGATGATACTCTTATACACAGTCAAATATTTGATTAATGACTTTGTTGGCTGTTGTTACTATGTTTAATTAGCCCTGGCGGCAGTCTTATCAGTACCGCTGCTCTCCAGTGCACTCCCCTATCCCCACTGTCCGAACCTAGCAGGGAAACATGACTCCCTGCTCTCAGGTGGTGCCATGTTCAGTCACCCTTTCAGAGCCCCCCCCCCCCAATCTCTCTGTCTGTTAGCCCAGAGTGGTCTTGCAGGCTTCTGCAAGCAGTACAAGCAGGTCTGACTGCCCCTTCTTTATCTTCTCAGGGGTCTTAACCAGCACAGTTCTGTTAGAGAGCAAATTCACTTAAACAGAAAAGGATGTACTGAGCTCAAGGCATTGTTATGACGGGAGAGGCACTCTGCTGCCTGTGCCATTACATTTATTGATTATAAGTTGAAAGTCAATTGTTTCAATGAACGATTTGTGCTTACTGCACATATAGCAGAGCTGGTATACCCTCTGCTTGCCAACAGATTTGGACACTGTTTTGGAGCAGTGCATAATGGGTCTGTCTGGGTATCAGGAGCACTTAACACCATTCTTATCAGTGCAGTCTTGCCACTGGTGTCTCTGCAGGGTTTACTCAAATATCTGTATTCCATGGGCCTGTGAAAGCTATCCATTTCTCTCAGTTCAGTTGTCTTTTGCTTGCTTTCTCTCCTTTCTTCTCTCTCTCTCTCTGTTCTCTCTCTGTTCTCTTTCTCTGTTCTCTCTCTTTCCAGTCTTGCGGCACCTAGTCCTACTCCAGACCTGTTGAGTTTAATAGGGCACATCCATCACTCTGTGTGGAGCTGTATCTGTGTACAGAATACTAACCAGCAGTCCCAGATTCTCATCTGCAGTCTGAGTCACACGCTGGCCATCGGATACTAGAGATTGTTTCCCCCCCAGCATCTCAGTGAGAATGAAAGCGCTCTCCGGTCCTTCACTGTTCTAATTGGTGCTTACCGATTCTTTTTGAGAACTGGCTCGCAGCATCCGAGATACTCAGCCACAGTCAGAGAGAGTGAGGAGAGGCAGAAGTGAACACAGAGAGCAGCTGAGGCTAGGCTTTGTGTAATCAGGGGCTGATTTATTGTGTGAGAATTGTCTCAAGACCCCATTAGCGGTGGCTGAATCTTGGATTGGCTAGTGACCAATTACTGGAGACACTAACAGCCGCGTCCTTTGCATACCTGGCTTGCAAAAGACAGCCCACTCATGTTCCTGCTGTACATGGCAGAGAAGGACCACAGTGTGGGACTGAATATTAACCATTCTGTTCTAATACTGAGAAAAATCAGGCTCCACTCCATGCCCCCCATAGACTAGCGTCCCCTGTTTCACACATGCCTTATGCTCACTGTTTGTCACAAATTGTAGACAATCTCTGACCTCTCTGCTGTGTCATCTTCAGTGGTTGGCTAGTGTCATTTCAGTAAAGGACTCCTGGGAGAGGGTGGGTTAAAGAACTGAAGTTATGCCCTTTCATTCCGTGCCCTGCAGTCTTCTTAAAAGAGCCTAGCTGGGGAGCAGCTCAGAAAGCTGGCACTGATATGGCTGTGGAGCATGCAGCCGTCTCTATGGGAATCGGGACCCCCCAGTGCCTGCAGGGCAGGCCTGGGCACGCCAGCTGCCCTGGGGGTGGGAGGTGTGTGCAGGGATGGCTGGACCTGCCATAGGTTCTGCCCTGTGCTGAGTCACTCTGCATGTTCCCTCTGACTGATCTGTTGATTAGCCTTGCTGCCCTCATCACAGATGCCTTCCCTCTCCTTACAGCTTCAGGGGCTAAACTCTGCCTGCTGGGTTGATGACATTACATTGCATTACATTCATTTAACAGACACTCTTATTCAGAGCGACTTCCAGCACAAAAGAACAGAAGTGTATCCATTCAAGCTGAACATCAGACCAGGCTAACAACACTCCCAGACCAGTGCGTGTGAGCATAACACTAATCAAGCCTTACCCTAAGTTAACTTGTGCAACATGACTATACAAGGGAAGCCATGTATACTACCATACATCAGGGTTCATACATGTGATGGTGTGTAACTCTGGAGATCGATGGACCATGTCTGTCGAGTGCATGCTAATATCGGTGATGCCTTTTACTTCTTAGTGTTTGTTTGGGTCAGCCGCTGTCCACGTCCAGGGGCAGGGAGAGTCTTTGTGCACTGGAGTGTGGAAGCCCCCTGCCTGGCCTCCTCACTGCCCTTTGCTATGGCAACCACCTGCATCCACACTGCCTCTCAGAGCAGTTTTGTAGATTTTCAAAGCAGGGAGCTGGGCCCTTAGCCCAGAGATGGATTAAAAGGGAGTTATTTAACTCTATGCACTCTCCTTCACTGTGTTGTTCTCTCTCTGACTATGCTGTCTCTCTCTTTCCTATCTGCTTTTCACATTAATGTCTTATCTGGGGGTTAGGTAGGTCAGATGTTCTGGACCAGAGCAGATTAAGCTTTCATAGATACGCTGTGTGCAATCTGTGTGCTCCCTGCCCTAAGTGGTGTGTGATTTTTGAGAAGGGAGATGGGAATACAGTATAATCTGCTTTATTTCACCTCTGCTGTAAAGAAAAAATATATGATGATACTTATGGTATAAATTTGACATGGTTCCGATACAATCCTTGAGCACTGTCATGCAAGAAAGCCAAAAATGTGTTTTAAAAGTGTTAATTCACGCGTTACACATTTCATAAGAAGTAAATGTAAAATAAGTAATTCAGTTGCAGTTTGTACATTTTTATTGCCATACTGTACCGTTATTAGAATATTGCATGGCAATTTAATGCTCTAGTTCAGTTTTTCATTTATCAAATAGCTTGCTTGACCATAGTGTCAGTAAGGATTATTATAATACAGCATGTACTTACTCAGTTCTTTAAGAGCATGTTAACTGCTTTACAGAATTTCTCAATCATGTTACCACTTTTCGCTCTAGTAAGCTATGGGATCAAATGACTGAATAGCACGTACAACTTATGGTTATAATTGGGGAGGGCTAATAAGAAACAGGCCACTACTCTTCCAAATGGAGAGGCACTGTTGTAGCTATGCCGCTTCCTTAGGAAGGCAGAGGACGCAAAGAACAACGGATAAGTAGCTAGCCAAAAGCATTTTGCATTGTTGTAGCTTGTTCAAATATTTGAACATATTCTGGGGGCTGACCTCAGTTTGAGTCTACGCTGTGTCATTTAGCCTACTGTGACTGGGAGCTTAAAGCAGCAGAATACAATTAGCCACATTCTGCTGGTAATAAGGCGCGCTTGTTTTGCCACTGTGGTACCCTCTAGTAGCTCGTCAACCACCTGTGACGTAAGTGCAGATGTACCTGTCCTCCAATCAACATTCGCTCCAGTCTGTTGCATTGTGGGACTTGTGGTGTGAAAAAGCCCATTGGTTGCATTTGGGTGTACTGGAGGGTTGCAGTGCTTCTGTGTGAGCACATAGGGTGTGCAAATAGACAAGCCTAGCAACTGCAGATGCTAAACTGGGTGGAAAAGGGGTAAGAAGCATTAAAATAAAATATTACAATGTTTAAAGGTTTCAAAGAAAGCTGAAACAAACATTTTGGCAAACAAATGCACTTTCGGTACCCTTAACTTCTCTCAGGGACTTTATTTAGGAAGTCGAAGCTGTCTGGGTGAAATGCCAGCTATGCTTGTTTCCGTTGATGTTGATGCACAGTTTTTCCACATCCACTTGCGGCTGTCCGCTCAAGGACCGCTGGAACATCCCACTGCTGCAGCCAGCAGAACATTAGTAGCCTAAACAAGCTGCAGTGGTAGCAGCAGCATATTGCCAGTGGGTAATGGTGTAGGCAGCTAAGCCTGCCCAAGGTGTCTTGACAAGCCTCAAAATCAAAAAGCGAACATAAGCTGAAATTGACCTTATTCTATAAAGCTGTGGATCGATGACTTTGACTTTTTATTTAGCTCACGTGCAGTCATTTTTGGTGGAGTGTTATGACAAGTTGTTAATCTATGTAAGTTCAGCTGATGATGTAAAATACCATCCCAACAGCTTTCCTCTCTAGAACGTTTCTGCAGCCAACTATGCTATTATGGGTAAAATTATCCAATTGTCATTGGTTATATTATTTTAAACTATACACCTAAAGGGCAAAAAGGCGTAATCTGGTACCTGGACAATACGCAGGTTTCCTGACAATATTAAGAGTCCATTTAACATTGAAACCAATGGTGCATGACAAATGGTTTTGAACAGAACATGACATTTAAAAAGGTTGTGGGTGTCAAGCCAGGTGATGTTAACCAAATTCATCTGTATGCGTAGGCACTTCTCTTTTGTGGTGTTGTCAGTTTCATACAGCCAGGTGCCGGCGGGGTGCACTGAGCCTGTCTCTTCTGTGGGTAAAGCAAAGCACAGCGTCTGAGCAGCGAAGAGCGGAAATGAAGAGCGGCGTAATGCAGAGGCCTTTGGGGGACAGACGGCGCATTTCCCATGGTGTACCGTGCCAGGTTCGAATCAGGAGAGGCCCAGCTCATTCCTTGGCTCCCTGCTCTTTAATCCCGCCCGCCCCCCCCCCAGTTCTACTTCAGCTGATCCTCTACCTGGCTATCAAACTATCCGATCCTTTAATAACAAAGCTCGGCTGGTGCTTCCCTGTCCAGTTTTATATTGCTGGACTTTGGCCATCTGGATGATGCACCTGGCAGCTCTGTGGAGTAGCAATTTGAATACTGGTCAGTTGGTATGTTTTCAGGGGATGGCAGCATACAGCTGTCGTACCCAAGAAGAAATTTCCCCTGGAGCACTGTATCTTTACTTACCCTATGAAACGCTCAGTGTAATTTGCAAATGCATTTGGATAGTAATCTCAGGCAAATGAACAGGTATTATGTACACATTAGACGAGAGGCTCAGTATGAGATGGAATGTGCATTGCTTGAGGGTCGCAGCCCCAGACACTGTGGAGAGGCAGAGAGATGGGGTCACACAGGAGGGGAGGCTCCTGTTTCAGGGCTGTTCTTCTGTCCCGTGTGCCGCTGGTTTCACTTACCACCGTCCGTAACGCTTGCCGTTGTTCTGTGGCTCAGGACTGATTACATGAAAGTTTTATTGCTGCCTGACCGAGGAGGAAAGTGCTGCCACCGTATCTTCTTACTCCTTCGCTCTCCTGCTCTCCTTTTCTCCTCTCTTATCTCTCTCCCTCCTCCCTTACTCTGAGTCATCCGGCACGGTTGTCATTGGCAACAGCTTGGATGTTTGGTGCTACGCTCTTGACTCTTTGCTGTCAATCCTGTTGTCTGACCTGTTATGTGACTTGGGTGCTTACTGAAAAACACTCTCTCTCTCTCTCTCTCTGTCTCTCAGGCTTGTTTGCAACAGCCTTTGTTTTCTTTTGAAAGAAAATATGGTTTTGCATACAGTGAGGCATGGAGAGGTGATGGAAGCACGCTCCCGCTGGGCTCGCAGCTGCTCCTTCAGTGCTCTGCTCTGAAGGAAAGAAAGGCCCTTCACTCCTTTTATGTTCGGCGTTTCTGTGAAAGCGCAATACTGTGTGTGTGTGTGTGTGTGTGTGTGTGTGTGTGTGTGTGTGTGTGTGTGTGTTTGCAAATGTAAGCATCTCTCAGAGTGAGCGGTGTAGGGAATTGCAGCCTTACATGGGAGCACTGCAAAGGCATCTTCACACTATCTCACAATCTTCCCTGACAGGCAGGCGCACACACACACACACACACACACACACACACACACACACACACACACACACACACATACGGGGCCTCTCTGCAGGGGCTTTGTTGATTCAGCGCTGATTGCATGACCATAAAGGGCGAGGTTGCTGGGAAGAGCAGCGGGCAAGCGAGTCTCCTTCAGGAGAGACGGCTTCATATCTCCCACAGCAGATTGCAGCACCAGTGAGCCCCCGTCTCTGGAGTACTGAAGACTGCAGGGCAGATCGTCCTCAGCTTGGTACAAAAGAGCACCGAGGGCAGAGCTTAAGGAGCAACACGTGCTGCTGCAGTCCCATGCCTTCACAGTGCTTGTTGCATTATTTATTCATAAAGTCTGTAAGAGCCCCTACATGAACGGGGCTGAATGAATCATGCAGGTGGGGTGAGGAGTGGGGAGAGTCATGGCGTCTTGGCTCCTGCCAGGCGGCCGAGGTGTGTGCAGTCCCGGGCCGTAGGCATGTCTCTGTGGAGGGGCGCACATCCAGACAGAGAGGCTTCACCTCCTGTCATAGGACTGCTACTGTCAAATGCTCAGACTGTAGGAGTAGAGCTGTGCATAGAGTGGTAAAATGAGAGGGCATTTTTGATTGCGTTCAGCTTCTTTTTAAGTGTAAATGAGTGGACCATAAGCGGCTTTGCGCCCTTGAAAGCCAGAGAGCCTGGCTCGGCGAGTGGCTGTTTTTCTTTTTTCCCTGTATAATTCTTTTCATTTTTGGCCGGAAGCCGGCTCTTTTATTTGGAGTAGCAGAGTCTGGACAGTCCCAGATCTTGGCATGGGCTGCCCTCTCCCAGGCCTGGTTGCCGGGAGACCTGCAACATGTGTTTATGCCTGCTCTCATGAACGGTCGGCCTTATTTGTCAATGGAACGCCTGTTATCTGGGGGAACAGCCTTGATTGTGCTGTGACTCGTCTCAGCCATGTCTCTTAAGCTTGTGCTTAGCATTTTCCTATGTTCACTCCACAGTGCTCTGTACAGTACCTGGGTTTATTGTAGGAAGTGTGTTGCACCCGGTTGAGCATATTTGGCATATTTGAATATGCTGCTTTGTAGTGCATTTGAAGAGGTCCTTAGAATGTGTTCCTCCTTTGCTTAAGCTCTATGAAAGCTCCTCTCTATCACACATCCCAGAAGAATAGTGGAAGCTGTGCTATTCTCTCATGGAGGTACATCAGAGTCTCCCTCCATCATCAGCCCCATTTAGATCCGTCTCTTGTGAGTACATTAGTAACAGGAGGCCAGGAGACTTTTTCAGGTCAGATGAACTCTGTTCTTCTTGCCCTGGAAACGGCACCACACAAATTTTAGAATATCTGATGTCAGTTTTAGAATATCTGATGTATTCTGTATCTGTGTGTTAGCAGTCAGTCTATTCCAAGCAGAGCACAGGGGGTTGAGATGACTGTTGAAATGTAGAAGTGATCATATAAAAAATAGGCCTGCTTGATAGGTAAGTACTTTATAGCATTAAGTTCTTTAGCAGGCGTGGAATGACGTGTGCATTCATTATATTGCTATGACCACAAACTCTGACCATAAAGATGCTGCACTCATACGTTTTGATTTCAAATTTTATATGATGTGGTTTCTTGTTTCCGTCGGTGTGCCAGTGGAATGGGCTTAATGTTAAAATTTACTTAAAGAGCAAGCAAAACAGATCATTTCCAGTGTACCAAAATAACTGAATTGGTTATTGTCTGATAGTTCACTGTCACTTAGTTTACCTGCAAGCCATGAGTAGGAATTTTATGTTTGTTTGGTTGATTTTGTCTGGGAGCAAAAGGTGTGCCTCATCAATTTATTGTTTACATACACACAAGGAAATAACAGGTAAAACCTGCTGACTCAGCTCCTGTAGAGACAGGCCTGGGATTGTTCCAAGGAGAATCACAGAGACGATGTTGATAAAACATGTTGCCATACAGGAGGACTGCAGGACACATGACACTGTGCATGTCTGCTGCTTCCTTTTCCAGTCAACAGTGATACTACTCTGAAGATTGCGTTTCAGGAAGCCACATCCTGTAAAGTATTGATGTTTTATCTCCTTCTGATAATAAGGAAGGTTAAACTTTGAATTTAACACACACACATGCACACACACACACGCACGCACACACTCACCCATGTGGAGAGGCCATTGATCATTAACGACTGAGAGCAGTATGCTGTCATCACAGTGAGATGCTCATGAGTGGCAGAGGATGATAGGATATCACCTCGGTGGGTGGTGTTTGGGTGGTGTTTGGGTGGAGCCGCCACACCTGCAGGCTGAAGGGTGCCGGGCCCTCTGTGCAGGTGTAGGTCTGTGTGACTGTGCCTGAATTAGTAGCTCCTCTTAGCCTCCACAAGGATATGGGTCTGAACAGCCCTGGCTGTGCTCTGGTATTAGCTGATAGAATAGTCATGCACAGTCCAAGAAGAGTATTCCAGCCTGATGTTCCCATTGTCTTAAGTGTTCTAGGAATTACACATATTTTAGTGTCACAATAGGGTTGATGTAGGCTCAGTCAGGCCCACTTTGTACTGGAGCGAAGGACCAGTGTACCATGGTACACTGAGGTGTCAGTGATGACCATCCCTCAGTGTTTCTTGCTCACCCACTAAATCCAGCATCCTCTGTCAGGAGAGCCCTCAGCAATGAGTGCTTCAAGTGTAGCTGCACAACTGAAGTGGCATGATTCAGACCTCCCAGTGTCTGTGTGTGTGTGTGTGTGTGTGTGTGTGTGTGTGTGTGTGTGTGTGTGTGTGTGTGTGTGTGTGTGTGTGTGTGTGTGGATTAAACAAGCTGGCTGTTCTGTGATGTGAAAGGCTAGCTGTTGTGCCCCGCCTGCTCTGCTGTTATATAACTCGCGTAGCGGGAGAAACGGGGGGAGGGGAGGGGAGTGGGCCGCAGGTGGCAGATGGAGGGTCAGCTCCTCGCTCATTAAGCGGACCCCCTCCCGAACGGCTGACCATTCGCTTGACAGCCCCTGTCATCGTCACAGCGGTAACTCACGGTAACCCTCCCGCATTCGCCGGAGGGCCCGGCCCCGTGTTCAGCTCTGCATCTCGGTTACTGCGGCAGGAAGACTCCATCCTCAGCCAGCCTCTCACAGCAGGACTGAAGCTTGACATTTAAAGAAAATCACTCCAGGGTATAAACAGAAGGGTGTGTACAGGGCCAGTGGGTATCTGGGTGCCTCCATTTTCACATCCTCAAAGCAATATTTATTGCGACGTTGTGCTTATTTGAAGTTTTAATATACCAACATGCTTAAATGTAGCTGTACAGATGTCAGTATAGGCATGCGTAGTTGTGTGATGTACATTTTGGACAGCAATACCTACCTGTCATGAACAGAATCACTCACCTGACATGTGGCTACAGCCAGCAGCATGTCTGTCACCCAAGGGATGGCGATTATGTAAAATACAGTATTTAATGGGTAAATGGCTTATACTAACCAACACACCAAACAAAGCTACCATTTTAAAATATGGCTCCTTCAATGGCTCCAGCATTTTCAGTAACCTTTCATTAGCCAGTCAAGGACTATTTGGTTTCATTTGAGGAATTGTCACCAACGTTACTCTGCACACAAGATTTGACTCTTGTTCTAAAGGTCAGAGTAATCTATAAAAAGCTGTGAGGTTTACACCCCCCACCCCCCCAACGCACACAAACATACTTCCGTAATGAGGCTGTTGATCTGTCTCCTCTAACCTTTCGCAGCACACAAAAGCAAGAGGTGATCCTCAGTAAAATGGATTGGATGAGATCCTGTCCTATGTGAGGGAGTGGAAGTAAACCACACCGATTAACAGTGCGACCCCCGCACCCTCATCTGCTTTGCTTACACAATGCACCCTAATGAGCGGGAGCTCTCAGATCAGTAACCTTCCTCCCGCCTCCTGTTGGGTTGGGGAGTCACATGACTGTTGCCCTCTGTAGCGCATTCTGTAATCCACAAACCGTTTTTTTTTTTTTTTTTGCCACGGAGGCGGAGTTTGGACGTTAATCTGAATCTGTTCGGAGCAGAAGCAGCAGGTGGAATGGCGGGAGGCTGGAGCAGTGTGTGTGAAAATGTCTCAGTTCCTGGAGAAAGGAGAGCAGACAGAGCAGGGTCAAAGAGTGGAACAGCAGATGTGCTGTTAGACACACTGTCTCCCTGTATCCCTGTATCAGTGTGATTAGGCAGGTTAATGGCTCACTCGTGCTATTTTAAGGGCCTGGCATTGTTGTGTCCGGCTTTTTCGCCCCTCCGCGGCGCGGCTCTTCCGGGGCCTGCCTCCGGCGAACGCGGCGAGTGCGTCAGAAGCCGAGAGGAAGCCGGCCATCATGTCAGCGGCAGAACGCGCTGCCCCGGGTTTGAACCGCTCGGCTCCCGTCTCCAGCGCACAGCGCTCGTCAGTCAGCACCGTTTCCACGGCAACCCCACCCGCGCCCACCGCACTCGACTGAAGACGCTGTCGGGTCGGTGGTGTGGGTTACCGCTCCCACTCACTGCACAAACTTAGACAGCGCTGTGGGTGGGCTGCACAGCTGTGTCGTCTCAACACACATTCTCTGTCCTCACCTGCCACTCCACTGCATGAGGTTTGCTTTGGCTGTCTCATTCAGCCTTCCCCTACCTGTTCCAGCGTGCCACTTTTTGGGCAAGCCAGAATCAGGTTGCTGCTTCTGCTGTCCAGCCCTCAGTTAAAAGTGATTTACAAACATGGGAGGGGAAACCACACTGTGATGCTGAGTAACAGGCATTCTTTCAGGCTGAATGTACACTAAGAGAGTGTGGTTTTCTGGGAATGTCGGGGGTGTGTTATGAAATACTTTTGCATGTTACATTTTCATGTTTGCAGCACACCTCCTTCCATATCTGAGTATTAATATTGCCAACTCCCATCTTACAGTAAAGGCAGTGTAACTTGAATGGATGCAGCTGTTTGATGGGCCCTGTCTGTGTGAGAGCTGAACCCTGACCCCTCGACCCCTGTGTGTGTCTGCAGGGGGTCGCCTGTGCTCCTTCTCCCCCTGCATCGAGCAGGTGCAGCGGACGTGCGCGGCGCTGGCGGAGCACGGCTTCGGGGAGATCTGCACCCTGGAGGTGCTGCTTCGGGTCTTCGACGTGCGCTCCGTCTCCCTCGGCCTGCCCGACTTCGGGCCCGACGATCCCCTCCAGGCTGGCCCCGACGCTCCGGGAGAAGGGGGCGCACCCGGGACCCCCGCTGCTAACGCCACCGTCACCTGCAGGACGGCCGTGCCACCTAGAGAAATGGCCGGCCACACCGGCTACCTGACTTTCGCCACTAAGAGCCTGGTGTAGGAATTAGCTGTTGGAGATTACTGTAGGAGACTGTTACTGGAGGCATAAGCAAATGTGAGGTGCACGATATATAACAGAGTTTGGCCCATGTAACCAGCTTAGTGGGGAAACCTGTTTTCCTCACTGGTAATCTCTCCTCACGACATAGGTGTCCATGGTCTGTGCTGACAGAGAAATCTTGAGAGAAGCTTTCTTGAGAGCAATCTGTTGATACATGGTGATAATGCATGCACATAGGCATGAATACGCACCCACAAATGCATACACACACAGATGCATTCATACATGAGGCGGAATCATCCGCCGGCTGAATGCAGAGATGAAGAACAGTGGAGGCAGCTGTGAAAAGAGGCAGGAATAAATCGCACACCCTCTTAATGACACGGATCAGTTATTCTAATGGGGTATCTGCCTTTTCTCAGTATCCCGTTTCCTCAGTTTTGAGATTTTATTTCTTTTATTACCTATTCCTGAAAACATCTGCATTTGTTTTGTATTTATTTTGTACTTTGGACTTTAATGGAGTAAAATCAATTTGAAATGAATGCGTGTTACTTGACTTTGTCCAAAACCTGTGTCTGGAAACATTTGTATGCATGTTCTTTTTAATCCAGCACCCAGATTTTTTGCAACAAGGTATTTGCAACAAGGTATTTCATTGTAATATATATAAAGTCTGTCTTTCTCAGTGCATTGGTTAACAATGTCTGCTTATAATGTGCATTCAGCTGGTGTGAAATGGTATTTTTCACATGATAATAGATTATATCTCTATGTCCTTCACATAGAGTGTTGGAAATAAAAGCAGCAGGTGTTTTTAATAGATAATTCAGCAGATAGGGCTTTCCACACAAGCGAAGTGTGAGGGTTGCATTTGATGTGGTTATAGCTGCACTTTTATTTGGCTTGGAGTCTGAAGAAGGGATTACATCTGGCTGTGGGCCGAGGTTTTTGACCCCCCATTTGGATGTCATAAACAGGGAAAAGAAAGGGGGAGATGGGGTGGAGGAGGAATGCCATGAACAGCTGATGTGGAAAGGAAGTGGTAAGTGGGATTTTTGTGCTCGTGGATGGGGCCGATTTGTCTAAGTTTGGCTAATTGTGTAGGGATCGTCTGAAAATTCTCCTTCTGAATCTTCATTTGGAGCTTCAGTAAGCCATATTAATAATTTACCAGCAGAATAGACTTTCATGCTGAAGTGAATGAAGGTTGACTGTAGCAGACTGAAAGGCCTTATCTCATCTGTATTATCCCAAATCACAAAAGTATGACTGAGTGTTTGTATGGAACATAATGTGTTTCTCTGCTAATGTTTTTATCCTCCCTGGGTGGTGATAGCTGCTATTCTTTCTTTTGTGTGGTGACCTCTGTAGCCTTGGCTGAAAATCAAAGAATTTTTTTCAAGCAACAGTGAAATATGTATTTCAATTTATGAAGCACTTAGGTGCTAGAAACCTTAAAATACCCTCTCAAAAAATCCTGGGCTAGTTGCCCAGAAGAATTTAAGGCTATATAAACAATTAGACTGGATTTATGTTAGCCTATTCTAAAAGAAGTTGGTCAGTTTTATAAATATTAAGACTGACTGTATGTAGTTTCCAAAAGTTAGTCTCTTTACGTATAAGGCTGACTTTGACCATCATTTTCTTAACAAGGCACTAGCTACAGTAGCTCACTACCTGCAACTCTAAAGTGATATTGAGTGCAATGTATCTGTTGTACAGCAATGACTGGAAATATAGGACTGTAAAGAACCGTAGGAATGAAATGTTATACCACCAGCAACAACTAGAAACATGGGGTAAAGTTACACGAATGAAATAGTCTTTTTTGTAGTATGTTACTCTAAAATGCAGATTTTCAGACCAATCAAATTGTTTGACACCTGCCATGTTTGTTTGCTTAAAGTCTTAATTTACACACAGTTGAAAGCAAATGAGGCTGTATTACTCATACTTAAGTTACATCAGTTTGTTAGTTTTATGCAAGCATTTAAATTAAATAACAAACTCAGTCTGACTTGGTGTTAGACTTAGTCATAGACTTGGGGCTGTTTTTATGCAACCGGTCCCTGAGGTGTAGCATGCAGCTGTAAGGTGTTGTGTGTTAAAAGGACTGGCGTGTTTTTAGCACTAGCGGGGTTTGGAGATCGGGAAACCTTTGAAAAGCACACGGATACAAAGAGGGATAATGGGGATAAATGGTCTTAAAATAACAAACCTCTTGCCAGATATGGCCTCTGCCTCCCCCCCCCGCTGCCTCTCCACAGAGGTTTGCGCTGTTGTAGTTACAGGCCCACTCTGCCGCGGTCCCCGCTGCTGTTTCGGATGAACTCTGTTACCGCCATCTCTCCCCTGGCTGCGACTCCACACCAAATAAGGCCGGGAGGTAGCAGCTGCATTCGCGGAGGTGCAGATGTGCCGCTCTGTGCCGGGACGGGCTCCGTTTGGGTTACTGCACGCCTCTCTCACTCTCTCGTCGCCTCTAGGGGGAGGGCTGCGAAAAATCTCAGAAACACTCTGAATTGAGCAGAATTGTTATTTTGCCTTACTGGAAAAGTTAGGAAAGTTCAACCCATATATACAGACACGCACACTTTGCAGTGAGGAAAGAGAGGAAACGTGATGTGGACGCAGTAATGGCTGTGTCCTGAGGTGGCCGTGTTCAGCAGCTGCTTTCAGAGGCGTTTAGAGAGGCGTCTCCTCGTCCGACCTGGCCCAAGCCCCTCACCTGAAGGCCTGCCCAAGAGGGTCTAATCTGGAGGGCTGAGGCCGGGAATAGCAGCCCTGAGCCCCTGGAAATCTAGCCTTTAATCAGCTTGTCCTCTACTGAGCTGATTTTGGGTCCAGGTTCAGACACTGGAGAAGGAGATAGGATGGGTGGCACAGGACCTGTAGGTGCAATTTTGGGACCTGCAGTTATGGGGTCGGATTCAGCGATGGGGGGGCCGGGGTACTGGTTGTATTCTTCTATATTATTACTTCCAGCTTCATGCTGTGACAGGGAGGTAATGACCCTATGACCTCAGGTCAGGTGTGTGCACATGTGGGATGTCTTCTGCTTGCCCAGTGAGGGGTGTGAGCCGCGCTCCCCTCGCCCCGTGCGTGGGACCTGCAGCTGAAATCCGCGCCCGCCTACGTGTTTATTCTTCTTGTCAGCCTCTGCTGTGAGGATGAAAAGAGGTACTACCGGAGGAGAAATGGGAAAATGTGTTCCATGCTAATGTCTCAAAGGGACAGCTACGTTTGAGTAGCTCCCCGACCAGCAGTGCTCCAGGCAATTTGTGTTTGTAAAGATTTTCTCTGGACAAGTGTTCTGCATAAAGAAGCAGTCTCCTTTCCTCCCTCCCTCTCTTCATCTCCTTCGTTTAGTCTCTCTCTTTATCTTCTGTAGGTCTCCAGCCTTCTTTCTGTCAGTACTTTTGGATTTAAGCCTCAATCCTGGAATAGCTCATGCAAGCAAAAAATAAACCACTGATCAGATTAAAGAGCGCAAGCGGCGATTCAGGAAAAGCTGTGTCTTCTTGTTTGTGTAAGAGGTACAATAAACCTCTTATACAATCGGCTCTGGTTCTTGTTCTGACGACTGCTTCCATATTGGTGATGGAATACGACACCAACGCCCCCTTCATTGCTGTCATGTGATTTTGGACTTGTACAACACCAGCAAAAATAGAGGTTTGCATCACGCTTGAATCAATGGTTTACATTTACTCCAGCCAATCATTAGGGCCAAAAATTATTTTTGTGCCTGACATCTTCTGTTAGTAGCAATTGCATAACAATTAAAAATATAAAAGACATGATGTAATAGTGCTGGCCAAAGCAGCGTACAGTAAAACACTAAAAGGTGAAATATTATACAAAAACACCACAATTTTACTCTAATTTTAATTTAATTTAATTAACTAACAATTCATTAAACCTATTTTGTAATGCAATTGATTGAAATGAGCTAAATTATTGAGAAAAAGTTGAAAATTGAAAAGAAACATCCTTATCAAAACATTTATATAAAACATTTAACAACAAAAAACGCATAACCAAACAATCAAATGTTAATGAAGTTCAGGCGTAGGGGTAGGCAGTTAAATTCCAGTGAAGGCTCCTTCAAAAGTAATTTGCTTGAAAACTTTTTTTGATATTGTGGTTGCATTTAGATCTCTGAATGAAAACCCTTTTAAGGGGGTGTCATGCTTTGAGCTTCCATGTCCTGCCCCCGGACCTTATGGACCTTCATATTAGGGTGAGGGGGATGCAGGTGAGCTTTAACATTAACGGCTGGGGGAGAGGTTTTTGGAATCATGACCAGGGTCTGAAGAAATTTTGATAGTAAATACAATTAAGCTCTATTGAAACGAACACCACCTTTGGTGGTATTAACATCATTTTGTTATGATTTTAACATTGCAGCTGAGATTGAGGTACCTCAATGGAACACATTGCCTTCACCTCTCCCTCGCTAGCACCCTGCATTTCATTCATACTTTGTACAGGAGACAGCCAAGACTGACAGACGCTCTACCAGCAGTCCTGCCTGCTTTACAGTGACTTTGCCAAATGTGTTGGCTTTACCCACAAAGGCTGGTGTCCTATGTTTTGGCCGCAGTTCCAACTGCATGGCTGTTTTGTGTGTTATCCTAAAGGAGTCCTGTGTTTCCTCAGTATGCGTCACGCTGCGGTCTGTGACTAATGCTGTCCTGCCCCAGTGTATTCTGGGGTATTGTAGGAGTGCAGCCCTGGAGTTTTACTATCACTGAAATCCAGGGAGACTGAGAATAGTTTAATTCCAGCTGGACGCCAGCTGCTTCACTCTGCTGCACTTGCACCTAATAACTCATTGACAGAAACAACAGACATTCTTGTAATTGTGACTAGATTACTTTCAGTTTCTTAATGATGAGAACACTGATTTCTCAACTCTGAAATCAAGATGCTACCATACATACATTTACACTCAGTGAAAACACACACTTACACTCATTTCTCATTGTTTACAAGAGCGATTTAACTAGCCACATTTCTACATGCACAAATTTCCCTCCCCTCTATATTCTGGAGTCTGAAGCCAGTCTTTGCCAGGGGGAATCTGCAGTCTATTTTTGTCTGAAACGTTGGATGGGAACTAGAGTGTGGTGAGATTGTGGTGTGATAGCATGTTCCCATCGATGGGTTTATAAATAGGGGTGGAGAGATGGGGTGACTAAATATGCCCTGTTTTATTAATACATGCATAGAAAATGTGAGTGGTGTGGCTGACGAATCTCTCTCATTTCTTGCTTTAGACTTCCCAAAAAAATTGGAAAGTTCTGTGATTGGTATGAGTCTACTATCACAAGACCACTGCTCAGTGTCTCAGTTTCCTATTAACTGTGAAGATAAAGACTTGTCATAGGACATTCCCTTTGTCAGGATTCAGGAAAAAATATTTATGCATGTGTGTCATACAGAGGTAAGCCTTTCCCCTCTAATTCTTCATGCACAATGTGTGTGTATATATCATGCTCAGATCTGCATGAGAAACCAGGGCTCAGGGGTGTCACCTGAAAAGATTGAAAAGAAAGAAAAGAACAGATTGTCCCTCACATTGTCTCCTGGGAGCCAGTACATGGGATGCAATTGGCAGATTGTTGATTTATAAGATAATTTACCCCCTGCCTGCCCCCAAGCCACTGTGCAGTGCCTCATGCTGATGGGGCCCCTGGAGATGTGGAGGGTGAAAGTCAGCTGGGACCGTTACGAGGCGCTTTGTCATCCTTCCCCGAGTCGGGATCGATGGGGTTTCTAATGAATTCTGTGCAATTATTTTCCCCCGCTCAGCCCTGGTGGAGGCAGGGGCGCAGGAATGCGGCGCGGTCCCCCCTTCCCCTCTCCAGCGCACTGCTGAGCATCCTGCCCTCTTTACAGAAACATGCAATTTCGTTCACGTCAGCAGGACCATAACTCTCGACATGGCCAAATCCCATTCCGCAGCCCTGAACTTGTTTTCCGAATGTTGCCGTGTGAAGATTATGACTGAGAATCCCGTGGGCTGGTTGCTCTCGCTCTCTCTCTCTCTCTCTCTCTCTCTCTCTGCTGGCCTGTCACAGGCTGGGTGATGGAGTGCCCGCAGTGTGGAAGCCCCTTCCACACAGTTAGCATGAGCAGGGGCAGCTGGGCCTCAATGCTAGAAGCATGTGGTGCTGCTCCGCCCACCCTCGTCTACCGCCAACAAATCACACTGGCCATGAGGTCTGTGCGCAGCTACAGCTTTGCTGTGTGTTCTGTGAAGCACAGCAGACGCTGCCGTTTGCTGTAGTGTCATGAATCCAGCTGATCCGCATTACTCGGCCAGTGAGAGGTTGGCACTGCTATCTCATTCCACTGGGCCTGCACTGAGAGGAGATCCCCTGGCATGACCTCATAGATGACTTCCTGCCGATAGCCTTGTAAAACTCCAAAGGCACATTTCCAGGGAAGCAGTTTAGGGTTAATCAGTGTCTTAATTGCCCTGTTTATGCCTCCCCAGTACATCGAAGGTGGGGCCTGGTTTGAGGATCGTAGCTCCTACGCTCATAGGTTTTTCAGGGACTCATTGATTTGTTCAGCTCCCAAGCCTGAGAATCAGCTCCCAGACGGATGGAAGGGAACTGTCTGAGGGAAGGTGCTGTACTGGGTGGCAGAAACGGACCATGGAGGTGTGGAAATGGGCTGTGGTGTAATGGATATGCCCGTGTTTCTCTCCAGAAACATGCTGGAGTTTCAGTGATGTCTGCCTCAATGACTGGATCACAGGAGAAGAACAGATCTTGTCAGAGCCCTGAGGGGGTTTGGGAAAGCTGCATCCAACAGGCATAACGTGACTGGGTTAGCAAGTAACCCAATTCTGCTATCTATATGCAGTTGCGGTGGGTAAACCCGCGATCATAGAAAGCAATCCACATTTCAGCGTGCCACACAAAATGAAAACCATTTCCTGGTTTATCTGATATGCACAGCGATTATACCATCCACGCACAGTGTATCATCCTTGCATACCATAGAATGCAGTCTGGCAGATGGCGAGTGCAGGGAAAGTCCATGATCGATACGTGCGGATGTGTGTAGCAGTTCTATCAGCGTACCGCGGGCAGTGCTTATGCGGCTCTTTTCGGGAACGGGAGACGCAGCCTCACGTTCCTGCTCCTGTGAGAGAGGACACGCAGTGCGGACTGCAGGTCTGTGGCCCTGCTCCGCCTGGCCAGAGGGCGTGGTGTCCCGAAACAAACAGCACTCTGACAGCGCATTCTACAGTGCAGATGATCACACAGTGTAGGGATGGTGGGAATCTCAGGGTGTTAACAGCGTGGCGGGAGAGAGGGTGTACAGGAAATCATTCATGTCTTGTGGGAATGGTTTGCTAGTTGGTAGTATCAGCTCAATCGTGTTCGCTTGCTACCACTTAGGTCCCATTCGATCCGTTTTTAAGACTGTCTGTGAACCTATTAGTGTCAGTCTCAGCAGGACTGAATGGAAATTAATGTCACAACTGGAGCTCCTGCACTGGATCCATTTATAACATTGCATCATGCCGTTCCTCTGTCTGCCTTAAATGGAAATGTCTGAGCTCCCGTGAGCCATAAAAGTACCCCCCCATACAGACACAGAACACACACACACAAACACATATACAAAACAAACAAACCAACCCACTGGCTTTTAAACAGCCACTATCAACTGCCTTGTTGGCAGCGCTGTCTACAGCTGCTTGGCAGCGCTTTGAATTGATTTAAGAGGGGAGCAGGAGGAGGGGCTGAGAGGTGTGACCTTCCCGCATTCATTTTTAATCAGAGAGGGTGATAAACCCCAAATCTACAGATTGTGTTGGATTAATCTGCTCTGTGTTGTTGGAACAGAGGACAGCATGTGACCGCCCCCCACCACCACCCCCATCCCCTATCCCCAGGGTATTTGGGATACAACCGAATGGACCGGCAAGCAGAGGCGGATCAGAGAAATGACATAACCCGCGATGACGGCCCAGTCAAAGGTTACGGGACTCAGTCCAGTTGTCAGATAGCGCGCTTTCTCTCAGCTGCTCTTTCCATTATGGCGGTAATCTCAGCGCGGGGTGGATAAGATTGGCGGTGGCGTTTTCCACACACCGGTCAGTCGCGCGCCGCGCCGTGTGCGTCTCAGGGTTAAAAACCGACGCTTTGTTCCTCCCGGACGTCATGGGTGGCCGGTCAGCTGAGCGCGGAGGCTTTGTGTTATCGGCTCTGAGAATGCCACATTCATGCTCTGCCGCTGGAAGGCTGCCTCTCTGTCGTACAGCATACGCACTTACCCGCACAGGACTACATTTTTAAACAAGAAGGCGGGAGGAGACAAAGTCACCTTTGCTTAAATGTTAGTCCAGTTTACTCTTTGTGTAGCACCATCTATTTGTCATTGTAGGAACAGTTATTCGCTAAATTACACATAATTCATGCAGGGTGTTGATTATTTTGTATGAAAAGGTGTAACAATGTTACAATAAGGTCTTTGTTCCTTGTAGAAAATTGTGATGTCACATCTTCATGGCCCAGGTGGTACAAGGTAGATGTAACTAATTGGGAAATGCTCTTGTAAATACTGAGAATATGCACGGTTGAAATTTACCTGTAATTCACTGTTCATTGCCACAAGCTTATTTAACTAACAGGATTTCAATGGGCATTAGTAGCTGAAATACTGAAAAATAAAGAAAATATTACAGTTCTGACATATGTTGGCTGAAATTACTTGATCAGTCAGACTACGTTTCATTTTTTTTTCACTGTCTCAGAGCACAAGTGTCATCATGTCACAGATAAATGCTGTGTAAAGTTGGGTAGCAAAGACTTCATGACTCCATAAATGTCTTATCAGCGTTTGATTGACACAGAGTGATGTCATTGCCTTGTGCTGAACAGAGGACCCTGTGAGCTGGACATGGACTGTAAAAAGATAAGGCACTATCAAACGCATACCGTGTTCGGCGAATGCCGTACAGCACGAACGCCACCAGACTAGATAGTATCTGCATTTAAAGAGCTCATTTCCATGTATTTAGCACTGAAACAGTACTGCACCACTTCCTTCCTGGACAGTAATGCCAGGTCAGCCATTTTTTGAGCATGCATTACAGGAATGCCTCTGAGGCTTGCAGTAAGTGTTTCTTAATTCAGTAGAGTCCCTCGTTTCTCTCTTTACAGTACAGATATTATACCGTTTAGCATGCATGTCATTGGCCAGAATCCCTTCCCAGTGCTGTGCAGGAGCCCAAAGCACATCCTTTTACAGTAGTGAAACTCCCTACCCAATGCTACTATACAGGTCAAGGTGGTATATTGCCCTTCTAGCAGTACTGCCTGAGGTAATTGAGGCAGGGAATATTTGTCAAACGCCTGGATTTATGCTATATTTAAACAGGACACCTCGGTCAAGAGCAGAGCAGCACTCTCTGCTGCGCCTGACACAAAGGCGCCTGGCTGCACCCCCAGGGCGGTCACGAGGCTGTGTGCTTTAGATACGGTAGGTTGACTTTGGACTTCGGCCATTTCAGGCCACTGCTACCTGCGCTGCCCCGCCCCTCTCCTGCTTTTTATGAGGAAGTTTATCCCTCAGGTGATGGCTGACGTGCAGAGGCGTGTGGCTCAAGAACAAGTGAAGGTCTGAGCCTATCAGGCCGCGGTATCTGAGAAACCACCTTATTTCACTGAGGAGAATACGGCCTTTGTGCCATCGCCTTGCTCGGGTTTACGTCATGTTAGCGCGGATCAGGTTTATGTGGAAGCGTATCTTTTCATACCAGAGGTCCTGTGGATAATAGATGTGGCTGGAGAGACAGCCACTCCCTCTCAATGAAAGGAAAGTTTCAGAATGATATTTGTTTTTCCTACGGCGTAGGATCCCTCCTTTCAGTCCAAGTCAGGTGTGTCATTTTCATTTTTAATATCCTCATGACCGAGCAACATGTTTTCTCTCCGATTCAGTTTGCAGAAGGACCTGATGAGTGAGTGGAAACAGGGCACACTGGGAACAGGCTCCTTGAGATAAACAGTGGAGTGGCCTTCGGCCCAGAGTGCCAGCCGGCCCTCGAACACAAACACAGAGCGCAGTCCATTGTCCGGGTTCTGTTTGAAGATGAAAGGACCGATTCTTCAGAAACGGACACAAGGCCGGCCACTAGTAGATGGCGCTGCGATTAGATGACCCCTCAGGGGAGAAAAATGAAAGTAAAGAACCCCGAACGCCCTTGTTCTGGTGTGCTGGTATGCTGTAACATTCAGTCATAAGAAAGCCTCTGTTCACCGTTGAGGCTGGGGGATGGGACTGGGGCCTGCTGGCTCTGATGATGGTGATGAGAACGGCTGTTTACGGATGTTTGAACCACAGTTTGATAGTGGCCCGGGGAAGTGTAAACACGCCGTAATGAAGAGGATCAGGGGAATACGGGCCTTTAAAGCACAGACGCCTTAGCCAGGCTGGAGAGGAATGCATCATAGCTGAGCTGTAATGCATGTTATTCAGGTTACTAATGACAACGGTTACTGCCTAGAAGAAACATGTTTTCCCAATTGCCCACATGCCTGCTCATGGGTAGATTTACCCTGTGCAACCTTGTCCTCTTTGCTCAAGGTCACTTAAATTTGGGTACAGCCACAGTGGTCTGCTAAGCCTTCTGTTGTATCTGTGTTTTTTTATTTTCACTCAGAACATTACAAATCAGGAGTCTGGGGGTCTGAAATTGCTGCAAGTAGGACCTAGTAAGTAGACAAACCCGTCATGAGACGTGACATAAAATGGGGAAGTGGAAGGACCGGGAGGTTGACTCATACGAGTGGAAAAACCTTACACAAGGACTTCAAAAATGTCTTCAGCAGCTTCCCAGACCAAGCCACATTGGTCAAACATACTTATGTAGAAATGATGAACCTAAAACATAACTGCGGCTTGGCGCTTTATGGCTGTATGGGAGTCTGAGATGTACTGTATAATAGTAAAGTCATGAGTGATAGATCTCTCAGGAAGACAGACAGTTTTAGGGAACTGTGTGGCCGTTTCATTCTTGAAATCTGTGAACCGCTGAACCACACACAAAAGCAAAGCGGAGCTAATCCCCGTTTCAGAGTACTGTGAGGCTGAGTCTTTTGAAGGCGTACCTCCCAATCAGACCAAAGGTAGAGTGTGAGTGACAGGGAGGGATGATCATTGGTCTATGAAGCATTGCTCCATGACTACGGCCACTCATGTTTTGTTCACAGAAACAAATCCCATGGCAGCCACTTGGCCTTGAGAACCGCTCCAAGTGCGCTCTGACGCTCATAAGTCCGAAGAGCTGCTGGCATTCCATCGAGCCTGTTCATAGCATCTCTGATGGCAGCATATGATCACATGACTTCAGCTGCTTATGCAATACTCCAGAGGAAAAAAAAGGAAAAGCAGAAGGCCTTGGATCAGGAGGGGAAAGCCTGCTGTCGTGTGGATCTCAGACATGCTCTGTAATCGAGAAATGGGCTCTTTGGCTCATGAGCTGTGTGTGTGACCTGACTGCTCTACAGGATCTGCGCGTGGAAAGTGGGCTCGTCTGAGTGCCGTGGCCTGTCCGCCCCACTTTTGTGCCCCTCCGGGATCGCGGCCACTCTCCGCTCCCTCCCCGTTCGGCTCTGCTGGCCGTTGCCGTGGAGACCGCACCTTGCCACAATGCCTCCGGCTCATGAAGGATTCTGTTGCAGACGTTTTTTGGAGGCCTTCGCTTTCGTGAGCTACGTGCTTGCGCACATGTGTGAGTGTGTGTGTGTGTGTGTGTGTGTGTGCGTGTGTGTGCACGCATGCGTGCGTGCGTGCGTGCGTGTGAAGTGATGAGAGACTAGAGATACAGCCTTACTCAGGATACCGAGGGAGCTGGATGAAAGTGCATTTCTAATTAGACTGACACAATGGACTAAATCGGCCGTGAAACACACATTTTTAAGCAGGGGGCTGCTCTTTGTGTGTGCTGAATACGGCCTCTGTCAGTTCTGTTTCTTTTATCCGGCACTGTACAATACGTACAGTGAGAGAGGCTCTGTCAGGTGCACACACAAAGAGCTGTAAAGGCGACAGCAATGAGAGGCCAAATCCTGGCTGAGCGAGGAGATTGCTTTTAACTTGAAATTGAGAGGCCTTTGTTTCACTGCGTCAGATCTTACCTGCAAAGGAGAACCTAATCTGCTGTGATAGCATACAGCTAAGAAACTATTCACTACCAAGTCCTCTGTCAGCTGACTGCCATCACTAAGAGCATTCCCTCCTTATCTGAAGAGCCTATTTTCGGGCGTGATGTCTCTGGCTGGGTCTTGCATCCTACCCTGGGCCATATCGCCCCTTCTAGCTCGCCTGTCAAATGCACGATATTAGACAGGAGGCTGTTCTCTGACACACCGATATTTGGTGCTGCATGTCAGAGCAGTGAGTCCACATTGTTTTAATCTCATTGCGCCCCCTCTGGCCAAGCTTTGTGACAGCAAGGCGTAGACCACAACGCTTCAGATGATGTCATACAGCTTCTCCTTATTTCCTGTCATTTTATCTCTGGCAATTCAATAAGAGGACATTTATTTTCATTTATGGCTGTGTGTGAGGAAACAAGGCAAGACGAATAGCAGTTCAATTTTATATGCAAGATGCATCTGGGTGTTTTATAGTGTAAGCCACTGAGCTGGTAGAGTACACCAATATTATGTGAAATCCTCTTTGCAGCATCATCCAGGAAACTACTGCAAGTGTGAATTGTGTAGATTATATTCAAAGTTACAAACTCTTCAGAAGACTCCTACCCAGTCACAGATGACAGACAAGGCTGTACATCCTGTGTGAAGCAGATAATGTACTGTGGGATGGTATGCTTCAAACAAAATACACACACTTCCAAGCCCAGCTACCTCTGCAGAGCAGCCCTGGTAACTTACCACCTCAGGTATATGTGTGTACTCTAATGCTGTGGGCTGTAGCGCAGGATCAATACCCTCCCTTGGTGGAAAGACAAGGCTTCTAAGATAAAAACAATTATATTTGCTCCATTGACGTGCCAGCACATGAAACCATGCGGCAGATGCATGCTGATACAAAAATCTCAGCAGTGAGCTTTGACCTCAATGAATCAGTACTGTGAATGGGGTGAGACAGTCCCAGTTTACCTGTGGTGGGGATCGTGGAGTGAGCTGTGTGTAAGTAAAATAAGCCGTGTTACTTTCACTACTAAACTGTCATTCATGACAATGCCTGCCTTGTGGCTCAGCCTTGCGCAACATGCAGGAATGCTACATTAACTAAGCGAGGAAACATCAAATAAGGCAGCCACAGAAGGCTCATTCAGAGGCCTGTCGGGGCAGCGGTAATCCAAGTTGTTGTGCCGCCGCCAACCTCTGTGGCCAAGTTGTTGTGATCCCGAGTTTTCGCTCCAACCAAACCCACAAGATTGCCGTTGCAAAATTTCCACTGCATGTTTGTGTGACTCACGTCTGGAGCTGGCTCGTTTCTCATGAGGGCCGGGCGGAGGAAAAATGTGTTCCGCAGCTGCGCCTCAGGACTACGTGTGATTTGGCACGGGCCTCAGCAAGCTGAATTAACCTACATAACGGTGGATGTGCCTTGCACAAGTTTTTAACAGCCAGGTCCTGTAGCTCTTCCCGGTCCCTGCTCCATCTTCTTTCAAACACACGTCCACAACCGAGAGCATATTAATAGCCCAACGACAAAACAGGGGGAGAGATGAAGAGAAAGGCTTGTCTTGGATGACTGTGCCTACTTTTCACCACATTAAAAATTCCTTTCACTTCTCCTCCGGCCTTTCAGAGTCTTTTGTGGGGGCTCTCGGCGGATCGGAACGACCTACATTTGCACCCCTCCCTCAGCTCCGCCCCCCCTCCCTCAGCTCCGCCCCTGCTCCTGGCAGAATCCCACGCAGCAGGCGGGGGGACGTGGATGCTGTATCAGATCTCACTCCCACTGTTCAGACCTGGGCTCTGCTCTCCCTCACACCCATCAGCCTGGCTCGCACAGACTCATCCCCGGCCACCGCCCGTTCCAGCACAGAAAGCAGGAGGAGAGGGCTCGGCTATTAAGTCAGTGGGAAACAGGGAGGGGACAAAATCAGTGATGATTTGGTGGGTGGAGAAGGGTATTTGCGAGGGGCCCAGGAGCCATATCCTGGCGCAGGGCGGCCCGGTTTGTGCCATCGGCGGAGCGCCATGGCCCGCGTGCACAGATGGGCTTTTCATGCGCAGATGTGTCGGCTCTCCCCATTGGCAGGGAGTGGTTATGTAAAGCAGCTGGCCCCCAGCTCTGGGCTGGCTGAGACTCAGGGCAGCAAACTGCACATGAGTCAACCTGTGCGTGTCACGGACAGGGAAGGAGAGCACAAGCAATGAATCCCCTCCCTCCTTACACACTGACACTCACATCTTTCTTGCTGTTGCAAAGGAAGCCATTTTCTTTTAGGTGCGTGTGATGACTGAGGCACCAAAATAAAGAGGCCCGTATTTTTACCAATTAGCAAGCAGCAGGGGCCGTGTTGGCCAGAGGTGCCAAGGAGCAAACCGTACAAAGGATCCGTTTGAAATCCACACAACACAAGCAGAGCAGTAATTATGGGACTGGGCAGAGGCCATTTGGACAACTCTTGCAGGGAAAACGTAGTGACATTTCAATATAAGCTTGTGTGCATTGCCTAACATACACATTATGTACATTTAAAAGGCAGAGGGAGCTGCATGTAAGCTGGTGTAATGGTGCAGAAGTGAGTACAGTTACGTAACATGTATTTATACCGCCAGCACGTGTGCTGCCTTTTAAGCACCCAGGCTGGGGAGGGGGGGAGAGTGGGATGGAGATCAGTCTCTCCTTCTGTGAGCCGTGAGCTAGGGGGCTGCCAATGCAAGGAAGGGGATGGGGAGAGTGGAAACTGGGACAGCCGACCCCACGTGACCGTCGCCATGGAGACGGCAGCAGTCGGAGCAGGAAAAACTGAAACGGAGCTCCTGACAGTTGTGTCTCTTTTTTCTATTTCCCTGAGTGTGAGCTTACTTTGCTCCTAACTCCGTTCCACACTTTGCCGAGCAAACCCGCGTCGCGTAAGAGCACCGCGTGCAGAGACGGGGGAAACAGGCCGCTGTAACAGTATGCTGTGACTGGCATGGTTAAGCTCTGTGACAGCATGCGATAGGTCGATGCAGTGCAGTGAGAAGCAGAGGGGTGAGCGTGACTGTGCGTGTGGCCCCCCAGGTCCCCCTTTCAGGGGTGTCTTATACATCCTGCAGGAAGCAGATAATGTACTGTGGGATGGTATGCTTCCAACAGAATACACACACATCCAAGCCCAGCTAAATCTGCAGAGCAGCCCTCATGACTTAGGACCTCAGGTATATGTGTGTACTCTAATGCTGTGGGCTGTAGCGCAGGATCAATACCCTCTCTTGATGGGAAATGCTGATCGATATCCCTTTGGTCCAGCCACCTGCCTGGCGAGCCGGTGGAAAGGGGCCGCTAAAGGGTGACCTCTCGCGAACAGAGCACTAGCGCGCAGCGAGCGTGTGCGTGGCTGTGTGTGTGTGTGTGCGCGGCCAACGGGAACGGGTTGTGACCTAGTTCCTCCGAGCCCCCTCGCCGTGAGAGACGCCGAGCCACGCCGGGTGCACGCTGACACGTCGGGGACATCCTGCGCGCTGTCGGGAGCGCACAAAGGATGTACTGTGCCCCCGCCGGGATTCGGGGATGCGCAGCCTGCTCTCCCTGGCCAGGCTTCACACACATCGCCGCAACATGGGGCATTGCTTAGGAAAGGCCCCCCTCCTTTCTGGTTCAAACCAGATATAATGTTGTTGTGGATACACAGTGCTGCCACTCCTGTGTGCCAGCAGCCCCATTTTAAACAAAGGAAGCTTGGCTTGTGCAGGGCAAGGCATCTGGTGCCATCTGTTGGCTGCATAAAAACCCATTATCTTACTCTTGTAGTCTAGGGCGTGTCAGTTTTTCTTTGTGATGCCAGCTGAGAGATTTTGTTACCAGTGTTTAGTGCAACCAAATTAATGTGTTAGATATCAATTTTCCTTAAGCAATTTACCAAAAACACCAACATGTAGTGTGTGTTTACCGTATCAGAATGTTTAGAAATGCTTACATATGCTTATAAACACGTAAGCTCCTTCCTTACTTGCAATTTGTGTTTTGTCGAAAGCAATGTTTAGAGGGCAATAGGTAAGATCTTTGTTCTGAAGAGCTGCTAACACTTATTGTAAGACCTAAAACTGATGTCATTAATTAGATATTTCTGCTTTATTACAGTTCTGCTTTGTTACACATTCGACCGCCATGTTTTGCCCTGCAAAATCTGCGAGACTTGGTTTTCATCTGCATGGTTTAAGTGTTACATTCCTGCAGGATGAAGATGGAATACTCCCTAACAGACTGCGCAGCCGCCCGGGTGATTAATGACAGCGCTTCTACCGCTGGCTGTTGCTCAGTAATCCAGGGCGTCTGTGCCGAGAGAGCCGCTCTCAGGCTGCGGAAGGAAGCGTCTGTCCTCCAGCTCTGCTTCAGACGCCTCAAGCCTGAGCCTCTGCAATGGCCACGTCCCTGCGCTGTTATTAACTGTGGCGCTCGCCGGAACGGAAGACCCTGGCCACAGACAGATCACACTGTTATTATCGCCATCGCGGCGGCCATTCCTCGGTGCCCTGATTGCTCAGCTGTTTTCGGAATGGAATTTGCTGAAAAATAAAGAGAGGAGGGTGAACCCCTGCCCTGCTTCGGTATGCGTCTCCTGCTGCGTCCTCTCATTCATGTAACAAGGAGGGGAAAAAAAGGCAGCTGTTGCCGTGGAAACGCACCTGTTCATCAGAGTTAGCGCTTGATGGATGTGTATCCTCATAAGGGCCACCCCTCTACCCTGCCCTTAGAGAGAGTGACTCTTTACTGAATGTGTGGGTGTGGCTCCCCCACACTGGTGGGAACTTGACTGTGGCGAAGAAAAAGGGGGAATCTGGGATAGCACCAGTACTCCCGGAGAGAGAGGGATAATGCTGTCATGGGGTGACAATGACACATCTCAGGCTGTTAAATGCCTGAGGGCTGATACGGGGACGTGTTTTTGCAGTGGTGGGTCGATCTGGAGCTGGGAGGGACTCAGCATGTGTGTGCCGGGGAGGGGCGGGAGAGAACAAAGTCCCTCTGTCAGCCAGAGGAACACTTAGCTCTCCTCACCCTGCCAGGAACAAAAGACAGCATCACCTTCCAGCGAGGCCTGACCTAACCTTGGCCCCACCTACGGGTAAAACATATAAAACAAAGGGGGCTGGACCCACAGAACAGGCCAATAAGATAACCAGAAGCAGCAGAGCACAATATCACCCGCCTGGTGCCGGGCCAGCCTTCTCGGCTTACATGAGCTGGCCATGGTCCTACAGAGATTAAAGTGTAAATAAATATCTTAATTGAAGTTTGTCTCTTTAAAGCCCAGCCAGAAACAGATGGGACTGGGAAGAGGGGGCACTCTGCTCTGCTCATCACGTTTAAGTTGTATAGCAGTGTGGCACAGTGGTAAGGAGAAGAGCTATAACTGAAAGGCTGCTGGTTCAATCCCCTGCTAGGGCACTGCTGTTGTACCCTTTGGTAAAGTACTTAATCCATAAATGCCTCAGTAAATTTCCAGCCGTATAAATGGATAAAATTGTAAACTACTATAAGCAAGTCACTCTAGATATCATGACAATAATGTAATGTAATGTAATGTGGTGAACTCACGCTGACAGGGACTTGGCTGCGGTAGGGCTACCTCCCACGCACAGAGCCATGTCCTTCTTCTGCTCCGGCGGTCAGTGGACCAGGGGGGATGAAGGGTTAGGGGACTCAGCAGCAGAAGTGTTGATACCCCTCCTTGACCCACGCTGTCTAAGGAAAAGGGACTGAAGCCTTTCGGCTGCAGAAGTGGAAAGTTACAGCGCTGTTTGTTGAATTTTTTTCATTACCTTCTGGGATTAATTTACTCTGTTAAAGGGAAAGGACATCTAGGAGGCAGAGGTTTGTAGCTCTGTTTCAGTTGATGATTTCACGGTCTGAATGAAATTGTCAGTGGACTGGGAACTGAACAGAGATGCAGCATTACCTGACACAGACAGACAACATAAATACAGCAATATCTCCAAGACCAACTATGGAAGCTTCATTGTCAGTACACTGCTGCTCTGCACATCAATGTCCAAGACCCTACTCCAAAAAAGTGCCACCCTGTAATCTAACTACACTTACATATGCAACATATGCAACACATTTTCTGACGGCTGGCAACATGATCACAAAAATTTCCTACAGTATTCCAATTTGTTGGAAGTCATCTAAGTAAATGCAATTTCAGAGCTACACTGCCCCCTTGTGGTGGCTTTAATCAGGATGTTTATAGACATTTTGAAAGGCCTGTAAAACTTCAGCTGCATTCCACATGGATTATGGCTTTGTAATTATGTGCCTGCTTATTTCCAGTCAGGCAAAAATATGATGTCCATTGTGGGAAAGGAAAGGGAAAACAAATATCTCCACTCAAAAACATCAAGATAGATTCATTTATTGGGCTGGATTGGAAAATCAAACGTACAAGAAACGAACCGGTTATCTTAGCATTCACACACAATTAAAACCCGGGTGTGCTTTTGTACAAGCGTCTCCTGTTTGACTTACAAACACAACAAGCCCATCACAATCACCTGTTTTTTTTGTAAAGATGACACTTGTTATCTTATTACCTTGCTAAATGAATTATTTTCTTCTTCGCAATATTTACAACTCTAACAAAAATCTCACCATGGACAGCAGTATGTAAACGCAAAAGTAGTGCTGGTCAAAAAACGTCCACAGATATCTAACCGATATCCAACCACCGAGCAATAACCACCACCAGGCCTCTTTTACAAACCCATACAGCTGGCTCCTTATAATGTAAAAAAAATTTTTTTTTTTCTTTACAAATGATGGAAAAAAAATTATGCAAAAATAGCTTTGGTACTTGGAGGCATGATGATGACATTCTTAATTGCTACATTCTAGTTCTAATGTTTTCTTGCTTTCCTATGAGGGAGGAGATGGAAGGTTTCAGCTGGGCGTGGGGGCTTAAAGCTTCGCTGGATTTGAAGTGTGAAGCATTTCTCTATGACAGCAGATACTTCATGTGTGGCATTCCTTCCCAATCTGGTCTGGTTCTCCTCTCCTGCTCTCACGGACCCTGCGGCCTTGTATGGGAGACCGCACACACATTTTCCAACTCCACTGAATGTTACGGTAGATGTGGGAGGACAGAGTTCTTCCATTCAGATCCATGATTTCTGGCTCTCACTCCACCAGGCCCCTTAATCACCAAACAAGTTCACTCTTTTTTTACTTGATAAGGTACATGCAACCATTGCCTTCACTTAAGAAGCTGGAGATGTAAAGAGACCTAGAAAACATTGTATTGCAGTGCTACGTGACAGAATTAAAGGATACTATCTCAGAGTTTCAGATCTGTTCTTCTCTGCTGTACCTATGAGGTGACTGGTGACTGAGTAGCCCTCATCTTTCAGGGATTGAGTCTAAACTCATTATGTAACAGCTTTCCCAATCCCAAGAAATCCTTCTAAAACAGGGATGTCCCATTCCTTTTCCAAGGACCAATGAGGCACGGTTTACATTACAGCCTCGACTCTCTGAGTTAAGCCACCTAGTCATATGAATTTGAAATTGATCTGTAAGAATTAAAGTGAGCTGATAGCTGATAAGTGCCCCTTAAGTTGAAAAATACTAAAAAATAATTATACATACTGTTATGTAATTCAAAAACATTTTTTTAGAAACAAACCTGGTTATGTGTGCTTTGGTTCTGCATTACTGGATTTGAGCTATCATGAAAGTATGCATATCAAGGCTTTTAATATGTTGTAGCTGTCACAACATATCAGATTTTAACAGCAGAGCCCCTTAGGAGACACACCGATTGCCAATTATTTCTAGAGATAAAAATAGAATTCCATTGCTTGTATGACACCAGTCTGACATCCCTACTCCACAAGGATGTTTTCATTTCCAGTCGTTAAATACACACCCTTCCAAAAAATGGAAGAAAGAAAAACTGAAGATTTGACTTTTTACTTACTGGTAATTAGTAATGGAAAAAAGCCAACAGATCTGTTCTTCTTTGTGATCAAAGCTACACCATCCTAACCAGGAAAAGCCTCTACATCATTTCTCTAACACTCACTTGACGTCAGGAATTTGTTCCATAAATGAAGAGCACACTCATAAAGCAGACATGTGCGGTGAGAGAGCGGTTTAACACTGTTTGGGGATACTGTGCAGTAGCCAGTGTGTGCAGGCCGTGCGTCTTGATTGGCAGACGCCGCGCTGCAGTCAGGCTCTGCAGTTGGCAGAGTGGATTACGCTGCTGCAGACGGTTGTTTCCAGGGCAGATGTGCCATGTGATGAGTGTCTGGTGTAATCTGCTGTCCGGGCGCTCCCGCTCTCCCCCTCACAGCTGGAGAGGGCAGCGCCGCCGGCCTCCGAGAGGCTGGCACAGCGCAGAAGGGACGCGCTCCGGGGCCGTCGGATTTGGACAGACGGGCAGGGGGCGGGTGGGTCTCTCCAGACAAAGGGGGGAGGGGAGGGGGGATACAATCAAACTGAAGCTGTAAGTGCAAATCTCAGCCCGCGGCCTGGGCCCACCCCACTGTAACGCGCTGGCTGACCTTCTCTTCCCTCCGCTGCCGCTCTTCCGGCTCGGCTTCGGGAGGGAGGGGCCGGGAGGGGCGGAGCTGCAGGTGCACAGAGACACCCGGCTAGCGCCGCTCCGAGTTTGTGCTTGACATGAATAATTTAGCAGGGAAAGCAGAGACTCTCCTTGGTGCCTCTGTGGATGGGCGGGTTACACATCTCCCCGCTGACCCACATTAAAGTCCCCCCCCCCAATGTAAGGGAGGGGGACAGGGGGGATGCATCACAAAGGAAATGGAAGGCACAGACATTTGGGCTTCTTATAAATAGCTCCCTGCAACCGGACGGGAGCGGAGATCCAGAACGCCCTGTCCGCTTTGATCACTGTCTCCGCTTCAGACGTGACACCCCTGGGGTCGGGTGCACAGAGCCGATACGCTCCTCTCCTCTCCTCACAATTAAAACAGGGAACTGAGTGAGCAGCAGAGGGGCTCTTTAGATCCGGTCGGGACAGGATGAGGCAGGAGAGCGGGCGGGTCTCGGAGCTGCTCGCGGGGGGGGGGGGATTCTCAGACCTGCTGTCCCCTGTTTGACGGCGCTTCTGAGAGGCCATCCGTGGCCTAATTTCACAGGGAAAAGCTTCACGGTCCAATTTGGATTCACTGCATTCTTTCCGCTTTAATGTGAGACACGACATTGGTTTGCGGTTTTGCAACATTTGAATGGCGGCCAGTGACAGCTGCGGAGGGAGGGGATTTTGCATTAAAGCTGACTAAATATTAATCACAGAGAGTGAATTTAACATGAGCTGCAAGGGTCATGCCGAAAACAAACCTCAGGGTACACAGGAAATGTATGCCATTTCTGCTCGAGGGTATTTTGGGCCATATTGTTGAAGATGAAATTCTGTGGCGATACAAGCAAATGTAGAGCCTCAGTGTGAGTCAGAAAGCCATCACATTAAGATGCAGTTCCTCCAATCCTACCCCCTTCTCACTATCCTAACGAGCATCGGACAGCCCGCACGGGCTAACGCAAAGGCAGACCAATCAGCACGCCGGCGGCAGCCCTCCACTCCACATTCTAGCACCACGCCGACGAGGACAATTCAAAATCACAAGCAAGCGCTCAGGGATGCTGCGGATGCTTCAAGCACACAATGGAATATTAATAATAATAATAACGTGGTTGCAAAAAGATCTGGATTCGGTTTCCCAGCGATCAGACAGGGGCAACAGTCAAAAAACATAGAGACCACCACTGCAGTGCATTCTAGCATTTAGTCAATATTTACACTCTCCCTTAAGTCCATGCCCTTTATATATACACGAATCATCACCAAACTCACAGTCTATTCCAGTTTGTGTCACTGTGTGTGATATGCAGTACCCTCTGCGTTAGGGAGAGGGAACGCAGGGGGGCTGCGGGGTTGTGGGATATCAGTACTCCCACTCGTCAGTCTTCATGTCCAGGTAGCTGAGGATGTTCTGGGCAAACTTGACGGCCTGCTTGCGGGCGACCTTGGTCATCTGGTCCCCCTGCGGGTCCACGGCGTCCAGGGCCAGCAGCTGCTTGGTCAGCAGCTCCTCCAGCATCATGTAGCTCTTGTCGGCCCGCTTGCCGTCGAAGCCCAGCACCTGGGCCTGCAGGTCCGACAGGCTGGCCAGGACCTGCCAGACGGCCTGGTGCGACGGGTGCTCGCCGGGGCCCGGCTGCCGCCTCTCCAGCGCCTCCCGCAGGTCCAGGAAGGTGATGACGGCCTGCAGCTCCAGCACGGCGCGGCGGCGGGCCTCGCGGATGCAGGGGTTTTTGGCCGTGTCCACCTGGTCCAGGTGGGTGAGCAGGCTCTGCAGCTCGGCCTTGGGCCTGAAGGTGAACTCGCCCGCCCCGCCCTGGCGGAGCACCTCCCCCTGCAGCTGGGCCACGCGCCCCCGCACCGCCTCGATCTGACGGATGGAATCATTCTGGGCCAGGTCATACCTGTAAACACGCACACGAAGACACACACAGACACACACAACACACACATTACACAGCTGAACACCACAGACTGGCCTGAAGGGAAAATTCCCTTATCTCCTTGTCAGTGAGTAAAAATGGGCACAAGAGAAAGAGACACTCATGGACACCCATAATCACTGATGAGCGAAAATCAAAGATACACAGGCCTAGGACATGTGGGATTATTATACCCTTTAAATAAGATCCCATTACTAAAATGGAACATTATGATATGTACCACAGACTGATAGCTCCATTTACCCTGTGTATGTCCAGCTGAGTCTGACAATGATAAATACTACCTTCTAACCACATCACTCTCCTCCCAGGCCCACAAGCGGTCAGTAATAGCTGAGTGAGTCTAAGCAGGTAAAGAGAAACCACAGCATGTCTCATTTAGCTTATTACTAATGTATACTGTGGTTTGATAGTTTGCGCATCTGATAATTTGATAGTTTGCATGTCGAGACATGCAAGTTTTTTCATGCAAATAAAGAAATTCTGATAAAAAAAAAAGTAAAATAAGTGATTTTCATTTGGAGGCATGACAAGATTAAGAGAGTTCAGAACATACCAGTTTAAAATACACTGATTTCATTTCATGGTAAGTAGATTTTGAGTGATCCTAAATCTATTCAACACCCATGACGTACTGGACCACATAGGCCAAGAGAAACATGCAGGGATTTTTTTAAACTTAAACCGAACAAAAAACCTCAAAACAACCAAATAAAAAAGTGGTCTGACAGAAAATCACATAGGTGTAGCAATGCAGCAGGTGAAAGCAACTAGTCATTTGAAATGTTTTAGAATAAATGAATATATTCTTATGATAACAGTAATAGGATCATTCTGACAGGGTAGTAATTTTAATGTACTCTGCCCACACATGTCCTGCATAGCTGTAAAGTGCTGCTAAAAGCAGAGTCTATAAACGTCTAGTAACAGCAATATTTAACTGTCTGAAATTTGCCTCGCTAGCAGGCACAGTTATTGGGCCGACAGTGTGGCGTAGTGGTCAGGAGCAGGGCTCATAAAGGCAAGGCTGCTGGTTCGATTCTCCACTGGGGCACTGCTGTTGCACCCTTAGGCAAGGTACTTAACCCAGAATTGCCTCAGTAAATATCCAGCTGTATAAATGGATAACACTGTTACCTGTGTAAGTCGCTCTGGATAAGAGCATCTGCTCAATGACAATAATGTAGAGTACTGTAATGTAGTGTGCAGCTCAGTAACTGATCCGATGAAAATGAGCTGGGACCGCCCGTGCCGTACCTGCGCGTGTCGTCCCCCTCTCCCTCCAGGTCCAGGTGCTTCAGCAGGCCGTTGATCTCCTCCACCACGCGCTTGCGGTAGTTCCGGACGGAGGCGTTGCCGGAGACGTCGAGGGCGTCCAGCTCCACCAGCAGCTCGGTGAGGACGCGCGAGAGGTGGGCGCAGCTGTCCCGGCCGCTCAGGCCCATGAGCAGCGCCACCAGCTGGCTGCGCGCCCCGCTCACCTGCACCATCACCTGGTTGATGCGCTGCACGGCGGCGTGCGTGCCCTCCGACAGCGGCAGCGGCAGCGTCTGCTGCCGGGCGCGGCCCTCGATGATGTCCTGCACGGCGCAGAGGCGCGTCAGCGCCCGGTAGCGCGCCTTGCGCAGCGGCACGCGCCCGCCCGTCTTCACCTGCGTCAGCCGCAGCACCAGCTCCTGCAGGGCGTCCACCAGCTCGTCGCTGATCTCGGCGGCGCCGGCGCGCTGCGGCTCCACCACGCCCCGCTCCACCAGCCGCTGCGCCTCCTGGCTCAGCTCCTCGATGGCCAGCCGCGACGGGTGCGTGGCGTTCTCCTCCAGGTAGCGCAGCAGGCCCTCGGCCTCCTGGGCGGCGCGCTTGCGGGCCTGCTGCAGCTCGGCCTTGCCCTCCGTCTCCACCTGGTCCACCTCCATCTGCAGCCGGGTCAGCTCACGCTCCAGCCGCCGGTACTCGCGGTCACTCTGCAGGCCGCTGAAGGTGCACACCTGCTGGCCCAGCGCCGCCACCTCCGCCTGTATCTCCTGCAGGCGCACCATGGAGGGGTGCTGGCTGCCATTGTCCATCCTCTTCCCACCATCAAAGGGCTTCCCAAACAGGCTGCGAGGACAAGGGAGACCCGGAAACAGGCAGGTCAGGACCCTCCAACACAACAGCCGGGGGCAGGACAACAACCCGTACTCCGAAGTGAGAGATTCAGTTACAGGCTTTGGGTTACTCCACAACAAGTGCACACTCAGAAATAAATGAAGAGGTGATTACTCCAAATATGTGCACAGGGTACTTCTGCCAGGCATGTGGAGGTTAAACGGGCGTTCACTGCTGAGCAATGTTGATTCAGAGAGTAGTTGGAACTGCCCTTTACCCTCAATTCCTTCTACAGCAAAGTTAAAACCATAAATTGTGGAATACATCACTAATTTATCTCATTGACTGCAGTCTTTGGCCAAATACTATATAGACACACATTCTCACAACAGTAGGGGCATGCTGAAACTTCTAAAAAATGCTATTTATAGCATGAGAGGTATTCAGCCAACTATTTACAGTCCAACTTTGCTTATACCCATGTTTAATATGTAAGCACCGATTTCTTCCATCCAGTCAAATGAGGAACTACAGTCTAATTAGTGACACATGTAAAATACCTGTGAAATACATGTAAGTCTGAATGTTTCTGCTACTTTTAAAAACTCAATTATTAGTAACCTCTGGTCATTATGAATTCACAATATCTGCTTCTGTTTTTGCAGTGTGACCGCTACAAAAAAAATTACACACTTTATTTTTTAACCAACAAGAAAAGTACTGCATAAATGTAAATGCTAGTTCAAAAGAGAAATCCATAAATATGTATTCAGCATAGTGTTACTCACAAGTACTGCTGAGAGGGGACCCGCTGAATGAAATTACTGTTGAAATCTATCCCCTTAAATACACTAATAAGTTATGCGCCATTGGCATCCAGACACTGAAGATTCTAGGGGGCTGGAGAACATTTTATCAGCAGGCAGCACTGCAGTTGCTATTCCACAGTGACGTGTCTGTGATGTCACCCCAGATCTGGTCCTTCTCTTGCACTGAATCTTAAAGTGACAGCATCACATACCACTGGGCGTTCAAAGCTTTATTTCAGGTGTGAATCCACTGGCACACAGAATCCAAACGATTCAAATGATCCATAAAACAAATTCTTATTCACCTGATGGAACGCCTCTAAATTCTATTTTGGTTATAATAAATGGCTGACCCGAACAAGAACATAAAAACAACTCTGATTAATTATAATCAGGGTCCTCTGGTAAATGTACAGAACCTGACAATACATTGCTAACCCCTATGATTCACGCGCCATTGTGTGCAACCACAACAGTCAGATGTGAGGGCTGGCAGAGGAGCGAGAATAGATTCTTTTTAAAGCAATGGAACAGTCCTCCTGGGACTCATGGAGAGCCTGAAGATGCCTTGTCTTTCGCATTTATATAACAGGTTACACAAAGGCCTGTGTCTGTACTGGTTCTGTGCTGACGGCCTACCATTAAATTTACAATTAGTGAACATGACACGCTCTAGACTTTGGAGCAGTAACAAACTATACAGCTGTTCACCATTCAGTGTCCACTCTCCTGACCAGTACAATTTTACCCTTACAGCTGCCTGAGATTCTCTCATAAATACAAGTTAGCTGTTTATAGTGTTTTCTAGAAGATTCCAACATGGTGCTTTTAGGGTACGCAGCAGGTCACATGAAACACTAGTGTGATCACTAACTGTCATAACTGCAGTGACAGACAATGTCTGTATCTGCTTATGTGGTCATGGCTATGCACAGAGATAAAACACACACACACACACACACACACACTCTTTAAGGCCAATGTCCAATCCATAAGAGGGTTTGAGTACGTACAGCTGATTAGTGAAAAAGGAAGACACTTTAAGTATCATGAGACCTACAAGAAAAATGGGATACACTATGGCCTCACGGCGAAACACTCAGCTACGAATGGCACAGAAAAGCACAGAATGAGTCATAGTGATATGCTACACAGTGGGATATAATTAACTATATGGGAGGAAAAAAAAGAAACACACAAGTGTGGACAGGGCCAGTACAGGGTGAGTCATGATGCCAAGCAAACACCACAGCTGCTGTCTTCCCTCCAGATGTTTACCCTCTCGCTCGGCACCAGAGACACTGGAGCAGCAGATCGAGTGGGCGTGAGTGCCCAAATTCTCAGGGGAGGGGCAGATGGTGCACATGAAGATGCTGATCTGAGGAAATCAACAGCTGGGAAAGTCTATGCCTGTTGTTTTCCTCTAGCTCTCTTCCGTGCTTGGTCAGGTCATGCTCTCTGTATCTGGACCTATATATCACGGTCCATTTCATTAGGAAAAGCCTAATCGCAATGCTGTCAGCACCAAAATGTCTGGTGAATGACTCTCAGATTACTCCTCTCTGTTTATTGGGCTTTCTGGACATGGTCCAAAAATCAAAACATTTGATAAGGTGTAATACGGCTCTAGAATTGCGTGTTTATGCCTGAGAGTAAAAATACCTCACACTTATGAAAAGTAACACCATGGTGCATTGTGGCCTTTATTAAATTAAAAAGCTGGGGTTGTTTGCCAGTTTTAGGTGTCTTTAGGTGACAGTGGCACCCACCCCCTAGAAAATGTGAACTGCACTGTAAACAAATACAGCATTTCATAGATCATTCATTCAATATAGATTTAGTGTCCAGTGCAACACTGAAGACAACTAATCAATCCACCGGCCAAAAATATACAGTAGCCAACTTCCAGATATCCTACCCTATCATATCCTTTCCAGATATGACCGTGATGTAATACAACTGGTTCACACACATCCATACACACACACGCCTTCATAACGCTGTTTCCTCATCATTTCTCCCAGTGATTGCAGTGCCACTTGATTGGTATTTGTATGATTTTTCATCAACCGAGAGACATTTTCACCCTCCTGCAGGCAGCTAAGCTGTTTCTAGCTAGCTATCTGAAAAACTGCTATGTCTCACCACCTTCAGAGATGCGCAAGAAATCTCTCACCTTTTCAAAGCGCCAAAGACATTCGCGCACATTGCGAAGGATGTCAGTTTCCATCAGCTAAAAAGCATCGGCGTGTCGTGGCATTCAAAGACACGAGTGTCTAGGCATTTTGCAACATCGGTTTTTTCGAATCCTTTCGGCAAATTCACCTCGCGTTGAGCCTAGCTGCATTGTCAACCCCTCCCACGCACGAATGGAGAAAGTGGGGGTACCAATTGTGCGCCGTGATGGGGGGGATAGCACAACTGTCGCGACGTAAGCAAGCGAGCTCGCGAGAGCAGGTACCGATGGGACACGCGAACGCCTCGACATGTCAGCAGTGCACATCCGAGCTCAGCTCTAATCCCGGGCAATGTAATTTAAACAAGCATCCGGAGTCACACGCATACCCCCTTTTAAATGGTTTGATCTTTTAATTGCAATGCCAAGCTATCTAGCAAGCAAGTGGTCTCGTCGAAGATGTAGTAGCGATATTAACACTAAACACAGTGCAAAATCCTATGCAGGAAACACCGCGACGAAAATCCACATAACACGAACAGTTATATCAGTACCTGCGCTGCTTTGTGTAGAGTAGCGATAGCTTGATGGCTGACAACTGTATACAAAGCTGCTTCAAAACCCTGTTTCGCTAGCAGCTAGCTAGCTAGATATCTGGAGTGTGGTGGTGACCGGTGACAGAAGCATAGCTGACCCTCACCCATATTATATTAACAAGTAATGCAGGACACCGTAGCTTGCTATATACCTACTTGTAAATCTAAACTTGTAGATCTCGTATAAATTTTGTTAGCTAGCTACTACAGCTAGCTGCAAAGTAGCCGATGTTAGGAAAGTACTGCTTCACACTTACCTGCATAACCAGCGAACAGCCATCGGAGCAGTTGGGAAAAAGAGATAAACAAGCAATCCTCATCACACGCACAGCAGAGAGGGATGCAGTCAGGGCTGGTCGAGCGAGATAACACGGAAGGCTTCCAATTTCACACGCTAACGTTGGCCAGCCTTACTATACAGCCAGGAAGCTAACATTTGCTAACAACATCCGTGTGCCTTGCACGTCACTCTCAACCCTAGCAACGAGGACATACACTGTCCCTCAGTCAGTTAGTTTGCGAGACAAGTGTATCTTAGTACAGACTATGTTTGATTGTTGTTTTTACTATTTTAATTATGATATAAAAGGTCTTTTACCATATCTGATCTGTCTAGCTAACTTACCTGACGTTAATTCCCTTGCTAGCAAACCGGTTAACCACCTAGCGACACAATTTGTTTAAATTTTAAATGGTCTAGTCTAACTTAGCTGTGAATTCGCTATTGTTGCCTAAATTCAAGTAAATTATATTCGTCCACGAAGCACTGGCACCAACGCAAGTCTACACAGCATGGAACTACGTTTTCTGCAGATTACAGGAGTAGCGATCCAGCAGTATAGTCTGGATCAGCTGTCATAACGTTACAAAACTGCCAATATGTCGGTTGCTTTTGGAATTATAAAGGACTCAGTAAATTCCATCCCAGTGAAACGTTTTGGTCGCTCAACCACTTTAGCAGCAGGTCGTAGTCACGTGTCGTGTTAGTCGTACCACGGGCTTTGCAGTTTGCGACAAGGGAATGAGGACGTGAGGCCATTTTTAAGGGGAAAAAGCTCTAGTAAAAATGAACGTAAAGGCAGCAGGTTGTCATCTATGGAGAACATACCACCAGCACAACCTACCCTGTTTTCAGACGTTGAGAAACTTTTGTGCAAGTCGCCGAACATGCAGCGCAAACGAGTCAGGCAGCGGACAAACACAAAGGACAGGCAAGGTCTGTGGGTTGGCGTTAGCCAAATTAAAATAGTGGCATTGCAATTACTGTCACTAACGAGCTGTACCAGTTATCTGTCTAACAAACATATTAAGTATTGTGCTTAAGACAGTTGGTTGCTGAGTTTTTGAGATCATCGATGTCTGGCGAAAGCTAAATGTATTGTTGGTTCAGGCATATCCAACCGATTACGAAACGTAAACGTAAATCAGTGCAACTCCCTGTACTGTACGTGGTATAAAATCAGCTAAACAGCAACATTACCCGAAACAGTTATTGTAACTTGTTTGCATCGAGGTACAACTGTCAAAATATAGGCAAAATGGATTTAGGAAACAGATCGTAGATACTTGATATCTGTAATATCTGTAAAAGATACTTGATACCTTCTCCACACAGGATGAACCTTACTGAAATTCCTAACAGATATTGTCAACAATATGACAATCTGAATTTTAGAGAAATTAAGAATAGAGTTAACAGAACCAGTTTAAGAATATGATGCAACAGAATACCTTTGTCACTACGGCAGAAAACAGATTAAATCATGAAATATTTTGTCTTATTTCATGATTTAGACACTTCCTGTGTCTTCAAACCCTGCACACAGGTATTAAGGATTTGGTGATGTCGGCTTTATAATTGGGATATATATCTCGAACCGATGACCATTTGGCGCAGTCATGACACTAAAACATGTATGTGCTAGGTGGTTCAGGTAGACATGAGTATTTGTCTTGAAGGAGTTGAAGACTGCAGAGTAAAAAGTCAGAGAAGCGCTGGCCTGAGGAAGAAGCCATATGCTCACTGCAATCATCTCATTAAATGTACACCTACTCCTCAGACAGAATAAAGTTGAGAAGCCAGAGAAATCAAATTTCTAGGTTCCTCATTTTAAACACACATCTTCAAAAAAAATACTCTAATAGCTAATGCAAATTAATCTGTAAGTCAGTGAACGAGGACTTTGAAGATTGTCAATATACTGTATATTACTGTGCAAAAGTATTAGACATTTTTGCAATTTTATATTTGAAGAAACTTCAAACATCACATTTTAGCCCATTAGTCATGTTTGGTTTTTTCAGTCCTGAGTTTATCAATATGGGTGATGTTTCTGTGAATTAGCCACTTTATTATGTTTCTGATACCACACCTTGAATATCAAGGGATGCAAGCCATTTAACTCTACAGTGATCTTCCTATTCATGTAAGAAAATAGAGAATGCATTTTAAAAAGCATTTTAACCGCTGAATGTGTGTAGGCCTAAACCTTTTGCACAGTGGTGCTCTCATTTATTAATACCCCTCATTAAAAAAAAAGGTGGAGGCAGGTGGTCTGGACCAGTACAGGTAGGTGTACCTAAGTGGTTTGCCACACTTCCCAAGTGGTGAGTCAGCCCTCGTGCTATGCAGTGTACCTCTCCCTCATGTGCTGTAGACATTTTAGCATATTTCCTTTCCAGTTTTACCGTTGTAATTCTAAATGACAAACAGCTTGGAAGCAAGGCTAGGATTTACCCTGCCATGAATAAAGCAAGTTTATATTCTCTTTGCTCATCTTAGAAAAGGGAGAATAAGTGTGCTGACTCCATTACTGATTTCATGGAAACAGTTTTCTTAGAACAGATGGTAGGGCATTATCTTGCATTGAATATTTCTGGTCCATTTGACAGGCTGGTCTCGTCCGCAGATTATCCCAGTGAAATTGTATGGGGCTAATATGTTAGTATCTCATCAGGGAGGTGGTCACTTGTACTTGAGTATTAGGCCTGTATTGAACTACTTATTTACATACAGTTGTCTTTTTTTCTGATATTTCACTTAGTACTGTGATACACATTACATAATGTAGCATAATTTAACATTTAAACCAGTTAATACTTGTTTTCAACTTGCATACACTGACATATCTACATTCCTATGACGTTCCTATTCCCTATATGTATATATGTGACGAAAAAAATATATATATTTACATTTTTTCCACATATGTACATATAGGAAATAGGAACGTCATAGGAATGCAGATATTCTTGCCGGTCCGGTGTCCGAAAAGAATTTATTTTACCGGACAAATTTGAAACTTACCGGTCACGTTTCAGTAACAGTCTATGTTACAAACGCAAATATAATGTACACCTAGGTTGACGAAAGAATGACAACGACCTGAAATCAGTTTGACTATTTAATGAACAGTAACGATTGAGCAAAACCTCAACAATAGCCGCTAAAATGTAGGCTATTACGAAACATCTGTAACCTGTAACATCTGTATCCTGTTAAAAAAAAAGCTGGACCTACATGGCATCAAATGTAGCCTATAGGCTACCAGGTAACATTTTATTTTCTGCTTTTTTTTCATTTTTTCAAACTCCTCTGCTGCCGACTTGAAATCCAACGTGTCCAATGTGTCTTTGCAGCTTGCAATGCGCATATAAATTGTCTCCAAATCAATTTTGCCAGCCCACAGTTTTGAAGTCTAGCTAGTGTTGTCTGTGACTACAGGTCGTATCTTGCATCATGTGCTCTTTGTGTTCTCAGAGGTCCAACTTTGTTCCGGTCGCCAGCTCCAAGCATGACTGGATTGGTCCCCCAGACAGGCTGTCGAATCTCCGGCCAATCATATACCATATCCCCGAGAATGAGACTCCGTTGGAAAGACAGCTGAGGCACATGAGACAGGAGACAGAGGACTGGAATCATCAGTTCTGGGCCAATCAAAATCTCACTTTCAGCAAGGTTAGAGTCAGTGATTAACACAGTTGTAACAAACACGTTAGTTTTATGAAATGATCCCTTCTTTAATTAAGAGACAGAATCCAGCTACAGCTCATTCAAGGAAACAAAAGGCCTATTCTTAGCTGTAACCTTGTGTTCTCTTTACATCTCCTAAACATACAATTCATGCATGTTAAAACTAGAGGAGGTTTCATGCTAACTAGGTAACTTGAAATGCACCTGCCATATTATTTTTTAACAGAAGAGGGCAGACTGTTACTTCAAAATAATTGCCCATGTACTATAAAACAGGATGAGGATATTTTGGGGAACATTTTCGCCCAGTGCGCATTTTTGTCAAATGGGTTTTAGTCATATTATAGGTATTAATTACAGTGGTAGTTGTTATAGTTATGTTGTACTGCACATTCATTTTGCTAATTTTGCCAACAATAAGAATTATTTGTGCCACAGAATGCATGTCTTGTTTGACAGTATTTCAAATGTATTGAATTTTTCCAGATATACATGAGTAAGTGGTTGGTGAATGTCATTCTAACATGTCTCTCTTTTCTGTCAGGAGAAAGATGAGTTTATCCATATGTGCCTGAAGGCAAAGGGCCTTAGTCGTAGAGATGAGAACGGTGAGCATGTGCAGTACAATCTTTTCATTTCAGTCTTATTGCTTGATTTCCCACATATCAGTTATGTTATTTTGTGCATAAATATTCACCATTGTTTATGTAGAAAGAAAACTGTACCTAAAGAGTCATTCTTGGAGATCTTTATGTGTGCTTTTCAGGCAGGAAGAGAACTCTGAGCAGTGAAGAGATGGCAGTTTTTTACAAAGATTTCCTTGACAAGAACTGCACAAAACATGCCAATTACAACAAGTGAGTTTTCCCTGACCTTTTCATTAATGCAGATACCGAGCAGCAAGTGGACAATCTGAATTTTGTTAGCAGTCTGTTGTAAGCATTAAGATAAATAAAAAAGCACTCTCACTGGAAAGATGGAACTATTACATTAAACACTGCTAAGATTGAGACAACTGAAGCCAATTACAAATCGAGTGTAAATCTTGCAGCAAAGCAGCAGCAGCAAAAGGCTTATATTTCTCTCCAGTCCAGACTATTCAGCACGTCCCTGTAAGGAGCTGCCTGTAACTGGACTCTTCAGCGGAATGGATCTGAACCGGCAAAATGCCGCTGAAGTTGATACTAGTTTGTTGTGAAGGGTGTGTGACCATTACATCAGTTTTCTCAGTGTTTTCTGCTGTCTGTCCACAGGGAGTGGTACAGACGCAATTTCACAATCACCTTACTCATGGGAAGAGTGGCCCTGCACAGGGCCTGGAGGAGGCTGACAAGGAGACGGAGTCCTGTTACGTGACCCTCAAATAAAGTTGTTGCCTGTACAGTCATGGCTGTGTCTGCTGTGTGTTACATGTTTGGAGTGTCTCTTTGTGGCTGACACTGAGGAGGAGGAGTCAGGTGACATTGGCAAAAAGACAGGTCATGGTTACCTTATAGCAGTGCAATGTGGTGTGAACAGTTTAAGTGAGGTGTACTGACTTCAAGGTAGCCCTCCTATGAACATTGTCACTAAAATCTACACACATGCATTTGATGTTGTGGTCACCTTGCACACTACAGTTTTAGTCTGGTTGTAGATTAGGGAGTGGTTATGGCAAATATTCACAGGTTTGCCTAGGTGGAGGCAATAGAAATAAGAGAGTGGAATTCCAGGAGTAGCAATCATAATTATAACAATAAATATTCTTATTTTATGAGAAAATAAAATTCTTCCTGTACATCAGAAATTATAATCATGTTTTTTGTATTGGTGGAATGTGATATTGAATGGGACAATTATCTAGAATAATTTATTGGGATCATTATATGATCATCTCTGTCAAATACCTTAAACCCAGACAGCATTGCACTTGTTTCATTTCAATTGCACTTGAAATATTCTGATTAGATAATGCATGTGCCCTATAGTCCAGTTTGACATTTTACTTTGATGATCTGCCACACATTTTAACTCTGTTCCACAAAAATCAGTCCTGTGTAAAAAAAAAACTGCTCAGCGCACAGCATTGGGTTTATTTGTGGTCATTTAAGGAAAAGAAAGCTTAGGTCCCTCTGGGAAATCATTAAAAAAAAAAAAAAAAAGTGGCTGTGTGCAGTTACAGTGAAATGACTTCACCTTCTCTCCTAGTACAATTCGGTAATCCTCTTACAACGTTCACTCCCTGGCATTGAAAGCATTAGAGGAATAAAATCCCCTTTTTTCTGTTTGAATCATTTTTTTAAATGCAAGAATAGATGAAAACATCAACAGATGTTCTTTGATAAATATTATTTAAAACTATTGCTAATTATACTCCAAAATAAAGTATGCTACAAAAATCTACAAAATCATGTTTAACTCTTTCAGAGTTCATTATTTACACTTTTTTCAGTCAAACTGAGGAAGAATTGCCTGTTAATAGTTAGATGTCAACGGGCACGTCTTCCCAGGGTCCAATGCTTATTTTATATTGATTATATTAGTAACTGATTTTTTATTACGACAGAACTAGGCTCCGTCGATTCATACACTATGCGTCATCTGAATACCATGCGCTTGTTCTAAAATCAATGTTATTGTTACTTCCGGTTTAGGTCCGAAAAGGATGACATCATGATTAAGGAAGAGGGGAATTATGGGGCGCAAGGTAACGCCATTTTCGTACAGGGATAGGAGCTGTCACTGAGGGGATGCGCTTCTGCTGTACTAGAAATCACTGATCAAGACGGAAGTGTATGGCCCTCGACTGTCCGACGAACATGTAACACGTTGGGGTGCCCTGGGTTTTGCGGAAAAACTACTGTGAGTCCAGTGGATGTAGAGGCGGTTGGCAGCGAGCTAGCAAGTGCCAGTGGTTATTCGCTTGCTAGCTACCGAAAGAGCAGAGCTATCTACCGCTTCATACAAAAAGAGCTTAGGACTGACTCAAGACGAACTTCGGAAGACGGGACACTGGGACTGCTTATTTTCACCGGGTCGGCCTTTTGGCCACTTTAATCTCATCAAGAAGCGATAAATCAACATAAAAGGTCCAGATCGCTGTAAAGCCAACGGTCTGCAACCATACCCCTGGAGGAAAGCCGGGTAAAGCAGCCTTGTCATACATCACCAGGCAACTGGATGTTCGGCAGAACGGTAGGAATTGCTTGCTAGTGACTAGCTAGCTACCCAACTATTGATCACTTGTGTGTGTTTATGTCTGCCTGTCAAAGGCTCATGTTAAAAGCATTTTAGCCAGCTAGCCAACTTGTATTAATCCCCGAATAGTCATGGGTAGCTAACTGGGTAGCTAGCTGGCTAATTCCTGTATTTTAAGTGTCGTTAGCGCGCTAGCTCACGTTAGCTAAGTTCCTGAGATGCCGCTTACAGCACCGGGTGTTTTCTCATTAAGCCACGGCTAGCTCGCTAGATACGACGTTGTCGATGGGTTTAACGAACTGTTAACTAACGATGTAAACTGGCTATGATTTTAAAGGTAATCACTTGGCTAGCCAGCTAGCTAGTTTCGTCATATTTACCCCAGCTAACGTTAGCTAGCGATCTAACGTATTCTCTGAACTGGACAAGTTAGCAAAGTGCTTAGATACATAAGGTCTTTAAGGAGCAAGCAGCTGTAGCCATCTGATGATTTCACATAGCTAGCTAGCAAGCAAGAAAAAGTCTCTTGTTTGCTAGTTTATTGTTTAGTTAGTCAGTTGGTTCGTTTCCACAACGTTGACATAGTAACCTTAGTTAATTTAGCTAGGGGTAGGGCTTGGATACTTATTTTCTGCTGTGGCAGCATGCTTGCTTGATGGTTCCTTCCGTGCAACTGAACTATTATTATAAGAATTCTCAATCTGCCAGGCTGTGGAGTGATTTGCATCTATTATTGACAGACCCGATCTCATTAATATTTAAAATGTAGTTATGTTATTGCGAGCAAATGATTTGATTATGAACTGTCCGCTAGCTTGAAGGTAATCTTACAATCAACGCTCTCTTGTGTGCGCACAGCTTTGAGGACAGCGAGAGCTAGTTTCGTACCCCCCGGATTCTGTCCTTTCATCTTTAAACTAAAAACAGCATTAAACAAGCGAACCTGCTTTGACACATTGCTACAAAGTACGTTAACGCCGCAGCGTGTAAAACGCCTCAGTCCGAAGACACTGTGTCATCACCCGCAAGCACCAGGGCACTTGTTTTTGTTCTGCAGATGCATCTGATTCTGTTGAGTTGTATAAGGTGGGTGTTTTACGGTTACGATTATTATTCCGGATGCGTGCGTTTGGCAGAAAGACAGCTGTGGCCTTCTTCAGTTGTGTCGGTCAGGATGTTGGCTCTGTGTCCGTGGTTACTGAGAGCCCACTGTGTCACGGACAGGTGGGCGCTCTACTTAGTCGGGAACTCCGTCGCCTGCGAATTAATGAAATTAAATCCACACCACTTGCTTCAAGGCACACGTTCAGTACACGTTGTTGAAATTTCCAGCTTCACAGACTCATGCTGGCAGTTACTATGTAGAGGCCATCCCCCTCGTAACTACAGTACCATTCTCAGACAACAGTTTGGCGCAGGGCTTGGTGCCCGGGTCTGGTTTCAATAGGTAACGAGTTTCTCCCGATCATTTTAAACCGTTATGCAGGAAATCTTATTCCTGGGTCACTTCTTTTGTCGGGGAGGGTAGGAGAGAGGGGTCTTAAAGGTGGTTGAGCTCGGCTCTTTCTTTTTCTCTTTCTTGTACAGCTGAAATAATAAAAACTCTGCTACGCCCTCTCAGTGCTCTTTGTTTCCAAGCGCCCTCCGTACTCAGTTTCACGAATGAAATGTAAACCGAAAGGCTCAGTGTCGGGGACCTGCCTCCATTTAAGTGGCCCAACAAACCTGCTTTTCTGTGTGGCGGATGTGAAGATTGTCAGTCCCACCCTGAATGTCTGCCTCTGCAAGGAGTCGAGCAGCAGTGCTGGCAGGGCTTGCTTAAGTGCCATCAGAGGGCAGAGCATTGAGGGTTCTCTTTATTCCCCTCAGCGCAGTGCGAGACAGCGGATCCTTAAGGAAAAGAAAGGTAGCGAAGCCCTAGCTCATCCAACCACACCTCCCACTGAGAGAAAATAAACAAACCACAGAGGGCAGGGGGTAGAAGAAGCTCTGGGATTTAGTTGTTTTCTTGCCTTGCGGTAGACAGCCACTGTATTCCACCTGGGTGGGTGGTGGGTTGGGGGGGGGTTCCTAGGTCTAGGTCCTAGAGCTGCATAACCAGTGATATCCCAGACTTCCGAGGTGCAGTGTGACTGTTGCAGGACATCAACACCCTGTGGTGCGGTGTCCGCGCACATATGCCGGCTGTCATTGTGGGTTCTCTGTGATGCCACAGTGAATGGCCCAGCAGAAATGCTGAGCTCAGGGGCTGCTTCCCCACCCGGTAACAGGATCTTTTTGGGCAGCGGCGCTTTCTCTGTCTGCAGACACTCCCGCATCCCGCTTGGGTCCCACTTTGTAGGAATTCTGGGGCTGGAGGGAGGGAGGGAGGGACCTGTGGCTTTTGAAGAGGAGGAATTCGGTGCAGCTGTGGGAGGAAGTGGCACCTCCCGAAAAGTGCTGGCGAGTGGAAACAACAGTGGGAGAGGGGGACGCGGACGCCCGCCGTGACGTGCCAGTGTCTGCGGGGCGCCCGTAGTGGCCCCGCGGGGCGTGCGTGTGGCGAGCGGGATCCTGAGTACAGCGGAAACCACGCTGGCAGGATCCAATAGCGTGGGTGGCAAAACGCTCTTATCCCCCCCCTCCTGCATTGAGAAATCACAGAGGTTCCTGTTTCCCTGCCTTTTCGGGGAATTTGTGGAATTAAAACCTTGAGCGCTAGACGTTACAGTGAATTTAACTGAGTTGGTCCGGTGCTGAATTTAGCATTTTTTCATGCTGGCACTCGGTGGGATTTGAGTGTGATTTGTCTGAAACGCGCTCAACAACAGTAGACGTGTCGTCAGCATCTTCTTTGCTTCTTTGCAGTTCATTTCGGGGTGCTCTGTCAGCTCTGTCAGATCAGTGAATCCGCTTCTTAGAGACAGAACTACCCAGCCCACATGTGACAAGTTCCTTACTTGCCTAGCCTTCTTGTTTACAGCCAGGCGGGTTGAGAATGCAGGAGAGACTCACCTGCTGCTCACCTGTGGAGAGACCGGTGTGAACACACCCTAACTATGAGGCAAGCAGTAATATGCTGTCCCACCTGAATCCACTCCCGTGGGTGTGCTGGGTACTGGGGAACCAGATTCGGTCCTGTCACGGTGAACGCTCGCTGCCAGCTGAAGAGGGAATGGATGTGTTATTGTGTGATCATCCCTGCCTGGATATGACTGCCCCTCCTCTCACTCCAACACTGCATTCCTGATTTATTCATCTCTTGGGACCTTTATTCTGGGTACTTCCTGCCTCTAGTGGTAGGCTACACCGGTGAGTCTCCAGGCAGAAGAAACCAATCAACATCCTTTGTACTGTGAGATATAGAATAGACCTTTATCTCCGTTTTGTTTCGGATAGTAACTGAATCATACAAGGATGTTTTTTGTACACCATCAATCATCTGTGCAGCAGGCTGGTTTGAGCAGGTATTAGGTGGAGTGTAGGTTATTCAGTTTCCTCTTTGTCTGTCTGTCTGTCTTTGAGCAGGATAACTGCATTAGTTATGGACCAATCCGGATAACATGTAAAATGACATGCCCATGGGAAAAGCAATGAAGGATTCAATTTTAAGACAACCGGTAAAGGTTGCAGAGGTACTATGCACTCTATTTCTCTGTGTTGTGCCTAGCTCTATTCCTTTTCCTATGCCGCTTCAGTCCTGTGCCTATGCCACTTTTGTGCCTGTGCATGCAATAAACAATGATATTTGAATCAGCGTCTATGTAGCATAAGAACATTTTGACACATATCTTTATTCACCTGTGTTTCCTTGTTTTACATTGATACACTTGGATACTTGGAAACAGAGAAGGCTGTCTGTGTTTTTGTTTTCTTTTGGGGTTATGTTTTTTTTTATTGTGTACTTTTTATCTAATTCCATTAGGGCCGCCGTCTAATGGGGTACTACTTTTCAGTCTGTCCGTCACTGTGGCCTCAGGCCCGTCGGGCCTGGAAATGCGTCTCGGTGCCGTTCCCAGAATCCTCCTTGGGGCACACTCACTCAGAGCCTGTGTAACATCTTGGAGAAACGGAGCGGTAATTTTGTGCTACTGTCTCATAACTGCCTCATACATTTGTGCTCTGTCTGCGAATGAGACAGAGAGACAAAACTGCGTCAGTCAGTCCTTTCCCCCACAATGCCCCTTCTCTTCCCCAGCCTCCCAGCGCATGGCTGGCCCGTGCACAGGGAACGGTCGCCCCGGCCGACGTCCCTCACGCGACCCGTCCCCCGACAGCTTCCTGTTGTTTCAGGGCACTGGGCGGGGGATGTGGTCGGCAGGGGAGCTGGTCAGGGGGCTGGTCGGGGGCTGGGCGCTGACTCTGTGAGGCCTGGTGAAAGGTCAGGAGGAGGCAGGGTCAGAGGATTCGGTAGCACTGGGGAAATCTGCTGTCTCTGGTGTGTAGCTGTCCACTCGCGCTTCCGGTAAGAACCGATTCAGTTAGATCATCAAAAACCCCCACATCTTTGAATGGGGGGGATTCCAGTCAGAGATTCGCTGTACTTTCTTCTGGGTGATCTGTAAGTACAGCCGCATTTCAATTGGCCTCGGCTCTGGGAACAGCACTCCCTTGCTGAAACGCTGATGACTCAAGCCCGGCTTCAGCAGCTGAACCCTTCACGGATGACAGAGGTCTGAGAATAAGGGGAATGAATCTTCTGTTGAGCCTCATCATACATGACTTGGAGGTGTAGCTGGGCTCTCTGTAAACTCCTCTTGGGCGTCCGTCTGAGAGAGACTGGTCAGCATCCAACTCCTGACACCCCCAGACTGTTTCTGCTTCTGCCTGTAGGACCAGAAAGACCTCTTGATCAGTGAGATGAGATGATGGATATCCCTGTTGATGCCTGGAGTGAGAGGAATAACAAACGGATTCTGCATGGAGGAGGGGGAGAGCATTTTGTGCCTGCATAAGCTGGGCAGGGCTCGGTCTCGCCAGCTTTCTTTGCTTGCCCGGAGTTCATTAGCGTGGCTGGGCAGCGCTCGAATCCCATATGCAAATACCAGACGCAAATGCGTTACACCCACTCTCCGCCCTGGCCAGTGTGGAAATCCCAGCAGAGCTGGTTAGTGAGGCCCTACCGCTCAGACATACCATAGACGTAACCCCGCCCGCCCATACAGCCTTCCAGCTCTGTCCCTTCACCTCCATCACTGCGGAGCTGTGTTTCTGGTGGGTGTGCTCCTGCTTCCCTGCTCTGTTTCTCTGCGCTCCTTCTCCTGTACTGCAGAGAAGGGCACATTTTTGGAAGAGGTGTGTTACAGGCAACGATGCGGGGTGTGTGGGCAGAAGTTTGAAACACAGGCCCCCCCCGCCAATGTCTGCACTGCACTGAGCTATAGACTCAATGCGAAAATGCGCATTCCCCAAGCTCTGCTTGAAAACAACGTATTTACATTTCTAAAGATAACATCGCACGGCTTCCTTCTCCTGCCGGAGCCGCTTGTGATTTGGGATTCAGGTTAGGAAAATTTGTATTTGCATACAATTGAAACACGCGAGCGTCAGGGCTGAGTGAGAGAAGAGTGGGAATTAGGCGAGAGGGAGAGTGGGCGTGAGGTGTGTTAGTGACTGCCCCTCGACTCCCCGCGTGCCTGCATTTCCTGTCCTGTCACATGCCGGGCCACTGGCTGACCGCGGAGTCACATGACCCCGGAGAAAGTGCAGCGCGCGGGGGTTTCGCTTCCATTTTCTCCAGATCCAGTGATGGTGGAGAAGTGTCTCCCTCGGGCTTGACTGCGCTGATGAAGCAGCAACCCACTGCATGAAGTAGGTGTCTCTTCTTAACAGCCTAGTGTTTCTCTTTATAGTGAGCTTCACTGCTACAGGCATGGCACTCATCTAACTGTGTGTCCAAAATGTAGACTCATTACTTACTATATATGACTAGGCCGAGCCCATTGCCAAGTCTTTAGTTCATTGAATGCGTCAGTGTCACTGTTTCTCTTGGCAGAATGTAACGACAGGGGTGGGGATTTCAAACAATGCAATAGTTGAATACTCAGCCGGTAACTCATAAGGCACGGATCCTCAGCGCACATGAGCAGGAAGAGCTGCAGCAGAGGAAGTCCTGTGGAAAATACGGATCTGGGTTCTATCACAGTTGTTGTAAATTAAATGTACGTTGAATGCAGCTGGGGTTTTCTCAGGGTGGCTTAGGGACGAACCTTTCTCAATAGCCCACCGTTGCTCCACACATGCTGTTTATTTGGAAAGAATGTTTTTTTGAAGCTTGTGTTTCAACTCCTTGAACACAGTCACACCCCACCAGAGCACCAAGGGTGCCTCCCCTGGTATCGTAGCAACTGTTTACAGTGATAGCTTAGCCCAGTGACCTGTAATCTTGAGACTTTAAGGACAGAGACAAGGTCTGTAGAACACTCATGTAACAATGTATGCAATGTCCCATGACTCTCTACTGACTTTCTCTGTTACGCTCTGTTTCAGTAATTACAATATTGACCCTAAAGTGTTGCAAGCGTGCTAAATCAATGACAAATATAGCAAGGTTGTACTCTCAGTTTTAAAACAGTGATTTGTTTTAACTAGCACAGTGTACAGTATAAGGTAATGTTGAAGTGGCCTTTACATTCTTAAAATATGTTTAACATTTTATAGCTCAAATTATCTTTAATTGTTGAAGTTAATGACGGGTGAGAGGGTTGGGAAGTCATGGTGAATTATGTAGTGCTGGCAGGCATTTGTCTGAGTGATGATTGACATTCGTTTCCTTTAAAAAAGGACCTCCCAGGAGGCCGGAGTCTCCAGTCATGCTTGACCTGAGCCGCAGTAATATTTATAGGATCAGAGGGCTTACTCGCTGTCATTCATAAACAACGTGGAGTGACACATTAATGGAGAATAAATTGGAAAAACAAGAATCTGTGTTTCTCTAGTGAAGTATCAGCTTCCAGAGAAGCGAGGCCTTATGCGTTTGCCATTTAAAACCCTTAGAAAACGGGCTTATTGTCTGAGCAGTCCGTGCATGCACAGATTTACTTCCTATGTCGGCTGCGTGCTCAAGTCCTGCTAATCCTCTTACATGTGTGTGTAATGCTCCCCATAAACAGTCAGCCACCCTAATGACAATGGCAGAGAAGGAGAGAGGGGCAGGCGCAGGCAAATGGAAGGGAATTAGTTTCAACAGTCCATAGTGATGGAGGAAGCAGTCACAGGCTGTAATGTATGTAAGACTTCTTTCAGATGTATATTCTACTGTACCAACTCTGAACGTTATGCTCTGTTTAGACGTTTGAAATTTATTCCCGTTATGGCGCTAAAACCAGCCCAAGGAGGCTTAGCATGACGACTCGCTGTCAACAGGGAGATATGGCAGTTCTGAAGTTTTGTTCACATGATGTGTCTGATCCGATGGTTTTGAAGTAATTTGGGCAAAATATGGGGTTTTACAGACAATTGCCGCTATTTAATGTAATGAAGTCCGCGTCAGCAGTAGTTATCAGTTTTCACATGCTCAACCAAATGGAGAGCGGGACTCAGAAATAAAGTTTTGATCCAATACGAGAGCTGAGTCATATCCCTAGCTTAGAGACGTTTTCTCACATACAGCGCAATAACAATGTTTATTATTGCGTTAACAGAGGAAAACAATTAACAGAATGGCTGTTAATATCGCGATGCAATTTAGTAAAGCTTAATGCAGTCACCGGAGTGGGTTTTTCTCCCAGTGTGATCATTATCCCATCCCTTATCTTTGTTGGGTATTGCAGTTATGGTTTCCACCACTGGCACTAAAAAGTGTTTTGTGTGTTGGTCTGTTTTGGCATAGCCTGTCAAGGCTTGTTATCTTCATTATATCTGTAGCTTTCCCCATGACTGAACAGCCATGTGTGGGTGCCTAGCGTAGCTGCCCCGACAGGTAGGCTGTTTGATCCGGGCAGGAGCTACCCCTTGACACCGTCGGACACTCCCTTTGCTGCTGCATATCTTTACAGAAACACAGCTACAAATGGCCTCTGTATTGTGTTTAACAGAGGCAACCTCTATTGAAAGTGCAGTGTGGTAAACATTGGTAACAGAGAGCCCAGAACTCTCTCTGTCTGAATTCGGTGCCACCCATCAATGTGATTCTGATCTGGGCACGGAGCCCCGTCTACCTGCATCAGCAGATAAAGCTTCTATGTGCTAACCGGAGTTATTTTAGTTTCACTTGTTTGGAATCAGTTTGGAATTGTATTTTATGTCTATTTCAGTTATGGTTTCGTTTGGTATTAAGAGAAGTGAAGGCTCTCTCTGTAACACACACACTCTTCTGAGTAGCGGAGAAGCTTTATCTGCCTTGGGCTAATGCAAGGAAGTGACTGCTGTTGCAGTGCTGTCATCGCACTACATTAAGAGCGATGTTTTTTTTTTAGTTTTGACTGTTCTCATGGACCCTGATCATATTTAGTGTCTAATACTTGGCTCATCTTTGCTATCCTGCAAAACAGTCATGCTCGTCAGACTCCCGCGTGGCCCAGACAGTTGCTTCAAGTCCAGGCTGAGCCCTGTGGCCAGGGTTCGAGACTGGCTGTGCCATCTGCCGACGGTGACCGGGAGACCACAGCAGCGGAACAAATTGGCTTCGTTCTGCTGGGGGATAGGGGTGTGTAGGTCGTCTGGAGTTCCCTCGTTTCTCCGGAGCGGTGCCCTCTAACGACATGTGAGGCACCTGATAAGTCCCCCCGGTGATGTCATTGGGGACGCGCCCGTCCTCCCGACCGGCTTCGGCCCTGCTGTGGTGCATTGTGGGACTTGGGCAATGTGAAAAATAGCCGCTGGCTGTGTCCGAGACTGTCAGAGGGCTGTTCTCGCCTCAGTTAGCCACTGCTGCGAAAGAATAGGGGATGTGTGAAGAGACAAGCTTAAAGTAACAAGACTGAGGATTCCAAATTAGTTAAAGAAAGGTAGAAAAAGAATACAGTGAGATCACAAAAAGTCATGGTCTTCAGAGGTGTCTGTCCAGTCTTTAGAAGTAGGTTTGATAATTTCACCTGCAGGGTATTTCAGTTTCTCATAGACTCAAAGATCTGTCTTGGGTATGTACTGAAAATGTAGGACATTACAATTTGTCTGGTTTTGATGACCACAGTGAGCAAAGGCTTGAGAAGGCGGAGGAGGAGGCATGTAATGAGAACCAAAAAGCTGCTGTTCTGGAATGACAATAGTCCATCTCGAGCAACTGACACCCCCTCCTCTGTGCTAATGAATGCCTGTTCCTAAATCAGATTCAAATTTGCTGCATAATGCATGGAGTGGGACATTGTTGCCCTTAACTCCATCCACAAAAGCATTCCTCAGGCCTGCTTTGGGATGGTGCCGGGTAGTAATTGGGGTAGCATTAACCTCCTTTCACATCTTGTGCTGCTCTTTTCCCCATAGGTCTGCAAGCAGAGTAACACACTTGAGAAAAGCGATGTGAAGCATGTGTTTGTTGGCCGGCTCTTTAGTGAAGAGAAGGCTTTATGGATCTGTAATGTACATGGGGGGAAAAAAACCCAGCTCCTAACTAGCTTCTCCTCAGGTCATGTGTGGCTTACAGTTTCAGCAATGTCACATAACTGCTTGCACGCCCAGTGTGTATTGAAATAATATTGAAACTGAAATGACTTGGTGGTCTTATGAGAACGTCACCTTCATTGATATTTGGGCAGAGAATGGAATTCAGAGAAATATCTAAGGTTCTGTCGGCAATGAGCTCATCCACTGAAAAAACAGCAGAGAGGATGGCAGAAACAGGGTTTTCAAGTATTGCAGAGCAGCGCTTGATCAGGGTGACAAGGCCGAGGGCAAATTATCAGCAGGGAGCTGACAACAATAAGGCAGCATATGCAGCTTGATAGCTGTGTAGCCTTTGAACATGCTGGTACTTTCTGACGTAACAGAAAGATGCCAGAGCTTTTAAAACTACCACAACAGTGATGGCTTGTTTTTTTTTGGGGTGGGGGTGGGGTGGGATCACTTAAGACAGATTCATTACTAATAACATGCAATGTGAAGCCATCAGCAATTTACAGTGTTAAACCCAAAACTTGTGACTATGCCCAAAGCTGTGTGCAGTGTGCATGTACTTGCATGTAATCATTGTGTACATTGGACTGGGATTTGTGTTTATTAGAGGTATTAGTGTACAGGATTTTGTGTGAAAGAGACAGGCTCACCCACCCCTGACCAGTGTGAAGGTAATGTTTGTCTATTTTATTCTATGGCACAGAGGATGAGTCATAGCCCTAGATAGATAATCTCTCGGCCCCTATCCGCAGTGTGGCATCTCTCAGGTTGGCGTGGTCTTCTCTGCTAACCAGGGTGCAAAGGTTCAGCAGGTTCACCCTCATGCTTGCTCCAAAATGCAGCATTCCAGAATATTCTCGCAGTGCGGATGGCAGATGTTCCTTTGTAATAAAAACCACACTGAGGAGGATCAGACAGCAGACAGTCAGCCCGGGTTGAGCGCTCAAACCACTTCATATCTCAACAGCAGCATGGCAAAACATTTGTGTGAACCCAGGACAGGCTCTGGTGGAAATGAACTGGGAAAGAACAGACAGAAAGAGTATGCATGCACAAACTGCATAAAGCTAACCGCATTAGAATGCCGATTTTGGCCTGTCTGGTTCTCCCCCAGTCGTACAACTGTCAGATATGTAGAGCAGGAACTAAAGAATATACAGCAAGGGATTTTCTGCTGGCACCGGGGCCCTCTTGCATCTTCTTCTTCAGAAAGAATGGTAATAAATTGGTTCTTGGAGAGCCACGATGAATTATTCAGCTTTGAGCTTGTAGCTGAATTCATCTGATTTTTCATTTGTTGATTTTCTTTGGGTCTTTGAATGTAGTCGATTCAGTGAGAGGATGTCTTGCTTCTACTGCAGAAATGAATTTAGATTAATCTGTAAAGTGATTGAACGGGTACATTTCCTATATTAGAGGCAAGCTCAAGCCCCTGTCAGAGTAAACTAATTGCTACTCTCCCTCCTTGAGATGTCGTTCTTGGTAATACAAGGCAGTCTGTGTTAAAAGCATGCCAGATAAGCGAGGCACGGGAGGAATGTATGGTGCGTTCCGAGATGATGCTGCGCGGCTGGTGTTTGGGTTCTCCGTGTGGCTCTTTTCCCTGCGCTCTGAGCGTGTCAGTAACTCCGTCCCCCTCCGTCCCCCGCAGAATGTATGAGAACATGTCCACGATGGTGTGCGTGAAGGAGGACCCGGGCGAGAAGCTGTCCCAGGATGAGATCATCTCCAAGACCAAGCAGGTGATCCAGGGCCTGGAGGCCCTGAAGCACGAGCACCACTCCATCCTGGACGGCCTGCTGCAGACGCTCAACTGCCTCAAGCAGGAGGAGGAGACCAGCCTGGTGGAGGAGAAGTCCCTCATGATCCGCAAGTCCCTGGAGATGCTGGAGCTGGGGCTGAGCGAGGCGCAGGTCAGACGCCTCTCCCGGGGAAGGGGGATCCAGGGCTGTATCTCAAAGATAATGACCCGGGCAGAGGTCAGGGGTCACTTTTAGCCTCTAGACTAATGCATTCAAAGAGAAACTATTGGGTCGATCCAGGAGTCCAGCAGTCTGAAGGAACATACTTGCCAGAGCTGCAGTTTGGGGCACAGTGAAATGCATTTAGAATGGGGATAGTAGCAACTCATTGCAGATCATTTTGCAAAAAAAGGGGCACAGTAAGGAGTTTGTGTTTATCTGTAGCCCTTGGTGTAGTTTTCTACCACACTGGACAATCTGTAATCTCTGTTCTTTTGTCTCCTCCTGTTCCCTTTCTCTCTCTCTCTTTTCTGATGTCTGTCTGTGTTTCACTCTCCATTCCTCCATGTGTTCCTCCTCTTCCCCCTGCCTCCTTCTCTCCCGCAGGTGATGATGGCGCTGTCGGGGCACCTGAGCTCAGTGGAGTCGGAGAAGCAGAAGCTGCGGGCGCAGGTGCGGCGGCTGTGCCAGGAGAACCAGTGGCTGCGGGACGAGCTGGCCAACACGCAGCAGAAGCTGCAGAAGAGCGAGCAGAGCGTGGCCCAGCTGGAGGAGGAGAAGAAGCACCTGGAGTTCATGAACCAGCTCAAGAAGTACGACGAGGACCTCTCCCCCTCAGTAAGTCACGGCCGACGCTGTCCCTCCTAACACAGCTACAGGGCTGTGGACTTATCAGACAAAACTCACTTCTTGTGATTTAGCAGACACTCTTATCTGGAGCAATATACATAGGGTACAGTTTTATTCATTTATATAGCTGGATATATTTACTGAGGCAACTCTTGGTTAAGTTCCTTGCCCAAGGGTAGAGCAGGAGTGCCTCAGCAGGAAATTGAACCTGCAACCTTTCAGTTACAAGCCCTGCTCCTTACCACTATACCACCGCTGCTACCCATTACCCTTCAGTTATGCGTAGTGGTCAGGATTTTTGCCACAAATGAACTCTTTTGACATTAAAAGTGCATGCTGAAACCACACAGTGGCGTGACACCTCTGATGGCGTTGCATGTCTCATGCATAGAAGTGATGGTGGTTGTTCTTGGAAGCTCCTTCGAGCTGCAAGCCCACTTCTAGGAAGCAGGAAATTTTCATTGAGTCATATTCGGCGCAGGCTTTTACAACAGCACATCAAGCAGGAGGGAAGCAGGGAACAGGAAGCACAGTGTAATAAGAAGCGCATGCTGCCCGGTAGTATTGCACAGAAGAGCTGCAGAAACCCGCTGTGACGAACAGTGGAAGCATGATAAAAATATAGGCCAAATAACAGGCCAGCTTGGCAGAAAGGGTGATATTTTTGTGAGTGTTCAGGTGTTATGACTAGCTCCTTATAACCATCGTGCAGAGCAGTCTCATTGTCAGGGTTGCCAGGTCCTGAGGTGGTGACGCACACCACGACTCATGTGGTGTGTCAGCCTAGAATCCTTCAGTTCCACGGGATCACAACTCCATAACTTCTTTGTGCGCCCTTTTGTGAGTCGCTCTGGATAAGAGCGTCTGTTAAATGGCTACATTTAAATGTAAATGGTATCACGCATTAGAGTCTTCTGATTTAAAAAGAAGAGGGAATGTTAGACATAAGTCACTTTGCCTGATTTGCTCCTGTATGGATCCAGCGTGGTTATTGAGTAATATGTCAAATGTTAATATTGCACTGACTAAGGGCGTATAATGAACACCCTATAAATCACATTGTGAAGATATAGCAGTTGAACAGGTTCCAGCCTATGACTCCCATAGCAGGAAATGTCAGTCATAGAGTGGGTGTTGAACTGGTGCCTTGATTCAAACAGAAAAAACAGCTTTGATACAAAATCATAATAATTTATCTCTTACAAAAATGGATTGTGGGTAAATTAAAGAACTTTTTCCAACTTAGTAGCTACTGTTATCACATGTCGCCATTCGGTAGGGAACTGAATTTAAATAATCTGTGCTTAATTGACATATTAGCTGGCAAAAGTTCAGTGAAAACAAATACGCACATTAATCGGGAGGGGTGTGTACTGTAATTGCACTGTGAAGGAAAGCTGTGGCCAATGTAAAGACTGCATGGGCGGGTTTCCTGCTCTGGAATGTTTTCTCTGCAGTCAGCGTTGAAATCTTATAGAGCTCTTGAGTTGAGTGGTTGGTCCTCCCAGCTCGTATAAAATACCTGTTTCTTGCATTGAGTTCACTTTGTAAAATGTTTTTTGAAAGAAGTGCTAGTACTAGATCAAATTTAAGAGGCAGATGGGGGCGGGTCCCTTTCATGTGTGAGGGGTGAGGCCACCTCTGTCAGACCTCTGCATCAGTAGCTGAATGTGAATCCAGGCCAGCACTGGAAGGTAGCTTGCAGAGTCTCAAAGCTGCCAGGCACTATCTGGATTAGGGAAGTGATTTTTTGACAGTTCCTGCAGATCTGCTGGAGGGTGTACGGTTTACTTGCGACTGATATTCTCACCACAGTCCCTCTCTCTCTCTCCCGAGCAGGAAGAGAAAGAGTCTGACTCCAGCAAGGAGACGCTGGACGACCTCTTCCCCAACGACGAGGACGACCAGGGCCCGGGCAGTAAGTCTCTCCCGTAACGCTTCCTCCAGCAGGGCCGAGGGAGCGGGCCCCTGAAAGCCCTTTCATCTCCCCAATAGTCTGATTAAATCTTTTAACCGAACCGCAGTGCCCGCGAGCCAAGTCCTACGGGGCAAAGCGGGCTTGCTGGGGGCTGGATCTGGCAGCAGGTCACGGTGGAGGCTTGAGACCTGGCAAATGTTCGGGCAGCACAGGGCAGCGCGGGGCTGTGCGACTGTGGCGCAGAGCCCTCTGTTTACAGACCCGCTGGCTGGGACCGCAGTCCCAGCGGTGCGGCAGTGAGGTATCCCCAGCAACGCGAGAGACGCAGCTCCGGTCCTTGTTTATCCGGGGGTTCGTTGTCTGCGCCTGCCTATTAATTACCTGGCATTGAGGAAGGCATCAAAGGGAGCCGGAGCGGCGACAGGAGAGGCTCCGGTGTAGGCGGAATGCATCATCAAACGCACAGAGACACTGCGGAGAACACTGCCATCAGCTCTCCTGCCAGATGAAAGCTCTCAGTGCATGTGTGGCTGCACGGCTTTTGTATCATGGAGGATCTGCAGTGGAGACGGGGCGGATCAGTAAAACTTCTGTGCTACTCCGTGCTCCCTGCCCTGACAAACAAACACTGGGTCGTCCATCTGGGACGTGATCTTTTACACCCCTCCGTTGGCGTGGCAGGTCACGTTTGCTGCATGCTGAGTTAATTACACATACTTAGAACAATATGGAGCATCTGGTCTAATTTGCATCTCAAGTCTGTCTGCTCTGGTAATTCATTGAGGGTTTTGTTGTGCTCTGGTCTAAAGGGCAGGGCTGAACCAGTGCCAGGTACATCAGTATAGCAGGTTATTGTTGCATTAATGCAGAAGTGTGGACCCATTTGAACACCTGGAATCACTTCCCGTTGCTCACTTCCTCTTTCTAGTGAAATTTTGTTATTACTGTGAATTACCACTCTGGACAACTTGTACAGTTCGTGTAGATGGGGAACTGCGGTATTATATTTAGAAGGTCTAACACATTCCTGCCCAGTCCCTTACTGCAGAAACACAGAATATGGATTCTTGTGAAGTGATATAGTTTGTTTTATTTCTGCAGCAATATTGTTGATGGTCTCTGTTTTCCAGTCTCCTCTGTTGAAAAGCACAAGACACCACACTCCTTGTATTACCTTTACTTTTACTACCTTTCAGCCTTGTTTCTTTTTTCTGTTCATTTTTTCTGAGAATGACTGTCAGTGTTTTTTCTTTTTTACTGCTTATGATTCTGAGCCTGAAACCAGAAGTGAAACAGGGGAGTGTTTGCGCAGGAAGAGTGTGCAGGTTCAGTTGCGGGGAGGATAACGGAGTCTCTCTCTCTGTCTCCCTGCAGTCCAGCAGCACAACAGCAGCGCGGCGGCCGGCGGCGCAGCAGGGGGGCTACGAGATCCCGGCCCGCCTGCGCACCCTGCACAACCTGGTGATCCAGTACGCCTCGCAGGGCCGCTACGAGGTGGCCGTGCCCCTCTGCAAGCAGGCCCTGGAGGACCTGGAGAAGACCTCCGGCCACGACCACCCCGACGTGGCCACCATGCTCAACATCCTGGCCCTGGTCTACAGGTGAGCTCCTGGGAACTGCGCCCCGACGCTGAACTCGCCCCTCCGGTGCCGGGTCGCCGCGCCACCGAGCAGATTATTGTATTATCGCAGGGTATTGTTTTCTAAATTGCCTGGCTTTGCTGGGGAAAACCAGTTTGCCAACGTATTCTCACTAACGTGCATTTAGCTCTCTTTGGCCCAGCGCTCAGCCACAGGTGAGAGAGTCCCCCCTCTCACAGTGTCAGTGTCGTTTTATCCGCGCTGCTTTCCGACCAAGGACAGCAGTGAGAAAAGGATGAAAGCAGAAGTGGCGTGTGTTGTCGGAGTTGCCATGGAGATGCTAACGAGTCCCCACGCTCCTCCCTTCTAGGGACCAGAACAAGTACAAGGAGGCGGCCAACCTGCTGAACGACGCGCTGGCCATCCGGGAGAAGACCCTGGGCAGGGACCACCCGGCGGTGAGTGCTCGGCCCCCCGGGGCCCCTCCCTTTCCCAACCCCCCCACCCTGTGTGGTGTGCTGTTGACTCCCGCAGCTGCACGGTGACTTGTGTACTGTGTTGAACCCGACAGGCCCCCCTCCGCCCCTCCGGAACCCGCGACCCCCTCGTCGCTACGGAGAGGTTAGACTCGGTCAACAGCACCTTCTCTGGCGTGCACAGGGATCAGTCTCAATCAGAGAGCGATCCCTCCCACAGCGGGGAGATCGCTGCATTGAACCTCTTTCATGTGGGGAGAATTCATTATGCTGATTCCTGTCTAATTTTAGCCGGCAATTATTTCCCTTTTGTTCAGTTGTTCTCCCCCTCACTCCCTTGGTGTTCCTCTGTGTAATTTGCTTTCTCACCGCGTGATGCTCCCTGATCAATTGCGCACAGCTGCTGTTGTTGATCTGGTGGTCTTTCACTGAGCACACAGGCACGATTGAGCGGAAGTTCGTCAAGCGGCCGATTTCTCTGTGTTAGTGACTCAAGTTTGTGTTTTTTTTTTTTAACCCCGTCCCCTGCTTCCAGGTGGCAGCCACACTCAACAACTTGGCCGTTCTCTACGGGAAGAGGGGCAAGTACAAGGAGGCGGAGCCGCTGTGCAAGAGGGCGCTGGAGATCCGGGAGAAGGTGGGTCTGAGCGGCGGGGACACAGCGGTCAAGGATGCGCTATGAGAGAGAGAGGGTGGGTAGAGCAGACTCTTAAGTTCTGCGGCAAGTTTGGAAGCAGAGCCTGACCCGGCTCTGAGGTCGCTCAGACCATCGGGGCTGTGCTCTGCGGCTCTGTGCGGCACACCGCTCTGTCCTTTGTCATCATCTCCCAACTCTCCCTCGGGACTCAAAGCACCCCCCCCCATTCTGTCCTGGCAACAAAGAGAACCTCTGACTTCTGTGAAAGTCAAATCTGGAGAGTCTGTTTATTTTGGGCCCCTAATAATGCGACGCAGATGAATAAAATGAGGGACGTCGGAGACTCAGCAGTCCCGAAAACGAGGAGCACAGCTCTTTTTCCACCGCGTTCCTCTCTCTCTCCCCCCGCCCCCTCTCCCTGCGTCAGTACTCCAAAGCCTCATCTCCATGGCGCGGGGGAGACGGCTCGCTCGGCAGCTTAAGAACAGCGGAAAACCCTCTATTAACACGCCCGGCTCCGCGCGAAACTTTCTAATGATAAGGCTCTCGCTGAAGCTTAGGAGAGATTTGCTCCCCAGTTTGAGCGAGTGAGCTGGCAGATGCGAACAGCGAGAGCCGTTTCAGCGGAGCTGCCTCTCTCCTCCCCTCTCTGCAAACGGCAGCCGGTTGTGACACAGAGCCACACCGCACGCTCTGTCAGTACCCGCTGTCTGATCGGGACGGAGCTCCATCTCTGAGTCCCGCTAGAGAACCCCCACTCTGATGATCAGCCAGGCTCCTCGGCCGGCATGTGGCCCCTGGGCTTTCCTGTCCCCTGTAATGAGCGCCATCCATTCGCTGCCCGCACGCACTTTGTTTACTGTGAGCGCATTAAAGTTATAAGCCTGGGGAATGTAAATGGAGTGAGTTGTTGTTCTGTGCCAACCCCCCACCCTCCCACTGCAGAGCACTCTGGGGTTTTTATCTGGGATGCGAGTGTTGCGTGCCCTGTGTTTGGAGCAGAGGAAGGGTAAACAGTTCTGCTGCCCACTTCCTCTGCAGTGGTAGCAGAGGGGGCCACATGTGTCCCGGAAGCAGAGCTGATGTACACCACATCCAAACACACACCCCCCGGCTCTGTCACTGTGTATGTTTATTTTCAGTCAGTGTGTGTAAATGATCTACTCTGGGGGGGTTTGTGTGTGTGTGTGTGTTTTCGGTGGGGTTTTGTGAACAGAGCTGCCGTGTTTGTGTGTCAGCGCATTCCTTTGAGTGCGTGAATAGGGGAGCGGCCGCAGTGCTGCGTTTGTTCACGTGGATCGGCGGCCCACGGTGTCTGTCCCACCAGGTGCTGGGCAAGGACCACCCGGACGTGGCCAAGCAGCTGAACAACCTGGCGCTGCTGTGCCAGAACCAGGGCAAGTACGACGAGGTGGAGTACTACTACCAGCGCGCGCTGGAGATCTACCAGACCAAGCTGGGCCCCGACGACCCCAACGTGGCCAAGACCAAGAACAATCTGGTGAGGGGACCCCCCCCGCTGCCCCGCACCCCCAAAGACACATCAGAGCCTTAAACACACCCTTCCCACAACCTCCTTTTGCTATATTGCCCTCCACTTCAATGAAGCCATTTGTCACCGATTCCTCCAAATAACATGGTTGTTGTTTGATTGTAGCCTTTAGTAATTGCTACAGAGACAGCCGTTCCTTGTTAAAGCAATAAATGGCCTCACAGTCCTGACTGAGTGGGAACCACAGACAGACTCTCCATCACCGTTAGTCTTTATTCAGTGCCTGTCTGACACGTGCGCCGTGTCTGCAGTCACAAAATCCATACCGTAACAGAGTGACACTGTTTCAGCGAGCCCCCCGAGGAGTCACTCGGCCTCTTTGCAGGCGTGTGGGTAACGGGCCGAGGCTCCTCTCCCAGCCCGGGGGCTGCTGACCGTCTCCTGTGATAGATTGGCTCAAACAGGCTGAGAGTGTGGATCGGTAAAAGCAGCCAGTTTATGTAACCGCTGAGACCACTGTCTTCAGCACTTCATGATTGGCTGTGGTCTCACGATACCCCGTTCACACGGTCGGTGGTATGAGCACCAGTGCCGACCAATAAAAGCAGCGTAATATTAAAGCAATTAGGTGCCAGCGGCGATGAGCTTTGCCATTAGAGCTGCTGTCGTTTCTCCACTCCCAGGCGTCCTGCTACCTCAAGCAGGGGAAGTTCAAGCAGGCAGAAACGCTGTACAAAGAGATCCTCACCCGTGCGCACGAGAGGGAGTTCGGCTCTGTGGATGGTAAGGGCCTCCGTTCTGTTTGTCCTAACCGAGCAGTGTTTGTCAGCTGACAGTAGACCTGCCTTTCCTTGTGTCCACGTTCTTGTTGAAGGCTGGTATCTCTGTTTACCAGTTTCTGAGGAACGTTAGAGGAAAGGTTTATTGAGATGTCTTTGAGTTCATGTGTACCAATTCAAATCGACTACATATTAAATTAAAACAAACAAAATATGAAATTGGGTTTCCAAATGTAATTATTTTGATGTCAGATGAGGCCAGCATACACACACACACACACACACACACACACACACACACACACACACACACACACACACACACACACACATACACAGACACACACACACACAGGCAGACATAGACAAAAAGACAAACATACACAGACAGATAGACAGACAGACAGACACACATACACGCAAAGAGTGGCCAAGGGTCTTCTGTTCCTTCATGAAAAGGTCAGGTTTAGACTGCTGTCCTCAGCATTAAAATCCATTTGTCTGAAAACAACAATGACCTTTCAGTGAGAGTAAGGGGGACACCACCTCCCACTGTGTGCTGCCTCTCTGTCTGTCTGCCTGTCAGGGCCTGCCTGTCTGTCTCTGTCCATCTGTCTGACTGCCCTGTGTCCTCACAGATGAGAACAAACCCATCTGGATGCACGCGGAGGAGAGAGAGGAACAGAGCAAGGTGAATACATCCCACTTCAATCCTAACCTACTCTCGTGTCTGTTCTGATACAAGGCCGCATTAAAGATGCCCAGTTGCATGCCTGCTTAGAAGAGATAATCCCCAAATGGCATTAAATCAGTCACTGCTTGAGCTTCAGCTGCAGTTTTTTGGATTTTGAGGGAAAGTCAAAACTCAAAGACTGCAGCAGTAAGATCCGGAAAGCTGCTCAGAAAGCGATAGGCTAAAACTGCTGTAGGGAGACTGACTGCAGGGAAATCTGTCATTCCTCTAAATAATAAATACCCTTAAAATATTTAATTAGATATTATAGGAGTTTGACATAGTAGGGGTCATACTTCAGTCTGAAACTGTACACATTCAGCTGATTGAATTTGCATTGCCCCTCAGGTCAGTGAAGTTGAAATGCCTCTTTGCATTTGAATTTGAATTGTTAAATTATTTGGTATTTTGAGGTTCAAGACAAAAATCAGAAAAAGTGTCATCTCTTGTTTTGTTACACGATAGAGTATACCTTTTAAAAAAACCATATAATATAGAGTGTTATCTGGCTAGTCTTTCATAATATTCTGATCTTAATAGTCTGTTTTTAGTCCAATTTGCCACATTAATACATGGAACCTTATGCAAGTGACTGCTGCTAATGCTGCTAATTCATCTGTAATGCCCCTGAAGTTTGAACAATGAACACATTCCTCTGCCAAACAACCACTCAAACTGCCCACGACCTCTCTCTCACATTCCTCCACACACACATACACTGGATCAAACAATGCAAAATACATACTTATTATCCTTCTTACCAATGAACCATGCTAATTAGCCACCCTCACCCTTACACCACGCTTATGCTATTAACCTTTACCTTACTTATCCTATTAACCCATGTGATAGCGTGCCAACCCTTTTAACTCTCGCTGTACTCGCCTATCCTCTTCACATTTGCCATACAATACAAAGGCCACCATATATGTGCGCTCTGTATGATGTAAACCTGCGAACTTCCCATGCAATACCATGCACAGCAAAGCGGAAATACTTGTCTTGATGTTCCAGTTCTGTGTTTGAAAAGTGCATTTACATGCAAAGATTCTCCCGAAACTCGGTATTATTTAAGGCTGCAGAGGCTGCCGTTTGAGAGTGAATGGTTTGCTTGCGGAGTACTGCCTCAGGTGTGCATTAGTGAACGTGGCTGTGTTCCCGCAGGGAAAGCAGAAAGACGGCTCACCCTTCGGAGAGTACGGCGGCTGGTACAAGGCATGCAAAGTAGACAGGTCGGTGCTCAGGTGACGTTCCTTGCACGCAGAGTGCGGATTTAGCCCCGCGGTGATACTGAGCTACGCAGACAAACGTCCTTCCTCCTGATATCAAACTCTGCACATTATCTCTCCTGCCTCCAGTGTTAATGTCCTTGAAGGTTTCATGTGGGAAATGAAGAATGAGCTACACTAATTTCAGAGATATTCTGTGCTTTTATGATGGGCTTTTTATGAGCTTTTTGCCTGCTTTTTTTATTCATTTCAAATTTTATTGTGAAATGAAAAGAAAATGAAACTCCCACAGTTTCACTTATCAGCTGAATGGGAATTACAGAATATCAAGTTTCTGTCGACTAATGAAGCCATTCAACTGCCCGAAATAATTCAGAGAAACAGAACTGTGAATTACCTGCCAATGTAAATGGATGAATATCTTTTCTGTTATTTTCATACTGATAATTCAAGGTAAATTGTGTAAATTAAGTAATTTACTGTAAAGCTGTAAATGTTAAATCTAATACCCAGTGTCCCTTGCCCTTGTGTTTGTCGGACAGTCCCACAGTGACCACCACTCTTAAAAACTTGGGCGCCCTCTACAGACGGCAGGGCAAGTTTGAGGCAGCAGAGACCCTCGAGGAGGCGGCCATGCGCTCCCGGAAACAGGTGAGTCCCACGTTCCTGATTCCCCAATAATACATTCCAACTATCTTCAGTTATCTGCTGAAGCTCTGAGCTCCTAAGACATGTTCGAGCAGCCAGAATCCATCAGATTGCATTGTGGGAAAGCACCATTAATTGGGTCCAAAAGCAGTCCAAAGCAGACCAAAGCTGACCAAAGCTGACCAAAGCAGTCAGACTGGAATCGGGGCAGCCTTTACCTTTTGCATATAAGTTTCCAGAAGTGCATGTTTAGCAATGGTGTATTACTCCCTCTGGTGGGGATCAGAGGAAATGTATCTCCTTATAGTTTTTCCTCTGCAAAGAATTCCTTAAGGACCAGTCTCATTACTGTATGCTTTTTGATGAAACACATTAAGGTATGCAGAAGGCTTTAATCTAACATTAACACAAGAAAAGGTATGGTAGTTGTCAGATCAGGTTGGTATTATTGTGTAGAGCTGTACAGTAGCTGTTAGGAAGTGTAGATCGTTTATTGAGCCATCATGCCTTTCATCCTCTTGAAACGGTCCATGAGGACTCTCTGTTACCTGTTAAGATTAAGGTAGCAGAGAAACTCTGAGTGGAGACAGTTTTCAGATTTTGAATTATTGATGGAGACCGGAACAAGTGATGAAGATATTCCTTTTATTTTTTGTGTGGTTTTCTCTGTATAAATCTGTTTGTTTGCCTGTCTGTGTCTGTATCTGTGTGTCTGTCTCTCTGTCTCTCTGTCTCTCTGTCTCTGGGTGCATGCGTGTGTGCACGTTGGTGTGTCTTTGTGTGTATGCACGGTTCTGTGTCTGTGTGTCTGTCTGTCTCTGTGTGTGTGTCTGTGTTTGTGTGTGCGTGTCTCTGTATGTGTGCAGGGTCTGGACACAGTGCATAAGCAGCGCGTGGCAGAGGTGCTGAACGACCCGGAGGCGCGGGAGAAGCAGCGCAGCCGGGAGAGCCTGACCTCGGACGTGGTGAAGTATGAGAGCGGCCCGGACGGGGGCGAGGAAGTGAGTATGAGCGTGGAGTGGAACGGGGTAAGTACAGTACACAGCCCAGACACAGGGGGAGGCTGGGGGGAGGGAGCCTGCACCCAAACACAAACACATATATCCCCCTCAGGGAGAAGCCACATCTCATAGATATATCCTCCTTGGAGAGAAGCCATATCTCATAGATATATCCTCCTTAGGGAGAACCTACATCTCATAGTATATATAAATACCCATCAGAGAACAGCCACAGCTCATGGTAGATGTACCCACTCAGAGAGAGGCCACATCTCATGGTAGATATATCCTCCTCACAGAACTGCCACATCCCACTCTAGATATGCTCTCTCAGAGATAAGCCGCATCTTTTGTCAGAACTGATGTTCTAATTTCGGTTGTTCATTCTCTCCAGCCTGGGAATCTTTAGTCTGGATAGCTCTCAATTCCTATTCATCAGTGAGAAAGTAGTACACTGTTAATTAGCCTCAAATTAAGACATGTAAGCATAATAATGAACAGTGGCTTCTCTTGAGGAAGGATATGGCAAACCTGAGGGGGTTGTGGGGAATTACTGTTCTTCAAAAATGTGCCCTATTCTTGTCATTTAACACGGTGTAAATCAGTGTGAAACATGGGTTTGTCATGACCAGAGACCCTGTCGTTTGTGTCAGTAACAACAGTGGTGGGTACCATCATGGCTGTAGTCCCTTTCCCCAGGGTTCAGCCAGTTTGTGGCGTCATACCATAATGCTGATTGACTGTCCTGGGCCCTATTCACCATGAGTGTGTGTGTCCTACCCTCACAGTCTCACTAACGCGCATAGTCCCCAGTTAACCAGCCCATTCCCCACCCTCTGCACTTTCCACGGGCACACTGTCAGCCATCTTGACTACCGTTTGGCATTTTTCCATTTGGCAATATGTATTGCCAATAAGACAAACTGAATGGATTACACTGGAATTGTTAAGTTTACACACATTTTAATGTAGTGTCCCTAAAAATGGCATTGCGACGTGCAATCTGAACGTGCAGTTCTCCTTTTCTTTTTACTTATTTGCTTAGTTTGTGTATTTTGCACATGTTTAGGCTGGTCTAGTAAGCATGCTGTGTGTTAGACATTGTCAGTACTGCCTGTAAGCTTCCCAGAGGCAGCCTGAAAGGCTCCTGCTTTTTATCTTATTGTTTAGCAAGGCCATATCAGAAAGCATTGGTACGATATAAGAATGTTTTGTTTCCTAATGGAAAAAAAACATTTAATGTTTTGCATTGACTGCTTAACTGTCAATATGGTATTTTTGATTGTGTTGAAGCAGCCACAGAAACTGGCAGCACCTCTATTTTAAAGTTCAGTTGTGAAGGTCGTTAATAAAGGAAACCAGCGAAGGATCTGCAATGAGATTGTTCTTGTATCTTGCTATGTGAAGGACCGTTTATTTCATCAAGCACAAGGGTGCTTGGATAGCATCTCTCCTGTAGTTTATCATTGTAGTCTGCAACGGCTTTTTCCCGCCCTGTGTGAATATGGCGCTTTTGATCCTTGTGTCAGTCCTTAGAAAAATTTCCCTCTATTCCACATAGTTAACGGCTGTCCTGTTCCCATAGCAACAGTAACTTCAGCTCCAAGACAACCAATCAGCATCTCCCCCAGCAAGCTCCGCCCTCAGACCTGTCTGTAGGAGACTCCATACACTGTCTCATGCGTGGGCGCTGTGTACTGTACACCTTCGGTGTTTCTCTGCCTCGTTCCTGTGAGCATGTCCTGAGTGAATAACCTGTTTCTCTTCCTTCTTTCTGTCATGTGAAACAGTGTGGTGCTGTGCATTACAATGTCTTAACTGTGCAAATGCCAAAAAAACTGTTACGCAGAAACAGTATTACTCCCACTTTGCATCTTGACACCTGTGTTTATGCATGGAAAATTCCTCATGCATTTTCCCTTTGTGTCTCCTTTCCCTGTGTTTTCTTTGCTCTTGCTGTTTGTCATGGCCCCTGAGGTGTGTAAAGGAACCAAGATCAGAAATACAAGGTTTTAAAGATCAAGTAAATGCTATGTGGCAGGCCTGTTTCAAAAATATGCCATGTAGAACACGGTAGTAGACAGTAACATATTTGGATCAAAGAGAGCTGTCAGCTATGACAGACATTCATAGCTGTAAATTCCAGTTACCCTGATTTTCTGCAGAAGTCTTGTAGCTGTGAGAAATGGAAGGTTTAAAATCATTTTCCCAACAGCACTCAGGTGGCTCTGCACACTCATAGCGCAAGGCCTGTATGACCCTAGCCCAGTTCATTGATCTGGCTCCACATAATGGAGCATGCCAGGCCCCATGGTAACGCCCAGTGCCCTGCACTGGTGCCATGGAAACTGTCTGCAGGCTGTGCTCTGGACGTGCGGAGAAAGAGGAGAGCAGGCTGCTTGCTCTGGGCATGGCCTCAGGTCAGAGCTCTTCACTCTGAAGAACTGCGCCTGAACCCTCACGGACGTTCAGCCTGTATTGTTTTTGTTGGCCATTCGGCTGCCATCCGGCCCTCTGCGGCTATAGTAGATGGGCTGTGGGCGTGTTGGACTCTCACAGTAAAAAATGGCAGATGGCTTTTTGCAGTGATTATTTCTGGAGGAACGCGTGGTGTTCAGTTGTAGAACTGAGGAAAAAGAGAGAGCGCCGCAGGATACTGTTTGCTTTGCTTGAGGTTTATGAATTCATATATTTGTAAAGTTTTTGCATGACAGTGATGTAATGAATTCGTATTAAAGGAAAAATAGCCTGACATCTGGTTTCATAGTGTTGTGTCTGGCTAATTTAGGAGGCTTGTGTTAGACATTTGTACTCTTGGCAGTCTGACTTGTCGCTTTTTACATGACATCTGTATTTCCTGTGTGTCAGTTAAAAGGCAGCTACAAGCTTAAATCTGAGAGAATCGATTTGCTCTTGCAGGCTAATAGTCTCAAAGTCAGACTCTCCCAGGTTACTGTAGCTGCACCCCAGGAAATAGGTCAATTAACATAAGTTTTTTGAATGCATTTTGTACCGTGCAGCTTTCATTTATCAGTGCAGGGTCATGGTCATATGTCTGCATTAAATCATTTGGTTCTCCACTTGCTTTGCTGTTGATTTTTTGTTGACGTCCTTTTTGTTTCATTCCTCATTTTGCTGACTTCCTGTTGTAGTTGTCGACTTCCACCGCAATACCCCATCCCCATTTGGAGCAATACTGTTTCTGTCAGGAGTAAACTGTTGGGTCTGATGCAACAGTTTGACCTGCTTTTCTTCCTCTCTCTCTCTTTCTCTTTCTCTCTCTCTGCTTCTCTCTCTGCCTCTCTCCGGCTGGCAGGCCTAGATCAAGATGCCTTTTGTGATTCTAAAACATGTCTTCTGCATGACGGATGTGCGCCATCTTCCAGCTTTACAGCTCTCTCTGTCCGGCTCTGGCCTCTTATCTCTTGGGCCCCCCCGCCCCCCGCGTCTCCCCCGGGCCGTCCCACCTCCCCCCACAGTGCTTTCAGAACCGCCAGCCTCTCTCAGGAGAGAAGCAGCAGCTCTCGTATTGTTCAGAAACCCCCCCCAGCCATCCCGAGACACCCCTGCCATGCATTACAGTGTACCATTACTGGAGGAGCCTCTCTTCATTCTGGTGTGGCATTGAGCTAACAAATATTACTCTTATTAACATGGTTATTTAAGTGGCATGATCGTAAGCTTATGCAGAGAACCGTTGTTTGACTAGAATATGTACTCTGTGTTAAGTGTTTGACTCTGTACCCTTTTTATAAATTGATGTCAGACTAACATTACTGTGATGTTACTGTCACAAGAATGCGGTGAAATGCGGTACCGCTCCCAGATACAGGGGAAGAGCTGGGCGAGGGGAGGGGACACATCACGCCCTGGATTGCAGGAAACAAGACAAACTCTTCTCTTGTTTGCTCCTACTAATCTCTTCCGTGTCCTGTGGTGTTGGTGTATCTATGTCTTTCTTAACTTCTAATAAAACTCACTCTTTACTCACCTGTGTCTGTGCCTGTTGCCTCTTTGTGCTCTCTTTCCCTGGCGTGTGTGTGTGTGTGCGCGTGCGCATGTGTGTGTGTGTGTGTGTGTGTGTAAATCTTTGTGGTGAAGATTTACTCTGGTGCTGTGGCAGTACCACGCCCTCCTTTTCCCTCTGCCTCATTGGACTCCTGGGAGACAGGCTGGTTTAGACACAGCACAGTGGACCTGAGAGAGGGAGTGAGTGTGAGAGAGTATTACTGAGAAGGTGTGTTACTCGCTCACTGAGACGGACAAACATATTGTGTGCGTGTGTATGTATGTGTGTGTGAGAGACAGAGAGAATGGGAATAATGGTTTAGTATGAGCAATATTCTCATAAGAGATGGGGCAAAACATAGTTTTCTACCAGTGAAGATAGTTGAAAGTGCAACACAATAACAATAACATAACATGAACATTTTCATGAACATATCCTTTAGTCTCTGATATTGTTTGTTAAGCTCCGTGTCAGCAAGGCCTGTTGTAATAAGTGAAGGTCAAGCTGAGCAGGGAGTTAATTATCAGATGGATGCAATGGATCCTGCACAAAACTCCACTGTGATCCCAGAACTCCAAACCAGCTCTTTTTGTGTTCTAATAATATTCAGTCAAAATTTAGGAAGGTATTTGGGGGCTTGCTTATTTTTGATTGATTAGACATTGCTCAGTGAATCTGTATACCATGTGCAGAGGTCACAGATGGGTGAATTATTGCCCCAGTGGGTTTGCTCACAGTGATCACAGGAGCCCAAACCGCCCAGGAGGTTGGCTTGACATAAATGGTGCTCTCTGTGCCTGAGGTTATTTGGGCTTCATAATTATAGGCCAGTGTGGCCTAATTTAAGCAGACTGTTCCCCCAAATCACTGGAATTCTTCCTTATCCCTCCTCCTGCTGCATTTTGACAGCACAGGGAGAGAATATTAAAGCAATAGCACTGACATATGGAAGCCAAGCTCAGCTGGTAAGCAGTGTCTTCAACTCCAATCCCCCCCCTCCCCCTCTCCCCAGCTCTCCTTACCCCCATTATCCTTGGATGTGTTTCTGCTGGGCAGTTTGCCCTGTGAGGCAGTCTTCATATCTTCGTACCTTATGTTCCTGCTTTTGAAAAGGTTGACTAGTAGCCCAGGTCCATGGAGGAATTCTTTGTTAATCCGTGCTTGGCTTTGAAAAAGCGTTGCATCTGTTTACAAAGCAAGTCTGAACCTCCCTGAATGGCACATAACTAACTTGTCTGTGTGTGTCTGTCTGTGAATGTATGCGTGTGTGCGTGCGTCTGTGCGTGCGCATGTTTGTGTGTGTCTGTGTGTGTTTCTTTCTGTGCATATCTGTGTGTCTGTCACCAGTGGAACTATCTTTGTTTAGAGCCTGGCTTTTTAAATTTTCTCCCGAATAAGCAAACTGCTGTTTTGTGTGTTCAAAAGTGTGGAACTACATCCTTTGCATTTCACAGTAACATAAAGAAGAAGACTGTATTCTAGGTAAAAGAAATCACATCACAGTCACAGAATTTACCTCATTATCACTGGTCAGCCAGTGGACCATACATAACAAGTGTGTAGTCCTGTTGACAGTGCAGACAGTGTATATTGTTCATTCCCAACCATGAATATCAAAACCACAGACCACACAAAAAGCCCAAGAAAAGCCAAAGAGTGAGTGAGCGCTCACATCAGAGCAGACTTGCGGTCAAACTCTGACGGAGGCACAGCTTGCTTGTAGCCGCCCGTGGGTGCGGGCATGTGGATGGTGTGCCAGTGTGTGTGTGTGTGTGTGTGTGTGTGTGTGTGTGTGTGGGAGTAACCCCCTCTGCCCTCTCTCTGCAGGACGGCTCGGGCTCCCTCAAGCGCAGCGGCTCCTTCAGCAAGCTGCGCGCCTCCATCCGCCGCAGCAGCGAGAAGCTGGTCCGCAAGCTGAAGGGCGGTGGCTCCCGGGACAGCGAGCCCAAGAACCCTGGGTAACTATCCGCCCCCCAAGCCCCCTGCCCTCCCCGCCCACTCCGGAGCCTGAGTGTGTGGTGCTTCGCTCTCCTCCGCTGGGCCGCGGTGCTTCTGCTTCGACTGTAAAAAAAAACCCCCCTGCTGTTCCTGGAGAGGCCCCCGGCCGTCAGGAAAGGCCCAGATCTGGCGTTTTTAAGAGAGAGGACTCCTCGCCGGGGCAAAATGGGGAAGGACCGAGGCGGCTGATTGGTGTGACACACAGGGGCACTCCTCCAACAGCAGCGAGGGTTTGGGAACGCAGAAACGGCTTTCAGTGTGAATTTCAGTTTCTTACCCCCACGAGTCGGGAGGGATGAGACCGTGCACCCTTTCAATGCTCCAATGAATTGTACTGAGGCACAGCCAGAAAGGCAGCGGCCTGTTTTCACCAACACATCACATTCTACACCCAATTCTGCACCAGCCTTCCTCCTAAGGCCTCCACTGTGGCACTAAAGCTGTCTCCTTGCTGAATTGAATACAGATGACACAGTATATACATATGTGGCACTAGGTAGAAGGGGGCTGGTTAGAGATGGGGTGGAATATGTGCTCCCAGTGGAGGTGGTGCTGTCACCTTTCTCACAGTGCTGCCCTTCTACATCGATCTCTGAGGAAATTGGGCCAGAGGTTGCAGCATGTGGTAATCTGGCTCATTACCTTGTGCTCAGGCTTATTGTACAGTCAGATTGTTTCCTGTCCAGCGGCCAATATTGCCAAAGATAATCCAGAGCTTTCCTTTCCACATACGCTTCAGAGACATACGCCAACAGTGTGCTGTGTCTTACAAGGCCGCCCTTGAGGACCAGTCACCCTGCAAACAGAGCAAATTGCTCAGGCGATAAGGAAGTCCTCTGAATGTGGGGTCAGAGGTCCCATATCAGATTGCTGATTAAAAAGATACAAGCTAGTCATGATCATAATACCAGCAATAATGTAAATCTAGAAACCCGCTACCAATTCTCTTTTTCAGCACAATTGTAAAAGGAGTCATTAAGTGGGAGGGTTATTTTGAGGGTGCTTTGAGACATACTGTCTGATGACTAATCCGTGGGCCACTGTCCCAAGATGCTTCAGTTTACATCACATGAGCAACACTGTTACTGAGCCCCACCCACTGTACTACACTCCACTCTTCCACTTCCAGGTATATGTATGTCACGGTTATTGTCATAGGTGGCTGTGGCAGGAACGTTTTAAAAATGCTCTACCATCCATTTTCAGATTTGAGACAGTTTTTTGAAGTGCCTCCATTAGGTACACCTGTGATTTTTGACATCAGAGTCGATGCTGGCTTGACCTCTCCTGATCCCCTAGCTTCAAGCTGGTTTTAACTACTGTAAGAGTTTATTGTTTTATATCATTTCAAATACTGTACATAAGACGTTTACACCAGAGCTGCAGCACAGATGGGCTCATATGATTCATCTCGGAATCTGACAGATATACTGGTGCTGCCCTTCCAGGATGAATCTGTTTACTCGTGCCAAACACTGAAGAGCAATATAGGTTTTGGAATATGTAGTGCCATGCATTGACAAGACTCACTGATTGAGTGCAGATAAAGTATTATAAAATCTCTGAACACTTAAAATGCCATATTGTGTTTTTCCTCGGTCTGTCTGCAAAAATCTCTGCCAGTAGACAACAATAAGGATTTTGCACATTACTGCTGACTCCACTTCAAAGAGTGATGCCCATTCAGGTGCTGTGATCCTGGACATCCAGACATTTGTAAATTTACAGAGCAGCATATGGTTGCAAACGGCTGATGTTTTTGTATTAATTTATTCCTCCTCTTAACAAAAAGCTCCAAATCAAATTGAGCCGGTTTTCCCTGAGATTGCCAGTGGAGTGCAGGGTCTGTCTGAGCAGTGAACCGAAGCACAGCAATGCTCCTCAGCATTCAGCTCTGCCTGCACACTCTCTGTGGTCACACTCTCTCTGTGTCCTCTTACGTGGCCTCAAGGGTTTGCTCACTGACTGGCTCCTCTATTGCAGATCCCAGCAGGAATGTTGGGTATCTGTGTTCCCTCATAAATCTTTTTATGCAGCTAAGAATGTGTATTATGCCACACCAGTTAACCTTTTTATGGCCCGTCTGGTCGTTAGGACGGTGTCATGGAAGGATTGGCTATTTGCTGCATACTTTTTACTAACTGCAACCTGTATCAAAAAAGATTACGGGTTATTGTGCACAGATTCACTCCTTTGAATTACACACTGGTCTCTCAGTATGCAAACCCCATATAACTGCTTTTTATTTATTTTCATGCCTTGTTACATTTTTCTGTTTTTCCATTTTATTTTATTTTCTTAAGTGTACATATTTTTAAGAACCCATTTCTTTCAAAGTATGTTGCCTGTGATTGTATGTGTATGAATATTGTCTGCATGAGCATTTTTTTTTATTTGAATATCTCTGCGCTCTGTTGTACTTATTTAACAAATAAATAACTTTTAAAGCAAGAGAGCGACTGCTGCATGCCTCATCCCTTTCTCTTTCTCGCTCTCTCTGCGTGTCGTACGCTGTGTGGCTTTCTGTCCATTGCCCCGGACAACTCTAACACTGGCCCTCTCCGGCTGGTCCGAACCATTAACCACTGTCAGTGACATGTCGATGGTGTCAATCGTACATTAACCGCATTTTGATTACACCGACTCATCTCCTCTCAATTCAAATGGAAGTTTGGGAAACTGGTGAGGGGCGGGATTAGTAACATGCAACCAGGAGATACTCGCATGTCCAAAGCACTCCTTGAAAGTTTGTGGAGGTAAGAAAGGCTGGCGTGGCAGGTGACTGCGTGCTGTGTTATCATCAACATGAAATGAATGATCTTCCGGCACTTTCCTGAATTGCTTTGGATTTTAACCCCTCTGATTCAATGCACCATTCTTCCCAGAACAGGCTGTGTGATGAACTGATATGGTTTCGTTTTGCATAAGGATGGCTGGAATGCAGCTGTGTGCATGCAAACACTTCCTGTATCTTACATCATAAGAGGAGGTCATCTGCAGAGCAAATGAAGCGCCGCTCTTGTCTCTTAGATACGATATGGCTGGCCATGCTACTCAGATGCTTGGTGATGAGGAATTTAACCAATAGTGAAGTGGCATGGAGTCTGAGGGTTTGGCATTATTGAAGTGTGCAGTATTCAGAGACAGACAGAGCCACAGGAGGCAACTGTGAAATTCTCTCCCTAAGCCTGTGCCATATCTGCACTCACTGTCCTTACTGCGCAGACAAAGGGAGGATCCTCTTGTTTTTGTGGATTGGTCCACTCACTTCTGTGATGGTGTTTAAAAAGTGTGCTTTGAATTCTGGGATATGGGGGCAAGGTGTGGTCAGGTAAAACTAACCGCTGTGAAAAATCCAATTAACACACACGTGCACTCTCCTTGCCACCGCCGCGCCCGTTAGCGCGGCGTCTTTATGGCGACTCGCTCCTCCCCCTCTCACTGATTTGTCCTTGCATGTCACTGCCCTGGATGCAGCATGAAGCGTGCCAGCTCGCTGGGGGTTCTAAACGTGGCGGACAAGGCTGCCGGGGAACCCTTCCAAGTAAGGAGTCCATCTTTCTTTCTCTCTTTCCCCCGAAAAGTCACACTAAAAAAAATAAAGGTTCAAAGTCCTGTGTAGACCTGATCTGTAAGGTCTCTGTAGACAAGAGGATTCAAGACACTGTAATTTTGCTCTTATAATGGAATGTGATAAGTACAGAGCCCCTAAGATGGTAACGAGAAGAAAAATATTTTGCTCAAGGCAGCAGCTGAATATCATGAGGGACGGACTTATCTCAAGGGGATGGCATCCTTGTCCTGATGGAATGACTTATTTGGAGGGAACAAGATCTTTACTACACACTGTCCCGTCATGATAAGGATGTCTTTCCCTTGAGATATCAAGTCATTCTCTCAAGGTACTATTTCCTGTGGGGCTATGTAGATATGTTAATATGAATTATGATTACTTCAAACACACTGCAAATAAAATGTAAAAAGTACATTTTTTTAAAGTTAACTTATTTTAAGGATATAGCTGGTGTAGACACGATGCTATTTCTTAGCATATTCCACAAAAACTTAAATTTGGTATTTACAATATACTTTTCTATTACTACTATAAAATATATTACCATACTATTCTCATTAGCTTACTTTTGTTGGGCATCAAATTAGTATATAGTACAGCATACTGCCTAAAAAAGCAGATAATTGGTCTAAAGCAGGTATATACTACATATACCCAGTTAAATAAGGTATATTACTGAAATGAACAACCTCCTGGCTAAGAACTGCCTGTTGTCAGTGTTCTGTGTACCCTATTGCTTTCCATGTGTAACATTTCACTCTCTCACAGTACTCTTTCCACAACTCGCCACCACACCTGAGCAGCAGACGCAGTTAACAATTCTGGTCACTAATGATGTGTGTGTGTGTAACATCAGTGTGGTTTACAGACTAACATGTGTCGCGTCCCAGTGTGTCCACTAACCCACCTGACGGCCCTGTAACCTGGGGGGTGTTAACTGAGGCTGACTGCTGTGCTGGAACTCGGAGGAACTCGCATATTAACGAAGTGGCCCGGCTGTATACGGCCCCTGTTGCTTTGTGCGACTCAGTCAAGTTCTCGTGTGTTTTTCAGTTTTTCCAATTTGAGTTGCCACTGCCAGCATATCTGGTGAAATTGAATTGTGTGGATCATTTTGCTTACTGTGCAGGGTGCCAGTCTGCTATTTGACTGTCGTGAGCTGCTGCCACTCCTTCCTAACATACAGGCAGCGTGACAAGAAGTTCCTGTTTGTGCTGCTTGCTGGCATTCTTGCAGTGTGTAGTAGTGACATGGACATGTTTAGAGGTAGGAGAAAGCATGAAAAGCCAGTGGAGGCCAGCACTGGGTTCACTGTCCAGTAAACCTCACGTGCACCTCTGCTGACCTGAGGTGGTAAACGCACAGTAAACTGCAGCAGTGCAAGGCAGGGCACACTGAGACAGCTCAGGAGAGCCCGGTGGGCAGTGGTCAGTCAATTAGCTTAGAGAGGCATGGTTACTGTGGCCATTAACGATCCCATGGCATTTATTTCAGAAAGCAGAGTTGGCCTTGTTGTCCTGGCCAGTGTGGCTCTGGCCATCTGGTAACCCCTGGATTAATTGGCTCAAAGTTATCTCCACCTCAGCTCATGCATGTTAAGCATTCTAGGTTGGTGTGGTAAGCAAGATGACTGCTGTACCTCATACATGTGTGTGCTATATATTTGTGATGGTTGAAGTGAGTCTCCAATGTCAAGGGCTTTGAAATCCATAAAAAGGCCCCCCAAAAGTGATATCCATTCATTATAATGACTAGCAGTATCATTTTTGTAGGAATTGCAAACAAATATTTACTCCTTAATGTGCTAAGGGTTACCTGAATGGCAAGGAGGCATACCTGACACTCCTCTTCAATTCAGTACAGCACACAACAGACACAGCAAAACAGCCACTTTCAGCTTGGATCAGCAGTGTTCTGAATTAGCCTTGCATTATTTAAAAGGCTTCTTTCAGTGCTTAAACGCCATGAACCACATCAGTGCTGTATCGGGGCGCGTGGCATTAGCTGGTTTAAAATTGCATCACTGTTCACTCCTGAATGAAAGAGGTCTTACATAGCAGAGGATCGTGTTGTCTTGTGGTTTTCTTTAAATACACAGAGATCTGCATGGATTGTGCCTGTCAAATCGTGGGGCCAGTTGGGTTCAGCACATTTGTAATGCTGTAGATTGCAGCGGGGACAGAGGGCTGGCCCATGCTCTGTACGACTGATGTTCCACGGGTGGGCGCTGGACTGTATGGAATCTTACTTTTCTTTGCAGGGATTCTTGTCTTGTAAAACCTGTGTTAAACCCAGCTGCTCCATCACTCATCATCAGTGGAAACCAGAATGCTGCTCTGCTACACATTTGGTGTCTTTCTCATTGAATCGATTCATTGCAGCTACAGGAACGCATGGGGAGAGCGATCAGTCTCGACTCTCCCTTCTGCTCTCAGTTCACATTTTCAGATTACAGACAACCGACTTTTAATTTTCACTGAAACCTGAGACCTTACGATGGAAAAAAAGTCCCATCAGTATTCATTGTGCACATTTCAACATTTGTGTTACATTTAACTGAATTAATTTACCACTAACCCTTCAGCGTTGCGCTTGCTGGAGCTAAACTGACCCTGTGTTGCCCATGCTCCCCTAACAGGAACGAAATAATCGTCTGAAGAAAGGCCGTGACCTGAGCGCCAGCCACACGGACCTGGCGCACTGACGGTCCGAGCGGGATCCCTGGCAGGAGGCCGGGCGATGCGAGGAGAAGGCAGGGTGGAGTCCTCCGACGCTCCCCTCTCCTCCACCACTGACTCCTCCCACTGATATCGGCTTTCCTCCCCCCATCCATGTATAAAACCAACTGTAAACGTACTGTGTATTCAAGTCTTTGTAGGCCAATGTTTAACTCTACCATTGCACTTTGATGGCCTTTTTTTTTTTTTGTTTTTGCTTGTTTTCCTAGAAGGTGGTATTTAATTTTCATTTTAAAGAATGTCAGCTGTGGGGCTTCTGTTGAGAAGCATGTAAATATGAAGGATTCAGAATAGGAAGGGAGCTGCAGTTCTCATGCGTGACAGAAGGGGGCGATGTGCTGTATGACCTAAGGATGGATGCTGCCATCAATGGTTGCTTTCTCTTCCTGTTCCTTTCTGTGTTAGCCATCTCCATGGAGATCATTATCTAGAGCAGTGGTGACTTCTCCCCTGGACTGAATGAGCAGTACTGTTCTGATGGCTCTACAACACCAATGTCCCGAGTCCTACTGTAGCTCTTTACACAACCAGGCCCTATTGTCTCCTGCTTACCTTGCGTCCGTATTTACTGTTCTGATTGGCAATGAGCTGCTTGTGTTCTATGAAGGAATGTTTACATTGGGTAGAAAGACTGAGGAAATATTTTGTACTTTTTGAGGGGTCTGTAACTTACGGAGATTTTAAAAGCTTTGAAACAGGTGTTTCATCTCAGCTGCTTAGAGGCAGTTACTGCAGGTGATCAGAATGGCATGATTATGAGAGAAAACAGTAGAAATGTGGCTTTTGCTCTTCACTTTCTGATCCTGGTCTCAAGATTTTTTCCAATGCAACTCATAGGAAAGGAGTTTTGTTACAGCATTTGGCTTTTGTGCACACTAAAAGGAATCATTTAATACACACGTCTCCATCTACAATGGAGCTGCCTTGGTAAGTGGATCCTTCATTTGTAATGGTAAGTCCAGAACTAGGGTTACAGCTATGCTCTGTTCTTTGATAGGATCAACTTGTATACAGAAAAATTGGACCTTACAAGCTTCCCACATTTAAAATGTGACTCTTACCCCATCTTTATACATGTAGTATCTGTTGAGTGTCCTACACAACAAACTTAACAGATTCAACATTGTTCCAGTGGCTTTGTGTAAAGAATTTCTAAGAGGAAAAACATCTATTCTGTTTTTAAAAAATGGTGTTAAGGCAAATAGGACAGGTATGCTGTAGAACAGGTATTGGGTGGTTCATCATTCTTTAGGCCCTAAATTGTTGTATAAGAACCCAGAACAGTAAAAAATATAGCTATACAGAATATAGTTTCCCAAGCCTTAAAGCTGTGTTTGCCTGTTCTAGCATGTGCCTTACTCATGTCCTGAGCGCTCAGGAGTTTTCATTAGGAAATGCACGCGACTGCTGCTTTATATTTGACGTCAGTACTGTACAATCAGGTCTTGCGTTAGCTGTCTTTGAAAAATCTGCATCCTGGCAGCAGTTGCCATAAGACGGTTTTTACAGTAGCTCCTCTGGGATGCCAGTTTTCCCCTCACACTTTGCTCAGGATGATCCAACAAAAAGCAGGCCACTATGGTGGGGCCCCCACATGACCTATGAACTATGACCTCAGGAGGTGCGCTACGAGGATAGGCGAGTCACGTTGAGAATGGAGCGAGGAGGTGAGGATTTGCGACAGGGTTTGTGTTTAAGTTTTGGGGATCTTTTTTTTCTCACTCAGGGGAAGAGAGATTTGAGGCTCATGTTAGAGAGTTGTACACAAAAATCAGCTGAGTGCCTGGAATGCAAACAGAGATTTAATCTTGGACATGGAAAGAGTGGCATTTCCTGTCAGAATACTGAAAGATACTGTCAAGTGTATGGATCTGAGAGCTATGCACCAACTTTGGGAGCATTGCTTTTCTGTTAGAGAGAATGGTGTCTGAGGGCTCAGTGTAGTCCTCATTATCTCTATCATAATACAGATGCTGACTTTTGCTTACCACAAGGTTTTTTGCTACTGCAACAAATCACTTAAACCCTCTACTCAGCACTTTGCTGTCAGTTACAATCTAACAAACATGGAACTTGTCCAGATGGCTGCAGTCTGACTATGTGCAATATTGGAAGTGCTCTTTTTGAAAGCTCTGTTGTAGTGTATTTTGCATGCTCCCACATTCTGTTAACAAGGAGTTGATTTGCTTTGCCCTCACTGTAGCCTTAGCCCTTATGTTCTCCTCATCTTCATAAAGAATTGTACAGATTTTTGAGTTACTCTTGCTGCCAGTACCTTCAGCCTGTTACATGAGCTCAGCAAACAAATGTTTTCTTAATGTTACTTGTTGCTACGTTTTAGCATTATTGAGAGAACACTGTGTTAGCTGAGAGGAACATGAGTGTATACTCTCTGTAAACTTCAGCTTTATTTGTGAAGAGTTTTCTGACTGTTGATCAGTTTGTCTTTTTATTATCAACATATTTTAATGTTTTAGTTTTTTTTTTTTTTTTTTAAAAGGGGTTACTGAATTAGCACCACAGTGACTGAAGATGTTTTACATTTGGAGGCACATATGGATATTCAGTTGGAGGTAATGAAGTCTTCTTTTGATACATATTACTGTGTACATTTTCAACATATGGTATACTGTTACAAAACCTGCCCCTTGTCCATGTATCTTCTCATTAAACTTGCATTTCATTGTGTTCATGTTCAAAAATGATCTTTTTACAAAATGGAGCTACACTCAAACCTAGCTAAACCAAGAGAAACAGGTAATCTAAGACTGTATTGGACATCCCATGTATTACCATTCCAATGTGTATGATCTAAAGAAGACTGCAGAGAAAAAGTGATGGCATCTTAACTCTAGACACTGGTCTCAGCTTCAGGGTTGACAATTTGCAGCCTTTGTGAAAATGTAATTAGTCTTCTTGTCAGAACTGTTATTTACACATACACATCAGATATCTCTGCCTCCATACTGGTCTTGATCTCCTCTCTGCTTTTGGTCTTGGGCACAGTGGTCCATCGCTGTTAGAAAACTAAAAATGTGATTATTGCTCTGAGTGGCTTATGTGGTTATCTGTTTTGTGTTTCACTTAAAAGGCAGAATTAAACACACTGCGGTACTTTACATCATTGAAACTACGTAGAGAACACAGTGGCAAAGGGGCAAGGTTGTAGCGAGATGAACCCACTGACTTCTGATCCTGTACGACTGGGCTTACTGGGTGACTTGCATGACATAACCCTGTTTTAGCAGTTGATGATCTGCCATGTTGTGTGTTTTTTTTAAGTGCACTATCTGTTCCTTCCTGTGGGTGGCACTGTGGGTGGTAGGGAGGTCGGGGGTTGGGCAGGGCAGACTCTGGACCACTTCTGTGCTAAACTGCAGTGGCTGCTCCTCTCCAGGCTGCCCGCTGAGCTGGCTGCATCCCTCTCCCCTGTGGTGAAATATTGTCTCGCAGAATATTCTATGGTAATATTACACAGAATGATAAATAATAAAGAAGAACGTTCCACTGCTTCCTGTTGTACACGTCCAGTTTGTGTGAAATGTCATTCCTGCCCAGGACAGAGTGAAATCCATTTCTCCTGGTCCTGCACTGCTCTTTCACGCATGCTCTTAGGTCACTTGTGTGTTTCAAGCTCCTGATTACCAGCCTGGTCCTGTTGCAGCTGTAGCACGAAGTTTGCATCACTGGAGCGAATGAGTCACTACAGGAATAAGCGTGCAGTCTCCTCACTGGATTCCCAGACCCGAGGGCTGCGGTTCAGAAGGGATTCCTCTCACCCCCTCGACTCCCACGCTGCACAGACAGGACGCTTGGGGCATGTGCGGGGCAAACACCACCTCCAGCTTTCGGGGCACTCCGCCCGAGCCCCCTGCCTCGCCCTGTCCCTCCAGCCGCCTCAGCATTAGCCTCACCTGCACCTGGTTGGCCCAGGCCATTCCCAGCGCAGGAAGTACCCTGGTCTCCACCAGCCTGGGGGAACACAGACACACAAGAGCTCCAACACTCAGTAAAGAGCCAGGGCAGAAGTATAGACACGCAAGCCTGCAACATGCAATGACATGGATGGACCGGAGTTTAGGGCGTGCATTTGCAGAACATTCATGAAGCTTAGATATTATTAAAGGAATAAAATATGGCAAGTGGATTGTGGTAGCTGAACACCATGCATTTTTTCCCCATGTACAATGTTTGGACTGTGATGGTGTTGGCCAGTGGGCCTGATAAGTTGGACCGTCAGCTTTAAAGTCTACTCCAAACTGACACTGGTGGGAGGTCTTGAATGGGTTCACTCTGATCAAGATCACACAGAATACAGTAAGCGAGAAGCAGCACAGAATCTACACATTTATGCCTGGCCACCCAATCAGCAGCCAGAATCTGTGAATACACCAACCAGGATTTGGAGGTATTCACGCCCAATATCTTATTTTAGATTAGGGTTTTGTGGCTGTTTTGTTTCAAAATGACACTAGTGCAGAAGCACTCAGTGCTACAATGAGGACCAATGAAGATCCTCTCACACTGTTTGCAGGGCTTGTTCAAAGAGATTAGTCTCCCAGTGTGGTTCTCTAATTTATGAAGAAGTATCAAATCCTACACCTGTCTTTGGTCTGACTGGCCAGATTATGTTTCATTCAAAATCTTGTCACAGTCTCCTGAATACAAAAATATACACATGTTGTGTATTTGATTGTTCCTTCTCCAGAATCCCTGCTAAGATGCAGTCATAAACCTACTTAAAATACATCCACATTACATTTAATGGTAATCGCCTGAGTGTCAAAACGAACATACTTCTGTAAAATTACAAAAACACTGTCACTCACCCAAAACTACACCTGGCAGGATCAAAATTATCCACAACATCTGTCACCTGGGGGACAAACAAAAACCTTAAATGAACCACCTTTTATCCTCAGCTTGCAGTTTATTTTACCTTGCATGGAATTTGCAACAACAGTAAGAAACCATGAGTTACTGTAGCGAAAAGAAAAGGTCATGCTTTCTTTCCAGGCATGTGGACACACCACATATTTCTGTGTGTGGAAATGGATATCTCTACCTGATTGATGCACAGTACAGGTGCTTGGAAGGAGTGGCTGAGACGCTGAAGAGTGCTCGCGAAGGCCAGCAGATGGCGAGCTCTCTCAACGGTCTCATCAGACTGGAACTCGCAGCGGAAAAGGGCGGCCACCGAGTCCACCACCACCAGCCGCACCAGGCCCCTGGAGAGAAGGATCGGCACCCGCCGTGTCACACAGGTCTGCAGCGCCGCCTGCAGGAGCACAAGAAGCACTACAACATCACTGAACAAATATTCTACTACTATCTACTATACATAGGGGCTGTAGCCCAATTCAGGACTAAGTTGGACAATGGCTTTATAGTTCTAACAAGAAAACTGAATAATACCCTTTGTCTCTTAGCAGGATTGTGCAAGATGTTAGCTGAGGAGATCAGTAGCTAAATGCATTCTTATTGAGGTGCCCTAAAATTAACAGTACTGTACTACAGATTATAATCCCAATAGAAGAGTATAGAGTATAGCAGAAACAGCAGGATGTAACTTCAATCGCAATAAAAAAAAATTTCAAACATATTTTTAGTAAGATCACAGATGAGTCAACATGCTGTAGAATACACAAGAGGAAAAACTGAGTGTTGTTAGCCGTCCTAACAATAGTGAGGTTTGTAAAACAAATGAATACCATCATTTTAATGTTTATGTTTCCCTATAATACCCCTTTTCCACTTGCATATGAAGCAGAACTTTTTCTATATTTTACAGTACAACATGCTAGTGGAAAAAGGGTATGAATATATTTTTACAATATCATAGTGGGGAGGTATACCGGCTATATCAACCTGGAATCCATCACTGACCCAGTTCGTTCCATTTCATCACAAACTCTAGATAGAGTGGCACTGGTGTGCCTCCTGATGGGGCTGCTGCATTCGTGCCAGTATATTTTTGGCAAATGTGTGTTTTGAACTCTTCGTTCTGTACTGCCTTCGCTGAAGACTCAGTCTCACCAGATCGGCAGTGTGCTCGATGTAGATGTTGTCACTGAAGCGAATGCTGTGCACCAGCTCAGCAGGGAGCTCGGGCCTGAGCCGGGACTGCTGGGTAATGAGCTGTCGTAGGCGCTTGATGGGGAAAGAGTCTTCAGTGCAGATGTACACAGCTCCTGCACGTACACATGCCCAGAATGAGTCAGTTCAGTCACACAGCACAATATATACAGCTCTGACGTGAGTGTACTGTACTGCATAAAAATAAGGTGACGTGTGCAAAAATCACCGTCCCTCCACTGGCTGCTACATTGCAATAATGCCTGTACTGCAACTGCACTACAGACGATACACTGCGATAGCAATTAAATGGTGATGCTGGGGACTGTGGAACTTCTCCTACCTGAGCCAAGTCCCCTGTGTTCCTGGGGGTACTGCACAGTCAAACACAGCTGCAGGCCGACCTGCGTCTTCCCCGCGCCGCTCTCCCCGGCCAGCTCTGTGATGCCACTCAACGGGACGCCGCCTCGCAGCAGACTGTCCAGCACGGGACATCCCAGAGTCAACCTCTGCCAGGACTCTGAGACAGGGCATTCTCTCTGGTACAGCTGCAATGCTGTGGGCACACAGATCAGCGTTTTCTAACGTGAAACATCCAGAAACATAGACCATGATCACAACAGTACCATTTTCTACAAGAAATATCAAAAGTGTGCTTAAAATCATTAAGAAATAAGAGTGTAATTCGTTACTCATAATTACACCTCTATACACTTAGGCTGAATTTAATTCGAGGATTCAATCAATTAGCAGTGATGTTGTTGGAAATGCTGCACCCATCTGATAATTTAAGCTACACAAGCAGCACCAAAAACGAGGAGGGAATGGCTGAGACTCAAGGCATAATTTGGAGAAAACTTACGATTGGGGAGAAGTATTTCTTGACGGTAGCCCTTTATGCCTTGAACCCCACACATATTTTGCTTAAACTGCACCTATACGCTCGGCACTGCAATTTCCGCTTGTGTCTCGAAAAGCTATGGAAGTTGCTTTGGATAAGGGCAAATGTCGTAATAATAAACAATAAATTACACTTTTAGGTACCTGATGCAGGTACCTTGGCATCTACCTGTGATTGGCGGTGCTTTACGGTAGACGGTGGCGACTGCGGTGTACAAAAGCTGCACGTCCACCTGAGAGAGCTCAGTCAAGCGCTGCAGATCGAAACACGTAAGACTCAGTACCTCCCGCGCCGACTTCAGGTTTGCTGAAATGATAACATGTTTTGGAAATATGTAATGTTGCAAGTGTCAACCTAGTTGATTGATTACCTAACATTGGCTAGCTGTATCTGCACGATCTTTTTAAGCCACTAGCTTCATTGCTGTTTGTCATTAACTACTCACGAGATACAGATAGGTAGCTAACAGCAAACTTTGCTAGCCATTGTAGCATCTGTTAAATAGACTAACTATGTTAACATTAACATAAATGAACTAGCTAACGTCAGCTATGTTATTATATTAGCGCGTCGTTATACCTAGCTGGCTAGCTCGGTAACAAAATAACTAGATCTAAAAAACACTCAAACACAGCTAATTTTAATTACACACGTTATGTGACTAATTTTATTTCACAGCTCAATTAACCCATTTAATTCCTGTTAGTCCACCAGCTAGATGACAGGAAGAAATCTTGACTCTATAGCTACCTCGCTAGACTAGCAAGCTGGATAAGGAAAACCACGTTTGTTTACATCGCTGACTGTCTTGCAAAATTCATGGCTCGATTCCTTTGTACCTTCATTCATAGGGATAGCCGGTAACTTAAGATGAGTAATTATTTTAACAACCTATTGTTAAAGTATTTTAACAATACTAAGTTAAAGCAGAGGAAATAATCAATCAGATAGCTAGCTTGTAAACAAAAGCTGTCATTAGCTAAGTAACGTAACTTACCTTTCTTCACGGCCGATATTATTCTAGGGTTAAGGTCTAGCAAGTCCCAGTCCATAGCCTTGGTAAGACTTAATTCAAATGCAAAGACATTAACGTTAGCTAACAGCCGCTATAACTGGCTGGCTAGCTAGCTGTTCGCATCCATTGCTTCGTGTCCATCATATTTGCCAACATAGTTAAACTTTCTGCATGTCAAACGCGTCTGAAAAGCCCGCACACATGGACGGATCCACCTCGCACAAACAAGGGAGTAGATTTTAGAAATCCTTTGCAACAGTAAATATACGCAAAGACATACATCCCTGATTTACAAACATATATAATGTAATTGCATAACTATGCAATTGTTTTCTTACTTAGACTGTTCGTAAAATGTCTTAAAAGGAACATGCCTCCCCTCTTGCTTGATCGTCTGTGGTACTCCCCTTTCTCGTGTGGTTTGGCAGTGGTGACATCAGTAGCTGTTCCTGTCCGGGTCTGGTCTCTTTCTGCCCGTACCATCTGATCTCGAATCAGAACTAACATCTTACATTCAATGCTTGGGGTCTAGTTTCGGAGTATAAAAGCTGATCTTAGATCTGTCAATGACAAAAACTACCCGCAGCGGTTTTTTTGGCTCGATGCACGGGTCTTTTAAAATATTTGGATGGCTTCGCCGTGTACATTGTGTTCTCTCATTTGCCAGCTACATTACATTTAGCAATGTCGCTGGCAAATGAGAGAACTGATTTTTCTATTCTGGATTCTCATTTCAGACATCATCTCAAGAACGGCATAAGTCTGAAAATGGTCTATTACAGGCATTGACTCCAAAAGGGTTATTGGTTAATTAAAAACAGGAAATCGTAATACATCGTAATACAACTAACTAGTTCATCTAAGGACTTGAAATAGTTATTAAACTTAGTTTCTTTTGTGCAGCTTTACAGTCATACAAAATAATTTTGGCATTGTTTAACGTAATGTATTTTACTAATGTGACTGTGGCTACACGAAGACATGAATACTGAATCATTACGGCCATATGTTAACTTATTTCTGTTGTTTTCATTTATTTAGGCTGTGGTGCATTTTCTAATATGAAGCAGTGTCTATGACTGAATTTGTCATTGTGATATATTGTGATGATTTTACTTTATGGTTCAGATAATTTATTGCACTATAAACAACGCAATTAACCTTGGATAGATCAAGCTGATTTAAGTGTGAAATAATATTAGCAATAACACTTAGACATTTACAAACCCCATGCTAGTTTACTGAACCTGAACTTCGGCTTTTTTCTCTGTTGGGAAACTCAAATTTGTCTGCTCAAACCAGATGTAAATATTTGTAAGGATCTATTGTTGGTTGTATCATTGTCGCTAATTCTGTAGGACACCCAGTAAATTGGCTAACTTTAGGTGACAGTATAAGGTATGTCCCGTCACGTAAGCCAGCAACTTTCCAGATGGCATACCATCCCAAATTCTATGGAAGATCCCGTTTGTGTGATGGCAAACGTCAACTTAATTCCAATATACGTTTTTTTTTTTCCAAAAACTGAGACTGATCCACAGAGGCCACTGCCCTTTAACACATAAACAAATCATTGATAGACCCCCGTCTCATGTTATGGGTGGAGTCAGAATAACAAATGATGATTTATTGCTTTTTGTAGTTGTTTGCCATGTGATCCTCTCGAAGAGCACTCTGCGTGGCTTGATTGGTTCACTGTAGTGTCAATCAAAAGCCGTTCACGGCACATACGGGTGGGGAGGAGGACAGCTGGATGGAAAAATGTCCTCCGTGCCTGATGGTAAGAAATTGGTTCGTAGCCCTAGTGGACTTCGTATGGTTCCCGAGAATGGAGCATTTAACAGCCCATTTTCCTTAGACGAACCGCAATGGGTGCCAGACAAAGAGGTGAGTTTGGAAAGCACAGTGTGTGTGTTGGGTGCATGGACTTTGATCTGGGACTGAAGAACTGGGCGTTGCATTAGCTAACGTTAGCTACAGCCAGCTAGCTGGCAGCTCAATGCACAGCTTCGTTGCTCCACGTAGCAAGTTTAGTAGCAAGCGAGCCCAGCATACTGTATCGTGCGTTAACAAGAAACCTCGCTTATTTCTGCATTAGCTAGCACGCCAGCTGTTGCTTCTAAGTTCTTAAATTGTTGCTGCATAGTACAAGCTGTTGCTTAGCTAGCAAGCTACAACTTTTATGAAAACCCAGTGCCTCGGTTTTGATGGAGCCAACTTTTGCAGCAATAATAGTAATAATGACAATCAAGACCGGATTTCATCAGCTGTCAGGTTGATGTTACTAGCTTGGTGCATACAGAGAACAATAGCTAGTCAGCTGCTTCGTTATCAAGCCAGCTATCTAACTATCTATCGTTAGCTAACGTTAGTTATGCCATGCCATTTGTCGCACCGCGATTTATAGTAGTTAGCTAGCTAGCTAGCCTGCAGTTGCGTCGTTACCTAGCTAGCTATTAAACGGCATTCCACAGTAATTGACTATAATTTGTCTTTAATATTAAAATTGAAAGGACAGATGTTCCAACAAAGATATTAACCATCTAGCTGATGAAAACGAATGTAAACTGTCCAGCAGACTAGCACGTCGAAATGGCCTATTTAAGCAGCTAGCTAAATCGATTCAGACATCAAACTTGCTTGTACAAATGAAGGGACCTATTGATATTTATGTTTGTGCATTATGTGTACTTCAACAATACACTCCCAGTACGGCAAATTATCCACACGGAGCTAACTGTGAAGGTACAATATTTGTATGAAGTGGTTGGTGTCACAGCAAGTCGTCTGTGATGATATCGTTGATTAAGGACCGAATTAACTTGTTTTGCAAACTGATTGCACACGTTCCAAGCAGAGCTTTGGTATTTTAAAAAGGCCTATTTTGACTTTTATAGTTCACACACGAGATTGGTGTCGGAATGAAACTCACAGAACAGTATTTCCTTATGTTTCGATTGAATCCTGCTCCGTCTTAAGACTTGTCAGGTTATAAATACGGTATTCAGCAGTGTGACGATGCTTTAAACCCATGCACCGGATCCTTTCATTGCATTATGCACAAACTACGCATTACTGCTCTGCCAAGCGGGACTATAAGGATTTTTATAAACCACATGATAACAAAAAGCACCGTCAGGGTGTTATGCGTTATGGGTAGCTGTTATGCGTTAAGTGTAGCTTTAGATGCAGGTAGAGCTGGTTGTCCGATGATATCAGGCTTTGGAGACTTCACCTCGCAGTTTGAGGGATTTAGTGCTGCAAAGTCGAGTGAGAACCTTAGGCAAGCTGAGCATGTAGTCAGTCGAGAAAAGTGAGTCTGACAGTGTTCTCAACTTTTTTTCTCTCTCTCGAAACGGGCTTCCTGTGTGTTTGTCAACATTCTACCCCAGGGTCTTGATAGTCTTGCATTGATGGTTGTTCAGAAGATATCGTGTGCCTTTTATGGGAAAAAGAAGAACGTTTGGTTCATTTAATAATTGTTTGGTTGTCTTCATTTTTAAGTTGTTCAAATGGGATTTTTTTTTTTGCTTTTGCTGGATTTACAGCTGATTATCGTTGTTGTTTTGTTTACAAATGTCATGACCTAAATCTTATTTCAGTTTGTAGAAGTGTGAGTGTGGCAGTGAAATCCTACTTAGAAAAGCCAGATTTGTCGTTGGCTAAGATTTAAAAGCTAATCGATCTGTATTACAGAATAAATAATTCATCTCATTGGATTTTTCAGTGGGATTGGGTAATGGTCCTGAACGTGAGCAAAGTACTCTCCTCTGTGAAAGGCTGCTCATTGCCAGTAACAAACTCCTGGCCACACAGACTTTAATAGGAATTTGCAGCTTGTTTAGTTTGAAAGATGGGAGAGATATGGCTCTAGGAACACATCTGGAATTGCAATGGTCTCATTCATTTGTTTATGATGTAGTTGCTAAAATGATCCAAGTTGGGCGGCCGTCTCGACAGTCTTGTTTTTGTGGTGAGTGTGGCCCCTCTTGTGTGGTGTCTCTGTGCTAACAGGAAGTCAGGGCTGGCAGCTCCATGTAGCGTAGCGTGGCTCCATGGTGGTGTCTTGGGTAGTGGTCACATGGCGCAATGAGCACAGGCTGTCAGTGTGTGTGTGCCATGCCATGCCTGGCAGAGAGGGAGGTCCCTTGGGCCAGCCTCATGGTAGCCAACCTTCCACTCCACACCACAGGGTGCAGAGCATGTTGGGTGCGGCTCTCCATAGGGCGTGTGCCAGAAGGGGTCTGTGGCTGTGTACCAAACCACCCCTGATATGCTTTTCATTCACCAGCTCCCCGTGCTTGGGAGTGCACTGCCTGCCACACTGAGTGTGCCCCAGTACTGAGCAAGTGGAGGGGTCACACTCTCCATTGCCCCTTGGAGAAAGTTTGGTAAAGCGCCTTTTTGCATTGTGGGGGTGAAACTGATGACTCTTTGCTTCTTTGGCAAAAACAGCTCAAACCACAGATCTGTGGTCTAAGGTTTAATGGTGGAGACATTCAAAACAAAAACATAGTGGTCACTTGTTTACGTAAATACAAACAGCAGGACAGTGTGTTCTGGCATCGTTACAAATTACATGTGTAATGTATGATATACACTGACTCGTTGTCCTACCATAGTGTTGAGTAATATGGCCTCTTAAGGAAATATAAAAAAAATGGCTACCTGGCTAAATGAGCTTGCTAGCTATGGTAGTACATAAGCACCAGTTATTACAAATTGGCTGCCAATTTATAAAGCTGCTCAACTGTCTCTTAGCTATCTAATAGCTATAACTGTGGATACAACAATCAGGTCTTTGCTTATTGATTACGTTGTTGAATACTTTCTCTTAAAATGCTAGCAAGGACTGACAACCAAACATGTAAACATATTGAGCTGTGCTTTTCCTCTTGAGCAACTCTGCTAGAGAAAGCCATTGCTTCTAAATGCGGAATAAGGACAGAGGGTGTCCCAAAGTGAATGTTTTAAATGTCCTGCTCCCCCTCCCCCCTTTACTATTAGCCAATTCTCAGGCCCACACAGTGATGTCAGAAAATGTTGACGTTGAGGGGACTGCTGATGAAGGGGAAAGGGGAGAAAAGGCAGTTTTGGACACAGCCTGAGGGTGTGTGAAGGGTCAAACACCATGTCATTACTGCAGCTTTCCCCCCCCTTTTCCTCCCACACTTTACTGCTTTTATTTGTTGTGTGACTGCATGTGTGTTGACTTCCATATTCTGAAGATAAGTGTTTTTCCAAAAAGGTTTTAAATGAATGTTTAGTTTATTCATATTAGGGAGGAGTCTGTTTTTGCTGAAAACTGAGAGGGAGAGTGTTCTTTGGCTGAGCAGCTGAATCTGCAAAATGATCCTGCTTCAAAACTGTGCTGTTTGGACATTTGCAGGAACTGTTCTGCAAATTGTGGGGTCATTGTCCTTCACAAGTCAGGTGTTCTTTGTCAGAAATATTCACAGGAAGCTGTAAGCTTCCACGATACCATCCACTATCAAGAGGTTCAAGGCTACTGGGTTGGTCGTTGGCTTGGCTACAAGATAACCTTGTTAGTGTACTATGAGGAGAGTGGCTAAAGGTGGCACATGTATCCCCAATGACGTCTATTGGACATGGACTTTCTTGTGGCAAGAAACTGCCTTGGTAAAGATACAGCATCTCAGAACTTTCCATTCAGTGTTGGTTGTATGAATATGGTGCTCAGGGCAGAATTGCAAGGAATAAACCATGTCAGAGGGTAGAAACAATACGAAGCAGTGGCATGTTGCCTAGATTAATCAGACTACATCTTAATCAGACTGCATGAAAAACATCATTAAGGGTGTTTGTAACAAACTAATTAAATTTGGCAATGATTCCAAAATTGAGAGGCAAATAATTTTGTAGACACTAAAATAATACAAGATGATTTGAAATGGGCTGTTTTGCAAAGGACATTTAAGTTACCAAATATAAAAATATACATCATGGAAATAAGAATTTAAGGCAACAGTATTTTATGAGGGGACAAATTTAGTGCAGACATTATGAAGATGTCTTGGTTATTGTATCAGAGTGCTCTCTCTTAACATAGACATTGTGCTGACACTGAAAAAAGGGGGAACAGGATGGTGGGGAATAGAATAAAGTGCAAGTTCAGGGTGTTTGTACTAAACCAACACAGTACCTCAGTTTAGAATAAGCTGTTTAGTTTTGGTCACCACTCTAAAACAAATACATTCAAGCACTTGAAGAAAAAATCCACAGAATTGTGGTATAGTGTACTTACTCTATACATTGATAAAATAAGCTTTGAGCCACAAAGGGGTGAGGTGCCTGCTCTCATCTTTAGAAGTTTTTTTTCTTGTATGGTGATCAGCTTTGAACTGACGTGAACAGTGAAGCAATCATTTTGCAATATTTTGTTCCTCTTTCAGTGCCCAAGATGCATGCAGTGCGACACAAAGTTCGACTTCATTACAAGAAAGGTGAGTAACGTTTCCTCAACCCCCAACTGCACCGCAAGTCGCTGTCACTTGTATTCTTCAGTGGTCAAGATCTTCCTCTTAGTCAGCATACTGCGGTCGTCTGTCTCTGCTGTTCTCCTGTATATACACATCAGTCTGCTTGAGTCAGTATCTAAATCTGTAACTGAATACCTCTCTCCTCTCCCGCCGGTGATGAATGACCAGTGATAAACAGTATAAAGTGTTGCGCTGTTACTCTGTAATTAGATACACCTGATAGGTTCTTGGTCGGACCTTGTGATTTGTAATTGGCCAAACACAATGCGTCTGGTCCCCTCTGCGCAGCACCACTGCCGGCGCTGTGGGAAGTGCTTCTGCGACAAGTGCTGCAGTAAGAAGGTGGCCCTCCCGCGGATGTGCTTCGTGGACCCGGTGCGGCAGTGCGCCGCCTGCAGCCTCATCTCCCAGAAGGAGATGGAGTTCTACGACAAGCAGCTCAAAGTGCTGATGGGTGGTGAGTGGAGCAGCGTTATTCCTCTCTGTGCCTCTCTGCGGCTCCGCTATCTCCCTCTGAGATAACCGCCAACGTCGGACGTGCGGTCGTCAGCCCGCGAGCGAAAGGGCCCATAAGCCCTTGCGTCTGCGTGCACCTCAGGGTATGGCTGTATCACAGTACAAAGACCATGATACGGGATGTATGACAGTGTGAAGCTTGTCTCAATGTACACTGCCTGCTTTTCGTTACATAAGTGTAAGCGGATAAACCCACGTGTGTGCAGCTTCCACTGGCAAAATTTCCTTTTGGGTATAACAGATTGACAAATTGTCTTTGTCATTGCTCCAAAAATAGAACGAAACCGATGCATTGATGTAGTTACATCTGACACATAACCGTAAGTGTAACTGTAATATCTTTGTTGAGGGGCTCGCACATAATGCCTGAGATGGGTTGTGCACCATAAACAGGTATTCTTGTAGGCACGTTTTTATAGCATTTTATGCTTGTTTAGACACTATAACCAAGACTGTGAGTGAGACAAATCGGCAGTTCTATGAAATGATATGCAAAAATTGTGGTTTTCTATAAATATGTCAGTCAGAAGCGAACATGCAAATTTTCCAGCAATCTTAACTACAGCATGATATGCAAATAACTGTAAATTGCAAGGTTTGACTCCAGAGGTACAAGTACTCTACTGTGGTGAAGATATCTTGGAATAAGTGACGTCAGAGCAGAAAAACAGTGGAGAAACTGCTTGACTGTAGGGGTTCCCTCAGCAGCAGGTCTGTCCTGTGTGAAGGTGGTGCAGCCTGGACAGTGTTCATGGATGGGCCTCAGTGCTCTGCCACCCCGCCCCACCCCACGCTGGCCTGCCCTGCAGTATTGTGTGGTATGGGGTGTTCCCAAACCAGGGTGGCTAAAAATAGGCCCTGCCCTGGGGCTGTTCCACACTGCAGCACCCGGGCTTTAATGTAAAATCCATTAGCAGTATGGAAGGCTGGATGTGGTCAGCCAGGGCTGCATGCAGGCGTTCTGGAGCTGAGTGCTTAGGTTAAGACCTGCTAATAGCGCATGCATCCTGCAGCTGTCTCTGAGCTGTCACAGGATTGACGTGCTGTTAACTCTTGCAGGGCTGGAGTGAGCCGTCATACATTCTTTGTCTTTCCTGCTTCGTCTCTTTCTCCACCTCCCCTTACTTGGGCTTGAACACCATGGTATGGAAGAGGATGTTCAAGGTTATGTTTGTGTACATTAAAAAGGGCAAGGGAAGTGGACTGCGCTGCATTAGGATGGGGTGGGAACCCTCCAGTCATAGATGAACAATTTTAGCTGATCAACAGAAGTAATTTTTCAAAAGCTATGATCCCATTTCTTGTAACACCCTTCTGAATGCAAGACAGTATTGAGCCTTGCTCTGAGGGTGTATCATTTGGGTCTTCCAGTCTGTCAGCATCAAATAGACTCCTAAACAATGTTCTATGTCTAAGCAGTGTTCAAATTTTCATCAAAGAAGCGTGGATCTTCAGCCCCTGATTGCATTTGTTACATCTAATTTGCAATTGACCTGTCTCTTCCTTTCTCATTAGGCGGAACATTCCTCGTCACTTTGGGCACATCAGAAAAGTCCGAGACCATGGTGTGTCGTCTTTCTAACAACCACAGGTACTGTGGCCTCAGTTTCTCTTACACAATATGTGCAGTTACCTGTAAAGCTGGAGAATTACATAGTTTCATTGATTTGTTAAAGGTGCTGCTACAAGAGAAGTTGTATAACCAAGCAACTACAACATTACAGAATGTGGCAAATTAAAAAAATGAAGTACAAGCCTTGTTTTCTCTCTGATGAAAGTCTTGTACCACACTACTACTTTAACACTGTTACAGCTCTTATTTTGAGCTTTTCTTCCTCTGATATCTTCAGAAAACTTTGACAAATCCCATCAATCTTTTCCTTGTGCTCAGGTCTTCCCTGGTCTTTATAGCACTTTTGTCACTTGTTCCAGTTTGAGACTACTTTGGGGAATACACATTTTAGCAGAGTTAGCACTAGCCTTTCGATTTCATGCTCTACCAAAACACAAGGGTATGAAGTGACACTTTGTCACTCCTGAGGATCTTGAGTCAGTATCTAAGTCTTTCTATCTTGAGTCTTTGTCACTGCTGGAGAATCAGTCTGCAGGGTGAAGCTTTAAAATTTAATGAATCAAGAGCAGTGGGAGAGGATTACTGATGAGCCATATGCTAACTACTTAGCACCCCCCCCTCCTGGCCGCTGCCTCAATACATACTGTTAAATAATCCTGCCTCCTAACATACTTGGTTTGTCAGTTTAAATAATCTGTGTGTTTTCTGTCCAGTGTTCCTGTCTTCAGTCATAATTCTGTCAGGTTTGCCAAGCTTAAAGGTCTCTCTCTGCTCAGGTATCTCTTCCTGGATGGGGAAAGCCACTTTGAGGTGGAGCTGTCTCGGATAACAAGCATGCAGGTGTTGACTGAGGGCTTTACCCCCGGAGGTAAGGCTTGCCCCTCTTATTGGGAGCCCCTGCACCCCAGTGCAGTGTGTGTGACCCTGAGGGTGTAGTTAAAGGCACAGAGGGTGACAGAGTCCCGGTGGAGGTTGGGGCGATAAAAGCGCAATGATAGAGGAGTTTCCTTTCCTGAGTCAGAGCTTTGGCTTTTCTGTGGCTCAGCCCCTGACAGAATTTAGAGTTCACAAAGTAAGGAGTCCTACATTTGTAATGCTAATAAAAGAAATAACTGTGAATGTCGATAAGTGTTGCCTGTGCCAGCCCTGTGTGCTAGATCAGTAACATGGGGAGGGTAAACACTGCATCCTGGATGGGAACAGGTCGTGTCGGGGCTGTGGTGTTCTGAATAACCCTTCTCTCTCACTGTCTCTGGGCTGCCTTTCCTCTCCTCTGGGCTCAGAGAAAGACATTCACACTTACACCAGTCTGCTGGAGAGTCAGTATATATCAGAAGGTCAGCACTCTTTCTCTGTCTCTCTACCTCTCTGAGACTGTTCATCGATTCTAAGTCCCTCTCATGCCACTGCTTTTAAAGAGGTTGCCATCCTGAGGGGAAATTCATAATGACAGTCATGTCATCAAGACAAGTGTCTCCTCTCCCCCATTTTATTGTAGGTAACTGCTGCATTCTGATCACAGAACAGAACAACGTGGCTCATATTGGTTATAGTATACAATATAGACCTCTCCTCAAGATATGTAACATGAAGTCACAGCATGGATTGGATGTTTTGCTCTATGACTTGAACTTTGAACCAAATCAAAGTTTTAATTTTCTCAACAGCTGTTTTAGCCCACTCCAGACTCTTTGACAGGTTATTATTGCTGCTATTATGTTTTTTAAAGGTGACAATCATATAAAGGGCCTTGAAATTGGCATACATATCCCTCTATTGAACATCAAAGGCTATCTCCTTAAAAGCACCTCTTGCATGTCCCTTGGTTTAAAACATGTACTTTGTGTGGCACACACCTTAAGCTGCTGAGTGGCCTGTGTTGTGTGACATGCATTTAGCCCAGTAGGTGTTTATCCCATAAGTCTGTGTGTGTGTGTGTGTGTGTGTGTGTGTGTGTGTGTGAGGGTGCTGCAGAAGACCTCATGTCAGTTAAAGTAGTTTAGATGGTGCTGTCCTTTGACTGCTACAACCTGACTACAAAAGTGGTGGAACTGTATTTATGGTTAAATATGAATTTGGACTACTTTGTAAAATGGACTTTTATTTAAAACTGTTGCTGAGTTGTGGTGCAAAATGTTTTTTCATGCTTAAACTTTTATTTGTGGTCAATTGTGGATTCTAGTTGGGACATTCATCTAAAATATACACATGCATGATTGAATTTTTTCCCTAACAAATTATTTGACATTTTCAAAAGCCATTGATTATTTTGAGTCTCTGGTTACACTGTCTTATCTGACAGTTCTTTGCTTGTTTCTGGTATTGTTGCTTGTATCCACATTATTGCCACCTCTCCATTATTGCACAGTGTGTCCTGGATCGATTGATAGGGTTGTAAGGACAGTGATTGTTGACTGTGTGCACACGCGCAGGTGCAAACTCCCGGGCCAGTGGCATGTTGCTCCACTACAAGTCAGTGGGATCTCAGGACCTGCAGCAGCTGCGCTTGGAGGCTGCAGATGACAAGAAAACTGCATCCACCTGGCTGGCTGCCATGCACAAGGTATCGCATGCGGCCAGGCTGGCTGCCATGGCCTTACCCTCTAAGACAAGTTAGGTCACCACTGCAAGTCCTGCTCCTTCTCTTTTAAAGGTCCATAGATGCCTACTAGAACACATCACTGTGGAAATAAACTGTGGTGCCTAGGGAAATGGGGTAGATGTGCACTGTGTCCTGTAGTGATCCCATGGGGACATTCTGCCCTGAAGAATATGGAACAGGAAATTATCACTTTCACAACATTAAACCTGTGCTGTTCTCTATTTGTGTTTTTTCTGCTCTCAACAGGCTGCAAAACTGCTGTATGAATCTCGGGATCAGTGAGATGGCAGTGGGCCGGGAAGGCCGAGCACAGACCCAAGTGTTTCCTACTATCCAGTCTCACATGTACTCTGAAATGCCTACATTCTGTTTACTCCGCTTTTTGTTCCCAGTTCAGGCAGAACGGGTCCCTAGACGTCAGTGTTCTGGGGACCCGCAGGTATTTACTGACTCTAGTGCAATATATACGTTTAATAAATGCTTTAAATGTAGTCTCACGTATTGGATTTTGTAAAAACTATTTTGTTAAATATTCCTATTTTAACACGATGAAGACGCAGTGTACGTACTTTTTACTGCTAAAGTATTTACTATAGTTTTTTCTAGCACTTATGTACATTGTTTTTCCTACACTAAGAGGTGAATTTAATATTTGCGTTCGTGGAGTGAGTGGATATTTACCCAAGCAAACATTTGTGATTTTTTTTTTTTTTTTTTTTTTTTGAAGCACGCTGCTAAATCCCTTAAAATTACACTAAAACTTACGAGCTAGTGCTCATCTCTCTAAAAGGACAAAATGAAGGTACAATGCAATACTTCACACCTTTTGGGTTGTATGCATTTTCACCAAGTCAGTATTCTTCAACGTCACACCAAATACAGAAAATGATTGCTTTGAAAAGATATCTTTGATTGAGCTTGATGCGTTTTAACTACTTTTTAAGCATCTTATTTGGGTGGGATCAGAAAATAAAGCCATGCCATAAAATGTTCCCAAAGGAACCAATGTCGCTAATTTAATTCTTATTGAGTTTTTGTATTTGATAGAGAACCTTTCATCCATTGAGGTTGTCCTGCTATGACAGCTGTCCACACCAAGAGTGTTGTGATTATATAGTAACACATTTAAAGGCATGTTTAAAGGAGTTTGCTAGATGTGGATATGTGGCATTATGTGTTGCAGTGCACCAGTATGTGTGTTTTTACTGTCGGATTGTGGGGCCCGTTATTACCTTTACTGAATTTGCCAGGCTGTGGTTTTGAAATTAATATATTGATTGATACGGCTGGGTTACCTGCCCGAAGAAAGAAAGAAGAGTCATCTGTATTCAACCGAGAGCTTCGTCCTTGAACCGTCAAGTTAATGTAAATGCATTACCAGCTCAGTGTATTGTAGTCCTCTATTTGTTAGAATCTCTAAGTTCAAAAATGCAGTTGTATATGTGAGGGCATTGAAAGCCCAGAAATGACATCCGTTTGGTGCGGTTACTCGGCAGCAGAGTAAAGGCAAACGTTTGAATTACAGTATGATAAGTAGGCATGCGTTACATGGTCATGGATGCATTCGGCAATGGTTTTGTAACACTTTGCTATCTCTGATTTTCTTCATCTTTTTTATAGCAATTGTCTTACAGTAATTTTATTATAGTTTACAAATGTATGTGCATAAAATGTTCAATTTTGTTACAGTATCCTAACTCAAATTAAATACAGTTATTTGTATCCACATGTTTTTGTCTTTATTTTTACATCTCCAGTCAGGTCCAGTTTTTGCTGTGCTATCTGGAGCATTTCACTATAATCGAGTAAAACTTTGGTAATAATTAAAGGAACCATGATGCTAACTGTGACACAGTACAGACTGGGAATCTGCTCCATCCTTGAGTGTAAAGAGGACCACCAAAGGCAGTACACTATCTTTATGAGGAAGATAAGATTGGAATTGACACAGACGAGCATCATAGATAAGTGTTTGAAAAGCATCAGATTCCAGAAATTTGAATCCTAATGTCATATCAGATTCCGTGAAGTATCTGATATGGTTCACTATCTTCAGACAATTTAAAACAGTTGTACTTTCCAATCAGGTAACAAATGCAAAAATATAATTGCTGCCTTTGTATGCGGTTGTTGAACACATGTCAATAGTTTTGTTTTTTTTGTGAGAGCTTTCAAACAGAACACAATAACACAGAGTGAGTCATTCTGGTCCCCATCCATGAAGACACATAATCACGATTTGAGATGAAACAAAAGACAAACCACTGTGAATATGCAGAACCATACCATCTCTGATCACTTTGGTGCAGGTCCGATGGTGAGTCACAAGCACAGCAGACAGCGATCAAATCCACTAACCAATACTAAATATGGGTAACCATCGGATTCCATTATCAACCCACTCAGATGATTCATTGGACCTGCGCAGGAGCGCCGCTCTGAACTGATTCTCGTGAACAAGGTTACAAACCACGTTGTAAGATCCGTCAACTAGTGACGTAGTCAGTACGCTCTCTGAAGCGACGGGAGTTGGGTAGATGGGGGTACTACCAGGACCATTTTAGGAATTGTTTTGGAAGCTGGACATACAAAACAACAATCACATTGATAGCAATAACTAACGACACTGTAGTCACTGAGTCGTAAGTTTGGCATGAAAGACGCTGTTCTTTCAACCAAACAGAAGTGTAAATATTTACGCGTGTCACCCTCCGAATTATGTTGCTTGGCCCATTCCACTTGCACGCAGACACATGTCTCTGAAGCTCAGAGGTACAGAGCAATAATTTCTGAATGGATGTCTGTGACTTCATGAAAAGCGTGCAGTTAAATCGTAAAAAAACACGAGAAAGATAGTGTTATTAATAAAACAAGCAATACCTTGTATCATACTTATAAAGTTTAAAGAGCCCGTTGATAATCTTCGCCGGCCTGGGAGTTTCCAGCTGGAAACACGCAAGCGTGGCCAGCTAGCTGCTGTCTCTCAGCTGCCGGACTGGACTGCCGTATTCTGCACCGGTGCGTATTTTGTCACTTTTTTCGTTTTTATTGCCTACAATTTGTCAGATTTATCAACAAGACAAGTATTACCAACATAAACTAATATGTTTTATCTTTCGACTGTCAGCTTAGTCAGGACCTAGGATCTGTGATGGGGTGGTCAAGGTGTGTTTGAAGTAACTAACCACTTTATGTACAGCAAACTGGTGGTGTGGTCAGTCACTTCTACTTACAAATTTAGCGAACGTTACAGCTAAATAGGCCTATATGGTTGCTGACAATAATAAAGTTAATCAGCATAATATCCCCATCATCTAGGTAAGCTAGCTAGCCCACTAACGTCCATGTTGATGGGTGGCTTGTTAATATTAGCCAGATAGTTAACGTTAGCTATTTTAACGTTTCGGGACTTTTACCAGAGCAGACCGCATAGCCCGAAATTCATTTTGTCCTGGTTCCACGTGAATCTTCAAAAAAGGAAGCCTAAAAAGTGGTATTAGGCATATGGAAGATGGGTTTACAGTTAGCTACGTAACCGTAGACAACATCAACCACGTGACGACGTGTAGGTAGATTTGTCAAGCCGGCTGGCTAGCTATATGCATATAATAGACATATAAAGCTCACAAGCTATCCGTTATCTAAGGGTTTGAACATTTCTGCAAGCTAGCCATTGGCATATGTGTTCCTGATCATCGAGCCTTCATTCAGTTAAAAGTCCCAGCAAGCTACTAGCTGGCTAGTTGAATACAGCGGTGGTGATGCAAGGTTTGCCAGCTGTCGTTACTGTATCTAGCTAATTAACGTGCTTTTGCCCTTTTGCTCTGCTGTGCGGACAGGTTTCTTTGACAGGTGACGACGTCAACGAGTCCCATAATGAGTTCCCGCGTGTGCAAGAACTGCGGCTGCAAGGACATCGATGTTGACCAGGCCCGGGGCGATGCCGTCTGCATGGGCTGCGGCTCGGTGCTGGAGGACAACATCATCGTGTCCGAGGTGACGTTCGTCGAGAACAGCGGAGGGGGCTCGTCGGCCGTCGGGCAGTTCGTCTCATCTGATGGTGAGTGGACTCATAGTGTGGAAATGGTTGGGCTCACAGTTCTTAGGGCGTCAAGTGTGGTGGTGTGATCAGTGGTATCATTGGCGTGTGACCAGAGGCCATCAGGGTCAGTTCCCCTTCCGGCCATTGCTTTTGAACCCTTGGCACTTATGATACGTAACCCTCATTGGTTTATTAAATATCCAGTTTTATTAATTGACAAGATGTAAAGATGTAAGTTGCCACAGAAACCAGTGACATGTAAGGAAATACATATAGAAATGTAAAGCTGCAGATTTTTGTAAATATTTGGCTTTTGAACTGGCACCCCTTTGGATGGACATGATTTCATACCATTCATACCATTCATATGAAGCACAAAATGACACATGCTACAGTAGTCAGCTTTTGGCCAGTCAGTGCAAACCCTACTGTGCAGTGGGTTAAGTGGGTCATTGCCATGGGCAAATGTGGAGGAGGCACAGGCAGTTGTCCAGCAATAACAGAAGAAAGGGGATTCCAAGAACAGAAGGAGAGGTCAATGGGTTGTTTCCATCAGCCACATTGAGCTGTGGGTTGATGGCCATAGCAGACACTGTTCCATTTACAAATTCAGCTGTGTTTCCCTTGCATCAACTGGAAATGCAGTTAGTTCTGGAAGGATGTTACAAGTCTGCCTCATTTTGTCTGCCCCACACCTCGTGGTGGTAAACAAGTGTAGCTGCCTGCAAGCTTAACAAACACAGACTAACACCTAGGGCCTCATATATCAACATGTGCAGAGAATCACCATTAAAGTTGTGCTGATGCACCAAATTAAAAACATGCTGTGCATTACTGTACATAATCCAATCAAAAATATACACATGGCTTTAGGTAATACTCTTGATAAATCCTGTGCAAAAAATGTTGCTTGGCAACTGTGAATGCAGCATTTATATGTGACTCTATGTGGCATAGCAGCTGTACTTATGGGGATGTGCACAGTTGTGAATGGCATGCGGGATGCATATGTAAACGACTGGTTACCACCCTTAAACCAAAAAGGGGTGGCTTGGCATTGTTTAAGCTCCTTAAGGATTTCAGCTGTGACACTGTAGATGTTAGTAGGATTTCACATTTAATTTTTAAGTAATAACAAAATGTTTCCATGTATAGTTAGGGAAACTGAAACTTTACCTGTAATATTGCACAGGTGAATCATAAAGTTATGCAGCTCTGGGATGGAAGCATCATTGTGACAGTGGGTGGGCTCCCCTCATGTCATCTGGCTGCATAGGCATCCTGTATTTCTGGGGCATATAAAGGAAGGAAGCAGATTTCTGTGACTTTGAGGCCTGTAATGTCCATAAGCTGTCCACAAGCTCCCATTGAAAGGTGGCCGCAATGCTGAGGGTAGCTAGAGTGTGTGCGGGGATTACATCACTGTGCTCTTGTTAATGGAGGTGCTAATTCATCGCGCAGATTTAAGATGAATCACTGCCGTTTATCACGAGAAATTATTAACCATTCTGTTCTTTCGGTGAAGAAATCAATCTCAGAAGACGCTCTCTCTTGCTGGAGCCAAGTCTTCAGTCCTAGCCAAGTCTTCCAAAAAAGGAACATCAGCCATTTTCTCATTGCTTGAGGTTACTTTGTGTGAACTTGTCATGCTTAAAGAAAACTCTTTTTTATAAGATGCACGGTGATTATATTATGCATTTGTTAGTAATTGTCACATTTGTTCTGCCTCAGCAGACATATTATGTTTTGGAAATGTTTTAGCTATATGGAGGTGTATCAGAGGTATTATTAACAAATTTGTATTTCATTTCATTGTGAGGACTTCCCTCTGTTAATTATGCATCTCTTAAGTTGGTATTGTGACTGGTCTGACATTCATATGTAGTAAGAGATAAGAAAGAGATAAGAAATTGCACCTCTCTTTGCAGTACCATCTTTTTGCCACAAGGAAATGTGTCTTGGCACAGTCTGCAGATAATGTGGGACAGGCACATTCTCACAAAACCTTTTGTTTTTTTTTGTATATTGTGTGTAAAACTGATGTCGTGTACAGTTTAAGATAAATTTGTTTGTATGTATTTTTAATAAACAAGGCCACTTGTCAGTTACGTGCAGCCAGCTAACTAGATTAAAAAAAAAAAAAAACATCAGTTTTTAATGTTGTTGTGTTCAGTTTGTAATGTTGGATGCATTATGTTTTGCTGTTTTCTGTCACTTGTACCTAGCAACTTTATACCTAGCAAAAACACACAGAATAGACCCCAGTGTGAATGTAACGAAAACAAAAGATGACCCTTCTTGTCTCATGCAGCAAGCAATGTCTCTGACCGCACGTGTTCAGTGTTTGCACGAAAAATCATTTGCAGGAGATAGCAGTATTTGCTTGCTGTTTTGCCAGACTAAACCCCCCTTTGCTGGGTCCATAAACATGCCTTCTGCCAAAACTCACCGTAACCATGCCATGGCTACATCAGGTACTGGGTAGGAAGCCGTACCTGTAGCGAGTGGCTTTCAGCCCCACCTCAATTGGAGCTGGGTGTAAGTGGTCTTTCAAGCTTGGCCACTGTCCAGCCGTAGTTAAATGCGGCAGATGGAAATTAGCCACATGGTTTGACGATCTCTGAGCTGGAGCTCAGTGTGCTTACAGCTTCCACAATCTGCTGCTCTGACACGCAGGCCAGCATGCCGCAGGTCATCCGGGTCAGCCGAGGACCGGCCTCTTCTGCTGCTCTTCCAGCTGACTCTGCATGCAGGATAAAGGCAGCTATGCACGGGTTTTGTGGTGCTAAATCTCTTCTCTAAACATGAAGCAAAGAGCAGGACAGCTGTCAATCACAGCGGCCCTGTCAGGAGAACTGAGTAGTGTCACTCCCATTATTAAGCATGTCTTGCTCAGATATTGCATTTAGAGTGCTTTCAGTTGGAGTCCACAGTCTGTTGTTTCATTCAGAGGTGCTTGGTGCACTTGTGGAGATATGGTTTTGAATTTTCTGAGATGGCTGCCTTGACTGTTGTACATGAAATATGTAATGTTGAAGTGTCTTAAGCAAAAGTAGCTTGTTTAAGGTGTAGAATATGTCCTTCATTTGTGAGTGGAGGTGGGTGGCATGATTATAGAAGAAATGGATGCAGTTATTTTATTTCCTGGGCTATATGCTTCAATCTGTTGACTTTATATTTGGCACTCTGCCAGTTACAATGAATGTGTTGGTGTAAAAACCCCAGAAATAACTACAACAATAACAAACAAGTTATCTAATCTATTTTAATGTTAGCAAACAATGGAAAAACTTGGAATGGATACAAAAATGGTAAAAATACTGTTTCAGTTAATCAATAATTATTTGCAGTACTAGATTTTTTTGTCTTGTGGAGATTCAAACAATGAGCAAACTCAAGAAATTTTGAGGAGGACGTGCCCATTTCATATTGGAAAATGCATTCCTGGCGAATGCGTTTGTGTAGAACTACCACTGGCACCAGTGGTGCTGTGTAAAAATAGCTCAATAAAATATTAACATTATGATTTACTTTCAAGAACATTAATATTCATATTAAATTAACTGAAAGGCTGCTCGTATGCTCTGGGTATTGTCTTCTGTCTCTCAACCGTTTTGAACTTATTTTCAGTAGTGTTAAAATGTTTCTTTTTTTTCTTCACTGTCCTGTATCTCCATGTATTATTAAAATATGTTATGCTTTTGAGGTTGTCCTTGTGTTTAGAACCAAATTCACATAAAAAGGCCTCCATATATTTTATGTATATGTATGTACCCTACTCCTTTGATTATTTTGCTGCATGTTTTACTGTTAGTCTAAGAGGTCATTTTCTACCTCAGAGTTCAGCTTTTAAAACCACACTACATCACAGACCTCCATTACTTGAATCTTTGCATTGTAGTTGTAGAATTGTTGGTCTGTGTTCCAGTTTTCCCTGATTCCAGCTTTTTTTTTCTTCACCGTATGAGAAAGGTTTATGTTGAATGATAGCATATGTAAACTTTCCCAATTGCAATAATAAGCATATTTCAGTGTTGTGATAATACACTTAAGACCTGGCCTTTGTTCCAGCAGTTTTGTTGCACATAAGTAATAGTTGCAAAAAAAACATTTTGATTAATAGTGCAAATATATTATGTTATGCTGTCCTATTTGTTTGGTGTGCTTGTTTGGGGTAGTGAGATGATGAGGGATGTAGCTGAACACTTTTTAAGACCACTGCTGAGATGGAGGTGAGATTATAGATTCATTGTTGTAGATGTGTCATTGCACATTGAAATCATTTTTAATTTGATCAGCACTCAAAACAAACCAGTAAACGGAACCTCAGGTGCTTGCACTGAATTGATTTTAATTAAAATGTCCCGAAAGGTTTGCCAGTGAGAGAACCTGCAAATCCCTACCTGAATAACCATCCCTTGGGAAGACACAGGTGCTGAAAGTAAACCCATTTTGGATACCCCCTCCCTATGTTAATGCTTGTACACGATGAAGTGAACACCCTTGTTTTAATCAGTACCAAAATCCTTTCTGGTTGCCAAGGACAAAGACATGAAAGCTAATGCTGGGTGATGTATGACTAAATGGTTGTCATTTAGGACCTTTGTCCCCTGAAATGGTAATACAGACCCAGAATCTGCAGTTTAACCTTTTATCCTGTGAGCAACCATTTGAGGAAGGTTTCATTATAGTCAGCGGCGGTGGTTGCAGATTGATTTCATATGACTCAGGAAGTGACACTGTGTTCTTTATTTAGGATGTGCATTGGGCTGCTAGGCAAAGCCTGACCTTGACTGAATACTCAGTGTGCAGGAATACATTACCCCCACACACCCAACTGCAAATGTGCATTTAGAGTTTTAACTTTTAAAAACCCAGGTGATGCAACTGCCATGAGCAGCTGGACATTTTTTCTTCCTCAACCTCCTGTTTTCACCCGTTTGATGTGATCAAAATGACTTTGTATTGTAGTACATGCGACCATTGATTAAATTAAGAAATGAAATGAAATTGCACGTGTAATTAGTTGTCAAAAATGGAATCATAAGGACAAAGGACAAATGCAGTAAGATTCAGTTACTGTTCTAGTCCAGCTCCCTTGCATTTATTCAGATTGTAGGTAATTATTCTGACTATCCAATAGAGGGCAGTACTGTATTAAGTCTGAAGAAAGATGCATTCAAATTTAGCAGCGTTTGGTGAGGGTAAAAACACCAGAGCAGTGCTGAATAAACCACCCGTGTGTGTGTGTGTGTGCCCGTGCCCGCACGAGCACGATCATGTCTGTGCCTGTGTATAATTTATACAAAATATAGCAAATCTAAAAAATAGTATCATATGCCCATACATGACTTCTAATGGTTGTATAGTCCTTGGCAATTTTTTGTCTTTGCTTACCTTTTTAAGCTTGAAAGACTTCATCTGCTTGTCTTATTTCATGCCAATCAAGAACTTTGACTTTGGAGGAGGAATACAAAATGAAAAGAAATCAGCATGGGAAAGTTCAGCTGGTGTTCATGAAACAGTAGGTGGTGTCATTTCCCACATTTTACTTGCGGTTGTTGAGAGCTGGAAACCATTAGTAGAGAAATGGCCAGGGACATGGCCAGGCTAAGTATTCTGACCTGCTGTGTGCTGGGCTGTGGCCTGTTATGGGAAGATGGATAGGAGATAAACTGTACGGTTGATGCAGGAATATAAAGCAAATAATTGAATTAGCCTTTTAGTACCGTGTCATAAAATACACTAATGGGTAGTATTAACCTTAATTGTATCCAGAAAGAGTGTGAAGGACAGCGTTGATGGGAAAATCATCACAATTTTTCCTTGACAATATTTCATTATAAATGTGCTTTTATTAATACGTTGGCTAGAATCACATCATAATGAATCATGTAATTAATGACAAATAGCACCCTTACTGCCGATGGAAGAGAAGTTTTTCTTTTTTGTGGTTGTGGTAGTCATAATCCAATGTTTATATTGTGGTGTGACATTCAGATTATTCACTTTATGACTGGAGAGTGACTGCGTGCCCCTGACCCCAGTACCTCTGTCTCTGTCCTACCCCTGCAGGCACAGGCAAGCCTACCTCCCTGGGGACAGGGTTCCACCACACCAGCATGGGGAAGGAGTCCCGCGCCCAGACGCTGCAGAACGGTGAGTCCCAGACACCCCCCCGACTCCCCCGCGCCCACCACCATCCCAGCCTAATCAGAGAGAGCAGTCACATTCATCACAGGCACACCACAGGGGAAAGCTTGTGATGTCATTTCCTGTGAATACATCAAACCTTGAGTAGTGCTTGGTCTACCCATTAGTTTTAGTGAGCAGTGCCGTGTGCTAAAGTCATGCCGAGTGCCATTGAGGTGAGTATGTTTGCTCTTGTCTGGGTGCTTTTATGGGATCACAGAAGAGCAAATACAATAGTTCTGCATCTAATCTACAGCCAAAACCACAGGGAGGGCGAGGGAGGATGTGAAACAGAGCAGACAGTAATGGGTACAGACATAAGGTCACCTGACTTCCTGGGGTAGATGTGACCCCTGACCTCACGGTCCCCCGCAAACATGGCTGGGATTTTCTGTTAAATTTACCTGTGGCTGGATTATATGGAGTCATCATTTTTGTTACAGATTACAAGGTGGTCATGCAAGCCTAATAGCAAGATAACATGTTCATCTCCAAGCAGAAGCGGTGGACTTTGGAAATCTCAGTAGACAGTAATCTACGCCCTCGCATATTGCATTGCTGAGAAAGCCTCTGCTCTGGTTTAATTGTTAGCCTTGCCGGGCGTGTGTCGGAGACGTGCTGTGTTAGTTTGCACGTGTGCTGAGGCACAGAGGAGTGGGCGGGTTCTCAGCAGAGAGCGGATGGTCAGCGGAACACAGGGAACAGGAACGAGGGAACGGCCCTGAGGAGCTTTCACCCGCCCCTGCCCACGCACTTCCCCACCCAGCCTTCCTGCCCGTGTTCCAGTCGCGGTTAGGCCCCGCCGCGCTCCGCACCTGACGTGCTGCAGGTGGCTTTGGGCCAATGAGCATCAGGCGGGGGGGCAGGGATAAATCCAGGGGAAGCAGCAGCGAGGCAGGCGGCTTGCTAGTGAATGTCGCAGTCTCTGGGTAAGCCTGGCACAGACTGCTGGAAAAGGCCTTTCTGAATCACCCACAGAGGAAGGGCTCGTGCTTATGTCAGGAGTAAGCCAGGCTGGCTGGGGATTCTGGGATACAGAGTTAAGGCAGGTGTTGTGACCTTTGAAGTGTGCGGTATTGCGCTGTGTGTGGACCTGGGAGAGCCCTGCTGAAATGAGCTCTCAGTGCCAGGACTCTGCTGCAGTGGCGGAGCTGGTGATGTCATGCTGGATGCGTGGGTGTGTTTGTGTCTGTGAGTGTGTCTGTGTCTATGTGTGTGCATGTGCACGTGTGTGTGTGTGTGTGTGTCTGTGTGTGTGTGTGTATGCATGTCTGTATGTATGTGTATCTGTGTGTGTGTGTGTGTGTATGTGTATGTGTGTGTGGGTATGTATGTCTGTGTGCGCCCATGTGTGTGTGTGTGTGTGTGTGTATGGATATGTATGTCTGTGTGCACCCATGTGTGTGTGTGTGGGGGGTATGTATGTCTGTGTGCGCCCACGTGTGTGTCGTGTGTGTGTGTGTGTGTGTGTGTGTGTGTGTGTGTGTGTGTGTGTGCGTGTGTGCGTGTGTGTGTGTGTGTGTGTGTGTGTGTGCTCCCCCACACTCAGTCCAGGCTGTGCAGAAGGAGCAGACACGCAGCTGAATGGTGCCCAGGTCTGCTCTGGCCCCTCTGGCTGGAGGCGCAGTACCTATTTCCCAGTGACCTCTCACACATTCACCTTCCCAGTGGGGAGCGAGCTGTTCATTCCTGTTTATTACCACACAGATTGAAAACCCAGGAAGAGAATATTCATTGTTTTTGAATAGTGCTGGTTCTTTCTTTTTTTTCAGACATAGACATATTGTGAGAGCCTTACAGTAGATGAGGACAGGGAGAGCTTGGTGATGAAGTAACTCTTACACACATGTTGTTTTTACATTTTATCTATTGTTGCAATCAGGAGAGTGAGTAACTGTGCAGCAAACAGCAATGATAGATGCCCATAATCCCAGGAAAAGTATGACACCCTATTGTGATTATGAAACTCAACGCTCATAGAAAGCCAGCTCCCATTCTTCAGTGATGTAGCCTGATTCTGGGATGGTCACCGGCCGCATTGTTGTTCTGGGACGAGCAGTATCCAGGGAGAGGAGCTCTGATGCGGTCCTCTTTTCGGCGTTGCCGGGGGTGGGCACGTTTTCTCCCGCGAGGTTACGTAACCTGGCCGCTCTGCAGAAACGCGGGGGTCACCGCGGACCTCCTCTGTAATCCCCCAGCGCGGTGGCAGCGCGTATGCACACCCAGAGCCCACAGCACGCTAAGAAGGTCGTCACATGAGTTCCGTAATAAAGGGATTATTCTTTAAGCCGTTGGGTTATTTCAGGTGTTGGCTCACCGCCGTTTCTCTGCCCTGAATCCCCGCTCCACGTTGAGAGACTCGTTCCTAACAGCATGCTGTTTAAATGGAATTATACTACATATGTGTAAATATCAATCGTGGTTCTTAGTTCCATGCGATTTATGTTACGCTACATTATTGTCATTTAGTACAAGTTCTTATCCAGAGTGACTTTTGTATATTAGTTTTATACAGCTGCATATTTACTGAGGCAAGTGCAGGTTATGAACCTTGCCCAAGGGTACAATATCAATTCCCCAGCACAAGATTTGAGCCAAGAACCTTTTGGTTACGAGCCTTGCCCCTTACCACTACGTCACAGTGCTGCTGTTTTGTCCCCATGTCATCTTGTTATTATGTTCAAACAAGATGCTTTTAGTATCTAATGTACTCTTGCATACTCTTGCAATGAATATGTGTGCGGCTTGTTTTAACTCGATACCACACAAGTGTGGGAGAAGGTATTGCTGATTGGTCCTTTGGATGCCTTTCTACGCAGTGTGTTATTAGAGTACAGGCGTAGAATTTTGAAGAAATTAGGCCTATGAAGGAATAAGGATTCGAGGACATTGGAATCAGGGCAGACATGACGTTTCACTGAAATGTACTATGAGCACAGGTTTAAAGCAGAGGGGCTGTTAGACAGAGATGAGTAATATGTGTGTGAACGCCATATAATGTTACCTGGAAACAGATGAAAGAAAACAGTCATGCCTCTGTTTAGAAGAGCAGGGAGAGTATAAAGGCATGTTAAAACAGCTCATTTACATTACGTCACCAGGGCTGGGAACTCCACTATAAATCACCTGAGTGTGTGTACGTCTACGTCTGTGTGTGTGTGTGTGTGTGCGCGCGCGCACCTGTGTGTGTATATGAGAGAGAAAGCGCAAAACTGCGTCTGCCAGCAGCCCGTGTTGAAATGGCTCGTCTGTGTGTCTCCAGGGAAACGGCAGATCAGCAACCTGGGCCACCAGCTGCAGCTGAACCAGCACTGCCTGGACACGGCCTTCAACTTCTTCAAGATGGCCGTGAGCAAGCACCTGACGCGCGGGCGCAAGACGCTCCACGTGGTGGCCGCGTGCCTCTACCTGGTCTGCCGGACGGAGGGCACGCCCCGTATCCTTTCGCCACACCCCACACCGGGGCGTCGGACCCCTCCTAACAAAGCCATGAGGTTCACAGCCGAACCAGCCTGTACGCAGTAAATCTCCCTTGTCCCCTCAAACGCATTGCCTGCTACCATCAGCACTACACCAGTTAGAAGCGAATGGGTGAGGGTATGTGCCCCGGGATTATGTGGCGTGGCAGTGAGGGCCTAGTGACAAAAGGATGAGTAATCGCTCCCGTGCTCGTCACCGTGCTCGTCACCCCCGCTGTCCCGATCACATCCTCCGGCCCGCTGTGCCAGTGAGACGCTTCCACACCGAGGCGCTGACTCACTCCCTCTGTAGTGGTTACAGCAGGCCTGCCCTCAGACTGCTAGTAAACTGGTAAACAAACAAAGGCGTGTAATTAAGAGGAGATGTGGAAAGAGCCTCATGGCCAGTCAGACCTGTCTCTAGCTTGCTGCGTACTGTGCTTGAGAGTTTTCCTGGTATTCCAATACCTTGAGATGGTGCTGTGATTACTTTCTGAAACAAAATTATTGTCTGAAACACTTGCTAATGAAAGTGACAGTGATTTATACAGGTTTATAGTTACAGTAGTGTAACGCCTTTCATTGTTAAATGTCCTTTCTGTTGTGTTATTATTACTTCAGCCATTGTCAGAGAGGCGGTTCTGTGAGAGTGTGCCTGCCTGGGATAACCAATAACAGAAATAATAAGTTAACTGAAAAAACGTTCTCACTGGATTTGGAGGAAGCCTACTGAAATGATTGGCTTTATGATGACCATGAAATTACTACACTTTAGGGCCACTAAATTGACTGAAGCGTGGTGTGCAGGCTGTTCAGAGTCCATGTGCTTAACCTGGCATGTAAACATGGTTTAGTTGGGAGTTACCTTTCTTTCCACCTTGTTAATTCACTTGGAAGGAAATACTGTGTCACATGACCAGTGCAAATATGTGGAAATACGTCTCTCCCTTTGCGTTTACAGAAGTGAAAAGCATGAAGACCGGGTTATTTTTCTTCGTCCTAATCAGTATTCTCCGAGTAAAATCCAGCAGACTGGGAGAAAAAAAATGAAAATCTGTTATGCGCCTCAGAAATTGCCCAGATTAGTGAATGGATGATAATTCCAAACTGAAATCAAGTAAATGTGTGTTTCCCCGGGAGTAATTATGGCAATTACGATCGGAATGATTTAACGTGTTTAGGAGGAGGCGATGAAGACTCGCGCTGAGGGCCCTCCCCGCCAGATGCCGCGGGAGCGAGGGGTGTCTCCCGGCCTGTCGTCCCTGCGTTTGTGTGTGTGTGCGTCCCGGGCCCCTCTCCCCCGGCTGTGGGCCCCTGTCCGGGCCCCGGCACGGGGCGGCTGGAGGAGGGGTCAGCTGTGCGTGATTGTTGTGGTGGTGCTGGGAAGGAAGTGTGTGAGGGCGTGCCTCGCCCCTGGAGGCTTGGCAGGGCAGGGCCCGCTCCGGTTATTTTTAATCCAGCCAAAAGGCCTCCCTGGGGAGCTGCGCCCACCGCTCGGAACACACCGCTCCACTGCAGCTCCGGCGGCCCGCACGTGCACCCTGAGGGCCAGGATCTGGTGTGTACTTACCTACAGCCTGTAGATCATATGGTCATTACTAGAATTTAACAGTATGAAATGCCGATGTTATCACACACGCACGGTACAAATGGTCAGTTCTTTAGATTTCAGTAAAGCTGTTTGTGACATATGTGCGCTGAGGGGCTTGTTGGACCTGGGTGTTTCCATCCACCCAGTTTGTGTGAGTGTGTGACGCAAATTCGTCACCAGGAGCAGATTGTTTGTCGCCTACATGCCACCTCTCGAGGTGGTGTCATCAGCAAGTGTCCTCGGCCGCCGCTGCTTTCCCACGATGCGCAGATCCAGCATGAAACGCTATCTGTACACCCTCCCTCCCAACCGTCCGCAGCTGATATCATTACTGTGCAGGGAGAGGAGTTTCGCAGGAAAACAGGGAACGTTTATCTGGGAAGGAGGGCGGGGGCAGCGTTTTTCCCAGCACGGCGTTCACAGAGCCTTGCTCCCACAGGGACAATCAGATATAGCTCCGTTCACCTCCTCACCCAGAGGGCTACGCAGCTGCAGAGAGCATCCCAGTATCACACAGACCGCCGCTGTAAGGGCAGGGGATTGTTCGGAAAGCGTTCAGATCAAACATGGAACGGGGGGGAGCCGCAATAACGCTGTTAACTTCGACGCCCCCCAGGTAGGGCTGGCAGCTGGCTGGTCCAGCACTGCGCTGGGGGTAATATGTTTCCCAGCCGTTTGGCCCATTACTGTGCTGCACTAATGTAATGACCGCAGATGAGAGCGATGCGTGTTTGCCAGAACCCAGGCTTACGCGAGGCCCGGCTGTTTGTCATCAACGACGGCGGTGATTATTTCAGGGATGAACCGTCCGCAATCTCCTGCCTGCGCGGGGTTTATCCTCTCCGCTTTGGCGGCGTCGGTAATCCTCCCACGTCACAAATCCCCGCCGCCGCACGTGGACAGGTGCGCCGGTCGCCACGGCGACTGACGCACGGGGGGGGGCATCGGTCTCCAGGAGACGGGCGACTCTGGGGGCCCATGGGGGTCAGAGCGGCCGCGGATCGCCCAGGAGACCCGTGGTAAAAATAGACGCACGTGCCGGGGGCGAAACATTCGGATTCTGTTTACTTGCACGCTTGACCACGCCAAGACTTCAGGATAAATACCGTCCACTTGCAGTGCCTCCAACCAGCGCAGGCAGATATACCGTTTAGCTCAGTCAGACGCACACTGCTGTTGTGGGTTCGGTCTTTGCTCTTTAGTTTTCTGGATGACATTGATTTATTGAACTCCGTTTATGCCATTTAAATGCTCGTCTAAATCAGACAGGCTGCTGTTTGAAATGCATTGCCGCCTTCATGCTGATGCACGTCAGAGCCGAAACTTGGCTCGTGCTCGTGCGATGCTGATAACGTGATGATACGCCAGCCAAGGGAGCCGGGGAGGCTGCTGGTGCGGAGGAGGCTGGAAATGCGATTTCGGCTGCGGCCGCAGCTGCACGGGGGCCCCCGCGCGGCCGGCCCCTAATCCAATCAGCTCCCGGGATCCCACGACGGAGGAGGCGCACACCGGCGCCGGCTCATTTCATTATCCTGAGTCGCCGGCGTCCGCCAAACAAGGTTACCCCATGAGCGGCGGGCGCTCCTCTGTCTGGTAAACAGCACCTGCACCTGCCCCGCTGTATGTAGACCCATGGTTTTCCCTTAACCCGGCCCTCAGACATGCTCCTGGACCTGAGTGATCTCCTGCAGGTATGTCATTTATGAGTGCCCCCCACTCCCCACCCATCCTTGTTTGTAATACAGAATAACTGTGTATTGTTCTCTTGTTCTGGTTTATGGTTTTGTGGTTCTGTGGAGCTCTCTTCAGAAGAGTTATAAAAGATAAGGGTGCTCGTGTACAGTTGCGGTCACAGCTGTGCCTATGGGGCAGGGTGCAAGCTCCATACCGTCTAGTATTGTGGAGCTGAATAACTCCCCCCCCCTTAACAGCACCTGCACTACTCTGCTGCAGTAGACTCTGCAGGTTCCCCCAGTAATGTGTGAGTGTGGCTAGGTGAGTGTCCTGCCATACATTTATCACACAACACAGCTGCATCCATTCTGAGAAATGCACTGCAAAGCCGTCACGCCATCGGTTTGTGAAACAAAGCCAAACCCCCCCCTTCGCTCACTTCAAATGACATCACCACTCACACCATACTGCCCTTCAGAACCGAGCTGAAGGAAGCATCCATGTCCCCCCTGTTCACAGCAGTTGTAATATTGTTAGTCATGGAATGAGATCACTGAAAACGGCTGCACTTTCTAACACCGCAATTTAAAGGGGATCTGCACTTGTAGGGAGACAATGTAACAAAAGCAATGGCCTTCAGCTGTTCACAGGAAAACACTAGGGAGAACATTATGCTTCAGCGCAGGAAATGTTGTCCAGGATTTTAGTAATTAGCCATTTATTCTCAGTGTTTAAGGTCAGTTATGTGGCATATCATTTACCTCCCTTCCCACTGCCACATGGAAAATCTTTTCATGCCTAATACCTGCAGTTTGATCATGGAAATACAGCGTTTTAAAATAACTTTTGCCCTTAAAAGTAATGAGTCATGCCAATGTGAAGACCGTGATGGGTGCATAAATTTAGACCAGCATTTGTCTGCAGTTTTAATCAGAATAATTCAGCATGGGGACATTTCTAAGACACACAGTTGCTGCTGGATTATTTTTATGCTCCCAGCTGTCCTCTTGAGACCGCCCCCCTCCTCCTCTGTTGCCGGAGGGGAGCTGTAGGCCCAGGCGGCAGAGAGAGGGACCGTAAATTATTCCAGGAATCCCCGGCAAGTGGAGCCCCACCCGGGCCGGCCACAGCCCTGTCCGCCGCGAGCAGGGCGACCCGGCTGGATGCCTCCCAGCACCGGGGTTGTGACCCGCGTGCTCCCCCGGGTGCCCCTGAATCGTCCAGATGGAGGAAGGGCCCCTTGGGGGGGGGACAGACCAGTGTCACCCCTGCCCTCAGCCAGAGCCGTCCGGGAGGGCGGCGGGTGAAAGTCCGACCCCGTGTGAAATGCGCTTTTACCCATGGCCGTGCTGTGCATAATTTTAAAAGTCACACATTCCTCCTGAAATAGCGCTGGCCCTTATTCGCTGCGGTGTGGCGCAGGGCTGTGAGAGAGTGCCAGCTGACTTATTTCTCTGGTACCGGTCCAAACCCCAGAGCTCTGATCCCCGGACTACAGCACCGTGTGAAAGCAGCGCTGAATAGAAAATGGACCCTTTCAGCAGCTTTGCTCGGTTCATCCTGACCTGTTTTTTTTCCTCTCTATCTCTCAACACAGGTAAACGTGTATGTCCTGGGAAAAACCTTCCTCCTTTTGGCCAGAGAGCTGTGTATCAACGCCCCAGCAATAGGTAATCCCTTCACTCTGCCCTTTTGTGTTTGTTTAGCGCTAACTGCTGAAAATAACACCGGCAAACCCACGCTGGGAGAAAAGGGATTGACGTTCGTCTGGAGAAATGGTGTCACCTGACATATTCTGAAGCACACAGGCGCTAAACTGAAAGCTCAGCACTGAAAGCTCAAACAATCCAGAAAGCAAACAACTCTGGGGTCAGAGAAAGTGCTGAGGTGTAGTACTGCTCCCTGTGCCTAGAGGGCACTGTGGCACTAGCATTTCCAAGGAATCTTTCTGTTGTGTGTTTTTCTCATCAACAGTTGAACTTGTCTTTGTGCTCACTCATTTCAAACTGCTTGGTCTGCTCCACAGAAATGGCAAACGTTAACTCACTGGTCTGTAAGCTGATTAAAATAAGGTAACCCGGTACACAGGAGAGAAAAGCTTATCTACATCTTCATTTCAGCTAGTTAGAGGCAAGCTAGCTCTCTGTGCCCAAGAAGTGTCCAGCTGTAATTTTCATTCTTAAGCTGCCTTTGTGTTTGTTTTGCTTTTGATTAAGCGTCTGATCTAGCAGCTCCACATTCAAACAGACAATCAGTATTCTGTAATTGGTTTGCGCTGCATTCATTATTGAAGAGCGGGAGTTGAAATGTGCTGTGGTAATAGGAAGGAGGGGAAACTGATCTCCACGATAATCGAGCTCTCGTGGAAGCAGGCTGCACTCAATAGACATGTAATTCTGTCTGCCTCATGTCCTCCTCTTTAATGACCCCTGTGATTCACAATAACAAGCGGTAATGCCTGAGAGTTTAAGCCACATAAAAACTTTTTATGGTTCGCAGGTTCATAAGCTCTAATACAGAACATTTCTTATGTCAATCAGCTTCAAGCTGTGAACAAATTAGCCTTAACTTATGTACAAAAAACACAGTGCACTAACGGGAGTCACCCACTAGAAGTGCAACACAACTTTTTACACAGAACTGCATGCCGCAGCATTAATAATTAGAATCAAATATCAGTTCTTTTTTTTTAAATAAATATAGTCGAAGAGCATTCCTTCACTTAAAATTTGACAGTCTGTCAAAGAACTAACAGGCTTTTTAGTGTTACACAATTTCTTACTGCTACATTGTTAAGAAGGCAGAGACTTGTTTCGACTTCCTCCCCCCCGTACGCTTTGCTAGCAGTGGTTGGAATGCAGTTAAATACGGATGCGCCAGCATGACTCATGCATAGAACACCAGCTCCGGGATCTGGCCCCCCTGCACCCCCGTCCCGTTGGTACTGTCCGAGGAGCACTGGAACTGAAACGTCACCTTCCCGCACTGCACCTCCGTCATGCCCTCCTGGCCGAAGTAGCTGAGCTCGTTGCCGTCCAGGATGGCGCTGACCGTGTAGAAGGTGTCCTGCTCCACCTGCACCGGGTGCTCGAACCACACCGAGAAGGTGCTGCTGGAGCCGTCCGAGACGAACTTAGTCAAGTTCTGCGCCAGCGTCAGGCCCTGCCGCTTGAGCTCGATCTTGACGCTGTACTCGGCCTTGCCGCCGCTGGAGCCGTACAGGCCCAGGCCGGCGATGAAGATGCGCTTGTCCACGGCGAACTGGATGCTGTCGCAGCGGCCGCGGTAGCGCCACTGGTTGCTGCGGTAGGCCGAGGACTGGAAGCGGTGGCACCGCTGCGGGGTCAGGCCCTTGCGCTGCGCCAGCGGGAAGCCCAGCTGGGGCTTGTTGGCCGCCGTGTACCACAGGAAGATGTCGTGCGTCTCCTCCAGCGTCAGGATGTCCGACTGCGCCGCGCCGTCGGCGAACTCCTCCAGCGTCATGGTGGGTATCCGCACCAGGTAGAGCGCCTTGCCCAGGACGCTGCGCTTGTTGCGCGTGGTGGCCCCCAGGCCCTGCCGCGTGCACTCGGCCACGGCCCAGTTCAGCACGGCCTCGAACACCACCACCTCCTTGGTGTTGAGCGTCTCGCGCGACAGGATGATCTCCAGCGTCTGCTGGTCGATCTCGCAGAAGCCCTCGGACTTGAGCGCCAGCTCGGCCTGGGCGTCGATGACCTCCCAGCAGCGCTGCGTCAGCTCGGGCTCCTCGAACAGGCGGCTCTGGGACAGCAGCACGCAGGCGTTCTTGGCCTCCAGGCTCGTCTCCAGGAAGTTGACGCACGCCTTCGCCAGGGCAGGCACTATATACTTCTTTGCAGCGTACAGAGTGGCCAGCACTGTGTCAGCTTCCAGGTCAATCTCATCACTGTACATATACCTGAGGGACGAAGCAAGCAAGAATGAATGAAGGTGTCTCTACTCATACAGAACGACAATCTTGTGTGCTACAAGTATTTTCTCAGCCACAGACAAGGCATAATTATACTGTAATGCTGCAGGAGTAAGCATGCTGGCTTGTCTTAAGGCATACCCTAAAATGGCAATCCTGCATGTTAGTTACGCTTGATTGTGGACTTACTTTAACAGAATTAGGAAAGCAGCAGGTTCCACGTCGGGGATATGAATTTCAGACTCTCCCTCCGCGAGATCTCCGTAAAACATGGCACAGAAAACAGAACTGCCCACCGCCAACACATACTGAAAGGAGAAGGACCCATCGAGTAAGATAATGCCGCAGACCTCGAGGTCTACTCAAGATATTCACTGCCATGAGAAGAATGAGCTCACCTTGTGCGCCGGTACTTTCTGTGAATTACCGGGAGGACCAACGATAAAATGAACATCGGCCATGAGTTCGTTGTTGAACATTAAGGCATTCCTGGAAACGATACGATTCACTGGGCTTAGACACAATATATCACAGATGACGATGCATATATATATATATATATTTCATATCATACACCTATGTAACTACTGCAGAAATTGACGACTGTGGTTTCATTCATTTACTCTGTGTGTGTGTGTGTGTGTGTGTGTGTGTGTGTGTGTGTGTGTGTGTGTGTGTGTGTGTGTGTTATGGAGTGCGCGGAGGACCGGGGGTAGATGCCATATTTTAACACTTACCTCTCGCGCAACGTCGGGTGAGAAGACTGCCAGTGTGAAGCCTCGACGTTGTTATTGTTGATATTTTGCTGGGTGGTGGTAGTAGTCGCGGCGGTCGTCGTCTGCGTGACTTGGACGATACTCTTCTTGCTGGTAGCAGTCACTGTAGTGCCGTTATTGGGGATGTTGGTGTTTGTGCTTGCAGGATACAGTTCTGCAGCCATCTTCTTCTTCAGTGACAGAGTTACAATCTCATAGCATACTGGCAACTTGTTGGGATGTTTCCCACCTTTTTTAGATTTTTTCAGGGTTTCTGGAAGTAAAAGGAAGAAAGTCAAACACTTCATGATCCGGCCATGAAGGCAGTCTGGGGCTGTTGGCATCAGCACACAAATCGATCTATCAGATAAATAAAAAATAGTCGGTGAATTAAGATTTAATATTAAGTTAGATTACAAATCCAGGTACGTCGCAGGTAAATCAGCTTTGGAAACGCAAGTGCTCCCTGTTAGACAGTTTCTTACGTGCGAGGAAAGCAAATGTAGCATTACCAACCCTGAATTAATTTAAACAGCAACATAAAGATATCCGTCCAGCGGAATTATTCCAACTTCAAAACCGGATACTTTTTTCTCTTTCTCATCGCATCCTTTTTTAAAAACGGAGACGTATCCTGTTCGAAATGTCCATTTTTATTTCCCTTCAGCGACGTAGAAGGAGCCAGAAGATTGTTGCTAACAAGCATTAAGTTCCTTTTTTGTTCCGAGCAGCGAGTCTTGGCTGACTGGCAGATGTTTGTCAAAAGCTGTACATATCCAAGTGAAAGAAGGGGGCTCCTCTGTTGCCGTCGCGCAGATACGATGTGAATAATAATGTAACGGGTTCTGAGCTTTTCTTCTTGTGTGTGTGTGGGTGTGTGTGTGTGTGTGTGTGTGTGTAGTTTATTTTCTGAGTAATCCTCGCGGACGCCCAGCTCTCTGTTAACAAATCAGCTTTACAGATGCCTTTAACGTCAGTAGCCTTCAGGCGCCTCCCCTAGCTGAGACCCCTTCTCTCGCCACTACGCTGCATAGACCGACCCAAGCGGAGCTCGCCCCCTTCCCTATAGTTTCACAGCGGTTATCGCATCACTCTTCCCGCAGCCACCTATAAGGACAGTAATTGAGAACACGGTTTAAAGCGAATTATGTCAATAATAAAATGGTTTGAATACTCCCGATTTCTGTCCACACAGCAAAATACCAGGAGTGTTTAGCTGGTTGGCGAAAAGGCTTGTGTATGCGTGTTGCTTTGATCTTTGAAGAATGAGCACATAATTCACAAAGTTCGCTCAAAATTTCTGATGAAGAACAAAATAGAACTGGTGGCGACGACGATGCCGCTGTTAACTTGACGCAGGAACGTATATAACCGTGACAACGGTTAGTGCCAAATGAAGTACTTAAACTGCCCAACAAGCGCAGGACGCCTGTAAAATGGCTCGACAATCGGACGCTATTTTAATTAGGAATGAAGGAGTAAACATCATCTGCAGCGAAGTGAAACTACGCGTAATTAATAAAACCTAAACTATCAGAATTTTATCGACATTCCGCGCAATCGACACGATATGACTCGTTTCAAAAGATACTGAAGCTTTTAAAATAACCGCAGAATGCCGCTTTTTTGTAAATCACCAAATTACCCCATTATGAGACGAAGTACATATAGAATAGATCACATCACATAGCTCGGATGTCTTCTGCGCTCCCGAATCGCTGTGCAGTCGAAGCCGCGTCAATCGTACTGTTTTAATTCAGCGCAATATCGACTGGACGGAAACTCAGCGACAGGAAAGTGCGTAGATGTTTACCTTATTCAATAAAGGGACGTCCGATCAACACCAAAAGCCTTTAAGTTTGGTTTCTGCAAACCTCATCGGAGCCAGAAGCCATGTTAAATCCGGAGATGGGGATGAGGGAGGGGGCTGGGCTTGCCGTATCCTGTTACCAGACCGGTCTCCCGGCTTTCCAATAGAGGGCTCCGGTGCTACAAAATGGATCATTTGTGAAGGTTTATAGACGGCCGGCCTAAGCCGCTTAATGCTCATATAGCTTCAGACATAAGTATTCGCCCATCATAGGTTACAATTATGTGGTGAACTGGAAATGGTAGTGAAAACAATTGCTCTTTCTGGGGACTGAGGATAGTGCGAAAGGTAACACAGATATATGCCTTAATAGAATAGTTGCATAAGAAAAAGGAAGTACTTGGGTTCATTCGAAACATGTTTAGTGATGGATTCACTGCATCAGTTAGGAGAGTGCTGTTGTTATGCAGAGTGATCAGTTTTTGTTGCAAACTCATGAGAGCCACAGCATATTTACACTTATTTGTAAGTGCAGGAAAGAAATACCTTAAAGCAGCATCCATGGCAGAGGTGAACAGAATAAACGCTTTTGCATCCAAGCCCCCTCCCCCTCCCCCTCCCAGCTAGAGCAATATTTCATTATGTAATTAGGAAATGGAATATACACGAAAATTGAACAAGAGGCCATGGTTCCAGTCCTGGGCATTTGTAGAAGGAAAGAACCCCTCCACACAGTTGCATGCATGCGTCAAAGATGGTTCATGCTTTCATGCTGTGAGGTTGCTGTCCAAAATGCAGTGATTCAAGTGAAACCTGTGACTTATCCCTTTGGTATTGTCTTTCTCTATAGGCACCAGCACAGTTTCACATAGTGTGCTTGTACGTGCGGGCAAAGATACACTGGGGGTGTTCTCAAGGGTGCAGCCGAGAGTGCAGCTCAGAGTGATGCCTCTTTTATAGTGCGGATCTGTAGGCTGAATTTACTGCTGGAGTTTGTCTCTGGAGCTGTTTGTTCTTGCGTGGACAGCTTTGTCTTGCCCGAGACGTTTGCCAGGCCGGGTGAATGCTGGTTTTTCCTGTTGGATGTGCTCAATCAGCGTACCAATTGGGTCTGTGTTTTGAACGCGGCGCAACAGCGGTGCTAACGGGCATTCTTCCTAGCGTTTGATTTTTACCAGGGAAATGCACTTGAGTTTGGGCTGCAGTCAGCGCCGTGTTGTCAGCACAGAGGACGAAAAGAACAGGAAGTTTAAAGATGACGCACACAGGGAATCTGGAGGACGTCCTCTCTCGCCTTTGCATTAGTACATTTTGTATCTCAGCAGTGAGATACGTGCAGTTGCAAATGTGAAGGGGAGGCTTACGAATCCGCTTAGACTGTAGAATGCTGCTGAGCCTTTAAATAGGTTATCGCCCCTGTAAATCAGATGGTGTGGAAGCTGCTGTCTTTTTGGTGCGCAATATGTAAATTCGGGATATAACAGGAGGTCACTTTGGGTTATTGATATGTGATAATTTTATCTTGTGTGTTGTCCAGAGACAGTTTTTGGGGCTGTTTGGCTGGCTGGCCTTGCATGAAATTAGTCAGGTGGGATCTCTTGAGGACGCAGTTCTGTGTTCCTCATGTGACACGCAGTTTGGTTCACTGTTTTGGGGAAAAACATCGGACACCCTCAGGGTTCTGTCTGGGCTTGTCCGTCTGTTGCTTTTTGGTTCCCAGTCTTTGGTGGACAGTACTGCTGTGCCTTCTAGCAAGGTTGCTTTACCTGAGTTACCCCAGATTACCTGCTGAATCAGTGGGTTACAGAAATAGTGCACAGTGCTGTATATGTGATTCTGAGGGAGGGATCTTGCCATATGTTAGACACTGCCTGAATGTTTATATTGCATGATTGTCATTTAGCAAATGCTCTTATCCAAAGCAACTTACAGTTTTATCCATTTATACAGGCAATTGTGTGTTAAGTACCTTGCTGAAGGGTACAACAATAGTACCCCAGTGGGTAATTGAACCAGCCACCTTTACAAACCCTGCTCCTTACCACTATACCACACTGCGCCCCCAGTTCAGCATCCTGCAGTCTTACAGTCTTAACTCTTCCAGTGTGACAGCCATGGAAGTGCCTAATGCTAATGCTAGCAGGTGTTGTTTAGAGCTTGTCGGGAAGAAGCTGAGCGGGGTTAATCCTCCCGGGGAGTCGCTCTCTCAGTTACCCCTTTTCCCTGTCCCAGACCCCTGCCTGTACATCCCCCGCTTCGCCCACCTGTTGGAGTTCGGGGAGAAGAACCACGAGGTGTCCATGACGGCGCTGAGGCTGGTGCAGAGGATGAAGAGAGACTGGATGCACACGGGGCGCAGGCCGTCGGGGCTGTGCGGCGCAGGTAGGTCGCCATGGAGACGCCCCCGCGTTCCGCAGCGCCGTGGCCTGGACGCCGGGCGGGAGAGGCAGGGCAGCGGTGCACTCAGACAGAGCTGGCGCGTTAGCTTAGTTTATTTTTCTCGCCCCAGACCTTCAAAGCAGTCCAGCTTTGCATTGAGAAGAACACATTGCTCCTTCAAAATGCAAATGAAGTGATAAGAGAGTAATTTTGGGGATTAAAAAATGAACATTTTTAGCATGGATTTTCTTTTGCCTGAAGTTCACGCATCTCACAAGCATAGACCCAACAGGAAGAACAACTGTTCACTGTCTAGGCTTAAATAAGCTTAACTATATGGAATGTTGTGGAAAAACTGAAGCTAAAGAATCATGTGAATTTGATGCATATGATAATTTTGGCCTGGATAATTTTGAACACTTTGATATTACATATAGTAAAAACTTAGCAGTGAGTTGCATAATGCATCCAGAGTCACAGTTTCTGACCAGAGCACTGTTCTTCTCAGCTATATTATTCACAAGTTGTCCTTGTCCCAGGTTAGAGTGACAAACTTCCTGTGGGTGTATACATTTAAGCTCGTGGTTTCACTTTTCTGCATTTCTTCCACTGCTGCAATATCTGAATAATTAATCATATATCATTAATCATTTAAAGGATTCACTTACAGAGAGGAAGCAAAAGTTTAGACAGGGTTTTTCAATATAAAGTGAGTGATTTTGATGAGATTGTTGGGGTAGTATTTCTGAAAGCCAACCCTCAGCAACCATGTACTTCCATGTACACATACAGCGACCCTATATATCAATCTTGATAAGCAGGGATGAAGAAATTGCTGGAAAACATTAAGAACTTAGTGCTGTTGAGACTAGACCATTACGTAACCTTTTCCTCATAGGAGCTTATTGACCGAAAGCGGTATTACCTTTTAAATATTGTCTATATATAGCTGAGACATAGACAGAGAACCCAGTGCACTTACATAACAAAGGGAAAACAATGTGTTTATTCCAGCTCAAATCGTCACCGAGTTGTCTTTGCAAACTCCTCAGTATATACTTGGCACATAACTGAACTTATAATAGGCGCAATATTGAGGGCTGCTGAATAGCGTGATATGCAGTAGATAAATTAGCACATAGTCAAGGGCTCTTAAGGCTACTCCCTGAGAAATTCTCAGTAGTTTTCCTGACGGCTATGATATAATATGTACATTTAATTGGAGCTTTTCATAAATATGAGGCTTTTTGGTCAAACGTCTGTGGGTGTTTAAAAATTAACCCCAGGGAAGGGTTTTATGCACATTTACATCCAAGTCAGTGTCCTTTATAGTCTTGATTTATAAATCTTTGGAATTCCAACCAAACACTTTCCCTGGATTTTGTTTTCTCTGAGAACCACCTTAGGTGTCTCTTCAGGTACCTTTTTCGGCAACATACAATATGTTTCGCCTAAAGTGAGCCTTCTGGCTGGTAACCTGACTTTTTAACAACCCGGCTAATGCAGAATATGTGGGCAGTCGCATTTGCGGGTTAGACCAGAGGAGGTTTTGCTGTCGTCTCTGCGAGTGTGTTTTGGGTGGTGGCGGGAGGAGTTGTGAGGGGAAGTTGGGTGGAGGCTCTGAGTGTTGACTCCTCTCGCATGTGCCCTCCCCAGCCCTGCTGGTCGCTGCCCGCATGCACGAGTTTCGCCGCACCGTGAAGGAGGTCATCGGCGTGGTGAAGGTGTGTGAGGCCACTCTGAGGAAGAGGTGCGTGTTGGGGGTGGGGGAGGGAAACGGTCACCAATACTCAAACAAGCATATGGGCCTGCTCAGAGTCCCACCCCTGGCCTATGGCATTAGATACATTTGTCTCTGTCTCATCTGAGGAAGGCCTTTTGCTCAAAAGCATTGTGTCATATTTAAAATATAACTATTTATAAATCTGCTTTTGAGCAAAAGGCTGTGCTTTTAGAACTTTATGTCTTTTATTTTATTAAAGTTCAACCTTCTTTCATTTTATTAGTCTTCACTTTGCAAAAGGCAGACTCAGGAGTTGTTACGCATGCACTGAATCTTTTGCCACCAGCACTAATCACAGCGTGTGACATGGGGAGTGTTTATCTTGTGCTGTAGAAAAAGACTTGACTGTTATTGCTGTCTGTGACTCACTGGTCTGGGGTCAGGATATTTGTTCCAGTCTGAGAAGGCCCTCTGACTGACGGGATTCCTTCACCCACGCGCTCTTAAAGAGCCCAGCACGTCTGTGCGTTCGCAGTGACTGTCAGGAGCAAATATGGGCCCTATCCCATAGTGCACCAGGCTCCAGAAGCTGGTGTGAATGGAAACGGTCACGGCAACGCCCCGACTTGCTGCCTGTCCTGCTGCTCCAGACTGATCTGAGATCAGAGCGGCCACCGCCTGCCAGTCTCCTGACAGTTATGGTTTCATCGCTCCCCAGATGGCCAGAGACTTCCACAGTCATTTATCTGCTCAAGGACAAAGCGGCTGTCAGCAGAAATTGAATAGCAGCCTTGAGAAATTAATTGAGGCGAAAGCTTTTATGTTACTTTATATTTTACTGAATTATGGAGGCAAATGGTGGTGTGAAGACGTGAGAAAGTATGGCTTTTGTAAAGCAAAGAGAATTTAGTCCGTCATAAGAATCGCTCAGGTGAAAAAGATAATGTGCACTGCCCATTGCGTTGCTCAAATAAAGGGGATACATCTCAATAACTGAGCAAGAGAGGATGAGTCCATTTTTGCTGAATGCTTCTCTTGTCATTTCTGAGTCAGGAGAGATGGAAGGTCTGTGCTTTGAGCTTAAGGGAGGGATGGAAGTTTTGGGGTCAGAGTTTTCGGTTTGAGTTTGAATGAGTCCTCTGACAGGTCTGCTCTGTCCCTCGGTCCCCGCTTTTCTGTGACAGGCTGACTGAGTTTGAGGAGACGCCCACCAGTCAGCTGACCATCGACGAGTTCATGAAGGTAGACCTGGAGCAGGAGTGCGATCCGCCATCGTTCACTGCCGGGCAGAGGAAAGTCAAGATGAAGCAGGTCAGACACCGGACATGGCCTGACTTCTCTCTCCAGCACTATCTGACATCAGTGTCCCCCCCTGTGTGTCACATGACCTCAGCATTCCCTTCTGTGGTCTCTTGGGGATGTTCTTTGTTATTCCCTCCCTTCCTCCAAGTGCTTCACTTTTATTCCATGTCTGTATTTGCCTCATGGTCCCCCAGTAATCTAAGTGTTCCTTATAGTTCCTTTGCGTTCTGTGCCTCATTATTCCACCCATAGGTGCTACACTCTTCAGAAGTACTTTGTTACTCTTCCTTATTAACCCTGTCTGTATTTTCAAGCTCGAGGAAGAATTGGCCAAGAAAATCGACGAAGTTCAAGGTAATTTTGCTTATTTGACATTACATTACATTAAGGTCATTTGGCAGACGCTTTTATCCAAAGCGACTTACAAGTGAGGAACAGCAAGCAAGCTACAGTAATTTAGAAGACCTTAGCGTAAAGCTTTAAGTGCAACCTAAAACAACTAAACTCAACTAAGTAGGTCAAGGAAAGTAGAAAACAAAGGTAAACAAGGTGAAAGTGAAAACAAACAAGGCAAATGAGAAAATGTGAAAGTTAAAAATGAATGCAAGCGAAAGTTTTAAACAGCTGCTTTGCGTCTGCAGGTGAAATCTACAACTACCAGGACGAGATCGAGATGGAGCTGGAGAGCAGCCGGCCCAAGCTGAGGGGGATGTACGCCTCGAACGCAAGAGACGGTACGATGCACCGAAACGTGGCTCTGTCGGTGTGTGCGTGTGCGTGTGTGTGCGCACACGTGCGTGTGTGTCGGTCTCTCCATTTACTCAGATTTCAGGTTTCTCCCTCAGACTCCTCCTCCCTGTGTGCTGCCTGTCCTACACACCGCAGCGTGACGAGGCTCGGCTGCCAGTCATCTTGCACATCTGCCTCTATTATGGAACAAAGAGCTGAATTTCCATTACTGTACAATTAGTGAGCTTTTATCAGTGGCAAATTGGACATCTCAATGCCATTTCAGCGCGGTGACAGGCTTTGACACAATGCAATTATAAAAGCTTGACTGACTGCTGTGAGTGTTCCCATCTGTATTTATAAGAAACTTTCTCACCACAAGTAGATACCTCTGCTTTGTGCAAAAGGAATGCGGTCTTAATTAAAGCTTTGTTGTAGGACTGTTTTAATGAGGTAATTAATCACCTGCAGTAACAATGATGTTAAACTTGCCTGCTTTATCGAATGTCAGATACAGGATTTTATTGATGGCACTCTCTCGCCCACCACCTTTTATTCAGAGTACATTGTATTATCAAAGCTGGGGTGCGCTGGCTTTTAGGGCATCCGATAGAATCCAAGCAAAATCAAGATGTCACTTATTTCAGTTGTAGATAGTACTGAAGAATGTCCCTTTGCTCAGTTTTTCCTCCCCCGCGAATACTGACAGTTGACGGACACCTGGAAACATTAATGTTTTCCGCACAAAAAGACAGTGTGCGTTTCGCTCTCGGGGTTTCCATGACAAGCTGCCGTGACTCCCGCTCTGGCTCCGTTCCAGACTTCCAGGACGACGAGATCTCCCTGGCCTCCAGCCGGCACGGCGATGAGGACGGGGAGGACGAGGAGCTGGAGGCGGCGGCCGACCACCTCAGCCAGGCCCTCTTCAGAGAGGCGGGGTCTCCGCGGGGGGAGGGGGAGGGGGAGGGGGAAGGGGAGGCTGAGGCTGTCAGGCCTAGCAGGCACCCCTCCCTGGCCTCCCTGCTCGGCCCCCTGCCAACGGCCGCCAGCCTGGGCCTCACCGAGTCCATCCAGGAGTGCATCAGTGACCAGAAGGGAGATGGTGAGAGCCCCGCCTCGCTGCCCTCCTGTCCTCTTACTGTGCGTCTGCGTGAACCGCTCCCCACAACATCGGTCTCTAAGTTACGCAGTTCCCGTTTGGATCACAGATTTCAGCCTCGCTCCTGAAGGCTTAATTTCATTCACCCCTTTCAGTGGATTAATTGGGTTGTTTTGCTATAAATCTGTTCCAGTTCAGACAGGGGCAATTCTGCTAACATACAGTAAGTCAGTGGTTAAAAGAACACTGAGATCTTAATTGAGCTAAGCAGCATGTTCACTGGTCACTGCTGATTAATGTGGAATGCGTGAATTGCCAGAAGCATCCATGTGATCCCTGGAGAAGAAACTACTGTTATCACTTCAATTTTAAATGCAATGTTAAGAGTATATTAAGAATAATATTTTCATTGTGTGTTCTTAATGGTGTAGTGTCAGTGGCACAGAGCCAGATTTGTAGGTTATTTATGTCTCAGAAGCACCAGCAACTGCCATCCCCATTGGAAGATGCATGTTTGAATAAAACTGGAAGGAAATTATATATATTTTTTACCACGCACAGTACACAGTGTCGAATGGTTTGGCAGAGCCTCAGCTGGCATTCTTCTGCTGAGAGATTGTAGGTTGGATTAAAATGGGTAACATGCCTCTGAATTAGAATGCTCACTCTGCGTTCACATCAGCTCCCTGCGCGGAGGCTTCATGCACATATCGACTTGTTTCAGAGCGTCGTCTCACCACAACGCCGTTATGAGGCTGATCCTCCTTCAGGCTCAGGCAGATCGCGTTTGCCTTTTCAGTCTCTCTAAACAGCGGCTATCGGCTTTCGCGTGTTCGAGCGCGCACGACACGGAGGAGGATGAGACCCCCCCACGCTCCGCTCGGGTGCAGTGTTCTGTCGTGTTTTTTCGCTTTCGGAGCTGGGGGACAGTTTCGCGTGGCGACTGGCAGGTTCTCGGTGGCTTTGCTAATTGTGGTGGAGTGTTCTTTTTTCCCCAGGAGTAGAGGTTCAAAGCCCCGGCTCTGTCTTTGAAGCGGCAGTGGATGCCGTACCTTGTCATTAGCTCTGGGCCTCTTTCATCCCTGTGGAGGGGGGGTTTCTCCCGTGCCACTTGGGCAAGCTGCAGAGATTTGGGGGAGGCCAGGGCCTTTTGAGAGGACTTCCATAGGGCAGGCAATGATGTAGATGGCAATATACATTCGTTAATTGCTCTGTTTTGCCAAGAACTCAAGATGCTCCCAACCAGCCTCCCATAAAATCTAACATCGCTCCATTATCAACAGACTGGTTTCATATTTGATGCCCTGCGTTGTTGAACGTTTGTTTGGATTGGCCGCAGACAGGCTGCACTATAGGGGTCCTGCGGTCAGGAGAGAAGCTTATAATGGTTTATAATGGAGAAGCAGCAGCCACAGGCCTGCTGTCCGGTGGTTCTGCTTTGCACTGGCTTTGCTTGGTAATGAAGGAGCTCTGTACCATTAGGATGAACATTGATTAGAGAGTATTTTTTTCGGCAAAGCATTTAACCCAGATCAATATCATCAGGGCTGCCCTTTTACTGCCTTCTCGAATATTGAGCCAGAGACTTTTGAGGACTTCCTTAACTCTCATTTTTCACGGCACTCTGTGTTTGGCCACCGCTGCGGCGTAAACTATATTCACCTCCTCTCTCAAACAAAGCAAACTTTCTAAAGGTGACTTTGGGGTGTAAAAAAAAGAGGAGCTTAAACACTTAAAGCACTGAGTCAGACTGGACTTAAACTCCAGCTCCATGAAATCTTCTTTGTAGTGTTGTTAAGAGCACAGGAAACATACGGTCTGGCTTCTGACTCTGTTGCAGGCCGTGTGCCAGCAAAGCTGATGATTCAGGCACCGCTGCGAAGGAAACCTCTTAGAGAGCCCGTTAAGCGTTACTTTATTGGTTTCCTCCCACAGAGGCGAATCCCCCTCCGGGCTGACAATGCCGTCTTCAGTCTGGCGAGCGACCTGTTGGGCCAGAGCTTGGTGCGAGTGCATGACCGAAGCCTGCCCGGCATGCAAAGCTGACACACTTAGAGCGAAACTTTGTAGGTCGCGGCCGGCCTGCTGGATCCCAGGCCTGTTTGAAGTCTCCGTGTTGTCCACCAGGACGGAGGCGCGGAGCGCGTTTGCCCTCGATAAAGACGAGAAGTAAAAGTGTGCGATGCGATGACCTCCTTCCTCCCTGCGCCTATTTAAAGCAGAATCCTCTCCGGGGGAGAGAGGGCCAGTTTTAGCCGGGAAATTTCGCGTCACCTTTTTCTGAAATAGTTGTTAAGTAGTTCACGCTTACGCAATATCAATGTGCCAGTGCTGGAACTGCGCAACTTTTAAGAACATTTCTAAAATACCAGACACCTGAAAACATATTTGTCTGATACGGTCACATTAGTGATAGTCTTTTTTGTTAAGAAAAGACTGTGGCAGGGTCACAGGAAATGTGAAGATTCTTTGTTTGTTTAGCAGTATGACCATGTTTGAGCTAGCTTTTTGTTTGCAGTGGAGGTCATGAACCTCAGTCACATAGCATAACGTCAGGGATATCCCTTTTAGCTCAAGCACTTGACCAACCTCTTATCTCAAATTACAAACCTTGCACTGTTGGTTTTCTGCTTCTTTTCAGCGGAGCCCTGCCTTTGAGCATGAAGGTTGGATTGTGAAATTATAGGGGGAACTTCAGTGTAGTAGTGATTTATTGTTCTGTTCCCGAGTCTATGTCATTAGCAGTCGGCAATGGTGAATTAGAGTTCAGTAGGTACATTTAGATTCATGTTGTCAGCTGGAAGTACTGTGCTTCAAATTTGTCACTGCATCACTGAAGACTCAGCCAGACCCATCAGTGCCGACTCAGGCTCAGCCAGCAACTCGTACAGTCAGAATCCCAACTCATTATGAGTGATTACGGGTCTTTATGCGCGAGAACAGCAAACAGAGTGTCTCTCCATTCCACACTGATAAAAATACATTTCACAGATGTGGGGATGCGCGTCTCTATTGTTCGGTGTCTGGAGCTACGGGGCATACAAATATCAACCACAATCAACTGCCATCTGACCTCGCGATGATGTAATTAGACAGCTGCTTTACAATCACTCGGCTACCATGACATCACAGTTGGAGCCAGGCCTGTATGCGGAGCGCTTTCTCCCCTCTTAAAGAGACAGACGACACCAAATACATCCGTGTTCGTGGGGAGCTCCTGGCTTCTCTGTTGCTATGAAATGTATCATATTGCATTTTCACTTCTAATAATATAATTACTCTGGTTATGAAAAATACAGTCTATCGCTGTCTGAAGCAAGGATTGCTCATACACCTTAGCTTTCCTGCCACGTTCTAAGAAAGGTTTCAGGGGGGTTATATTTTTAGACTTATTTCTTTTAGCTCCAGATGGGCAGCCATGCCTCTCTCCCCGTGCTGTGTCACTGGTGGGGCTTTTATTGGCGGTGTGGAACTGTACCAGGCTTTGCTTGTCCTGCTCCGGAGCAGCTCTCCGATTGATTAACCCCATTGTTCTTTTCTGGCCGCTGGCAGCTGGAGATGTTTAAATTATGCATTGAGGAGGCCATGTTGAAGCTGTTAACAAAGCCTGAGGCGGTACAGTAGGTGTAGGCTGACAGATGGCACCGTGGGCAGCCACCTAGCGGGGCTGCTGTCAGGCCGCGAGCCGGTGTCCTCCCCCGGCCCACGCTGTCCAGGGTGGTGGTGGGGGGGTGGGGGCCTCGTGCCCAAACCGCAGGTTCCCACGCCGACCCTCCGTCTGCGCTGCCAGCTTCCCCTTGGCAGCGGGCCACGAAGTGGGCAGGCAACAATTCGACGTTCTTTCTGGGTCAGCCGCAGCACATCGCCGGAGTGGGTGCCAACCCCCCCCTTCCCCCTCCATGTGGGTCAGTTCTGCCGTTGCTCTCACCCACTCTCGGCCTGTCAGTGAAACTGGGCCTGGATGAGTTCAGCTCTTAATGGGTGAGAATAATTACAACCCAACTTCACCTGACTGCAATTTACACTGTCTTGCCCGAACTTGAGGTACATCTGTTACAACTGGATCCGTCGCTGTACTGAAGCCAAGTGGTTGCGTGGCGTTGAATTTAGCTGAATCCGTAGTACAGGTTGCACCTTGCCAGCTCTGTGTGTGATTTACTGGTTGTATTCCGTGCTTTAGGGAGTAGTATGAACATCTGAGTTTTATTGGGAAACAAACATAAATTTACAAAGTTTGAAGAAAGTAGGAGCACTTGGAAAGACAGAAAACAAACCACAAATGTTGAATGTATGAGTCTGTGTCTTCTGTTGCTGGTTAGCTAGCTTTCCCGCCACACTTTTGTTTAGTTTGCACAAACTGCAGCACGGCACGCATTGATGAGCACGCCCTTATCCGCACAGGCAGGATCTGACTTATTTATAAATAGGAGAGGAGCTGTGCACCTTGGTTGCTTGGTGTACTGTCTGAGTTCATAGTGCTCTCAGTCCTTAATTGCTTGCTCATGGTGTTCTCCACAGAGCCGGTGAGGGGGAAGAGAATGCCCTTAATTGCGTCGGGAACACAAACAAACTGAGCCCGGAGAAAACACAGAACTGAACTTAGAAGATAAAATAAAGATGAGCCAAAGATCTCTCTCCCAAATCATTTCCACGGGCATACGTGCATGCAAGTGGGAAATGCCAAAAAAATGGGCTTTTTTTTTTTTCTTTCAGGTGAAAGGAACCAAGTCTTGTGTGAAAAGGCTTCTAGCAGCTGTCGCGGTTATTCTAGTTAAGTGCCCAGGTGTTACCGCACCGAGTCGCTGGCCAAACAGCTTCTGCGTCCAAGACTCCAGCCTTCCTCAGCTTCTCCCCTGGCAGCCCTCTAGAGCTGGCGAGGAAAAAAAAACGGACACATTGTTAATTTACCCAGCGTGGGTTTATCTTCATACAGCAATAACCTTTTATTGTAATATTCTGTAAATTCCTGCTACATTGGTGGCACTATTTTAAACACGGTGCAACCAGCTTGCGCGTGACTTGTGTTAAACGTTGGGGTAATGCATCATAAGCATTAAGCGAGCACTTCGTGACTCAGTGCGATTAGTCTCGGGCTTGAGGTGAAAGACTAAGGGAACAGCGTGTTAGTAGTTGACAGGCAGGAAAAAGAGGAGCGCGATCGATAAAGCGTGGTACTGCACAAATGGGACTCTGAGTGCTGCAGTCCACACAGTATTTAACTCTTTGTTCCGGGCTACACTGAAAGGCAAGAGACCTTTGAATTCTGCAACAGACCTGGCGGAATGAAATCAAGGCAAACAGGTAGGACTGTTGGTTAACAGATAAGCTAACAGATAAGATCATCTTATCAATTCCTCATCCCTGCTGAGGACACAATGCATTGGAATTATACTAGCCATCAATTAGACGGAATCTTTTCTGATTCAGTAGCGTTGCGGCTCTCAGTCTTCATTTTGCAAGCTTTAATTGAGGTCAGCAAGGAGCACGTAGCAAAATCCTGCTACACCTGGAGCAAAAAATTTCCCACCCTGAACTCTGCTGCAAACTCCCCTGGAAAACGGTGCACGTTCAGCGTTAATGGCTGCCTTTTCATCTCCTGCTCTGCCCCCCAGAGGGAGTGAGGAGGCGGGGGGTGCGTGCTGTGAAGCAGCCTTCGGCCCTCTCCTCCCCCCCCTCCTCTGTGGTGTGGCCTGCGAGGAGGAGGAGAGCTCTGTGCGCAGGCCGCCCTGCTGATGCGGAGGCTCAGTGCTCGGGGATGCTTCACCCCAGATGCACCGGCCGTACCTGCAGCGCTCTGAGCACGGAGGCATCCCCATCCCATCCCCCCCCACCACCCCCCCACCTCACCCCTTCACCCACATCACATACAAACCGCTCCAGGCAAATCCTCCTCATCCGCATCTGTTCCAATCAGACGTACAAGGCTCATTACCGAATACTCCGGCTGAAAGGTGGATCACGTGTCGTAAGGAGATGGCCTTTGTTTTTTTCACCTAACTCAGAATTCCTGCTGTTATATATTTAGATGCTGAGCAGGAACTCTGCCTGCGTACTGCGTCTGGCGTGATCTCCCGGCGTTTGACTGACCCCGGTGCAGAGTGGACATTCCGATCCGCTGACCTCTGGCTGAGGGCAGGCTCTCGGGCTGTGCTTTCCCACCCAGCCTCCTCTCCGCAGTGCCATTCGAGGGGTCCTCGGCAGCAGAACAACGCAATTACTGTGATCTATGGAGCTCCCCGGGATGGAGAATATGATCTGTCATATGAAAACATGTCCAATTTCTAAGATCGAATGAGACCCACAATTTGAGGACTCCGTGTTTTTGGTTTAGGTTGTGACATGTTGCACAGTCACTGGGTACAGGGAAATGAAGACGATAATGTTTACTGGATTGGATTCCTTTGCTGAGTTGCTATAGTCTGTTATTTTGAAATTTACCAAGGAAATTGTGCAACTTAAAAGTAAATAACAACCTGCACTCAGGTGAATAATCAGTTACCCTGAAGTCTTTTGTTTGAAGAGGACTCCCACTCCAAAAGGTCAGAAAACTGACTACATAACAACATGAAGTTACATTTGCAGGAAGCTGTACACCTTTAATTAAAGGTACTGTGGGACTGAAGATACCCGAGTGTTTTGTCTCTTGACACAAAGTAATGAGCAACTATATATTTTTTATATAGAGATGGGGGTGTTGCATTGCTTACTCAAAGGCGTCTTACATTTCATTGCCAATGTAGCAGTGACTCACTTGTTATGATATGGTCTCTGCCCTGGATGGGTGATGGGTACTGGATGGCACTATGGACAATGCCTGCTCGCGGATACTCCTTATAATGTGATACTGTTACTGATGCCACAGTTAATCGGAAGGTTATAAAACCTAAAATTTAATATATTCAAACAATAATTTTCCCACGGTAAATCTCATTGGTAAGATTGTTTCCATCGTCATCCTCAGGACTGTTAACAGTTGCTACTTTTGTAAATAAGGCTTGTGTAATTGTGGCATTCATGGTTCTTTTTTCTTAAAACCAAGACCAAAATATATTATCACATAAGCAAAAAATACCATATTTTGCCTCAGCATTTGCTGTGTAGTGCTGTCTCACGGACAGCTTTAATAAATGCACATTGGAGCGTTTCGACAGAAGACCAACCACAAAAGGGGATTTCTGTGCTGTTGAAAGGTGTAGCAGGAGTGCCTCCATTCTCAGTGTTGTTTGTTCTGCGGGGCTTTGGTGTGGAATGACTGGGAGTCATCCTCAGCTTGCATTAGTGTTTCACTCTTCTAATAAATCTCTCCGCCCTGTTAGGAAAGGAAATAAAGGGGTGGGGTGGGTGGGGGTTGGGGGAGGGGGATTGTGGGGGGGCGCAGTCTACCTTCAGGTCGAGTGCCGTGGATGTGTCTGCTGTTCCGAAGGCGCACCCTCCCCCAGGACGCGAGCTCTCACGGCAGCCCAGACAGAAGTAGCAGGTGGTTCAGTGAGAGAGTGCTCCGCTGGGGCCCCGCAGAGGTGAAGAAGCCATGCTTTAATGGGCTCGCCTGGACACCGCGTGGGTGTGAGGCTATTTTTATTTCCTCTTTATTTTGTCATCAGCTGGGTTTTAAACCACAAACACCAGCATAAAAGTGGCCGTTTTTCCAAGGAAACTGGGAAAGGTCCTCCCGTCGATGACTTTTAATTGCACAAATGTGCAGTATTGTGTGTCTACCTTTTCTGGTGTATTTCTTGCGCAGAGGATTTCATTTAATGTGGAAGGGTGGAGTTTTGATATTTTTCAGTGTTGGTGATGTCAGGGTTTATTAATACAGTAACATTGATGATCTAAGGTATAAGTTATCAGAGCAGTGACTGATTTGCCTTCAGGATATGCACGCGCACCTGGGTGGGGGGTTAGAGTGTCTTTTGGCTTTGAAAAGAAGAGGTTTTATACACAGGTGTGTGGGTGGGGGAACAGCCTTGCGTGTTCTCTCCCTCTCTCTCCCTCTTTAATTTAGCAGAACTTTGCTAAATTTTCCCCCTCTCTCTCTTTTTTATGACTGAAATTAAATATAGCGTGAGAGCCGGGCCCGCAAGCCTCTCCCTCTTCAAAGGCTCTCCGCTGTCCTGCAGCACCTGTTTGCGCTTCTGCTGGGGTTTTTCTGCGGCAGAGCCCGGCAGCGCTGTGATCTCCGGCTGCGCGGGCGAGCGGGGTCACATTCCCCTCGCTGCACCGCCCGGGAGGGCAGGGGAAGGAGGGGGGGCTTCTTGGCCCCTCGGAAAGGCGGCCCACTCTCTCCCGCCGAACAATCGCAGCGCCTCCTCGCCTCCCCCGTTTCCTTTGTGCGGAGCGGGAGCATGCCACAGGCTTCAGAGGGCAGCGGAGAAAGCGCTCCAGGCCCGGGATCTCTGGGCTCGTCCAATGGAATCGCGGGGCTGCCTCTCTCCCTGCTCTTGAAGGCCTGCCAATTCCCCGACTCCCACGAGATGAGACGCGGCTCGGTCCGGGGGTGCGGGTGGGGGTGGGGGGATGAGGAGGAGGGGGTTGTCCTCCCTCAAGGCGAAGAGCATAGTGTGAACTTGATTCTGTGAAAACTGATTCTTTTTGTTGCTCGCATGAAAGCACCAGCGGTCCCATGGACCATGGCTGGTCCTGAGAGGAAACTGTAAGCTGTAAGAGCCTCTCACCCTGGGAGACAGAAACGGACTTGAGCCGTCTTAGAACGCCTCAGTCCCAGTCTCAAACTGGAAGTTTTTCAACAACCATATCAAGCCAGACTTAAAAGAGGTGATCTGAGCCTAAGGACTAAGGGTTTCCTGATAATACTATTTTGTGGTATTGTTGGCTGCAGTATAACTTGCTATTGCCAATATATCAGATTGTCCGTTCCAGTTTTGACCATATATGGTATTAGTTTCGACTTTTATATGAATAGATGAAAACAAATAGTGTTCCTTTGAAAATGAGGCAGCCTGTAATATTTCATAAACACATCTTCTATAGCTAGTCATGTCAGCTGTGCTGCATTATATCAGTTTTAATGACACAAACAGAATATAGTAGTGCAACTAAACATAGCTCAGGGTTATGGGAATTTTTTATTGTGCATCCATGAAATGTAGCCTTATTTAGGAAGCTAAAGAAAACACAAAGCATTAAAAATATTTTTTAAAAATTGAAGTACATAAGCAGGCTAATAAAAAGCAAAACATTCAATCCAGCCAATTCCTATACATGTCTACCTCACCGGTGAACGCCCTTTGAAATCAATTTACTATTTTGCCATTATAAAGGTTAATATGACAAATACAACATCTCAAGAGCTCAGTTTGCTGCTGTCTAAAAATCTGTGTGAACATAAGAAACCCGAGATGAAGAAAACAGGGTCCGCAGCTGTTTCCGAAATGTTCTCCTCCCAGAGCCGGTGTGTAGCGGCTCTCGTGGTCCTCTCCCTGAGCCCTGTGTGTTATTCTTAGCTCCCCGCCTTCTAACGCGCCGGCGCTGGCGTGTGAGGCCGGTGAGGACGGCGCGGCCTCGGTCCGCAGCTGGTGCCTGCGACCACCGCGGCGGTAACGCGAGCGGCCTTAAGTGCCCCTGCGCTCCGCCGGCTCCCTCCCCTCAGGGGTGGTCTCCCGCTGCCCAACAGCTTGTTTAGGAGATAACCATTAGAGGGGTCCCTGTGGGCTTCCACAATCAGATTTCAGTCTGCTGGGGGTTGGGGAGGGGGGAGGAGGGGGACCGAGGAGGTCATGGCTTCCAGGTTTTGACAAATACGCAGTAAATCCAACTAAATGGTTCGTTTTATGGAGACACATTTAATTTTCTCAAGGAACAGAGCGGTGGGCTGTTTATTAGTTCAGTTTTGCTCGCACGGTCTGATCAGAACTAATTTAGCGAGTGTTGTTCTAGCTATACATCAGATTCGGTTCATTAGATACAAGCTGAGTGTCGAGGAAAGGTGATTTTAAGGTGATTTGTGGGCGTTATTTATAGCATAAATGTATTATTTGTCCCATGCCGCACCAGAAATTGTAAATTATGCATAGCACATGTGAATCTGATTAATGGTCAAAAACCTAGTATTTATTATTACTTACATCAGTTTGCCATAAATTTGGGTGCTAATTTGATTGCCACTGTTAATACCACTTAGCGCCAGTTGTATTTGCACAGCTATGGGAACATTAACAGGCCCCATCTGCATGAGTGGGTGATACATATGTACTGTGTGGGTCAGTTGGAGTGATGTGTGGGTTTTTGTAGTGGGGTACCAGCACAGGGCCCAGCACAAGGTCAGCTGATGGCACTGCCTGTCTCCCTGAGCTGGGGGGTGGTTATACCTCCCCCTGGAGATGCACATATGAACAGTCTCCACGCCCCCCACAGCCGCGCCTGCCATTACCCTCTGGGTAACCCCTCTGCTCAGAGGCCCAAAGGCCCAGAGCAATTGGTCGAATTGCCCCCACCAGTAACGCCAGCTCTAATGGGAAAGCTCGGGTAGGAATATCTGAGCCTTTGGAGGGGGCCAGCTCAGTTGGTACACTTTTAAATGGAAACGAAATTGTCTGCAGTCTTTCTTCAGCCAGGTGCAGCATGACAAACTTATTTTCTCCCGGTAATTGCGGTTCTCTCAGACGAATGTGAGATGAGGCCACGCGCATAGAGCAGAGAGAGGCTGAAAAGCAGGACTGTGTGTGTGTGTGTGTGTGTGTGTGTGTGTGTGTGTGTATGAATGCGCCTTTGCTCTCTGCTCAAGCCTCTGTTCACTCTTCCCACTCCGCTCCTGCACACGGAAGAGCAGGCCGGGATTCGATAAGCATGAGAAAGGAGCTCTACGCTTCCCCTTTCATACCCAATGCAGAAGCATTCGTGATGATTACACAATGAAGGCAGCGCTCAAACAGATTTGTCATATTGTGCCCTGATAACAGGGGGGAAGTGCGCTGGGGAAAGAGGCAGAGCGCTCCTCACAAAAGATGCACGTGGCTCCTTCTGCATTTAACCGTTTGAGAATAATAACCTGCACAGCGCGGTGAGGGGCGCGTGAAAGCGGGCGCGTGAAAGGGGGCGAGCGCGGGGAGCCTCACGGCGTGGGGGAGCGGGTGGATGCGCCCCTCATTTGCAGGCCGTCTTTTGTCACAGGGCCCGTGACGGGACCCCGTCGTCCACAGCCCTTGCCATGTGACGGGGCACTGCAGGAGCTCTCTCCGCCACCTACCTGTGGTTTTTAAGCACTTAACACTTTGCCTTAATGGCAGCGCCATCATTCACCGCCATGGTTGCTCCTGACTCACTCACTGGGGCGGCGCATCAGTCTTTATCACTGTTGGGGACGCTTAATATGTCACTTTTGGGCGTTCAGTAACTGCCATGGTGTCATATGCCCATTACCCTGTATGTTGCATTAGAGCTTGAAAGGGAATTTTTACATTTGAACAAATCAGTAGGTATTTGAAGAGTGAAAAAAAAAATTGCTTGAGTGTTTAGCTGGAGGTACCAAGCACATGCAATGAACTTGACTCTCTGGGGCCAGTTTTATAAATGCTTAATATTGTACATGAAACCCAATCCATTTCCCTGGGTCTGTGTTTTTTTTCTTGAATCAGGCCTGTATTTTAATGATTGCGTATCCTTTATTTTTGGCGCTTGAAAGCGCGGATGTCCTTGTCTTGCGCATTATTTTCGTCTCCTGTAGATAGGGTTGGCGCGTTATCTGCCCCGCTGTCTGTGTGCGCTCGTGCCTCCGAAGTGTTGCGGGCTCCCTTATCGTCCCCACTCTTCATTAAAGGGAAAAAATCAAAGATGGCTGAGGCTGACAGATTGTGACCTATTTTTGTGACTCTTGGAGGGTTTTAAAAAGTCTCTCCAGTGTGTCCTTTATCCTCCCCACAAGTGGCTCCTCGTGTGAGCGCTTCGCTCTCTCTCTGAATGCTAGATAATGGTGCCCCCTCCCATCCCCCATATGAAACCTGGGAGACGGTGAGGAAAGAGCCCTGAACGCTCGGCAGCAAATCTGGTGGTGATGTCCTTTGATATTAACAGGCTAGGAATGAACATCTGCTGGGGTCCTGACCGGTAAAAGTAAAGCCGAAATGGCTGCGATGTTGCAGGCTGCTTTCTCGGCAGCAACAAAGCACGGGCTCTTACCTGCACACCTGTCTGCTCTTAATTACCTGGGAAACGTGCCTTCGGTGCACATGGGGCCGCTTTCATGTGCGTGCCTGTGTGGAGCGCAAGGCCCGGGAACAATGTTTGAAAGTGTTGCACAAAGACGCCGCGGAGTCGTCGAAAGAACTTAAGTGCTTTGGTAATTATATCACATATCACGTTTTTGAACATTAGTCCCTTTCTCTTTGAGTGAAAGCGGCATTGTTGCATGACTTACGTGGAAACTTTTTTCCTTTTGGCTACAACATAAATGTCAGGTGGGGTTGTTATTCTGGTCACACGTCAGTCCTTTTACATGTTTTAAAGTGGTGTTCCTGTCAGAATCCATATACTTATGTTGAGTCAAATCATCTATGTGTCATCAAAGTCATATTTGCCCGCTCAGTACAGTGCATGGTGTAGATTTCAGCTCTGTTTCAAAGCCTCGGTAGTGTCTGTGTCGTGCGTGCTCTGAGCTCATGGCTGTAGTAATTACCTCAGCCACACCTCCTAGCCAGAGCCACCCGAGGCATTGAGGACCTGTCTCGGCTCTCTGTCCTCCTCAGTGGTCCTCAGTTCTGCAGTATAGCTGAGAGCTCAATTCCATTTCTGGAACTTTTCACAGTAAGTTTTTCAGAAGGAATTTTCGTTTAAGTTTCAGAATTAGTTACATTTTGCAAATCCGAACATTTCTCTGCAAACTGAGTTTTATTACTTACAGTCATAGGACGTGAGTTGTGGTTTATTTATCATTTTTTCTCCCAGCGTTAGACTTTTATCACTTTGGGGTTTATTTCCGTCACCCATACTTGTACTTTCTCAGTTTGAGTAAAACTCAAATTTGAAATTGTGCTACAGTTTTCATAATTATGTATCTTAAAGCCTAAAACAACAGGCGCTGAGACACAAAAAGATGAAGTCTGATTTTTTTTGTGGAGCTTGGAGGTGGGTAGTGTTACCTAACGGGGATAGTTAACTTGCAGGTTCAGAGAGTAGAGATCCAATAATGATGCCAAGGCAGCGGATTCTGTTTTTTATAATCACAATTTCTGGCTGGCAGTTACAATTTTACACAGAAATATATCACATTATTGATTTTTGCCAGAGTTTGCTTTAATAAGTAAAATGAGATATTTCTTCAGTGAAACCTTGTTCCTGGATCTGAGCAACCTTCACCATGCTTTCTTCAAGTGCCTTTTTTTTCCCAACCACAACAAAGGTGATTCATCTGTGAAGGTTTTTCAATCTTGCAGGAAGAATTGTTTACTTTATTAGAAACTGTTTACCTCCTTTCCCAAGACGATTTTCTTGGCTGATGAAATTCTTGGGCTGATATCAATTCATGACACTATCAATAAGTCTATCATAATTGAAAAGTAAGTCCAAGTCCAAAAACAAAATATTCATATCACTGTTAAGCCTATTAGCTGTAATTATAAGAAGTTGTGGTGCATATATTTACTGATAAAACTCAAGCCAAACCTTTTTACATTTTAATGTGTGAAAAAAGTGTGGGCTGCAATCAAGTGAGAAGATTATCTCTCACATGTTATTGAAATGAGCTCTCCAGTGAATTACCTGCTTGGCATTATGTCTGAAATAATCTGAAGTCACGCCCGAGGGCACATGGCTTGGGGAAGCAAACACACAGAGCAATCATCACCATCCAACTCTAAACCCAGCCTGTCTTTTCAGATATAAATTCCGAAAATGGAGACTTGGACCTGAATGGCATTGATGACGACGAGATTGAGAGGGTGAGTGGCTTCTCTCAGCAACATGTCACTTCCTTTAGAGTCTGAAGCCACTGCTGACAACAGTCTCACTTTGATAGTCAATCACAATGAAATTGGTCTAGACTGAAAACTGTGTATCTTAAGTGTTGCCAGTGCTATTCATTTGTATTGAGTTAGCTGAAAGTTACTGTTTTTCAGTGTCACGGCTGGTATTCTACTGTTCCCTGTAGTACTTGTGAAGATCCGCTGTCTTCACCCTCCTGTCAGTAAGCGAAGCCATGCCCAACTTGGCTAATTGGATTTTTTCTTCTCTTGTAGTACATCTTAAATGACAAAGAAGTGAAAATTAAGACACAGCTATGGATGAAGCAGAATGCAGACTACTTAAAAGAACAGAAAGGTAAGAGAAATTGTGGGGTTCTCCAGTCAGTGATAGGTGTTCCATCCAGACATGTTAAGGGTTGGTGGCATATCACTGCACCTGTGCAGTACTAACAGTGATGACTGTTTTGGGCAGATATAATCAGGTGACTCAGGTGTCTTAGTCTTCAGACATTTATGTCTGTACCATATAAGCTTGTATAGGTGCACACAACTCGGATACATCTTTGTATGGTCATTCAATAACTCAGAAGTGTTTAATACATACAATAACAACACTTCTCTTGTCACTAAACAAGCAGTATTCAAAGGTAGTGCTTCCTGATGTTAACTGAATAATTTTGTGTAACTTGGCCCTCTGATTTTCATCTCATGACATGAAGAGAGTGTGGTGTTCCAGTGTTTTACACTAAAAAAAATTATTTTGTTGTTGAGATGTGCGCTGACAGGTTTGTTTCCCCTCTTTTCAAAGCCTTTGCAGTATGGGAACAAGTGACTGTTCAACTCATATTGGCAGACGATTCTTAATAAGCAACAGCCTCAATGAAATTTGACAAACCAGATGGACCATTTTTGCATAGACTTAATAACTTTAATTTTTATTCCTTTTCTTTTTTATTTTTTGTGTTCATTTTCTCTTTTTTCTGTCCTGGGTAAGCGCTAATGAAGTATTTTGACTCTCCGTTTCAGAGAAGGAAGAGAGGATAGCGAAAGAGAAGGAGCTGGGCATATACAAGGAGCAGAAGGTGACGGCCTGACATGCACGCAGCACTGTTGGTTTTAAAGCCCCTTTAAATAAGCGCTGCTGCTGACACAAAGCAGTTGTGTCTAAGTGTGTGCATATTTTCCGGTTCAGTAGGTTTGCTCCGATTTCACATCAGATCTTGGCAGCGGTAGTGGGCTTTGTTAACCTGACATCTGTACCCTGTTTTTAACTAGATGGATTAACTATACTGCAAAAGATATTTAATGAGGTGTGGAGATTTTGATCGCAAATCCAGAAACACTATGCTTTGTTCGTAAAGCCCTCTCATTATGGATAAATTACTGTTTTTTTCCCCCCCTCCCAAATACTGGAACAGATGAGCAGAACTTAACGTAAAAGTTGCTTATTTACACAGGTTTTAAAGACCCTTATTCAGATTAAATTAGCTTAAATTCATTGACGCTGAGTCAGTGAGGTTTATCTCAGGCTTTTACCAGCATACAGGCCCACAAAACAATTCAAGGAGTCTACTTTAAAAATGTTGATTACTGAAAGTTGGTAATCTGTATCCCAAAGATTTGTCTTGGCACGTCCCTAAATCTTTGTCTCTTGTAGCCTAGGAAGCCCTCAAAGAGGCGGCAGCCGATCAGGGCGAACACGGCGGGCGAGGCCATCGAGAAGATGCTGGAGCAGAAGAAGATCTCCAGCAAGATCAACTACGACGTGCTGCGCGACCTCAACACCAAGGGCGGCAGCCCGGCCCGCCAGCCCGACGAGGCCCAGAACGGCACCGGCGGCAGCAGCAGGAGGCCGACGGCCCGCCGGAAGCAGGCTAACAGCAACGCCGACCTGGCCTCCACCGTTAGCAACATGGGCAAGAGGTAGGAGCGCCGGGGTCAAAGCACAGGCGTCATTACAGACCACCCTGCACAGCTGCTCACCAGCACAGCACAGGGGGTTAGGGCTCATAGCAGTGCAAGGGTTTGTGCTGTTCAGCCACTGCTCATTATAGAAAACTCATAGTACCACACAGAGACGGGCATCCAGCAGGGAGTACAGAGGTAGGAATAACATGGAAGCCTAGTGGGGTTGAGGAGAGAGGCCTGAAGAATATGAGCCATGAGTGTCACCCTGTTCATTTCTGTAGCCTGGGGCCGGGAAGGAACTATAACATGTCCGTGTTAATGGATGCCAGTGTGTTTGGCGTAGTCTTTTGAGTGAAACTGAGACTCAGATGCTGTGCTGTGCAGTTATCTGTGTGCTCTATCCTGGGCTCTGTTGAGGACGTGCCCGGCGTGCTGTTAGCTCCTGTCTGGTACTGAAGGAGTGGGGGCTGCTCCGAGGGCTTTAACAGGATTAATGTTGCTCACGGCAACGGCAGCGCACCCTTTCACACTTGTCAGCGGTGGAGGCCGGCCCACGAGGCCCGGTTTTCCGACGTGTTTAATCTTCAGCGGCACTTTTTTTATAACGATGATCCGGCACTTCCCCATCACGTCTAATCGCCACAGACAGACAGCGAGCCCCATCTCCATCATTCCCTGGGATTTGGGTTTTCTTCGCTCTTCTCAGCCACCGCGGATTTGTCTTTTCTCCTTCGCCGGAGTGACGTGCTGGGCCGTTTCTGCAGGAATTAGCCTGTTGTCTGGTCCACGGGTGCGAACAAGCGCAGAGCTGTCTGTCTGGCTGTTATCTGGTGCTACATGTGGTGGGAGTTTGTTTCCTCTCTGATTCATATTCTGCTCGCAGACTCCTCTCCTAAAAGGAGCGAGAATGGAACCCCAGACCCCATCTGCCAAGGAGAATCAAAATATCAAAATTCATTTGGATGTCTGTCTCTGATTTGGAGGGCACTGCTCTGGGTATCACTGATATTACCTCCAGGAATGGGGTTTGTCTGAATTTCTCCTCTGTTGCCGCAGTGGTTTCTGGGTATCGCACACGATCAAGCAGCGACCAGTGAGTGCAGGATATTCTCTCGCCCCTCACCTTGGGAAAGGCGGCTTGTCAGTCCTGAACGTGGGAAAGGGAGACTGGCCACCTTGGCCTCCTGCCTGAGTGATTGTGTCACTTCCTGACTTCCTGGGGCAGTGTTCCTGAAGGAAACAGGCTCTCCTCCTGCTGTGCTGGAAATGATTAGCGGGGGGGAATAGCCTAATTCGCAGCGACCAGGTCGGGCAGCGCTGTTTGGTCACATGGGTGGGAAGCTGCGTGTAACAGCCTCATGCAGTCAGAGCTGTGGAGCTGAAGTTTTGCGTGTCTGAATCCTGGCTGCACCCTTGAGCAGCGTACCTCGGTTGCTGTATTAGCATCCCGGCGGTATGAGCTGGCCGGCGGAATAAGGATTGGACTTGCGCTGATTGGATTTGGACTGATGGGAGGAACTCTCCCCCGGGCGGTGCTTCAGGGAGCCGGGAGCTCCGCTCATCCTCTCACTGCCCGCCCTCCGGATTCACTGTGGCTCAGAGCCCATCACTACAGTGTCTGTCCATCATGACACTGTCAACATCGCATGGCATCTTAGCATTAGAGTTAGCATTTAGCATCAGATTTTGCGTCAATTCCGTTTCAATCCACTCGATTCAAGGCATGTACTGAAATTCTTTTTATGAATTGAAAATCGCCATTCATTTTCTTTGAAATTTTTTCAATCCATGAATTGAATTTCAACTCATTCCCTGAATTGAGTGAAATGGAATTGAGACCAGCTGTGTTTGGCATCGTAGTTGTTTGTGTTCTAATTTCCTTTTGTAGAAGCTGGCCACCTCTGCTTTTCATAACCGACTCAAACAGCAGGAATGTATCATCAGACAGATTGGATGTTTTTTCTATGTACAGTATCACAGTGTTATTTTAATGTATTATTATCTCTCTATACCAATAAATCTATGAAATTTAGGAGCCATGGAGGTATTCATACTTTTAAATGGACCCCTTGGCCTTAGCCGGGGTCCTGTATGGGAGTCCTCCTGGGGATGTTCCCCGCCCTGTTCTCCGTCGCTTCCGCGCAGTCGGGGCATCTGGTTGCAATTTGCTGTTCCCTGCTGCGTGCAGGCCCGGAGCCATGGCGGGTACGGGCTGCTCGCTGCCCTGACCTCGCCTGGCCAGCTTAAAAATAACCGCCCCCCGTGTAAATTTAGCTTGAAAAGGAGTGACAATGTGGAACAAATTAGACAATAAACATATATTTAGCTGCAGCGCCCGGGCCGAGCGCGATGCCCCCTAGCTGAAGCGGGGGGAAAAGCGGCTGGTCAGGATTCGCACGCTGCTGGTTTTGAGCAGCTCAGGTCCAGTCTTGTGTGTTTGCGCGTGTGTGTGCATCATTTTCCTGGGAAGCTGCGCATGTTCCTCCCTGTAGAACATCCTCCCTCGCGTGTCCTGCTGTACGCTGGAACACTGCTGGAATTTCACCAGGTTACGACACGTTTTCGATTCAGCTTGTTGAAATGGGCGCAATGGGAGGCCAGCCTTTTTTTCTGTATAATAATGGACTTTTTTCCTTATAGTTGGCCATTTTCTTTTTTTAAGAAAAGCATTTCCAATGATAAATCATTGATGTACATCAAAAGGGGTTATTGAATCATTCATAATACACATTCAGCGCTGGCCTTTTTTACTGAATGGCAGTAGTTGCCCAAGCTTTTAAAGTCTGTAACCTTTTCCATTGAAAAATGAAAGCTTGCACTTTTTCCAGCGCATGCTGCAGCCACTCCAGCTCATGTGTAATGTCTCATTGTTTTAGCATGTCTGTGCTCCTGCTGCAGGGCTCTAAAAGTAAGGCGGACTGTGCAGCGGTCTCACGTGTTCCTCGCATTTGAATGATGCGGAGCGCGGGGGTTTTGGCCGTTGCGAGCGTTTGCCGGCCTCGCGATTTGACTCGGACCCGAAGGTTCCCGGACCCCCCCGCGAGAGTGTTGTGTTTCTGAAAGCGGCGGCGGGGGGGGATGAGCGAGGGGAGGTGGAGTGGAAGTGAACCTGACAGTAAATCCATTGTCCGCAGTGTGGCGGCTCTGGCTGGCACACTGCGGCATTGTACCCCCTTCCTCAGGCCTCTCCCCCCAGGGCCGGGCCCGCAGCTCCCACACCCCTGTCACGGTCCTCTGCCCCCCCCAGCCCCCACACCACCCACCCCCCACCCCCTCGCTCTATGCCTCCCCAGCCAGCTGCCAAACAGAGCCCCTGTGTTCCCTCCACTCTGGCAAAGATGGAAAAGCACTCTTCCAGAAATAGCCAAGATAATTGCCCTCCGGTGTTTTTTCTTCTCCTTCATCTGTTCCCTCCTCCTTCACAGAAAGCAGTTTCTTTCGACTTTCTTTTTTTCCCTAAAACTCTCCATTCCTGATTTAAGGAAAACTACTGTGCATATTTTCACGAGGGGGCAAAACGCTTCAGTCTATGTGTGTTTTTTGAAGTGTAAATGTGGTCACCGAGACACAAGCAGCAGAATAACTTTTGAGACATTTTCGTTCTGAAAACAAACTTTTGAAAAATGCGCTAAATACTAGCCGGTAAACCAGTGACCTACGACGCGTGTAAGTTGACTATTGGCTCGCTTTGGTTCCAGCTGAAAGCTGCTCCTCCTTAAGCCTTCCCGGTGCTGACTAAAGGAATCCGTCAGCTGCAGTTTGGACTCTCCGGTCTGCACGCAGCTTGAGTGGAGTGCTAACCAGCTAGTTCACCTGTCTGCCTTCCCCTGGGACAGTGCTTCCCGGCACCTCATCTGCATTTTAGCTTCAAGTGCACAGGAGTAATTAATCAGCCAGCAACCACTGCTCACGCCCGGACGCCATCCCGTTCTGCATATTTAAGATCCTCTATTAACATTACACAATTACTGTAATGTGGCAGGAACGCAATTTGAGTTTGAGCTGTGAATCACGGCTCTCTGTGTTTAAATTTTCAGCTTGTTTTGCCATGACATGATGAGTGGTAATTAAGACATTATTTATGAACCGCTGTTTGCTGCATGCGTGTTTGTGTTGTGTTTTGTCCTCCCAAGGCTGAAGTTCAGAAGTGTGTTCTGAGCGGGGCTTAAAATAGCTGCCAGATAAGCAGGTGCCCAGATGGGTTTTTCAGACTCTGCTTAAGAAATTGTTTTTCGTTCTCCTCTCGCGTTAAGGATCTGTAATTTCCTCATGAAATTTTCTAGTTTCCACCAGGCTCCTCTGATCTTTCTTACTGCTGCTCCAGCGACCGCTAACTGCTTCCAGCGGCAGCGTTGGGGGGGGGGGTTAATTGGAATGGATGGAGACGTTGAGCGTCAGGCGCTTTCCGGGCACGGGGACTGGCTCGTCCCAGAGGGGACTTGCTGGGCGCCTTGTTGTGGGGAACCGGTTCCCCTCGGCCGGGGAGTGTAGCATAGTGGTTAAGGAGCAGGACTCGTAACCGAAAGGTTGCCAGTTCGATCCCCGCTGGGACACTGCTGCTGTACCCTTGGGCAAGGTACTTAACCCACAATTGCCTCGGTGAAATATCCAGCTGTATAAATGGATACCATTGTAAAAAGAACTGTAACCTATGTAAGTCGCTTTGGATAAAAAGCGTCTGCCAAATGAATAAATGTAAATGTAAATGGAATACACCCCTGGCCGGAGTCATTCCAGAAGGACTGCTCTCCAACCAGGTAGCGGTGCAGCGCGGCCTACCAGGCCACCAGAGCGCTCAATGTCGTTGTCACGCAACGACCCAGGCTTTTATTCCCTCAACCCCCCAACACTCACATACACAGACGCACACACATAGACTCGCACACACACACGCACATATATACTTTGCTCTTTACAAAGACCCTTTTAATGCATCTGGCAAGTGTACTGAGGGGAAGGCACACTGCTGTAGTTGCTAAGGCTGATGGGGAATGTGGTGGCGGTGGTGCAGAATTATAGGAAACACCTAGAGTTGATGTCTGCTGCCAGTCTGTTGGTGTGAACTGTGGCATCTGTGGGTCCAAATGGGCTGTGAGTGAAAGCTGTGTGAAGCACCAGGAACGCTTTTCTCAGCTCAAATCAGACTGACAGAAACATGTCAAACATGCTTTAGAGCGTCAGATGTGACCAAAGCTTGCCCTTCAGTGTCCTCTTAAATCTTTTTTTTTCCCTCCCCCTACTCTCAGCAAGAGCTTTGGCAGAATAAATGTCACCGCGATGACCTCTGCTTCATTTCTCTGTGTGTCCTGCATGTCACCCTCTGTCCCCACCTGTGCTGCGGTCTTGCATTGTTTCTGGTCCGTCTCGTTGCTATGGAAGTGTCTTTTTCTTTGCTGTGACTCAAGTTGCAGCCCCAGCAGTGATCTCTCAGCGGTCTTCCTTCACTCTCTCCCGCTGAAGGATGAGCCTGTCTCGTGGGCCGTAAGCCAATTAAAACGTGCGCTTAAACCTGGAGACCGACGGTATGACGGAGGCCGTCCGCATGTCTCACGGCTGACCCGTCGGAGCGGCGGTGGGGGGCAGGGCGGGGGCAGGTGCCCTCTGCTCCGTCCCATTGTTCGGGGCTCTGATTTATCTGCTCCCCGTGGCCCGGCCGTCTGCGGGACCCCCTCCGCCGGCCAGCTCGGGAGCCACTTCCTGCTGACAGGGACAATATGCTCTCGGGGCGAGGACGCGGCCGCCACCACACGCGGCTCTCCGAGGGGATGCCGTATCCTCTCGACTGCACCGGGTTGGCAGGGAGCGTTTCTGCCTGCAGACGTGAGCAGAGCAGGAGCTGAAATCTTTAGATGGCTGTTAGCTGGGTGATCTCCTCTGGATGACTGGGAGCCAGCGAGCTTTCAGAACACAGTGTACGTCTAGCTGAAAGAGGGGCTGCAGAGCTGTAGCGTCTCTCTCTCTCTCTCTCTCTCTCTCTCTGCATTTCTCTCTGTCTCGCTCTCTCTCTATCTCTCCCTTTCATGTCACCAGTTAAATATATTGCTCTACATTGGTCAAGACAACATGTTCAACTTCTTGAACTGGAGCAGCATGAAAGAACGCTTGTTCGGCCATCTGGAAACGAATCCGTCCGCTTTGATGCGCTGGCGAGAACCAACATTTTCACTTAAGTCTGGGGCTGTCGCAGCGAGATCCTTTTCACGTGTTAAAGCGAGGCGTTTAAAAACCAAGCGCGGTTCCAAAGCGGTCCCCGAGCCGGCCAAATCTGCTGGAGGAGCCTGCAGCATCAGATGCGTGCGGCCTTCTTTCGGCGGGCTGAGAAAAGCCCCTCTGTCCTCCCGGTGGCCTCTGCGGTCGGTGGGGCTGATGGGAAGCCCCGGTCACATGGACTGAAACGACCAACGGTGCGGCCTCGCTGATATGAGCATTGACAGCCCTGTGGATGTAAGTGGCAGAGTGACACGAGGAAGAGGGCCAGTGGTTTGCACAGCGTAGCTTCTCGCCTTGTAACAAGTGCAAGAGTGGGGGAATCAGATGGAGGCCTCAGCGACAACAGAGGGATTTTAAGAGCCCTGGCAACCCCCTCCTCCTCAGTTAGCTCCCCTCCTCAGCCTGCTGGTGGACCTCTGATAAGACCATCACAGTTGAGTGGCACGCGCTCGGTGAAATTGCATGTAAACGGACCTGCCATTCCGCATGCAGAAACAGACAAGCGCATGCGGGAGAATCTGTGTAACTTCGCTCGGTGCGGAGTCTGAAATGGACTGTCGTCTCTCTCTCTTTCCCAGCCTGAATGATAGCTCTCTCCGGCTCCTCCTCCAGTTAATCACCGCTCTCAGCGGGGGGATGATCACGGCGCCGGGGAAAAGGTCACGAGAGTCGGCCTGACTACAATAGACCAGGACGATGGTAACAGATATGAAGCCTACAGGAGCCGTGCCTATAGTGGTGATAGGAGTCAAAGCCACAAATGTATTCTGAATATGCCTTTCTCACACTAAGCTGGGACCGCATTGGAAATCCGCCTTCCTTTTTTCTATTAGGCGGTGGAAAATGAGCAGCCGCCGAGGATTCTGGGACGTCTGTCCCCACATTTTCAGACACCGAATGCATGCGGTGCCTGTGGAAGGAGCCGGCTTCTCTTGCTCTCTCTCTCTCTCGTCAGGTCTAATCCTCATGCTGATTTCTCCGTCACCTGTCTGAACTCTCACACCGCAGGATATCCCATTAACATCAATGGGCTTACTGCTTCTTTAATCTCGCTGGGTTCTGGGGAGAAGGGGGGTCAGGGCCGAATCGGGGGGCCGCGGCCTCTGCGCTGGAAAATGGCAGCGTGTAAATTGCTAGTTGGGTCGAAGCGACGCTGGAGCCTGTGGAAGGGTTGGGGTGGGGGGGGGGAGAGACCGCGCACCGCTGATATGTTCAGACAGGTCTGTCTGTCACCAGCGGCACCGCGTCTGTCCTGAACGAGAAGCACAGCCTCTCGCTGCGTCAGAAGTACAGGGTGCTGATGGGATTGCTGAGACCCGCTGGAGGAACAGAGGAGAAATGTCAGAGCTCGTTATGCAATGCTTTCCTTCCGCGCGTAACTTCACGATACTGACTTTATTGAAATATTGCGTTTCTGCGCCGAATCAAGCCGATCTGCATTATTGATGCGGTGGCATATGGACTGGCTTGAACTAGTGCTGTTTATGAACCCTTGGGGGCGGACGCAGCGTTAATTAGCGTTAACATTTGATGTGCTGTGTACGGCCGGCTGCAGTGCTTTGCAGTCCAAGACTGGAAGCCAGTGATAAAAGTGGATCTGAAGGTGCATGGTATGAATGCAGTGTGTAAATATCTCCCTGTTCCCTCTGATCCACTCCCTTTGTTACCCGCATCAAATTGGTAACTTTAATGATAAGGTGTTCCCTTCAGTAAACTGATGGTATCTGATCTTTTGTTCGGGAGGAACTCGGCTGTAATTATTGAAATAATGGAGCCGAAATTAGACAAAAGAGCGATAGCTGGGGTCTGGAGATGGCACATGAGATGCGGGGAGAATTTTTTTTTTTTGTCCCTCAGGACTCGGCACCTACACGCCTTCAAGAACCCGTCATTAGAAAGAGAATTCTCCTCAACTGTAATTTCGCTGCCTGTCATAAACCCATGACGCGGGCGATGAGTAAGCACCCTGTCATTCATCCGCGCCCCCACTGACCGCACCCCCCGGCCCCCCCCCCGGCACAGATTTACGAGGCTCTGGGCACAAGACGCAGAGAGGGGAGGCCGGGGAGGTTACGGGGGTTGTCAGGGTTGCCAGCAGTTATTGACGAACGTGATTGATCAAAAGCGGCAGATTTATTTCGCCGTGAAGTTGTTCCATTAGCGCTGCCATCGACCATCTGGCCGCGGGAGGGGCACGGGCAGGGGCGCGGGAGGGGCGCGGGCAGGGGTGCGCAGCCGCGCCTCCGAGGCTGATCCCCGCCAGCCTCGCTCGCCCGGCCGCAAGAGGCCCGCCCCCCGCAGGTGCCACCCGTCACCAGCTCCGCCTGTCAGTCATATCAGTGACAACCCAAACACACACACGGGCACACTCTCATACACAGACACGTGCGCAGACATGCATGCATGCCCAGAGACACACACACTCATGACCATTCAGACAGAGACATCGAGATACACATGCATTTATACACATATATACACACACGTGTGTGTGCACAGAAACACTGAGATACATGCACACGCAGACACAAGAACATGCATGTACACACACAGTGACACAGATACACACACACACAAACACACATGGTCACATACATGCTTATACAGACACGCACAACCGTACCCACACACACAGAACCAGTGATACACACTCACATGGACAGATATACACACGCACAACCATACACACATACACAGAATCACAGAGACACTGAGATACACACATATATATATAGTCACACGCCACACACACACACACACACACACACACACACACACACACACACACACATACACAGATAGACAGACACATATGATTCACCCATACAAGCTGCTCAGAAGATCACCCGCTGTGAGTTCCCTCTTCTGCTAGCGACTCTCCAGCCTGTAGCGTGCAGTGACTGAGTGGCGTTTCTGCGCTCCTCTGACTGAAGGCAAGTCTCAGGTGTTCATCCACAGGCAGAGCTCTCTCTCACGGCTCCCTCATTTATTTACCTCTGTAAGCACTCTATTTGCACACTCTCAATTATTTGCTCTGTTTTTCAACGGAGGTGAACAGAAGGGAGATCTGCCTTTTCCTATCAATGGGTGTTATTTATATATACAGCTCCTTAACCACTGAGGACCGGGATCTTCTCAGTGGGGGAAGCTTGCATGCATTATTGATGCAGGGACTGTCTAAACAATCATGGCTGATGAATGGAAAAGCTGGAACGCTTATATTTTTTGTGATGGTAGACAGAAAGGGTTGAGGTAAAGTTACATGCGTGAATGTGTTTCACCTTGATGTGCGTTTGCGGTACACCGAGGCCCTCTGCAACTAACGGGAGGTGAGCTGTGATAAAGCTTTGGGCTGGCCGTGTCATGTCTTTGGTACATGCACACGGGCCTAACAGCGCCGAACAGCAGAGGAGTTCCGTCTGGTTCCCTGTGTGGTACGGCTAACGCACAGCTGCCAGCGGTGATGGAGTTCGGAAGTGATTTTTGTGGGTCGGTGCCGGTCTGTGTGCGTGTGTGGACATCCCGCTGACAGGGTGGGGGTTCACACCGCTCAGAGTCCGCTGTCTGCCTCCGGCGCTGTGGCCCAGTGGATCCACCCGGTCGATGTGCCGTGTCGTCAGCCCACGCCGTTCTCCCAGTCCACAGGATCTCAGCATGTCTTGCATGCTGCTCTCATGGGGGTCCTGGCGGCGTCCTCCAGGCACGGGGCAGGTAAGGGTCAGAGGAGGGTCAGAAAGGTCCGCGCAGTCAAATGATCCCCGCCCCACCCTGAGGCCCGGGTGGCGCCCGACAGACCGCGTGTCGCTCCTCATTGGCAACGACAGCTGTGACTGCGGAGCCCAGGGGCTCATTGTGCGTTTCGCCAGGCACCGGAGTAGAAACACACCCAGACAGGTTATGGGGGCCAGCAGTTAAAAGCAGTATGCATGGATTTTCTCTGCGAGGGCCACATAGCATGACTTTATCGCCTCTCCAGCATGTGTCTGTTCTCCTTGCAGCCATGCTAGAAATGGTACCAGAGCCGGTAGAGTAGTCACATCACAGCTGTGCGCTTTAATACGAGGATCCCCCTCAATGGATCGACACAAATGGGGTTTAGTAATATTCAGCCCTCCACACACAGGGCCTTTGTCTCACTTTCCGTTGTTTATTATTTTTCTAAACCCGACGTGTTTTCTGAATAACGGTCCGAAACATTTGACCCCTATTTGGTGCACGGAATCCAGTTTTTTAAAAAATCAATTGTGTCTGTGTTTTGTGGAGCGGGATAGCTGGGGGAAGCGCAACAATCAATCCTTTTGGCTCCGCTGAGGTTGTGGCCCTGCCAAGCGCCTCTCTGTCCCAGAGTGCATTGCAGCATGAATAGGAGGCTGTGGGGAGTTCTGCTGAAGCAGAGATGTCAGCGTCTGTCCGAGGGCCGGGAGAATCACTGACTTATGTGTGCGTTAATGTGTGCGAGGGGGAGATACCGCCGCCGTTGCCAAAGGAGAGAATTTGAGCCCCAGTCTGAGAACTGAAGTCTTTATAACAATTACTATAATTTATTCATGTGGCTGCTGCTCTCGTAACGGATGATTTCGAGAATTCGTTTATGTAGCCGGGCTCCTCGGGCTACATCAGAGCTCAGAATGTTCTCAGCGACAACCGAAGCCCTTGTATTGATTCCTCGCGCATTTCGCAATTAATAAATAACTAACCAACGGGCAAGCTGTTCCTTTAGCCACCCTCACAAATCCAATATCAACAGACCTGTGAAATGTGCAAGCTGGGTTCCTGAGGGCTCTGCATTAATATCGGCCTATTAGCGTATCGCTAGCGTTAGCGTAGGAAGCGGTGTAAGTCACACCTCCGCGACTGCAAACCGGACTGTGGGAGGGTGATTCACCAAGTGACGGTTTTATGGGTTTTATCGTCCGGTGACGGTGGCGGGAACGACCCGGCCGTCTCCGCGGCGGCGGCTGGCAGGAGAGCCACGCCCGCCCGGGCCCCCGGCAGATGGCTGATGCTGGATGTTTTTCTAATGAGGCCTGACAAAGGGAGAGAAGAAGCCCCCGCGTGCCGAGCGCATTACTCTTCCGAAGGAGATTAATTAAATGCAGTTTCTCTTATCGGTGTGTAAAGCACTTACAGCGGGTCTCCGGGGAGACCTCACCAGGGGAGCCTGAGAGCGAGAGACGCTAATTTGAACCGTCGGAGATCTCTCGCCTTTCCGAATCGCGCCTTTTGTCTCGCGCGCGGGTTGTTTTGTCCCTACCTCTTTCATTATTTTCACAAAAACAAAAAACATCTTCCCGTAGATGTCAGTCATTATATAGAGAATTTTTTTAGGTAAAAAGAAACAGGCGTGTCGTACGCGTGCGGGCCCCATATGCGCAGCGTGCCTTACCTGTCAGGCCGAGCTCGAGGGCCCCCATACGAGGTGACGGGGGATGCTGATTGGACAGCTGGCGTATCCGCGGCCCGCTCCGCGTGGCCCCGGGGCCCCGTGAGCGCCGTGTTCCGGGGCATGTTCCCCGCCTAATGAGCGCCGCTCGGACACGGGCAGCATGGAAATACCTCTGGGTCTGCATTTGATAGTAATTTCCTTTCATCTTTTAAGACTGCTGCACTTTTAATGCTGCCCCCGTAATGGGAGGCACTTCATGTATGTTGGCAGTTTCTGGCAGACTTAAGTCAAGCACTCCAGTGCTACATTGGTGCTGAAGGCTTTCTTCAGACCCAGAAATTATGGTTGGAGATCAGTTGTTGTTTTGTTAATATTACAAAAAAATACATCGGGGGCGGGAGGGCGTTTTGAAATGTACCAGAATCGTTTGCTGTTTGAAGTAGAGACGGAGAGGTGAAGATGTCCTCCGTGACTCACACAGTGGAGGCTGTCATTTTTATTTCTCTTTGTCTCCTTCTCCTCTCTGCCTCAGGTTACGGCCCTTGATATCTGCTCAGCCCACGAAGAAGCTTGCTGTTGACCAGGTGAGCTCTGCCACAGAAGAACTGTTGTCTCTCTATCCTGTTAAGTGTTCACACAACGCAAGCCTATCGCCTGGCAGTACGTGGCCCCTCAACACAGTCGCACAGGTGATCTCTATTATAGGAGGAAGAGGCATTAGGAGAGGAATTATTCATATCTATACTGAATGCCTGAAATAGTTATGAACCAGCTCTAGACTGTCAGCAAAGACCCCTGAATTCATCAAGATAAATATATATGTAAAAAAAAATGTTCAATATGAGCAAGTATTATAGCTAGATTTTCTTATCTGCTTCCAGTGCCTCTTATTATCTCACTGGAACCTCAAGCATTAGCATATTCAGATTAGTACCAGCTGAATTTCCTGTGAAAAAGCGGTCTTTCAGTGGAACATTCCTGAATATTCCAGTGAGGTAGTGTTAGAGGAGTGGGGAGAGTGTGTGTGTTGCAGTGACGTGGTGTTAGAGGAGTGGGGAGAGTGTGTGTGTTGCAGTGAGGTACTATTAGTCCTAGGAGTGCAGAGCAGGTCTGTGCTGTGCTGTGTTCCTCTGGTGCTGGCAGTCCTGAATAGGGCTTCACAGCACATCTACCAGGAAGAAAACACTGCCATGAGGGGCTGGGGTCAACCGGTCTGTTGCTAGGCAACCTCTCACCACCTCCTGAGCGCTGAAAAAAAAGGCTTTTCCAATTGGCTGGAGCTGAATGAGGAGCAAGTCCATGTTACATAATGTTGCCTTTATTCCTGCAAGAGAACAAAAAAGAAATGTATGCTTCGCTGTTGCTTGGCAGTTTTTTTTTCCTTTTTTGAAAAGAAGCAAAAACAAACCTCTCTTTGAATCTCTCCAGCGAAGGCGGCAGTTGGCCTCGGGAGTCCCTGAGGTCCCGAATTCTGTGGTTTTGGCCAAAAGGTAGATTGGAGTTTCAGCCCGGATCAGATAGCCCTCTCCCCCTGCTCTCATGCATCAGTGCTGGAATTGGATTTGACTCAGTTTATTTGTTTGAGTTGGTTCAGTTAATTGAGCGTGGTGTCGTCAGAAGCTGCACATAGCTTGGAGTACGCTGGATCCATTTTCCTCCAGATTAACAGTAAATACAATCGTAATGAGTGCTGTGTGTGGCCGGCCACGAGGCCTACGGGAGGTCCCGTCCGAGGGGGCGCCCCGCACACCTCCTGATCGCTCGTCATTAGGCCTGCTCCTCTGGGCCTGACAGCGACGGCCCCCAAAATTGCCCCGATAATTAAAGGGAGGTCGTTCTTTAATTAGTTCGGAGATTTTTTTTTCCGTACGTGGTAATTAATTATCTCTGCTTCCTCTCTGGCGGCGCGGAGAGAGCTCGTTTGGAAGGCCCGTGCGCTGGACGCGTCGGAGGGGGCGGTCTGAGACGGGGGGAGGCGTGGGGGGCTCTCGCAGAGAGAGCTGCAGGAGGCCAAGCGGCTCACGCTGTGAACTGAGTGCTGCAGCTCACTCCAGCTCTCTCACAGTCCTGCACACGGCTCTCTCCCACTGCATCGCACACCCACCTCCATGCCTTTCACTCAAAGACCGTTTATGCAGATGAGAATCTGTCTGCATGAGTATATTCACAAACCCTCTTCGCTTCACATCTACTCACATGATGGATGGTTTCCAATATAGATTTGGTGGTCAGGGACAGCGCTGGCTATAAACCAGTAGAGGTAGCTGCTTATGAAGAAAAACAAACGCTAAATGCTCTTTGTAAATAATATGTTAATTATAAGCCTCTGTTGTAACTATACATGGAGGAACTTGTAGGGGCTGTGATTGCGTGTTGATGCTTGACTGTGTCGGTTGCCAGTCTGTAGTCCGCAACCAATCAGGACAAGTGGAGAGAGGCGGGAGTTGACTGTAGTGTGTTCCTATTCGCCAGGCCGCCCCCAGCAGCGCCAAGGCCGAGCCCTCTGGCCCCTCGCAGCCGATCGTGGTGGAGAGCGGGCCGGTGGTGTACGAGGAGGTGTTAGAGGAAGAGGAGGACGAGGAGGAGGAGCCCTGCGTCAGTGCCATGCAACTAATAGGAGGCAACGGTCAGTGATGTCACCTCACCTCCCATGAACGAGGGCCTCTATTGTAATGTGTTTGAAATGGAGTAGAGGAGAGCGTTTGTGTTGGTGCCATTAAATGAACAAACAGCGGTGTCTGGATGAACAAAATGTGACAGTGTGTGACGGTGAGTGTGTATAGACAGTCATGTGTGCACCCGAATACACCGTACAGTTGAAATAGCAACATAATTGTCATGTTTATGTCTGTGTGGCAGGTAAACACAAACAGTTGTGAAACCTAATCACGTGATCCAGGCCTCTAGAGCAAAACACCGTTCCTCCACATCAAAGTCATGTTGAAATGTTGGCCTGTTTTTTGTTTTCAGATTACGGGTGTGACTTGGACGACGACGACGGTTTCTAGCGTGGGTTTCGGCGGACTGTGGACAGGTGAACACAGCCTGCCCAACAGTGCAGCCAGTCGCGAACTTTGACCCGGAGCTGAGAGACTGCCGTTTGGATGGGAACACTGAGATAGCGTGGAACCTGTGTGCTTTTAGAGCGGTGTGGAGATGAGAGAGGCCCCCCTGTGGAGCCCACACTAAATCCAGGGGCGGGGCCACGGGGCCGTGCTCGGGGGTGGAGCCTCGGGAAAGAAGGGAGGGGTGGGGCGAAGCAGTGGGGCCGCCAAACCGCGTCGGCAGGGACGAGTTCCCACCAGCACCCGCGAAGACCTGGCACTCCGCCAGCGTTAATCAGCAGAACGCGAGTGTAAATACACGAATAAATAAGAGTCACCGGTGATTAAGACTTGCCGTGTCAGGGAGGCGGAGATGATGAATAACCTATCACTGCGCGGCGAGTGTCGCTGTCTGGGCGCTCGCCGTGGACCTCGGTGCTGAGCGAGAGTGACGGATCGTCGCGTCTGGCGGAGGGGAACGGCATTGCTCTCTTGTCACCGCTCCTGCGGGCTAACGGGGAGCGGGATTTGTTAGCTCTGTCACCTGCACGTTGGGACGGTCGCCTTGAATTTGAAAAAGGAGGATATCGGATGGAAGTGTGATGGAAGTTATATATCCACTCTTCTGTATTTATAGTCACGGGAGGATGGTAAGGCCTTGAAGAAGCTGAGTCTTGTACATGTGGCTAACCGCTCCAGACAGGACGGTCTGTCAGCCCCTTTGTCTCCGTTCTCCTCGGCGGTGCTGTATTTATTACAGTGGTGTGGAATCTCTGTTTTCCGAGGGTCACCTTGTCAGGCCCGTGAAGGATAGGCCTCCAAACCTGTAATAGGACAGAGCCCCGACGTGGCCCCTGCCGGCCCCGTTTCTCCCCCACGCCGTGCTCGTCCGACGCCCTCTCTGCCCCCCGCCCCCAAAAATCTCATCTGCGAGGGTCTTCCCCTGGCGTGCAGGCTCTGCATAACCACTTTTTAAAGTTCTCCTGCATGTTGAGGGTTCACAGTAAGCCTTCCTGTCCCTCACATGCCTAACTCTGATAATTCACACAGTCATGAAGGCAGGTTCTGAACCCCCCGGTAAAGCTGACTTTTAAACCAAAGCGTGATGTAGCCTTAACTCCATAAGCCTGTAGAGTGTTGCACCGTGATGAGGAGTTTTATTTATTTACAGATGTCTCAATGGCAGCTCCCACACACTGCTTAGCCATTGGAACTGAGCCAGCGCTTTAAGCATTAGCACTGGGGAAACTGTCACAGGCATTTTCCTGTTTTGTTCCTCCTTGTCTTCTCAAATTGCTCTTGCAAGAGTTATTTATTTGATCATAAAAGTTATGCTTAGACTTGAAATATTTTTGTGCCTGTCTTATTTTTGTATTGAGCAGATCACCTATTTGCAGAGGCAGGGATTGCACAGTGTTTATAATCTGTATATACACCTGTGAGAGTGGAGAAGTCTGTATGGCACACTCTGTTCAGTTTGTGTGACTGTTGTATGTATATATTATGCTATCAACTCCATTCCATAAGAATGTTTGGCAATTTTTTTTTAATAATATATCTTACCCCTCAATTTTTCTCATGCAGGGGTGAGATGTGTTTTTTGGGGAAATGAAAGATTATACTAGATCAGTTAATGTGTCTTTGTTTTGTATGTTGAATGCCTCCACTACGTACCACTACACCACACGAAGCAACTAGTCCTAGGGAACCAGTCATCCATTTCTTGCCAGCTGCTGCCTGTGCCAACCATGTTGCCAGTGTCATTTGCCACTGCCATTTCAATAAAGATCAATTTCAACAGGAGCCTTTGGGACATATTCTTTTTGTGTGTGTCATTCAGAAACTGGGACGGCTTTGCAAAGTGTGGCAGGGATCCGTGTGCCGTTCAGAACGCTCCTCCTTGAAACAATTTCAGACGCCTTGAGACCTGCCTGTCTTGTTTTGCCTGGTTATTTAGTTTTGCAGTGTTCTGTGGCGAAATGCATAATACATAGAGAGGTGTTGTTGTCCTCCCCCCGCCCACCGCCCCCCCGCCTGGACTATCACTCTCAAACAGCCAGCTGCGTGTAGGGGCGGCCCAACGTTCCGGTAGTTTCTGTGCGGGATACGGGGAGCAGGTGCGGGGGGTGTGCTTTTCCGCGAGGATCAGCGCCCCACCTGTCCAACGGCCTCACAGACTTAACATTTGACAAGGGATGCTTTTGTATCCCCGGCCCCTTTGATGGGGAACGACAGGCAATTAAAGCAGCTTTGCGGGCTGTGTTGATTTCATGGTGATGGGGATGGAGGGATGGAGGGAGGGAGGGATGGAAGGAGGGAGGGAGGGAGGGAAGGCAGGCATACGGGCGAGGGCTTCTCACCCGCGCAAATTGCCGCCGCACCGCTGCCCGGCTAAATTATGTATTATTCCACACGCCGGAGCCGGATTGTTATTCATGCAGTGCTGACGTCTGGGGAAAGTGCTTCTGTTTCACAGGTCCGCACTGTCATTCCGCTTCCGAGGCGTGAGAACGCGCGTCTCTTGGTGGCTCCGACGTTTCCAAACGCAGAGACATAATCCTGACAATAATCTTCTCCCTCTCTGCTTTTTCGTCTGACAGCGAGAGCTGAGACTGTATGTCTCACACACACACACACACACACACACGCACAGGTGTAGACCATCTTCTGTCCTGAGAAGAGGAGCACATCCTTTACTGGGTAGAGGGTGAATGTCAGAGTTCACAAGGTGAGGTTTGGTCATGGGTCAGTTTAAATGCATGAGGGAGCACGTGGTGTGGGTTCACATCAAAGCAAAGGCCTCTGTGCACCAGACTTGTGCTCTCCCCCCCGTGGCCCTCTTCCATTCCGTCCTCTGGAGTAAGTGATTGGGCAGTAGCCTGCTGAGCAGTCTCTCTGTCACGTCTGTGTCACCTGGAGAGGCTCCACAAGGGAAAAACGGTCATTGGAGAAGATATTAGCTCCTCTGCTAATCATTTAAACCGAGAGAGCGTTCCTGTACGATTTTCTGCTTTCTGCTTCCCATACGCACATCACCCTCCACTTAAACAGAAAACCGTCTAATTAGGGCATCTAATTTCAAACATTCCATCTTTCATTTGTTTACATGGTTAGCTCCGGCTGCCCCATCCTGGCAATTAACACTATAGTGTTTATACCGTGACACGTATGTGCAGCTTGGACTCACTGGAGCTAATTAGGGGAAAATAACTTCATCAAGGAACCAGAGGCCGTGTGTTAGCTGACTTTGATCCCGTGGTCTTTGAGTGTGGTCCTCATGTCCGGTCCCCTGTCGGCTACTCCACTGAGCTGCCCCTCTCCCCGCTCAATGCATCTGTCAGAGGAACAAAAATACACGAGGCCCATTACAGCCCGCAATTACGCCATAGACCTTGCTGGGAGCAGTGTGTAATTTAGGTCATCAACGCGCACGTCACCCCAGACACCCTGTGTTTAGTTCTGCGGATGATTGCTGTTTACGCCTGCTCCCCGTGTCTTAACCTGTCATGGAGTGGAAGCCCCAGACACGGCGTTCGTATGTCATACAAATCCGTCATTTCAGGAGCACCGCAGCGAGAAGGAGAGAAGAACCTCCTGCCCCACCGGCTCCACCGCCCCAATCACAGGGCGGCCGAAAGCCCCCAGGTGTGTCACGGCTTCTGTGTGTGTGTGTATGCGCGTGTGAGTGTGTGAGTGTGTGTGTGTGTGTGTGTGTGTGTGTGAGTGTGTGCACGTGTGTGTGTGTGTGTGTGTGTGTGTGTGTGTGAGAGGCAGCAGATGGCAGTTTGCCTCCCTCCACCTGTTTTGCGCCTCAGCCAGTGTCTCATCCGCAGTGGATGACGGTGATTAAGCTGGACCGAGAGAAGAGGCCTGTGATGTCACCATTATCGTTCATGCCTTAGCACCTTTCATCGTGAGGCTTGCTTTCCTGCCAGACTCCCGGCCCCCTCACCGTTAAAGCAGCAGCTATAACATTTTTCACCATAATCATTGAGCTTCTAATAAGGCTCTCAAATATCATGCTCGCAGATACGAGTGCATGCATGGCCTTTTTATTTTTTCCATAAAACCCAGAGTATGGCAGGCATGTCACTGCTCTTCTGTAAGACCCAAAAACTACACTTCCCAGGTGTTAACGATCGGAGGACTGATTAGATATTTAAAGATTCATAAAATGAGGTTTCAAAGCACTTTGATAAGGACTGAAGCATATTAAGCCGAGTGGAATAGGAGGCTCTGTCTACAGGATGAGATTACCTCGTGACTAAAAGCGGCCTGGCCGTGATTCTCCAAATGGAAAAATTCGAAATTCAATTTGAAAAGCATTTGGGCTGTAATGGCCTATTTATTTTTGGGGGCATCTTACCGGAGCAGGTTTTTTGCTCTCCCTCATTTTCAACACTATCCAGTGTCAGAGCCTGGCTGAGGTGTGTAGGAAGCTAATGTGCTCCATGAAAGGGGGGGTCACGTTTCCTACGCCCCCCGGATCAAACGGTGGGAAACCCGACACCGAAAATGTCTGGCCGCGTAACGACATTATCGCTCTATCCGCTATTCAGCCTCGGATTTTTTCGTCCCCTCCTTTTAATTATGCCTGTAACTGATAGGGTGTGTTCAGAGATGGTTTTTGAGGTATCCTTTTTTGTGGGCGATATCAGGTTATGGTCTTCAAAGCGCTGAAATGCTGAGGCCCTCTCTTTCCCCGCAGATGTAAAAGGCTTAATCTCGGGCACGGTCGCCCGGTGCACGGTTTCCAATAAAACTGCGCTGTCACTCATTTGTAATACAGGTAAAGGATCACTGTCAGTTTTCTGACCCTCTCTCCTGCCTCCTCTCTCTCTCTGTCCTGAAAGCAGGCTTTGACTTTGCCTCGTGCCCTTCAGTTATTCAGAGAGGCCGGGGGCCTCGGAGCACCGAGGTCTGTGAGCTGGAAGAGAAAACTGCTCTGGCTAAAGGGGGGGGAGCCTCTGATTTATATTGAATGACTCGCTCCGATGACCTCAGCGCTGCCGAGCTCGGATCCCGTGACCTTCGCTTGTTTCAGGTGAGGGTGCAAGAGCCTCTCTCCATCCCCCATGCCAAATACAGGCCCCCGGTCCGGGTCAGGGCATGTTAACAGTGTCACCTCCCCTCCATGACACTCGTCACTCTGAAGGCGATCCCGTGCTGGTGTCTGGCCAGAGGGGACCTGTGCCCCCCCCTCGGCATCACTTCACTAGAGGAGGACTCGCTATCGCTAACATGCAGCGCTGCTGGCTGGTATGCGCAGAGGCTAACAGGGGTCATTAGTGATGAGCGCTGGGGCGGTGGTGTTGTCGGGCTATTTCTGGCCGCGCTCGGTCGCGTAAGAAGAGCATCCTGATGCGCGATGCTGTCATGAGAGCCGGGCCCCCCTGCACATTCTGGACATGAAGAGAGCAGTCTCTGCTTAAATGTCCTCAAGCATCCCCTCAAACCTGTGATGTTTCTTGCACATGGAACATGGCTATTCCTGGAGTGTTTTCTATGATGGTTAAAATGTACAGAAGCATATGCTGCTGTCTAATAAAGTGCATTTAGGTATCATCCTCATCCATCTCCAGTGGAGGCAGTCAGAGAGGCCAGTGTCAGTGTCCCTGGCACGGACATGCATGCAGTGGAGAGCTGGGCTTCAGCATAAGCAGCTGGTGTGACATCTAATGTCACTCTTCCACACGGACAGCTGTCAGTCTCTCCCTTTAGTAATGGGTAGTATTAAGAAAAAAGCAATTATTTGTTAATAGCCATTCTTGCAATTGGACAATTATATATTATTTATGTAATTATGTAATCTTGTTGGACAACATGACATTAGTAAGCTTATTGTGTTGAGCGCTGATTGTGAAGGTAAGAAATGAACAGAGAGTACCAGTCTGCTGTTGCATGTTTCCCTTTGTCCTGGTGTTGAAAGAACAAGAGAGTTCCTGTGCTCATTAAAAAATACAGTAACTGAATAGGTATTTTTACACAGGCAGCCATAAATAAGACTGTGGTGGAGACATTTCCAAAGGAGCTGAGAGATCTGCAACCTTCCACAGACTTGCTCTGGGACATTTGCAGATTTGCTCACTGGGGTCCTTTCAAGACGGGAGCTAGCGAGACGGGGAGAAGGCAGCTTCCGGCTGCCCTGTTTGAAGCTGAGGTGCGAATGGATATATCACCCCCCCACCCTCTCCCCCCCGATTCAAAAGCCGTCTCCTGCTCCCCCCCGCTCATGTCTGAGGCGGGGGGGCACACACGCAGACGGCGTGGCCCGTGGTCAGCTTAGCTCCCCCACCGCGCTCTTGCTCTGACAGCCGCGGTTTAACGGCAGAGCAGAATCCGCGCCGGGGGCGGCGGGCTGAAAGGCACCTTGCTGCGTGTCGTCCCCCCCCTCTCTCCGAGGCCGCGCTCTCACAGAAACACTCCTAACAATCCCTCCTGCCCCTGAACCCTTCCCTCCCTGCTCCCCCCTGCATCAGCACTTTTCCCCTTCCCATCATCCCTCAGGAGCCTCGCCGTGAGGGGCCCTCCCACCTCCTCTCTTTAATCTCTGCTCCACGCCGAGCCAAACTGCCAGGGGGGGCGTGCGTTGGGTTTCTGATGCGAGCTTTGGCCTGTTGCGAATAGGTATTACGCCCGTTGCCGTCAGAAAATGGATAGAGATGTCGAGGGTAGAGAGCTGTTAGGGGCACTGAGTGGACTTTGCTGACTCCTCCTGTGCTTGACAGAGATGGATCGCAGGTAAGTGTCTGAGACACTGAGAGGCGGGAGACTGGCGGTGGGGCTGTACCCTATTCAATCTGGGTGCAGTAGATAGGACCGTCCCCCGAAGAGATGGATGTCATTGAGCGTAACCTGAGAGCGTGTCCCGCATGTCCCCGGTGGCGGGCCGTCTCGGCCCGGCTTTTGAGCGCTCGCGTTTCCTGAGCTTAATGCTGTGTGTGGGAGACGCAGCAGGTCTCGGCAGGCACCTCCCCCGACCTCATTCCGAGCTGTAAATGAGGGAGTGCTGCAGGGAATGAACAGCTTGGAAAGACTGGAGAGACCCCGAGGGCACCCATTCACCTCTGTCTTAATCTACTGTCTGTTTAGGAGGGGCTCTTCTGTAGGTAAGAATCAGTAATCCAATCCAGGCCTATATGCTGTTAGTCATGAATGCTATATTCGTATTGCTCATATATTCCTATATATTCAACCCATGCTCTTCTATGGGTTGTGAGTTAGCCAGGGTACTGTGGTTTGTCAATTAGCATTAGCATGTCTCATAGTGTCATAGTGGGGGATGCTGCCATGCTGTTTTAAGCAGCTCATTTTAGTTAACTGTCTTCTATGTAGATCTGTCATTAAAAAAAAATTCAACTTCCAGTCCCTCCGAAAAGCAACAGACACAAACTGTTTGTTCTTGGAGAAACTGACCGGGATCCTGAACAGGGGAAGACAAACAGCCTTGATCCTTAAAACAACAATGGGCTTCTAGCCATTGTGCGTGGTAAGCAGGAAAAGGGCTCCCCTCCGCAGCCCTGCTCTCACCTCAGAAGTCTCCCAGAAGTCTCTGGCGTGAGGCAGATAGGAGACAGTGACACAGAACGCCCCTCCCATCCTGTCCGAGCTCCAAGGTGGAGATACCATCTGCTTCCTCACACAGTAAACATGGCCGGCCACACCAAGGAGCCCAGTCGGCTGGGGGCCGGAGGTCACCAGGTGCCACTCCCAGATAATGGGCCCTGCACAGCCTCTTTGCTGCAGGTGTGTCGGGCTCTTCAGATGTAATTGCAGAGCTGCCGTGGCTGTCGAGGGCTTTTGTTCCACTAAATGGGAACCTGCAACAGATGAAGTCAGAGATAAAGTGCACAATGCAGACAGTTTTATCTGCGCGCAGGTTCAGACAAAAGATCCAGTGTGGTTCAGATCATTAATTAAAAAAAAAACACTGGGCTTTTGTTGACTGAATTGTAAAAACTGCACATTGAAAATGAGGTTGCTCTGCACCCGTTACAACGCTCGGCAGATCAAACCCCCATTTGTTTCCAGTCTGCTTCGTGAAAAGTTATTTGAAGCAGCTGTTTCTGTCAGCCTTTCGTTTCAGGTACGAGGCAAGAAGTGAACTGATAAATGGCTCTGTGTGGTCAACAGTCGGGCTAATTGCGCATTCACGATACTCTCTCACTGGGAGAGGGCAGAGCAGGTCACAGCTATAACTCCGGCCTGAAACACGTTTTATTAGGCGGAGTAATAAACTTCAGCAAGGCAGGAGCAGAGATCAGCTGCCTCTCAGCTCCGTCTCTTCATGCTAATTGCACGCCCAGGCTTCACTCTCCACTGCACATTATTGGGTATCAGAAATGTCAAATCCAAGTTAGGGGAGCAGAGCGTGAAAAACAACACTGGTAATTTCGGACGCCAGCATAGATTTTTACCTTTATTTGTGAAGACTGTGTCGGTCCATTTATCTTCGGCATCTGTTTGCTGACAGATTCATTTTAAGTGTGAAATTATATTTCGGCTACCAGCTGAAATGCGCCGGGCTTCTCCTTGAGGCTTCGAGTTTGATCCGGCCTGATGTGCTCTTAGAATGTTTGTGTTTTTCAGACGGCGCCGGCGTCTGAGAGGCAGGCTGAATGAAGGCCCTCCTCCGGCGAAACGGAGCCCGACAAAGACGCCGTGTTGACCGGGTTCAGGTGCTCTGTTTGCAGCGCGTTCGGCTTTGGCGGGATGCGTGGGATGACTTCAAACCCCGCAACAGGGGCTGTCAGTCAGAACGGCGGCGCCGAGCTGACGGCTGTCATGCAGAATGGTCTCGCCGCGGCCGTCTGCGCATCTGTTTAACCTGATTGGCCGCTGCGCATCTATAATCTGTCTTCCGGGTGGCATCATATGCTGTAAGAAGCAGCAGAGATACAGGACTGCACACTAGTGATTCGTAAAATTTATGCACCTGACTGTTCAGACTCATACCTGTTCGCTGCCACCATATGCGTGAAACTCAAAGCACTGCCCCCCTCCTTATGTTCCAATGAAATTTTCATGATTGTCATTTTTCCTTTGACGGTTCCAGCTTGACAAGTGTTTATGAGCCGGGCCGAGACGCCGGCGTTGGTACGCTGGTAGAAATCCACTGCATGTGAGTGCAGCAGAAGCCCATTTAGGGTTATTAATGTGACAGCGGGTATCATCGCCCCGCAGATGAAGTGTGATTGAAGCTCAGCTGGATGAGGAACGCTCCTGTAATTGGGATTAAGCCCGATTGGAGGTGATCTATTAGCGGGCGTCGCGGCCGCCTCGCCGCTGACCTGTCCCCCCTTCCGCGGGCGCACGCACAAAGGGCCCCCGCGCGCTGATTGATGTGTGGAACCCCCGGCCATAAGGGGGGCCATTTTTACCAGCCACCGCTCCCGCCAGACGTGATTGGAGGCTGATTAATACCCGTCTGTACCTTGCCTATTAATTATCGCTCTCTTTGTCCCAGTGGGTCTGCGTCTCAGTGGAAAAATTACTCAAGTTTTTTTTTTTATTATTATTATCTTGGGTTAATTGAATATCTTTGGAGGCTGCAGTGGCTCCCCTTAAGGATAATTTAATTTTACGTTGCTTTGGTCACGTTCGGTGGTTTCTCATTCTTCGGTGTTTGGCTTTTTTTTTTACGCCGCCTCTGTATTGACTTACACTCCTTCAAAAGCTTGGGATTAATAATAAGCTTCGGCGTGGGCCTTTGATATTGAAACACTGTCTGGATTCATACACACCTCTGCTTTTATTTTCAGGAGAGTATCATATTTGGTTACTAATGTCTGAAATGGTATATGCCAGGGCGGTAGTTACACGTGTGGAAGTGAAATGCTGTGTGCTGCACTCCCAAGAATGGCACACAAGACCCAGTGGCTTGACTGCAGATTCAGTTTTTTTCCTTCGGGAACAAGGACAAGCCTGAATGACTCTGAGTGGGAAAGACCACTGCCAGCCAAGCCAATTGTTTTTCTTTCATTTTTTTCCCCGACTTTTACAAGCGTTCCAGCACATTAAGCTCTCAGTTCAAGGGAGGTAAATTAAAGCCTTTGACACGGCTAAAAGCATTGCTTCGCAGGAAGGAGTCAGTGTGTTTTCTTTTTCAGGCCCTTCCATATTCCACTTGTTTTCTCAGGTGATTGAGCGTTACAATGAGGAATGGAAGGAGGGTTTCTGAAGGACCTCTGTGTCCCAGGAGCAGTCCGTCATCGCGCCCAGAGCAGCGAGGCAGGGGGGACGAGGTGCGGATTTTATACTAAAGTGGCCCTAAATTGTATACTGGGAATAGCACTGTGTTGGGAGGGCCATCAATCTCTTGTTGTAAAGGCAACAGGGGCCCTCAGTGTTGGGATATGGTGGAGCTGTGTCTCATAGTTTGCAACCTGCAGTATGAATGAATTCTGCGTTGTGTAGGATGGTTTGTATTTGCTTATAATAAAGCGAGTACATGTTCCCTAGTCTATGTGGCAGCTAATGTTATGATTGATGGATTAGACCTGCAATCCAAGGATCGGGATAAATGACTAGCGAATTAAGCAAAGGTCTTCTCCACAACCTTGAAGCCCAGGATGAATGTGGCCAGCAAGCTGTTCCTTAAAACAGATAAAGATTACCATTTCCCCAGCAGCCAGCTCGGAATCAGCCTTGCAGAGGGAATGGGGTGAGCGTCCTGGCAGGCAGACAGCTCCCGAGGCAAACAAGTGGGAGGAGAGCCAGGGGAGTGATGGGACAGACAAAATCCTCCCGTGCTGGGGAGGTGTTAAACACGTCCATACATCACCCCCCACTCCGATCCTTGCCCGGTCTACCAGGGGGGTGGGGCAAAAGAGGGGCAAGAGCGGCCAGGCTCCAAGTGTGGAGGGGCAGAAAGGAGGGGGGTGTCCCACATGGTTCTCTAGGACCTCGCTCTGTCGTTTCCCATAAATCAACACCCCGCTCGAGCCAAATGGCAGAGCGCAGCTCGTCGGAGGTAAACACACTTCCCCTGGCAGCGGAGTGGACTCTTCTCCGGGCTGAGTGACTGTTTAACTGCCTGCTGTCCTCCCCGCTCCAGCACACGTGTGGAAACATCGGCTCCCGGCGACCAAACCGTGCGTCTGTTTCTCAGCATGAGGAGAGAATCGACGCAGTCGTTTCTGCCTCACAGCCTAAACAAAGTAAAACAAAAAACACGTTCACCGAACAATCAGCATTCAGGCAATTTCCCTTGATTTCATTCAAGCTGATTTCACGCATGCCATCCCCAAGTAAACAATGTATTGTCAACCTTGACAGTTTTGGTAGTTTAATCGCATTTGTTGACTGTGCAATCAGCCTTTAATCATCTGTCGGATTCAGGACTCGCTTGCACCCTAATAGCTTGGGACTTATTGGTGTAGCGTGCTGTTAGTGGTAGTGTAGGAGACGCTTGGAGAGAATGTGCAAATGAACATGCAAACACTAGGGCATCCCTTTGCTCTGCTGTGTGTGTGCTGTCTACAGAGTGCACTGTCAGTGAGACAGCAGCAGGCAGAAATCTCTCTTAGCCTGGCTTACACACACACACACACACACACACACACACACACACACACACACACATGCACACTCACACTCACGCACGGCCTGTCTCTGGAGCCGGCTCCTCACCCCAGCTGCAGAGGGGATGGAATTACAACAGCGACCGCGGTTAGGACAGCGTTCATCCTTCGATACACAACGCAAATCCCCCCCATTCAGCCGCTCGCTCATCTCCATAAGCATCTGGGGGGGAAGGAGATATTTGGTTCTGCCTCCCCAAATTAGCTCGCTGGCAGCCCTCGTGCGTATTTTGATATATGGTCGCATATCTGTAATTGAATTCATTAAGGGATTACTGACCCCCAACAGAAGAAATTACCCCTGGGGTCTGCGCGCAGCTCCTTTGTCAGGCTAGCCTGATTAACAGCGGTCCGTGGGAGTAATCAGATCCAAACCCGAACCCCAGCTGGTTCTCTGTGTGCGTCCCTGAACCCGCGGCTCTGTCCCAAAGCATCTGAAGTGCATGTCCCTGGCGCTGTCCCTCTGTGACACTCACAGTGACAGTGTGTGTGAGTGAAACACACAGACTCGGCAGGGCACTGCAGAGGGCCGAAGGTCAGAAAGGCATGACCCTTTGAACTGTTGGTCGTGTCTCATTTTGGAGCCTTGTAATTTAAAAGCAGGTGAATACTTACCCCACATGAAAAAGATAGCTCTTAATTACAGACTTGGACCTTAGAGAGCTTGACAGCGCCCGAGAGCTTGTGAGAGAAGACAGAGACACACACGCTAGATTTAAACAGATTAACGGACCGCGCTGGCTTTATCACTCCTCCATCTCTGGGTCCATTTCTCAGAGAGACACTGGAGATGGGCCTGTTATGGTCCTGTGCTGACAACAGGGTAATAGTTCTCAGCACCTCTGTGTTTGAAGCCAGTTGTTTGAATAAATTCTCTGAACAGAGCATTTGTGTGTGTGTGTGTGTGTGTGTGTGTGTGTGTGTGTGTGTGTGTGTGTGTGTGTGTGTGTGTGTTCTGGATCTAATGTCATAAACTATGGATCATTCACCATATTTCATTTATTGAGAATGACTTTTTAGAGATTTGATAAATCCTCACATCAGATCTTAGCCAAAACGGCCGACAGATTGGCGTGCTACATCAGCGTTCTGCTCCAAATTCGCTCGTTCTGCTCATTGAGGATGTCATGGAGGGTTTCATTTTCCCTCCACAGTCCCTGCAGCGGGAGACCCTTTTAAGACGAAATGATCTCGGGTCGCCAGGCTGTGCTTTTTTGGCGTCCGTGCGGGTTCTCGGGGTGGGGATCTGGGGGGTCGCCGTGTGCACCTGAGTTGGTGTGTGTCCGCGGGGGCGTGGGAGGTGGTGCTGGGAGACACTCGGGGGGGCACAGGGTCAGAGGGAATTGCGGGGTCACGCTTTAAACAGGCAGGGTGAGGAAACAGATGTCAGGCTGCAGGATAAGGAAGAGGGGCATCCTGGGAAGGGAGGGGTGTGCTAGGGGCAACGAGGCCCAGGCTCACGGGTGAAAGGGAATTTACAGCATCCTGTGTGCCTCCACTCCTACCACAGTGCACTGTTATGGCTGTCACTCACCTTTCCTTGCCCTGATGCATGCTGGGATTAACATATAAGCTCATGTGACCTCCGTGTCTTTTTGAATATGACCATCTGTCCTATTAATTTGAAGAGTACAGGGAGCAAGCGGTAGAGTAAATCTCGCTCTAAAATGATATGGCTGTTATATCAGTCATTCATTTAAAAAAAAAACACTACTTTGGACTAGGCCTCTGAAGGATTAGGACCTCAGAGGATTACCCTGGAAAGCTGCTGCAATAAGTCCCTTGGTTCTTTTTATGTATCCATTTAGGAAAAACAGTAATTTAATGCTTTTGAAAACATGTTCTGAGAACCTGTGAAACCCCTTGTGTATTCTTAAATAAATAAGATACATTGTACAGCCTACTATCTAAACATGTTTGTTAGAATCCGTGAAGTGACATTACTTGTTATATATAACTTGTTAACGCTTTTGTGAAAGGGATTTAAAAAATTGTTTCGGACTGTACATTGTTAATGATACATGAAGTGCTTCAGTACTGTTAAACTCACTGCATTTCAAAGTTAGAGAAGAACCAGTCGTACCAGTAGTGTAATTAAATGTAATCAAACCCAGTCTTTAAGCCATGCACAGACATCCAGCTGCAGCAATTGCGAACGACAGAAAGGGTGTGTATATAACGTGTGTATCATCATCACTGGTGTGCAGACACACTTCAACACTTTCCACACAAGTGTGTGAGTGTGTGTGTGTGTGTGTGTGTGTGTGTGTGTGTGTGTGTGTGGACTGACAGGCTGTGTTTGTGACTTTCATCAGAGATATCTTGATGATCTGACAAGCAATGAGGGAGAAAGGTCCTCTGCACCTACCCTTAAAGTAGCTCTTCCTAATGACAGATCTGGGTATTTCTTGCTCCAGCACATATAATTATTTTTGGTGTGATGGGTCTTTTCTTGGTTGTGAAACCTTTTTCCACACACTTTTATAATGTTTTTGGAATATTTTGTTTTGTGTGTAAATCTGTAACCAAATTCATTGTAAAGAATCTACAACTGATCCTGAAATCTCTGTGTTCACAGTTCCTTCACTGTGTAGACCTGAAGAGTAGGCTAACTCTGTGGGCGCCATGGTTTCCTGTCATGCACCATGTGAGCTGCATGCTGGGAGAATTTGGAGAGCAGGTCTGTAGCAGCAAGATTTAAGCTCATTTGCCTGTTGGAGTCATCCACAAGGAGGATCATGGGACAGCTTTATGTGGCGTAAAGAAAAATAGCCCATCTATCCACTGCCGTGCCAACTTTCGCCCTGCTGCATTACACACACACACACACACACACACACACACACACACACACACACACACACACACATTCATCCAGCCACTCTCCTGGTGTGTCTGCCCAGGGGAGCATGCGGGAGCTCAGCCGCAGACAGCTGTCCAGCTGGGAGCCCCGCAGACAGCCCTCTCCCAGCCCGCGCCTCGGAGAGCAGCGCACCTCCTTCCCCGCGGCCTGGCCCGTCCGCAGCTGCATCCTGGCCCGATTAGACACGCGTCCATCCTCCGCGGGCCCCGGACCCCATTAATCACCCGGCGGGCCGTCAGCAAACAGGGCCGCGGCGTCCTCCCTCCCCGTAAATCACACGCCCGCTCACATGTGCGTCGGATCTGCTCCGCTGCGGACGGGCCCCGCGTTTTTCTGCTCCGCTGTCCCGGGAGGGGAATGCTGGGCGAGAATGAAGGGAAGGGCAGGAAAAAAGCCTGAGTCATTTCTCACAGCAGAGCGGGTGGGCACGGTCCGTGACAGAGAGAGAGAGAGAGGTCCGCAGTGGCTGCCAAACACCCCCTCATGGCCTATCTCTGCCCGCCCCGCCCCCCAGCACTGCCCGCCCCCGCCAGCACGAAGCCTGGGAAGCGCGGCTCTTCCACTGGCTCCGGGCTCACTTTGCCTTTGCTGCAACTGACTGCATAAACTGTCCCCAGCACAGCTAGCATGTGAGTGCGGGAGCTACATATCCCAGCATTCTCTCTGTCGAGACTGGGGGTAGAAACAATCGATCCTTTCTCTGTTCAGCTGGGTACTTTAGAGAGAGCTTTACTTTACTGGGTGATGTTATCAAAGCAACACCCCAGTGCACTGGAGGAAGTAGATTTTCCTGTCTTTACTGATGGGTGTTTTGGGCTGCTGTGGTGTTCCTGCATGGTGCTGGGAGTTCAGTGAGGGGGTCTGTGGGGTGCGGTGCTTCGCCTGTGCCCTGACTTCAGGGCCCCACTCTCAGGCAGGAAGTGTGAGACACAATAGGACTGAGTGGAGGGAGTGGGGGGGTGGGGGTGGGAGAGTGATTTCTCTCTGAAAGAGTAATCTGACATGACATGGAAATGGGACTCGTACATAAACTGGGATGAAATTGGAACCTGACACAATTGTATCTGTCTAGGTAACTTGATTGACTGTCAAGTATTGCAGTATTATGTTTCACATCCCATCACATCACTCTCTCTGTCTCTCTCTCTGTCTATGCATGTGTATATTTTGTGTGTGTGTGTGTGTGTGTGTGTGTGTGTGTGTGTGTGTGTGTGTGCGATTGTGGATGTCTGGCCACGTTCAGTATTCCATTGAATTATTTTAACAAGTTTTTGTCTGGCTGCTTACAGTTGCCAAAATCCTTTCTCTACTTTGCATTCCAACGCTCCGGATTCCAACAGGAGAGCTCACTCTGCCGCCCAATTAAGCGGCTAGTGATTCACTTTTGAGAGGAGGGCTAGAGAGAGTGCTCTGCATCTCAGAGTGCTTCACTGTCAGGCTGGTCCTGAATGGTCCCTGCACTGAACTAATCTGTAGGGTCAGGCCCTAATGTGGCAGGAGATACTTTTGTCAGGACTCACCTTAGTGAGTTGAAATTGATTTGAACACCATTCACTGTAATTTGACCGGGTCCCTTCGAGCATTTTAAAGGTCCATTAAAGTGCTGGTCCACAGTTCATAAAAGGCTCCTCCCAACATTTATGTTGGTACAATGGTTTTAATAGTCAAATTTTGAAAGAGCCATCTATCACTAGTAGCTGTACCTGAAAGGGAATGTCAGGTCTGTTTTGATGTGCAGGTTTTCTGAAGGAACAGACACAGAGTCTGTCACTTCACAGGAAACGTGATAGCAGCGTGCAGCAGGCAGACAGACGGACGAGGGGGGTGGGTGGGGGGAGTGGTGGTTATGTAAGCGGAACCGCAGCAGGCCAGAACCACAGATGGCCCAGGAACCCTGTGGGGCAATGAGAGAGAGAGCACGCCTCGCTTTAAAAGCCCGGTCCGATTGAAAAGGAACCTGGACTGCTTTTAAAATGGAGTGTACCCTCCTGTCAATGCTGCTTTCAAAAACCCAAAACAATAACCGGGCCACCATCTGTTTCACTGAAGGAGAAACGTGTAATTTCAACTTTCCCAAAGGTGAGAATGTGCGCTTAACTGGTGCAAGTCAGTGAGGAAGGCAATGACTGGCAATAAACTGGAGTTCTAGACTGTGTCTAGAATGTTCCAGTAAACAACATTGGAACTGATTCTCTGTTACCAGCGGTGATGATCTGTTTGCGCGATGACAGTATGTACGGTGACTTGTTTTTTTGTCTTGAAGGAAAGGAGAGACATTTCCTCATAGACTGTTTGCCTTAACCTATACTTGGTAGTGTTTCTCAACTAATCCACTGTTTATTTTTAGTCGCTAATTAGCAGGTATCATATGTGACCTCAATTAAAAGTTGCTCCACATACAGGGTGAAAGATTACAGGGAAAAACAGAATGAGAGCAGAGAAAAGTGAGGTTATTTGCACAACCATTTTAACACACGCTTGAAGGTTTCAGCAGCCAAAGTCTCTGTCTCTGTCACGCCATATCTGCATAGGCTAACTCACATATGCATAACTGAGCTGGAATATTCATCAGCACAGGTCAGGAGGGCTTGCGGTATTAAAGATGAGTGACAGCCACCGATATGTATCAGTCACCAACATATTCATCGAGGAAATGGCCTCAATAATTGGTCCTATTGAAATCACCACTAATTATGCCTCCCAAGGTCATGGCTGTTGTCTAAAGTTATGATTAGCTGAAACAGTGAGAGAATAATTCATGATACTCCCGTTCATTCCAGCTTATATTAACGGGAATTTGCTTGAATGTCATCTTGTGTTAGGTCTTCATATTTACGGCTTTCTGCCAAACATCATGTTAGACAGGAAATGCCTGAAACGGATCTGCTTATCTAAGACAAAATGGGTTTCTGTGCCGCCGCGCGCGATATGTGCGTTTAATTGTCAGCCGTTCACCTGGAGCAGACGCGGTGGCATATTAAGGTTTCCTCTCCCAGTCGCGGCGAGAGGAGAAATGCAGGGGGGAATGGCAGACACCAGATGGTTTCCCCGCGCGGCCAAGTGAGAAAGAGCCGCGGCCGCCGCTTCCCCACATTGTCTGCAGAAGGCAAACGTCAAAACACATACCGTCAGGCGTGAGGGCGGCGAGGGGACAGTCTATAAAAAATGGATGCGCTGCCTTTAAAAAAAAAAAAAAAAAAAAAGTGACCCTGGGTTCGGAGGAGGGAGGAGCGCCTGCAGTGGGGTCTTGGCGTGCGCTGCCGTTTGCACCCGCCCCTGTGAGCGCAGCACCTGAGCCCGCGAGTGCCCGCTCCTCCATTAGCGCTCATAAAATCAGGAAGTGTTGGGGGGGGGGTGAAAGGGATCAGCCGAGGAGCTGCTAATGCAGAGGGAGGAGCTCTGAGGCCTCCCTCAGGAGGACGAGGGCCAGGATCCGACTCTCCCCCTCAAAATCTGCAGCACAGGGAGTGTGAAGGGAGTCCTGTGGTCTTCCATCTGCCCCCGGCGCTCTGCATTGCTATGTGCTGTGAGGCTGTGTAGGGGAGGGGGTGCGTGATGGGAAGATTGATAAAAGTGTCTTGTGAGCAGGACTGAACCTGGAAGAATGAATCCACGGCTAAGCGTGGGAGTGTGAATCCTCCTGCCTTTTGGATGAGAAACATGCCAGTGAGGTCATCACGTATCACTTCTGATCATGTCCATTCGCAAGGGAGAATAAGGTCTGTAGCAGCAAACTGTGAACAATCCAGCAGAGAGCTGAGCTGTGGGGCTGTCAGGCACCCTCCCGAGGGCAGCTCTGTGAATACAGACTGTCTCATGTGGTTGGATAAAGCAGTGCCCGTACACAGGAACACAGCACAAAAGCTGCAGGAAGGGCAGCAGAGGCCACAGTGAGGTCAGACCCCTGTTTGCGAGCCGCACTGTCAGTTCTCGTCCGAGCTGGGTCCGGGACAGGGCGCGCGGTGATGACAGCTCTCGTACCTCATCCCAACCTCGGCTTTGAGAAAAATCGGGGAGGCAGAAAACAGCCTGTATGCCCTCCCCACACCTTCCCCCCATGAAAAGTTGTACTCGGGACATTTTCCGGCAGGGGCCCAGTATGTTTTTTCATCAGCTGGGCTCTTCATTATTATTCCGCAGACAGTAATGAAGACATCTGCTCATTTTGTTGGGAACAGTGTGGAAGTAAACACATTCACTCGCAGCCATCTGTTGTGGCTCCGCCGCCGACGTGGGAGCTGGCACACGGAGAGGAGGGTGAGGGCACGGGCGCCGCGGCGGGCGCCAGGGGCTGAGCGGGCGGGTGCTGTCCCCCTCGCCGGCCGTCAGAGGCGCCTGGGGTGACGCCCCCCCCAACGCCCGCGTGCGGCTACAACAGCACACTGCCGAAGACAGAGCTCCCAGCTGCAGGACCACACGGCAGGAAGTGACATCCTTACACGGCCGGCGGGATGCGACCCCATCACCTGCCGGTTGGCACACGTCCCCGTCCTCCTGTGCCTTTGTAAGGGCCCTGTGTTTACTTCTCACCCTGCCTCTCTTACCCAGCTCTCTTCACCATGTGCATTTTTATTTTGTCTTTTATTTGGTTTCAGGGAGGATGCGCAGCTGAGCAGTCTCTAAAGCCGCAATCAAACAAACTCGGATGGCATTTCGGCGGGTACATCAGGCCTGGCGCTGGGTCTCGCTTGCCCCTCTGAGGTAAACTCTACATTTGCCGGGCTTTGCCGGGAAGAGAAAACAGCTGGCAAAAAGTCTTCAGCAAACATTTTTTGCAAGAGGCTGCAATTAATTTCTAATTACACTGGGCTGGATTTGGCAAGGGAGAGCGGCTCCCAAGCAGACAGCTGCCAGGTTCTGGAGCGAGAGGATGAGAATGAACTGAGAGGAGCCCGGCGAGGCCAGAGTGACCCACTTATGTTGGATCAAGCCCTTCCAGGCTCACCAGGGTATGGGAAGCAACTGAGGAACTGGAGGAAAATGAGGACATTTTTGAACAGTATACTAGCACCAAAATACCTGAATACTTAATTTTATCTCACTCAGATTTCAGTTATTGGTCCTCTGACTGACATCTTTATGACCAAAAGACCTGCAATACTGGAGTTTTGGCTACATGCACAGATACATGGGTACACGGGAGCACACATACACACATTGCTCACACAAACGAATCTGCACGCGCGCCACTGTGAGCGGAGAGGACGATTTCACGCTTCACTTTTCCTGGTGCTGCCGTTCGTTGGTCTGACCGTTCCCGCGGGACACGGCTGTGCCATGCTGGGGTGAAGAGGCTGGCTCGCACATGTCGAGCATCGGGGGCGCACGTCTCTGCCCCATCCTCGTCAAATATCCCACAGCGCTGAAGAACGCCGTGTTTTGAGGGGAGAGGGCTCCCGCCCGGTCCGAGGGTGCGTCTTCCGAAAGCGGGGTCCCGCCTTAAACGCTGCCCTGATTCCATTTGTCTGTAAACTCCCGTCAGTCGTGCGGAAGCTGTTTGGCTCTGAGTGCAGGAACTTAAAGGCTGCAGTGCCTTATCAGCCCTGGTACAATAGGCCTTGTCAGGTTGAGAGAAAGGCAGCTGAAGCCTCCTTTTTGCTTTCTCAGACAGCAGGTGCCAGGGGCTGGCTGGAGCTGGCAGAGAAGCAAACATCTGCTGTAGTCATCTCCCTCACGGGAGAGTAGCTAAGACGGGGTCCTCTCCTGGCCATAACATGCACACACAGTCACACACACAGACGCAAACAGAAATACACACATACATACTCACATCAGTAGGGTAAACTGGGAGCTGGGGTCTTCAAAGGTCGCCTCAACTCTGGGCAATTGCTGGGGAGATGCAACAAATGAGAGATGGGAAAGAAATCAAATTCACCTCGGGCCACATAACTCTCTAAACACTGGAGGTGAACTAGGGGACTGCTGGAGAAAGGCATGGTTTTGTTTTACAGGATTGATTTTTGTGTGTGTGTGTGTGTGTGTGTGTGTGTGTGTGTGTGTGTGAGTGAGTGCGTGCCTTTAATCTCGAGGCACGGCAGTGAGCGTGCTTAGTTTTCCCCCTCTCTCCTCTCTGCACCAGGCAGACGCTCTGGATGTCTGTGGCAACACAATACTCCCTCCTGGGCCTCCACCGCTTGGCCTGCTAATGCTATTGGCTCCTGGTGTCTTCTGTCACACAACACCTTTGCCGGAGCCCGAAATCCAAAAACATCACTGGCCTCTCAGGCCGGCCTGGAGTCTGCAGGAGTATCCGAGGAAATGATACACGTGGGAGCACCCTGTTCAATTCAATCTTTTTTTTACAGATGTACGTTAGCACATTGATGCTAGGTGAGGAATTTGGAGCTCTGTCCAGCACTGATGTGTAGATGGGAATATGTGCGGTCAATGGCGCGACCGGGGCTCTGGCCACAATCTCTGGCTGCAATCTCTCAGTTAATATTGCCAGTGGCCGGTGCAGACCCTGGTCATCTCTCGTCGTGACAGGAAACAGAGCAGCTGATTAGCCTGCCGTGGTGAGGGGAGGGCAGTGCTTCCCACAACCCGCGGATCGTGAGAACGGGAGACCGGATTGAGCTCACCAACGCGGTGCGCAGGCTAATTGATTTCAGCAGTGCTGAGGGGATTTGCCTCCACAGTAATTAGTTACGTTTTCAAAGCACTGCAGTAAGTGCGGAGGTTTAGCGGAGATGCGCGGCTGCTCTAGTAGGTCAGGTTTCCTCGCCGCGCGTTTTTTTTGCTCGTAATTGGCTGCCCGGAGTTGCCTTTATTATAATAAAGCGATCGCCCGTTGTGCGGTTGACTGCGTGCCATCCCCGTTCAAAGGATCTGTGGATTGGTGCATTTCCTGTCTAACTGCAGAATCGATGAATCACCGGGATTGCGATGGAAAAGCGCATCCTGCTCGTTTCGGCCCGTTTAACCGCAGTTTGTTGCACTGATGAGCCGGTCAGCAGGCGGGACGGCTCAGAAGCCTCCATGGCGCCCTTCCTACACTGATACTCTGACTGGAATCATTTTATTTGCCATTAGGGATCACTGCACTGCCTCGCCAAGGTTTCCCTGTGTCGCACGCCACCTGCGGATGTGGCCGCCGCATCGTTAGAGTGTGGAACACCATGGCCCAACTCCAAGCAGGCCTTATTGTGATGAACGAGGAGGCAGCATGCGCGATGCAGACAGCTTGATCCAACAGAAAAGGATAGAAGAGCAGGATTTTAGTGCCAGGCATGACAGGCAGAGAAAGCAGCTTGGCTTTTCCACAACCCTGGCTCCCGCTCAGCCAAGCCTATGGGAGAAAAGTAACACTTTCTCCATGATGGGAGGTTCTAGCCGGTGCCGGGGAAGGGAGAGTCTGTAAGCTCCATTTCACAATATTTTGAAAACTGCATTACGGGTAGACCTCAGCCTTTGAATTTCTTGCAACACTGAAGCCAAATCAACACGCCAAACAAGAATGAATTGCAAATTTCTTGGGGTCCTATTTTTATTTAGTCCAAGTGTGGACTTGAAAAGTATAAGCAAGCGGTGATGAGGTGAGTCTGAATCTACCAGTGGGCTCGGCTGTCAGATCCACAAAGGAGCCTCGTGTGTCAGATACATTTCCTGACTTACAGCACCCTTGTTTTTCCAAAAGCACAGCAGGAACAAAACTGTTACAATTCAGCCCATGTGAAGTCAATCCTGATTATCCCAGGGCCAGCCGTGACCCTGTAATAAAACTTCTAAGGAGGATTTGATCCTCAGAGGGATTTAGAGTTTGATACATATTATAGTAAAATCTGAAATCAATAGCAAAAATGATGGTTATTACCCGGGCACAATCCCACACCAGGAGTTACGATGGGATGTCCGTATTGAATAACCATAAAGAATGAACTCATTCAGCAGCCGAAGCCAAACAGGCTTCTCAGCACTAAAGCCCCTCTCGCTCTCTCGATTAAACATTCATGTCATGCTAATGCAATGAGCCTATGCACACAGTGGAAAGGCATCCTGAATATCTACAGAAATCACAGAAAACAAAGCAGATTCTTCCCGCTCCTGTTGGAGGTAATGCCAGCGGCATTAGGAAGCCAGTTCCGCGCTAAATCCCGTAAACCTGAGAGGGTTTTCAGATGGAACCGCATCCATGTGCTTCCCCTTGCCAGCACCGTCTCTCTCTCTCCCTCTCTCTCTCTTTCTCTCTCTCTCTCTACCTCTCTCTCCCCCAAAGCCGGGCTCCTGGATCGAATTCAGTTCCACTCGGTAAATCTCAAAGCAAATGTTTTTTCTCCGGCTGTCAGGGAGTGACAAAGCACCCGTCACATGTGCGTGTCGACACGACAAGCCCCCCACTCCCGCCGACCGTCACAATTTCCTGACGCATCACTCGTTTCGGGGGGCTGCTCCGTTAAACGTCTCGGAATGGGATTTTTTTTTTGTTTGTTTTGTCCTTGAGAGAATGGCGTTACGATCGACCAGTCTATTGAGCCTGCGGTGCACTCGTAGAGGCCCCGCCGGAAAAGGACACCGCTGCCACTTACCGACGCAATGATCCGCGCTGCTTACATCAAGGACAAACAAGACGACAACCAGGAGATGTATTGCCATCAGAGCACTGTCATAGACGGAGCCGTACATATCATTCACGAAGCTAGATTCCCACGTGTAATGCTGGAGAGCAGAATTCACTAAATGGTTTGGCAGGAGTGATGAAACCTGGTGTCAGCTATGGCTGAAGAGGTTGATTTCAAGATAGCTACCTGTTTTTTTTACATCACAAATTGTCACCGGTGACTGTGTGTCATGTGATGTGATTTTTCATATCAGCACTAGCTGACATGTTATTGCAGAATTGACTCAAGTTGAAGTTACGCTTAATGTCGAGAAGTGCATATGCTCTGATAATAATGTGAGGATCTCTTTAACTGGCTGAACTGATGGACAAATGATACGCAAGCAGGAAGCAGGAGTCGTGTAGTCACCGACTCCCCTGGCTGCTCAGCTCCTTGTTAATCCCCCCCAGTGGAAGTGCTTCTAGGCTGGGGCAGGATGTGGAAGGCATGGAGAGGTGCATCAAGCCCGGGCCTTCCTGGGGATGTCGTGACCCACTCAAACTCCCATCAGCTCTGATCCCGAAAGCAGCCCGGGTGGCTTCCTCTGGGTTTAGCCTGGACTGCGGTGAGGAAGTGTTTGCCGTCTGCTCATGGGAGTTTCCACGCGCGCAAAGCAAATGATAGCTTCATTTGCAAACGATGCCGGTGCCCCAGAAACATCAGGGCGTGTATGGCGAGCGCTGTTGTGGTGATGTGGAGCGCTGTTCATACACCACACGGCTTACTGTCCCGGCCCAGCTGCTGCAGGCAGAGCCTGAAGAATGAAGCCTGTGCTGTGGGACCGCCCAGCGCTGTTCTGTCTCTCGGCAGCTTGAGGCCTGCACGCTGAGACAGGAAGTCTTTAATAGCGTACTAAATACAGGACAAGAGGGCAGATGCTGCAAGACACTGGGTCGCTAAGGCCAGAGCTGCTGGAACAGCCATTGTGCTGGAATTGATTTTTGGATGTGCACACAATACATACAGCCCAACACATCCTATATTTCCCCCACTTCTCTGAAGCCGAGGAGGCACAATAGTGTGGCTCATTATAATGTAAAGCAGCTCTTATAATAAGCAAGAGACGGCCTAATCTCCCGGGACTCTGTCCCAGTGGCGGGGAGAGAGAAGCTGTCATTTGCACTGGAAATCTACACGCGCGGCATAATGGAAGTGAAAACTGCAGTGGGAGATACCGGGTTATTTAGGGCAAGCACAATAGGCAGAGGCTGCATAATTGACGTCGCAGTGCATGTTTGCTGTATTGTTGGGGTTTGTACGGCACGTGGGGATGGTGGGTCTGCCACGGGGAGCTGCATTTAAATGCAGGCCTGAAGCGGGGGGCTGCGCAGTCGGCTGCGCAGTGGCTGCGGCTGGCGCGGTGGCTCAGATGGGCCGGCCAGGACTCTGCGCTGTCGGGTGACTGGCAGATCCTCTCGCCTTCCAGCGCTGCGCCCCTGGGGACGATCCCCTGTACCAACGTGACCTGCGCCCTGTCCTGACGCCGACGACGCCGCTCCTGCCATATGGACCGTCGAGAGACCCCCCAGGTTCCCCCCCAGCTGGGCACCCCTGTCACTTCACATGCCCCTGGGGACCCCTGTCACTCAAATCCCTCCCTCCCTGGGCCCATCTGTGAGCGAAGCATTGGAGAAAGCGCAGAACAGAGATGAGAACGATTATTGGATTGGCATATCTGAGAAACAGGCACATTCCAACCAACACCACATTATTAAAGAGAGGGCACACACATCAAAATATATTCACTGGTAATGAAAGAATGATGATATGATCTAGATACTTTTATGTAGGATTTAAAGCAAGGCTAGTCAGTCCCAGACTTATTTTTATATTCATATTTGCAAATGTGGGTATCTTTCATTATAAATATTAGTCTTGCATATACTGTATTCAGTCATATTAAGTATAAGTCATTATATTAAGATGTAAGACTGCGGATTGGCATTGCTTTGTAGTCCTGGCTTCTGTGGAGACCACATCACAGAAAGGTAGACTGTATTAGAGTGGGCTCAGGTGGCACGGGTGCCAGACTGATGACCAGAATAATGATTTTGCCACGGAGCACAAGGCTAAATGGAGCTGAGGGGGGACTGGATGTGCCAGAGATAAAAATAAAGCTGTTGCAGGTCCCTCCTGCCCACCAATCCTGTCTCCTGACAGCCCTCCCTCCCCCGTCCCACCCACCCCACACACCCCTCTCCACTGTCCGCCCCCCGTCTCATCCCTGGCCAGCGCGGGCCCATTAGTAACAGCAGTGGGGTCGGGAGAGTGACGGAGCACGACCCTGACAAAGACAAAGGGTCCCAAAGCAAACCCATTGGCTCTTGTTAACGGAAAGACAAATACTCCCTGTCAGACACATTGGGATCTGCACTTCTGCGCTGTTGCCAGGAGCGGGGCCTGCTCCTCTCTCTGCTATGTGGAGCTATCGGGATGGTGTGTGGGTTATGAAAGTGTTTTCTGAGCTCTGCTCTGTGTTTTGGGCCTATGATGGGGCCTCTGTGGGAGGTAGATAGAACAGGCAGAGACAGGTTGAGTGCGCACTCCCCATTCCCTCTGTACAGCTAGACCTGTGAGACACCCAGCATGCCGATGCACAGTATTGACTACGCAACTCCCGGTCACAGGTTGATGGTGCACAGTATTGACTGTGTAGCTGTTGGATACAAGTTAATGATGCACAGTAATGGTCATGCAACTCTTGGTCTCAGGCTGATGATGCACAGTATTGACCATGCATGTCCTTGTCACAGTTTGATGATGCGCAGTATTGACCATGCATGTCCTTGTCTCATGTTGATGATGTGCAGTATTGACCATGCATGTCCTAGTCTTATGTTGATGATGTGCAGTATTGACCATGCATGTCCTTGTCACAGGTTGGTAGAATTTAGATTTCGGGTGCTGTTTTGTTTTTCACAGGAATCATTCAGATATGGGAGTGGGCATGACATGAGGAAACTGATTTTACCAAAGACTTCAACTCTGAATGAGAACAACAAGAGGAACAAACATTTCCATCAGGCTTGAGTTGTTTGTGAGGAGGGCTGTAGGAGAAAGCTGATTAATTATTGATAACTGTTACTTCATTTGTCGAATGAAATATTCATGTATCGACTGAAAGCAAGCAATGGGAGGTGTCCAGCTACACAGGCTACATAACAATAACACAGGGACAAAGCTCATGCAATGTGACCCCCCCTCCTCCCCCCTGGCACCGCCATTGTGACCTTTCTAATGCTTTTTTCCTCTTAATGCACCCCTGTTCTGGAATAGCCATTTATACATTAGGCCTGTCTAACTGTGACAACCTATGCATTCGCACAGGTGCGCTGAGGTGAGATGAATGCAACTGTCTGATACACTCACACGCAGCCAAACGCTATTCTCACACTACATGCCACACAGTATACTACAGTGAAGTGGGTGCTCATTGCGCAACTCCACTGACATCATCACAGGCACTTAATGAATCATACCCTGGCCAACCTATCCACACCCATCCCTGGCAGAACAAAGCCAATTTGTTCTTGGACATCATCGGCAAATGACACAGGCAGTTTCAAACCAGCCCCACACCCGTCATTGCTGATATAATCAAACAAACAAAAAATTGAGCAGAAGATGATTTGGCATAGTGCTTTCACCCTCATCTCCCGGAATATTGCCTTTAGTCTGTGGATGATTGACAAGGCAGTGAGCACAGAGAGAGTGAGGGAACGAGGACCATTCAGGTTCACATACATCCCAAAGCAACGCAATCCTCACTCCAATATTTTTACAGAGGAGCTCTGGATTTAGAAGGATCATTCCAAGTCCCTCCCAATTTCATATCATGCGGGAGAACCCTAATCCTTTCTTTGTATTGGATGGATGCTGATTGAGTGAAGTCAGACACTTGAGTTCAAACCCCACTGCTGGTGAGGGAGCCACCAGAAGGGGCTGATTACATTATATATGTTTGTTTGTTAATGAAAACTTTGAGAACAAAACAAAAAAAAAAAAATGCCTCAGCGTACTACAGATAAAAAACTTGCACAATGCAATAAGCCAAAAATTGCACAGAATGCAGTAAGCCATTCTTCCTGTCCCCGCTGATGGAGGGAAACAGTGCCCACTTTGGAATGCTGGCTTCAGAATGACAGCGCAGAGCGGGCATCGCACAGCTGATTGGTTCAGGAGGAGTGCTACCGTTTTACCACTCAGAGGACGTTGCTCTTTGCCCTGCTATTTTCCCGTCCATCACAGGCACATCATTTCAAAATCAATTAAACTGTCGTGTTGCTGCCTGTCCTCGCATGGCCGGCTCGGGGGTGCAGAGAGCCCCACACGCCACGGCGGGCAGAGTCACACACGGCTGTAACAGGCGGGAAATGGAAGAGGACTGAAATGTGAACCGATAAAAGGATGAGATAGAGATTTGTAGAGAGTTTTGTAACACTTCAACAGAAAATTTGTGAGTTACATTACAGAGGTAATTGCATGGACTATTATATGTAATGCATTAACGTCTGATAGGTTTGCCATGAATCAACAGATATTTTGAGGATTAGGGTAATAAGAAAAAAATAATTTCAAAAGGCCATAATAAACACTTAAGTTCATACTGTAGACTGCAGTCCTTTGTTTTGTAAATGCTTGTGGATAGCAGTGGAATGCTGATTTTATAATGATTTAAAATAATATTATGCTATAATTATAATAAACTAAGAAATTACAAAAATGGGGCTGCAGAAATTACTGATGGACAGGGTGATGTAAAGGGACCCGTGCAATGACGTCACAATATTCAGGTTCCCGGTGAACAGGGACTGGTCACTAATGCATTTCTATATGTGCACACACATGTAAATGTGTATGTGTGAGCATGCTTAGTGGTGTGTGAGACCGCTGTGATCCCTGACACACAAGAACATAACCATTGGGTACTATCACAATTATTACCTTTCTGTATGAGACACCTGATTTTGCATGATTATATGAAATTTACACATTTGTTGGAGCTCAGGCAACGTCAGTCACTTCTGAATCATGGCAGCCCTTTGAGAACAGCTATGTTGATGTAGTTTGTAAACCTGTGTGATTTAAAGTGTGTGCTAGATTACTGAAAGCAATGGGAAAAAAACTATATAAAGAGCAACACCCTCTAACTTGTATTCCCCAGCCGATAGAAATAAGCAGCTCCTTTAGAGTGCGCTCACAGTCCAAATCATTAAGCTCCTCCACACCCTCGGCTGATAGAAAGCGCAGTTGCTGAATAGCAGCAGGGCTGCCACTGGCACCCTGTTCTGCCTCGCCACAGAGCATGTTTCCAAAACCAATCTTTGCTTAACAAGATTTAAAGAGGGTTTCACTGGGACAAGGAACCGTCGGTGAGTGTTGTTGCAAGCCGATTAATTGCAGCGTGACAGAAGTTTTCAGCCCACATCTTACAGAGGAACTGCCTGGCAACGGAGCCGCTACCCTAGATTTATTCAGCACGTTTCCTTTTTTAAAAAAAAAAATTAAAAAGAAGAAAAAAAGGCAGAAAAAGGCATTCAGCTTTTTATTTTTCCCAAGACAGAGGGCAAATTTTCCATTTTAAAATGTCACACCTACGTGCATGTAAATAATGGTGGTCTGTGAGGCCTTATCAGTGAGGGACACCTTGTCAGGAGTCACTGGCTGGAGGTTGATAAGGATCACTCCCAGAGTCACTACTTAATTGCTCTGGAATAAAATAGCAGAAAAGCTGTTCTACGCACCGGATCACTGCGGCAATGGAAAAGCCCCCATTTGGAGGCCCAGGAGAAAGCTGTTGGTCATTGATTTATAATTAGGCTTCATGTCTGCTCCCCGGAGGACAGATGGTGGGGCACAGAGGGCCTAGAAGCTTCACCAGTGATACAGCACACACCTAATCCCAGGTCAGGCATCCTCTGACCAGTTGGGTTCAGTGGCTTTACCAGTGATACAGCACATTTCTGATCCTAGATCAGCAACCCTCTGCCCAGCTGCTGGGTAGGTGCTGGACTAATGTTTAAACAGGAGTACCTTTGTTCCTCTCCCGTCTACATGAATGGGTTCCTGAATTTGTAAAATTGTTTGGACAGAAGTTTGATCTGATAAAATGAAATGAATTTCCCTATGAGGTGCCTTAGTTCAAATAGTCATGTAGACCAGACAGGAGAATACGCATGATTTGAATATCTATCATTGCTGTGATTAAAGCTAAACCAACCCAAGGAGGAGATTAATAAACTAATCCCATGCCAGCAGCTTATGTGAAATCGATGTAGACTTAATTAGGGTCCTACAGTGGAGCATGTATGGCTTCTTTCAGGCCAAAGATGACAACTGTGAATAACTATGCAAGATACCCACTGTTGCACATATTTGCAGTGGAAGAGCGAAGAGCCATGTGCAGATGTCATGTGACAGGCAAGAAGGCAGGGCAAATGCTGGGGCTATAACATTCACCCAAAAACATCTCATTACTTTCCATTTTATGTTCTGCACCTGTGTTTAATAATCGTCTGACGCAAATCGTGACCAAAAGAAACTTGCTGCAAATTGCTCTGGTGCAAGCACAATCTCTGATCTGATATTCTTGGAGGAACACGTTCTCGCAGTTCCTCCCAGCCTGGCAGGCTTGTCTTTCAGTTGATCAGACGCCCTCATCTTGACTGCACTAATTGCCAGTCTGCCGGGACAATTACCATTATTGCCCACCTGGGGCACGCGGCTCCCAGCCTCCGATACATCACGCTGTCCTGACGGAGAGTGAAGTCCGTCCATTCCCCTCCCATTGATTTGCTCTCCTCCCGGCTCTCTCTCTCTCTGCGTATCTCCTGGGGCTTCGTCCTCCTCCTCTCCATCGACGGCGGGGAGCACTCGTCACCTCTCAGCTGATTGTAATGTGCTTAATTAAGTGCGCGCTGATTTTAGAGAACCTGAATGAGCTGCTGAAGATGGTGAGTCCGCCGCGCACTCTCTCCTTCTTGCGCGTCTGTGCTGCTTTGACGTGCGCTCGCGTCGGTTAGTTTCCGTTCGTTCCTGTGGAGGATGACACCAGAGCTTACGCCTCCATATTTGAGAGGGGATTTTTTTGAGGACAAGATGTGTTTCTCTGTCCCAAAAATTTTGACCTATGATTTTTTCACAATAATCTTTTCACAACTTTTACAATGATCTACGTTTCCTTGGTCTTTACATTTACGTATACACTTTGTCATTTAGCAGACACTCTTATCCAGAGCAACTCCCAAGGTACAGGTACAGAGTGCATTTAGCAAAACAGCATGAAATGTTGTACAAAACAAGGACACAACTAGTCATATTCAAACATGTGTCAGTGTCAAACGCAGTGCCAAGTGCCATATTGGACACAACCATGTGCCTGTATAGGTCACAAAGGATGCCAGCCACACTCTTGAAAGATCTAGCCTGGCAACCTGATGCTAACATGCATTTTAGTGTATTTTGAACTGAACCGTTCACATCCGCTAGACGCATTAATAAAATGAGACTTCAGAAACACAATCCAACATACCACTCCAGAGACAGGTCGCCTGACTGTAGCTTGATTTAGTGATGTTGCAGGGCAATAAATCTGCAATGCACAAGGCTCATTAAACAGGCCTGGATGAAAGGTGCCCATCAGTGCAGGCTCACTACCATCAGCACGTTGCATTGCTCTCTGGTTCCTTTCACACGCTCAGCACCAAAGACAGTGGGAGCTATTTAGATCATGCTGACAGTTAGTAGACTCAGTACGTTTTTCATCCAGTTTCACTAACATAACATTTCAGCGACTGCCACAGAGTAAAAAATGGATTCAGACCAAAACTACTGGCACACAATGAGTGATTCGGAAAGCCCTGATCTGAGGGACCTGGAGGTCCAGTCCTTTTGAATGAAATATTGAGCTCAGAAGTGGAGCAGATTGAAGACAATGAGAAGAAAGAACTGCTTCTAAAAATGTTACACATTCTGTAATCAAGCTATCCCCCCTGGGGGTGATCTGCGATGTGCTGAAAATGGAAATGTGCATCAGGTCATGCCGAGGACATGTAAGCATGCACAGATAGACATGAGCCTAAGGAGAAGGATATGATGGTAAGCAATAAAGACATGCTTTAGCTCATCTCCTGCTACATGTCTGATTTATTAACGAGTATGGCAAATTCATCAACTAACTAAAGACAGTTAAAATGCACACCCCCAATCCCAGTAATGCAGCTTCTCACAAGAAGTCCCCTTTTTGAGAGCTTCCAGTTCTTCCTGTGTGTGTAACACAATGAGGGAATTCGAAACTGCTGTCCTCTGCTGGACCATCAGCATCTCTTTGTGTCCGTGGCTTTGATATGTAGAAAGGGGCTGTGTGGCGTAAGGGCAGACATTGTGGAGTTAAGCCACCACGCAGGAATCTCCACAGCAGGTCTCCAAGGCACACTGCACATTACAACATGGAAAAACCTAACATCCCAAGGGCAGGCGAGAGTCTCACCAAATCAAATGGGGGAAGAGCTGTCATTAAACTGGCAATCTGCTGGCTGTAATGCACACGGAGGCCTGTGGGGGCAATGAATGGGAATGACAGCAGTCAAAGACGCCCACCTACCCCCAAGCATGTTTACACATTGTAAAATAGTGGAGAGGATGTGTGTGTAGTGGAGGTGGGTGGTGCTGGTCGGGGTGGGTGTAGGGGGGCGGTGTGTGTGTGTGATGGTGGCAGTTGGGACTGTGGAGCGCGTGTGCTATAGTGGGCAGACAGTGAAAGACACCATTTCATTACATGTTGAAAAGTCATGTAGCACAGAAAGAGACATGCTCCAAGAGAGTGAACAAGTATGTGTCCGCAGATGAAATATCACTTACATATTGCAGATCTGCTATAGGTGACTACATAATAGACATGGCTCCTTCCCAGCATTCAGATACAAATAAGAGAAAAACGATGCAGGAAAGCATGTCCCGTTTTTCAAAATGTGTTTCATTTTCCCCTCTCGGAGCATTCCGAGGCTCTGCGGATCACATCCGCAAGGTGACAGGAGGCGCCGTCCCTGAGCCTCGGCTCGTTTTGCCACGTTTCTCTCCAGTCGCTGCCCGGGTGACACCATGCGGAGAGAGCCGGGCGCAGAGCGATAAGGCCCATCCATCTTCCGCCCTGCAGGGTGACGCGCACTCGCAGGAGCGGCATACCTGCAAATGGAGAAAAAAGAGCGGGCCGAAATGTAGCCGGCAGAGCGGCATGGGAACCATGGGAAAAGCAGAGAGCCGCTGAGGACGGCGAGTTACAGCGAGGGCCGCGCAAAGACACCTTTACTGTGGGGGACAGAGTTACTGCTGAGACGTGAAGGTTCCCCCCCCGCAGTTTTCTGTGATGTCATTTCCCTCTAGAGTCGGGACAGGTCTTGAGTCCCGTCACGTGACCGTGTTCATTGGAGGGGAGCTCTCAGCGGACTTTACCACAGCCCTGTCCCACAGCAACACCCATTTCTCAAGCCTGTCGGCAAGAGCGGACATCAGCAAATAGAGAAAACGCGGGCGCTCCCGCTGTTCACCCCACATCTCAGCATGACTTTCACTCACAAAGGTTGCTGCAAGGTTAATTAACAGATATTAAGCACTTTGTGTTTTAAATTAATTTCACACTCTCCATGTCATTAAAGTGATTAGACTTTTCATTCAGGGCTACCACCACCCATGGCTGCTGCATTGCACCCCCACTCCCCCCCCATGCCCCCTGTCTTTCTGCACTGAGCATGCTTGCTCTTCCACGCGGACACAGCTCCCCAAATCCGCTGCGTTCACAGGTAACGGGTTTCGACTCCGCCACTCTATTAAGACACTTCTCATCCGCCCCGTAGTGGGGCACTTTCCAAGACAGCATATTAATTAGGCCAATTCTCCTTTGAATTCCTCATAAAAGATTCTAATCAATTCTTGTTTGGAGAATTACCATTTTGAGCCTGGAGGCGAGAGCTCTGTCATTTTCTTCGTTTGCGCAGAACTAATTGAGAGTGCAGCGCTCTGCAATGGAGGAGAGGAGCGAGGCAAAGCACCGGCTCCATCCGCACCCCAGCCTGTGTCAGCTCTCCTGATTTTCAGCTGCCTAATTACATCCCTCTGTCCCAAACCGGCACTGCAGGTAATGTTGAATATTCCCAGAGCATTACCGAGTTTGCATTGCATGCAATTATCATCTGAAATTCTTAGCATCTGCTTTTTAACAGGTCCCTTCCCCCCTCCAATTATCCAGGGTGGGTTTTGTACAGTATTTCCAGTTGATGCCTTCGGCTTTTTAAAGAGCGCATAAATTATTTAGCAATTAAGAGGTTTGTGTAATGGCTGTATTTGAACTGGAATTCAAAGACACCCCCCCATCTGTTTAGACTCTTTTGAGTAGGCTTAGATCTCACTGACCATGGAGAAACAAAAATGATTTTGCTTTATAAATTTGAATTAAAAAAACCTTTAGATAATTTCTCAGCCAAGGATTCATTTTCTGTTCTTTGTCTCCCTGTGACTGCAGGTGCTCTGCTGGAAATCTGAGATCAAAATCTGAAGTTGGCTTTTCAGAAAGTGATGCACCAGAGAACACTGCATGTAAGATTTGTTGCACGAATGTTTGCTGATTTACTTTGCATTACAGAAGATTTTAACACTTCTGTCTTAACTCAATGACATATCAGAGCACATTAATTCTGCCATTTTATCTCTCTTTCTTGGAAAGAGGATTGACTCCTTTATCCTTCCGCTCTTCATGGTTCTCTCATTCATTCTCTTCCTCTCTCTGTCTCTCCCCCTCTCCACGTCCAGAGACATATTTTTATCTCTCTCACCAACGGCTATAATCAGTGCTGACAGTGATATCTGAGCCCGCAGCAGCATCCAGGCAAAAGTGCATCTCTGGTGGTAGGCAGAGTTTAACCCGTGGCAGGCTCCGGCCTCGGCTCCCCGCGGTCCGCTCTGGGGGGAATTCCCCTCGAGTGGCTGTTACGCAACCCGGCGCTGAGCTGACGAGATGAGTGTGGAAGTGCGGTTGCCATGTTGTGCGGGGCCCCGGAGCCCGTGCGAGTGGATCCCGCCGCTCCAGAGATCCAGGTGCTGCGCACACCGACCGTGCAGCTGGAGCAGCCACCGACAGCCGCAGTGAGAAGCTCGCCGTCTGATTTGGCAGTGCTTGACAGGTGTCAGGGGTACCAAATGCGGTCCCCCGCTGTCCCTGCCCTTCTCTGCAATGCCCTTTGAAGGAATGAAGAAAGAGCAGCGGATGATAAGCTTCCCTTCGCTTCGCTTGCAGAATAGGGCACCCTCTGTGTCTAAGGATGAGACCATTAGGGAATGTCAGTTATAGTGAGAGGGAGTGACGCATCTTTTGTGACTGAATTATTTGGTTGAAGTCATTTATCACAACAGATATTGACGTTCTTTGGGTTTGACAGCATGGTACTGTCAACTTCTTGGTCGCATCATGAGCCGGCTGGTACCAGTTTCTAGCAGCTCTGTTGCTACTCGATAGTTCTGGTGGCTGATGGAACTGTTACCTGTGCCTGAGTAACAGTGGATGTTGAAGTGCTGCTGAGTGAGGCCTAGGTGAATGGGGAGTGGCTCTTGAAACCTTGTGGTACCTCCATGAGACAAACTGACAGGAGTATAACAATGCATTCCTGCTATGAAACCTATACTCGCTGTGCTACAAGGGGATATGATGTAACCTGAGAGTTATTCAGTGGATGAGAGATTCGGTACAGGTACTTCACAGGCACAGCTGACTAACAGACCTTTGTCTGATAGGTAGCTGCTATTGAAGAGCATTGCTTGGAGCCATGACATGCAGAAGGTCTTTGTGGCCAATCTCCCATGCCTGTAATCTGTACTTACCAGAGTGGAAAGTTTTTGTCCATTTATTTTAATCTTGACCCTTGAAGGGATCGATAAAAAATACCATGGGGAAAGGGCTGTACCATAGCATGAGATAGATGGATAACTGTTAAACTTCTCTGAGTGGAGCAATAACAGGTTACAGGTAATGGAGAATGTAGCCCCATTGCTATTTTGGATGATTGTGGTATTGTAAGAACATAAAATAAACACCAGCATCCTGCACTTCAGCCTGCCAATCAGACTGAGTTGACAGGAAGAGTGAATGGCAGTGGAATATAACATTGCTGTTCAACCATCTGCCATGTGTTCTCAGGATTTGCTGGCCATTGGGAACACTGACATGGGTGTTCTAAAGAAGGTAAGCTCTGAGATCAATATGTGTAACACAACATGTTTTATCAATCAGGCTAACTTTCAAAGAGGAACAATGATGGCTTGAGAAAGACAATGGATTTGCATCAAAAAAAATCTGGGGAGGCATGTAAAAGCGCTGTTGTGCTGTTTTATTCAGTGCAGCGGGATATTCAATAAGACATGTTATTGATCACGACAAGAATTCCTGCTGGTTCGCAAAGTCAGAGCCCGCAGGCAAGTCTCTGCCTCAGGTAGCATTTGGAGAAATACTCTCAGGACTAATGCTCCCATTGCATTGTGGGTCTCAGCCTCTAGAACTCTGGTCTGGAGCACAGACATGTATACACCACTGTGAATAAAGCGAGCTGACAAAGCAGGCCACAGCACAGCAAGTACCTATGTATTCCAGGAAGGCTAATATACACTGATGGCCCTCTGTGTAACTCAACGGATTTCAAACGGCTCAATGGCTTCCTAAGATTTTGTAACTGCTGTTTGGGGGAAGGGAGAGATTGGCTTTCAAAGACTTTGTGTGATGGCAATAAGTCAATCAGCAGAACTGTGGAAAGAACAGCTGAGAGGTTTGAGAGGACTGAGAGAAAAGGCATGGGAATGACTTATGAGTGTTTATTGAGATGAATACAGGGTATGAAATATTAATCCGGCCACCAGCGCACGGCAGCCACCCAGGAGAAATTCACAAAACTTTCATGGAAGCGAAACTTGGGGGATTTGGCACACGGCACTGTCAGCCGGAGTCTTCAGAGTGTTTTGACTGGAGGAGACGGAGGTGCAGCAGTAGTGGCACGGGGCTCAGCTGAAATTCTGCTGTGACAGGAGTGAATTGTGATTGCACCGGAGGGCAGCCGTTTTAAAAGACATGAAACGGTGCTCCACAATCGCCCCCCAAATGTGCCCGAATGACAAACAATGGAAATTATGGCCCTATCTGCCACGACTACCCGCATGTTTGCTCTGTCACAGTAATGAGTCTATTACTCATGTTAAAACAGAATGTGAATTAAGGGTAATTATATTTTACAGGCGGCTCCAAAAGCTAAGAGGCAGGGGGGTTGGGAGGTTGGGGGGAAGGGGGCACTTTCGTTGTTAAACTCTGTCAGCTGAGGAAGGTTAATTAAGTCATTAAGACAAAAACTCAAAATATGCTGGATTTCAGACTCTCAGAATAAATCAAATCATTGTGTGTATGTATGGCGAACAGTGCGCTCTCACTGTGAAGAGTGGGACTCACAAAGGTTCATTTGTCACTATCAGAGCTTGGCTTGGTTTCAGATCCATCTTGCGCAGGGATTCCGAAAGGGCTCTTTTGTTAGCCAGCAGACACATGACAGGTACCGTTGCAAAGATCCATTGCTCCTCAGATAAATAAATAAATATATAAATAAAACATTTCCATAACCATTTACAATCATTCCATGTTAAAAGGTTCATTTATTTAAATGGACAGGTTTCCTTCCCCCCAAGAGGTCAAAGTTTACTGGATTGCTGGTCATAGCTCCTTTCCGAATGTTTTTTTGTGAGACAGGTGTTTACAGCATAATTTCAGTATCCCTTTTGTAGTCCTTTGTACACATCGCCTACAATAGTATTGTTGTCTCCAATGGCAGTTGTATTTATGTGTTTATGTATGTATGCGTGTGTGACTGTTTATCAGTTAAGCACCACCATGTGAATTTGAAAACACAATTCACTTACAGCTGAAACCCTTTGTTTGTGCTATCTATTGCTAGCTATAAAATAATCCCCCGACTGCACAAAGACTGCAGTCAGCCAATCATGTGTCATTACTGATACATTGTCCAAATGTTTGCCAGCAAATGCAGTCAAGTAATGTTAAACGCCGTTTTCTGTGACATGGATAACACATTCCCAGGAGCTGTCAGCGCCACTCTCCCAGCCTGTGACTGTTTTTATTAACAACAAACCAATATAACCTTTGACTCTGTTTTATCTATTTCAGGTTATGAATTATCTGTAAATACCATTTGTTGCCCTTAATCTAAAATATCTCCAAATCTGCTTATGCAAACAATCCAGCAGTAGACACTGACAGACAGACTCTTCAATCTGAACAATAATCATAATGATGATAATCCTCGGCTGTCTGTAAACATGTTAGTCTTGGCACCACTACAAAGCCTCGCATTTGTTTCTGATCCGTTTTCAAAGAGTCATTTGGTTTAATGGCCCACATTAAAAACACTTTGTCTCGCTCTTCCTCTCTAATGGGAGAAATGCTTCATGGGGATAATAAGTGTGGCTGTTGAAGTGAAGGGGCATAGAAAACCACACTGAGGAGCTGGAGAGTAATTGAAGAGCAGCAATTAAGGAGTGATCTGTCCCCCACAGTCAACTGAAATCTCACATCTTAAAATTACTATTTTATTTTTTTAAAAAGACCCATAGCAATGTTATGAATGTAAACAATATTGGTGTGTACCAATGTATTTGGTATGTGTTTAGATCATTGTCAAGGTTTTCCTGAGTTTTTTTGGATATTTAGCTGTGTTGTTGACTGTGGATGTGCAGTTGATTCAGTTGAACCTTGTCCGGTGCTTCTGGTGAATGTGTATGTGGATTGCAGATCACACCACTCAGTGACATCTAAAATAGACTGTGCCTTTCCACCCAGACTGATTTCAAATTACAGCCGTAACAGTAACCACGTTACACACATTTATTTGGCTTTTGCCTCCCCTTTCTCACACAAGTCTAATCAATTGGACTCACGTGACCCTATCGTGGCCCACAGTCTCTGCCTCCTTAGCCCTCACCCGGTGTCTGCGGTAAACATCAGGCCCTGAAAGGTTTATATTCCAGGTCCCTGCGGTACTGACACTCTTATTCACTGCAAGTCGGAGGCCATCCCTCTGCGGTGGCTCCGTGTTGCAAAATGGGCTCTTCAAAGCCCCTCCTGTCAAAATGAATGGATTTCCACACGTCAGCCTCTCCTGACATCTGGATTAGCGGTGGCAGCAGCCAGGAGAGTGAAGAACAGTAATTAACTCCCTCTCTCTATCTCTTGGGTCATAGACATGCTGGGAGACGCGCCGCGCCCCGCCTCAGTGGAACTGTTCCATGCCTCTCCCCCCCCGTGATTCAGACACCCCTCACTGGGAGTGAAGGAGTGTGATCGGCCCAGGAAGCGGGCAAAGACCAGCGGGCTCCGGAACCAGTGACACCATCAGCGCCACTTCCAAAACACAAACAGAATTACGCACACCAAGGTAAAGCTGTGTTCAACCTGGGGGAGGCCTTCAAAACAACCACAAGCACAAACAGCAACCCCGAGAAGACAATGGAACTGTATATTTGGTGGTGGCGTGTGTTGTGTATTCAGCATGTTGAAAAAATCTTAGAAATGTTTTTCCAACCCTGTTTTTCGCAGATGAAAACAGTCCTGCAGTCTCATGTCATGATCTGAATTTGGTAACTCTCTGATGTTTTTCCTCATATTGTCCATGTAAGAATTAGGTCTGTTAGTGTAATTATGGTATTATGAATATACATTTTACTATAGCTGTCCTCAGGGAGGTTGTTAATTCCTGTAGAATTGTCAGCCAGCGAATGACATCATAGCCTGAACCCTGACCTGCAGTATGAATTGGTGCCCCCGGCATTGTGACTGGCGCTGTCACTGTGTGGTCCCCCCCCCCTCAGTCTCGCCTGACACAAGAGACGGAAAATCACAACAGTTCCCTCATTATCAGCCTCGGTATCACAGCACGCCCACCGAAATAGGGCTCATTAGAGGAGCGTCTCGATATATATTAACAAATGGGACATCTGTTGCTCTTACAGTGGTGGCGGTAATTAGCCACTCTCCCTCTCATTGTCAGAGGACGGGAGTTATTAGCGCAGGGTCACATTTCCAAAGAAAGCACTCTGGAGTTTTTTTTTTCCCCCTCCTTCCTACACAGAACACCCCAGTTAAGCATGAGAGAGAATTAGCGGGCCTCTGAGAAACCCCTCCCGGGGACAGATCACACACACACACACACATGTGGGAGTCCTCAGTCTCATCAAAGGCAAGCTAGCTGAAGCACATGCCATTGTGGGCTGCAGTGCCAGAGATAGGGGACACGTGTGACCATCGACCACCAGATATATACGATACACCCCCTAATTATAGGCTTATACAGCATGTGAATTATTAATATCCATCCCACTGGCCGGCTCTTTCATCTGAGGACATTTGTTAAGCATTGCGTGGACTTAGCTTAGTCAGGGATTGAATCGACAGAATTCGTAATTGCTCCCTATATGCTTTGCCTGCTAGGCGAGGCCAGCTGCCACTCAAGCTCTGATTTGCTGAGGAAATTTCACTTGTCTCCGGTGAGCCCACTCAGCTTTGTGCATCGCTAATTAAATTCCCCTGTTCACTTCCTGGTAATCAGCTCTGCGGAGCCTTCCCTGCTCCCTGCTATGACTGAAAATTAGCCTGACAAAAGAGATTCTGAACAGGAACTGATATTTTTTTCCCTAACACTTTGAAGAGCTTTAGGTTGGTCTTGCTCTGTCACATCAGTTACATGCTCAGTTCTCAGTTTGGTGGCACCCGGTCCCCAGTGAATTTCCAGGAACATAAATCAGCGTTCTCTGGACTCCTGTTCTAAGCCCTCTGTGACTCCTCCCTCAGCCCCCAACCACACACGTGTACTTTAAACATGGTCCCTGTCAGTGTGAAAGTATTGAAATGAACGTGGGGCGTGTGGGAGAGAGATAGGCTTTGCAGTGTCTTTGAAGGTTCTGGTGTGACCTTGCAGCTGTAGCGCTAGTTTGCAGCAGGTTTTTTGGACCAGGTCTTTATACTGACGGTCCAATCAGAGCCCCCCCCCTCCCTCAGTTTCCCCGGTTTCCCTCAGTCTTTTTCAGCTGGGCTGTGAGGATCCAGGCAGGGCTCACAGCCACAAGCTCCTGGAGGAAAATCCGCCGCTAAGCCCGTTCCCAGATTGAATCCTCCATCGCTTCTTTATTTCTCTGCTCTTTATCATCCCTTGTTTTCGCTGAGTCCACAGTGCGCCCCAGACCTGAGCCCACCGTGGAAGCTGCAGTGCCGAGCCGGCTTTGTGGGAAATGGAACAGCAAGCACATTCCCAAATGTTTTGCACCGTCGAGAAAGCATCAAATTGAATTTTAGAGGAATAGGGACACATTGTGTGTGACTGCACTACAAAATTCTCTCTCTCTCCCTCTCTCTCTCTCTCACACGCTCTCTCACACACACACACGTAGAAAGTCTCCATTTTTGTAAGAATATATTGCTAGAATATTCAAGGGTTCAGTTAGAAGACAGGCACTTTAGCATACATTCTTTGCATTCTTAAAAGCCACAAAAAGGTGACACTTAACATGAAGTAGTGCATGTTAGGTAGAAAGGAAGAATAACAGTAGAATACAGAACACCAATATCATCCTGTGAGGATTGGTGTCATTCTAGGCTTGTCATTTGTTGGCCTTAGCATATGAGCTGTGGGCAAGGTTTGAATATGTGTGTTTCAAGCAAGACAATTGATGAATGAGCAGGAAGGAAAAAGTCCATCCTGTGTATTATACACCGCAACTTTACTGCCCTTACATTGCAGCAATCGTATAATCATTTTATACAGACAAACCTGACTGTACACTATTTCCCTATTCCATATGTCTATGTGGCCATCAGGTGTGCATCCCTTCTATGACAAGTATACAACTTCTGCTCCACTGGTTTTTATGACGGGGCCCTTCTGTGAACTGAGAGCAGCTGCAACTGTAAAACGCATGCAGTATAAATCAAACGTGGGCTAAGACTAAAGAAGAGGTTCTACACGACAAAGCGTTTTCAGCTTTAGTAATCAAAGTGAAAGCTGTGCTAGTCACACTTTATGCTTCACCCACATGCATGTGTAAGCACACAGTAAATACATTAAAAAGCACTATGTCACTGCTTTTTAGGCACATAGAGTAGCATAACATGTGCACTTACAAGGGGATAGGGTGGGGCTTTCGCTTTTAGGGAAATTGTGGTTTGGCACTGGGCCTGAGTATCATTTGTTGCGCTGGCAACTCTCAGTAATAATCCTGAGACATGCACACCGCTGGCCGAGTTGCCCCCTGTAACTCAGCCATGTCAGCACTATTGCCTGTTCATATTAGATGTAAGAAGGCATTTCAATATATCTCCCTGCATCTCATTTATGCTGATCAGCCTCGTGCACTGACCAAAATGTATTTAGAAATTTCATATGAGCATAAGATCAGACCATTAATCAAATGGTAATCAGAATAATCTTTGAGTTGTGTCTGCCAGTCAGAATGGCTGCTACAACGTTGCCCTTGCTCAGCGGTGAGTGATGGCGGGATAAAGGCTTATCTGTCGCAGTCCTAATGCAATGCATATCTGTCATGCAAATTAAAGACGGGAATGAGCATATTTAGCTTGAGCCAGCTTTTCTCTGACCTTCATAAGCGCTGTTTGATTTGTCAGGATAAAAAAAAGGGGGAGGATGGTTACTCAGCCTCAGCTGCTAAAATTCCATTTAGTTTTCAGCGTCCCCGCATCCATATTTCATGAGTTAAGAATATATTCTAAAACGCAGTCTCTCGGTTACATCATGTGAAGCAATCATTTATGCGGAGTGTTCCGGAACAGGCCGGACTGAGGCGGAACAATGACGAAACCCCAGTTCCAGAGCATGGATGTGCGGTTGTAGTTGTGAGGGCAAGGCCACAACGGTTAGCCCCTGGGCCTCTGTTCTGACTGGGTTTGCTCCCTTTGCCTCGCGCCGATCTGGCGGCGGCCCATCGGTCATGATTGTTACCTGTCTTGTGAGACTAATAAGGGTTTAAACACTCTCCCAGCGCCGAGAGAGAGGCACTTCAGATCTGACGGGCTGGGGGGGGGCGGGGATCGTCGAAGCCGAAGCGGCATCGTCGGGAGGCAGCGTGAGCTCCAGATGAATGCTAAGTGGTTTGGATATCGAGCCCTACGCCCGCTACATTCGCGGGGAAGACGGCGCGGCGCGCGTGACTGACGGGAATCTTTAACCCTCCAACCAGGAGAACAAGCCGGCGCCTTCCCATGGGGCCGCCGGTACGTTCTCACCTCACCGGAGGAGAGGGGAATCAATCGGGGGAGGCTGACATCGGCGCGTCAGCGTCCTCAACGCCGCTTGACGTCTCCCGCTGGGCCTCAGAGGATTTTCCGCTGTCACTTTTCTCGAGACCGAAATGAAATGTAAAATATGTCTTGAAAAAAAACCTTCAGGCTCGCGGTGTAGAGACTTCAAATTAGATTTTGGGAAGATGAGACAAAAATCCATGAGCGCTCACGATTTACATTGCTTCGAATGTTCCACATCCACGGGGTGTACCAACCTTCTTGTTCACACACATAAAAAACCCAAAAAACTAATTTATCACCTCTCTTTCTTGGAGGAATCTTTTCATTTGAATCACTGAGCTGTTGAAAGTCTAAGCTCTGTTGTTTTTTTCCCTTTCCTACCCTGATACTGATTGTGCTGCTTGTGTCTTTATTTGCAGCTGTGACGAGCAGAGGTATAATTAGACATCATTCCCATAATGAGCGTACACAATTTCCACGCTTAATAAATAATGGCAGAGGCAGCGCTGGGGAGAGGGGAGGGGCAGCGCGTGTCCTGGGGCTGAGTTTGGAGATGAGCCGCCGCCGCCGAGCGGCGCGGGACGGGCGCTTTGATGTGGATGCCCTGTGACAACGCGCAGAATCCAAATACGCGGACCGTCCCCCCCCCTCCTCCGCCTCGGCCCGCTCCCGCTGCCAGCGCACGTACCTGCGCCTCTCCCAGCGTCCCGCGGGGACCCGGGCCTCGCGCTCACGTGGAGAGGGGGGACACGGAGGACGCCGAACGCTCTGTCCCCTGTCGGCTGCTTTTTTTTCCCGCTCCCGAAATAGGAAGGCCCGCTCTGTGGGTGACAGCTGGTTTTGGGTACAGAGGGATCAGGGCAGGTCAACAGTGTTGCCTTGTGACTTTCAAGCACGAGAAGTAAACAGTATAGAACCTATAGATACAGTATGACTCTAGCATGGAAAAACTGAAAATCCCACAGAAAATACCTATTCTTTTTAACAGGGGCTAGTTGTTAACTCTTTCCCCCCTTCCTCCAACCTTAGAAAGGTAGAACTGTTATTTTATTGAAGGGTCCTTTCGGGAAGAGTCCTGAGTTTGACCTCTGAGGCCACCCACCATTTAAACAGGACTGTGATCTGTAATAAGTCAAAGTCCTGATTAGATCTACCCCTTGGGTATGGTGCCGGAAAAGCGATGGGATCATGGGGTGATAATCTCTGGTGGATTTTAGACTCCTGCGGAGCCTGCCTGTGGAGGAAAGAGTCAGGAATATGCCCTCTCTTCAACCATTGTGCCTTTGGAGACAAGGAAACAATGGTGTCCTCCAAGAATTTGGCAGTTGGTAGACCAGAGGCTGCATTCTTAAAAACGTTCCCCGATGACAGTACTGTGTATATCAACAAGAAATATTTGACTGTGATGCACTGGCCAGACAATGTTGTCCTGGTGATATATGAATTCAATTTCTGGAATATGTCACTGAGGAGTTTTTCATTCCATCTAGTTATGATATCGGTATGGTACATGAGAGAACCATTTAGCGAGCATATGGCTACCCTAACTGTTAATACCTTCCCTGGCTTGTCCTTAAATGCCTCGGTTTGTTCAGAAAGGCTGATCCTTTATATCTCTTTTGCCCATATATACTTTTATATGGTGCTGATACTTTAAGAAGCATGGGATTTGAACTACAGGGAAAAAGAGTATTTCTTCTCAAACAAGACCTGCGCAAAACCTTTCCCTGCCAAATCAGGAATGCTTTGTCCTCATGCAGCAATTTGGGATGAGGTGCTTTGTGTATACATTCATGCTTGAGTGTGTTTGTGTCTGTGGGCTTTCTTAATGTGTGTATATATGTATGTGTTTCTTTGTGCAGTAAATGATTCTGTTTGTATGTATTTATGCTTCTGTGTATGCCTTTTTTCTAAGCATGATAAGATGTGTGTGTGTGTGTGTGTGCGTGTGTGCATGTGTGTGTGTGCATGTGTGTGTGTGTATGGGAGGTAGTGTCGGGTGTGTGTGTGTGTGTATGTGTGCGCGCGTGTGTGTGTGGGGGGGGCGGGTGCTCCTGCGCGGTGTGGGTGTGTGTGTGTGTGTGTATGTGTGTGTGTCCGTGCGTGTGTGTGAATGTGAGTGAGGGAGAGAGACAGAGTGTGTCGTGCAGGTGTGTTAAAGCACTGAGGCAGACTCAAGCGAGGCCTCTCATAAAGACACACCTGGCTGCATCATTACCTCCTGGCTGCGGCGGAGCATCTTTCACAGTGTGGGCTGTGCTGCTGGATTAAAGGCAATGGCAACAACAACATTATTGATTGCTCCGGGCTGCCAGTGAGGGCCTCGCTCCGCTAGTACACATCCGTCAGAGAGGGACAAGGTCATTGGCTGGGTGACATTTGTCACCTTGCCCGGCTCACACGCGCTGCACCTGTCAGGGTGCGGGAGAGGACAGCCTTCATTGACTTCATGTTCCAAATAATAGTGGCTTCAAGAAAAATGAGTGTAAGCACTAAGAAATGAGAAAGCTAGAGCAGGATGCTAACATTATTCTGTACACGTTTTTCAGCAAGCCTTCTGGGGAACAGCAAACCAAATCCGTTCAGGCTTGGAGGGGCACAGCACAGGGTGGGATCCATGTTCATTGGTACAAAAGCAACAGAGCAACAGAAGGCTTTGAAAAAAGCTAATGATAACTACACTTTGCCACAACATTCCGAATAGCTACTGCATTACATGTACCCTCTGCATCAGAACATTCTGATGAAATCCATTTGAACTCCTGGAGCTAAAATAAGAATACATATTTTGCCTAATGGTGCCATGAAAAAAAGATCACAATCTCTTATTTCAAAGGAAAATGAGTGGAGGCCTCATTACATGGAAACCTGGATTAGAGATCTGGAAAAGTTTGTTTAAGACTAATAATGACAAGGACACACACCATAAAACTGAACCACTGCGAGAGTGGAGTGGTATCTTTATTCCCCCAATGTCTGTAAACTTACAAGGAGCTCTACGGACCCAGTTATTAGTGCAGGGCAGCACTGCACTGCACTCTGTTGAGACCACAAGCTGCTGTCTTTACAGCCCACTTCTTATCTGGTGCAGATCAGTCTGGCCTGGCCCTGCTTGAGTCAGTCTTTCCTCAGAGGGAGTGGAGCAGGGATCCAAAGTACGTCTTTGGGGCCTCAGGCTCTTGTGTTTTCTCGGAAGTACCGAGATGATTCAACTCGAATCTGTGTCTCAATAATTCAGATTCATTTCCAGACAAATTGACAGGCAGCAAATGTGATTTGTGTCGTTTTCCAAAGCAGCTGAAGATTGCGGCGCAGATTCGTCCTCTACAGTAGCAGCAATATAATGTTGTATATTGTATATGACACGCACTGGGCTTCCTCCTGAAAAAGAGAAATAGTTGCATTAGTGAATTAACTGAAACCCCCAGGAAATTGAATTTTGAAGAGTCTGAAACACGGAACAATGGTACTTATGTTTTTTCTGAATTTTACCCCCAAAAAAACCATGATTGTGCAGTGCCACAGAGCAACCGCAGAATACCGAGCTTTGCTAAGCGTGCAGCCCAACCAGCTGAGCTTGATTGATTGACTCACTGCCTGGCAGCCAAGGCCAGACGAGTTCACATGTCACAGGAGCGTGTTCCAGTTAGTTCTTCTAACACGAATGTCTTTACAGCACAAAATGCCAGTCAATTCACTCGGAGGGACTGAGGTGGGAGAGAAAGTCAAGTCGTGGCACGAACTGCTGTGAACTGCACACCTAAATCAACCAGCATTCAGTGCAGTTAAGTGTGCATTTGGCAGGCATGCATAAAACACACTAATGATCCGTCTTTGTGAAAGTGGTCTGGAGCTTGGCTTTGCGCTGTCACGCAACACGCATTGCGGTTTCTCACCCACCCTCCAGCAAGCTGCTCAGACTTGTTGCAGAGCTTCAGATGACGTGCTTATTGAGAGAGCTCAGGTGCTTTCTACTACACAGAGAATGCGTAATGTAGTGAGCGAATCAGCGCAGAGCCGGGAAAAACACAACAGATGAAGCTTCTCTCTGAACAACCTGGATCAATGGGGTCTCTCCTCGAGATGAATCTCCAAACTAATCCCGCCAAACTTATGTGAGTCACACAAAACTCAAAAGGAATGTACTAAAGAAAAAATGCCCAAAGGTATATGAGTTCTTATCACATTCATAAAGTTAAATAAAAAACAGCATAATTTCACTTCCCCTTGAGAATACCTGGGGTATGTATAAGAATAAAAGTCAATCAATATGGGAAAGCTGAAGAAACACAAAGATCTCTTCCACTGGCGCTGAATCGGTTGAAGGGCGGGGCCTGGCGTACGTGTTTTCTGACCGGCCTCAGCCCGGGAGGCTTGTGCAGCCACAGGGTCACCCCGCCCACTGACTCAGGTGCCTGTGGGCAGCACTGTGTGTGCTCACTTACACCGAAATGCCCCCCTTCACCTCTCAGACATGACATCATCCTTCCAGCGAGACGCATCATCGGGGGCGGTGAGACAGCGGTGCGATTTGAGCAACATCTGCTCCCGGCAGCTACGGAGCTTAGAGCAGAGAGCAGCGTGTCAGTGTAAGCAGAGCTGCAAGGCAGGGGTCAGCTCTCTGACGCCTCGCTCCTGAGGGTGTGCGTATGCAGTGATTTATACCCCTCCCAGCTGAGAAGCCTTTCAGCCCTTCCAGAGTCAGACGAATAAATAGGACATCAGTTCCTGGAATCTTCCAAGGAAGTTCTAGACTAATGACCAAAAGACACTCTGACTAATGCATTTGCCTCTTATGGGTGGCTGGTTCGCAACAGCTGGCCAAGCTGTAGGCGATTTGCCAGGGAACCTGGGAGCTGCCAAAAAAGCAGCGCAGCAGCAAGTGCGGCTTTTATTAAGTTGCAGGTTTGGCCCGGTCAGCGACGAAGCGCCAGACTCTGATGTCATTTTCAGGGACGATGGACCGGGGTGATGACGTGACACAGTCATCATTAACCCCATCCCCTCCTATTATGATGCGTCGCCGAGAGACCTCACCTGTCCCCAGGCTGTTCCAAGGAGAGGCGCGATAAATCGCTCCTGCTGGAAAATGCTTTTGCAACAAACGGTGGCCGTCTCCTGGGAAATTAGAGCCCCGATTCCTGCTGAATGCCCTACAGGTTCTGTGTTAGACGAGTCAGCCTGGGGCATCTCTCTCTCTTGCTCTCTCCCCTCTGCACTGCTGAAGCTCTGTATGCAGATTGAGGGGAACAAGGCCGCCTAATGGCTTCAGCAGGCCCGCGTAATTCCAGACACGCACCAGAAGACCGCTGGGATGGCGCTCTGTGTCCCACGCTTATGGATGCTATTTGTTTTAATGATCCGCCCTGGAGCTGGTCACCCCCCCAAAAAAAAAAAAAAAATTCACTGGCGGATTCTTAATATGGAGCACTGTGTTGTGCCAAGGCGGTGGGACGTTCACAAACTGGGAGCGCTCCAGCGTTTGCCTCTCCCCAGGCCCCCTCAGACGAGCTGCGCGGAGAAAGCTGTGTGCGAAATGTGGCTGCACATATTCGGGCTTTGAAGCACGGAGGATCAGAGGCCTGTCTGTCAGAAATGATTTTCCATATCTGGAGGAGTGGCGGTTATAAAGATAGAACACTCTGTAGGGAGGACTTTAAAAAGACCAACAGTCCAGTGTTCAAAGCTGGCTCAGTTATTTTCTGGGATAAATTGGTTAGGCATTTTTTTCTATCATTTAAATAATGTGTGACAGATCATTGAGAACTATTAACCAAGACTAAATAACAAATGATGTGAACTATTAACAGACTTATTCAAACTCAACTGTATAAACATTCTCCACTCCTGAAATGTTTTAGGGTTGATGTAAACCAAAGGGGATATATAGCTTGGTTTATATGTTCGTCACCGTAATAAGTCTTGAAAAACTCGGTCACCAGGAGACCACCAGAGAACAGCACTTCCACTTGAACCAAACACTTTTAAAGTTGAGTTGCGCTTTGGGAGGCCGATGTTAGCGCTGTGACATATTTCAGTGTCTCCCTGCCTCTCTCTCCTCACTCCCCCGCTGTCGTGGGGGCAGTGATTGTTACACTGCGGAGTGGATGTTCTGAACATCTTTGTCCTTCACCGCTCTTTATCAGCATGCCAACCCTGCCGTTCAGACTCCCACATTGTAATTACCGGAGCCACAATTATAACCAGCGCGGTGTTTGGAGATGAAGTGCAATGAGACGGCTGACTGTGATTGAGCAGCAAAGTGGCAGTTCTAAAGGCAGTCGCGCCGCGCCACGTTTTGGGCACACACACGCTCCTGCGTGCACACATACAGTGCACACGCATGCACACACACACACACACACGTTCACAGAGGGAAAAGCTCAAACGTTCTACTGCAGATCATAAAGCAATGCCATCTAGTGGTGGAGTGGGAGAAAAGGAAGTGAACCCAAAAGCTGGGGTTTGGTTTGGGTTGGGCCCTCTGTTACTCCATTACGTTGTTTCAGTCACTATTTTGAAAATGGTGCTTTAATTGACACATTTTCATAGAATAACACAGGTGTGAATGACATGTTATCATGAAATAGTCATACAGGCTCTTTTTGATCTCTTTCCACTCTTTCTGTTATCTCTTTCATTTTTCCTTTTCCTCCCATTCCCTTATCTCCCTTCCTCTCCTCTACGGTGTGTTTTCCTCTCATTCTAGCTCTCGCCCATTGTGTATAGTTCCTGTTCCTTCCTCACAGCCCCTGTGGGGCGAATGGCTAACAGTATAGCGGGTCAGTTGATGTGGCCAGCTTTGAAGGTTTGCACTGAGCACTCACCGTGTGTTTACAGCACGCCGCCGCCCACACACAAGCACGTTTTCTATAGCGGCTGAGTCACTGCTGGTGAGCCCCTCGGAGTGCCGGTGTTTACGCCAACGGACACAAGCGGACAGGGTGTCGGTCAGCGCTTTTCAGTGAGAGGAGTCCCCCGGCCACACAGGAGCGACACCGTGAGGACACCTGAAGGGAAGGGGGGGGGGCTGCGTCGCTCTCACGCACACTGGGTTTCGCCGCGTCTGCCGTATCACTTAATTGGAATACTTCATCAACTCGGAACCGACCGAAAGCGGAAAATTAGCTGCAGATGTTCCCCCAGAAAAAAGGTCACTATAAATATTTGAGCAGAGCAGCTCAACTGTTTCTAATGACGTTCCCACGTACATTTGCGAAATGTTAATCCTATTTCCTGCTTGCATGTGTGCCCCCACAGCATAATGCAAGCACAGCTCCGTCTCTGTCGGTTAACCGTGTTTGTTTTTGCTCATTTGATCACAGAACTTGTTAGAACAATGTTTATGGTATTGAATCTCATCATTGGGCTGGCACTACCCAATAAACAAGACATAACTGGCAAAACTTTCTACACATTCCAGTGTAAACCATACACTTAATAGAGAAGTTAAGGTAATGACAGATAAGCAGCATCTAATTAAATATTAGTTAACTGTCTGGTGAGTGATATGTACCATGAATGGAAAGGGCCAATCGTGTCCTCGGAACCTCTGTGTGTTTGAGTGCCGGGCAGGGGTTGAGTCCTTATTGTTCCCTTTGTTGTTGGCATGGTTGGGCGTCTGTCTCCTGGCCTTTGTCTCCCCGGCGGGGCTCTGGTGTTTGAGCTGCGCATCTCGGCGCTGTGGTGGCACATCTGTCGAGGCGCGGCGGCCTCACAATGGGGCGCGCGGCAGAAGGCCGGAGAGCCCGTGCCTGCACACAGGGCTCTCCACGCAGCCCCCATCTGGCCCGTGCCTCAACAGATGCTCCTTCTGGGGGCCCCCTATCCCCCCCGCTCCCCTCCCACTGCCCTCAAAATTGCAGCAGACTGATCCCTTTCATTTGGCCATAAGTCTCTCCCCCACCCACCCCCAACCCCCACACAGCTAAGTAAAGCAATTAAAGGCATTCACAGTGACTCCACCCTCTGACCCTCCACCCACCGCACCAACCCCCCACCTCTGGCCGTCATCAGCGGGGTGACAATGGGGCCCCATGCGCAACAAGCCCCCAGGAGCACGCCCCGCCATTGTGCCCTCACACACTTTCCCCATCATTCCTTCACGCGGGCCTTTGTGACCCCAGAGTCCCCCTCCCTCCGCACTCTGCACACACACTGACAATTAGGGGCTGCTGTCTCAATGAAGTGTCAAAAGTTAAGGCTCTGGCACGCACAAACATGCAAACGCACACACGCGCGCACACACACAAACACACACACACACACACACACACATACACAGGCACAGAGGCAGACGCACACACCCACACAGCTTTTCTTGTTTATCATATTAATCCTCCATCCGTTATTTGTTCTTGTGTGATTCAGGCAGCACTGAAAGTGAGAGACGTGGAATGGAATTCCCAGTCTTTTTCATGTGTGTCTGATGTTGTCCTTCGCTTTGAGCAGAACTGCGCTTCAGCTCCTGTTTTTGTAGGCTTTCCAAAAGCAGCAGTGAGCTCTGCGGGCCTTGTAAACAAAATACACAATACAAAAATACTGAGGCGGTGTGTGTTTGGAGATGGCTGTGCAAAAGCAGCCCTGTTGTACACTGCACCGTTAGGGTGCACGGACCTGACTGACGGAGAGTCAGGAAATCACAGCAGTGAGGATTTGAGACCCTGAGAGTAAGACCTGGGAGTTCTGCCATCAAGCACACCTACTTTAATTCTAAAACTGCTTGAGAGGAATTCTTCCACAGTGACTTGTAAATGTGGTAGAGCATCATAACTACATGGTAATAATGCAGTGATGCACATACTGAATCACACTCAGTAGTCAACTGCCCCATTAATTACATGTGTGAGTAATCAATGATAAAACATAATGTAAGAGTTAAAACTGTTCAGATGTGATCATAATATGGTAGCGTACATTGTGTTCAGTTTAATGTTCAATCAATTATCCTAGAGAGATATTATCGATTGATGCTGCCTTAATGTGGATGATACTAGAATAGATGAGTGCTAGGAACAAGGATAAAGGAAAAACATGAGGGTTTGACATTAGGGCTGCTTTGTATGCTCCTTGTGCTTAAGGCGAATAAATTGTTGAAAAGTAGCCCAAGGTCTCCCCAATGTTTAATTTGTAACACACAGTCTCTAGCAACTAAGCCAACAGTTATGACACTAATGTTTCACACAAAGAGGTGTACATTCTCGGGTTCCTGTGAGCACATTTTTCCCAATGTCAAGTTCTATAATCTTGATAAAGTAACACTGCCTGTGTCAGTACTGCAGCATCATAGCCGGTTTTGTTTTTGTTTTCCCCGTCCATGTGCTCTTGTTTACTGTTTTTCTGTGTTCCAGCCCTGTCCTGCTCTCCGCCCTGTCTCCGCCCATCTGATTACCTGATCCTCTCCACCTGCCTCCCTGCGCACCTGCATCCCATCTCCTCATCTGCCCAGCCCTATATCTTCCCTGCTTGTTTCTTGTCTCGTTGCCAGTTTGTCTCAGTCTTCGGTTTTGCTACTCGCTGTTTGTTGTTCGTGTCTGCCTGCCGGTTCTGTTGCCTTGCCTGTTTTTTCCTGACTTTGTTTTCTCGATCTGCCCTTTTGGTTTTGGTTGCTGTGTCTCCTGGTTTTGATCTCTGCCTGTTTTTTGGCTATGATTTTGGATTACCCTCTGGATCTAATAAACTCCCTGTGCACCAGTCTTCCTGTCTGCGCCTGAGTCCCTGCCTGAGTTCTGACAGCCTGATAACATTTATTACAATTTAATCCCAGCGTATTCATCCCAAACAACATGGTCAGAGACTTTGAAGTGTTCTCACTGGGCCTGGTACACTTGGGTAGCTGACAAGGCCCAAACCAGTCCTGCCATCTTTCCTGTCAGCTGCCCTCTAACAGTTCATTCTGCTGAGGCAGCCACTGTGAAAGGAAGACCAGGCTGAGACACAGGCCTGCAAGCCTCACAGCCTACGCTGTATCAACCTGGGGAGTTCTGTCAGTGCAGGAGGAGGGAGAGGCACTGCGACCACAGAGATGTGAAACTGTACAACAGCCTGTACTAGCGTCTCCTGAGCCAGGTGTTTGGAGCAGGGGGTGGTTGCTGCACTCCTTCTCCAGCATCGGGTTGCGTCATTGCACTCAGCCCACCTGACGTACATGGTGAGGTAGGGCGCTATATGAGTCATCCTCTCTCCCGCGCGCCTCATTGATCGCAGTGCTGGTAAGCCCTTCCACGGCTGCACGCTGCTATCTGACACTGGAGAGTAGCTCAGAAGACACATCAAGGAAATGAGCGGCGCCAAAAAAAATCCAGCACAATGTCCATTAGGCCATTAGTCCATGACATCACGTTCGCGCAGAGCTATCAGATTGAGGAGTTCGATAATTTCTCTGAGCTTCAAAGACCGCATCTTGTTTGAGGGAGAAAATGGACACCAGTCCAGAAGGGGGATATTTTCACCGAAGGGCGTTGTGCCACATCGTGCTATCATGCTCTCGGCAGAATCCTTGGAAAAAATGCAACCATCTAACTTCAGCCTCATTTGAACATAGCGATGCGTTAAAGGCCGTGTGGATGTGTGATACACTCGTCAGTTTAGTCAGTATCACCTACTTCCGTTCACAAAGCCAAACTGTAACATTTATTGTGGCAGTTGCTGTTCGGCCAGAGGTGTGAAATTAAGTGGCACTTATGTTGTCCACCATGATGCCCAGAATGGATAATTATGCAGTGTAAGTAGGGCTTCAGTGGAGAACCAAGGCGCTGTTCAGCTGGAAGAGTCGTGCGTAGCCTCTCAGTGTGTGAGCATGTCAGGGCCCACGCAACAATGAGGCCGACCCCACCCACCACCGCAGAGTGACCTTTTTAAACGGGCAGGAGGGAACGTGGGAAGCATTCAAATGCAGCAGCCCCTTAAGTTTGTGTGGAGAAGCATAATATTTGGCACAGCGATCCACGCTCTAGAAGGTTGGATCCACTGATTCAGTCTGACTGAGTCTGTGACCCTCCATAAAAGCTCTTACCTCAGAGTGCTCCAATTGGCTGTGACATGTGTCGTTCTTGCCAGTGACATCGGCAGGTGGAGTTAACTCTCTGAGAACGTGCTTTACATGGAAACTTGAACAATTTTGTAAGCAAGGGTGCAACCGACACACCGGCAGTGTGATATCTCTGTTATTTTCCAGGTTTTTGTTTTGTTTTGTTTCACAGCCTTGGGGGATGAGGTCATGGAGAGGAAATGAGTCAGTGCAAAGCGGCCTGTTTGCGCTATCCCAGTTTCCGGGGTGTATCTACTGATGCAAAGGAAAGCACCTCCTGCAGAAGCAGCCAAATGAATCTTTGTAATTCCACTTTGTTTTCTGATTGTGACTTGCACTGATATTACCGGCATTCTGTGTGAAATGAAGGTTTTACAGAAATTAGATTAGAGCATTAGAGACATTAGGGTGCAGTATGTGGTTGTGTGAGAAAGTATAATTACTGTGGCATGATACTGTCCAGGCAGGGGCTGGCAGAATTGGCAAGATAAAAGATTGATTTGTTGAATCAGCTTTGAAATGGAGTCAAACAAACAGATGAATTTACTCTGGCACAAAACGATTCTATGCAGCAATGCCACATAGATAAACGTACCCATGGATTCAATTATTTATAATGACAAAAACAAATGCTTGCATTGACATAAGTAAAATTAGTATTATGGATTAATATCTAGGTCATTGCTTGGTTTAGTTTATGTAAACCATATTGTATGTTAAGAATTTGGATATTTAGACAAAAAATGCAGGACACAAAGTTCTGCTTTGGAAGGTGATCATGTCACTCAGTGGCTGGTGAGGGATGGTGGACCACAGTGATGAACAGAGACTCAGTCAGGCCTTGAACAGCAGGGGAAGGATGAGGAATGAGACAGAGAATGTTGCCTCAGACATTTCTGAAGTATTGAGCTGTAGCTGTAGTCAAACACTGAACAAACTACATTAAAGTGATTGTTCAGTTCCCTAAACTAAGAAGTACTTGCCCATTTTAAGTGAAATAAAATGATTGTGATCATATATAGAGAATGTTTTCTCTGCATATATAGACCTCTCTTGCCTTGAGGACTGTTCTTACTTTCACATCTCAGCATCATACCACCCAGAAACCTCCAAAGACCATCCACCTCATTCTGGAATTGAAGTAACAGATAAGTTAATTTCAAACACTAGATAACACTTCATGTTGAGTCTGGCATTGAGCTGCTGTTAGGAAACTGACTGGAGATGTTGGAAATAGAATGCAAAATGTAACCTCAGTAAATATGTAAATCAAATAAATCGTAGGGATGAACATGTGATAGAAGTTAGACCAGTTCTGGGGTCACATTTTTTGACCCCATTTCTGGGCTTGTGACTTTTTGAGGTGTGCTTTTGCTCCTCCACCCTTGAGCAAGGTACTTCTTCTTCATCGGTAGGAAGATTCCAGCTGCGTAAATTACATATGCACCCTGAACGAGGGCACCCCGATAGCACATAAATGATAATAATAGTGATGAACATCTCTAATGTGCCTTGGCATTCCAGCGGAGTGAGACATGCTCCGCAGTGCTTTCTTTCATTGAGTGGTCAATTACAATGCAAGAGTGTACTTTCATGTGGGTTTGGCATGAAGAAAAGAAGCGGAGCTGGCTCCAAGTCTGTCTCCCATGGCTGGCTGGAGTGCAGAAAGAGTCCAGCCCTTTCACAGGAGGCCCTGCGGTGAGCTTAGCCTCCTGGACCAGTGGAATCGCTCTTTGTTTCAGCATCACAAGGGAAACTGTGCTGACTTAATGTGTTTGCGGAGAAGTCAGCTCTGCCCCTCCGTCCAACGCAGTCATGTGTCCCCGGCTCTTTGAATGCTAAAGTGTCGATACCCTCAGACTGAGGCCTATTGAAGGGAGAGTTTTTCCCGTCATAAAGATTTTCCGTGCGAACGCCGCAGAAGAATGCCGCAGTGTGGTTAGCTCCGTGCGGCGCTGTCCGCCGCGGCCCCCCTCTCAGCGGCCTCAACAATGCCGGGCAAGGTGTCCGTCAGTCAAAAATAATTATGACTTTGCCACAGGCGGCTCTCTGCGGATTAGCCGATCATTCAGCGGCTTTGTTTCTTCAATTAGCGGCTCTGTTCCCGGGCCGCCTCTGCTCTGCCCGGGCTCTCGGGGGTGGGCGGAATGGCACACACACACTGAGCCGTCATCTCTCTGCCTGTTGCGCTCCGGACTCGCCCGGTACCCAGCCCCCTCGCCGGAATGAATGCAATCTGTCCTGCTGGTGCCATCACCAGATGACCAATGATGGTTCTGTCTGTCTATTCATTTAAACAGATTATGGTCTGGGATCTACAAAGCCTCAATAGTGCATGTCCAATAATCAGAGGCGTGGAACGCCCCTCTTTGAACTCTACAAGGCTCTCGCGCAGGCTTAATCCTCGCTGTTTCACTGCCGAGGATGGGACAACTCCCTTTCTTGTCTCTGATGTACATGGACAAAGCATGGGAGCGGCAAATTGTTTCCGCAGAGCGCCTTTCAACATACACCAATGGATGGAAATCTAATTGCACCGCAGTCCCCCTGTGTTTAAGCACACAGTCAAACTGAAGATCTCGGGCTGGATGGAGACCTCTGAGAGAGCAGGTTGTAATTATGGAGCAGAGTTCTGCTTGTTTCATTGAGAGCGGTAGACAGAGGCAGATTACTGTGCTCTGAGGGGTACTTATTAAAGCTCTCTGCTATCCCCATCAGACTTTGATATGGACTGTGTATATCTAAGCTTTTTCCACATATATATGTGTGTGTATTTATCAGGGCTACTTCATTAGAGGAACCACACTGTCTTGTACAACTTTGCCAAAAGAAATATAACAAAGACTAAGGGTCAAGCACAAAATGGCCACCATCAGTCACCCCTGGTGTCCTAAGTGTCATAAGTAAAACATCTCTTGCAAATATCAAGGTTTACATGTATATAGCTTTATTTCAAAGATGGTTTTGTGAAAAATAGAAAATGAAATATTACATCTACATATACCATGGGACCAGTAACAACAAATGGTTGCACATCCCTATAGATTTATATGAATGTACAACATTTCATCAAATTCAAACATTGTTCCACAAAAAAATCAGTGCTTCAAATTGTCACAGATTTTTTGGAAGTAAATTTCCTTAGCAATTTAACACACCATAAAATTGCTATCTAAAAGAGCTTCTATTACGTGGACATGCGCTTGGTGTTAAGTAGTTCGGCATTTAAAAATCACTGAAACACTATGAACTTTTGATTGCTACTAGCATTCAGAATTTGTATCGTATTGTGCTTAAATTTGGAACACTGTTTGGGTGTGGAACAAGGTGTGTGTGTGATCCAAATTTGACAGCAATTAAACCAATGCTGAGCCACAGTTGTTAATTTGTTTATTCACAAATGCTGCAAACTGACAGTCTTCCAGCAGCCATATTTTTCATTCAGATGAAAATTCATATGGAGCTGTGAGCCGTGAGCACACATACCAAAATTTTGGGCCAGTTAACCAACCATTTCATGAGGAGTTAATGCATGCTTAGGGTAGGTATCCCCTATAGAATTAATCTTACTGAGGACAAAGAAGGCCTTGTGAACTGTACAACCTTCTGCTTGGGAGCAATTGCACATAAAATTGGTGTGGTGACAAAAACCTGACGTATCTACAGAATGTCATAGTTCTCATAGCGTTCTACAGTACTGCAGTTTTATGAGTTTTGAAATTGTATAGGATTCACAACTTTTTCTTCAGTTTCAATAAAACCAACCACAAAGGTCCAAAATAACAAATATACTGTCGATCTAAACTATGTTTCATGAGAAGATTGGTCAGTGGTTTGTAGCAGCCATGTTTCTTGTTGGATCATATTCAAATCTGGATTATCACAGAGGCATGACCTTAATTCTCTGCAGCCTAAATTTGAGAAGGATTTGCCCAGTCTGACCATTTGCATTTTTATATGTATACATTTTTCCTTTTAACTTTAGGTTAGGGTAGGTGTTAACAGTATGGCTGCCAAACTTCGTGCAAACTGCTCCAACAACTTATGGGAACCTGCTCATAAGTGCGTTACTCATTTTTCAAAAGGCCAGAAAATTAGATATGATAGAATGAATTTTTTTGCCACTGTAAGGAGCACAAGTGTTCACAGTTTAAGGGCTTGACACCATATGGTTGATTTATCAGAAGTTCTCTTTTGTAATGACAAATAGCAGCTGCCATTTTAGATGCAGCTGTGGGTATATGTGGTGCCTCAAGCCAAGCAGCCCAACAACCACTACAAACTCTTTAATTTTTTTCACTTTCGGATAAACCATCTGGGTTCACGGATATTTTTCCAAATTTACGGAAAAAGAAATTAAACAAAAAATGTCTCAAAACAAGGGAGCCTTGAACTTTTTGTACTTGGCTTCATAAATAAAAACAATGAGCATATTGCAAGTTTAATCTCAAAGGAAGGAACAATACAGTCATGAGAAAATTCAGAAGCCAATGGATGTTACTATGTATAATAATTATCAATAAGACAGTTATAAATACTGCTCATACTGGTCACAAGAACATTCCAGAATTATAGTGCCAAAACAATGTCAGAGTCATGGGAGGTGGGTGAAAGGGAGGTGGATGGAACCGCAGAGTGATTGTGGACTCGCCTCTGTGAATGGCAAGCATTTTAATAAGGGACCCTATGAGCCATGTGGAGGCATCCTTTGGAGGAGTGTGAGGAGTGCCATGGGCGGGGTGTGTGTGTGTTCCAGATGACTTTGGACAATAGGCCATAAATTCAGGGCACAAAGCCCCCCGCTCCCCCCTGCGTACCGGCAGGATCATAAAGGGGGAGTGGACCAGGCTGCAGATGTCAGGAGGAAGTCTCAGCCTTTCAGGAGCAGCTGTGCGGGACCCTCCCACAAATTCCTTCGCCTTATCACATTGTGGAGGTCACCGGAGGATGTGGCTGAAACATTAACAATGGAAACAGTAATAATGCCGCTTGTCATGTCCAGGACAGGTTCATGCTGTTCTCTCTTCATCCAGACCTGGGTGCAGGGAGGGCTGTTGCTGATAGAGGCTAAGGGAGGCGGCCTGCTGGAACACATGTTGGTTACATGCTGTTTACTTCTAGAATGCAGTCACAGAACTCCACTGTTCTGTAATCCCTGCATTGAGGCCGGAGCTGGGTATATCGGCTCTCCTGTTACTGTGTGATACCCCTGGAAGCTTTCTAGTGCATGAGGAATTTGAGTGTAATTTGCCACGCGTGCACAGTATGTACATTATAGACACATATTTCACATCAGATTAGCGATGGGTTTTGAGAATCAGCTAGACTGTGCGTGATGTCACACTGTCCAGCGCAGTCTCTGTCAGACAGAGGAGAAGGGAAGCACCCTGCTGACTGAAAACCCCCATGTGTGGAGTAGAGATAAACCTGGGACATCAGTTTACCAAGCACGGCACCAGGAAATCCCATCCGTTCGCTGTGTCTTCCCACACCGAGACGCGAAGAGAGCATTAACATTTGGCTGTGGGGAGTGGGACAGATACACAATAAGGCGACTATTTATAGCTGCGTGAGCGAGGGAGCAACAGCAGGCCACTCGTTTTCTCTTTCAGCCGCGATGGGAACAGGTCCCCGAGACAGCTGATAAGCGAGGCCCTTTGTCTAAAGTCAACTGGGGTATCTGTATGTTAGACAGGAATAAAGCTCTCCCTCTATCCGCTGTATCAGGGCAGCACACCAGAGCAGGGGGATAACAGCCTTGACTTCCATAAACATACAGCCCTACCAGAGCCCCCATTTTAACCAAAGTCAACAGCGCTGGGGAACATGTGACCCTTTGGGAGACCCAGAATGGAGTTACAGGAATTTTATCACCTCTCCTCCTTGTTGCTCTTTCCCCTTTAGCATTGGAGTTGAATTGCATTGGGAGGCAGGGTGTTACGGGCCATATCTACAGTAAGACTGCGCCAACAGCTTAGCAGCTGAATTCAGTGCAGCAGAGACCCAAGGTGTTTGATATGCCTTTCTAGCACCCATCTCAGGTGAGATGTGGTTATCTTGCAAGATACTGTGAATGCTATGTCAGAAGATGCAAGCTGCAATAGTGATAGCTGTTCACATGACAGCAATGCCTGTTTCTTTTCTTGTATTGCAATTGTCTTTGTGCACACATATCACCTCTGTTGTCAGCTCTCATGTGGAAAGATCATGGCGATGGGCGCTTATCTCCACATCCCTGCGGTGTGGACTCCTCACCTGTTTCACCCCACATTTCCTCTGTATATGCACTGCTGCACATGTGTGCAGGTCTGATGGGGTGTATCACCATGACACATGAAGCAGGTCTGCTCACACTGCTGTAGGTCCGTCATGCAGTGAGCTGTTGGTGGTTAGTGACAGAGCCCCCTGGCTGTAGAAACATGCCCAGGATAGCACATGTGTCTGTCACTCTGAACCAGGAAGCAGCAAGTGCAGCATGGTGATTTACTGAAAGATGGAAGAAGGTACATACATGTGAGCATTTTGAGATTATGCTGCTGGGCTTATGTGATATCCATACCATAACTGGACAGTATACAGAGGTTCAAAGGGATGGTGCAAGTCAATACCTCCCCCATTTTCTTTAAGCTTTACTGCATCAGAATTAGAAATGTCCCTTGTTTGTGCAAGGAGCCTCAGTTTCTGTGGCAAAGAACCACTGGCCACTTAGGCTTTGTAACATATCAGGGCATTCAAAGGGATCATGAAGGAACTGTGCCTGACTGTGGGGATCTCTACTGTAATTGACCCCCCTTCTGGGGTGACATCATGTCTTGTGGTCTGTTTGTCCACTCTGTCGGCAAGCACAGCTTGTGTAATAAGAAATAGGAGGGTTACATCATAATAACTGAGCTCTGCTCATTGGTTTGGAAGTTAAAAATGAGCCTCAAAAAATAACTTTGCCACCACGGTGACCTGGATCTTCCTATCTGTGCTGCTGCCAGTGACCATAGCCCACTTTAATGAGGGGAGAAAGTCCTCCCCCGCCCAACGGCATGATGGGAGAGGGATTCCCTGGCCCTAGAGTTCGCCTCCACTGCAGTTAGCTTATTTCCTCTCCCTCCTTTAATGATGTGCCACAGGGTGGAATGATGCTTTTGAAGATTTCAGTGAGTGACAACCGCAAGCTGGAGCTTTGAAGGAGGGGTAATGAGAGATCAGGCTGGGCCGGTGCTGGAGGAGCCTGACCCTGCTGCAGACTGGGCTTTTCCCTGGCAGGTCCTGAGCTGGTGGTTCATCTGCCTTCAAACGCCGCCGTAGTAATGACAGCGAACCGAAGCCCAGCTGCCAGGAGGTCATAAAACACTGTGCGCCGCGGCTTCTGGGTACGTCTCTGGCTAAATCTCTTACAGACCGAACCCTTAGGGGTGGAGGAGTCGGGGTGATTTGGTGTCTCTGCCGCCCTCACCTCTTTCTCTTTGGCTGTCTCAGAGTGGATGCTGAGCATGAGCCAGAGCTGATGGGGGAAATGGAGACCCCATTTCTGGCCAGATGACTCCTTGCCAGGGTAATGTCGGAGGGACAAATCTTCGGGCCGGGGGAGTGCAGCTGTCTGCCCTGCCCACTTTCTGCATGCCTCCAGGAATGCTGGGAGTGGGCACAGACTCCCTCGGCTGTAACAGTGTGATGGCTCGGGTCAGACTCAGGTCCATGAGCTCAGGGCTTTCTGGAATGCACACATTCCGAGCTTAAAGCCTGATGCTTAGAGGACCGTGTTTGAAATTCCCTGTACCCTCCTTCTGTAGGACCCAGCCTTTTATCAGGCCTCCTGCTTCCCATCAGCCATCCTGAGGTCCTTCCAGCATCTTCAAATGAAAAACAGAACTAGCCACCTGCTCCAATCTCCTGCTTTTACTGTGACTTTGAGCTCCCCATCACAATACTGGGACGTCATCTCTGTGTGATGTCCACAGACTTGGCGCATCACAGAGATATTATTCTCAGAGGGTCATCACTGTCTCTGAACACCATTATACTGCTGATAAACTCCCATAATCCACCGGGGCTTATCAAACAGCACTCCAGTTAAGATCCTATCCACTACCATTAAACAACATGTCCTTTTTGCTTTGTGCACATCACAGGTGGGTGTCTGAGAGTGACCCCCAGTCAACATGAAACGTATTGGAGCTGTGAGTGATTGATGTCACTGATTGAGTCAAATGACTTGCCCTGAAATTCACAATCCATCACAATCCATGCTTTAAGGGGATGGTACATATATGTGGAATAAAAATGCTCCGCAGAAGAATTACAAAAATCGCCTTGGATACGTTCCATTCTGGTTGTTTAATTGAACCTAGTTCTCATAAATGATGATGGCAAAAGGGGACGAGTACTTTTCTTAATTAAGAAGAAAGCAGGACTAGGATACAGTAGAGAAGTGGACTTATGACGCAAAAGTTTTGAGTACCAGGTGGAATACTGCTGTTGTAATTTTTTTTGGATTGTTCCACTACAACTTCATTCAAAGTTGTTCTTGAATAATGGGAAAAGGTTTGCACCGAGCTCTACAACTCCTGCCAACGCTGCCAAGTCTCCTCCAGGATTTTAATATGACTACCTGCTAACAGATCTCTTAATTACTGTACATACGTCTGTAAAATATTCTGGAGAAATATGATTTATAAACACATGAAGCTTTATTTGTAGGTGAGATTTGTTCTCATCTCCAAACTGGTCTCCACATTATAAATGTCCTCTCCATGCTGTTTCTGGTTAGATGTCTTTGTCTGCACCTTCATGTTTCCCTAAGACTCTTCTCAAAGGTGATATAACCTGTTTCAGACCCCTCCACTCCTGTTTCAGACCCCTCCACTCCAAATTGGTGTTGACTGAGAGGGAGTGGGGGCCAGAGTGTATTTGCAGGGTGAAGCTGGGGCCTTTTGAAGACATTTATGACTTTGAGGACTTCCATCTTTAAACAGGAAACAGCCAGCATGGGAGGGCGGGTTGCGGTTGCTATGATGTGGCAAAGTAAAACAGTGCTGCAGTTGGCATGCTTTTCATCTGGCCATTGTGTTATTGCCTCGCTAATGCAGAATCTCAAAGCTTCCTCAAGTGTTGTGGGGGGGCGATAATTACCCAACATCAATTATCTTTCCAAGCAAACCAGGGTTAAAAGAAATGTTTACATTTCGTTTACACTGGTGGAAAGGCACTGAAATGAACCAAGAAAGCTGAACAGTAACAAATGGAGCAGCCGAAAGAGCCTTGCTGGGGCCTTTCAAAGTTGGATCAGAACCCTGGAGCAGTCTGGGTGGACTAAATGGAGGCTGTTAAGAGTTGTAGAACTCCCACTCCCACTCAGGTTAATGCACACTTGACGCCCGAGCGCACTCTCTGAAGATAACATATCTGGGAGACAATTTACTGTTTCACTTGAAAACAAAGAGGACGGAATGCATACGGGCCGAGGGGTGAAGTGTGCTGAGCGGCGCTCTGAATTTTAACTTTGTCAGCACCTACTCCACCGCCCTTCCATCTACACTGCCTGCCCCACCCACTCCGCCCACGTGACCTTTTGCGGGGTGGAGGAGTTTGCTGAATGCGTGAAGGGTGGAGGGGGAGGCAGGTGCTCGTGCTGCCCCCCTCCCCCACCCCAATTCCCCCACCCCAGCCTCCCTGCAGGGCTCCCCCCATTGTGCCGCCCCTCAAAGGAACAGCTGCCGTGCCCCCCCCCCCCCCTCGCACCCCCTCTCAGCCCTGATCCCCAGTCCTCTCTTGTCAGCCTGTGTTTGCAGACGGGCCCTTGAAGAAAGGTGGCGGTACGAGGCCTCAATTACCCGCGCGTTATCTGCGTGCCCCAGCCGCCTGTGCTCGCCCCCTATTCAGGCGCCGCTCATAACAGGCATGTCCACGATTCATATTGGGCTCCATTCGCCCGGGCTGACGGACAGACACCCCTTTTGTTCCCCCCCGAAACGGTCTCAGATGCCTTTGGTTTCCCTCCACCCCCTCCTCCCCGGCTTGATATGACTGAATTGGTATCAATGGAATGGCAGCCGCATTCCTCTGTTTTTCTTGATAAAGAGGCAGGGCATCACTTCCATAATTCAATCAACTTGTTCCTGGAAAAACAGAGCCGGAGGTCGGCCCTGGGAGAAACAATGTCAATGGCACATTGTCACACTGTGGCATTTTGATGGCGCATCTGATCACACTTACCAACAACTACCAAGATTTGTTGATTTCTTCTACAGAAAATCATTAACATTACATACCATGATAGTTTGTTTAAGTGTGCTTCCATGTCAAGTGGATGTTTAAATGGCTAGTGTTGTTTATCTCCTGCTTTAGCCTGTAAAGGTTTACTCATAAAACATTTTTATTACACTTTACCTGTGGTTTTCATCGAAATAGCTTCCTTTCTTCTACAGTTAAGTAAAAGGAAATTTCTCATACATTTTTATATGTAATTGTTGAATAAAGCAGTCCTCAGAGAACCATCTGAGTGCCTTCTCCCACGTTTCTGTGGCGCATATAAACACGTCTCGTCTCTGAAATGTCACAAAGTGCTGATTTGTATTAAACAATGATGTCCGGCGGTGTGCGCTGGCGGCCGCGTCTCATGCGGACGGGCTGTTGCAGGTGCCCCCCTCCGCCACGCTTAGACCCGCTGGTGTCTGAGAAACGAGGATGCCCGTCTGTGACACAGCTGACTGGGTCTCAGTGCCTGTCTCCCACGAGCCCATTGTGTCCGGGTCACTGATCAAAGGGAGGTCACCCGGAATTGATTAGCTCTGTATCAGTGATAGATACATCGGCCCTTTGTTGCCGGACTCTTAAAAAAGCCCATCATGATATTTAAGCGCAATTGAAATTCAGTTTTTTGGTCTGTTTGGTTTCTGTTTCCATGATAAGGAAGTCGCATGCTCAAACAGACAGGTTCATGCATGTAAGAATCTGCTTCTTTTTGAGATCTTTGTGGTCTTCATGTTTTGAATTGCTCGCATGTGCAATGCTTGACTGCCCATGAGAAAAATAAATAGCAGGGCTGGTTTTAGATGCAGTGTGACGTCTCTGCTGCACAGCGGGACGCTGTATCATCCTCCGTGTCTATGGCTGCGTGTGCCCGATTAGACAGCACTGACTGAGGGATGGACAGGTTGGCAGATGGACTATGTTCCCTATCATTCCTTTCATGCTGTGCCTTGGCATGTTAGCCAGTTAGCCAGTACACATAGTTCATGTTTCGTATTTCCTGTCTTCCTTTGAACGTCAGTCAGGTAGAATTCTGTGGGTCCAGGAACACCCATCCATTTAGAAGGCAAGGAATCAAGGTGTATTGCTCTCTGAAGCTGTCCCTGAGCTAGCGGGTGGATTTGTGCCCGTCGTGCAGTAATACGTGCGAGTGAGATGCGTCCCTGTGAGCACAGCGTGTTCTGCGCTCTCATTAGCCAGATGAGTATAACCCAGCGGAGCCAGCGCTTTTTCCTCAAGGGCTCGACTGCAATTAACATTCGCAAGACGAGACGGTCTCGGCTCCGCTTACGGGCTGGGACCCGTGTGCCATGGCGTGGGTACCTACGCAGTCTGGTGTGGTCTGGCATGGGACACTGCAGTGGCACTGGTGGGGTAAATGATAGATAGTGTGAGGCAGGTAATCAGTCTTTAAGAACGATTTTCGTGGAAAACGACTCAGGTATGGGAACAGCCTCAGAACGAAGGGAGGGAGGCACTGGCTGCCGTCCTTGCTCTGGAACAGGAACAGAAAAACAGATAAGCACATTATACTGTTTCAGGGGAGAGGTGCAGCAGCTGCCGTGTGATGGCAGGGGCAGGTGGAAAAGGCGGCTCTCCTTCTGCCCGCACGCATCGCCAGGCTCCGGGGGACCGACCTCGCTCACAGTCTGAAGCTGCAACACAGCCACCGACACCAGCGCTCGGTGCTCCGGCACCTCGGCCGGCCGCCGCGCGCGGGGCCCCGCACGCACAGCGAGAGAGGGGGCACTGCAGCACTCAGACAATGCTCCGTTTCTGCAGTGGCACCATGGGGCTGGGGCCGGGGCCGAGGCGCAAAACAGGTTGTTTGTCTTGCAGCCTCGGCTGAATAGGGCCATCTGGTCTCTGCCCATCGATGGCTGTCCTGCCTGGTTGTCCCGGCACAATGAAGACATGAGGGCTGGTTTTATGGCCGGGCATCAGCGCTGACAAAGGGAGAGCGGGGAGGAATTCTGCAGGGGTACCAGGACCAGGCTCCCCAGCCTGCTCAGTAGGCAGGGCTAGCGTAAGCCACTTATTGACAGATTAGCATGGTAGGCGAGGACAAAAGGGAAAATAATACCATTTACTAGCCAACAGCAGAATGCAAGAGTCCCTCCCAGACGCTCAATCTCGTTCTCACACAGAATGAAAAGTGTTTCACAATGGACTCCTGCAGGAAATTTCAGAACAATTTTGTGTGCTCATTGTAAAGCCTCACCAACAGGGGGTGCTGTACCTTACAGTGCATTTGTACCACACACTGGAAATCTCAGGACTACTAGAAATCCTAATATGCAGAGCAGGAGGTGAAAACACATTGTAACAGGATGTGAACAGGATGTGATTGGCAATTGCGAGAACCAAGGAATGGGGAAACACTATGCATAATTCACGACACTGGAGGTGGAAGTGAAAAGTAAGTGTAAATGTGCAGTAGTATACGCATGTAGCCCAATGAGCACTATTAGGTGAGGGAATCTCTAATTGGCATTCATTTGCTTTTGTGAATGTGTGAAAAAGAAGTTTTGCAAATCTTTACAATGGCACACACATGTACAGAAGGGCAGGATACACACACACACACACAGGGATTCACAGTGTTTGCTGTGTGAGAGTCCTTGCGAGGGTGGAGGGTACACGTGCGTGGATGGAAACACGCATCTCCCATCATTTTGGCTCCATGGTCTATTTTGTTTTCCACGTCTGCCTTTGTGATCCCAAAGCTGAATACGCTCACCATTGGGGGGACTTCCTGCCATCTCATCACCCACTGTGGAGGGAGGTCTGCATCACGCTGTGCCTCTCTGGGATTTCAGTGCTGTGATCACGTGAGCAGGTACTGCCTCATAATTAATGCCTGATCTCTCTGTAGAAGCTGAGGCACTTCACTGCTGTACAATGGACAGACTCTTTAAAAAGGCATACCTGAGGAAGAAAACAATTCTTTTTAACCTCACATTTTTTTTCCTCTCACATTATTTTTAGCCATTCATGTGGAAAGCCAGGGGTGTAGGTTTGAGATATTGAAGACCCCCGTCCTCGGCTGGAATGGTACCTGTCCACAACCGGGCCAAACCACCATCACACAGCTGAGATTCATTGCCTCTGTCACATTGTCATAGAAACTCCCTTTTCCTCAGAAATGGCCAGATTACACCGCTGCAACCTGAGGGGGTGGCCTGCTGTGCAGCTTTCATTATGTTGTTTTTGCCTTGCAAGTCGGGAGGCAGCGCTCATTTCCAGCCGTCTGCATTCTAAATGCAGGAATATACATTTTTCATTGGGCGCTTTGTAGGGGCCAGAGCAGAGCGCGGCGGTCGCGTGATCACACAGCCACACACTTGCACATGTTTTATTGATGTGCAAAAGTTGCATGTCTAATTATGCGGCAGTGGACATCAGTATGGGGTGTAAATGAGAGAATGGTCATTTGGAGAATGAGGCGCCTGAAATAAGATGGCAGGACAGGAGGATGAGGTCCAAACAGTCTAACCTCTGAGATGGAGTGGTTGACAGACAAGTAAGAAATAGGTGAGACTCCCCACCCCACCCCCCTGAAACAGAGCCACTGACTAGCTGCCAAACAGGATCTCTTTATTATGACACTAATGCCACTTCAACCAGTTGTGGCTGAGAGCAATTACTGTGATTGACAAAGTATTAAAAAATCACATCATTGGGACTTAGTAATCACATTGTTTAATCAACCGCACCATTTAATCAGACTGCTGGTGTGTTTTTAAAATTTGTGCGGTGCTCAGGTGGTTGCAGGAGAGAGAGAAAGTCGGTGAGAATCAGAATCAGTGAATCCGCCCAAACATATCTGGTCTAAGGCTCTCTCCCCATCCAGCGAGTACAGCTTCTCTGCTGTGAATTGAATGATCAGCTTAGCATTCCCCATGTGGGCCTGTTTCCTGCCAGTAACACAGAGGGCCGGTGATATTCTTTTCTTTCATTGCACGTTCTCTTGTAGAGCTCAAAGGTGTCTGGGAGACCTATCGTTTTTTTATGATGCTCTGAGGGATTAAAATGTAAGATGAAGACAAGAATCCACCATCACAAAGGAAAGACTATATTGTGACATGTTTAAATGGTATTTATATGCTCTGCACACTAGTCAGCAGGTAAGTATTTTATAGTAAACACGTTATGGGCACATGTGTTGCATATGTGTGGCATATGTGGCATATGGGCATATGTGTCTCCTCACCCACAGTTTAAACCAAAATCTGTCCTGAAAAAACAATGACAATAACGAATGACGCATTCCAGTCTCCCATTTCTACAATGACTGGAGCCGGTCACCACTTTGATTTGAAGGTAGATTATGAGAATAGCTCCACTCAGTGGTGAGGCAGAGAAATACACTTAAGATTCTGTTGAAAACAACAGCTTTCACAGCAGAAACTGTAATTGAGTTAACCCACCTTTTTTCCTTGCATTAGAACCAGAAACGTTAAGGAGTCAAGGAATTTGACAGAGATGCAAGAGTTTTTCCATTCAATATTCTGTAAAAGACAAGTACAAATGTCAATATAATCAGATAAAAAGGATCTCTTTTTATGTAAATGATTTGTATTTTTAAAATGCTGTTCTCTGCAAATCTCTCCAGATAATAACCATGATAGCTGGTAGTGTCATGTTTATTGCAATTTGTGACTGGGTTTTTACTGCACTCCTCAGTAAGGCTTTCAATTTGAATTACTTTAGTAAACATCCAGAACTATAAATGAATAATTCATAAACTGTGTGTGTGATATTTTAAAAACCTACCTTACATACCTGGGTGCACCTACCAAAATAATAATTACCATTATAACACAGTTAAAAAAACTGTTATTGACCCCCTTGAGTAATGTATTGGCAGTGAAAATATATTCATAAATGTGTTTAGATGTCACAAAGCAATCTTTTTTATGTTTTTGCTGGTGTCAGGGGAATTGAAAGAAAACCTTGCTGGGTCATCTTTAGTTCATCTTTAGTTCATTTGAGAGCTTCTGAAAACACCTGCTGCCACAGAAACCCTTGTTTTGCCAGGTGTCTTTTTAGCAAACTTTAATGTGATCACTGTCAGAGGTAATTCAGGTTACTAATTTTGCCAGATCACACAAAAAATTAATAAACATAAATTATTATATACATATTTGTCCCTTGCTGGTGTCATCCTGGATCCCTTACATCCACCCATCCATCCATGATCACTGGTAACCACCTCATTTGGTGGCTATTCTGAGTCTGAGACACACCCTGTAAGCACTGGCTGCAAAATCTAGGCTCCAAGGACTACTGCTTGGCAGAATGCCAGTCAATCACAGGGCACACACGCACACACACACAGTTTTTTTTACAAGTGACATTATAAAGATGGCAGTTGATCGAGACAACATGTGCTTGCACTGTAGGAGGAAATGGAAGGACCCTTGGGAAACTAATAGGGATGCATAAAGAGCAGGCAAACTCCACAAAGAGAAAGGCCAGATCTGAGAGGTGACAGCATAACCTCTACACCACCCAGTTCTATTGTATGCCCCTCAGAAATATCACCATCTCTTTGTTCTTTGAGTGTAAAATAATACAGCTTATTCTAGAAGTCCCTGTGTCACAGTTTCAAGACATTTAAGTAGGCTGTCATTTTTAATTTTGTCAAGGTTGTCCCATGGTTTGCCTTTTCAGAGCACAGAATCAATACTTTTATCATCTGCTTGTTTTTAAAGCTAATTGTAGCATAACAAGTACTGGATACATTTTGTGCATTAGTAAATTCATTGCATTCATTCAGTTAAAAAGAGCTGAAATGCTGACACCTAATGGCAAAAGCATAGAACAACAACCCTGAGAGAGAGACAGAGATGCAAAGGGGAGCAGAGACACACAGTTCAGCTCATTTTGTGAGGAGAATTTCTGAATTGCTGATCAGAAAGGAGGAGGATGTACGCACCCTTGTCACCTATCAAAGTAATATGTCCGCCGGTCTACTGACTGTGAGCGCAAGGTGACATTTGGGTGCGCAGAGGCAGAGTCTCCACGGCACTCAAAAAGCACACTCCCCTGACCTTCACAATGAATTACGATCAGGGAAAGGGAAAAGTTCATGCTGTGTGTTGGGTCCCTTGAGCTTACAGTAGGAGCAACTTCAAAAAATGAACCACAGAGGACCTGTCTTCCTGGAACTGTGCTCAATCTGTACAGAAAGCTGCTTTTTTCCTGAGGGGGGGATGGGGCACTCAATCTAACCGCTACGCTAGGAGCTTAATGAACACAGCCAGAGCACCTACTTAATATTAGTTATATTTTTCTGATGCCCTTATCAAGGACAAATTGCATTTCTTTCTTGTTATTTTATAAGCAACTAAGCCTCAGCTTTTTGCCCAAGGGTGCTGCAGTAGTGCCTCACCTGTGAATTGAACCAAGAAACATCAAAGTTACAAGATTAAGTTATATTGCCTTTCAGGTAAATACATCAGCAATCCAGCCATCACTGATCTCTGAATTACAATTACCAAGAAAATAAGAAGCAATATTTACAATGAAATAACAGTGTCACCAAGGCAATTTCTGGCCTTGTTCTTCAATGTCTGCTCAAATCCACCCAGTGCATTTTCACAAAGCCTCTGCTGCTAAAGTCATTTTTTGAGTGAATAGAATTCTCTGTGCTTTGTACTGTATTGTATTGTCACTCACTAGAAAACAAAACAGGCCAAAATTTAATTAATTTTCCTCACAGTCACAGTCTTAGCCTGTTAACCAACTACTTGTAGATAGGTATTAATTAGCTAACTAGCCAGCTATAGTCCCCCTTTTGGTTAGTTCATCGATACATAATTAATAATAATTTTCCACATGCTAACACACTCATTTATTCACACTTGTCATTTTGTGACAAGGAAAGGAATAAAGAATGACAAGGAAAGGGATAAAATTTTAAACTGAAATGCTGCAAACAATGAGCAACCAGTCTGTTACCATTAGCCCTCTTTGTTTACTAGCTAACTACATGTGGGCTTAACTTTTCCACATTTTATGAGATATTTTTGATAATGAAGCCTTGAGGTGGGGTGTTTCTGGGGGTGTAATCAGTGGGAATACACCTCCATGCTGGTCTCATGGCACCCATAGTCACAGCCTGTGAAATATTGAATTTGACACATAAGACAATAACAGCAACAGAGCTGATTAAATTAGCATTTTGCAGGATACCAAATAAGTGCTCATCAAAAACCATTAGGACATTGTAGGATTTTCCCAGTAACTGAGATAAACACATACGGTAAACATAATACCAGCATTATTTACGTAAATGACTGACTGATGGTCTCCCTCTCTTTTAGATTTGAGCATACACACTCACACATGCACAAGCTTCTGACAGTGAAGAGACAGTCCAAATAACCCAAAGCTTTGCCACTTAAACTATGCCAAGTGTATTTGATTGGACCTCTACATTAACTTCAATGAAAAACTCATGGTATGATGCACTGACATATACACACACTCATTTGTAAACATGTATAAATGCACATACTCACACACACACACACACACACGTGAATGCACATGCACACACACAGACACACACACACACACACGCACAGACGCACACAAACACGCGCGGTCCAATCCACGCTCTGCACAAAAGGAAAAGAAGAGAACGGAGAAGCAGCCTGGAGTGTAAATGAGCACTGGGTCGATCAGGGTATCATCCGCAGGCAAGAACGTACAGGAGACCTGTGATATTCCAGGGGTGCCTGCTTCTCTCCGAGGCGAGCTAATTGAGAAATGTTTTAAACTTCAGCCTCATCAGGACCGTCCCACGGAGACGGGCTCCCGCCCGCAGCGAGGAGCGCTGCCTAGTGTGAAACGCGCCGCCGACGAGCATGAAATATTCATGCAGCCGAGTGTGTGTGCCCTGTGTGCTCGACGTGTCTTTCAGCTGCGGCAACAGAAACATGTGTCGCACGCTGCTTCTGAAATGATAATCACATCCCCATTCCCAGAGTGCAATTGTTATACACGTAGTAGCATACATATTTATTGTGATATGCAACACAGCGCGTGGCTCCTGAAGCATTCTCTTCACAAGACTACAGTGGGCAAGAAAAAAAAGTCATTCTTTTCAGTGGTGAATGCATGTTTGTGTGTGTGTGTGTATGTGTGTATGTGAGTGTGTGACCTTGAAAAAGAAAACCAGGCATAAGTAAAAACTCTGATAAGGAATTCATGCAGTGTCACTGACAGATACAGTACATGCAGGAGGACTGTGTGACTGCCTCTCTCTTCATGTGTGAGGGAGAGCTGTGAATTATATATGTGCTGGTCTTGCTAGAGACATCAGACTCACCCCACCAACAGCAGCAGAACCAATCAGAGGGCTGGCTCCCTCTACTACAGTATCTTCCTTCCTCATTACAGAGTAATACATGTCAAAATACCATACACTTTTACTCATTCGACATGTTGTGAAACATGGACCATATTCTCAAGTGGTATGAAATGTGTTATTTCAATTTTTAATCATAATATTTTAACATGCACAGTGTTGGAGATTTACCAGCTCTCCCAGCCCAAAGCAGTTCCTTCTCATACCACTTATTTACCACAGTCAAAAGAAACATGCACTGCACTGGATGAATTATTCTTGTACAAGCAGTAGTACTGATTTACTGTGCACTGCTTGCCTGTTTTACTTGTCAACATGGCATGTTTGAGGTAAAGCATTTTCATGTCTAAACATTCTTTGTCCAGGATGTCCATCCTCAGTATCTTCATCCTTATACCAAAGACCACTCTGCAGTGGTCTACACCCAGTGGTGTACCCGCACAGTGAGGGATGGGAACATTATCCTGCCTCTCCACTGAGTTGGGTTGTGTCACAACAAAAAAAAGAAATTCCCTGCCGCTGCCTCCCCCAATGCCACCTCTCTGAACACATCCCTACTCCATTCCCCTCTTATTCTTGGCAGTGAGAAAACCGGACAAAAAGCAGTGAAAAGGTTTAAAAGCTCTACAGTTCAAGCTTTCACTCACGGTGAGTGTAAACCTCACTGTCTTTTTTTCCCACTGTTTGTATAGTTTGCACAGTGCTGTTGGAGGAAGTGAGAGGTGCACCTGCCAGCCCGGCCGTCCTTGCTTAGTGCAGACAGGCAGACACAAAACCCATCCTAGCAAGGAGGCCCCTGTACAGAGTCCAGCAGCTCAAGATGCAGGCTGCCCTCAGCCAGGCAGATACTGGCCAGTGTGCTCAGCAGAGTGGCTATGAGTGTTCATTGAACTCATTCCACACACTGTTAAGGTCACCTGTCTGCTGCCCTCCTCCCCATACTCCCCCCGATCCCGGCGATGCAAACAAGATGAATAAATGAATAAATCAACACTCCAGGCAAAACAAAATATGCTGAAAAAACACCAATTAAAACAAATGGCTCAGTCACGTCCACGGCAGCGTTTTCTTCAAAACAGCTCAATAACAACGCTTTCAAGGGTACAGACTGCATGCATAATTAAGGGTGGCCCTCTGATCGTTACCAGATGAGAGGTTAACTTGAAAAAGATGGGCTCGTTAAGGAGCAGTCAATTGGACACGTGGGAAATGGGAGGGGGGGATAGCGCGCACTGCAAAGGGTTAATGTATTCTTGTTTCCTGAATGCTAATTATTTCCCACATAGCCTTTGAAAGGACTTGCTTCCAAAAAAGTGAGGTCAGGATGCTGGATGCTGAGACTTTCCCCTTGCCGGTATTGGAGACATTAAAATACTTCACCATTCAGTGTGATGTTGTGTGCTTTCCCGTTATTGTTTTTTAATTCCAGTGTTTACCTCCAAACCTGCCTGCTCACAGAGCAGGGTGAGAGTGTCACTTCTGTTTGTTGGCAGAGGGCCTTACCTCTGACTCCCTCTGAAGTGCAGACTGCAGAGCGTCTTTGTACAGGGTCTCTGCCTCACTGAAGTTATTCAAATGTGCCACTGACGTAGCTTTCCCTGCTCAAGGAGCGTGCTGGGAAGGGTAACGGTGCCACACTCATCTCAAAGCCAGAGACACGCTGTCCCGCTGTCTGCCTCCACCCCTTTGTAGTTAGTTTATTTGTGCTTTTCTTTAAATGTGTGTGTGTGTGTGTGTGTGGGGGGGTGAGTTGATATTAATATTCATATTTTCTGTTAGATCCTTCTCTTTTAATTCAGCCCTCCTTCTGTTCCTTTGTAAGCATTACATGCAGTCAGTCAAAGACAGAATTGTTTACTACCAGTCTGTTTAGATTTCGCTTTGCACATCACTCAACCAAAAAAAGAAAAAAGAAAAAAAAAGGAAGACATAAAATGGAAACAAAACTAATGTGAAGAGCTTGACATCTTTACATTCTATTCAGTATTGGACTCTGCATTCTCAAAAATCAAAGCAATTCAGTGAGATAATTTCATTGTTCTTATTCTTGCATGTCACTGTTTCACAAGCCAGTTGTGTCATAACAGGATGAAGATTGCTCATATGTGCTAGTAAGTGAAGACTGTTCCAGCCATGCTGGTTTTCATGATAGCATTATGGTTAGGTACAGCGCAAGTATAGGTTTTATTTTACTATTGCACACACTGTTAGCAGAGGTAATCCATATCTACATGTCTTTTTAACAAAAGTTCAAAAATCATTACAAATGTTGTGGTAATTTTTTTCTTTGTTAGTGAGTGGTGGTATCATTTTTGTCATTCTGTGGATATATTTAGCTGTTAATTTTTACATTCACTAGCTAAGCTGAGAATACCAATTCCCCAGCAGACATATTTTATCAATGTCCAATGTCACGCTACACACAAAATGTGCTGAATAATGGTAGTGATTGCACATTTGTACATCACATCTGCATCCAATATTGTATCCCATTTCATCATACTGTAACCATGTCAGCCATCTTATGTATTGTTTTATTTTTATTGCTGATCTGTGTAATGTAATGTTGATTTGAAAATAATTAAATAACTTAAATAAAAAATCAAATGGCACCGGGATTCACATCCCTCACCTGCTGCATATCACAGACTCAAAGGCCAATTAACTCCATCAGTAGAACAAGCTGAGTTTTCATGTTTCGTGCAGAAGCTGACTGTGCATCTCTGTTGACTAATTCCCTGACAGTTTCTGTTTTTACCCCATCAGGTCTCTCTCCCCGTACCACGAGAAGCTGGAGAGATGAATAATTCAAAGGCCTTTTATCTGAGGCTGGGGTGCCACCTCCACCGCAGCTCACAGAGGTATCTGGAGGAGGGTTTCCTGGCAGACAGGGGGGACCTGTTCTCTGCATTGGCTCTGCTCCACCTGAAAGGTGTTTCGTTGTGAGCTAAAAAGGCCAGAGAGAATGGGCAGAAATTCTTCCCCCTGCACAGCAGGCTGAGGCCACGGTGGAGGCATTTTTTCAGGGTTAATTTTGAACACCTGGCGTTTTCCAGAAATGGAAAAATTATTTCAAGGCTTCCCTCATACAAAGATGGTGTTTCTTAAATGATGCTACTAATTTAAACTATGGACAGATAATTCTTTTCCCTATGTGATCTTTTTTTTGGTCTGTGATTGACAAAAGGATTAAAAAAATCACTTCCAGGTTTGCGAGTTGTCAAATGTTGGTGTTGCATATGTGTTTCATCAGCTGAGAATAGATGCGTTGTAATGTGATTAAGTCACTTTGTTACATTTGCATTTTCGTTACCAGTTAACATCAAGTTGTGGGTTTGTTTTGCTTCTTTACTTTTTGTAAGGTTAGCGAGCATGAGCAACTTCTAACAGATTTACTTGGTAGCTAGCTAGCATGCTACTGGGAAAAAAAGAAAATGACTACTGTGACGGAGTGCCGTCACTACGGTTGAGTATGCGCTCCAACTGCCATACCAACGAGCCTGGCTCTTTGGCGTTGCGGTCAAAGTCACATGTTTGGTACCCTGTAGACCCGGGTTCAAGGCCGGCTGGGGTGACTGCTCACCCCCTTCGCTACAAATGGTGTCTGAAGTGGGATGGCTGACCGCGAGGCCATTGGATGCGTGCCCAGTGTGTGAGCTGTATGAGGGGACCCCCAGGTTAGGTTGACCCCGGTGTGAGGGACCCCAGAGATGGGTGAAGCATAGTGTGAGGGACCCCAGAGATGGGTGGGGCACCCTAGGATGGGAGAAGTATGGTGGGGGAATGTGTGAGGGACGCCTCCGTGCATGAAGCACGTGAGCGCAGGGCAGTGTGGGCAGTGGGCAGTGTGATGGAGTGCCATCACTACAGTTAAGTATGCGCTCTGACGGCCATACCAACGAGCCTGGCTCTTTGGCGTCGTGGTCAAAGTTGCATGTTTGGTACCCTGTAGACCCAGGTTCAAGGCCGGGTGGGGTGACTGCTCTTGCCCTTCGCTACAACCACCATGCTCCCTCATTCTGTTAAATACTACTGGCAATGTAGTTGACATTCCTGCCCTTAGCCCTACTGTCCCTTCTTGACTCAGGGGAATCAGTAAGGCTAAGGGCAAGGGCTCAAAGCCTTATTTGTGACCCTGCTAAGCACTGAAAGAGACAGTGGAAAATGCCAGTGGGCCTTTAGCCTTAGTTCCTATGAATTGTGGTCCTGACAAAGGGGCCACAGAGATACACAGAGTAATGCTGTGAATGTAAGGTGCCCTTCTAAAACAATAGGAAAGGAATCTGCATCTCCTCCTTCTTGCTAAGGTACATCCCAGCTCACAGTGTGTCTCCACACTGCCGGGGTCATTCAATGCGCTGATGACATTGTTTGGAAGAAATTGAGTTTTAACTGGAGCAGCCTACACAATCTTGTTAACACACCCATTAATATTTCATCATTTATTTGTTCTGCCGCTCACTACTTCCAGTAAACAAGGAGCCGGATTATGAAAATATTATCTGTTCTGCTGCAATAACGTGACTTTCCCACTACAGCACACGCTGTCATGGCACGACAGCAAACTAGTGATGATAACGTTTTTCACTAAGAATCAAAAGAGAGGTGACCCACACAGAGGACAGTTTTGTCCCAGCCCTGTTATTATCATTCACAGACATCCTAATCCAATGTGACTTCTGTGACTGTAAGAACAGGTTCTGTGATTACAACATTATTCATTTATGCAGTTGGATATTTTCTTGAATTGGATATTTGCCAAGGAGATGAACATGAATATCTTTGGTTCGCACACTTAGTCCTGTACCCATGATGCCACGCTGCCATTAAACCGCACCTTCTTGATGAACTGAGGCCATGTGTGCTGAATGAGTGTGATCCAGAATGGTGGGAGCTTTGAGACAGAGGGGTTTAACCTGCACCTGCTCCAGGGGCTATATTGGCCAAGCAGAGAGCAGAGAGAACATGGTTGTCTTTGACTGCCTAATTAATTACCTTTCCATTGGGGAATTCCTCGGCGTAAGCAAATAAATTCGAATCATTGTGTACAGGCTTGTTGTCTTTCTTCATGTTTTTTTTTTTCCAGGCTATGTGTGCTTCACACAATACAAAACTGATGTTACAATTGTTCTCATAATAAATAAGACATTGCTGTCTGGAGAGGCCAGTTAATTTGTGTGAGCAAACAAAGGAACAATTCTAATTGATTAACTGTAAACAAAACATTACTCATTTCACACATGTGGCTGCTCCAATACAAGGATTAATCTATCAGTTCTTCCAAGCAACAGCTCCATGCATCCAAGTAGTGTGCACAGAAAACACCACAGTGCTCCCTGCTGGTAAATTCAAACCAGCGTCTCCCCACACACTTGTGGTTGCTAAACTTAAATTCTATATGAGGTCTATATTTAAATTTTGGAGAGTGATCTAAAAATTAAAGCACTTTTCAAAAACAAGACAAAAAATCTGTGTCTACCTCAAATCAATTTCCAGCATTATTCCTGATATCACTTACTATAGTCACCTGTGATCTTCAGGGGCTTCTTTGCTTTGGCAGCACAGAGCATAGATATGGGAGAAACCAGTATAATAACTGTCAGTTCTTGCAGTCTGAAGAGACTATGGCACCGGGAACTAATGTCCCTGTAACGTTCCGCTGTGGTTACCGGGCCCTTTCTCACTTTTTGTGGTCTGAGGTTTAGGATAAATGGAACCTGTGAGCCAGTAGTGCAGGCAGACTGGCAGTGGCAGTGTGTGTGGTGTGTGGTGGTGTGTGTGTGTGTGTGTGTGTGAGTGTGTGTGTGAGAGAGAGTCTGTGTGTGTGTGCGCAATGCCATACATGTGTCTGGGCAGATGAGCATGTCTACACAGAATTGCACAGGCCATGTCTTTCAGCAACATTTGCAGGCATGCACACACACACACTGATGCGCACACAAAGAGTCACAGAGTCCAGGTGAGAATCTTTTTTGAAATGGGCTCTCAGGTGTTTGCCAGGCTCAACAACAAGCACAACTGTGTGATATTGAGCATACTCAGCCCCAATGTGCCTATGCCTTAAAGTATGCAACATTAAATAAATAAATATAAAATAAAGAACAACATATTTCACATTTTTCCAGACTGAAGCTTTGTAAAGCTGGCATTTTTCAAACATTTCCGAGGGTTAGGTTTTTTAAAATATTTTTATAATCTTTAACTTTTCTATACATTTTTATACTTAACTTATGTACACACACACACACATTATTCGCATCTCATAAGATGAGATGGGTGATGTGTGGGAAATAAACAGAGTCAGGGCTGGCAAATATTCCGTCACAGCTCTCCCCAGGCACACACCAGCAGGGTGATGAACAGGTGCAGGTGCAGGGGTGTGATTGTGTGGTTTTCGGAGGGTGGGGTGTTGTTTAGCCTCCACTGGGAAGCTTCAGGTTCACTGAGAACCTCAGCCTTGAGAGAATGAATTTCAGGTGTGAAAATGACACCTCAGACGCATTGGTCAGGACTGGAGGGGTAACAGATAGGAAATTAGCCAGCAGAACTGCAGAACTGAACACCAGCAATGTACAGGTAAACACCCTGAACTGAAAGGGCTGTATCAGGTTTACTGAGAGGGGGTGGAGTGGGATAACATGCCGTCCAATGCTGTCATTTTATAGACTCTTCTACATTGTCTGGAACTGTGTGGAATCTGAGGCTGAAATCTAACCACCTCCGCCCAGGCAGAGGGGTCCAGTCTTCTGCCATTGCCCTTCCTGTTTCTTACCATGGTTACCTGAGAGGATAGGGCCCATCTTTCCCAAGGAGAGCCAGTCAACAAAGGCTCAGAACCAGCCAGACATTTCTAACAGCTTTTGCAAGATCAGGAAAGTCATGTTATTTTTGTTTGCAGAACAAATCTATCCAACCACCAAGTCACATAATTTACCATTTAAACTTTCTACTCCAATGAATATAGATGCAGTCTGAGAAAAGGCTGTAATCTATGGCCTTCTATGGAGACAGTCATGTCTGTAAAGTACCATGTCTTTCCTGACAGCCTGCAGCTCTGGCTGTCCACTCTGTCCTGCACGCATACAGTAGAGCCAAGGTGACAGAGACGTGCATTTGCCCTTGCCTGTTGTCTTCTTATCGTGGAATTCTAATCTGTTAATTACCTGCGGCTCAAACAGAGTGAAGATGGGGAAATAAGTGGCGGAGGTGCTGGGAGTGGCAGGTGATTTTAATGAAATGGAAACTGGCTGCACAGCCGGCTCTGATCACAGCGGGAGCCTGATGGCTGCTCATAGATGATAATTACAGTTCTAATTCCCTGCCTCTTCGCTGGGGCACACCGCTCTGCTTTATCTCCATCATAGCACTCGTGAGGTCATTCTGCTTCGGCTCCAATAGGGGTGGGGGGGTGGGGGGCTGGGTGAGGTGTTGGACATTTCTGCTCTTTAAAAAAAAAAACAGGGTTTGTTTGACACATCTGCTGCCAAAATGATCAATGAACCTCTAACACACTTTCTTTGGTCTGAGGTCAGCTTTTAAGGTGGCCCATGTTTCACGCTGTCATTGAACGTCCTTCTGAAGAGAAGTGGTTTGTACTACCCGGGTTCAAGGTGAGAGAGGGGAGCACACTGTCAATAAAGGAACACCAGCTCTGCCTGCTGGTAAAGTGTAGTACTGTCATAAAGAGGGAGTGCCACTTCTCCATTGTCCAAATTCTGGGATCCAAGTCCAGCAGGGTGGGGAGATTCTGAAGACGTCACTCAAAATTCACACCGTCCAGTTTTTCTCTTGCCAAACCTTCTTTCACACATTCTTTAGGGACTTTCTGCTTTTCGATGACCTTTAAGAACACAAAGGGCCATTTAAATTCAAACATATACAGTTATCCAGATATGATCTGAGCAAATAAAAGGGGCCTCTGTGTGATGGATGTTAACACTCAAGGGGCAATCTCCCTTCATCAGCACCGAGGGTTCTCCGGGCCTCTTGTCAGGAATTGATGGCACTTTAATAGTAACATGCCAGAGCCTCTGACTGGATACTGAGCGCTCATTGGACGAACCCAGCCAGTCCTGCGATGTCAGTGCGTTCTCGGGGGTTGAGGTGATCTTGTGATTTTTACACAATTAGAATGCAATGCAGCCGTCAGAGGAGGAGAGAAAAAAAAACATCTCCTTTTGTGAGGCGAGGGGAGGGCAGGATGTGGCGAGAAGAATACGAGACAGGCGGCTTTAATTCTGTCCTCCACCTCTTCTGGAGGGTAACCCAATTTTCTCTAATTCGATCCTCGCTGCAGCAGAAATGGACAATTTCCTGTTTGCCCGCCGGTTCGGGAGTGGTGCAAACAAAGTTTCCCCATTCATTCGGAGAGGATGAAGGGGAGTCGCTAAGATCAGACAGGGTGGGGTGATACGGGATGTGTGTGTGTGTGGGGGGGTTTAGGCCCTGACCAGCATCACACACCTCAGAATGTCTAGAGGAGCTGAGGCTCCAGGAAGTGAATGGGTCACAGTTAAAGCAGTTAATAGGGAGATAAGAGTCACATGCTACACATACTCCTCAAGTTCCTGAAAAGCAGTGTGGGAGATGTACACAAAGTGGCTTTGTGCTGTTGCTAGGCCTTCTTTATCTATGCTCTGTATGATAGGTAGAGGACTCAGCTGTAGACTAGCAAAGGCCTCTTTTCATTAGGAAGTCACCCAGCTTACTGTCATCATGAGCTTGATGTATATGCACATATGTACTGTATGTGATATTAATTTATCACTGTGTAACCTTTTAAAGACTTTGTATCAGTTAAAGCATACTCGCTTGGGAAGGAATACTTCCCTGTTCACGAAAAGGCATCTTATTAGTCTATGTTATTATAAAATACGCAGTTCTTACAGGAAGTTTATGATCCTCATTCACCTGTTATTTATTTTTGGAAATACAGGCAAGCATACATTAAGTCAAACTTCACTCTGTGGAAAAAAGATCATAATTTGTAAGTCAGTATTTGATGCTGGTGGAGCTCAGTTGTGGAACCCCTTGTTTTACTTCAGTCAAGCATTTTCTGTGTCCTTTCCAGGGCTTCCACAAATCAGTACCTACCCGTTGAATTCACCCTTGAGTTCTTTGATTCCAGTATGCAAATGCTCCTCTTTGAGCTGTTGCTGAAAGCTCTTCTACATTGTACGGATATGGGGATAATTTATGTGCTCCAAAATCAAGCTCCCTAGCTGTTCCCACAAGGGGGCACTGTTATCAAGCTTAAAAGGTTTGTAAATTTAAGGAAAGGACAGGCAGGTTCCAGCTTGAGGTGCTATTCTCATGTTTGTTTAATTCTCCAATCACTGAATGAGGTGGCACGCATCCACAGGGATGGGAAAGAACACACCTTTTGGAACACAGTTGTTTTGAGGAACCCAATCCACATGTAATGGTTTTCACTAATCAAGTTTGGAAACAAGGCATTGAAGCGTTCAGAAATACAATCCCAATATTGCAAACTATTTCAGTGGGTAGAAAATGTGCAGGTGGTAAAACATTTATATTTTTTAAAATATATAAATATATCTCTCAGTAGTAATCACAAATCAGAAGTCTTAAGCTAAATTAGTTTTAAAATATGTGATAGTCTTCAAGAGTAAAATTGGCTTTTGCTTCATTCTACATAAAAGGGCTTCCAGGAGGCGTGGTCAGTGTCCCTATTACTTATCCATTGTCAGAGGGTCTCAGTGGGGGGGTTCAGCCAAATTTAGAGGTAGAGCTTCCCTGAAGGTTTTTTCTACCCCTCATTAGCTGAGTTCACACATCCTGAGGAACATCTCGAGACTCCGGCCCTGCTGGAGGTTTATGGCGCTCGTTTAGAGAGCGCGTGGGCCAATCGAGGTCACTCGCGTTCACGGGGAGGGCTCTCGGCGGGATGGAATTAAAACACCGGACACCCGAAACCCGGGGAGGTAAGAGTAGAGCAAGCCGCCGTAACACAGCGGGATGGAGCCGCTGACCCTGAGGCCGCCGCGCGCCCCGTCATACCTCTGACAAGAGCAGGGGGGCCCGCCGTGAATTAGCGAGCACACTTAGCATGTACAAGCGCTTTATACAGCCCAGGGGGGAATTTCAATTGATTCCCTTACAAAGGAGCAGCGTGGGTCTTTGTTGGGCGCTGGGTCCAGGCCTCTCTCTGGGCCCCAGCCGCGGCCGCCGGCCCCTCCAGGTTTCCACGAACAGGCCCCGCCTGCGAGCACACGCAACACAAACCGGGTCTTATTTAGTTAAGTGCGTCAGCCGGGTGTACTCAAGGAGAGCGGCGCTGCACTCCCCATTGATTGGAGTGCTGCATTATTTAGTATTTTGTAGGTGTGGACGCACGAGGGCAAGCGGCAGTGCCCGTCAGAGATACGCCGCGCCGAGGGCGAAGGAAGAGGCTGGACACCCAATCCACCCAATCCGGCCATGCCCGGCGCGCGGCGGCGGCGGCCACTACGGTTACTCAGAACGCGACCTGATACAGGGGAGTAGGCCTTACTTACGAGATAGGCTTCGCTAATCCCTCTGTCACCACTTACGTAAGTCAACGAGATACCCCTGGCCAGGACGGCAATTTTGTTTTCCGAGCCGAGGAGAGGATCCTCTTGGGTTTTCCGTGAGGCTAGGAAGCCGGGATTAAATCAAAGCGGGCCGAGAGCTCCCTGACAAGTGAAAGCACCCTCACTGTCATCACTCAGTAAACAGTCCTCCGCCGTTGTGCTGAGCTCTGGTGTAATCCCCACTCACGTTTGGATTCATTGATTTCTCTCTGTGCTGAATTCTCTTCATGTTGCTCTTTTTCTGTTCATCACTACTTTAATGGCTTGTTAGCCATTAATGGTAACCTTATGTAAAATCCTATACTGTCTATTGATGCATGAACTTTTGAAGCCATTACCTCCATATTTATGACAGGATGTTTATGACAGCCTCAAAGTGGTGTACTGTATCGTTTTCAATTTTACTCTCTCTCAGTGATCCCCTTTGGTGTTGTTAAGTCAGAATTGTGTAGCTGTACATGTTATTGTCATGGATGGATCTGTGCCCCCATTCTCACAATGTATAGCAGCTTTTTTTGTTTGGTGAAAAGAGCACAAATAACTCAACTGGACATTTTCTACAGACTGTCATCTCTTTCCTGTAGCTGTCTTATTTGTTTATGCATGTCTACCATGATGAAGTTTGAACACTGCATTTTAAAAGACAATTATAAATGGAGTGCAGAATTAACTGAAGAATCCACTGTATATTGTCAAAAAAAAAAAAACACTGGAGCAAAATAATTCCTATACTAACACTGCAAAAGAACTGCACTTGTAAGTAATCAATTCACACTCATTTACAACATGTAATACAGTGACATTATTAATGTGAGTCATAGTCTTTTTTATTTTATTTAATAAAAAGAATTGGACAAAAATATTGACTTCCATGATTGAAGAACTTAGTGTTTGAAGACATTAAAGACATGATTGAAGACATTTCTCAAATGTTTAAGTGAAAAATGTTCTTTAATATGTAAACAGTTAAATGTCCAACTCTGCATCTGGACCCTGGATGTAAGAATCAAATTGTCCTGGATGAATGTGATTCTAATAAGTAGAGTGCACTGTAATGGAATGGTAACAGCTTTGCTAGAGAGAGTGAATATTGACATTGAACACTCAGTGTTAATATACTGTACTGCGTTAAAACCTGCCTGCATCGTAAAATGTGGCCTGAAACAGCATTGTTATTGTTTTTTGGAATATTTGCAATTCATTCATTTATGTATTTCAGAAATCTTGCATCCCAAATTTCTTCATAATTTGTATTGCTGTATAAATTAGATTATGAAGCATTTTGTAACAATCTTTCAGTTTGTGTTAGGTTTAGGGTTAAGGTTATCTTTAATTGTAAATGTCTGTTAAAATCTTAGCCTTACTTCAGGGTTGCCTGCTTCAGCCATTCTGAAGCTACATTCTAAGCTACAGTTCTAATGTGGATATATTGATTCTCAAATGAAATATTCCTCCTCATACAGCGAGTACAATAAGAAGCAGAGGGCTCATGAATCTGCTGCCATGAGAGGCCCACCAAGAGCACTGAACATGATGTAATTACATTTAATGTGATTCACTTTGCAGCCCCAGAGTGAAGAATGCAGTGAATTGTTTGCTCATGTGAGCTCACTTTCAGTGTTGCTTCGAAATTTCAAAAAAATGATCATAGAGTTTTGTGCAAGGGGAAAGTTAGTTAGCCCTGAAGGGGTGTAACTAATTCATCAATTATTGTTTGTTAGTACTTTAACAATACAACAGTCATTTCCACAAGAATTTGTGGCAACGTTTCTGTTCATGCAGCTAAACAATCAATGGATATGTCTCTATAGATAAAATATGGATACTTGTTGTGAAGAAAGTGAATGTTAGCTAAGCAACTTGAAATCACACCTAGTGCTCAGGCCAGTCACTGTGTGCCTACAGTTACTTAGTATATCCTTTGTAGGAGATGGCAGGCCTGAAAAATCTTCTACTTCAAGTTTGTATCCTCTCTGTGATTGATAATGTCCTTCATATACATACTTGAGTGAAATTATGTCACTTCCAGAGAGTTAATTTCACCCACATGCCTGTTATCCCTGTGTGCCCACCTCTGTGTCTATATTCCCTGATTGCTTATGATGAATAAGATGATTATTCTATGGCAAATGGCCAATAGCATATTTTCAGAGATCTTAGCATGTGAAAACAGTGTTTGCTTTAATAATGAGAGTTCAGTGGTAAACGAGTATGGACTGTCTTATTTAGGCTCCTTCTATAGACTTAAGTTATAAAAACAAACAGCTGGACTTAGTCTTTCAAATGTCAGTCAAGCTTACTACTTGCAGCTGGCAGCTCAATGATGGTCTAATAATAGAAGAATTTCAAAATAATAGCGTGTTGTGTTTAACAGTTCAGAATAATAGTCCCCCCCCAAAAAAAAACATGATCCAGGGGATGACAGTATCAGTGTGCCTGGAGACTGTGCTTACAGCACATAATGAGGCCCAGGCAGGCTATATTTACATTGTTTTCACACTAGGCTGCAGTGGATTCAGGTGGTTCAGTGGTTGCACCTCAAAGTGGATTTACAAAATGCAGTTGCTTGGAGTGGGATACACAGGTGCATTCACGTTTTACACTTACTCTCTTGGCAGGCGCAACGCAGGTGCTGGTAATTGCGCAGTGGAGGTCCTCTGCTTTGCAGGTGCTAAACAACAAAGTTGTTCCGTTGGTGCACAGTTTGACCACTGTCATCATCTGATGCAAATGTGTCATCCTGACAGGGAAGAAAATGGAAAAAAATGAAAAGAGTGAAATCATTGCCTTAGTAAGCCCACGATTGAGAAAGAGGTTCAAGATGAGAGCTTCCTCTGAACTGTATTTTCTACACAGGCACTTGGCTTTGTAAGATTTGGTTTCTAAGTGTGTTGACTGAAGACTTTACAATCAGTCTTTCACCTGACTTGAATGTCATGGCCACATCACCAGAAAATCATACTCAGGCCAATGTACAGTACACGGCATACGCTCGATCTGACTCAGAGGCAACATTATGGCAGGGGAAAGGGTTTTATCAATTGACAAAATCTTCCAGAACATTCTTCATTGTGGTGAGTGGCTGAATCTGGAATGCAAAGGTGAAAATCAAAGTAAAATCATTACGCCGCCCTGAGAAACCGCAGTGACGAAGGTGAGGGCACATAAATTCCTTTGGCAAGCTGGGCTTTGCCTGCAGAGTATTCTAACAGAGGAGCGATGAGTGGGGCGGGGCAAATTATCTGTTTTTGCTGGTGCCACTCCTACCTGCAGTGATTATTGAGTTTCACTCATTCCTTCACTCAGCACCACTTTCATGTAAACAAATCAGTGAAATTTCACCCTGTTGAAGTGATTGTAAGAGCTTGGGGAGCTGGTGATAATTCTGAAGTGTGGATCCGTGCAGCCCACAAGATACATTTCGAGATGCCAAACAAGTCTTAAAAAGTCAGCTTATGGGCAGCAGCTGTTCTTGAATGCCAAATATTTGATCTGTCAATATTTCATCTCTTTTAATTCCCTCAGAGGAAGAGTTCAGCTCAATACCAAGCTGTTGAAAAGTTCTATGCCTCCCACGCACTTGCATAATGGCGGCTGTAAGACCACACAGTAAATCAGAATGCTTAACAGAGCCCTATATGCTCTATACGTGACCCAACCCACTGAGTGGGCAAGTCTTAATCTGTAACACCAACAACTTCAAAAGCCCTTTCGCAGAAATAACAGAAAATGATTATTCATTGGAAAATGAGTCAGATGGGCAGGCAGAGTCACCCTCGCCTGCTCACCTGAAACGAGCCCTCCTCACCCAGGCTGCGCTGACAAGCCACCCAAACCAGGGCTCACGCTGTGATTGCCTCTGCTTTTACCATAAAACGCATCCCCCTCACCTCATTCTCTGACCTGCTGCAGTTAACTATTGCAAAAGGCTGTCAAATGCATAACTGTGTATGTGATGCCAACCGCCTTAATGAGATTTAGTTGCGAAAAGCGGTTACAAATTAGCTAGTTAAAAGCCCATGTTATCTCGGCTATAGCGCTAACGGAGGGCTGTATTGGACATGCCCCCGAGCCAAACAGCACCATTAATATTCATGGACAAATAATCAAGTTGATTTTAATTAACAGGCTTTCATTTTTAATGTGTCAGCCATTTAAACTTTATGAACCAAGAAGGTGATTAAAAAGAGAAAAACATTTAGTGCAAAGTTAATGATACAGTCATTTCTGAATGCTAAAAAAATAACATGCCAGGGTTAATTTAGTCTTTAAAGTACTTACTCTCTTACACACTAAGATGTGCATGAATTCAAGTTCATTTTATGTCCCTTTTATGTCCCATAATATCATATTTTGTTTCAATGGTTTGAAGTGAATACTGTTGGCAGATAAATTGCAATAAACGTTTAGTTAATGTAGCGAGAAGAATATACTGGCTTTCCCTTTATATAGATTAAGAGTAAAAGAACTGAAATTTTGATGCAGTACTCATCTGAAAACTTTGTACCAGGAGCTTTGGTGCATGAGGAGAGTCAGGAACCCAGCCAGAGACGCCAATCAACAATCAGTGATTCACTAGAGTGTATGCATGTGGAGACAAGCAGATAAAGCACTCTCAGCCTATAGAGGTGTGAACCACTGGTCTAAATTGCTGACCCCAGAGGAGCCCCTTTATTCCCTAAGCTCCCCCTGTCTTCCCACCTAACTTAGCTTATGTTAAGAGAAAGTTACACTGGGGGTGAGATTTAGATGAAGAGTGTGATTTTAAATATGTATTATAAAGAAAATAAACAAATTAAAAGAGTTTTACTGGCTTCCATCACTTTTACCAAAATGAAAAACCAAAGACCATCTAACTCCACAAGAGGTCTGCGCAGGCCGAACTGATACACTGTAATAGAAATCTGCTAGTGCACTGAACATCTGAATACAGTGGCCTGAAATAAGCTCGGCAGAACTTCCAGAGTGATTCAGAGCAGTTTCACACCCATGCACTTGGGACTGGCTCTGAGGGAAAGGGTGTCTGCAGTTGGGGGGTGCTGCTGCTCTGACAGCCGGGATGAGTAATTTTTGGGAGGCGGGGCTTGCTAGCGTGTTGAGCAGAGGCTGTGAGGTAGACACTACTGGGGACACACCCTCTTTCAATCCAGTGCATGAAAGTGGGCTGTTACCTCTCCATCCCAGGAAGGGGATTCAGAGATGTTAGTATGTGGTTCCACAGTTATCCAGTGTGACAGAGGGCTGTGATGGACTGCAGACTGTCAGTTAGGGAGGTTCTGCTGGAAGATTCCGCTAATTTGAAGGCCAAAGTAAGAACCGTGTGCCATTAAGAGAACTCCTCGGTGATTCTAGGCCAGTGGCACTGAATCTGGCTGAGGCAGACTCCAATCCCCTCCATTGCCGTTGTCTTGTGCGGATTGCCTGAGCTAGTTTCTTGACTGGCATTGAGCTGTTAGCTCCTGTTTGTGCGTGTGCATGTTTGACTTTGGAATGATGTGGTGATCTTGTGCGTGCATGTGTGTTTGTGCATGTGTGTCTACAGGTGGGAGACTGAGTACATTGCATTTATTTGTGTGGGGGGGAGGTATCTGAGTGTAAGAAAACATGCTATGCAAATTAGTGCAGTTACGAGAGGGGTGGGAGTGTGTAAAGACAGTGAGTGGGAGTGTGTGTGCACAGGGGGGTTGGGGAGTGCTATAATCCTTGACTTTTCCATTTATTTCACAGCCAAGCCAGGACATCTGTCAGCAGACTCTGCTGCTGAGCCATGCTAGATCACAGGCAAGTCCTGGAAGAACCTGCTCCTGTATACACACACAATATATTATATCATTTACTGAACAACCTATTCTTGTTAATTGTATCTTTGAACAAAAAAAAATTGCCCTATAATTTCTGCATTTCCATCAAGAATCTCTATATGGCCTCCAACTGTTAGTTGCTGTATATTTTTTCATGTACTTGTATTTATGTGCGCACTGCATCATACTGTATCAAAAGTAAGCTAATGACTTCCAGCTGCAGGTTAACTGAATGAGGAATGTGAGGCAGGCAGAGACAAGCACTCTGTCCTCAGCTCAAACCCTGCTGGGTACGCAGGAAACACACTAAAATGCACCGGCATGCAGCAATCTGTCTCACGAGCAGCAAACTCTGTGCTGCTTTAATTACAGGGGCTGTTTCAGCAAATTGTTGTCTTACCCTGCTCTGATACAAATACCCAGGGCTAATGGGGTTCTCACTACCGCCTGTCATTATTTGACGTCTCCATGATAAGCTCAAAGTTTACGGCTCGCTTTGCAAAGATGAACGTGATTCTGATGATGACTGTCGGTGTAATGATGTAATGACAACGATCCTTTATGCGGAAGACCATTGTGCCTATCATTACTGTACACGAAGGGACTGAACAAGACATTTTTGAAAAGAGGACGTGATTGTTAAGACTTCTTTTGCACTCATTCCCTGGCAGTGTTTGCTAAGAAAGCAGTCCCCTTATCACAGTTATCAACAGTGCTGACCGGGGCGGCTGCTGACAGCTCTCTATGTACAGTTTGATGAAGATAAAGCCAGTGCTGTAGAAACACCACACCAACGGCAGTAAAGTGGGCCCGGAGGAAGGCCGTATTGTACCTCCAATACAATGGCTTCATTCTTCGGCCTGCGCAGAATAATACCGTGCTCCATGAGCTGGTGGCACAGGAAAGGACCAAGCGGGCGGTACAGTGGGGTCCCCACGACTACGCCCCGAACACTCTGGGGAGTTCCCTGCACAGGCTCTGTTTACTTTTTTCCATTTGTCACACACAGACACGAGAAAAGAGGAAAAAAAAAACCACAAGGGGCTCTGAAACAATAACTTTGCACCACCCAAACATAACAGTTCTATCAACCACCCATGAGTTATTGGTCATGGGCACCCTCTTTCAAGGCCCCATCTATCAGATGGCACTGAAAGACTGAGCTCCTGGTCTCTGTGAAACTCTCCAGTTTCCACACAAGAAACAGGGTTGGGTGGAGAAGATGAGAGACATGCTGCTTTTCAGAGACAGCCTGGCTTGAAAACCTGATCTCACTTGCATATTGTGGACCACAAATCCTCAGCTGAAAGGCCCACACAGCAGTGACAAGATTAAGGAGCTTCACTGTAGGTGGACCATCCTCATACATCGCATAAGAAAGCCAATACCGCTGAAGATCCTGTGGAAGGTGTTCCTTGTCACATAAAATGGGGGGACATTGTCATTGTTACCTCCTCTGCCAGGTCTTTCACTGGTGTCTAAACTTTTCATTGTGACAAGCATATTTATAGATTCACATTTGGCATTGAAGCCTGTTCCCAGAATTCTCTAACACCAGGGCTCCTTGCCTAATATGACTTGATCAAAGACCTTATGAGAATGAATTAGTGTTGCTTTCGGCTCCCTTGATAGTTGAAACTGAATGATGAATGATGAAAAACTTCACGCAAACAAAGTCAAGCAATCATGGGAACTGGATGTAGTGGGAAAGCACACGGGGCCATGTACCTGACTGTTAAAAGCATTGCGAATGAGGGCTATGTTTTCTCATGCCATTTCTCCGATGGTAATTATATCAGCTCCTCCGAACATCACACTCTGTGACAGCACTCATTTTTAAAGCGCGGTTGGGGAGTTGTGGGCTTGTCTGTCACAGTCCCTGACCTATTGTACCGTGGCACCAAACAAACTACTTACAAGTGAGCAGGTTCTTTATTTGTCATTCATTAAAATTACAGTGTAAGAGGCAAGGTAACATTATCCAGGGGCATTAGCCAGGTATCCGTTCCCCCATGCATTCAAGTGCATGTGCTATACATAGGGTGACAACAGACGTGTTTTATTTTTAATATGGCTCGGACCTTTCATCCTCTCCGCTCTGTGATAATCTCAACACCAGGACACAGCGCAATTCAGCTTTATTAAACTGCATTGTTCTCCCATCGATGACACATGCTGTGGGTTTGTTTTATCCTCCTCTCTCATTCACAGCATTGTGACTCTGAATTCTATTCCTTGGCAGGGCTCGGGGCTCCTGTGACGGAGGCGCAAATGAATGCTGCTGGTTGAGTGAGAGTGTGAAACAGCTCCTAACAGAGCTGATGAACTGGACTCATCCTCATCGCTCCTCAACAGTTAGCAGTGTATCTTAATGGCCCAACTTTTTCTGTGTTACCATGAGCATTCTGTACTCTGTTTTATCTAAAATTCTTTGTGAACAGCATAGTTCTGAAACACATTATCTCCAATTGCTGGAAAAATGCAGTGTCAATAATGAACTTTTAATGAAGAAGATGGCAAGCATTTGGATGACAGACCCAAGGCACCTGCCAGGTAGTGTATATTGCAGGGGAGATTGCTGTCATTGGGCATCCTTGTAACCTAGTGTCCTGCCTCCCCCACAACTGCTTACAACTCCTGTAGTGTGCTCTGGCCTACTTAGTTGGCAATTGCTTCCTTGCAGGTCAAAGCCTTGCAGTGGCACTGTCACAACAACCCCATTTCAAAATTGCTTTCATGACTAGATGCACGCACGCACACATGCACGCACACACACACACACACACACGCACAAACACACACACACAATGTACATGCTCAAGCACGCATACGCACACACTCATGCCAGCCATGCTGTTGATCGGTACACTGCTACACCATGTGTCATTAAAATACCCAACATGACGAACCCGGCAATTATAATTCCAAGCTGGTGGCCAATGACCTGAGCTACTGTGGGGCATGCTGTCAGTGGATCTCAAGCAGTGTCACCTGACTCCCACCCGCCCCCCCTACCCGCTCCTCTGAAATACAAAGGGCTCTATTTCAGGCCCCTAATTCAATGACTAGACTGGCCTGGCTCAGGGATGGTGTAATGTGCCTTGAATTAAAGAGGTGAGTGACATTCCCCGACATTGTGTCGCTTGTACAGCTGGTTTATCATATATTCATACACATCTATTTGCGAGTCCTGCTGAATGGTTATTCTTCTTGTGGGTCAGTTGTTCACCTCCTCCATCTCCACTGGTCACGCCTCTTGCAGGCTTGGTCAAATTTCCTGGATTGAATTACATGTCCCTAAGAATGTCTGATGCATTATTCATCTATTCATGTCAATAATAACAGAGAACCTGGACAGGAGACAGGTGACCATACACTCGGAAACACAGGAGCAAGTAATAGTATCCTTAGAAACCACTACCCCACACCCACCCCAACCCCCACCAAGAAAGATGGGGAAATAAACAATTTAAGGGCTTGTAGCTTTCCAAACAAAGGAGTGAAACCTTTGCAGTTGGGATTCCGGATTACCCTCATCACGGAGCCCGCCATAGAAAAAACAATAGGAATTGCGTTTCAGTGCAGTTAAAATAGCCCTCTTTCCAGGAGGGGCCAGCTGTCTCATAGTAAATTGCGGGAGAGCTGAGCTCAGTATGCCTGTCAGACTCATAGGTCTCTAATCCCAACCGAGTGCCACCACTGTCTGGACCCCTGGTTCCAGGCCTGTGCGCGAGGACAACTGCTGCTACGTTTTCACTCCGCTTATAGTAACAGCCACCATCTGACCCCCTCTTTCTAACTCAGCCGTGGGACCCTTGTCTTTGTAGTTTTTCAATATAGGCCTGGATTTTGAGGCGGACTACGGTGGGCTTGGCACATTCACACTCTCCTTCAACATCAGTTAGGCCTTCATTCTTGATTTGACATTATGGTATTATTGAAGTGACTGGGCATGGCCAGGGTGGAGATGATATCTTGTTATATCCAGACTGCTCAGCCCAGGGTCTCCCCTTGGATTTATTATTCGCTGTCACATAAGAAAAATGGCTCTCTGGCATTCTGTAATCATATTTAATTGTGTCCATTTTTACAGCTTTAGTAGCACATTGCTTGAATGATACTAGCAGAAGTGGCCCTATAATTCATGAACTGTCACCCACAATAACTGAGGAACCTGAAACTGAGGAACCTTGTCAATGTATTCCAAGGTTTCTGTTCACAACTATATTAGAGCATATAGGGGGAAGGGGTGTTGAAGAGAAAAATGGAAGGGGGAGGTCTTCAAAAAAACCTGACCTTGTCCAAGCAACAAAGCTGAGGGTATGAGAACAATAATAGCCTTGCCTAAAAATAAAAGGGGCAAAATGACAGTGAAGGTTTCCATTACAAAGGCCCTTGATAGGCAGGAGGGCCTCTGCTTTGAAAACTGTTCACAAAAGACAAGTTCCCCTGAGATCAGGTTCCCTTTATTTAGGGCCTACCTGGAAAATAAGAGTAACGGGGACTTGTTTAAAGTGACAGTTGGTGGCCATTCATTTCCATTCTAACCACACAGCTCATACTGTCTGCTTACAGTGTATCTGACACACAGCTCATATCTGTCTGCTTACAGTGTATCTGACACACAGCTCATACTGTCTGACCACAGTGCATCTGACACACAGCTCATACTGTCTGCTTACAGTGTATCTGACACACAGCTCATATCTGTCTGCTTACAGTGTATCTGACACACAGCTCATACTGTCTGACTACAGTGCATCTGACACACAGCTCATACTGTCTGCTCTCAGTGTATCTGACACACAGCTCATATCTGTCTGCTTACAGTGTATCTGACACACAGCTCATATTGTCTGTCTACAGTGTATCTGACACACAGCACATATCTGTCTGCTTACAGTGTATCTGACACACAGCTCATATCTGTCTGCATATAGTGTATCTGACACACATGTCATACTGTCTGTCTACAGTGTATCTGACACACAGCTCATACTGTCTGCCCACAGTGTATCTGACACACAGCTCATCCTGTCTGCTTACAGTGTATCTGACACACAGCTCATCCTGTCTGTCTACAGTGTATCTGACACACAGCTAATCTTGTCTGTCTACAGTGTATCTGACACACATCTCATGCTGTCTACCCACAGTGCACCTGACACAGCAAATACCTGTCTGAACGTTATGCTCTGGGACTAATGCCAGTATGGTTCATCACTGTGGCCTAACTTCAACTACCTCAGATTCCTACATTGCATAAACTTCTGTTACATGTCAATATCATCCAAAAAAAAAAAACTATTTAGAGAAGATATGTGGAATAGTGCTACCATATAGCTTATATTATGAACAAACAAATAAACAAATACTAGGCATACCTTGAAACTGAGAGGATCAGTACAATACAGTGCTAAACCACAAGAGAGACGAGATGGCAAAATTTGCAAAATTCCTAAATTCAAAAACAAATGTCTAAACCTGCAATTGTCAAATTGATGTTTGGTCTGTGGAGAGTTGGCTTATCGGGTATTAAAACAGTTGAACAATATTTGACCTACTTTTTAAATGAAAATCAATCACTTAACTTAAATTTTAGCCTCACAGTTTCATGTACAAAAATGTGTCCCGTATCAAAAGGTACAGTATGAACAATTAGTTTATATATGTTAGATGTGTTTTCTATGTCAAACAGGTAGTTCCATTGAGGACAAAATGTATTTAAAAAGTGCCTAAGGATTAAAGCACACTTATTGGTTGGAAAGGAATGTCTTCAATGACTTGTCAGATTAGTGGTGTTGCTTATTGAAAAACAGTTTCTTGTTGCATCTATTCATTTAACTCTGTCAGTGCTGAAAAAGGTGAAAAAGATGTAAAACAGTTTTACGATGGACAAGGTCATCCTCATATTCTGCCATTAATAGCCATACTCTGCTCTTTATCAGTGCTATTCTACTGTGTCTTCACAGTGGAGGGGGTGGCCAGAGGGAGGCCCCACAATCACAGTCCTGAGGGGGTGTTAATGGAACTGGTCTGACCCCTGAGTGAGCAGTTCTGCCCCAATAGCTCCTTGTTAGCTAACCCACTGCTTTGTCACCTACACACAGACCCCTGGGCTTCTCTGTACTGGACCTGCAGCAGAGCAAAGACCACACCCTATTACTGAGGCACAGTTATTCATAATCATACATATAAGGTAATTGAATATACAATATACACACAGTTGAAAATGGCCTACTCAGTCTTGTTTGGATATGTTTGCCACTGCACTGTTCTTCTATGGTGTCAGCACCTCAAACATGTAAAGAACCAACATTTTAAGTCATTCATTTTAAGTTTTTCTCTGCCAAAGTCTGTCTAGATTTTAGTTTTATTTATTTATAAGGCGCATACTAAGACCATGCTGTTAAAATTATTGCAATAAAGCAATATTGGGGGTGTAATGAAAGGTTTCATTTTTTTGTCAGTGCATGGTTAAACTAACAGGGAGATTACAGGCACCGTGTCTAAGTGCATTCCCTGAATCCAGGTCTCTTCATCAATAGCCTAACAGAGATCCCTGCTTAACCCCTGTAGATCCTGGGAGATAGAGTTGCTATGGATAGGGCAGTTTAAGGGAGAGAGAGAGGCCATGGAGGGAAGCCTCTGTGACCTGACCCCCTACTCTGGCATGTTACTTAAACCCATAGCTGTCTGGCCTGTGTCGGGGAGAGATGGATCCTAATTTGGAGTGATGGAGCTGTTCCTCTACAGGTCATGAGGCCTGACAGGGCTCTCCAGATCACCCCCATGAGGCCTGACGTGCGCACAGAGGTGTGGGATTAGCACGTGATTGGTTTCTTGGGTCTGAACTTGCTGAGTAGATTAAGCAGAATAGCCCCTGAGAGAGGGGGACAGATGGAAGACTTCAGTGGGGCTGATGATACAAGGTGGGAATGGAATGGTTAGAATGGATCCACTCTGGACCCTGAGGAACTCCAGATGGATTCAGTACTATAGGAATCAATTCCCAGTCTTTAAACTCCAGGTATACATACAGGTAAAGGTACAATGCACACCCATTAAACAAGCATAAACATCTACATATGCATGGACACACCCGTCATACATATATACCTTCATAGGTTCATAACTGCTGAAAATATCAAAATCTATGTTCATGCTTAGGCTACATGTTTACATGTACATATAGATCTCAAAAAGGAATTAATAATGTCATAGGAAAACTGAAAAATTTAAGAGTTGAATTAAACTTGGTGAAATGACCAGCTTTTGGAAAAAGAGGGAATTATTACATATTAGGGCCGCTGTGACAAGAGCTTCTATGCCATAGGCATTCACTGTACGGAGCATCACTTCAGTTACCTCAGATTTACTTCACTGTGTACTGCAGGCATCATCTAATCACTGAGTCACGTGAGAATACCATTGAGAGCATACCACAATGTTGCTGCTCAACTCTGTCTTTGGTTCTGATGTCACATGCATGCCGCATGGTCCCTGCTGACGGTTCTGACGTCACACAGGTACAGTATGGTCTCCACTGGTGCTTCTTCACAACCCTCTAGGTGCTCCTGCTGCCTGTGCGCACACAGCTCCCTGACCTCCCACTGCTCCTTAACGTTTCCAGAACAATGAGGCTGCCAGGGCCGTGGCTCTGCTTCTGCACAGGGGAGGTGCTTATCGGGCTCAGCAGCTGTACCAATCGTTCAATATCAACCAAGCCAAGGAGAAGAAAGGAGCACGTTCATTTTCAATAACACATTGTTTTGTCTGGCAGTGTTTATTTAGATGTAGATCAGCTGCAAAAGTGTTATATCCTGCTTGTGTATGAAGCTGGGGCCTAGACAGGAAGCTGGCCCATTGGAGATTGGGTCTGAGGGATGTGTGTGTGGGAGTGGCGTGGCCAAGCTGCAGCATGGGTACCAGCAAGGAGTGCCACGCCCATCCTGTCACTCAATGTCCTATGAACAAATGTGTATTAGTAATGTTATCCTTTCACTGATTATTATTATTCATACCTAGCCTTGGCATTTCTCTGACCTTTGGAGACTGAAGCAGCTGTAATGTAAAAAAAAGTCAATGACTTAAAAAGAACAGCTTCTGCCTTGAACAAATTGTGCTGATAGCCGTCCGTCTATTGAAACGCTATATGAAAATGTCCAAACAGTAGACAGTCAAATTCACTTCAAAGGGTTTAAGGGAGACATTTCAAGATCTTTTCATAACTGAGGACTATACTGAGTCATTGTTCCTGAAAGGAACTATACAGACTATGTCTGCATGCATGCAGTGGAAGATGAAATGTACCCTACTTAAAAGGATTGAAGGTACTGTGCAAAAAACAGTGGTCTTGGAGACAGGAGATCTATTGCTGTATTTCTATGGGGATTTCCGCTTGCTACGGTGGCCCCAGGGACCAGCAATAATTACACTCTCATTACCAACAGTGACCGCAGGCACACACTGCAGCACTGACCTTGAGATAGGAGCACACGATCCCTAGGAGTCCTCTGCACAGAGAAATCTGATTTCACTTCTTAGAAAATGAAGGAAAGAGAATTACATGAATGAGCAAGGAAAAAAAATGATGGTATTGATATCCTCTCAGTTTCAAGAGGCACAACAGGTAGTAGCCGTGAACACAAAGTACACATCAGTATCATCAATACGATAGTCGCTTGCTGGCGATGAACAACATTCTTCACAATGACACACAATATTTGTCAATACATTTTCTGAAAAAGAATGAAACCAGAGTTGAAATATGGCCAACTTAACATTAACCAAAATAAATTAATTCCCCAACTGCTATACTGTTTATATATCTCTGTGGTTGCCACCCTTATCATTTCCACAAAAAACCCATAGCAGTGTAAAACCAGACTGCATATGGCAGTTCAGTTTTTATTTCTGATGTTACCAAATCGAAACTGGGGCACTTTAACACTATTTTCAGCTTTCTCTCAGAGGAGTGGGAGACACTGTGGCTCAGTGCATTGTGGCTATTAACTGGCTCCATTTCCAACACTTCCAAGTGGAACAAGAACAGCAGCTGGAATCGCTAGAGCTGAAAAACTTTAATATTCCAAAAAAATATACCAATTTCTCATGTTATCTGGGATGCATTGAGCAAGAGAGAGAAATGAAGAACATATAAGCCATCTCAGCTGGTCTGGATGAAGACAAAGCTGAGGTGTATGGTGAGATAAGGAGCCAGAAGTCCATGTAATCTCAAAGTCTCAAAGACAGTCAGATAAGATATAGCGTAAATGGATTTCTTCCTTCAAGAAGAATATAAACCACATGTTTAAGCTTTTCCTTGACCATAATTATTCACAAGCTAACAAGAATCATCAGTGAATTTAATTTTCTTTTACATGTCATATACACACGCACATGCACACACAAACCATAGAAGTTCCCTGTTTGAAAACAAGTCAGTTGAGAAAGTTGTGAAATACTTTGTTACATTAATCTACATGAATGAGTGTAACATCTCAATCTTGAGCTGTCACTTCCCAACAGCAGTCTTCTGAAATCAGACATCTTCAACTTTTTGTTTGATATCTCAAACAAAAATGCATTCAGTGTACAAATCAGGGGCGATTCTAGGATCAGACCTTTAGGGGGGCTCAGCCCCTAATGAGAATGTGACATGCATACAGTGCCTTGCAAAAGTGTTCAACCCCCCTGCTAAATCACTCATTTCACTGGATAACAATACATTAATATTTTTCTATATATGATATTTTACTTTATAACAATAATACTTTTAATGAATTACTATTAAGTAACATGAGTTTTACACCACAAAATTTAGGGGTGCTGAGATGAAATTTAGGTGTGCTTGAGCACCCCTAAAAAGAGTCTAAGATCGCCCATGGCACAAATACCCCAAGTTTCTCAAATGCAATAATGTAGCTTATTCACACAATGATTTTGAAATCAGATATCTAAAGGTAATAGATACAGTGACAATTAACTTGTAGAACACCTTTACATTACATGCATTTTAATGTAACAACAGGAAATGACATCCCCTTTACATTTGCCTCTACTGCAGTTGATTTAGTATGACGTTAGAAGTTATAAAAGTGTTTGAAGAGCACAAATAACCAATCCTACAGCAAACATGATTACCTTAGAATGCGAGGCAGAACAACAAACCTGTACATGTGTTAATTATTATATGCAGAGCCATGTAATGGCGACGTCTGAGCGATACCGTGTTAACAGAAGAGCACACTGGATGAGGCACGCGCCGCACGCGCTATGTGTGCCGCTCCCCACCAATAGGTTACTCATGAAATTAACGCAACGTTATTTGCTTGGGGCAACGTTTGCGATTTTGTATGGAAAACCTAAAAAAAAATCTCTATCCACTGTCGCATTTGAAAAAATCGAGGTGGAGCAGAGGCTCAGGTGAGTCAGAGTTAGTGAGGTGAAACACTGAGCGGAGCGAACCGGGGAGGGGTGAAGCGGTGGCTGGCGTTTGGCGGCAGCACGCAGCGCAGACCCACAGTCTCGCGCCGGGCGTGCGCGGGAAACATTCCAGGTGAGAGATTACAACTTTGCCGCCTGTGGCTATAAAGTGAGGGAAGGTGAGCTGAGCACAGTGAGCAGTACAAAGGCACGGAAAGGAAATAATATATAACGTTACAGCTAATGTGACAAGCTTGCATTTAGTGTACTTGAAAGGGTGAGGTGAAGATATGAGTAATGATTTCAGCTTCTTGCCTTAGATAAATTTAAAACATTGCGTTGGCAATCCACGTCTAGCCTACCCACAGCCAGTGACACATGCTGATTGCCTATTTCCTTTTCTGACTTTAATAATTTGGCCTACTGTTTATAGCAAATAGCAAAATGACAGCACACTGTCTCAGAGCGAAGCCATGGATTCTTGAACCACAAATATGGTTGGCCTTTTGCGATATGCTATGGGTGTGAAAGGTGTTGCTGTGTGTTTGCCTGTTTTACCTTAACTTGTATCGGAGGAATTACATTACATTACATTTATTAATTTGGCAGACGCTTTTATCCAATGCGACTTACAAGTGAGGCAGAGTAAAACACAAGGAAAAATCCATAAGGAGTCAATTTGTGGTATATGACGATCACATCTTGGCTGCATTAAAGTATGACGGTGCACCTTTCTTGAGTTTGATCTTGACTCGCCATATCTCAACTTCTAGTTCAGTTTCAATCACCTACATTAATCTGTCATAGTTGCACAACCATGTGAATAGTTTAGGTAAAAGATCAGCTCGGCAGAGAGCTTGTTCTTTTTTTATCATAGTGATGTCAATGCATAGCGTGGACAATCCATTTCGTTTTAAGAGCACTATTACACAGCGCTGATTCAAGAATTAAGTCCCTCTTCTGTCCAAAGTCCATAGTGTTGTCCCCCTACACCAAAAAAAGCATTTTGAAACGTATTACATATCTGAAAACCTATAACAATATGGCATATCTTATATTTTGTCTTAAGTGTAGAATTGAAAATGTATATCGTTAACATATTAACCGAGTGAATTACCACAATTCAAGACACTAATACAGTTTGCTTACTTTGGTAGCTAGAGACCTTGCTTCATTGCAGGGAATTGCAAATTTACTGGTATAAGTATGTCCTTTACGAGCACCCGTAGGTACCTTTAAGTTATCAGTACCTTCTCTTCTGCGGCTGTGCGTTTTAGAACGAGAAATACCGGGGTGGGCAGCAATCTGTATGAACCATGGAGCAGATTAATAATATCCAGGTCGTCCCATGCACCAGCTCCAATTATCTGAAACCGTTCAGGGTGCACTATAGCCAGGTGAGTCAATACAACTCACTCCTACGCGATCCTGTGTATCAGAGCAGTTCTTGTCGCTAGCTTGCTAGCTATAAACCCACCCATTCATATGTAGCTATCACTTTCTAGCTAGCTAGCTGGATAGCAGCCCAACCCCCGTTAATGTGCAGTTGCTGCTATTATAGCTAATGGTACTCCTCCCAGTACAAACGTAGCTACCTGCTGTATATCCATCTTATGATGCCGGAAATGTTTTATTTTTTAGCCAGTTTACAATGCCAGAATTGTTCGCTTGTTAGTCAGCTTTAGTTACATATAGTTCTTTGGGTTTGGTTTCCTAATATAGTTAGCCAGCTAGCTAGCAGCCTTGCTAGCTAACGTTACTGGCCACATGCTTTACATTAGTGAAATTGACAGCATAACGCATACAATGAATCTGCTGTTCCCTATTGCTTGATGATCTTCTGGCTTTGAGAATGTCGACCAGGTTACAACTCGGCTTACTACCTAACTAGGGTAGCTGAATAACTAGTTGTATTAGCCTGCTGGCTCTTTATCACATATGTGTCAAGTACTAGTTAACAAGTGCATTTCACAAGCCGGGTGGCTAGCATGCTACCGAAACATGCATGTCCTTCCTGTGCTTTTTATGAGTTAAACAGGCAAATTTGTCTTCTCCATAGCTACTGGTTGTCTGCCTACCTACAGAAATGCACACTTAATCAATGGATGTATTCAGTGCTTTTCTTCGGTATCGAAATGGGGCTTAGGGTCAGCGTCTGTTGCTCGGCTCGATCAATAACTGTAAGAACAATAGTGATCATCGAATGCATCTGTCAAACGCTTGTCATTATTTTCTGGTGCATGGACGTGAACTTAGCCGCTAGCTAGTTAGCAAACAACATAGACTCAGTGACTCTTGGCACTTCACACTTGTCAAAAAAGGAAAAAAGCCTTGCTGGATGATCCCAGGCTTGGGAGTTTTACTGAAGCTGTAGCAATCATTGTAATCACATTCTTAATTTAACTTAAAGATATTTCCAAAACGAGTCGGTCTTGACCCCTGACCCCTACAGAGAGGGGTACTAAGTGTGTGAACTTAATTCGGCAAAACATGGAATCTGTAAAATAAATGTTGTGCACATGCACTTAAAAGTGTAGCTTATTAGTCAAAATTTGTCTTAAGTGTTTTTATGTTAGTTGTGCCATTGTGAGAAAAGTTGAAGATGAAGCTGCAGTTTTTTTGAACCTCATAAGAAAACAGGATTGAGCACATTCTCATTTTATCAACATGGTAGTTCTTTTGTTGTTTTCAGGGCCTTTTTGTTCAAGGCAAGAATGCGTTCTCAAATGGAAAACTGAAGGAAAAGGAAAGAAAATAAAACATTTCTGTGTTTGTGGGATGAGCCTTTTCTATGCAATAGTTTTGGGTTACTTTTGAAAATGAGGGTACATGTTTGGCAAAAAAAATCCATGCTGTATGCCAGCTCAGCACAATGATTGGCATGCACTGTGCATAGTGTGTATTTATTTGTCCCTGCCAGACTCTCAAAAAGTGACACCAACACATTATGTGAGGATGTCCTGTGCATAACTATTGCATTAGGGACTACTAATTATATGCAGCGTCACCTCTCACGAAATGATTCTTTTTTCCAGATCCGTTTAGGATATTGGGTTTGTTATCCTTGGAGGAGGGCACCTGTTTATGTTTCCGTCTTAATTGTTTCCTACATCTGTGCCCATAGTCTCCATATTTTTGCAGTGCTGTAATGCTTCCTTGTATTGAACTTAAGAGCAGAGCTAAACCTAGTTGCCCATTGTGCTTTAAGTTCGGGGATGAGTCATTGGTGTCCCTAGCTGGGTCCACAGCATGGGGGAAATTCTTTACACATTCCTAGCAGATGGTTCATATGGACCGTCTTCCAGCAATCGGCACAGAGTACCACACGACAATGGGGCATTAGGCATTTTTTTCCTCATGACAACATCTGGTCAGTTTAGCAGTAATTTTTCCGTTGGTAAATTGCATGAAGCAGCAACACTGTTCCCAGAGCATCCGTGCAAGATTGGTAGGCAGCGTTTCTTCAGGTGTTTAAATATTAGTCCTATAATGAGAGGGTCATCATATAATTACACACTTATGCACAGTTATTGCTCAATGTTCTCTTGGGCGTCCTACAAAAAATGTCTGCGTCACTATCCATAGAGCCTAATTGCAGGATTTGCATCTCATTTACAGTAAAAAAAAAAAACTGAGGAGCTGTCCTGAATGTGTCTGACAGCTTTACATGGAGCCGTGGAGGGTTATCTGTATGGACAGGGAGGAGGGCTGGCATGTGCAGCACATTTTTTCAGATTTTTAGATTTAAGCTGTATCCCTGTTCCTGTGCATGCAAGGCAGTGTGAAATGCAGTAGTGCTGCAGCATCATTTTTCAACATGTGCATAGAACATAGTCACAGTTTTGAAACAAACTCACTGATTATCACCTGACTCTGTAATTTCTCAGTTGCATGTACTGTCGGATGCTTTTCTCTTTGTAGTCAAGGCATCATGGTGGGGTCCGTCTGTCAGAAATGTTCATCTTCTGTGTGAAAACAAAAGCAGCTCACCCCAAAATATTGGAGTCTAACGCAGTACATGTTAAAATTGATTCAAATTTGAGACATGATCGTTCATAGCTTTAGTTCCCTGTTGCTTTAGCTTGACACAGCCATAACAAAGGGGCAAACAACTTCGTTACAGCAGTGTTTTGCAAAGTGTGAAACAATGATCACTATATAGGAGCTGCTTTTCCATATTCTGTAGTTTTCAAATGTAACAAAATGTGACTGGAAGGCCCTGGTAGCCTTCTGCGTGCAGTCTGTGCACTGCAAGAGGGGATGTGTGTGTACCTGTGGTGCGTGTGGCGCTGGTGGGTTGGTCCCCTGTGGGGTTTGTCCAGCATGGGGAAAAGATGACCGTCATGATTGGCAACTGCTGTGCTCATTATTTTTAGGTATGTTTTGAGTGAGGTATGTACATGAACTTTACTGCTTTATGTTACTGTGTTTTGAAGTCTGGGAAATGTTATGTAAAGTTTCCTGTAGAAGTCAGGAAGAACAGTATGTGTTGATACATGGAGAGTGAATATGTGTAAATGTGAGAGACTAAAATTGTAATTGAAATTCTGTCAGCATGGATCTCTTAAGATATCAACCCGTTTTACTCCATTAATTATTTGTTTTGCTAGTCACAACCAGTAAGCAGCACTTCAGTGTTATCAGTAAATTAGTAATACTCACACGAGAGGGCCTTGTACTAAATGGTAGGTGTGTGTTTGTGTAATTGGTCTACATGTATGAGCGGAACCTTTAAAAGTGATCTCATTTCCTTGTATTGTCTAATTCTTGTACAGTTTTTTTCCTCAAAGTAAAGTCTATATTTTTATATGTTATATCAGACTCTGTTGGCATCAGGTGAATCCTGTCCAGGCAAAATGGCCACAGTGTGACACAAAGGAAGTGTATGTATTGGGCAACTTGCTTTCATGTGTTTGAACTTGTTAGTGCCAGCCAGCCATGTGAATGCTTGCAGCTGTGCTGTACCGCTAAGAGATACTGATGAATCTGGTTAATATAACCTTAATATTACAACCCTCTTAACGTTACATTTTTTGACAACTATTTGCCATGCGTCATGCACATTTAGTTTCAATGTTAAATGGACCATTAATATTCCTGCAAAACCAGCTTAATGGTGCTTTCGGTGTTGCCCGTTAATGCTTTTTATGCCCATATGTGTATAGTTTTGCAGTGTAATCAATAATGCCGGCTGTAGAAACATTGTGAACAGTCAAAGTCAGTGGGATGGTGTTTCTAAACAAGCAGTGGTTGGTTTTAACCGCACTCAGTGACTGCAAGTCTAGGCTGGTCACTTATAGCAATCAGCGGTGCACACCTTTTCAGAATCAGGTCAACCTTCAGCTTATGTGCCCTTTTGATTTTGAGGCTTGTCAAGACATCTCAGGATCATCTGTCCAAACTACCACCTGCTAGTGATGTGCTGTTGTCAGTGTTGCCTCCTGCCTAGGTACTAATACTGTTTTACTGGCTACATAATGGCTCATTGATCAGCGGCATTGGAGTCAGGTCTCAGGAGGAGATATGGAAAAACAGGGTGACAAGCTCATCTAGGGTCATATGCTGTTGATATTTGCGATTGATACTAAGTGGGTTACTCTGTGTTTGAGAAATGTCAGACATAAACAGCCCATGTGGGTGAGGTGTAAATCGGATGCCTATTTCAATCTTGAAAATTACTTGACATTTTCCGTCTATTCTTGTTCAGAGCTAACACTGTTACTAGTAAATATTGTTGTCTTTTTCTTGAGTTGTAAGGACATTTTGTTTCAGATATTAATTTGGCCTGCTCACCTACTGACCTTACTAGCTGAACAGTGTTAGTATGAGTTCTTTACAAACTGTTTTTGAAATAGTGTGTAAAAATATAGCAGGAGCCCACTTGAAAGAAAGACTTTGTTTTTGCTGTTTTTTGTGTTTAGTTCTGAAGTGATTAATCATTTTGCCTTACTAAGGAAATGTTTTTCAAGCTAGCAAATAACAGCCTATCAACCCCTGGATTGATGGCTGAGTCCCAAACTGTGAATCCTGTTCAATCAGTATTCTTTGGTAACAGAAAGAGACTTCATGCCATCTCTAAAAAACAGGATAACAAAGAGAGCATTTTGACTGCATTCAGGACTGGGACTCGGCCCTCATTTTAAAAATCAAATCCCAGCTAAGCACTCCTGCAGATCATGTCAACAGTGGACAAAGACAAAACAAACAAGTAAAAGTTAGAGCATTTCTTATCTTTGTTTACAGTAAGCGAGAACAGAGAGAATCTTGATGGATGCACCGTTACATAATCGTATGGACCGGGGTATAGTATGCGGTCAGGTTTGTTGAGGGAAGGGTGTTGCCTGCTCTGGTCCTGTTGGTCTTTGGCTGGGGTCACTTACATCTCCAGCATTTCAATTCTACAATCAGAAGTTTCATCCAAGGCATCCAGGAATTTCAGAACCTGTGACCTGCTTCAGTCTTTAGTCTCCTCTGTGACTGTAGATGGTGGCTCATTTTTTTGCTGGTGCCATGTTCAGCACTTTTTTGCAATACCTTTCTCCTTCTGCAACCCCCATTCTGCCCTTAGTAGAAAGATCTCATTATGTTTCTCTATCCGTGCGCCGCTCATTCCTCTACACTGGGAAATGCTTATGGTGTTATGATTCTGCCTTATCACCCTTAGCAATTCTGCTTTCGGTGTTTTATCTTGACAACTTTGTTATCAACTGTCTTACCCCTTTCCCTTTCCCCATACATCAAGGATCAGAAGACAAGTATTGCCTTCATTGTGACACAGTGTCATAATGCAGTTACATATCACAAATTAAACTTCTGGGAAAAAAAAGGACTTTTAAACTATAACTTTAGCTATCTTACAAGTGCAAATCTGTGGTGGTGGTTACGGATGCAAATTAGCAAACCAGGTCCCCTGGGAAGTGGCAGGATCAAGACATGATTAATTAGTTGATTTGTCGCAGGACAGGCTTCATCCCGAGCCCAAATCCTGCGGCTTTTCTCATGCGAGGCATTGAGGGCTCACGAGCGAGCAGCTGGGCGGACAAGGACGACTCGTCCAGTTGACAGGCTGCTGGATTAGGAGGACGGGGAGGGAGGGTGATATCAAAGGCGGGGGGCGGGGGTCGCTGGGACCGGAGCGAGCGGGTGGACAGCAGTTTGCGGCGGGGGGAGACAACAGTCGAGGAACAATGAGGGCAGGGAGCCCTGGGAGGCTCAGGGGTGAGGAGGCCATGGGAAACGTGTGGCAGCCATCACCACAGCACCAGGCCGCTGAGCGCGCTCAATAGGCACAGGAAATAGGATTTGCCAGGGCAGATGTGATGAGGGGTGATGAATACATTTGAGCCGAATGAGCGATATGGGCACAAAGGTGAGAGCCTCGGATGCGCTTCCCATGAAATTGGGAACTTTTTTCTCTCTCTTTTTTTTTTTTTTGTTTTGGCTGTTTTAAGGGCAGTCACTTGCTCATGGGGAGGTGTGGAAAGAATGCAGAGTGAACCGGGGGGTGGCTATCGGCCGAGCGCCCTGCTGTGCAGTCCTCCCCCCCGTTGAACCCCGTGGAATCGTGGGCTGTTTTCACGTGGCTTCAGGATGGTAGCGAGTGACTTGAGTGGGGCTGCGTTTAGACTGGGGGTGATGGACAGGTGGTCAGTGTGGTCACGATGGACCTCTGAACCCATCTCCACCCCCTGATGGCAGCGCATGTGCTGCCCGGTCGCAGGGGTTGTGACTTTCGGAGCCCCTCTTCTGTCAGTCAGTTTGAGGGCAAGGGGTGACCGCTAACATGCTCTGCGGCCCCTCGTAAAGGACGTGTGCTGCTCTCTCCCCCCCGTCCTAGTTCACAGCTACGGGTCAAATCCTGCTGTGAGGGGGCAGTGCTACTAATGGTTTTTCTTAAAGTGAATTTCTGCATTTCCAACTTCTTACAGTTCCTCCAAGTCTCTCACTAAACTAGCACTGTTTATCACATGAACCATGCATGGTACTCATCAGTTAATGTGTTGTATTTCAGTTTCTTTGCCAGTCACAGGGTGCAATAACTCTACTCTGCTGTATCAAGCCAGTACCTTAACTCACATCTTTGGTCGAAGCCTTCATGCAGTTCAGTTAGAACGTCTCCATGTTACAGACTGGGGTTTATTGGGGCAGCCATTGTTGTAGCTGATGTTTCAAAACCAATGCTGCAGCTTGCATGTTTGAACTAAAGCTGAGCAGTGTTCCAGCTCTGCAGTGCACACCCGCGTCTCCATGTGTACGTGCAGCTCACCCTGGCTCCAATGGCAAGTCCTGCAGAGGCACACACAACTGCATGGTGAAGTCATAGCAAGGAAACCTATTGATTCCCAAGACCGCTGGGGCAGTGTTTGTCCATCACCCACCCCTCCGCCCCGACCGTGCTCCATTTGAACATGACAGAGATCTCTGGGAGGGGGGCGGCAGCGCGTCAGAACATTTTCCCACTGTACGTGGAGCCACGGTTCTGTTGACAGGGGGTGGTCGGCCATTCTGGGCATTGTATTTGTGTCCTGTGTATCATTTCCCTGCAAGATTGTGAATTGTTAAGGGGAACAATGGAATGCGTTGCCTTGAAAGGGCCTGTAAATCATTCAGTATACCGTAAATATAAAGCAACGCACTGCCCTTTTCAAATCAAGGAAAAAGGCTTTATAAACAGCTCTCCAGTGGAAGTGATTTTGTATTGTACGTGTTAATTGGAATAAGAGCAGAAAAAAAACGCCTGTTGCCATTGTTGTCGGCAGAATATTGATTACCCTAAATTGAATGAACAAAATCCAATTTTTTTTTCTGCCTTAATAGTTGCAACCTAAACAGGCTAGATGTGACCTTTAGTTGCAGCTTGTCCAATATTGCAGCTGTCCAATATTACAGCTGATACAATTTTTTCATTAACTGAACATCAGAAGAAGTTTGTGTGCATTTATTCGTGGGTAAATGTAAGGAAGAAAAATGCAGAAAGAAATTAAAATGTCCTGATGCTCACCAGAACCGCCTTTGTGCCATTAACGTGTTGAAGAATTAAGTCAGTACTCTTGGCAATCACTGTACTGTTCGCAGCCAACAGGTTCTAACCTGACAAGGTGTTACAGCCAAGCACAGTCCATCAGGGATGCCCTACCTGTTTTCACCAGTGTACTGTGAAATTCAGAACAAGTCTCAGTTTGAATGTGTCTCTGCTATTATGCTGTCCTGCTGAGCAGGAACCAACCATGAAATTTCTGGCCCTATAACTTATCTGGTACTTTTTTTACTGACACCAAGACAATAGGCAGAGTTGGCGAAGACTGTACTCCATAATTCAACAATCTAGTGATATAACACACCAGAAACATGATGTAGCTATTGGACATTTCTCCTGTTTTGGGCTACAGTAAGGAAAACAAACCCATTCACATCTGGGGATTAAACACATTCACATTTTTTGAAAATGACATAGCCTCTTCCTCACCTTGATGTGTAGATTGCTTGAAATCATAGGGTGAATACTGCAATTTAAATTTTTCCTGCAGTATTAAACCGAGTGAGGGAGGCTGCCAGGACTGGCAGTTCCAGAGAAAGATGGCCCTGCTGCTGTCTGATAGCATCCAAAAACAGAAAGATCACAAGATCATATCTGTATCCCTTAGAAGAGCTTCCAGGGACCTTCTAGAAAAGGTGGTTGCTGTGGGGAGGATCCTGTTTTTGTAGATGAATAATAAAAACTGATTGTCAGACTCCCAAGTAGGCTAATGCCTGTGCATATGCACCGCTGGCACAGTAGGGCCTGAGAAACAGGCTTGTCTATCTAACTAAAAACTACTACTTCTACTGCAAAATGGGCAACAGTAGAGCATGGAAATTTTTGTTTTCAGGATTATACCTAATTTTGGTTAAATTAGTTAACTTTTTGCAACTTGGCAGTTTTTGGTTGTTTTTGTCTTCTTTCTTTGTCCTTCCTGGTGGCAGCAAAAGGTTAGCCCTGTGTAGTATTATATCCAGCTCCAAACTTAACAAGCTTCGTGACAAACTCTCTCTTAATCTCGTCACCATTTGACAAGACTGTGTCAGGAATAATTAGCTAGCCGTGGCTTTGTGTTGACATTGTCTCCAGTAGAGTGTCTGTCCTGACCATTAACAGCAGCGGTGCTCTGATTCACTGGCTGGTAAAAACAGACCCGCTCTGTCCTCAGACTGTCCTCATTTTAATAGGAATGTGGGATAGTGCAGGAAATGAGGGAGTTTGTGAGCTGGAAATAGCGCTCCGTCAGTGTCTGCTCGTCCCCTGATGAATGGCAGTGGGAGGAGGAGTGGAAGGGCATGGGTCTTTATGGGAAGCACACCTGTGAGAGGGGAGGGGGAGTAGGAGGAGGAGAGGGTGGGGTGTGTGTGTGTGTGTGTGTGTGTGTGTGTGTGTGTGTGTGTGTGTGTGTAGGGGGGTGCGGTTTGGGGGGTTTGCAAAGGCAGCATGTGGAGACAAAGGGTTTGGTCACCCCCTGCTCTCTCCCTTTCATCTCCTCTGCTTTAAGAAGCACATGGGGAGAGATAAAAACACAAAGGCTCGTCTTCAGTCTAAACCCACCAGCTTCACTTCACAGGGGCCAGGCTGCTTTCAGCCGGTCGCCCATGCCACACATTCCCTCCACACACAATCAGACCTGTGCTTCCCTTACAGGACCATTTTCCAGGCCTGCCAGCCCCCTTCACTTAGGAGTGCAGTTTTTGAAAGACAGCTTGGTATTTTTTTTATTACAATTGTTTTTTCCACATCAGTGTTTTGCCACAAAACAGCTGGTTGTAAAACCTGACTGCCGTGAGATAATCACATACTGAACGACAGGAGGTGGAATGAAAAGGGGAGAGAAGCACCTGTACGATAAGCTGAGGGGCAGTTATTACATGTCAGTGTTCGAGCTCACTGTGAGTATACCTGGCACACATTACAGGTGGTCTGCTGCAGAGTCAGGGGAGTTGGAGCTGGCATGCTACACAAGGTTTGAAATTGGGGAATTGTACTCCTTGTCACCACTCCAGGGACTGGGCAGCGATGTCAGAGCTGCATGGTTCTCCCCACTGGTTACTGATGCTGCTCTGTAAGGTTGTAAAGTGCTTACCATAACTCTGGGTTGCACAGTCACCAACTGCCCAAGCTTTCTCCCCACCTGTCATGCCCTCATTGTTTGTTTGATAGCTGTTCACCTATAGATTAATGAAACCTCATTCTGTTGTCACAGCTTAAGTCCCTTAGTGCTGCTGTACACTGTGTCTTTGGATTGATACCAGGGCCTTCTACAGCTACCTTCTGCTCTCTCTTAGCCTACAGGAGACTGCTGTTTCATCAACATGTTATCCTTATATTTCATTGGCTGTTGGCCATCCCTCACTGCTCACTGAAAAGGAAATGGGAAACATTTCAAAACACGCATGCAAGATATTCAAAGGAGTTTACATCCTGGCTCATAGGACCTCACACACAACACAACCTTAGGAAACATTTGTGTATCTACATTCTGAAATTCTCCAAGAATTGTTGCAGACTAGCAAGGGCAATGAAGAGCTAAAGTGAGGCTAAAATTTTCATGTGTACTCAACAGTGCACTGCAGTGGTCTGTAGCCACTGGTCCCAAAGGAGAACACAGTGCATAGCCTGTTGCATGCACATGTACACACACACGCGCACACACACACACACACACACACACACACACACACACACACATACATAGAGTCATCTGTGCTGATACACAGAAATTTGTTTCTTTCAATGTCCCCTTCACTAATGGAGCTCAAATAACTTGTTCTGCCATAAGAAAATTTCCACTTAGGTGAAGTGCTCTCTCTTTATTGAAAACATTTACCCCCTGTTTATTTTGTTATGGGTTGGGATCAGCAGATAGCTATTTTTCTATTCTTGTTGCTGCCTGAATTTAGTGTGGTTTAATTCCTTTCACTGTGGTTATCACAGCTGCCTGTGCCGAAATAGTCTTCAAGTCTGAATTTGTTTTTATGTGGAGGAGAATACACTTAGTCTTGAGGGTGTTGCACTTATAATCATTTCTGTGATTTACAAGATTGGGAAAGGGTGCGTACGTGGTGTGTGCGTGCCTGTGTGCGTGTGCGCGCGTGTGTGCGCACGTGTCTGCGGGGGCCCCTTATTTGGACAGAGCTGGACGGCTGTCTGAATGGATGCGTCTGAAGCGCGGGAGGCAGGATGTGAGCTCGCATGCGTTTCCTGTTCTATTTCAGGTTCATGGTCTCACTTCAAGTGAGCCTGGGAGGAAGTGGTTTCATCCGCGTCCGTCCTGTGGAAGGAGTGAACGCGCTGCTGATCATAGAGGCGCAGCGCTCTCCTCCAGCCTGGGCTCCGCTCCGTAAACAGACAGCAGGAACGGAGCGTGCCCGTGTGCACGGTGCCGCACCAGCGCACGCCGGCCCGGGTCAGCCCGAGCCGCAGCTGCTGCCGGAGAAGCTCATCAAATGGTTCATTTTACCAAATGTGCTTTAATGTCCCAGCAGTGATTCCCTGTAAAATCAGGATGGAGGACTCATAACATTGAAATGGCATTCATTTTTCGAGCCAGAAGTTTCGCATCGCTGGAGCTGCGTGTTTCCCCAAATTGAAATGGCGTCATACCATGCCAAATGTATGAGGATAGAAATCATTCCTTCTCAGGCTCTGCATGTGGGCACTTTTGGGCATGTTGAGTCCACAAATCATAATCGTTTATTAAAAAAAAAAAAAAAATCCCCTTCCAGTTACCCCAACAAGTATATTTATAGAGATCTAGAGCTCTATGTAGTTGTATCCAAATAATTTTAATTCTTTCATTTTTGTTTTACGGTTTTTAACTTTTTAGATACATAAAAAGCACCTTTTATTTTTAAAAATCTGATGTCCATAAATCTCCAGGTGAATTTTTTTAAGCAACATCTCTGAGATGGTATGTTCTACCACCCTTTTACTCATGGCATGAAATGACCCTATATCCACAAGAACTCCTTAACTGGGGCAGGAAGGAAGGAAAAAAAAAATGCATAGTCTCTAGTGATAAACCCTCTCTGGCACAAGGTCTGAAATGTAATCTTTTTCTGCTCTACATCTTTTGGTGCATTTTCAGTCAGCATGCTCTGCGTGTATCAGAAGCCGGCCTCTATAGAAAGCCTCTCTCTGCGTGGTTGGCAGTCTGGCACTGATCCTGCAGCCCCTACAGCCTGCCGCAGAGGGCCCTGAGCTGGGACTTGCGATTCTGCTGCACTGATCTTACTGAAGGCATACCTTTCACTCAGGGAAAGGGGGGAAAAAAATGCCTTTTGGATCCCCTTGTTATGAACGCACATTGATGCTTTCAGGCATCTCCCACGAAAATGTATTCAGCGTTGTTTAGAGGGAAACGAGGAGAGAAGGGGGCTTAAATCATGTGTAATTGAATAGCACATGGTGGGAATTAATGACCGTGATTGTAAATGGCAGCGTGACAGCAATTGAATTTCTGCAGCTGCCGAGGTCGCCATGTAATAAACTGGGCCGATGATAATTAGACTTTAAGCACCTAAGAGAACAAGATTTCTCCCTCCCCCTTTCACCATTCATCCGGACGCCTGTCTTTATTGCGCCAGGGCCCAGGGACCGCATTAACTTCAAGGTCCTGCCCCCAGTAATCTGTATAGTAATCTGTGTCGCCTGTGATTCCCAGAGCCCCGGCGGGCTATTCACACTGACCCAGCGAGTGGCCCTGTTAATGAGGGCCCCCACCATCTGTAGGCTAGGCCAGGGTCCCGGCTGCCATCAAAGTTAGTCCTCTCTGTGGACATGTCAGCACTGGGGGGGCTTTCCAAGAGGATTGCCTTTCACACATGCATCTTTTGTCATTTGAAATGTTAAGAGAAGAGAGGGGGAAAAAACCTCCAAATATCAACAAGCAAGGCGCACTCTCATGGTTGTAGAAATGTTTGCCCCCATTTAATGTAATGGAAGTTTGCTTGCCAGAGTTATATAGAGTTTTACAGCGGTGTTGCACACTGCTGTAAGTGGTGGATTGGTGTTAGGAGGCCTCCACTTTAAAGACACTTAGCTCAGAGGGCATCACTTGACTGAGGATGTGCATGACGGAATGCCAATTACAGTGCTGATTCATTGCTTATAAAATAACTTTCAGATGAGTCTATGGATGTACATTCACTTGGCTCATCTCACAACACATAACACAAGAAGGAGGTTTGCCAGGTAGGCAAGCATGTAGGTGTGTTTAGAGGTTTTTTTTTTTTTTTCCGCCAAGTGGTATTGTGGTAATTGTTGATGCGTGTTTAAGCCGCCACGCGTTTGGCACCTGTTTAGCGGACATTCTGAAAGAGAACATTGTCTGGTAACGGATCCCACTTTGATCCCCCCTGCGCTCCTGTGGGATGACCTGGCGCGACAAAGAGGAGAGCTGGCCCAAACCGCTGCGCCTCTCTGGCAGCGCGCGACCCGCGGAAACCATCCAGAAAAGAGAGGCGCAAGACGGGACAGAAAAACCCAGCGAATGGCATGTGAAATATTAAAAAAGCTCTGTATCATTTCTCATGTCGAGGCTCATTTGAATTTGAAGAGGACAGCCCGTACTTCATAGTTATTTGAATGTTCTTTCCTAGGAAAAGGGTATACCCCATCCTTAAAATATGCAGAACAAAAATGCTGCCTTTGAGTGGTGCGTTTCATGGAAGAAACTGAAGTCTTTTGGCTGTCATGTTGGATGGAAGTGTACATGTCTTGAAGGTACAGTTTGTTGGTGTTGCATGGATCTGCAGCAGGATATGTGGTTTGCACTGCATTTCAAATCTCTTTACTCTTTCTACATAATCTAATCTAATCCCAAATCGCTTCACCATGAAGCACTTGCAGCAGGTGGCAGCCAGCACTTGCATTTTTGTGAGTGAACCTGGGCTGCGTGATTTTTCATGTTACCTGAGGGAAGAGCCTCGGTGTGGTTGGCTGGTGCTACTGTCCCATTACTGCTGTCCTCAGACTACTAATGTCTCTGGGCTCCACCACGGAGAGCTGTTATCCCACAGAGTGACCATATGGGCCCTGTTTAGAGAGAACCTGACCCAGGTATTGTTTTACAGCCGAGTGAATTGGCATTCTCTGTGTCCTCATGTGGTTGGCATGGACACCTGAACCTATGCTGAGCTTTTGCACACACACAAAAATGAGGGGTTGTACCTGGGTAACCAAGGTTTCTCCCATTATGTAGAAAGTGCCTTTTGTCACCTCTTTTGCATTCTTTTTATTGTCAGGCCCAAGTGTAGGAGTACAGAAAACAAGCTTGAGAATTACAGGGTCAGCTGAGTGTCAGCGATTGGATGGAACGGGTTCAACATAAGAGTATTTGAGCACAAGCTCACCAGTTGATTGCTTTGATCAGAATGTGAAAGCTGTAAAGTGAAGAAAAGGTGTGCATGTCAAGCCAGTGTGGCACTGATAAAGTGAATGACATAATTAGATAAAGGATTTTTATTTATTTTTTCTCCATCAAGGAAGAAAGAAAGTGGACATCTCACAGGGAGTTCCTTAAACAGAGAGAACTGGAGTTTCATACTGTCAATGAGGCAGGGAAAATGAGGAGACGTTGATTATAAGAATAATGTATCATAGTGTCTGTTCGGTACACAGATATGTAACGGCCTGAAACGGCCCATCCTTAGTGCGGTACGGAACAACGGAAGCACCTCATTTACACAAGTGATTGTAGTGTCTGCACCACAGTCACTCATATGCTCATGTATGCACTCACCCCCTCCTGCCAACACAAATATGCCCACCTCCACAACTATGTGTTCAAGCTCACGCTTGCCGTGGAATGGTGCCTTTTCCACACTCACCCCTCCCTAAAGGTGAGCATGCTGTTGACAACACCCACATATGTAGGGTCACCTGTGATTTTCTTTAATGTACAGGTAAAACAATGAGAGAACCAAGCATCTCCCACCCTGGTTCTTAAGGTGATTGTCAGCACCATAAACACTGTCCTTCAGTTACTGTACATGGCACTAAAGCTCTTAAAACACTTAAGCTGGTAGCTAAGTCTGAAAAACATGGGTTCGCAAGAACATGTCAGAACTGAAATGTTTGTCGTTGACTGAAATCTTTTTCTAAATCCTACAGTATCTGTAAAATGTGTTTGCTTGTGCTACGCTACATAGGTTAGGAGAAAGACCTTTGGACACCACCACACAGACACAACCCCAGCCTGTATGGTTTCAACACAATTTCAGCTTCCCTCCAAAACAGCCACCGTTTGGAGCCAAAAGGCCCAGGCAATTATCTGTAGTTACAGCACAAGGCAAACACAAAGTGCAGATTTGTGGGCAGGCATTTATATAATGTCCAAAGCTCCACTGTGGGTCTCAGTTTACACAAGGGTGTGTGGGTATGTATATGATGTTGTGGCTAGTGTCTTATTATGTGAACCTTGTTATTTAATATCGGGCCCAGGGTTGCTATTGCAAAACAACAAAAAAGTGTAAAAAGTAAAAGTAAAAGTGAATAGTATTCATTCTTCAACTTGCCTTGTAGACCTCTCCCTTAATCCCCTCAGCAGATCTCTGATCAGTGTTGAACAAGTAAATGCAAAGTACTCTCTCACTGAGCGCTGATCAGATATCAGTGTTGCTGAAGGCAGTAAGGAATGAAGGAGACTGAGAGTTCAGCCAAGGTATAGGCAGACATATAGTACTTTACAATCAAATGCTAAGATTAATAGCAAGCTCAAAATATATATATGTCAGAGCATGTGTGTAAATTGATAATGGTAGGGAAAATTATAAAGTATAATTTTTCAGACAATAATCCTAGGTAACCTTGAACAGATATAGTGGGCGGAAAGTGGTGTAGCATTTTGGCTAAAAGCATGGGATGTGTTTTTCCAAAAGGAAAGAATGTTTGCTTGGAAGCGTAATAATAGATTTAAGCCTGTCTCAATCTGTTGCCTCCCTGTCCATAATCGTCACCTAACAGATCTCATAACCAAGCACATTATACATTTTATAGGCTATAAAGCTCAGGAACCCTGTACTCTCGCAGTTTGAGTTATAATGCTGTAAAACTTGAGAGTTTGAAATTACAACACTGATAACCAAGTAGACTACTGAGGTAAATGCTGATTAGAAGTAAAGCCTCCCACTCATTCCCAAACACCAGGGACATAACACCTGTTTTCAGGTCCATGCAGGGTGAAGAAGCGAAGCACTATGTTCTCAGATTCTCAATGGGAGAATGTGTTGGGGCATTGGCAATACGCGTGCTAAGTTTCAAGGTGCAACACTTTGTGGTCAGTTTTGGTTTTGTAATGTAATAATCTTTCTGCCAGATTCTGAGGCTGAATCACATGACTAATGGATACAGATGGATGCTCGCAGATGTTCACCATAGTCCCAACAAACCTTTATTACAAAAAGATATGCGGGTTTGTGATGCCTCGTCTAGATTTCATAGCCATTTTTCCAAAACATTAGGAAAGAAAAATGCAACTCATTGGGGAAGAAAACACACTGAGTGCTTGGCCCCCTGCAGAACATGCTTGGCAGGATGTAAAATGGGATGTGGATAAAACTGCCTGAAAGATGATGGTGTGTGGTAATGCTGTGGATGTGGCAGACGAATGAAGGCAGACATTTTGTTTGGGTTCCTTTTCTTTTTGGCCCAGTTTCATGAGATTCAGCTCTGGCCTCAGCTTCTGTTATTTACTCAGGTATGACCAGGATATAGGACCAGTTGTCGCATGTACATGAAGTCGTTGAAGTCAAATAAGTACATTTTATTGGTAAGCATTGGTCAGCATTGATGCTGAGATTTAAAAAAGTGACTTGCGCTCGCCTGCCAGGTCCTCTGTGATCTCTGTCCCGGAGTTTGAAGTAGTGTTCACACATGACTGGCCGCCATGACAGTCACCCTTTGCTACCCGTGGGGGTAAAGCAATTTCCTCAGTTTCTAGTGTTTTCGTTTCAGAGCACCGTCGCTCCACGTCCTTCCTGTGGTGTAACATGCCCAAAAGCCTCTCCGCGTAGGCTCGTGTACGAGGGAATCTGTGTGGGTGTTTTTCTCGTGTTTCCTGCATTCCAGAGCATCTAGTGTGAGGGATCAGCATGTACATTCCTGGCCACCGAGCTGCATGTCATGACCTGAGAAGGGAGAGAGTAAGCTTTTTGCACAATTTTAGCATCTGTCATTTCATTGAATGCATATTGGAATTTCTGGAAGATGATCTTCATTTTTTCCGGTGGGGTTTAGCAGGAAGGGAAGTCCAGAAGATTGTGGCGTGGAAGAGAGGGGTGTGCAGGGGGAAGAGATGGTGACAGAGTTTTGGCAACTTCGCTTTATTTTCTACAGGGCTTTGAGTCATTTTGGGAGAAATTGTTGCTAAACCCCTAGAAGGAACATGTTCTCTAGTGGTTTAGTGGGCTGATCTTAAACCGTTGCCATCAACACAACACGCGAGTGGGATCCTTTGGGTTGGGCTTTTTGCTACTGCAACCATAGGACATCATTCAAGAAAGACACTTCAAGTCTTTAATTTTATTCTCTCTTGTTTTTCCAGAATGGGACAATGAAATCCTGGGACTTCATGCGCACCCATGACAGGTAAGAGTGGTTATCCAGGTACCGCATAACGAGGACAAATTCTTGGAATAAGGACTCATTTCCACTTCCTCTGATGAGATTTTCCTTATTATCCTCCAATACTCCTCCTTGAGCTTCTGGGCTCATTCCCAGGGGGTCAGAGGTCAGGACCTGGCAGCCACACAGGGCCTAATGCATCATACACTTTTTCTGCCTGTGAGCTGAAGCGTGACTCACCACCTACATTAAAACTCCATAGTGATATGAGCCAATGAGGGAAACTTTCCAAGGCCTGCGAACTATTACTAACTGCAAATACAGTTTTCTTCTGTGGGGCCTCAGGTTGACTAAGCAATGGCAGAGATGTACAGTGAAGCCTGCAGATGCTACTGCACCCTCTCTGGGCACATTTTGCCCCTGAAAGTTGGGATTGTGTGACATCGTTAACATCCCATGGGTCATAAATGGCCACTGCCAGGGGGTGGCCGTGCTTGTAGCAGGGCAGAGATCGCTCTTTCACAGATAACTCTCTTCATCACAGAGATCTTCATTTACAAACAAGGCATGCACCACAGCAAGATTGTATCTGAGATCACCACTGTACAGATATGGTTTAATCCTTAAGAGGTCTCTTTTAGAGCACAGCTTCCCTTGACCACATGCATGTCCTTGTGGAATCCAGTGCTTTGGAAGTGGAAGGTCCATTTTTACAGCTCTGCTTCCTGAAAGCTCCATTAAATGGTTGCATTAGGAGGCCTGCGATTTCATACCAAATTCTGGGTGGTAGAACAGGGAGGATGGAAGGTTGATAAAGAGAAGAGTGAAAATGTGACCTAACTGGAATTATAACCCCATCCCATATGGAGACTTTAAAAAAAGAAACAAAACAAAAAAAAAACAGCTCTTTCTTTTAAGGAACAGGCCCAAAAAGTTGAGCTCAGTGGGAAAATGGTGGTGTGACATCTGAATGATAATGAAAGGAAAATGGAGGGAATTAAGAGTCCAGGATAGAAAGAGAGAATGGAAGGCCGGGGGGTAGAGCGCCGGGTACGGTTTAATGCTCTCAATGCGGATGGCCTTTGTGTATTATTGCTGATGGTATCCTCCCAGGGGAACGCTGTATTGATCCTCTTATCAGCCCCTCAATACAATAGGGCTTGGGAGAGAGGGGGACCCTCGCTGTGGGAGCACTCGGCAGAGTTGAAAGGTAAAACCATTAAAACCAGCATCTGTTTAGATCATTAGTGTCTCCCCGGCCCTTTGTGACGTCGGCCCTGCTATTGGTCCTTGGGGTGTTCCAGTAATGAGCAGGGAGGCAAGAGGAGAAAGCCGGTGTCAGCTACGCTTTTGTGGTGATGGAGGAGAGGGGGCCTGGGGAGGGATGAAGCCGAGGGGATGGGGTGTGGCGTTCGGGGGGCAGTCGCAGTGAGACAGGGGGCTCCGAGGCGAAATGTTTACCACGCCGGGGGGCTCTGAACGCCTAATCAGTCCGGTCGGTCTCGCCTCTGCAATTTGTCCTACAGAGAAGTGGCGTCCCAGCGCGTTAGGTCATGCGCGCGTCCTCAAGCTGCAAATGAAGAGCGAGGTTTAAACATTACGAGAGGTTTTCAGGTCGAGCGGCAGCGCGGAGTGCTAAAACAAGCCGGGGCCCGTCGGAGTCGTGACCTCGCGCCAGCTGAGCCACTCTCAGGCCTGTCCAGAAGGCTGTCTTTATCACTCCTCGGCAGCCCAGAAGGGAAGAGAAACGGCCTGTGTTCTCCAAGTAGTTTCCTCTTCCTGGTGTGTTTGTTTTTAAGGTGGGAGGTGCGTCCAGGGGCACAAGAGATCATTGTACACAGAGGGAGGCCAAAAAGGGAATTAGGAGTTCTTTATCTACAGGCAACAAGATTAATTTCAGTCCCTGATAAAGTGCTTTCCTCCCAGCCCTTTTATAACGCACTTTATTATTATTATTATTGCTTTCTTAAATAAGAGAGCCGCGGCGGTAATCTCCAGCTGGCCCTCACCAAGGCGTTTTCAGCATGGGAAAGTCAGACCTGGCAAGGCAGGGCAGGGCTTCCTGCTTCCCTGGGCTCTTCCGCTTTCCCAACACAGCCCTCAGCCCCCTGGCTCCACTGACATCAGAGAGACAGAGAGAGAGAGAGAGAGAGTGAGCAGGGATGAGGCTGAGCGTGCATGTGAGAGAGAGGGACTGGCTTGCATACACGCAGAAGCCCCAACACCTCACATTCTCACATATACACAGTTACTAACAAACACACAGACACACAGAACACGTGTACTTTCTCTCTCACGCACATGCACATGCACACGCACACACACAGTTCACCCTATTTATATCATTTGGCAGGCAACTTGGCGTCTTGCAAGCAAGACATCATGGTGGCCTCAGTACTCATCAGATGGGTCACCACTTCATCACCATCTCCAGCAACACCTTACGACTCAGAAATGTCTATTTCTGCCAACCGCAACTGCTCCTTCTCATTAGGATAGGCCTTCGATGGGAAGAATCTCCACGAGACGCCTGTTGCATGAGAATCAGGAGAGGTTAAATTCAAGAAACGCCAGTAACAGAGGAGAGTGCCTGGCTCTGTTTTAAAGGAAGATGTCAGGCTAGGAGCGCAGTCCGTGCGCTAGCGATTTTAAATGCATTCAAAAGGCAGAGGTGGGAAGGGATAAGCAATAGCACAGAGAAGGTGAAGGAGGTGAGCACCTTCCCCAAGGCGGTGTTAACTAAAGCCAAGCACTTAATCTCCTCAAATCCAGTGCATCCTCTATGCAAAGAGGCCAGGAATGCCTACCAAGCCATTGTGTGTGCTGTCCTTTTCCCTCAGAAATCCTATTATAGTGAGATTCTTAAGACTGAGATGTTTTTTATTTCAAGGATTTAACCAGTAGCTTTGAATTCAAGGAAGGGCAAATGACAAAGGCTGTAGTGTTAATCCCGGGCCAGCACGAGAGCAAGGTGGTGGGCCGATCCTTCCCCCCGTTTCCTCTTTACCTCGATGGCTGACCGCACTGCAGCCAACCATTATTAATAGGTGTGCTGCGGTGAGCCAACCTTTTCTTTAAGAGGACGAGGGGGGTGCTTGGGGGTGGGTTAAACGAGGGAGAAGAACATCAAAAGTCTCCCAAAAAAAAGTCCCTCAAAGAGCGCCGGGGAGATACGAAGGAAACCTGGGTATTAATTAAAGTGATAACCCTTACCTTTTCAGCTCGTTCCTAAACCCTGACGACCCCGTTTTCAAAGCCCGCTGCCTAATTGACACTGTCTGCTCTCCTAAATGGATGGGGCTGTTGTTTCTTTTTCTTTCTTTCTTTTTACGGTTTCAATCAACTTCGCACATGCCCCCCCTTCCCCCCCCAGTAATGAGGTATTTACATGGGTGTGGGAACAAGCCTCACATGTTTTAAGTGGTAAATGAAAGACAAATGCTTTGTGTTTTGCGCCCATCAGGGGCTTTTGCACTGTAATTTAAGCCTCCCGTTGAACACGCTGCTCCAGTCTCAAAGCCCGTGTCCCCCCAGATCATACAGTGTGCGTGTGTTCATCCAGAGCTGGTCTTCTGTGTGAGAGAGAGCGAGAGAGAGACAGCTTTGTGCGTCTTGCTTAAACACGGTGAACTTAAGGCCCTTTCAGCTGGACTGGCGTAGCCAGCGACGGGGAATCTCCCTTGTCACGAATCTTCCAATTAGATTCCCACAGAAGCCCTCTGCGGTCAGCTGCGCCGGGGGTATGAGATCTGTGGTGTTCCGTTGTGAGGGGAAAATCCAGGCCTGTTCTGGTTTTGGACAGCTCAGAGTCCCAGGTGAGAAAGCGATAGCTTCCCTGCATGAAGTTAGTGGCCACACCCACCTTGCCTTGCGGTAGGCCTGCAGGTACTTCCGACTTGGGGATGTGTAGCAAAAAGAATGAATTATGAGTTCTCGATCACACTCACGCAAGACGAAGCTAGTAGATGAATTGCCTCCGCCCTTGTAGTATGAAAATGCAGAACTTGTTGTGTTACCTTGGTGATGAACCTTCCTGTCCGGGTCACTTAATATGGGGTACTTGACTGTGTATGTTTGCTTTGCTGTTCATGATAGTCCTCTCCATTCAGGAGCCAGGTCCCAGTGAGTGCTTGGTTGACCATTCACACTTCCTCTCTGCTCACAGTGGAAGCCCTGCACACTTAACATTCTCACTCCACAAAGGCCCATGGCAGCACGTTGTTGTTTGCTTTACAACTGCGAGGAAATTGTTTTGGCCAAACTGCCGCTGCAGGTCTTATCATCTATGTTGTCCCAGTACAGCTACAGGGGCCGGGGGGGTAATGGCGGCAGCAAACAGACAAGACTCACAGGGCCTCCCAGGCCCTTAGGCCAAAGGCTTCAGCTTTCCAATCATGCATTTTCCAGTAACAAGACACTGACTAATGAAGATGTCGAACAAAAGTAAGCGCAAGCCAGGACAAGACTAAGCCCCCAAACAGAGCAAAAGAAAACTATTCAACCCAGAGTGTGTGGTTGTGAAGCATTTTATCAATGGCAGCAACATATCCAGTTTGTGATGCGCATGGAGATTTGCAGGAGTAATTGAAGCCCTATATGTATTAGGCAGCCAAACTGACATTGTTAGGAGGGTGTTATTCTCCGCCCCGACACTCAGGGGCATCTCTGTGCTTTGCAGCTCTGTGTTCTGTCAGCTCGAGGGGGACTGTGTGTGTCATCTGATTTCCTCTCCTCTTTCTTCCCCAGCGTCTCGGTCCTGATCTTCAACACCACGTTGCACTGCTTCATCCTGGTCAAGCAGTTCCGCCCAGGTAACTCCCTCCGCTTCTGCAGCCCCTCCTTCACAAAGCTCTCACCCGAACGTAGAGGAGCAGCAGGCGTACCCTGAAGACCAGCATGTCAGGAACCAGTCAATCGTCAGCTTAATAGGTTTGATTTCATCCAGGGCATCTGACTCAGGAGTATCAACCTGCAAAACAGATGCATTCTGTAATGCGTATAAACACAGGAAGTAGGGATGTGCGCTGTGAAATGATTTGTGGTGTGGTTGTCCCTGTGGTGGTACACCGTGTCTCGAGCGTGACTGTGATAATGAGATCTAGTGCCACGGCCCCTCCCTGGTGCCGCCCCCCCTTGCTCTCAAGCTAAACACCCCCTTAAGAGGCTCACAGCTCTTTGCGCTCAATGTGGGAGGGCTTCCTACCAAAAGCAGCACTCGCCTCAGGCGAAGTTGTTTTTTTCTTCGTCTGTTTATTTTCTTCATTTGTACAAGCTGAGTTTGTTTTCACTCTAATCATGAAATGATAGATTGCACGACATGAGACTCTTCCCCTCCCTGCAATGTATCTACACGGCTCTCAGATACAAATTACCACCCTCGGGCACCGGAGTCCTCCGAGTTCCTGTGCATAGTTTGGAGATTTGCGTGTGTGCGTGTGCGCGCGGGTGTGTCCATTTGGGTGTGTATGTGTGAGAGAGAAAGAGTGAGACGTGCAGAGAAAAAGTCTTAAGGGCCCATTGTCTCTGATGTGAATATTATTAAGGAAGATAGCAGTTGGGCCCTGCAGACAAATGGAAGGGGTCTTTGCTGATTTAAAACAGCCCTAACCCACTCGGATGTAAAGGAGTCCATCGAGACCTTATGGAAAATACAGGAATGGTAATGATGTCAGAACAGCGTCGCCCACAGAAATCATTGTGTAAGCGGACGCTTTCGTTTGTGAGGTCGTTGCCGTCCCTGTGGGGCTTTTCTCGTTTTCCTCACTTGCTCTTACAGCGCGTGGACACAGACCCATTGTTCCAGGCCCAGTCTGCCAGGGCCGCTGCGGCGAGCTTCATAATGGAAGGAAGGCCTTGCATTCAAAGCGATTGTTCCTCGGCGAACAACATCGGACAAAAAAAGGCAGTAAAACTTTTCTGTAAAGGAACGATATTCAAACAATGCTTTTTCGCGCAGTGTTTTTCTCCGGATTGTCAGAATGTATGCTGCACAGGGTTTGTTTGTTTGATTATTAAAGAGTTTATTGTCAAGCGACGTGCCTGTTTGGACCTCCACTGAAAGCTTGTCAGTCTACGTGTGTGCTTTGCCTCTTCGGTTGAAGGTCACTCTGTGTAGGTAGTTCTTGACGTGTGAGGCTGAGGAGTGGAGTGAATCATTTTTCTGATGATGCAGCTGGAATGAAGAACCAGGGCAGCTTGAGAGGGGAGCTCAGTGGAGCTCCTTTGATGCAGGTTTGATGAGTGCAGGACAGGATAAAGTGATAAAAAAAAAAGTCAGTGTGCCACTTCGTGTCCCTTAAATTGCAGTGTATGCCAGAGAAGAAAGTGCAAACACTCGGTGGCATCCTACATGTGGTTGCATGCATTGTGCAGAGGCCTAGGACAGCTCTGTGCTGACCGTGTGTCTCGCTGCAGCGGTGTACATGTGCGAGTGGGAGAAGAGCCAGGCCGAGGAGACGGGGAGCGAGGTGGGCGAGGTGGGCGAGGTGGGCGAGGCCGCCGCGCCACCGGAGGAGAAGGGCGACGCCGAGAACCACCCCCAGCTCCCGCCCGCCTCGGCGGGCGTCACCTACGAGCTGTGCGCCGGCCTCGTGGACAAGCCCCACCTCTCCCTGGAGGAGATCGCCCGGCAGGAGGTCCTGGAGGAGTGCGGCTACGACGTGCCCGCGTCCAAACTCAGGAGGATCACCTCCTACAGGTACACCCCTCTCACCCCCTCCCACCCCCGTTTTACACACACAATCCTTAAATCCTTATCTCATCAGGTCCACCCTGGCCTTATCATTCCGCAGTGACAGAGATTAGCTGCATCGGGTCTAAGCTGCTGTAGTCTGCGCGCCATATTCATGCATGTGCACTTGAGTTAATCATCATCATTATAGTGCCCTCTAGGCTCTGATAGCCACATGAATGTTTAGCAGAATGTGTGCAATTCCATTACAGGGACGATGTGAAACAGTGTGTGAGTTGAGGCACTAAGTAAATAATCAGATCCCACCTAGATAGCAATAGCGGAGCATTGTGCTCTTATCAGCTATAAAGCAGAAGGGAAACGAGGCTGGTGCTGTAAAGCCGAGGTAATGAGCCCTCACACCTGCCTGAGTTTGCACCTGCTGCTTTTCTCACAATGACCCTGGCGCAGCATCAATGGACTTCCAGGCAAGGCGCTGCACCTGCCAGATATTTATGCAAAGGTATGGAATGAGAATTGATGATGGCCTGAGTTTTCACCCCTCTGCTTATCAGCTGCAGAGGGCAGGTGAGAACAGCAGCGTGGCTGGGTGACACATTCCTACACACACTCGCACATATGTTTGACTCGGCGCCCCGCTCTGCCAGCTGCTCCCTGCTAAGGCACGGAGGTCCTCTCTTGACTTTTTTCCATTGTTCTCACCTCATTTCTTCTTTGCTTTTTTCCTTTTCTTTCTCTTCTGCATCCTCAGGTCAAAAGTCACATGATTAATGTTTTAAATGTGCCTCTCAGAACTGAAGAGTGTGAGCTGTGGATCGTGTGCACATCAGCTCCTCATAGGTTATATCCAGACCTCATTCTCTCTCTCTCTCCTTCACGCACACACACATACACACACACACACACACACACACACACACACACACACACACACACACACACACACACACACACACACACAGTATTTTGCAGATCTTGGATTGATGGGCGTTTCTGTCAACAAGCTGTGAAGTGATCAAACAGCTAGCCTCTGAAATGGTTTCTCATGACTTTTTCAACATTTAGATTAGAGAGGCCTGAGATGATCTATCTTTACTTGTCTCCCAAAGGTTTTTGTCTGGACTAGGGCTGTCATGATACCAGAATTTTGAAACTCAGTTCAGTTTTACAGTGTTCAATACCTTTTTGATACCATGACAAAAAAAATCTGAATCTGAACATGCAAAATAAAATTATTTTGCTTTAATGAAGACAAACAATGTTGACAGCACAAGTACAGTAAATGTAATTTGCATAGAACATACAGCAAATGTCTTAACAAATTGAATTGAACATATTTATTGCAAGAAGAATCAGTTTAGGTTATGATTGGAATTGGGAAATCTGATCCCACATCAGCAGGAAAAAGTGAGTTCCATTTATGGTGGCCCTGCGCAGACTTAAAAGGAAGCTTTTTTGCTGTTGTTAGCAATTGACTTCTTATTGGAACTGAATGCAAAGATGCAGATTTTATTAAATGAGTACACACAGCTCCATTACTTTCACTATTTCCCTACTACCGAATACCAAAATGAAGATTTTGGTGCTTTTGTGAATGGATGTTAGCACCCATTGGTCATGTGTAGCAGTACCTTCCCATGTTATTTTCCTTTTTTGCAAGAGTGGTCATGTCAGGATGTGTTCATCATAGCAGCACAAATGTTGCCACTCTACCTTGTTTGTTTTTTATCATTGTTAATACTATGAAAAGACCATTACAAGAATTGGTTTGTAATTTCATAATGCTAACATGAAATATACTAGATAAGTGCAAACCTCAAACATGAAAACAAAACAGAACAAATCGTTTGTGACTAATGTTGAGCAAAAGCTCTTTAATTGCATTAAATCTTTCAAAAACAAGCACAAATTATACAGTGTTCCACTTCAGGCTTCAGAGAGTGAAGTACACAGCATAAATGTGTACAGCGGAGAAAATACTCCACTGCTGTCTCCTTGGAATGATCCCCGTGAGGCCGTTCCCAGCATCCTCTGAGAGCCAGGAGGGCGTTGTCGAGAAAAATTTGGTTGTGTTTTGGGTCTCTGGTGTCCGGCGCTGCAGCTCTGCTTCTGGGTGTTTGGAGTCTTGTTTTTTGTGTGTTGTGTGTGTGTGTGTGTGTGTGTGTGTGTGTGTGTGTGTGTGTGTGTGTGTGTGTGTGTGTGTGTGTGTAAAGTGAAACGCATCCCGGCGCTGTGGGTGCGGGGCTGGCTGATAAGACGCCCGCAGTGGTATCACCCCATCAGCGGCTCCACCTCACTGGCTCCCTAAAGGGAACCCTGTAAACAAGCGCTCCACGGGGGCATGGCTGGAATTCTCACTAAGCACTGTGGCGTAGATAAGCCATCTGTAAACTGTGGAAAGTGTTTAGTTCAGCACCTGAGGCTTCCTTTGCCGTCTCTGTTCCTCACTGTTTCATTTGTGCCCAGTGCCTTCCGACCTGCGAGAGAAATGCAAAAATGGTGGTTTGTATAACGTACGCAGGCCATTGTTTCTGCATGTTTAATGTTGAATTCATTAATTAGACGGTGTTCAGATAGTTTAACACATTTGAATGGTTTTGGTAGACTATGTTTGTGCTAGTATAGTCACAGACCTGTATGGGTGTTTACATTGATTTAAATGACATATTTAACAATATCAAGTGAGATTTGTGCATTACTTTCTTTGTACAAGCCATTAAAAATCTGCATATTCATTAAGATGCTTTGCGTTGATACGCCTGCTGAAATGAGTTACGAGGTATAAAAAGGTTCTTATGTGAAAATGCAGCAGTTGATTGTTAATCATATCCCCACCTCATAGAAACAGAGTTTAGAAAATGAAGAACTTCCAAATATTTATTCAGTATAAATAATGTAGTAAGTCACAATTAGATTAGCTATCATCCTTATAACTGTTCTTGGAAAAGTCACTTTTTATTTTTCTGCATTTCATTAAAGTTGTCATATATGGTCATTATTCATTACTAATGGCATAACGATTGTAAAAGATCAAACAGAGGAAGCAAGATGAGTCACTGTTGACTTACATTACATTTAGTTGGGCACACTTTCATTCACTAGGTAAGATAGCAAACATTCCATAGAAAGGAAAGGTATGATGAGAGAGAGCTCTGTGCTGCACAGCTGAGAGAAAGAAGGCCATGTGTTGGACTGATGAGGGGGGGGAGAGAGAGAGGGCTCTGTGCTGAACTGATGAGAGAAAAAGTGACATGGATGGTGTTGGTGAACTCACTTCTGCTAATCTAAGCGCTGGCTGACTGAATTGACCGAAAAGGTCCTCAGCCACAGGGGTGTTCTCTCTCAGTAGCACTATGCCACCCTCGCATTCTCCTGAACACGTTGCGTACAGCTTTGCTTTGGAAAATAGTGTGCGCACACAACAGTGGTGTTGGGCTTCCTCCCCCCGGTGGGCGTCAGGACGGCCCCCATGCCCCTATGAGGCTTTTCCCGGAATAAGCAGAATGACAGAGGCTTGCACTTCCGCTGCAGGCACGCACAAGCCCTTCCTGTAAGGCAGAACGTGTTTTAGGCCCCCAGTCATGCTGCGCCGCTCCCCGCCTCTCAACAGATACTGGATCTCTGGATATAGTGAGATCATGTAAGAGGGAAACAAGACGACCTCACTGCAGCGTGTTTGTCTAGTGGGGGTTATTTGGAATGTGCCTGGGCTTGAAACGGAATGTGTTCTTTTTTATTGGCCTTTTTTATGTATGTCATTAATCAAAAGTTTAATACAGAGGAAAATACACAGAATGTTTGACTAGGGTTTATGTAAGTTTTGAATTGGAGACATCATAGCCATTGGGGTCCCACTTAGCTCTATATACATAAAAAAAAAAGTTTACTTTTTTTTATGCTTGACAAACTCTGCTTTACATTCATGCTCTTTTACAGAAAACAATGCATACTTGTCAGGGTCGTGGGAGCATTTAGGGTTTTTTCCTTGACCTCACTAGTCATGGTGTATTATGGCACTGTTATGTCTTTAGGCATTAGAGCACAGCACAGCACAGCAGAGATATATGGTGCTGAAGCCTTGGATTTCTTAATCCTTCAAAGGGCCGACTCCAGAATGCATAATAAAACAAGCCAGCATCTTCGTGAGGAGAATGGTTTTTGAACTAAGCCGTGTAGGCCTCCTGGGAGATCTCCATGACGATACCCCCATGGCGATACTTCAGGTAAATCATCACCTGAGGTGTAGCAGCAGTGTATGAGGTGGCAACTACCACTCTGGGGCAGAGTTATGGGCTGGAGTTGGGGGACCCCCATGTCACATTTTGCTCTTCACAAGCACCCCCTATCCTCCCCCCACCCACACCGGATGGAAAGCAACCAAATCTAAACAGCTGACTTGGATCTGCGTGCCTGGTCATTAGCTGGGGTTGAGTGGAGATCTGAAATTCCAGGTAAATCTGGCTACCCTGGAGGAGGTTAATCTCTGCAGTAACTGTCCAGCCTTTGTGTTGGTGTTACATGTGAAATCTGGCTGATAAGGAGAGTTCTCGTTGGCCTGCAGGCTGCGGAACAGGAGCCCTGATCTTAAAACCCTCCCAGCGTGTTGCTTGTTGGGCTATTAGGCCGGGGTCGCTAGGGATTCGGAAGTAACCTATACGGTGAATGTTTTACCTGTTTTTGACAGGTCTGGAGTGGGCGTGACGGGTGCCAAGCAGACCATGTTCTACGCAGAAGTGTCAGACGAGAACCGCGTGGGCGAGGGCGGGGGCGAGCCGCAGGAGGGCGAGCTGATCGAGGTGGTGAAAGTGCCCCTTCACGAGGCCATGAACTTTGCCTACGACGAGAACATCCCCAAAACCATGGGCGTCATCTTCAGCTTCATCTGGTTCCACAGTAATATGTTGTCCAAGTACAAGATCTCCACCAACGTGTAAATGACAAAACCGTATCATTCCTGTCACCGCTTCATAGTTCGGTCTATGGGCGATCTTGTCAAGCCATCAGTAGTGATTTAATGTTTCTTTGTGGTCTTTGCTGCCCTTTTTACATAGTTCATTTCAGGATATTAACCTGTTTTTCTGCACTTCTTAGTAGTACAGTAATTATTAGGAGTCCTGATAGGAAGACTTGCTTTTAGGTGGTGGGTTGTATGTGAAGAAAACCCAAGAAGAAAGATGTGAATGAGCTTTGTCAATATGATAGTGCCATCACTTTTTGGTGGGGGAAGCTTGACTTCAGGATCATGAACACTTATGCAATTGGAGGTTACCTGTAATAGCCATGCTTAGTTATAGTCATACTGAGGGTGGAAAAAATTATTTCACCTCCCTAAGTTTAGTTTCAGGATAGATAATAAGAAAAGGTTTATACCTCTGTGGAAAAAGGGGCAGCTATGAAACTCCACATTTGATAACAGGACCATGGAGCTTTCAACTAAACAATAGAAAAGCACTTGCTGAAAAGTCATCTCAGGTGTTAATGGTATAATGAAGGTATGCGACATTCAGGTACTGTGTAAAATGGCACAGTCCCCGGCACAGTTTTTACAGAGCTGTCCCATAGCAATCAAACTGGCAGTAAGAAATTTGGTAGTGGAGGCACTATTTATCACTTTTTAGTGGAATATATGAAGGTGGTAGATGGGATGTTACAAGTTAATTGTTCATTTTCCGTACTATATCAAGAATAGCATGGACGCCCAGTATTTAAAAAAAAAAAAAAACACTTATTTTTTAATGGCTGCTGTATTAACACAGAAGTAACTTAAAATGTAGATTAACACTGGAAAAATGGTAGCTCATTCATTAATACAAAGCAGAGAACCAACTCAATACTAGCTTTCTGTAATTTATATCAATCTCAGTCTTTTTTTTCCTCAAAATTAACATCTAGGTGTTTCCCTCCAGGATTTCTTTGTTCAGTGCGACCTTGCTTTTATGTGATAATTTCTACCATTGCCATAGTTACCTTGTGCAAAGACAAAGGAATTATCAGCAATAACTGTTGTGTGGTGGTTTGAGGTTTTGAGGGTTGTTAATTTGAGCATTTAGGCTAGTCTCTGTGGGGTCAGAGGAGGCTGAAGAGAGGGGTAGTTTTTCAGGTTAAACAGGTGTTCTGTTCTCATCACTACGTCCTCAGCGGAGCCAGCCCTCTCTTATTCAAGGTCACCATGGTACAATCAATTGTGTGGGGGTACAACCACTTACCCCTACTCTTTTTTTTTGTACTTCTGAAAATAACTGCTTTCTTGTAAATGTGCCAGCACTTTACTCAGATCAAGTCAGAAATGGGCACATTGATTGACATGCCCATAGCATACTGCTTTCATAATAGAAATATATTGCTTTCTTTTTTTTTTTTTCCATTCTGACTTATTAGTGACAAGTTTGAAGTCTAACAAATGGACTCTGTCTTTAAGGGTAAAAAAGTACCCTTCAAAATGGCATGGTTTTCATGTTGTGCAATGGTTGTGTCAGTCTTAAAATGAGATACATTTTTATGTTTTTACTACTAAGTAAGAGGTACTATAAAAATTGTGATTCACTTTTAACCATTCTGAGCTGTAAATTAGTGTGTATAAGCTGATAATCAAGAGAGAAATGGATGTCAAGTATGAAATTTAGGCTCCTGTGCCTGTGCACTGATGTAACATTTCTACTTGGAATTCATCTTGTAGACACTTGGATTAATTTCAGAAAATTTAGGTTATTCGTATAATTTATATAGGAAAAAAACTTAACTTTGGAAGAACTGTCCAGAAAGATGTAGACTAATCATAATCATCAGACATTTTTACAACAAAAGCTGTCATTTTAATGTATCTTTGGGATTTCTGTTTTGAGCTTTTTTGAGGAGCAGTATTGAAACAAAGATCTCTTTTGGCAATTTAAACGATGTACCCATGTGTTGAGTACATCAAGACCTGTGTATGCTTGACACTTGAGGTGAGTTTGCTATACTGTCTAATGATATTCATGTAATTTCTGTTTGTATTTTTGTAACTTAATTATGTATTTATAATCTTGCTGTTAACACCACTTTTTAAATTTATGACACTGTTCATACTGTGCATAAATTAAAAAAAGTGTTGCATGTGATCTCTATATACTTGATATCCAGACTAAAAACTAAATTGTAAATAAAAGGATTAATATCCCAGAGTGCCTTGTGATGAGTTGTTTTGGTCCCCCTGGGGCTCTTCTTCCTCTCCACCTTCCTCGAAACCTGCATATTCAGTTTATATCAGACTGAGAGTCTTCAACACAAGATGAAGCTAACCACTTTGCCTGACTGTCTCACAAATGATTAGAAGTGATTTGAGGTAACGTTAGAAGAACGTCACTTTGAGGCCAGAACCCCCCTTCTCTCTCTCTCTCTCTCTCTCTCTCTCTCTCTCTCCTCTTTCTCTGTCTCTCTCTCTCTCACACACACACACACACACACACACACACACACACACACACACACACACACACACACACACACACACACACACACACACACACACACACACACACACACACACACACACACACACACACACACACACACACACACACACAGAGTTCTGTGCCACATTTTCTGCTCTCACACAAAGGTCCAGGCAACATGCTGAATCGTGCATGCTGTCATCTGAACACAAACAAAAGGAGCCTAATTTGTCAGTCCTCCCTCCTTCTGCTGGGGGTGGGAGGGAAGGGGAACACCTCCCCTGTCTGAGAAATGGGCTCAGATAAGACCAAGTTTCCATGGTGATGTTTGTGTTTGCCTCTCTCTTTCAGGCAGCGTGGTAATCATTAAGTGAATATTTGTCTCATTCATGAACATGGTAGGAAGATTGGTGAGGTTGGGTGCGAGGGGGAAATAAAAGCATTAACTAACCAAAGACAACCCTGACTTCTCTATAGCAACCACACTCCGTGAGCCTCACAACAGCCAAATGCGGTCAACAATGAGGAGGGCTCATTGACAGGCCTCACATATTTCATTATGCTTGAAAAGATTTCATTTAATGTTTTAGTTTAAGTGTATTTTATGCGTTTGAGGTATTGTGAGCAGGGATAGCATCTCAAGGATGTCTACGTTATCCACTGAATTTGTATGAAAGACGAAGCACGCTTGTAAATACATGCCCTTGTGGGGATGTGTTTTGGAGGGGGTGGGCGGGGGTCACAAATAAAGTAGGAAAGCAGCAGAGCTTGGTTAACGAGTGTGCAGAACTACTGCAAAGCAGAGACCGCCATGCCATGCCCATGGAAGTGCTTAGGTGTGGCAGTTGAAATACAAGGCGGAATTTCAGGAGTTCAATCTCTGAGAAGAAACTGTGAAACGTGAAGCGAAATGCAGTCTCGCTCTCTGCTCACAACGGCAAACTTTAAAAGCACGTCATCTAGCGGGGATCATTTCTCGAACGGCGCATCTTATAAGGCAGAGAGCTGGCCGAGCTGCCGCGCAGTGGTCCCGCGTGCGGACAATGTAGGGTTCAGGGCGAAACAGCAGCATGCCTTGTACCAGAAGATGCCTGCCAGCTCTCATCTGCACCGCCCGGGCAGGGTGCCAGCCCTGCAGCGGCTCCCAAATAAACAGCCTCTGATTCAGGAGTGCCGACCAATATAGCCCCCCGTTTCTGTGGCCTCGTTCCGCCGCCCGTGGCACCAGATTAATAGAATTGCAATCAAAGCCCTGCATTTTTAATCCCCCAGATGTTTCTCTTTGTGTGAAGTGTGTTGTCTGGCCAGAATTTCACTCTGCATTAAACAGCTACATTCACAGTGGGGCAAGACACACTCGTGGCCCGTGTTTGAGGTAGGTTGTTATCTTTGTCGCAGTAACATGATGCTGTCACTTTTGTATTTCCCTCTGTTTTCATATGTAAAATGTAACAAGGATGTATTTATACCGTATTGTTTATAATATGGTTGTCCCCTGTTTAAATGGCAAATTTCTGTGAGGGTGTCTACATCAATGAGCAGTTCTTGCTGGGCTATAAAAAACACATTCTGTCATAGTTAATGGCATTTTCCACATCACCCCCTGCTCTCTCCATGGAATTGCCTGACTTGTTTGGATTTCTGTGGCATTGCTTGGTGATTTCTTCCCCATTAATGTAGAAATCCATCAGTTCTTGTGGACTAACTCACACAAGCGCCTCATACATTTCTTGCATTATATGATTCTGGTTTGGATACACAAGGCGAAAATTATGGCTCCTTTATAAACTAAAATCGGAGGCTGAAGATGAAGTTATTCTCTGACATACGCAGATAAGTTCATATCAGCTACTGGTTTCCTGTCTTCAGCATCACCATGTTTAGAGTGCCAGTAGCCTGCTAAGTTATGCCTGTTGAGGTATATAGGTTTTGCATATTCAGTGTGTTATAAGACAGTGTTTGTACTGAAAGGCAACTATGTGTGAAAATGCTTTTCCAACCCATAACTATGACATTGATCTACCTGTAACCTCCAGCCATCAGCTGGTTGCTCTGAAATTGGTATAGTTTGTCAGGTCTGCATTGTATGGACTGACAGTGATTAATACAGTAATGTATGCCTTGGTTAATATTCATATCCCTGTTCTAGTAATTGTCTGGTTCTCAGATCTGAGCTGAAGAGAATCCAATGCCAATACAGTGAAACAGAAACTATAACTATCTTTGTAAAATTCTGATGAAATGTCCCTTTTTACCCTTGTTTATTGTTGGAAAGCCAAAAAAAACAATCAAAATCCAGTGGCATTATTGGGGGCTGGCAGATCACAGAGCAAATGCGTGGAGCTGCTAGGAAAGTTCCCACACTGCCTGAGTCAGTGCGTGTCCTCATTCCCATCCAGCTGCATGCCTCCCTGCTGTGATGAAGAGCACCTAGCGGAGAGGAACTGTGATGGGGGGGGGGGTACAGGGGTGGCATCTGTGCCAACATGGCAGACTTGCAGAATGGGGCCATCTGCATGTAGCGTCAGCCTTCCAGCTCCTATCCTGGTTAGGAGGACGTGGGGGGGGGGTGTCTTCCTAGCCAAGAATTGAACTCGCAACTCCCTCAGTCTCGTCCTCCCGCTGCTGGGTGCTGGCTGATCCTCCCAGCATCCTCTACCACCCATTACCAAGCAGCTGCAGCCTCTGTCCCGGCACCACAGGGCAGGGGTCCGTTTTTTTGCCAAAAAATAAAAATATGAGAATTGCTCAATCAAAGAGACTCGGCGAGGAATATCAACCGCCGTGCTGCAGGCCTATTTTGGTCAACCTGGCTTCCCTGTCGTCTCTGCGCCGATGCCAGAAAAATAATTGCAAAGAGGAGCAATTTCAGTCAAACACCCGCCGAGCTCATTACACATGTTTGTTTTTCATGTCAGGGCTTTTTTTTTGTCCCAATGTTAAAATTGGTCTTTTAGCTGAGAGATCTGCTGAATAAACAAGCTCCAGGGGAGGGCTTTGATTTCATGTCCCGGCAGTTGCACCGTGGGCCTGGAACGCACACGAAAAACAAACGAGGAAAACGCCCCGCCGAGAATGGCCGATGCTCTCCGCTCCAAAAAAAAAAAAACAGAACCGACGCTTTCTGATGTCTGTGGGACCCGCATAGGAAAAACAATTTTTTTTTTTTACCTCCTCCCAAACATACTAAACATGAATTGCTGAAAACTTTTAAAATCCTTCCAAGCGCTCTGACTTCTGATGAAGAAAAATGATCTGAGGATGGAGAGTTTCGTGATCATACTGGAAATCTGGGCTGGAGCTCCGTGTTCAGTTTGGCTCCATTAATATGCTAGAGTGTGGGAGAATCACTGAGCTCCCTGAACTGCGCTGACCCTGTGAAGACTGTGCTGAGACAGACATGGCCAAAAGAGCTGATTATATTCTTCTACTCCAGGGGTCCAGGTTAGGCCTCATCTGTCAGACCTCTCCCTTTCTCCGTTTGTCATCCTTTTCTTGTGGCTGAGTGCCACACCCATTGGTCTCTCTAGCTTCAGAGGACGCAGATCTATTTGCTTGAGTGTTTTTTTTATTACTATTATAATTAAAAACAATGCCTTTTGCCCCACACATTTACTGTGCCTTTTCACAGACCTGTAATTTTTCAGCATTTTATGAGTGCGTCACTTAATGGTTACTTTTATGAATAAATCTGTATCTGAGTTGGCACTAATAAAAGGGGCTTAGCATTCTGTTGTTAAAAGCTGGTCTTAAAAATGAGCTTGATTCTTCAGCCCAAGTCCTAAATCAAGCTTTCACCTTCAACAGATCCTTTCACCACTGAAGTCAGCCACTTTAGGCCAAGTTGGCATTTTTCACATTATAATCCTGACTGCTCCAGGCAATGTTGCATCGACACTGAGTGAAAGGCAGAAGAAACTTGGCCCTGACTCCTTTTATGTAATCGTTCTTTCATCAGAATTATGCAATTTTGCACACTGAAATATGAAGCTTTGGTTCTGGGTGTGGAGCTAGCATTTATTGGACAAGGAGTGTCATATGGTATAAAACCCGTATGATTAAATTGATAAGGAGTTTCATGTCAAGGGGGTGTTGTGAGTGCAGTCTGTTCTTTAGTCTGTTCCTAAGCACATACAGCCTACTACAATAAAACCTACCTCACCTCCCACCTGTCTTCTCTATTCCGCTCAACCCATGTAATTCCTCCACACAAACCTACAGCCTGAGAACAAGTTGCCTGGACACAATCTTACAAGTCATGTGATATCCCCTTATTTTACTGCACTGGAAGTGTTTGTCACTCTATCTCAGAAAGTGTCAACACAAAATAAGCTTAGATTTCAGTTCAAGTGAATCCCCATCTCATCCCATCTCCCATGCTTTTATTTTTATCCCTGTATACTTGAGATGTAGTGTACTCTTTCCACCATCGTAATGAACAATTATTCTTTAAATGATTTCCTTATGATAGTGCCAAACACTATCAGGAGTACAATCATTACCATAAACTGGAAGTTTTTTTAATAATATAAAAAACGTCTTAGCATACAAGGCAAAATATCTTTTAATGTACTTCTCATTTTGTCCTTTTTTACTTTCATTTGATTAGGAAATGTAAATATGTATATGTTTCCATTTATAGACTTGCACGCTGACGGCTTATTCACATGTGAGTCAACATATAACTAGTCATGTCACGTGTATTAAACCTCCCAGTAAGTTTGTAAGTGGAGCTCTGCTCTCTTTTAGAAAAAAGAGTCTGATTCAGTCTGCATACAGCTCCCTGCAGTTGCTGTAGAATAAAACAGCAGAATAGTGCAATCTCTCTGTAAACTCAGAGAGAAGATTACATTCACTATACGTTGTGGTTTTTCATAGGAAAGCAGCATAGAAGCGTAGAAAGGGAGAAAGGTATGTGAAAATGGAAACTAAAATGGATACCTGTAATCTAGCTGCAATCTTACATGTGCCTTTATGTGCTTTAGTGTGGTGTACAGGCTGAATGTCACCTGTTACACATGTCTGCCCATACAGGTTTGTAACTGATGAAGGTTAAGCGCATTTGATGCTTCTGGCTTTCATGATTGCACCTTTATACAGAAGGCAACCACTTCATTAATTGTCAGTAGACTAGATTAAGCACTAAAAAGTCACATGTGAGGACAAACTTAGGTCTGGTGACCACTTCTCTGAACAAAGCTATGGGTTCTCAACGATGCTATGAGGCTTGTTGTACAGACACTAGATGTTAGCCTGTGATTACCAGTGCTTGTGGAATGCTTTGCCAAGGGTAGGTGATGTTTGTGACTATGCCACAACAACGTTATATTCACCTGCTGTTCATTAGTCATCACATTTAACCACCTTTTTATCAGCAGATTCCATTGTAAAAAGTGTGTAAGAGATAACATTGATAACTGGTATTTTGATGATTGCATTTTTACTCCTCCCAGTAATGTCTCTACAGAGTGGACCAGCACTCATACCACGCTGTAGGTGTGAGGTCTGAAATTCCTTCACATCTTTGGCTCTGTAGGTCTGATAACTTTCCATTTTCTTTTCAGTCTTATACTGTCTGACCACCTGTTGCTTACTGACACCTCTTAAATCAGCAGAAATGATTTTTGCAGCGTCCATGTGCCACCAAATAAAAATACAGAGAGCGCGAGGGAGATCGCCGAATTTCTGTAATTTGACACATCGGGTAATAACAGTTCCTTTTGTGCGAGCGCGAGGCAGGCCATCTGTGCTGGCTGCCACGGGCGCTTCTCCCGTTGTCTCTGATCCAGGCCCTGCTCCCCTGCCCCCCAGGTGTGGCAGCCCTTTCAGGCACGGATACATTGTGCCCACATCTGGAGTTATGATCGCGGGACAAAAGGGGAAGATATTCAATACGATTCTGCCAAGCCGTCCATCTGTATGTAAATGAGGGCAGTCCCATGCAGTCCAGAAATTTTAGAGGGTGACCTCAAAAAACCTAATATTTTCTGTCCTCAATATAACAGTAATTTTGCTATGACAATACAAGCCATTTTATTGATTTATTATTTAAACAATTCCGTACACAGGACTGTTTGTGCAATGGCCTCTGCAAGTTAGAATGTGATGCTTTATTACTGTGCTGTTGTTTTTACTGTGCGTTTATAGTAATTGATTACTGAGAATGGGGAGCATTAGCTGCTGGTATTTGAATATTTTTGTCACAGGAAGGATGTGAAATGTGTCATATTCACACCCACATTATTTCATAACGCTTTTGGTGTGTCATCAGAGTCAGCTTTCCCTGGTTGCTTCTCTGTGTTAGATTGTCTACAATCCCACTTCCCTTTGGCGATGGACAGGGTGTGTTCATGTAGAGCCCATCTTTTCAAAGTGCCTGCTTCCTCTCTTGTGAGGAAGGAAGGCCTGCTATATGTAGATGCATTGTGGTCCAGACTGTGTGCATCCTGTCACCTGCTCAGTGGCAGGGCAGGTGGTGCTCAGCGGATCAGTTCTGCACATGTCCGGCACCCAGTCTGTGATTCTGAGTCGAAGGACTAGGAAACCAGTTCTGCACATGTTTGAGACCCACTCTGTGATTCTGAGTCTAGGTACAGGAAACAGACACAGTAACAGCATGTCTACAGGGTCTGAGCAGCTTTGAAGATCTCTAAACCCTTAGAGCCCAAAGCTGGATCTGAACTGTTAAAGGAACACCTAGAATCCAAAGGTATTGGCAGTTGCTCTCGCTTTGAATTGTATATATCATGGTTTGTGATGGATTAAAATGAAAAAAAAAAACACTTCACTTTTTGTGGTATTGGCAGTTGCTCTCGCTTTGAATTGTATATATCATGGTTTGTGATGGATTAAAATGAAAAAAAAAAACACTTCACTTTTTGTGGTGGTTTACCACTCAAATTCTAGGCTCCACATTCTGGGCTGAAAGAAATGGTCTCCCTTCTCATCCAATCAGGAGGTGATTTACACTCGTGTCAGGCTGAAAGCGTGCAACATATCTACAGCCTAGTGCTGCTGGTGTAGTATTTGCATGTTATGGGTGGAGGAGTTGGATACCCAGCATTTAGCTGAATAAAGCTGAATTCACAATTTAGGCAGAGGACAGATCCTCTGCCCTCCTGGAGGAAGCCACTCTTCCTGCCTCTCCCGGACAGAGGGGAGAGGGTAACTGGGGTGGAGTGGGGGTAGCCTGCGTCACCACAGTCACTGTTTACTCCGTCTGATTCAATCTACGGGCGAGGATGTGGCCCTTAGGGGTAAAATAACAACCGACAACAAACACCAGGGGCAGCTTTGGTTCAGGCCAATGTTTAGTGTGAGTTGTAGGATTTCCTGGATGAGCAAACTCAGATTCTGTTTTTAGACAAATATTTGGAGTTCCCCCCTGAAACCCATTTGGAATAGGAGCCGTGTTGTGATGACTCATTTGAGAGCTTCTTGCCAGTGAGGGAGACTGATGTAATTCACACATGTAGGCTTTTTGTCCTGTTCAGCACTGCTAACCTTTTCCTCCTCAGACGATCCTACAGGTGACACCACCGAGACCTTCAGAGCACAAAGTGGGCTTTAAAACATGCTTTCAGACTTTCATAAGATAAAAGATTCTGTGACATTTGTCCTATAAAATCTGTCAGGACAGACGCTGGGGTGAAAATAGAAAAAGAAAGATGACCATGTAAAATAAATTTGGTAATGATTTGGTGACAAAAAGTGATTTCCAAGAGTGAACAGGTTCTAGTTAGAAAAAATGTAACTGCACTATGACAAAATGTAACTGCTATCACACACTGAAAAAATATGTAAAACAAATAATGAACTGGAAAAAAAGGGAAAAAGTATAATCTCCACCTAGAAGTTGAGACAACAAATTCAAATGTACAAGTAAAAATCATAATTATAATGATTATTACCACTTTTGAACATACTATGTATGATGGATAGTATCAATCTATAGGGTTATTTGGGGACACCAGTAGTTTTTCTTCTATCCATGTGTCCTCAGTAACATTGCTAGTGGGTACTGCATGTAGTCAAAAACAGCAGACATAGTCTTGAAGTCATGTTTCATGACATTGTGTTCTCCCTCTCCACATACAGACACTCACTGTGATTACAGTTAACATCCAGTACAAGTGCACTCAACCCCGTAACAGCAATGATGAAGAGGCATCTCTGTATACCGTCCCTTAACAGCAATGACCAAATGGCATCACTCTATACCACAGTGTCATTGTACTACTAACTCCCCTGTTCTCTGAGTGGAGCTGTGCAGGCAATCAGCACCAGACTTTGGATTGCCCCTCTCTGGCCTCTTATCACGTTTGATAAAGCCTGTCATAAAAGCTGTGGATATAAAAGATAAATGGAGGGGACCGTCTGCACCTGCTTCCTGGGAGGAAACATCTGCTCAAGTGTGACAAAGGCCACCTGTTGAACTGTGTCCTCATTATGGCACCAGGTCTGGAATGCTGCAGCCTCAGGAAGCGCTCAACTACTGCCGGTCCCTAGGCACCGGGCGCAAGCTGAGGAGTGCCAGGGCCCCTGTCCCCCACCGCGGAGTTGGACTCTGTCAGTCTCAGAAGGCCCTTGGTATCTTTTTTAATCACAGAAGTCTTAGCGTCACACATTTTTCTTTTTTCTGCCTTTAAGGATTTGCACTGTCTCCTTCTGCCTCTAAACCGCAGTGTCTGAAACCACATTTAATTACCACAGACTTGGTATCAGATTGTGCTGAAATGCAACATACTGTACACAGTATATCCAGGCTACGCATGTCTGAGGGTGTTTGTGATTTTCTGTTAAAAATAGGGGGGAAAATTAAGTTTTACAACAGTTGTAAAACATCAAGCGAATATACTTCATTGGTACTACATTGTATTGAGAAGATGCTACATGGTGTTGAGTGTTCCTCGTTAATTATTGCATCTGAATGCCAGTTAATGATTGCATCCCCCATAGCTCACGCTCCAGATTGAAACAAAAACAAGGTAAAGCGTGAACATGACATTCCTGCCTTCCCATTACCCGCCTCTTCAACTGTAAAAATTAGCTGGGCGGAAAGACTAGGCAGGCGGGAATGGGGGAAATTTGGGATATCTTTGAAGTGTTTTAGACTAATCAAAGGTCGTTGGGTTAACTAAGTTGGAGATCACCTATTTCTTCTGTGTAAAGGTGTGATGCATGACTGAACGGTCAGGCAGAGGAAGTTGTTGTAAGGTGTGATAGAGACAGGAAAAACCTGGATATGTCAATTCACTTTGCTGTCAAATGGTTAAATACACAGCAAGAATGCATGTGAGATACATGCAAAGATGTACTGACACCAATGCTGTGCTCTGCTGCAAGCACTATATATATTTTTGGCAAGAACATACAAGTGTGTCCTTACATTAAACAGAGATGTACCGACAAGTAGCTCTCTTACTGTACAAGCAGTACAAGGTGAAACCTCTTTGTGTGAAATAAAAAAATGACATATTAATACGTTTTTAATCCAGTGCTGTCATCACAGTCCTTTGCCAGCATGCCTCTTTATTGCAGATCCCTGCTGCTTTTCACCTTACACTATACCGACTATGGGGATTTCAGATCCAGTGGAGGGATCTCTGATTGCCTGAAAAATGTCACCTGTTTTTGAAATGCAAATACAAAGGAGGATGCAGTCAGGTTCATCCACGGCATGCAGGGAATGACTTTAAATCACTCGCTGAAAAGCTAAAATGATTAAAGCTCAGTGGAGTTCCATGTGAGCACTCCACAGGGCTGCCACGTGTGACGAGATCCTTCCCCCCGTGTCATGGTCAGGTACAAAGAGACAGTTGAGGCTTCTATGGTTAAACTTGAAGAGTTGGATTTTTTTTGGGTCCGGAATGGCATTTCCTCATTCTTCGCTTGCAGAAATCAAGCGCAGGCTGGAGCGCTGGTATGTTTATTTACAGGGGCGGGTGACAACTGAGCCCTCTTGTGTACTGACATTAGCATCAAAAGCATGTTGAAATGTTGGGGTCACAATGGAGGTAAACCCAGGTCAAAAAAGGACATTGAGAGAATCACCACTGTGGCCTCTGAGATCAACTGATTTTTTTTTGCTGACTCAAGCACTGCAGACTAGCTGGTCTACAACTTGAGCAGCTGAAGGAAGCGAAATTCTACAGTAAAATTCCACACTCGCCAGACACCCATCCATCTCATGTATTTTCACATTCAGAGCATGAGGTACAAACATCTCAGACAATAGATGCCTTGTGTAACAAATTAATGTGGAGCAGTGAGAGCTGTCAGATTATTTGTAACCAAAAAGACGGAACATCTTTATGTTTGTTTTTGCTATTATTACAAGTGACAATGCATTGTAATTTGGCACACACCCCCATCTAAGGCGAATTACAGAGCATTAGGACATAACAGATGGGTTTTCATTTCAGGCAGTGTTGATTTCAGAGTTGATCTTCCCTGCCTCTTCATCTCCCTCACCAGTGTTGTTGCAGAGCTGACATATCTGAGCCCTGATCAATTGATAAATGTCTATATCTGCTGCCAATTGGCAGGTGTGCTGTTCTTTTATGATGCCAGTCCTCTGTGGAGGGCAATTCAGTAGATTATGTGATTGACGCCTACAGGAATCCGAAATGTCCCTCTTGCATCGGCTTACATCCTTCAAACTAAAATCAATTTTAATCATGCAGTTAAGATATGTTACTATACAGTCATATTTAGATATTGGTTGTACTGCTAGACACTTATGATTATTACTACGTAGTAAAATATTCCCATTGAAAAACTCCAATATACTAAAATGTGTCTTTGTCACGGCTTGCCGTATTATGTTATTTCATTGGTGTTGATCTAATGTATATGCCGACTACTAAAGTGGGTCAGGGAAGGGGATGAATAGAGATAAAAGGGAACTGGTGTGGGCTACAAGAGTGTGCACAATGCCTCCAGGGGAAATGAAAAATAGATGAGGGGAGGAATTCACTTTGCGTTTCCCTTGAGATTTCCAACACACCCCACTCCTTCCCTCCTCTCCTCCTCCTCCTCCTCTTCCACCTCATAATCCTCCTCCTCAACCATCCTCATCCTCCTCGTCTTTCAGGACTGACTTGATCGAATTTTAATGTGGAGTCCCCAGACTGGACTAATCTTACAGGTGGAAGTTAGGTTGTTTTTCTCATGTTTTTTGCATTTCCTCTGTTTGGCATTCGAGAGCTGCCGAGTGCCAAGAGCAGGCAGGGAGACAGAGGCCGGTCTGCTCTGTTACACTGCCTGTGCCAGTTGAACAGGTACTGTAGGTGTTCCTCTTGCTCATGTTGCCTCCTCTCCCCGCCTGTACATCAAGCACCATCAGGCAAAAGGCTAAAGACACAGTAAAAGCAATGACAAAAATGAAATGACATTGTGGGCAGTTCTGGTTTTTTGACTTTTCATTGGATGGGAATACAGGGTTGGCCTCGGAATATACTACTGATCTATGGCCTTTGCTCTTTCATACCAAAAAGTAAGGACTTTCAATGAATCTGAGGTGTTTCAGAAGGCATTGGCACAAAGCAATGCGTCACTGTGACACTTACATCGAGACTCGTGGATCATTTCCAAATGAGACATTACAGCTGCTTGCAAAGCATGTTACCAGTCGAAATGCTTGTGTGTTCTGCTAGTCATGCTGCAGTTTCACCAATAACAAGCGAAGTGGAAATTGTAATTAATTTTCGCCTTAGTATTTCAACACCCTGTTCATATTACCACGATCAATCCTAGTTCGATCTCTATTACTATTGTTTTTCAGTATTAAAATCCCAAATATACGTGCTGCACAGTACCACCTATATTTAGATGCCGCAAGTACCGCTGAAACGTACAGAAGAGGGCGCTGACAGCCACATGAATTTAGTAAGAGAGAGACGCCCGCCTTCGCAGCGCTTCTCTCCACCGATTATTCTAGTACAACATGTGGCACTCCCAGATACAACCTCATCTTCAGTCTACAAAACTGATTTTCTACATTTTGAGATAGTAAAAGCACAAGTAATATTCATTATTATAAATCAATTTGCGTAAGGTTAAGGAACTTACATTTAATGACCGATCAACTCATTTGCATAGATGTCGCATCTCGGTGGCTAAGGCAAGCGCACATACAACTTAATGCAGTGTTTTATAAAACAAAGGATAAGGGGACTACGTTTATTGCATGTTTCAACTTTATAAGACATTGCTTGTCGTCAAGAGATGTCGCGAACAGTAAAATTATAACGCCATGAGTCTAATGAAGGCTATAACCAACGGAGAGCTCATGGGGAGAAAATCGCCAAGAAATGACGTGATAATTAATAAACATTCACAGAAACCGATAAGGCATTGAAAACAGCGAAAGCGGACAAAAAAAAACAAAACACTTCAAATAAATGGCCTTTGTGGATTTAATTGCATCGATAACATAACTATCGCCCTCCGCCACAAACGTACCACGACAAGTTTTAGTAATACTCCGCCCCCTGTGTTTTTGGTTGGCTCGCAGATCGGTCTTCACCAAATGTAAGAACCCGAGTCAGTGAGTGGTTTGCTCGGCTGCCAATCAGAAACACATCCTCGAGCTTGGCTCTAGCCCTGTAACATATCAGTTGCCGTGGAGTGATTTGACGGAGGGAGAGTCTTGTGGCTGGACCATCTGTGCGCTGCTTCGGCTGTTCCTTAACGCGCATCTAATGTTTCTCTTCCATTTGGAAAGATAGTAGGAATAGATCACGCTTGTGAATATTGCATGCCAGAAGCGGAGGACCCTGTCGCCGGTCAACGGCAGCATACAAAAAAAATATATATTTTTTTCTCATGATACACTAATTAATCAGAGGCATGTGGAATTGTATAAGGATTACGAATTGCTTTTCAATGGTGTGTCTGCTATTGACGTTATGGACTAAGGTAAGAAGACTGTTTTCAGAATGCATGATTAAATAGATGTCATAAAAGATAAAAAGTCATACATGGTCAAAAGTTCCTTGCTGTTCTGTAGAAGACTAAATCATATACTTAACACATTAAACACATTAAAGTTTTTTTTTTTTTTTTTTTTTTTTTTAATTTTGCTGTCGTCTTTCACTGAAATCATGTGATCCTGCAATTCTGTTGAGCTCCGCGAAGTAAAATTCAAGTTTAACGTTTTGCGTTTTGCTTCCGTGCAATGCCTTGTTGAATTATACCTCAAACTCTGCCCGTCTGTGAATTTATTTATTTTTTGTTATGAGTTGTATTCTCATTCTAAACGCTTGGAATTTTGAGTGAACGATTCTGAGCTCCATGAAGCTTAGCTCATAGAACAGGATTGACCACCAGTATTATAGGTAATATTGATAAAAGATCTGTTCGAAATAGTAATATGTTATGGAATCATATGTCAAGGATATGCGGTTGAGCAAAAGCATTAGCGCCCTATCAGCTCTTATAAAATGACGAGCCCAACACTTACTCTGATATTAGACACGTTACTTTAATTCGGAGCTATGTGCTGTTCTTCTGGAAGTTATTATTTTTTTCACTTAATTTTTCATTTGTTATTTTTAGGTGTCCCACTCCTCGGGCTATTTTGAGCTGCAGCTGATTACCGTACAGAATGTAAACGGTGAGTTGTCGGACGGGGAATGCTGCGATGGCAATAGGAACTCACAGGATCGCCGCTGCCGGGACGAGTGCGATACGTACTTTAAAGTATGTTTAAAGGAATATCAATCCGAGGTCATGACTACTGGCTTGTGCACTTACGGAACTGGATCTACTAACGTTCTCGGTGGAAATACTTTTCATTTTAAGAATATCAAAAACAATCAAAACAAACTCAACGGTGCTGGCAAGATAACAATTCCTTTCCAATTCGCTTGGCCGGTAAGTATTTTACTTATTTGTATTTGATGTTACATAGCTTGACAGGTTAAGCAGATGTGAAGTTATTAAACGACAAGTAGACCGCAGCAACTGACATGCAGCTGGACAATGTTTTGACGGTATTGACAGGCTCAGTAATTTCACAAACTTCGTAACTCTGATTACTCCATTGGGATTGTTTTCCGCTCTGAGCGCCATGCATTATTACGCAGGTTTGGAAAGTGTGGCATTGATCTCTGGTGTAGAGGGCTCTTGTCTTCGTGTGATAAGGATATTCCCAGCATTACAAGCAATTAAAGAAATTGCCTGCGCGTCGTGCCCAATAGAAGATATAAAAGGCCAGTCTACTGCTTGTCCGCTTGCATTCCAGCAATCAACATTGCAATGTGTGAATCTGGGAAAGCGTATAGCGTCACAGGACTGACAAAAATAGCAGTTTCCTTGGATGATTCTAAGAAATTTCCTCTTTCCTAACCCAGATTTTTGTTCACGTCCGTAATTCGTAACATGGCTAATTCTTTACTTACCTCGCGTGTCGTATTATTTTGACAGTAATTTTGCCCTTTGCACCTGCAGTAGGAACATCTAGCGAGCAGTCGGATAGGTATCAGGGCGCAGTTGATGTGATCAGTGTCTCAGGCGGAAACTTGTGCCGCACGCTGCTCCAGGTGTGGATTCCGCAGGACAGCCTAGCGGGCACACAATGGCGCGTGGAGAGCGCGCGCGAGTGCTCAGGCTGATAGAAGTGCGCCTGTTGGTTGCGCCACCGTTACCAAATAACACAAGGGCGCAAATATGTATTTTGGGTCATGGTTAAAAAAGTGTGAAACGTATAGTCCACCAGTCTTGACTTATCAGAGAACGCCTTCTGTCCGCGATAAAGTAATTTCAAGGCCGAAAATATTGTTTTTGTCATGTAATTCAGGATTGCTGACATGAAGCAGCCGATGTATTTTGTTATTATCCGTCGTAGTAGAACGTTATTCTCACTGCGATAACTGCATATGCTTAAGTAGTGGAAAAATACTCGTAAGAAGGAGAAAGCTGCAACTGCGCGATGTTTTACTTAAGACAGCACTTGACTGGACTTGCTCACGGGAATAAAAACGCACACCCTTCTTACTTGAAGCATACAGGGAAGTAATCCGCTGTGTTGCTCTCGTAACTCGCATTTCCTGTCAGAGAATCCGTGTAAGGAATAAATTGAGAGGAAGATATTTTGTGTGGGGGGAAAAAGGTGGCAACCGAGTCAATTCCCCTCTTTTATCTTGTTCCCCTTTCCCCGTACCTTACAAATCAGTCAAATTAGTACTGCGCGTAATGGCCTCCGTTAACGTCGAAAATGCAGAGTCAGGTTTTCCCTTTTGTGTTTTGCAGTTTTTCCTTATTGCTGCGTCAAAGATTGATTGTATTCACCTTCAGTTCTGGACAGGTGCCCGAGGAAGCACGGTGGACGTGCGGGGTGTCTGTTAACTGAGCGTTTGCCTGAAGTGGGAAACCATTCCCTTGGTCATGTCATAGCATAGACGTTGGCCAATATTGATTGAAACACTGTCCTTAATTTGAGCTCGGTTCATCTGTAATACCTTGTTGTTATACTTAAAACAAGAAAGTAAAAAAGAAAGTAAGAGATATATCATTTTTGATGGTTTACCTATTTTTTTCTAAGACATTTTAATTCAGTGGTGTAGAAATACATAGTTTGGAGCAGTGAAGGTTGAGTTACGACTGTATTTCTCACAGTTGCCATGCTGTTTTTGCTCTTCTGGAGTGTTCCTTGGAGGCTAATGAAATTGCTGGTGGAATGTTTCCCTTTGCCACGACATCCGTTTGATGTGTGCTCAGTGTAACTGAATCCGCGGTGTATTGTAAAGAGATATCTAGCACCTTATACAGATTAGGAGGCTGCCACCTGTTGTATTGGATTCTTTTATTTTTCTGTTTTGACATGTGACTTCTGTGTCTCAAGACACCAGTGGCAGCTCCACTACCAGTGCAAGTTTTGCTCACTGATGTAGGGATAGACGCCTTGTTTTATGAGCTTGAATTCTTGAGTACCTCTTTTTGTAGAAATAATATGGCCAGATGAATGAACCAAATGGTTTGGCCAAAGACTCAAGTGCCCCACTATTTCATGGCCACTGATTAAATGTGAAAATCACAAATGACTTTTGTTCAGGTGGACGTTCCTTGGAAATTCAGTGGAAAAAAAAGAAGAGAATGAACCTCAATATTGGGTGTGCCCTCTGGTGGAAGTGGCCATGAAATCCAGTCTTGATGGTCAGCTGTCAGCAGTTGGGGCAGTAACTGGGCTTTGGTCATATCCAGTTACTGGTAAGCTGTGTGCAGCACAGCATTTGCTGTGTGTGTCACAGTGGCTGAAACAGACTAAAAAGCGACTCATGCTGGAGCCTAAACAGGCCTTCTTCAAAGTGGACAGCAGTGCCTTTGTCAGATAGTGGTAGTGTTGGGGGAGGGGAGTGCTTGACTGCTGGGTCTTAAGTTCAGCTTTTGGTTCTGTCGTTTGACTGCTAGCAACGTTAACGATTGATAGAATGGAACAGGTCAGGCGAGACTTTGCCAGCTCGCTGAGGTGCATGAATAATAAATACAGCTAACCGTAAAATTCAGCAGCCCTCAGAGACCTATTTATAAAATAAAGTAGGTTTTTATTGATGTAAACACACCGTGTTTTGTCTAAACCTTGTGTTGGGATGATGGATATTCACTTTTTATAATGGAGTAAGAATTTTGTTGCTTAGTTGTGGGTTACCACACGTCAAACAACCAAGGTGGTGCTTTCACACGTTTAGGTAAATGCTGACTTGGAGTGATTTTTTTGTTCCACCCCATCCCGAGATGTACGTGTGGGAATCTTCACATGTAGCACGTGCAAGTAAATGACGCTCATGAGTACGTTTTTGTCAGCCAAGTCTCATGACTTTCACTTATCGGGTCTCTGTGGGCTTGTGAATGCCTTCCCGTAGTTGCTTTGCCTGAAACCAGACTCTATCAGCACATTTTCAAGAGATTGATCCTTTTCACGGGACCATACAAGATGCCTAAGTGTAAGAGAAATGTGTACAAAGGTGTCTTTTCCCTAAGGTGTGCACGGAACGGGAGTGAACGGACAGCTGAGTGTTCGTCAGCTCAGACGCTGCCTCTTGCAGCTGCCCGGGGTTCACACTCACTCATATCTGAGGTAGCGATGCTCATCGGAGAACATTACTGTAGGCAGATTCTCATGAGTCTCATGAGCCAGCTTTAGGAGATGCACTAGTTTAAATTTCCAACTGTCACACAATTTGTTGGTTTACACGTGCAACTGAAAGTCACTGGCGTATTCAGTAGGGAATTGGCTGAGTTGTGATGATGTTGATAACAGTAGCTGTTTTACTCTTACCATGTCAATACCTTGTTCACACACAACTGGCATGTACTATTAAAAGTATGCCTGTGGTCAACAGATGCAGTGGTGATGGTTTAGGCTCTATAAATATACCTTTTTATCATATCTCTTATTGTAAGCAATTCTCTCTCGGATTTACGTCGAGGACTGTTGTTCTTTGTATTGACGATGACTTTGTTTATGACAGAAATAAGGGTTGGAACCTTCCATTAGAGCAAAGGGGCACTGCACTTCAAGGCTAAATGACAGCTGCAGTCATATTTGATTGGAGGCTTGCTGGGGGTTGCTAGGATACAGCTTAATAGTCCTTTAGTTAGTAATTATCTATCCCCCTCCAGCCCCCACCCCAAACCTCCCTCTCTTGGACTGGCCTTTCAGAGCGCTGCCCCTTGTGTAGACCTCACCTGGAAGTGGGGCTGGGGGCTGCAGGGAATGAGCACTAAAATAAATCCACTTCTGATTACATTATTGATTTCTCAATTACTCAGTAGTGGTGGATTTCTGCTTTACAACACAATACCATAATTGTCAGTTTTAGAATTCAGGCAGGTGGTTGTGGCTGTCTGACGTCTCTTCTCTAAACTGAATTGCATTGTTGCAAACACTTAGCCCAAATCTTAGGGTATTTTTAGTCTGTTTTAGTCTGTCTTCTTCTTTACTTTGTGCCGGTTTGTGTAAACAACCTGATCTGTGGCACTGAAAAATAATTGATTTGGTGTCTATTTGTGTCCCCCGGTGGCAACCAACAAGAAGTGTTTTTCGGAAGGAATTTCTGGGCCAAAGCTTCTGACATGAACAAAAACGCCTTTTGTCTCTACCCGGCTCTCAATAAACATTTTCCTTTTCATAACCCCAGGGCTATTTGGGTTTTTGTAGCATTTTCCCATGAAATAGAAAGGAGGATGCTTGAAGGCTGTGTTTTCCTCACCCTGGTCACGGGGGAGATATTTTTAGCAGCAGACTCTTCACAGAGACTCGTTCTATTAGAAAATGTCACGCTGGGGTTTGACTCCAGAAAACAGACATTTTGTTTCTCTCCTTTGTGCTCCATTGTGCCGGTTCAGACCTCGCCCCTCCCTTAACCCATTTCTGACTTCTCACATAGTAAATTGCAAGCGTTGCTAAACGTCCTGCCTCGTCTCTTTGCCCCACGCCTGCGCCCCATCAGGTTTGGCGAGGTACGAGATCTCGTACGGATGTGGTGGAACAGCCGGTCGGCTATAATACAAAGATGTCTTCTTGACTGACATATGCGTTATTGTTGGAGAGGTAACTTTGACAGATTTATGCGCTGATAGATTCACACATTGCCCTGCAGTAAAAGAAGGCGATGTGTTGTCCTGGAGAAAAGGGCTAGTCCGTCTGTTCTCTCACAGGGCCTGTGTGTCTCAAGTTTGAGGGTTAGAGGACTTTAGGTTGGACGGTTTAATCTTAACCCCTTTGAGATTAATGTTTGGCAAGAGTTTTACATTTACAACTCAGACAAAACTGCTTAGATCAATAAAGATTGCTGATGAGCACGGCTGTCTAATTCGTTTTAAACCCTTGCTTCGAGAATGTGGTTGTACTGAAGGCGCTTGTGTAAGCAGGGAGGAACAGTCTTGGACTGTCTGAGTCCTCCCCTCATTTGCTGGAAGCGGCTCAGGCGACTTCACATTTGCTCGAGTAGGCGCTGATGCACTCGAGCAGGGAGAACGGCTCCTCTGCCAAACGAAATTGATGAACATATGTTGCTCGCTCTTCCAGGAGAAACGTTCCCATTACAGTAGGTTAAATTTATTGATCCGATGCCATGCAGCTGTGTGGAGACGATGGTAATTGTGTTAGATGATTATAATTGACCCTCATGCTGTCTTGTTGGGAGTGGAGCAAAGCAGCTGGCCCTCGGAGGGGACAAGTGCGCCCTGGCGTGCCGCTCTAATAAGACTAAAAGCCCTGGATGCCACTTCACAGGAGGGTGTGAGTGCATTACGTGAGCACAGAGGAAGAGGGGGGAGTGGGGGTGGGGGCTGGAGGGTGGAGGGGTAGTGTGTTGTTTAAGGCCTTGTATTCCCTAATTGTTGCCAGGAAGCCTGCTTGGTTTTGTTTTGCCTTCCCAGCTCAAGTAACTTCCTCTGGTTCCATTTTGAACGACGCAAGTGTGCCAGAAAGCCCCTGCAACTTGCTGTGCAAATGCATCCTGTGCGAGAGGATGTCTCCTAAACGCCGTCCGCGTTCGGTTTCGGAAAGGGGGGGAAAAAAAAATCACGCGAGGGAGCTGGGTTGTTTGGCTCTCGCTGTTTGTGTCTCTGACGCATTAGTCTGTTGTCAATAACACGGGCTTGTGTTCTTACTCTGCTTGCCATTGCGAGGTAAATTAAATGCATGCAGGTGTTCGGCGGCCTAGTGCTGTAATTAAGGCACGTTATTACACGGCTAGTTTAATTCCCACTTGACTCTTGTACCTGTTTGAAATTATAATGGAGCTCGGCTCGGAGCGCCTGGAAGGATTTCTGCGGAGCCGAAACCTGTCGTAGTTTCGGGGCGGGAGATTGTGTTCAGCCCTAATTAAATCCTATATGTATATCAATGACTGTGGGCCCCGTCGGCAGAGTGTTCACACATCCTGAGGGTGATGGAGAGCCTCGACTGTCTGTTGGCTGTTTTTCAGCGCCTGGTATATGCGCTTGCGCTTTGCGTGATCAGCAGCGGATATCAAAAGCTGTTGCGTAGTGTTCAAGGGATGAATCAGCCGGATAAAATTTGGGTGTAGCAGGCATTTAAAAAATGAACCTTTTAATGGCTGATACCACCTGGGGCATGCTCAGTATATCCGGCTTTAAGCGGGGTTCTGGGATGGGTCAAATACTTACTGACTAAACGTATTTCAGGACCCATAATATCCTAAATGATAATTTAAAGGTATACTACGTTTTGCAAGATAACAGCTGAGGGTATCCCTTATGTCAGGTCAGGGTATGTCAGCGATCTGTTGGAGCTCAGTTAATCAATAAGTAGCTGTCGGGTAGACTGTGTCAGAGCTGTAGGAAAGGAGTTACTGGTCGTGTGTGAGTACGCTGGTTGGGTTCAGTAGTTGCAGAGCGCTGACCTGATGTGCACTTTGCCGTGGCTCTTCAATGAAGTGGGTGAGCAAGCTCTGGAGTGGAAGACATCTGCTCAGATCAGCTGACTGCCACTACACTCAGTGCCCCGACTTTACTGTTACAGGGTGCCTGTCGCAAGCTGCTTTGATTTGGTTGCGTGCATTACAGGCACAGTGGAATTTTGGGTTGCTTTTTGCTTCCTTTACATTAGCGCATAAAGCAGTAGGCTGTATTGTGTACCGGAGGCAGAGATGCTGGAGTTAGAGAGAGAAGACACCTGAGCTGAAAGGAAGTCTGTTATTGCACAGCACTCTGTGTGCTCACGTGTGTGTTAGTGTGTGTGTGCCTTTGTTTGTTTCCTTGCTGGTTTGCTGGTGTGTGTGTGTGTGTGTGTGTGTGTGTGTGTGTGTGTGTGTGTGTGCGCGCGCGTGGGTTTGTGTGTGTACGCATGTGTTAATTTGTGCCTTGAGTGAGTATGCGAGTGTGCTGCTGGTTAATTAGCACTCTGAGGGAGGGGCTTGCTGAATTGTATTTATGCATTGTTAATGATCCTGTTGGCATAGCAGCAGCATGCTAAATGGTCTGTATGTGTACATAAAGTGCATGCGCCTGGTGACAAAGTGCTTGAGGTTTATCACTGGGGGCAGTTTTTCTGCTCCGTCAGACACTAAGCCATCGTGCTGTAAGCTGCCCAGACCGCATTTGTTCTCACTCGCTCGGCGCAGCTGGGTGTTACGAAGTTACCCTTTTGAGTTACTGATGTCGTGTTTTCGTAACGCGCATTGTCTGACACAGATGCGGCGTTCGGCTTCCCCCGCTGAACGGACCTGAGGGGGGGAGGCTGTGTCACAGCACAGGCGAGAGCTGGACACTGGATCAGGGAAGGATGAGAAACGCTGAGGTTCCCCAGCCCTGAATATCATTTACCGGCTCTGAGAAGAAAAGGGCTCCTTTTAAGCGCTTTGTCATTGTGCCTTTCAGCCTAACAATACCCTTTACAGAGCCATTGTCTGCTTTATCATGTCAGGAAGGAGGGGAAGAAACGCCAGGGCCGGTCGCTTGATGCGAAATGTCATTCACATTGAGGATTGGTTTAAGGAGGTTTACATAAGGGTTTCTTATTGCACTTAAGTAGGCTGCGTTTAAATATCTGGTGTTGAATGCCTTGCTCAGGTGTTGCTCTTCCACTGTAAAGTGCCTCACCCACATCAGAGGTTTTTTAGGGTGGGGGAGTGGGGGCTAGTGGAAGTGGGGGGGGCATGGGAAGATCCCGAGGAACAAAAGCTAGCGTTGCCTTTGAGCCGGCGGGGCAGATGAGAAAGGGCGTGAAAGGGAACTAAGCCCGACGCAACCTCTACATTTCTGCTTAACTGCGCCTCCTTAGCACTGGCACTCCCAGGGTGCAAATGTCACCGCGGGCCGCCGCCGCAGTTTCTCAGGGCTCACACGCAGAGCCAGCAGCCTGCGCTGTTCTGCTGGGGCCTTCCTGCTTTGATGGGACCTTGCCCCTCGGAAGCCCTCCCCCCTCTCTCCCTCTCTCTCTCTCCCTCTCTCCCGCTCTCTCTTTCTCTCTCGTCTTGATTGTGTTTGGAGAACACTGTTCTGCGGTGGCAGCTCTGGCTCGCACCCAGGGGATTAGGAGCTGCGCCCTTTTTCATTTCGGCAGGGCCGCGCGCAGCCCTAAAGTGGCTCTCTCTCTTATAACAACAACACCGGCGACCTACCGCCAGTGACATCTCGGGCGTCGCCGCCGGCTCCTGGGAGCCGCGCAGGCTGAGGGAGTCAGAGAGGGGCCCGATCTGAAAGGCCTCCCTGCGGTGCGTGGGTGGTGGGGGTCCTTGTCGCGGAGGAGATGGATGCGGGTGACATGTCCGCCCCCTCTCAGCCCCCGCGGGAGGGGCGTCTCCCCCCCGGCCCTAACGCCGCGGTAGGGAGGGCTCCCGTGCAGGCGGATGATTGATCTCAGGGTGTCTTTTTTGTTTTTTCTCCGCCCCGTGTGAAGAGGATACCGTCAGCCCACCAGGGTGACCCCCTGGCTTGTGTTGTCTGTTTCCGAGGCCAAGTCTAGACTCGTTTGTCTTGAACATGACTGTCCTGGTTGACTGGGTAGCTGGTATTAGATCCCCTCTCAGTCTTCTGGAAAATAAATCAAAACAATATCACACAAACATACACACACACATACGCATGCACACACACACGCACGCACACGCACCACAGGAAGACTGGGCTTGTCATATGCTTCTCCCATTTCACTGTGTGCTAAGGTGCATCATTTATCTCTCTGGAGAGCATTTTTACATGCTAGATGGGCATTCTCTAATGTTTTGAATTCATCAACTCCACTGTGCCCCTAGGGACCAAATCGCTAATTTATTTTTATCATGCCGAGTGTGAGAAAGGGAGGGTTGGTATTTTTGACACCTATATATACCAAGTTGTTAATTGTGTGATAATTGTATTGGAAAATTGAGAGACTGTGTCTTTTAGAGGTGAGTCACAAGACACCTAATTTTCCTGAAACTCTCTGAAACAGCTGTGAAGAAGGAGTTTATAACTCTTAGATAATTTTGTTTTCGTCAAATGATCACTGAAGAGGCAAATTTTATGAAGTTGCATGCTATTCAGCCCTCATCTTTTGGAAACTGGGGGTTTGGGGGCTCATAATTTATTCATTGAATAAAGAAATTGAATTGGGAGTGGATTCATCTCATTCCAACTAATGACAAAATCCTTTAGACTCTTTTAATTGGCTCAGTGGTGTCAAGTATCTGCGCTTAATTAAAGGTTGCTTCTTCAGTCGGGTCGACCTGGAAGCACCTGCCCTGATGGTGCGCTGCTGTTGTCCTCCGAGGACGTCTGTGCCAGCTATAATTTAGAGAGCCACCTTAAGACCGAAAGCCAGGATTTACATGTCATGACATTTAAGATTAATGAAGATTACATGCAGTGATTACTTGCTATCACATGAATAAACAACATTTCCATCTTTCCAGGGCAATAAATCACTTTAATATATGGGGGTTGTCTAGTGCTGGATGGAGACCTCCCCCTGGGAACGTCTCTCGTCCCAGGACAGATGTCAAGACAGAGCCACTTCCTGGTGATTCTCCTCCTGCTAATTCTCCAACACACGCACGCACATACACACACGCACATGCACACACACACACACACAGTTTAGTAACCCACATACTTTTTAACCTAATTTTTAATTGTATGATACATTTTGGTGCAGTTTCTGTATGTCCTGCGTTAAGATTTGTTTGAGTATGACACGGTCAATTCTGTAGAAGGACAGTAGGGTGTCTGGCAGGTCATGAAGGGAAGGGCTGTCTTATCTTAGTTCTGTCCCTTTCCTGAATAACTATTCTTTTGGACTCCCCTGCTATAAAGTGAAAGAACAGGAAATGCACTTCTCTCCAGCTGAGAGTGGGAGTCTTTGGGCTGCCAGAGGAAATGGCAACAGCTTTTCAGCTGAGAGTAGCATTCTTGCCTTTAAACCACACTCTCCCACTCCCCACCTTTCCACCTTTCCTCTCTCTCACTCCCCTCGGTGTCTGTCTCTGCGCTCTGCTCTCTCCTCTCTCTCGCTTGGCCTCTGATGTTTTTTGGGGCTGCGGCGATTGGGGCACGCAGCAGAGACAGCTGACAGCTTTGTGGAAGGTGTGTGCGTGTGTGTGTATGTGTGTGTGTGTGTGTGTGTGTGTGTGTGTGGGGGGGGATGATAAGACCGTGTGAAAGCTCCTGGCCACAGCGCACTCCACTCTGATGGGGTCGGGCGGCCCTTTTATCGGACGCGATGCTGAGAAGCTTGTTGAAAAGGTCGCTGACCCCCGGGCCATTCCAGAAGAAAGAATAGAACAGTAGCAAAGTGTCAGGATCTGCCATGAGCCCCCAAACCCAAACCCCAACCCCCCCACCCCCTCATTGCAGCCTGGGGGAGGGTGACGGGAGTGACAATGCGGGGTCGTTTCCATGTTTCTGCATGACATTTGCTACAGTGAAGCATCTCCCTCTCCTCTGTGGCCTTGCCAGCAACGAGTTGTGACATCTGATACCGGTGGGATTTCTCGTCCACACAAGAGACCGCAAGCTGCCAAAACCCATACAGAGAGACAAGGGACAAGAGAGCAGTGGCAGGTTAACCTTGGAAAAGGAAGAGCTGAGCAGTTTGCCCAGTGCAATAAGTCACAGCACGGCGCAGGAAATGCATTTTCTGTTTCCCGTTTCCTGCTGCTAACGTCCAAGAGGAGCTGATTTGCGTATGATTTTATTTGTAGCCATCGCCCTTTTCTACTGGAGACCGTTTAACTGTTGCATGCAAACCTCGCTGAAATAAAGTTTTATTTTACGCCCTCTGCTTCTCAGACATGACGTAGTTTCCTGAAACAATATTAGTCTACCAAGTTTATGCAGGGTTGTCAGTAAGATTTAGTAATGTCAGTAAGACGTCAGTAATTTCTGTCGGTCCGATCCCTCGCCGAGTGCGCAGCTAATGGTGCAGCATGTACCAGCCTGGGTCAGCCTCCGGAGGCCTGATAAGTGGTCTCCGCGGGCTGTTGCAGACCTCAGACACGGCGGTCCCTCTAATCTGAACACTGCTGTGTAATCTTCCTTCCAAACACCCTCCCCCACACACACCCCCGAGCCACCCCCTGCCGTGGGAACCTCCACCTGCGGCGTCCTCGCTCTCCGAAAGCCCCTTCCCAGGCGTTTCAGGTCCGTGTCCAGCGGGTGCCCTGCCGACCCTGGTCACGTGACTGGATTAGGTCGGTATCTCAACTTGGGCTGTGAGGCGCGGGCCCGCCGAGCTCGGCGCGGCTGCGTGAGTGAGCACACCGGTGTTGTAGCGGGGTTTGGAGGGGGGGCGTGGCCTGGCGGCGCCCGTCGCGAGGCGCGTGCTTGGCGCGAGCGAGGGAGAGGCGCTCGCGGTGCTTCCCCTCGCGAGCACGCGCCGTGCCGGGGAGGGGCCGCCCTCTCTGACGGGTCTGAGATGGGATCTCTGCCGGTATGTGCTCTCTCTGCTCATGCTCCCTGCCCCTGTTTATAAATATCGCCATTATCAGCTCCGCGCTCGCGAGTGCGATAAAGCAGCCAGACATGCAAATATAACCCATCTGCAAACATCTGACGACAAAAATGCAAGCTGATGTTCATCTCTCTCAGCAGAATAAGCTTATTTTTTTGGGTGCCTGGGGGGGTGAGGAATGTAAGGTGGGGGCATGGGGTTTGAATCTTCTGGGAGGCTCAGGGATGCGTTTCTTTCCCAGCGGGGTCTTTAGGGCCATTCTCCCCCTCTCCTTTCATCCTCACCCCCAGTCATTCGGGCAGCTGTCACTTAATCCAGCTAATCAGGCAGAGGAGTGTGTGGGAACAGCACTGCCCCCTTGCTATCAACACCCGGGGTGGACACACATGTACACGCACGCACACACGCACGCAGGCACTCGAAGACACCTCGGTGATTCATATCTCCACAAACCCACATGCGCACACTCACAAACACACTCTCACACACAAAGACAAGGCAGCCATCACTCTCAGCGGGGGGAGGGGGAGATATTATCGGCCTATAGGTTGCGGTGTGATTCCTTTCCATGTCAAATAATCTGTCTCTTTAAGGCACATCTGCTGTGCATCTGCATTAGTGTGCGGAGGAGCCGTTCTGAACCATCCATCGTCCCTCTCTTCCTCCCACAGCTATATCTCTCTGGTCTGGCCTGTTGAAAGCACGATGACAAGTCTAACATGTGAAGTGTACATGCATAAGCTCACTCAGCAGGCAGGAGAACTGCTTAGTGGAGTGTTGAATGACCTTGCGGTGTCTTTCTCCACTGCTGAGGGAGAGTAAGCTTATGACAGTCAAGAATCAACTGGAGCAGTGGGGTAGCTGTGTCTGTTGCTGTATTGTTGTTAGTTGCTGTATGCCCCCAATCCAGTATGGGCATATATGAATGCAGTGGTGAAATGGACTCTTGCCAGTAATGGGTTATTATGGGTCACCCTTTTCAGGAGAACTTGCACACAGTCCATGCTCAGTCACTTACTCTGTCACTCGTGTGCTTCGTTCACTGTGTAGCCTACCGTCTCCTAATTCTTTCTGTAGGCATTGCCTCTGTGTAATGGGTAATGTGTACAGTGCAGACGTGTGTGTGTGTGTGTGTGTGTGCAGTGTAGGCGTGAGTATGTTTGTATGTGTGTGTGTGTGTGTGTGTGTGTGTACATGTGGGTGATTCCAGGGTGATCATCCGCCTAGTGCTAAACCAAGGCCCTGGGTTCTGCTGAATCTCTGACGCCCTGTCCTTCTGCTTCTCTTCCAGCGGTCGTACACTCTCATCGTGGAGGCCTGGGACTGGGACAATGACACACGCAGCAGTGAGTATCCCCCTTCACGCCCTTTACTGTCAGGTAGGGGAAGTAGGAGCCAGGGCAGCATGGGGCTGAAGTGTGAAAGGGCAAAAAGGCGAGGATTAGCCTCGGTGCTTTGGCTGCTCTTCTCACCAACTCCATTGCTGAAATGTCTGGGCTTGCTGCTCAGAAACACCTGAGGTTCCTTCTAGCTCAAACGCGAGCGTTGGAGTCTTAGAGCTATGCCGAAATCAAAAGGAATAAATCTCTCACTGGGCTCGTGACTGTGCCAAGATTCAGAGGGAGCAGATGGCTCAGTACAGTAAAATGCTGCACATTTTCATGAATGGGCATGCCATCTGCTAGCCATTGCAACCAGTTTGTTCAGGTGAAGGCATGCTTAACTGCAAGTCATCCTCTCAAAGCTAGGAAGCTGTCTTGTGCTTGGACATAGGCAGCTTGCCTCTGTATCACATCAACTATACATTTTTTCCAGCTGTGAAGCAACAGTAAGTGCTGGTGAACCATTGCAGAGACCTACGGTTTATACTTGGAAAGGACAACTGCCCCTTCCATGGTGACCGTTGTTATGGTAGCCCAGTTTGTCTTACCTCTTGAATGGCCATTGGATGTATATGAACGCTAGGTCAGGTTTGTAAGGTTAGCCAATGGGCTGCAGAAAGGTTCTCCCGGCTCAGCAGCTCTCCAAGGTTATAGGAGTGAGAGTAGGTGGGGACCTGGTCAAGCAAACCAAATGAAGATCCAGTATCATTATGAGCTCATAGGTTAATCCATGGCACATACGCATGCCTGCTTCATGGACCTACAGATGCCATCACCTTGTTACTTCCATCCATGGCTGCCCGGTCTAGGTGTTTCTCAGAGGAAGCAACAGGGAAGAGATTTCCTCCGCCTTTCGTAATTCTTGACCCCTCGGTTGGAGCGGGGTCCTCCTGTAAACAGCGTGTCCTGCCAGAGCCAGGCGATGTGGGGAGGAGGGGGAGGGGAGAGAGACAGAGAGAGAGAGAGAGGGGAGAGAGAGAGAAAGGGAGAGAGAGCGCCTGCCGTGGGCCAAGGCGAGGGGCTGCAGCGGCCGTGTTGATCCACAGCTGCTTCCTGTTTTTCCTTGCCCCTCTGTTTGCGCTCCCGCTCCGCTTTGTTTGGAAGAATTGTCGGGAGGAAAAAAGGTTAATTGAGGAATTTAATCTATGCGAGAGGACCTTAGCTAGATGCTGGCTACCTCGGGCCCTGCTGGAAGCGGAGCGGCTTTGAACCGCGGGCGAGATCAATGGGCCCCACCCGCGTGTCTGCGTACCCCCCCCCCGTGTAAAGCACAATGCAAATACACGTTTCTCCAGCGTGAGGTCACGGCATCCTGTTTTCGCTCCATCTCCGAGCCGCTCAGACAAAGGTTCCGAGCGGTGTGGGAAACAATGCAGGCCTGAATTTCCCCGCGGAGCGAAGAAAAAAATGCCCCGTGGTGCATAAGTATGTCCCGCGGTGTTGCTGACCGTAAGAAAAACTAGGAGACATTCTTTTGTAAGGCTAGAACTTAAGAATGCGCACTAAAAATAGCCGCAAAACAGGTGTCCTCCAACAAAGTTACCAAGGTATTTTCCCTACAGCAACTGGTCAGTAATTGAGCAGTCCTGAGACAGGCTGGGGAGCCTGTTATTAATATGCCAGGCCTATCCTCATCGACACTGCTGCAAAACCCTCTTAAACCGGGAACTGAAAGCGGGCGGGGGCTTGGGGGTTGGGGGGGTGGATGTTGTGATTAAGAGCTTAGTGTTGACCCCGCTCAGTTCTGATTTCAGTCTTTCAGACAGAATGTCTGCTCCTGTCTCTCCCATACTGATGCATCTCTGGCCCTGTGGATCAGGTGGAGGCTGAGAAGTTCCTTGCCGTCGGTGTTGTCCTCTGCTGCCTGTATCAATGAGCACGGCTGATTCCGCAGGTCAGCAGTGTGCAGCTAGCTGATTGTTGTGCAGAGGAGGCCAGGGGATCTCTGTAATCCCTCCCTGCTACATACCCCTCTGCTGCCCTGGTTTTCTCCCCAAACGTGGACCCCGTCCCATCCCTCTCCATCTCCTGGCTTCTGCTGGTCAGTTAGGGATCAATCCAACAATCTGGTACAGGCTGTAGCGTCTGGATCAGTAATTATTTCCAAAGTTGAATGCAATTTTTTTCCTTTGGCTTACTCTGTTGGCACTAAGTGTGTCAACAAGTTAAGCCTGGCTTAGCTAAGCAGTCAACATCTTAAGAGTAATAGTCAAAGAATTTCCTTGAACCCTATCAGGGATTCAGCCTTAATGCTTTGCCTGTAGGCATGACTCTTCTGATGTTTTGTTGATATGTTAACCGCTGAAGAAATGGATGAAAAAAGTCAAAGGGAGCCACAGCAGGCAAAGGCTTTGTCAGAAATTTCAAAAGCTTTACCCCTTCACCACAACTGCAAAATCCTTTGGAGAACAGGGATCTGACACTCTGTTCTGTCTCAGGTTTAACATGGGGATTCTGGATCGGTGGTTTCTGTGTAGGTTTCTGTTCTCCTCTCCTTGCTTTTTTGGGAGATACAGTGCAGGCCTGGCTTTAGGGCAGTGGAAGCTGCAGGGCACTGGCGAGCTGTGAAATGTCTGACGCACGTCTTCAGATGGGCCTGTGGAGAGTGTGTGATTGGAGCCCACTTTATGGGAGCTCCCCTCAGCGGGGTCCCATTGCCCTCGGTCATATGCGCGAATGTTATTGGCCTGTTTGTAAGGGCCCATAACCTGGTGGGAAGACCCCTTAAACCAGGGGCCGCGCCATCGGTTCTTCAACAGGAAGCCTTCGTTAAAGCGGAAGATAGATATGTTCGCACGTGTGCCATTTAGGGGAAGCGAGATCTGTCAGGTTTGCAGTGAAAGTAACTCCCTGACAGTGTCAGTCCCAGAGCCTCTCGGTGTGAGCGTGAGCTTTTAATGGGGAGCACATGTAGCACGTGCTGTCCGGCCGTGCTCCTCCGTCTCCGTTCGGTGGCCGCGGGGTGCGGTCAGAGTGCGCCGGATCACCTTGCCGTGCCCCTGTGGAAGCCGCGTGACGAGCGTGTGAAAACATCTGTTTTCGCTCTCTCCCTGCTCTTCCTCTTTCTGCGCGTGTGACATCAGATTGGCGGTCGCTTCTCCCATGCCGGTCGGGTTAACCCTTTCCGAGCCCAGCTCTGCTGCCGCACAGGAGCAGGTCCTGTTGAAGGTGTTATTCCTGGTGGCCCTTCCCACTTGGCTGCGGGGTTTTATTTTATTTCGGGCGGTTCCTTGACCTGTGCGGTAGCGGGCTGCAGGGGTGGCTGGAGTGCGAGGCGGCTGGCATGCTCGCCGGACGCTCAGGGAGCCTTTATTTAGACTGGGTTTAAGAGCTGTGTGGAGAGGCAGGCTGGGCTGGCGTCAGGGGCCGCTGCTGGGCCTGCTGGGAGCGTCAGAGGAATTCAGCAGTACAAGTACAGACAGGTGGGGCTGACACCAGGGCTGCGCATGCACGCACACACACACACATGCACACGCACACACACACACGCACACTCACGCACACACATGCACATACACACACGCACACTCACACACGCACACACATGCATACGCACTGGCACGCACACGCACACTGCATGTACACATGCATGCACACACACTCTACATGCACACGCACTGGCATGCACACGCACACGCACGCGTACACTGCATGTACACACGTGTGCGCACTCACATGCACTTTCGAAAGATTCTTACAGAGACTCACACACAGATACAACACATGCACATACGCATGCACAGCACACACACACACAATGCGCAGACACACACACATACAGTGACATGTACACATGCATGCATCCATGTATGCATGCATTCATACTACTACACACATACACAGACATTCACACTGTCATGCACACAAGCATGCATTCTACAGATACTCACAAATAAACATATTGCTTGTATGTATGATCACAGTTAGGCTCGTATTCACATGCTTCTTCTCCTGATCAGGGCCTCCATACTTTGAGCATGTGTTCCAGGCTTACCATGCAGTGACTTAGCACTAGCCTGGAGTCCATTCAGTTCTCATTGGGTTGGCTATCGGGTACAAGAAGTGATCAGTGAACGCCTTTGTGCTATATAGCAAGAGGACGTCTTCATGCGTTAGGTGCTGATGGTGTCCAGGGGGTAGATGCTGATGCTGTCTGCAGCGATCGGGGTCATGGAAGTTTGCGGCCTAGGGACCGAGGGGATGTTTGTGTGCCATCGATCTATATAAAGCCAGCGAGTGCAGCACCTTGCTAAGCCATTAATTACTGACTCGAGCTTTTTTTTCCACTGATGTCTGCCTGCTAATTACCATCCTAGCAGCTGCAGAGCTACTGCGCCGCGCTTCATTATCGTGCGAGGGTCGGACCCGCGACGGGCGCCCGCTCCGACAGCCCGCTCTGACAGCCCGTTCCGGGCTCCGGCGGCCGCAGGAAAGAGCCCGCCGCGCGCTGTTTACCCCACAGGAAGCCCACTGGCCCGCGCTGTGTTTAGACACAAAACAAAGCAGCCGCGCGAGGCCCGCGCCATTGTTCTTTATCTGGAAGCGCCAGGGCTATTTCTGTTATTGTTTCTTAAGTCTTCGGACGTTGTCATTAGATGGCTAGGAAGAATGGCGGTGGGTTTGTTTTTTGGGGGGGGAGGTGGTGGGGTAAGTTCCCTTATTTTCACCTCGACTGTTCGTGGACTGCAGGCACACTGCGCTAAAGATTGCTTTCATCTCCAAAACCTCCGCTGAAATCATAACAATAATTGAAAAAAAATACCCGCCCTAATAATTTATATCAGCAGTTAGAAAATGCAGTTTGTGCTCGCAGTGTGTGTGTTTTCAAAGCATGCAGATTTCAGAGCTGTGTAGGTTTTACAGAGCTCCTCGGTGGCGGGGAAGGTGTAAAAATCGAGCCTATCACGCGAGCCTGAATCACGGGCTGAAATTCAGATAATTATCGAGCTCTTGACTTGAACTCCCGATTGCGAGGCCCCCTCTGTTTATGGAGCGCTGCCGTGTTCTCCACCGCCCGCTGCCTGCTCTCCCTGGTAACAGTCGCCTCTCAAAGTGTCTCCTTCAGCGCTGAGAGCAAATGATTGGCCTGTATTTTTATATCTAATAGCAGGAAATTAACTGGAGACATGAGTGCTGCTGTTTGCAGGTGGGGGGAGAGAGACAATTGATCCGCGGCAGACCGTTAGCTCCTCTAACGCTCCAAACCTTTTTTTCTTTTTCTTGTGCTACATGAAAAGTCCAAATATAGTGGAAATGTTGAGCTCTTTAATGCTGTAACTGAGCAGTTCTCAGCACCAATTTTTTACTGTATTTTTCTCTCTTTTAATATGGGCTCTGTGTGTGCTGCTGGTGCAGAATCCCTGAAGGTCAAACACACTGGGGGAGCTACTGCAGATAGTGAGGGTGTGGAGGGGGACCCAGAGCACGTCGAATATCCCTGGGTGAGGGGCGCTGGTAAAGCCAGAGCCGTGATTAATGCCTCTGTCAGAGGCTGGTCCCCCTGTCAGCCTACATGGTGGTCCCCTTGCCCCCTTTGTTTACACCTCTCCCATTGAGTGTCTCTGGATGCAGTGGGTGCACGTGTCCCCTTTTGCTGGGCCCGGGGGGGGGGGGGGTGGTGCGGGCAGGGAAGCGGGGCTCCTTGGAGGGGTTTGCTTAGATTCGGTGGCCTTGGTTGTGTCACGGGTTGAGATCGGCCGCTGTTTTTCTGCTTCTTGAGAAAAAGCAAGAGCCCTTCCGATTTCAGTTTGTTCCACTGTCTTATTATTTCCTCCTTGGCTCCAAAGTAGTCGGAGCTGGATTTCCTGAGAGGGAGAAACTAAGAGAGTAGAGCGGGGGAAAAAAAGTCTCTTTCACAAAGCAGGGAAGCTGAAATAAAGTTTGGTTATCAACCTCTCGCAGTCCTGGACCTATGCCCTATATTTTTATTTATTCATTTTTTTCCCCCCGCTGTCTTGGAAAGAGACCTGTACGTGATCCAGAGTGGCCTTGTCTGATCTCGACAGGCAGATAAACACTTCACTGTCCTGAGAGTTTTTTTATATCCCCCCCTTCCCCCCCCCCTCAGATGAGGACCTGCTGATTGAGCGCAGCATCCACAAGGGAGTGATCAACCCGGGGGACGATGGCCACACCCTCCAGCACAACGGCCCCACGGCCAGCTTCAACTACACCATCCGCGTCAGGTGCGATGAGAACTACTACGGCCCCAAGTGCAACAAGCAGTGCCGCCCGCGCGACGACTACTTCGGCCACTACGTGTGCGACCAGTTCGGCAACCGGAGCTGCATGGAGGGCTGGATGGGCGACGACTGCAAAATAGGTGAGCAGGGTGGCCTGCTCCCACCTTAGCACGGCCGCACCTGCAACACTGTTTAAGCATGTTCTTAGTGTAAACTCCGTCTGAATCTTCAGTGTGTGCAATGTCCCGGGCCTACAGTATGCCCTCTGTCCACAATTAAGACGGATGACCCCGGGGTAGCCCCACAGAGCTTTTGTTGTGTGCTACTGTAGGCCCTGGGGCCTCGCGCAGGAGACACAGGCACACACAGATGAGCGCCTGGGTGCTTTTGACTAGCGGACCCCGTATACAGACCTGCCAGGGTGGGCAGTGCTGCAGTTTCCATTAACAGGGCCCCACAAAGAAGCCCTCGGCAGGGTAATTTATGAATATAGCCCAGTCCTCTGTGCAGGTTACACTTTTACGGCCTGCCAACTAATCTTCCCCTGCCGCTTTTAGTGCTGCACCCGACACCTCCTCTGAGGAGCGTTTACACAGCCCTCACACAAGCTGAAGCCTGCCTTCAGCACACAGTGCCATTTTCTGTGGCCTGAGATAATCCTCAGCCAGCCGCTCCAGTGATGGGGCACACATGTACAGAACAGGCCGTGTGTGTACATGCGTGTGTGTGTGTGTGTGTGTGGTGTGTGTGTGTGTGTGTGTGTGTGTGAGTCTATGTGTGGTGTGTGTGTGTGTGTGAGTCTGTGTGTGTGTGTGTGTGTGTGTGTGTGTGTGTGAGTCTGAGTATGTTTTTGTGTGTGTGTGTGTGTGTGTGTGTATGTGTGTGTGTTTGTGTGAGTCTGTGTGTGTGTGTGTGTGTGTGTGTCTGAGTCTGTGTGTGTGTGTGTGTGTGTGTGTGTGTGTGTGTGTGTGTGTGTGTGTGCATGAGTCTGTGTGCGTGTGTGTGTGTGTCTGTGTGTGTGTGTGTGTGTGTGTGTGTGTGTGTGTGTGTGTGTTACCTGGCCTGTCGGTTCAGTGTGAGGGCCAGCAGCCCCGGGGTCGGAGTGGGTGGAGCTGTGCAGTGTAGGAGAGAGGGCAGATCCTGCACAGGCGTCAGTAAATCACAGCCCCGGCCTGCGCTGCCAGGAGTGGGAGGGGAGCGGGCCGTAAAGCGTCCGCTCTCACAATGGCTCCCGTGGATTCTTGCATCATGTCCAACTTGTAGGAGTGAAAGCAAATAAACAAGCCGCCTCCTCCCCCACCCCTCACCTCTTCTCTTCTCTCTCCACAGCGATCTGCAAGCAAGGCTGCAGCCTGCTGCACGGGGGCTGCGACGTGCCTGGCGGATGCAGGTAAGCCAGCCCGATCTCGCCCCGTTCACACTGCGCCTCCCAGTCCCGGCAGCAGCCTCCTTGCATGGGTGCCAGCCCCTCTGTGCGCATTCAGCACAGAAAAATGATTTAACAGGTGCCATTACTATTGAATAGTTGTGCAGGAATATGTTGAACATACAACTTTGTATCTAGATAGCCAGCTATATTGACTGTAATTAGCTGTTGTAGCCAGCCACTAAACATGTGCAAAAGGAAAGCTAGGTAGGTGATTACTGTAACCGATATAGTCAAAACTGAGCTTGTGACTGGATTGCAGCGGTCCAGAATATCCAGTGATGCAATGATTTGGCTATTGATTTGGCTTAATTCCAAACTTTAACAGGGAGCAAGTGTTATGTGACTGTCTGTCAATGGAGGCTACTGTTTAAACTTTTCAGCAGAGTTGTCTGCTCTCACACGCTCATCTTGACTCTTGGGTGAAGGGTGCTTTCACTTTCCTCATACTGCGTCACAGTAAATGCACAGTACAGTGTCATCCTTTGATAAGGTGTGCAATTGTGAATTGTGGATTTATTCTTTTTCACTCACACCCTCACTGTAATACCCCGCTGCTTGCGGTCACGGCCAAAAATAACTTTGCACGTTATCGCTGCAAGGAGTTCAGAAGCTGGGACTCTTCCTAATTACCACAACAAAGCGGACAATGGGATGCATGTTTAACCCCTCCCCGTGGACAATGATGCTGCATAAATCAGGGACCCTTGTTAATGCTCCCCCCAGCTCTCGTCAGCTCTATTCTGGGGTGGGCTATTCTTCTACGGCCCAACCCCCCACCCGCCCCGGCCACGCCCCCCCCGGCCAGGCAGTCCACACTGCACTAACAAGCACCTTTGTGTTGTCTCCTTAGTCTCCGTTTCTCTACACCTCTCCCAGTGTGCATAGATTATGTGGTTGTGCGTGCGTGTATGCATTTGTCTGTGTTTTTGTATGGGGGTGTGGATGCATGACTGTATGTAGTCCGTGTGCACTCTAGCTCTGTAAGCTTTAATAATGTTTGGACTGAAAGGAGGAGAGCCAGCAGAGGAGTGCAGAATCTTTGGGCGAAGGCCTAGAAGGGCTGTAATGCACCTGACCCAACTGGGCCCTGGAGCCCTTGGCTTGGGTTTTGATGGGTGAGAGAGGGGAGAGTGGGTGGTCCTGCTGCAGCCTCACTGGAACAAAGGGAGCCACAGAGCAGGACTGTGTGTTTTAACACATCGACCCACAAGGATCATTAGTTTTACACATTCAACTTACAAGTGTTAAAAGGTTAAATAGTACTATTGTATATTAGTGCTATGCAAACAATTTCCATCAAATAGAATAAGCATGTTTGTGTGTGAGTGGTGGGGGCTGTTGGGGGAGGGGGGAATCACTGACCCCCCCCCCCAAATGTGGAACACAGTCTGCAGCTCCTGAACCCACAGCTATTGTTCCCCTTCCTGTTCCAGAGCAGCGGTAGACTGTTTTTCATGCAGACTGCGTTTCCTCTCCTCCAGCAACGCACTGGGCCCGCTCTGCCCACGTCACTGTCTCCCATTAGATCTTCCTGTCTTGGGCCTGTTTTGGCTGCCGCTTCCCTGCTCTGAATAGAGGAGGATCCTCTTCCTCTCGGACAGGAAGAGCTGCAAAGCCCACTGCTTCCTTGTCATCTACCTGTCAGCTGCGGGGTTACTTAAGTTAGAATTCCGCATTCTGCAAGGAGCATTGGTGACGCTGAGCTGCTAAGCCATCGCCATGTTCCAATGCGCGAATGCACAGCTGTACATGCATTCTGAGTACATACATTCTTTGCTCTTACCTTATGTTTCTGCTTAGAGAGAGAGGCATATTCCTGTTGGCAATAAGTTCATCTCATTTATTGTCCTTGTTCTGGTCTGTTCGGAATCCCCAGCTGAAACGAAGGTTCGAATGGTTAACAGCGCACTGTGCTTAGCTCGCTTTCCGTCACTGAAGTATTAACCAAACTAGAACATGTTTATTGGGTTCTCCCCTTGCCAGAACCAGACTCCCATTGTCCACAGAGGTCTGGAGGTGGGCCAGTCTAATCAACAGGGCAGTCTGGGATATGTTGAAGGGCAGTGCCAGTGTGTTCCACAGCCCACATGTTGCACTTAGAGAAGCCTCTGTTAATTAAAAACAAGCTAACAGGGCAACGTGGATGCACCTCTTTCCATGGATTGGACACTGCAGGCTCGCACAGAAAGGCCACACCATCAAATGAGCTTTCATAACACATAAGGAAACTGTTATTGTTATACAAAATTTTATTCATAGCATAGAACGTTCACAAAAACAAAGCAGTCAGCGTGGTGGTTGGCAGTCGGTGACTTCCACCCGAGAAGAGGCGTCCAACAGCGGCGCGTTCCCGTCTCTGTGTCCCAGCCAGGAAGCGGAGGCGCGGTTATGTGTAGTACCTGTTAATGCAGGAAGTGACTGGACCTCTTCCCTGCCTGACAGGAAGGAGCGACTCGCTTCCCCTCCGCTGCTGTAAGGGGGACAGGGGTCCCAGGCGGTCACCTCCTTATCTGCACACGCCCAGAGAGGAGAACATGATCCCAGGGGAGGCACGGGGCCCGGAGAGGGCCTCGCTTTAGCAGGGCCCTCAGGGGCGAGGGAATAATTAGGCTTCACCTGAACCAGTCTGAATACGCCTCTGCTAAGGTGCTGACTGCCTTCACCCCTCAGTCAGATCAGTAATCACAGTGGAACGTAGGACCCGGACCATTCCTTTCAGTTGCTCATGACTGGAGCAAAAGCATGTGCGAACTCAGGGTTTTTTTTTTTATTCTTTGGCTTATTGATGAAAATGCCAGAGGAACGGAATGTGTCTCAACACATGATCTTGTGTTGGCTGAGTTATTTGTCAGCCTGGAACATAACATCCCTTTCCAAGAGTAAAACCTGGCAACTGATTAAGCTTAAAATTGCAACTGCATCTCAAATTCGCAAAGGGTATTCAAAGCCTACTCTCTTTCATGTGATACTAGTAAAGTTGTATCCAGGCAACTATGGGTGAGCTGTGTTTTTATTCTGTGTAAATATACACAGAGAGTCTCAAGGAGGAGTTAGGCAGACAAACACAGAAGCTGTAATAAAGCTCTGATGTGCATGGTTTCAGACAGCTATTTTACAGACTTATCTGGTATGTTAAGGTGGATTGGTGATGGAGCCATGAACCGCTGGGTGAATGAGATGGACGTACATTACCCCACAATCCAAGTACATCTTTGTCTTACCCTGTGGCTCCTTCTGAAACCAGACAACTGGGCGCAGCCTCAGCCAGAGGCACCCTGCCCCCCCCCAGCCTCATTAGTCACAGAGCATTCCTTTGAAGCGTGCATGAAAGCTGAGATCACATAATACCCCCCGATCTTATTTTATAGTGAATCATTCTGGTGGTTGGGGCACTACTCGAGTGGATGCCTCTTAAGATGCAGTCCATGCAGGGCTTCTGAAGACCTCGCCTCCTCAACCGGCAGCTGGAGTTCGGCTGGGCCCGACATGGAGAAAAAGCAGCTTAAAATAGTGCATAGAGAATTGACAAGACAGCTGGGACCAGTGTACCGCTGGCCTTGGAATAACAGAGTGCTGCCATAAACCAACTGATTAGCTAACCCTTCACCGGCCCGCGCTCAGTCACCTCGCCTCTGGCCACGCGACATGGAAACAAGCTTAACCTTTCGCTGCCTCGGAATGCGCCTTTCTTCTATCATTAGGACTCAGGAGGCATTGCCGATCACCTACATGAAGACGTCCTCGCCGCTCGAGGTCTTACCTGACACTTGACGAACAGGGATCAGAAACGCCGGGCTTATTGCGACCCAGGCTGCGCTCAGCCGAGGGGGAGAGAGCTTGCAGTTGACCGCCGCTCTCCTGTTTTCCAGGTGTAACTACGGGTGGCAGGGGCAGTTCTGCGACGAGTGCATCCCGTACCCGGGCTGCGTCCACGGGACCTGCACCAAGGCCTGGGAGTGCACCTGCGAGAAGAACTGGGGCGGCCTGCTGTGCGACAAAGGTGAGCGGAGCCGACACCCGAACGCCGGCGTAGCGCGGCAGGGTTGGGGGGGCCGGGGGAGGGTCAGGTTCCAGGCAGAACCGTACACCCGCAGCATCTCAAGCGGGGCGGATGAAATGGACTGTACGGGTTACCTGGCTCGCGTACTGCAGCGCGCTCCCGTTGCCACGTGGGTAATCAGCAGCTGTAATCAGCGAATCAAGCCGCACCTGGAGCGGAACTCGGACACCCGATCCGCAGGGAGCCCTTCAGCACCGGGGCGCTGGCGAGGATTAGACCCCCGTGGAGATGTTCTCTCTCTCCACCCACTGTTTACTTATTTAGTGTGCGTGCCGAGCCTTGCCCAAAAAGGGTCGCGGGGAGCACGTGGGCCGGGCGGCCGACCACAGGGGCCTTTGTGATGATTTATAGTCTGGTGTCCTGGCTGGGTGGGGGGGGGAAGGGGGATTATCTACATGCCTGCTCCGGGATGGGGAGGAAGGGGTGGGGGTGGGGTCAGGGACGAGCAGGGTGGATCAGGGCCCCGCTCATGGCAGATTTTTGAGTTATTAAAGAGCGTGTGTGTGTGTGTGTGTGTGTGTGTGTGCAGATCTGAACTACTGCGGGACGCACCACCCCTGTGTAAACGGAGGGACCTGCATGAACACGGAGCCGGACGAGTACAACTGCGCCTGTCCTGACGGGTACTCGGGGAAGAACTGTGAGATCGGTGAGAGAGCACTCCTTGGCCACTCATCACCCGCAGTGCCAAAATCACTTCCTCACAGGAAGAGCTGAAACTGTGTGCGCATTCAGCCTTGTTTCCATTCCCCACTAAAGCGCTGGTGTGAGTCCCTCTACAGCAGAGTGCTGCTCTCTCATTGTACCGTCTTCTTCTTTTTTTTTCCTCCTCCTCCTCCTGCAGCCGAGCACGCCTGTGTGTCCAACCCCTGTGCCAACGGGGGCACCTGCCACGAGATCCCGTCAGGATTCGAGTGTCAGTGCCCGCCGGGCTGGGGAGGAGCCACTTGTGCCAAAGGTGAGTTCCTCTCCGGCCTCCTCCCCATTGTTCTCCCGGAGCCCCCCGCTCCGCCGCTCGCTGACGGACCCGCACATCAAAGGCCCGACCCCCCCTTCCCCCCCTCCGGCGTGTGGAGCCAGATGCACTCATTCACTGCGAGCCCCGCAGGAGGGACTGCATGCTGGGCTGGCCGCTCTAATGCTGGCAGACCGCTCCGCGCAGTGGGGTCCTTCTCTGCAGCGCAGTCACGGGGGCCGGGATTAAACAGAAATGATACCGATCATGGAGATGAGGGGATTTGCATAATCTTTGCTGACTTTGAACCAACCTGAATTTGGCTTTGCAGAAAAAAAAAAACGCGTGCCCCGGTCGCCGGCGCGCCGCCTCCCCCCCGGAACCGTGCTGTATCCCCCCCACACGGCTCCGCGCTCCGCCTCGCTCTGCGGTGCTGCGGGGTTTTTGTTATTCTAAACCCCCCAACCCCCCACCCGCCCTCATTTGACCCCCCAGCTCCGTGAGCCCACGGCACATCTGGGGCCGAGGCAGCATCGTCATGGCAACGCGGGATCTTTCTGGTGGAATTCCCCGCTCTCTCTCCCCCCCCTCCACCACCTCCACCCCGCCGATTCGTGAGGGTGCTGCCTCCTCTTCTCCCTGCTCTCTCTAACAGCGCGGTGCAGGGAGAGCGGCCCACGAGGGCGCAAAACTCTGCTTTATTTCACATTCTCTCCTCCCCTCCTCTAATGGGGAGCCCTTGGCCCAGAACGGAGAGCCTTTGTGCCTTTATCAGAAGTGTAAGGACTGGGCTTTAATCACTGTTAATCTTCTGGACCTGGATTATGCAAAGGATAATCGTGTTACAGTGTGAAGTCAGAAACACGGCCTCACAAAGTGTAAGTCTCTTATCTGGAGCCCTGCCACTGGCATGGTATAATAGCCGGGGATGCTCTTTCTTTTGGACAAGCCCTCGGAGTAGCTTTAAATGAAGTGGGTTTGTTTTAAATGTATTAGATAAGCCCTGCCTGGGCTGGCTCTGGGCGCATAGAGAGACAGCCCACACACACTGGGTTTAGGTGGATATTCTGCCTTTGCCTTGCAAAGCAGCACCAACTTTCTCAAGAGATACTCTAGCGTTTGGAATGTGAAAAGCAGACAAGCCTGTATGCTTGAAGCAGTGTCAAAGACGGAAAAAGATTCCGTCGTTTCATGTTCATTTTTATTTTATCATCTGATGTCAAACGGAGCTTCATACACCTCCAGACATGGTCTGATGACATTTGGTATTTGAGGAGAGGCATGTCCTGAGCTGGCAATGTGTGTGAGCATATGAGTGTGTGAGTGTGTGTGGTGCGGTGCAGTGAGAGCAGCTTGGTGTGTTTCAGACACAGACGAGTGTGCCTCCAACCCCTGCGCCCAGGGCGGGACCTGCATTGACCGGGAGAACGGTTTCGAGTGCGTCTGCCCCCCGCAGTGGGCCGGGAAGACCTGCCAGATAGGTAAGCCAGGGGAGGGTGGGGGGTGGGGGAGGGGTCTTTCTCCGAACAGCGCCTGCTAGCTCGGGGTACATAGAGGTGTGAAACATCTCATGTTCTAATGTGAGAGCAAGACCCGCTGTGTGTGTTGATTGCATGTTTTATTTAATGTGTTGTTTAATCATACTCCAGTAATCAGCCGACCTGCATTTCGGCGTGTGTACCCCCCTCCCCCTCACCATATTAAGCCCACATTACCACAGAGTTCTAATTTGAACTGGCTGCATGGAGAAAGCTGGATATTATCTGTAACCTGATCCAGGTGACTTGAGTAAAGCTATAAATAATGCACGGCCTGGCAACTGCTAGCCTTGGGACTAAATTTAAAGCGACGGGGGGTTATCTTTGGGTACGGGGTTGGGCAGAGCGGGGGGACTGGCATTTTTACTCGGATCCTGCCCTGGGCCGCAATTTGTCGAGGAAGCGGAGCTGGAGAGGAAACGGTTTATAACCTGTAAACAAGCCGAGGGATAAATTCAAGACCAGGGGCTCGGTTTACGGGGCGGAATCTTGGGCCCATCTCCCCTTTCATCCATTAGGCGGTACCTGAACGCGGGGCGTCGGGTTTCATAGAGAGGACAGGTGTGCCGCAGAGAAATGATTTGCACATTGATGGGCCCTCCTGAATATTTTAAGGCCTAATAAGCGTGTGGTCTGCGCGGTGGGGCTGGAGGGGTTACAGCCCCCTTTCTCCTCTCTTTTTCTGTAGAAAATGAGCTCCAGTTTCCCGGCTGCTGGCATGCCTCTGCCGCTAATGAGATTTGAGAGAATTATTCATTTTGGGGGAGAGTGTGGGGGGTGGAGGTGGACGGAGTGGGGAGAAGCACACAAAGGTGCAACCGTCTGCCTGATGCCGCTTTGAACGAGTTAATAAAAAGTTCATGACGCTGGGGTTGAGTACAGTACTGTCTTAGGACAGTGGCGGAACATTAGAGACTCAGTGCCATTGTTCAGTGATCCCTCTGCGGGTCCTTGTCTGAGAGCTGCCTGGTGGTGGGGCTTGGATGCTGGTTCTCAAGTCTCTCCCTTTCTCTCTCTTTCTCTTTCTCTCTCTCTCCCTCTCCCTCTCCCTCTCTCTCTCTCTCTCTCTCTCTCTCTCTCTCTCTCTCTCTCTCTCTCTCTCTCTCTTTCTCTCCCTGTGTCTCTACTTCACAGATGCTAATGAGTGTTTGGGGAAGCCTTGCTTTCATGCTTACTCTTGCAAAAACTTAATCGGTGGATATCATTGTGACTGCTTTCGAGGATGGGCTGGACAGAACTGTGACATCAGTCAGTATTCGTTGTTGTCATGCTGCTGTCCTCTTGCACAAACCTTTACACAGAGCTGTTTCACTCTACCTGCAGGCCTCTCTGCTCTAGCTCAAGCTTGCTCACCTCAAGCTTGCTTTCAGTACACTCCCAATTTACCTGTGGCTGTATTCAACTGCAGATCATAACTATGTCTGAGAGGGCAACACCGTCTGTCAAACGGTACTGTCTACCAGGGGTTTCTGGGTCTAAATGTGGACATTTTAAGACTGAAAGCTGTTATCTGTCTTCTGAAGGAACTATATGCCTGAAAAAGCCTTGACAGCTCCCTTTGCATGCGATTAACAGCATTGTTGGTCCAGAGTTCTAATGACTAAACCAGCATTTTCCTTCTTAAGGCATTGAGCCTGCATGTACAGTGTTTGTTTTTGGAGTGCATGCCAAATTGCATGGCCTATGCGCCCCTTCTGTGTGTTTGACCTGCCATGAAAACACTCCCTTTTTTCTCCAATGCAGATGTCAATGGCTGCCACGGACAGTGTCTGAATGGAGCGACATGCAAGGTGGGTCTCGCCGGGCAGGTCTCCAGAGAAGTCGCGGGGGGGTTTATTGCGGCCGGCTTTTGTTTTGATCGTGACGGTCGGTCGGCCAGCCGCGGTCGGCATCTCATGAGCCCAGACAGGTATGTGTGACGGCGGCAGCTGAGAGGCCCTTGGATAACATCCATCCGCGTCTCTTTTTGCACAGGAGGGGCCTCGAGGATATCACTGCCTCTGCCCATCAGGGTTTGTGGGCAAACACTGCGAGATGCAGCGGAACAAGTGCGCCAGCAGCCCGTGCCGGAACGGCGGCCGGTGCCACGCGGTGCTGGACGGCTTCGTGTGTGAGTGCGTGGAAGGCTTCTCCGGGTCCCTGTGTGAGGTGAGCGAGGGTCAGGGGGCGGCCTGTGCCAATGCCTAATGTTCTGCTGTGGAAAAGCAGGTGTGAAAGTAATGAGGGTGAACATGGCCTTCCTCCCTCATGCATGTCTAGCAGAGCTGCATTTCTGAATATCAGAGGTGAGGTATCACAGCACAGCCCTCCTTTACAACAACAGCTGGGTGTTTATAAAAGGCTCAGATCTGTGGAAAGTACTGATTGAGGTCCAGGAGTATTGGCACACTCCGTGAGCTAAAATAAAGTCTGTAGTGGATGAAGTAACTCTTATTTGGGACACTCTGGCCTACTTCCCATTCATTGCCCAAGAAAGCAAACATGCCCGACAGCGTTCGTATGTTTAGCAGCGTGATCTGCGCTAGTATTTCTGAACAGGGGCAGAAGACAGGCCAGCACATATCTTTTTTGTCCCAAAGTCAGGCTGAAGTTGAAGTGGTTTCCAGAGAACTGCCATTCCTGGAGCCGCTGGGAGCTCTAGCATTTCAGCACTTGATCCCGGTTGCAAAGAATAAAGGCATCAGAGACACCAGCGGCTTCAGCCTCCATTAGATGTAGTTTAGCAGAGATTAAGTACCAGAAACGGAGCCAACGTCTGATTCTTTATATTAAACAGAGGCCCGCCGTTAAAAAAGACAGCATTGACAGTAAAAAAAAAGCCCCTGTGTGGCAGACACATGGGGCCATTCCGTCAGCTGACCCAGAGTGACACATTACAGACAGAACTGGATTGCCTTACATGGCCATAAGCACATTGATGGTTTATGTGCTGCAAGGGTTTTGTTTAAGTTAGGCATTTTTTTCCCTTAATGATGTGCGACTTCACAAAAGCTGCAGAAATAGAGAAATATGAGTGTATAGCTGTCCATCGCCACAGAGTCCTTCTGTTACACTTCTGTTTAAAAGGAGGGTTGTTAAAAAAGCCCAGCTGGAAAGTGCTCTATTTACAGCCCTGCATTATATGGCTCACACAAGCCCTGCAACAAGGGGTTGGAGGTTCCCCAGGCCCTAAGATATGTTCCTGCTGTACCTGATGCTGGGTTTTCAGGGAAGCTAAGGAGTTTATGTGCAAGATGTGATGCAGGTAGACTCCTCTTAATGAGCTTACAAGCGGAGGCTAACAGCTTACCTCTGCACTTATCTGCATGTTTTAAGCAGGATTTGAGCTGCCAGGCCTGCTCACTGAGTTTGCGCCGTGTCTCTCCGTGTCTCTGCAGCTGAAGAGTAATCCCTGCAGCCCGAACCCCTGCCAGAATAAGGCCCAGTGCCACAGCTTTATGGATGACTACTACTGCGCCTGTCCCGAGGACTACGAGGGGAAGAACTGCTCCGACCTCAAGGACCACTGCAAGACCACCCCCTGTGAAGGTATGCGCCAGTCCAGATCAATCAGGCAGCACGGGCACTCCCCTCTCTCGACTGGGTTTTGTTGCTCTGCTGTGAAGGCCCGATGTGTGTGAAGGGTGATGCGTTATTGTGCTCCGTTTCGTTCCGCAGTGATTGACAGCTGCACAATCGCCGTGGCGACGAACGCCACAGAGGAGGGGGTGCGGCACATCTCGTCCAACGTGTGTGGCCCTCACGGGCGCTGCATCAGCCAGCCCGCCGGCAATTTCACCTGCGCCTGCGAGCTGGGCTTCACCGGGACCTACTGCCACGAGAGTACGTTCCTTGTGCCAGGCCGGGAGGTTGGGGTGACCAGTCTGTGACTCCCGCTTTCCCTGTAATCTTAATGCTCATCACATACATCATCGTCAGTGTTTCTCACTCTCTCTCGGCCTCGTTCCAGACATCAACGACTGCATCTCCAACCCCTGCAAGAACGGGGGTACCTGCATCGACGGGGTCAACTCCTTTCAGTGCTTCTGCCCCGATGGGTGGGAGGGCAGCCTCTGTGACCTCAGTGAGTAGCCTGCGCAGCTCCTCTCCTTCACCCGTATCTCTCCTCTCGCTTGCGTCCGTTCTCCCAGCTGAATCACGCCCCGTGTTTCTGTCGCAGATGTGAATGAGTGCAGCCGCAACCCCTGCAAGAACAACGGCCGCTGCGTGGACCTGGTGAACGATTTCTACTGCGAGTGCACGGACAACTGGAAGGGGAAGACCTGCCATTCACGTGAGTGGTGGATTCAGCGCGTGCTCTCGTGTTGTGTGATGCTGTCCCTCGGAGCTGTGCTATATTTTTGTGTGTGTGTGTGTGTGTGTGTGTGAGAGATGCTGACGTGTTGTGTCTGCTCAGGTGAGAGCCAGTGTGATGCCAGTACCTGCAGTAATGGGGGGACCTGCTATGATCATGGAGACACTTACCGCTGTGCCTGTCCCCCGGGATGGGGTGGCAGCACCTGTAACACAGGTGAGCTCTTCTGTCACCAGAATCCAGGCATAGAATAGTCACACGTGTGTCTCTGTGGACCCTGTGCTGTCATCACAGCACCTTAAAGTGCCCATCAGCCCCATCTCCATCTCATCCCTCTGGAGTAGTGCATTGGCACGTGCCTTGACTTTCTAGCCATTACACAGATTGCTCATTATTTTAACGCGCTGGAAGCGAACGCATTACGTCAACGATATCTCCCTTCCGCCTCTCGCTTGCAGCGAAGAACAGCACGTGTGCGTCCGGCCCCTGCGAGAACGGCGGGACCTGCGTGGGAGGGGGCGATGCCTTCACCTGCATCTGCAAGGACGGCTGGGAGGGGCCCACCTGCACGCAGAGTAAGGCCCGCACACCCATCAGACCCCTGCAAGAGTGTGCCTGCCCATCCCTCACAGCTCATAGGCATAGAGAGAGAGCACTTCAGTCTTTCTCTTTCTCTCTCAGTGCCTTTTTTTTTTAAAGTGGGTGGTTCACTTTCCCTCCCAGGGAGGCCCGTTTAAAGCTCTGTAGCAGCAGAGAGAGGGAGATGGATCTCCTCGGTGAGGTGGAGTGTTGAGGCGTTCAGGACTCGACTTGTCAGAGCCATAAAGCGCAGCTTGTGCTGCGCCGCTCTTCTCTCGCTTTCAGGTAGCGAAGCCTCAGGTGAAGCGCAGCCCCTGTTTATATGCGATCTGCAGAAATGCGCGTTTGGCGCCACGCAGGGCGAGCTCGGGGGAGCGTGACTCAGGGATTTGCAGCGTTTCCGATGACGCAGCTGCGCTCCTGTCCCAGGACACCGGCGGATCTGAAACGGCGTAATGTAATAAAGAGGAGGGAGACATCCTGAGCCAGCAGCAAGCATCTGGGAACAGATTGACATCAGCAATGATCCATTAGAGTTTAGAGTGCACAGAGTGCTGTTCCGTGGCTGATGCAGAGACTGCGTGCAGACAGCGAGTGCATCATGTTCAGCATCTAAATCCTCTGAATGAAGCCTAGCCCTTAAAAGGAGAGAGAAGTTTATACGAACCCTAAACCCAATCAGAAATCTCATGGCAACTGTTGGTCTGCTTTTTGCCAATTCCTGCTGAAGTCTGCCTTCATGCTTTCTCTTCAGTAAACTGTGTTTGGATGAGACTGAAGTTCCTTTAGGTGATTGATTTGAATGTGCTGGTAATCACGTTGCACTGAGCTATGTCCCAGCTCTCACCCTTGTTTCTCTCCCCTCTTCCCCGCAGACACTAATGACTGCAACCCTCACCCCTGGTAAGTAATTTCGGTTAAACAAGTCTTTATGTTCTCTAACGCGCGGGGTGGAAATCCTGCCTTTGTTCAGCCCTGCCTGTCTGTGCTGGTGGTGGTTTTGTTGTCCTGTCGCAGCTCCATCCCTCCCTCCTTGCCCGAACAATGCCGGTCCTGAATAGTCCAAAGGCATCCACTTTACTGGGCAACATTCCCAGAGCTAGCGGAGGGATCGTAAAAAAACAGGGAAGATGTCCCTAAATCATCTTTAAATCTGACAGCTCTGCGAGCCGGGATCCTATTAATCAGAGAGACCGACTCCACAAAGAGCCAGTGCCCTTAAAGAGATTCCTTCAATGAGTGGCAGAGGGATTAGGGCAAGGGGGGGGTGAGCCACCCCCTTCCCCTATTCTTCCCGGCTGACCCTTGGAGCACAGGGTGGGGGGTTGGAGAGGAGGCCGTCCCAGCATGGTGATGCGGGGATTTGCATATGAAGGGCGGATATTGATAAGCGGAATCGGCCTTTGTCATCCCTCCTCCTGGCTTCACCCGTGACGGCGTGGGGAGTGAAGGAGGAGCTGGTGGTGGCTGTTTGGTTTCTCCCATTAAAACTCTCTCTCTGTTTGTTATGTTTTTTGCGCAGCTACAATGGTGGCATCTGCGTGGATGGTGTGAACTGGTTCCGATGTGAGTGCGCCCCTGGATTCGCTGGCCCGGACTGCCGGATCAGTAAGTACCAGGCAGGGAGGTGGAGGGATATGTTTTTTTGGGGTTGGGGGTGGGGGGTGCTTGTTACCAAAGCCCAGATTAGATGGCATCTCCTGACCTTTTGACCTCTGCGGTGATCGGAGGTCAGCTGTAACCCCAAACAGACCAGCTGAATTATTCATTGACCCCCGGATTCCTGTCTCTTCCCAGAGAGAGGGGCCCTTTGTTCAGTTTGTCTTTTCTGTTTCTTTCTTTCTGCCTTTGACACACTCTTCAGAGAGGGGAAGCGTTCACACAACCAGAAGAGATTGAAATTTTCCTTTAGTTTCCCTTTTTTTTTCTTCAACAACGCTCTGGATGTGAACGTGAGGTGTTCCCTGGGGACATCACCTGACCCTCATTCACACATCTTGAACACTCCGCTCACTTCTCCTCGACATCCGCGGGTCTTCTACTCGTTTGTGGAGCGAGGCGCCCTTTCACCTGCCTGATTAAGTGTTTCTGTCTCTAAGTGTTTCAGCAGTAATTATCATGAATGCAGATAGCCAATTAGAAGGCAGGTGAAGGCAGAGGTGATGTTAGGTCCCTTGCAGGGCTGCGCATGCTGCTCCCAGAATGCTTTTCTTCACTCTCACACTCACTCTCCTCTGACGTCTTCTCTCCCCGAAACAGACATTGATGAGTGCCAGTCCTCGCCCTGCGCGTACGGCGCCACCTGCATAGACCAGATTAACGGGGTCCGCTGCGTGTGTCCTCTGGGTCGAGCCGGGCCTCGCTGCGAAGAGTGTGAGTACCGTTTACAGTCTGAGCTGCAGGTGCTGGGGCCTGCTGACCATGCGTTTCAAAACGTATGTTTCATTGCTCTGAGACTGCTGCTTATTTAGGGGTTTGCTGTATTCATACTGTCCTTGCTACTCTGCTGTGGTGTTTTGTTACTTCCTCTCCAGCTGAGTTACCTCGCACTGGTAGGGTAATGGATGTCTGACCTCAGTATGGTGTGTTCTGCAGTTATAGGCATTGGGAAGGCGTGCCGCTTCACCGGGCTGCAGTTTCCACACGGCAGCCGGTGGGAGGAGGAGTGCAACACCTGCCAGTGCATCAACGGCAACGTGCAGTGCACCAAGGTAGGCCCCGCCCACGGCACGGCTGTTTTAAAATAAACCGCCAGCCGAGCGCTCTGGAAACCTTATGGCAGCTTTAGCGTTTAACCGAACGGAAATAGCTGTGTCAACTCCAGAGCTGATTCAGTGTTTTCAGCTTGCACAAACAACCTTCGGCACACAGTTGTAATCTCACAGTAAATATGTTTGTGTATTATACGGGGTGTTTGACGCAGGAGCGGTCCAACAGCTTAAATGTTCTGTTGACTCTTCTCCCTCCCTCAGAACAATATCTCGTGTGTGATCTCATTTTTAGGTATATAAGTGTATTAGAACACAGCTCGGCTTTGGCAGTTGTTTGGAAACTTTGATTTCAAAAGTTTGTTTGAGAGCTGGTAAACAGTCAGGAGAATGGAAGGCATGTTAGTACTGATGTCTGTGTGTATTAAATTAGGACATTATTCTTCTCCAATATCAAAACTAACAAACTATAAAATAGAGAAATAGAAAACTGAAGACATTGTTTCCGTCTGACTAGAGTCACTCTGTAAGGCTGTTCTCACACATGCGCGCATACTTACACGTGTGTGTGTTTGTGAATAGATATACATCTATATATCTTATTTATCTATAAATATAGCCAATCTATATGATTATATTCAGGCCCCCTGAGACTGCCTTTGTGTGTATGTGTGAATGACCCTGCTCTGACCCTGTCTGCACCTGTGCACAGGTAATGTGTGGGCGGCGACCGTGCCTTCTGCAGAGAAAACTGGGACAAGAGCGCCACCACTGCCCCGCTGGCCACGAGTGTCAGGAGCACAACTTCCTCACCTGCTTCTCACCCCCATGCCACCAGTGGGGCATTTGCTCCTCGGCCGACCCCCCGGCCCCCATTAACACCAAGTGTGAACCCAACACCGGCTACCTGGACAATAGCTGTGCCAGGATCACGCTCATCTTCAACAGGGACAAAGTACCGCTGGTAAGTGCCTTCTTGTATTCTCTCTCCCCTAACGTGCACTACGGTAACACTCCCATCGTGTGGCCTTGGAAGCTAGCACAGGAACCTCCTGGATGTTGGCTATTGAGCATCAGTTACCATATTTTAAAGTAGATCTTAAGTCCCATTGATATAAATCTGCTTTGTGTTGCTGCTAAGATTTGGAATGGATCAGACGGTTATGCACTGGGGATATATCCCACACCCTGAATACTTGTGAAGTCCATTCAGTCTGTACGGAGCCAATTCTTTTCTATGCGCAGAGCGCCGAAATCAAATCCATGTGTAAGCATACCATTCCTTCCGAGAGGTGATGTCTGATGCAAACCCTCCGTTGTGCTGAAAAGCGCCTCGGACACTGTAGCTTCATTCTAACGCTTCTGTTTGTGTGTGTTGGCCACAGGGAACAACAGTGGAGAACATCTGCACAGAGCTGAGGTACTTGCCTGCCACTCGAACCCTGGCCAAAGATCGCTCCCTGCTTGTGCTCTGTGACCTCTCCTACTCCAACCACGACGCAGTAGAGGTGGCCATAGTAAGTCCCCACCACTGCCTGTCTGTTAAGACCTTCATATCTCTTCATTACCACCTTTTCTATGGCATCCTTTGGTTATTCAGTCATTCCTGTAATCATGTTTGTCTGTCCTTAGGATATAGTTCCATTTTACCTGTACTCCATCACATTGTTAAATAATATATTTTGCTCATCATCAGAATGGATTCAAGAATAGATCTCTAAAACTGTGGCCTTCTTTAATTTTACAGTTCTTTCTGGTTGGAAAGATCTGTCTGCATTTACACATCTCAGGGGCTAATGTACAATGTTTTAGAAACCATAGAAAAGGTACTTAGATCTCTGATTGTGGGCTTAGGTAATAAAAGATCCTACGTTGTTCTTCTTTCTTTTTTTTTACTTTCACCACATCTGTTTGACATTTTCTGTGGCTGGTTTGGAACACCTTGTGCATCTCTGCCTTGTGCCTGGGATCCTGCACATATGAAAGCCTTCTCTCTGACAAGTTTAGTTTGGCCACCCAAGTTCTGGGCTTGGAAACTGAAGCGCTGGGGAAATTAGTTGCTAGAGTACATAAATCCCTTAATGGATGGAAATTTGATTTCCTCATGACTCGCTATGTTTTGTGATTTGCTGGAGAGGAGTGGTACCAATTATTCTCCTTCAACGGGTGGTTCTGGCTCGAAAGGCTAATCTGCTGTATGCATACGTTGGAATACTGTGTTAGCCCACGACAAAGGGGGCCTGTCTCAGCCAGCGCGTAGTCACGGGTTTAGATCGGGTCTCCCTCGGCGGTACTTCTGAAATGTGTCCAGAGTGAGACTGTGAAGTTGACTTTTGCCTAGCAGGGGTTGTACAGTGAGGTGTGTGCATGGGGAAGATTGAAAGGAGCAGGGCTTTGCTCGCTGGAGACCTTGTTGCAACATGTCTCTTGGAGCACAAGCCTAAATGGTGCATAATGAGAGGTGGAACGGGGGTGACTTACAAAGCAGCGAGCTCTGACGCAGCCGCCTGCAGGCAGGGGACTCAGACAGGGGCCACTCGACGTCGTTGACCTGACTGAACTCCTGGGGCAACGACAAAAAGAAACGAGCCGCGTCTTCGCCCCCTCGAAGGGCTGTGACGCACCCGTGACGTGAGGTCATTAGCGCGGCCCCTGAATTGCCCCGCTGAAAGGCCCTTGCGTGAGTGCTCGGAGTTTGGACTGAAACCCTCCTCTGTTCCCCTTTTGTCTCGTCCCTTCCAGTCCTTCGAGCAGGATGAGCAGGATCACAGCCTGATCCAGGAAGCTGCCAGCACCATCATCAACACCCTGTCCAAGCGGCACAACAGCACCGTCATGCTGGCTGTCATCGAGGTCAAGGTGGAGACACAGGTCATGCCCAAATCAGTCGGTAAGTGAGGAGCTAATGACCCGAGAGGCCACCCTCTATCCGGGGCTCCTTTTCGGAGGGGCTGGATGGCAGATGCACCAGACCCATTTTGAAAGCACTCATTCTGCATGTTGAGGAGATTGTTCCCCTTCCTTTGACAAATTTTGTGGTTTTTTAATGAACTCTCAGAGTATCCAAGTTTATATCCAAATCAATATCCTTTTGGGTGTGGTGTGTTTGTGATGAGAGAATGCAAATGAGGATGTTGGTCTTTGCAATCAGTCTCACAAATGTGTCTGTGTGCATCTCTGTGTTTCTATGTGCCTAATGTGTCTGTTTGTTATCTAATTTTAACTGATCATTATTTGACTTCATCAATGACACATACTTACTTCATATACAAGATAATACTTCTAATAGAGAATACAAAACTCATTGCTCATAAAATATTCAAGGAGTGTTGTGACATTTTTTACCATAGCGAAATCTAATAAATAAATAAATAAATCAGGCCAATTAGAAGTACACTTTGGTCCAAACAAACCAGATATGTCCGACGAGGGTAAAAATCAACTTTACCCTTGTTTGGTCCCTGTCAGTGCCTCATTTTTCCATCTCCAACTGTATTGGTATAATTCCCTTTCTCAAGCGCTTCTGCTGTCGTTTCAGCAGTTACGAAGTGTGAGAAGTGCAATGTGTCTTTTAATGACTGTACATAGCAAGTGTGAGCTTGGCCTGTGGACAGCCCACCCCTCCCCCTAGAGGCAGCGCTTTGTGCAGGCTCTCAGAGTGGAAGCAAGCACTTTCACTGATCAGAGAGAGCTTGCAGTACATTTCTCATGTCATACCACTGCATTATGGGGATTGTAGTGTTTTGAATTTAGACTCATGTAATACAGATATGAAGTAAAATAAAATGTGGCAAATGGCTGACTAATGTACTGTTTATGAAAGCTTTGCATCAAACCCACCCATGAAGCTTTGACTTCATACGTGGACTCGTGCCACCGGCATACAGTACTAAGCCAGAGATGAGGAAAATTTTCTCGTGGGAAAGAATAGCTTCTACCAACCTGCGAGCTATACACAGATGAGCAAGCTCATTTAAAATATGATTCACGTATTCAGTCTGCCTACAGTGAAATCCTCAAGTTTTGACACACCGCTGTTTACAAGGAGCAGGTCCTGATGCCTGGTCCTCTTGTCAAAGGCATTTCGGTCTGGACTGAGGCCATCATTTCGACTGTGGGCTTAAGTGAGCTCGGAAACAGCGAGGGCTACCTGACAGACTCCCTGTCTCTCTCCCACGCAGATTACCTGGTGCCTGTGCTGTGCGTGGTCTTCAGCGTGCTCTGGATCTTCTGCATCGTCATCTGCATCTGGTGGACGCGTAAGCGGAGAAAAGAGCGGGAAAGAAGCCGGGCGCCGGTGGAGGACAGCGTCAACAATCAGTGGGAGCCGCTGAAGCCCAGCCGCCAGCAGCACAAGGACAACAGAGACATTCAGTACGAATGCAAGAAGCTCATGTCCCCCTCCAACAGGACTTGCGACGGGGGGGAGGAAGAGGAGGAGGAGGAGGAGGAGCTGGAGCTGGTGGAGGGGATGGAGGTAGACAAGTGCCCCTCCCACAAGTACTCAAAGGGCGCGGTGCAGGCCAAAGACGAGGTCATTTGCACAACGCGCAGCACGCCGCTCAAAAAGCCCCACCGGACGGCCCACAGCCCAAAGGACAACCGCTGTAAAAATGTCAATGCTGCCAACGTCAGCCAGGAAATCAAAGACCACTACGTATGAACGGGGGGGCGGGGTTAAAACAATGAATAAAAGCCTCTTTCTCTCCGTACTATTTCAAAAAAAAAAGAAACTAGTGTTCAGAAAGTTAATATTTTTTTTCCTGTCTGTAAATTATTTTAGGCTTCGTGAGCGAAGCGGAGAAGATTCTCTTTTTGATATTTGCATTATTTTCTATGTTCGGCTATTTAAAAAATGGCATTGCTTTATACCAGAGGTGAAGAGGTCTGAGTTTGCGATGTACTGTTAAAATTAAGAAAAAGAAAAAAAAAGAGAAAATGGTTTTAAAAAAAAACATTGTGTAAAGGTAATTTTCTGTTTACAGATAAATTCATGTTTTGTTTTGACGAGAGGGCCCTCTCCAAGTGTATTGTGGGAGAGGTTCCGAGTGACACGTGGCGCAAACACTGTCCTGTCGAGGACTATGAGGAATCGTTTGAACGGCAGCTCTTCACTGACACTCTCGCATCATGCATTGTACTACTGTCGGTCCGTTCTGGCCTGTACCTGCCTTACCGAAAGCGCGGCTCCCAAACGGGAGGAACCCGTGCCTCCGAAGTGGCCTTTTTTCTTTGTCGTCTTCTCTAAGCCTGTGCAAGGATTTCAGTATTTGTGTTGGTAGCAAAGTGCCTTCAGAGCCCTTTTGTTTTTCATTGTCGACTGTCACGATTAGCATTCAAAGGGAAAGATGTCCTTTCAGAACTCTCTTCATATCACCATAAAGGTATTTGATCAAAAAAAAAAAAAACAACAAAACAAACATTGTATATATGTACATATTAAAGGAGTCGCTGTGTATATTTGAAGTTAGTAACTTAAGACAAGTCACACTTTTTTATTATTGTTATTATAATTATTAATATTATTTTGTTTTTTTTTGTTTTTTACAATGCCATTCCTTTTATTTATGTCAGTTGACAAAGGCAGGTTTTATAACAGTTCAAAAAAAAAAAAACAGTATCCCACTTTACCTTAAGAGCATTAACATTATCATCGATCATCATCTTTTTTGTCTGCTTTATTTTTTAAAGAAAGTAACACTAAAAGATTGTGCAACATATGGCGACGTGTTTGTTTGCTTCTCAATCGGGGTCCCCTGTCCCAGACGGCTGCTTATGTTTTCGAGACGTTTGTGGAAGTTCCTAACAAATGGTGAGGCCTCTTTGCCCCACTCACTTTACTTTGTGAATACTAGTATGTCAAATGATGTGATACTATGTATTAGTGCATCAGATTTCTGCTCTGAATTTAGGCCTAATGAAGGGAACAATTCTTTTGTTTTTGTTGTTGTTGTCAAGCATTTGTGTTAGTGCTGTTTCTGTACAGCGGCAGACAGAAAAAAAGTACACCAATTGATAACAAAGTGGATTACCTCAGAAGCGGTAGTGGATATATTTTTTTTCTTTGTAATGTTTAGTATTGCTACTCTTGGACGAGTGTCTTGTTTCAATATTTGAGACGATACAAAATAAAAGAATTTAAACACTACCCCTATCAGAGCCGGTAAACAAAAAAAAAATTGTAGAAGCTGGGGAAATATTGAGGGGGTGAATGTGCAGAAAATTGTAATTATTTTGTACAAAAGAAGTTGCTTTGCAAAGTCATTGGGTTCGTTTAGTGGAATTTTTGTTTGTTCTTAGAAATAAATCGAACTATTTATTAAAGCATTTTATAACAATGTTCTTCAAAAGCCTTCTGTGGACTGGTGTTGAATATGCCAAGACATGACTTGTAGAAAAGTTAGTATACAATGATCTGGGCAGGCCTTAGCCCTTGCGCATATTGTGTGCTTAATTATTTATTTGAAGCAAATATTCCAATACCAGATTTGCAAACACCTTAGCAACATGCCATTCTTTATTTCAAACCTGTAGTAAAGGAAAATTTGTATTTTCAACCAGAGGAAAATATGTCAATGTGTCTATGTCAGTTTTGAAATAGCTATAATAAATGCGAGTTTTGGAGTTTGTTCAGTACTTTTCCATCCATGTTTGCACTTGCTGTGAGGAACCAGCAGCCAAGACTGAAGGCAGGGCTGGATCAATACCTCAAGGATCAGTTCAGATTCAAACCGGCCTATGGCTCTCTCCTGTTGTGGGCTGACTGGGAACCAACCAACAGAACTTAGCCAAACCCGTGGCTTCATCCACTCATTGCAATGTAATGGGATGTTTCTGAGTGTTTGTGTTCTATAAGGCCCATCTCCCCTGGGTGATCCGCTGCTAATGGACTGACCCCGCAGTAGGAGAGCAGGATTGGCTTTCATGTCATCGTGTCACTTCGAAAACCGCAACTGCTCCAATAATGAACCGACTGATGGAAAGTTTGACTGCAGGATTTCTGCAGTGTCTCAATACAACTCCACCATGCAGCAGCTGAGCTGGGTTTGTGAAGGAGTCCATTCAATGTTTGCTCCGTGTAGTTTTTTGAGGAAGACATGAAATGTTGCTGGAATGGGATGGCACATTAATATTACCATGTACATTTCAGAGGTTAAATAAGAGGATCACCTGGTGGAACTAAGGAGCCTCATTGTGTATTTATATATCCATGGATGAAAATGGGTGGTTCTGAAAAGGATAGTTTTAAGATGAGGTAACTGATTTGGGGTGACAGCAGGGACTGCAGCACTAATTAAGATGATGTCCTCTGAAATCATGGCAGTATCCTGTGAAATGCTGGCAGTTCTCCTGTCCCAGTGTGGATAGTGCAGTCTGTGTGTTATTCACATTCTGCCATTTTTGCAATGGCTGCAAACCATGTTTTGCTGACTCTCACTCTCAGGCTATTGCACATTCATATTCCTTGCATTTTGTATTCCTCACTGTGGAGTAGGGGAAATAAATTGACTTAGAATGGGAGACGACCAACTGAAAGACTCCAACTTTTGAAGTCTTGGTTCACTGCCAACACTTTTCTGTTATTTAAATGCAAGTTATTTTCACAATTTCCATGCTATGTGGAAGTGAGATATTTCAGTTAAAAATGGATGCCCATGACACAAACTAAAGCTGAATTTAATACAGTACAGTTTTTTGCAGTACGTGTATATTTTAATGAAGTGCAAATGATTGAATGCAAAGGGATCATGACTTTCTGAAAAACAGTGTAAAAAATCCCATCAAAAATGTGTTCATGTAGCAATCCGTCTGCTAGTCACACCTAAGCTTTTGCATTTCACATTTTAGCCTGCCATAAACATTGATCCTCAGAAATATGCCTACATCAAGACATTCTAAACCTCACACAGCTTACTCTTACTTTGTGCAGTGTTTATCTTGACATACAATAACACTTTCAAGTACTGGTGTTCTAATAACTTATTGTGTTGGCCTCCCTGTTTTGCCCTGTTAGCTTGTCATGGTTTGGAGATTTTGATACAATACGTGTTCTATATAAATGCAATAAAAATACCATTAGGGGTAGCAAAGCCTTCCTCTGTTTGGCTTCTCATTCCTGTTAATGGCCATCGTGCATGACTATAAAACCATTACAATACGAAAAAAAAAAAAAAACACGTGTGGAATCCAGGTTCTCGGGTATCACTGTGGCAGTATCTGTGTACTGTACATTACAACTGACCTACTTGTTTTAAACTACAATGAGAGAGGGGGGCGCTCTGAACCCCAACCGGTTCAGTTTCTGTGCACTGTGTCTGCGGTATGCAGCTGAAAGCCAACACCGGATTCCGGGAGTATCTCTGGAGTAGCAACGGTCAAGGGTATCTTAAGAGTCGCGGGTTTGCAGACACACTGTATCGCACGGCGTGTCCCGTCTGATCCCTGCAAACTGGGGCACGTCCGTGACTGTCTTCAATGATTTTGCCCTTTCCAACTACGTTTCAGAGTCAACACATAGCCTAAAAGAGTTCTGATTGCATTTGCTCAATGGTATTTTCTGTCTGATGTTTTCATGGCAATATTTGTGCATAATATAGACTGTAGTCAATCAGCTTCATTTTTTTCTGTAATGAGTGAGTAAAGCTTACTAATGAGAGTACTACAGACATTGCGTTTCCCGTTTGCCATACACTCACGACCTGACTGCAGTGGCACACATAGCCCTGCATACTGCCACGGTGCAGTGTGCTATACATAGCGGTATGCTCGGCCCTGCTGCCACGAAGGGCAACCAAGCCCACGAATGCCTGGGCTGGACAGGAAGAGGAGCCTTGGCCCCCAGGATCAGCTACTGTACAAGGGGCTGTTTTTCTCTTTAGTGTCAACTTGCACTGTGCATGTCACGAAAAAGGATACAAATTCAGATATAGCAACCATTAACTGCAGTAGATTTTGAAACCAAGAATAATTTCAGATTAGCTCATATATTTGCTTACTAAAACAAAGAACCTTTCTTTATGGAAATCCAATATGCCAAAGATATGGAATAACAATGAAATGAATATTGAATTTTCTACAAATTTATCCTTACAACCACCTGGAGACATTCTTGACTCAAACACTGGAATGGTTGATTTCGTCATAAAAAATGAAGACATAACCAGCTTTTGACTAATGACTCATGAGAGGTAGAGAAGGCTTCCAGACACATCATTGATGAGTCAGATGTGTTCATAGTCAGATGTATTAACACATTTTTTTATTTCATACATTGCTACTGCAGAGCTAACACTTCTATTCAAAGACATCTTAATCTCATCAGTGATCAGTTTGATTTTGATCACTTTGGTATTCAATGCAATATCAACAAAATAAATATTTTCTGAACAGGGTCAGAAGACTTGACACACCCCAGATACGTTCTGCCATCAGTTTGGTGGGTTGTAAATGAAGATGTTATCAGAGTATAAATTTGAATGCTTAGTAATAATGATAATAATGATGATGATGATGATGATGATAATAATAATAATAATAATAATAATAATAATGCTTTACATTGTAGTGGGGGTGGGGAGTCCCTCAACATACAATTCGCAAGAGGAGCTCCAGGCCTGTTGATCTTCACACTGATGTAAGTGCATCAGGTGCTTGAAAGTTATTTTAGTAACAGGGCTGCTTGTAGATTCTCACCTGGAAGGGCCCAGAATAGAACACAAAGCAAATCTGTAGCAATGTGAGGTCAGAGGGTAAGTCCTGCCGGTTCCTGTCAGTGTTTGCACATTGCACCTTTAAAAGGGCCATTTTAGCAGTGTGACCCCGAGGCTACAGAAACAGAAATGTACTGGTGAGAGATATGTTTGAAAACAGGTCCCCAGCGGACAGTAAACACACAGTTCGAGGCTTTGAGCTGCAGGTGCGGAACAGCCCCCTCTTACTGACGTCCCAAACAGCAAACTCAACAAGGCGGGTCATATTCAGCATGCAGCACTGAGCTCTGCTGTGTTCCGCAGAGGATATGCTACCTGTCTTATCATGTCATGACATACAAATGTATTGAGTATCAGTGCATTAAAACAGAGCGTGAGCGTGTGGCTGCTTGTGTTGTTTGCAGGTTTTCATGTAATTTTAGATGTCATGAGCTTATCATCCAAAGGCCACTTTACAGAGATGAGGAGGTGGCACAATTTGAATGAAATGAATTGTCCTATCAGGTAGGCAAACTATCATCATCATTTATTTAGAATTAAATTTCAAGGATGAGCCAGAATGGCAGAATGGTGGCATACGTGCAACTTTTTAAGAAGAGGAGGGGCACATGCTCTTCCACAAGGTTAGTAAGAAGTTGGTTTATAATCATGTGGCATTATGTGGTTTTCATGCTACAAGGAAAGAAAGAAACAGAAGTACAGAATGAACACATGGTCACAACTTTGTGAATTTCTATAATATGCTCCCATTTTAAAACACAGCTGTTACAGCATCACAAAGCTTATTAGGTTCATGTTACTTGTGGTAAATGGTCACCAAGCCAGGTGCACTCAATGTAGAGCACATATTAAGCTGATCTATTGTCAACTTAACAGATCAGCTATGCAGTAGGAAAAGACTACTGTAGCTGTCTTTTGTTCACAACAATTTTGCTGACTTGTTTACAGGACATTTTGCATTTGATCAAGAATCAGCCCTTGCATGCATCAAAAGTGTGCCATCAAAAGTGCGCAGCATTATCAAGCATTGCAACAACCGCAGTTGCCTTAGATAGCCGAAGATAGCCATATCATCCATGTAAAAAAAAATTTGATTAGCATGGAAATGCCGATCCAGCCCATTGCCCGTGCGTGTTTGATGTCTCGCTAGACACAAGCCTGTGGTTTCCAGCTCGCTGGCAGAAGCCCCGTTCTGTCTTGTTGTGGGAGTGGAGACCGGCAGAGACACATCAGCCCGCTCCGTGTTCCTTTCATTGCGGAATGTGTGGAGCTGTGCAGTGCCGCTGCTTTGGTTGCTGAGCGTGCAAGTCTGAACTGCGGCTGTCTATTCACCACAATTTATGTTCTTACTAGTCTTCCCAGCAGGTTTGAAAATCAGCTTCATTGTCTGATCCCTGTCAGGAACTGATAACATCCACATGCAAATGGCTCACTACAATTGATAAGATTCACACTTCAAAAGTCGGTCTGTATAAAAGCTTTGTGTAAACGTTTTAATCAATAGTACTGTCAGTTGTGTCTGGTTTGAGACTTTTTGATGGTACAGGGTGACTAAGAGTATGTTCAGTCTTCTATTCAGCCATTTATCAATATGTACTCTTATGTGTAATGGGACATTTGTAGTCACGAGTCCAGTCACTATTAGTCAGCAGTCGCACAAACCTTTCCGACACATACCAGACTCATTTTCGAAGACTTTAAGTGTCATTAGTCATCTTTCAGTTGTTAAAAGTATGTCAGATTTAATGAGTAAATACTGAGTGACCAGGAGTAGGACTAAAACCTAAAACCTATTAAAGCCAGGTTTCAATATGACAAACTTTTGATCATCACAATAAATGCACTGCCCTTAGGAAAGGATATCAGATCATCTGATGCATTAAAGGATTTTTCACCCAACAGAGTCTGTACAAAGAGCAAAGACAACACCCTCCCAATGTGAGGTAAACCTTCATTAATTTTAAACTTCTGGACCATTGACCAGGTGACTGGAAATTCTAGAGCAAAATGAGATGCAAAAGAAGACCGGTCCAGCCCAGAAGCACACAGCCAGTGGATGATGAGGTGCCGCTGGTAGGTTGCACATGGTCTGTGTGTTCTTCACCTGAAAAGGATGCAGACTGGTACTGGCAAGAGGAACGGCACAGGAACACAGCACCAGCAGAAAATAACACTCATCATGATGTTAGAGAGATCTCTCTCGTGTACATTTGTCTTTATATCTGTATGATAAACTTCACGATCTGATAGACTATAAGGTCTAATGAAATAAAGCACACATGGAAAGACATAAAGTACATTTACAATACACATGGGGAGCATATGGTAGTACAAACAAATAATTGTTTGTCAATGGCCCTGTGTAACGCAGACTGCCATAATCATACATAAGGAACATTTTTTTGGCCACCATTGTTCTCTACAGAGGGACAGGAAGCTACCAGCTCTCACTTGTTGGTTACCCATCTGGTGCTAAAGCAATGGAATAATGAAGAATAAACTAAAAAGCCCTCCAGTAGAGACTGGCTGAACATGATGCTTCTGGGGCTACGTAATAGTGTTTTTGACTAAAAAACAAATCTAAAACAAATCTAAAAATCAGTGAAGGTCCATACTGTCTGCTGGATAGTCATCACAAACCAGGTACTATGCAGCAGTGGCTTTGTATTTGAGAGAACAAACATGCTAACACAAAATGTAATTCTGACATTGTATAAGATTGTTTTAGACATTATATTAAGTTTCCAGTTTTTAGTTTGGCCACATCTGGCAGTTTGATTATTGGAGTTTGTGTCACCATGATTTACCCCACATTAAAACCATATCAGACTCATCCTATCAAAGGCTGTCGTATTGTGACTGTTATGGCACTTACAGGTTCAGTCCTGCACTGTAATTTAATGGATATTCCAGGGATTGCAGGAATAGAGGTGATTGAGGAGCATGGCTGTGATCTAGCAAGACTTTAAGGAAACACTGTACATCATCCCATTATATCCATCCAACTGTGACAGTACTGCTAATATTTTAATACCACTAAAGGGCCATAAGATATTTACTCAGAACATTACCTTTGATAATCTAGAGAACGTGCATACAGCCATTAGACAAAACCAAAAGAGAACCATTTTGACCAAACAGTCTTAAAAAGGCTGCTTCAATTACATTTAATTTCAATTATACAGTTTAAAGTAGAAGATAATCACATTTAGGGGACAGTGAGGGTGTGTTTGCTGTCAGAATTTATCTATGCTGTAGGTGAAATATTTTAGGCACAACAATTGCGTTAATACATGGAGAGAAGACTAATTAAATTTCATCTATTGAAAAACACCTATCCATGAACTTTGTTTGAACAGCTCCAGGTGATGATTCACCATCCCTTCTTATCTGGAATAAGCCCCAGCTGCACTTGTGTCTTACGACTGAAGAGCTTTTATTTAGATTAACCGAACAATAAAGATGGCCACCACGGCAACCCGGCCTGGCCCCGCTCAGCAACCGCAGGGGCCTTGCATCAGACTGGGGGCGTTCAGACCTCTGCTGGGATGGCGAGTGAATTAATCTCCGACATCAGGGAAAACAAACAGCCCGAGATCGTGACTGAAGCGAGGAAATCAGAGATGGTTGCTTTTCAAAATGAGCTTGTTCTGTTATTTCCATCAAACAACGACCACACATCTTGAGCGGCCACTCTGAGCCAGCGCAGCTAAGAAAACCCGAGCAGTTCCAGCGGGGAGAATCCCGGGACGCCCCCTCCCCCCGCCGATTCTGTCCTGCCGAGGAGGTGCTTGCCCCTCATGGGGCTCGCCGTGCACCGAGAGGGGCGGGGAACGATGGCCTCCCCACCTCACCTCGGTTCTCCTCACTTCCGCGTTTGCGGCGAAATCCCGCACACCAGAACAGCAAGCAAACCCTTTTGTGGGTAACTGCGTGTTTTGATTATATCTGGAGAACAAGGTAATACTAAACCCCAGGAAAATAGCAACAGCTGTGGATTTAAATCGGGCTTGGACCCAGGAGGCACACACTTGGAATCCAAGCCAACTGACACAGGAGAGAGTTCACTTGTTAAGAGCTTGTCACATGATCTGAATCCTCAGTGTTTTTGTCTTGAGAGTTAATTTGAATTTTTCTATTTATATAGTATATATGATGAACCACCTTCATGGTCAACATTCTGTTATTGTACACACCCACTAAAACATATTAATTACCTTGAATGGTACGTTAAGATTCAAAGTATCCAATAATTACTCCTTGTCATTGACTTCTGAAACACATAATCAACTGGTTGCTCTGTATGTCATTACCAGACCTTGCACATGTACTCCATGTCTCATTTTCATGACCATTGTTGTTTGTGTGAGTTAAGTATAGTCACAGTTTAGGGACAGTCATGCCATCATAAACAGTCAGCAGTGCTAGGAGTTATGAAATGTAGGTATTGGGAAAGGGGTGAATTAGCCTACCTGTATGGCCCAGACCTGACCTCATTCTGACAACATCCTGTGTGTTACTTTTTCAAACCTCTCAATCTTCTACAATCTTTACAGGCCTGGCCTATACCCTGGCTATATAGGGTAATATTTACACGCTATCGATGTTCCACATTTGACAGTTTTGGCCCTCTTTTGTGAGGCATTTCTGGGAGATCCAGCAAAGCTCTCAGGATATCCCACTGATTGGCTGACATGACAGTCACATTAGTTAAAAGATGGAGGATTTGTGTAAGAAGAGCTGATGACCCGGCATCTTCCTGAACTCTCTGCCAGGTTGTGGAACACAATCCCACAGTGACACATGCACACACAACCCGATCGATGAGGCTGGCCTTACGGGCGCCACGCCGAGGACTTGATCATCCATAATGCCACTGGTTCCCTTCAGGACACTTGTCATCACTCTGCCCTGTGATTTTCCCCTTGTTTTTTTCTCCTTCATAGTAAAGTAGTTGTAGTTTGAGTAATCTGAAACATTTTTATGACCATTTCTCCTACAAACGCTACTGTAATTTTTTCAAGATCTATGTTTGCATCATTTTTGTTTAATTTAAATGCAGACATGCCCAGAAGCTTCCAAAAAGTCTTATTGCAGGATTGTGTCGTGGAAGAGAGAGTGTGTATATGTGTCTATATATTAAAAGTGTTGTATTTCACATGAAAACCACACATGACTATTACGTTTGAGGTTATAAGCTATTATTTATGGAAAGGATAAAAAATGACAGAATTATAGAAAATGCAGCAGCAGTAGATTCTAACAATTTTAACCTATTTTATTCAGTGGTTAAGACTCTCCTGTACCTTGTTTCTGTTGACCTGTACCTACCTGTTTATTATCTCCACCCACAGTATATGTCACTCATATTCCATTCATAATCAATTGCATTAATCGCATGGACATAGTTCAAGAATGCAAATCACAGCTATAGCATGATATATCAAGCCTGTGTAATGTGTTCATTCTTTTCTTGCATCTATGAGTCTTCCATCTTGTGGTCCGGGGGCATATACCGCAGATATAATTTGTGGCGCACCATTTACTGTTCTGTGACTTTGACAAACGACTCAGTGATATTAGATTCAGAACTGGAGAACAAAGTCGGAACTCTGCAACAGGGTAATAAGCCAAATGAATTTTTTTCTGTGATGAAACGCCCTACCTGAGTGCACACATTTCTGCTGGAGGTCATGCAAAAAAGTATGCATTTGTGCCAAGATATTTTAGTGAACAATGTACACTGACTCCCTTTATAAAACCCCTGTGGCAGGCAGCCATATTCACCCTGACAGGAAGACACCCAGCAGCATGTTAAGGCAGATGTCAGGCTAATGTTCATTGAAAAGCGTGAAAGAGAAACTGTGGTAATGGTTTAAGATGCTATTTCACTTTCAAAGTGTACGCCGTTTTTTTTTTTTAAATGCCACCTGACATCATGGATGAATATTGATTTTTCAAAGTAATATAATTCTAGACACAAAAAGCGGAAATTGAAAGGAGCTCTTGTACAGACGGGAGCAAAAGAGACAGGATAAAGTTGGTGGTGACAGCAGTTGGATCATAGTCCACTCCAGACAAATGTCTCACCTGGTATGATACAGCTGCTGCAGTGTCTCGACAGCACATGAGTTGTGAATGTCGTCACCTGTCTCAGCGGGGCATGATGTCTGTCTCATACGCCCGCTGATTGGGCCTGTAGCTTCGATTCATCGAAAACAGAAAATCTCCAGCTCCAGTTGCAATATATTTCTGTGTCTTTACACTGTATTTTTACAGTCTGCAGACATCTTAACATAATTTGTTGTATTATATGACATGCTGATACTCTGTAAATAGGAACATCATTCCCTGTAAACAGGAATACGCTGCATTAATGGTTTAGCTTTCTGCAAACTAACCTCCTGTGTAGCTTTGAAGAGTCTGCGTTGGAAGATTCTTGGCAGATGTATTTCTGATCTAGAATCCATCATACAGTACACACATGTAACAAGTCATACCTAGTTCTTATTACACAAGTTTCTGTACGAAATTCTAATGCTGATATGCTGAAAGAAGTTGAATTCATATTGTAGTGGATTTGTCTAAGAAAACCATTACCATATCTTAATAACAGGCTATTTTGTTCTTCTTTGGCATTTTACTTTTTTTTGGTAAAATTAATTTCCCCTCCAAAGGTAATAGAACTAAAAGGATAAAATTATTCTGATCATTCGAATGATAAAATAAGCACACTGCAGGCAACACATTTAAGAGTGTGTTGGCACGGGGTTCAAAACAAGGTTCTTCATCTTTCAGGTGTCATGTTTTCCCATTTTGTCCTGAAGTTCATAACCCAAAGACCTCCTCTCTGGGATGTTGCCTATTCAGGCTGTCCTCTTTGGGAACAGCAGCCCGTTAGACTCTTACGGTGGCGGGTAATTGTGCCCCTGCATTGTGGCCGTGCTTGTTGACGGGTAGGTGGAAGGCGACACCGGGTCACATGGGCCGATGCGGCGCGGCTCGGGTTGCGCTGGCGCGCACCCCAGCTGACGCGCTGCATGCCCCCGTGCGCACCCTCAAAGCGGCCCCCGCGGATAAACCCGCTGACACGCTCCGGCCCCCTCGTCCCGCACCCTCCGCTCTCCCAGGGCCAGCAGCTGCCGCAGACCTGCGCTCCACTGCTGCTGCCGGGCCTGAACAAACAGCCGCTCGGGTGTGGGGGCGTGAGGTGGAGGGGGGAGTGAGCGGGCCCCTGTTTGTTTGCCTCCCGTACCTTTTAACCTCTCCCAAAACCCCGCTATCCACCGGGGCACCGTGCACGTCTCATTTACCCAGCTGCTGCGCAAACCAACTGCTGCACGTGCTGAGTGGAATTTCAGCAAGCTGGGGCTGTTTGTTTGAAGTCAATTAAGATACTTCGCTGACAGTGAACGGTGATAGATTCTTTTAGGTCCAACCTCTGTTTACTATCCAATATGTGTGTTAAATCAAGAAAACAATGTTCCCATACAAAGAGTAATATTTTATTGGGAATTAAACCTGAAATTAGTGACAAGTTTTTTTCTACATTTACACCCCCCTCCCCAATCACGGATCACTACTTTGATGTGTTACAGGATCAAGCCAAAATGCTACCTTTTCAGCCTCCTAGACACCACAGAGTATGGTGCCCAGGAACATGACTGTGTGCCCCCCCCCAATCATTTAGCCCCACATGTAATCTGAAACTATTCTTGATTCTCTCACTTCCTGAAGGGCAAGAAAAGCACCAATCCTTCTGGGAACTGCCTTAAAATGTAGGCCTAAAATTCCTTACCTCTGTCTAATTGCTGTAAATAGTAAGAGATGCCCGAATATTTCTTTTCTGCTCGATTTGATTTAAGGGAGACCACACAACAGCGAATTCTCAGGTTTAAAAATCTCTCCAAGTCTTTTTTTTATTTTGGAACTCTGAAGTGGAAAACGCAAGGCCTCAGAATATCCAGAATATTCTTTGTTTTGTTTCCATCTGTCTACGAACCAAGCCGTTATTGTACAAAAAAGGGATACATTTTGACAGTGTGACAAAGGCTGACCAACTCCCCTGAAGCAGTACCCTTGCGAGGCAGGCTGTAGTCACCTATGAGGTCTCTGAGAGATATGAGCCCACAGGAGGGGCAGATGTGTTCCACCCAGGAGCCCATTCACAAAGAGCAGCTAAGGATTAGCTTACTTGGCCCTGTGGATGAGGGCCCTTGCTGGACTTGTAAAGGTCAGGATTCCATACGGCTCTCATACGGCTCTCACCTCCACATGCCTGAGAGAGCTGCCATTCTGCAAGGGACAGACAAGACGGGCACGCCTGCGAATTTCAGCTTCGCCATTTGTCTTTGATTGTCAAAGTCGGGTACCTTGTATAGATGGATAGCCAGTCTAAATAAGTGCTGAGAGTCCCATTGGCCTTGTTGGACTCAGGAAACGTCTCTTTTCAAACATTCGTGTCCACCTGATGGTGATTGTATGCCTTCCCATATTATTGGCTGCATTTAAATGAACGTCTATTGAAAAGTCCAGGAGTGAGAGTAAAGCCCATCTCACTTTGGCAATCTGAAGCCATTTGAAGACATGACAGAATACCTGTTTCTACTGTGACGTCTCAGCTGGGAAAAATGCCCTGCTGTGGTATCCATCTAGAACTCCCAGGTCCAGGGAACATTTGTCCAGCTGGTGCTCACTCATACTTGTTCCCACAGCAGGGAGGTCTTAACAGCTATAGACAGGGACCTAAGGAACATTCCTTTCACAATCGTTCACAATGACAGGGCAGTTCATCTTTGCTGATACTTCCATAGTGCGTACGCCGTAATGAGGATCTGAAGATCTGAGAGACTGCGGGTGTCAGAGAGACAGGAGGAAGAGGAAGGTGCATCACCAAAGTGCCCAAGCAAAAGTATCTTCTGCCAGAGCAAATTCAGAGAAATTCAGTGTTTCTTTTGTCTAGGGTTCCTTCTGAATGTGCCAGGTCCTCCCTCTCAGAGAAGTCTGCTGTCTTTAAATCTCAAGGCTTCACAAGGATAAATCTAAGATAATTGGGGACATGCCTATGAAAAAGTCCTCATTCAAGCCTGCGGCCAGACATCAGCACAAAGTTTCCAAAATATACCAAGTTCTTGAGTTTCATCACTTGGAAAAACATAGTTTCTCTCTTGAATGCTACATCAAACGGGACTTTAAAAGAGTGGTCTAAGCCCCCTTCTCATCTGCAGCTTATGGTGTGGGTTTTGGTCATCGTGTTTATCTGTGTTCATTTCATAGGCTGCTGTGTAGCTGAAGAGCTCTTTGGCCGATGCAAGCTCTTTCTATATAGTACAAGTATCCTTTTGTGCACTTCAAAAAATGCAGTGACCGTGATAGTGTTGCATGTTTTATATAATATTGATAACTGACAATAAATCCACAGTGACTCAAAAGTAATGCCTGTCCCTTTTCAGGGGTTTGCTCTGTGGCATCTGATGTAGATTATTCAAGACTATTGAAGTTGGCACAAGTGTACCATCCCTTCAATAATGCATAAAAGCAATAAGGACAATGACAAGCTGCATTCACAGTGCTCAAACATACATACGTCTCAGTACAGAAGCAATGTATTTTACATTTATGTTGAGATTTTTTCATTCCTGCCCAGTGCATGGGTCCAGGCTCGTATGAGGCCCAGAACATGAAAGAGACCCATTTATACCTGCCTTTCTGTTCCCAGTAATTTGCAGCCTCTCTGGAGTCAAAACACAGGTTTAATCTCCCTAGTGTGCTTTGGGCCTTCCAGGCCAGCCGGTGTCCACCTGCACCTGTGTGTGAGAAAAGCTGGACCTTTGGGGGGATGGCAGCCAGTGCAGAGGCTCGCTTGCTGTCCCAGCCGTGCAATTGGACCCTGCAGCCATACTGAGTGAACTCACACCGCCGCCGTCCACTGTAACATATACACACAGTGACATTCTCCGCAGGCCACACAATTCAGCTCTCACAAGAGCCTCCTTTAACAGCTGGGAGAACAAGAGAACAAAGTGGCACGGGACAAGGGGCCTGAGATTCAATGAATCTGGTTCATTCATTTCTTTTAGGAAAATGTAGGGAAAAAAAAACTTTTGCATTCTTGCACAAAAGTAAAGAAGGCCAATTATTATTTTATATATATATATATATATATATATATATATATATATATATATATATATATATATATATATATATATATATATATGTATATATATATGTATATATATAGCTGAATTTGTTTCCAGCTGGAAACCAACTGAGCAACACTGGAGAAATGAAAGTTTTGCAGAGGCATGTATGGATATGTAGACAAAAAAATGTACAAAAACATTACACTCATTGCACATCCAGTGAAATAACACTCACACACATGCAGCGTCTGCAATAATATCTGCTCCATCATGTTCTACATGCCATCAAGTTCTATAAAGATCACTCATCATGAAAAGAAAAAAGTACATGATAAAAAGTGTGATTTTTAAAGCTTCACTCACTGAACTGAGATGCCATCTACAGTGTTTGACAGGACAGAGAAAAGTAAAGAGAGAGAAGTAAAAGCATGTACGGAATGATCAACTATACTGGTCATTATATTATGAATATTATACAGGAGCACAGGGATTTCTCAGCTCTCAAAACATATATATAAGCCTGGCTGTTATCTGTATGATTACAATGAGTGGCAGAGCTTCTGGCCCTACTTCTCCGTGAGTCAGTGGGAAAGGTTTCTTAGGCCATGAGGAAGAAGCCGTGCTGGGAGTCCGGTTTCACAGCAGCCCTGGCTGTATCTCCTGCCCTGACGCTGGCTGCACCCCGTCCCCAGGTGTGGAGCTTTGCCAAACTACCTCGCGTATCGGATGACAGGACAGATCAAAACTTGCCAGCCGAAAGCGCAAGTGTCCCTCCAGCACCTTGTGCTGCGAGGTGCATTTTAATTTACCGAGAAAACATTTGAGCGTGAGTGGGTTTTTTTTTCCAAGGTTTCGGTTCCTGTGTTTTCCAAAACCCCCTCCTGTCAATTTGAGCGTGCCGGATGCTGGCGGTTTAGTTTCTGTTGCCCTGGTGAGATCAATTACACAGCATGCATACTGCAGCAAGGTCGCAAAATCCTGATAATGTAAAGCACCTCAAAACCAACCTGCACGCAGACAAGGGTGAGGCGGCAGCGTAGCACAGTGGTTAAGGAGCAGGACTTGTAACCAAAAGGTTGCCAGTTCGAATTCCCCGCTGGGGCCCTGCTGCTGTACCCTTGGGCAAGGTACTTAACCCATAATTGCCTCAGTAAATATCCAGCTGTATAAACGGATAACATTGTACAAAAAAAAACTGTAACTGAGGTAAGTTGCTCTGGATAAGAGCGTCTGCTAAATGCCAATAATGTAATGCAATGTAATGGATGTGAGAGACACAGAGAGCGAGAGAGGACGGGGGGATTTTGCTGCAGAGAGGGGCTTTGAGCCGCGCCCCCGCCGCTCTATTACGGTTCACATCATTCCTCATAAAGGTTGATGCCCGACTTAATCACGTATTAACGCCTCATTGTTGTTTCTCAGGGAATTGATGACAGCGATCATTCAGGCCGTAATCGCGGCCGCTGTGTCCCTGTCCCGCTCCAGAAGCCCGCCGGCTCGTGCCTCGTGCCTTTGCCCTGACGTAAGGCAGTCTGGGAGCGCGGGCCGGCTGTCTGTGTGGCTTACTTTCACTCAATCAGGTCCGGCTCTGCTCAGAGCCCCCCCCCACCCCGGTCAGCTGCAGCTCACGGGCCATCCCAGAGCTGGCTTTTCCACAGGCAAAATGCACAGGGCAGGCAGAAAGAGAAATGTGATTAAGCAATTATTACCTTTTTAACAATTCAAAAATCATTTTTCCTGTTGGTGTAAATGTTACACAGCCAGCAGGTGGATGTGTCATGGATGTGTATCCAGATAAAACCATGCCGTGAACAACTCGTCACGTACAAAGCTTCCTAGGGCACATTATTTGTAATTGTTGAAGTGGAGAGCAATATTCTGCTGTTAAGTTGATATTTTGTAATTTTGCTCCAGGCTATAAAGTTTGTCATGATTTGCACAGCGAATTGCACTAAGGCTATGCAGCGCTGTGTAAGCTGGTTACAGTCCACGAACAATAATAGATCAGTGAGCACAACAGAGTAATTGTGGATTATTGCATTCCTGTTTGGGTTGGGGCATGTCTATAATTGTGAGGCCTGGAGTAATGTAAATATAAGTTAACCTCTTCAGCGACAGGTGAGGCAGCATATTGCAGGGAAAATGAATACTACTTTTGATTATGTACCAGGCTTTTACGGCATTACGATACCACCTCCAACAACCTGGGTACATATTTTCATAACACACCTGCGCTACCAGCAAAAGGAATCCAAGCACGCTAAGGGTGAGGTAGAGATCACTCCCCTAGCAATGAGAGAGTCCTGGCCCTGTCCCTTGAATCTCTGTTCTATTCTGCTGAGCTGGTGCTGTTAGATAAAGCCCGTTCAATGACATAGACATTGTGAATCCCGCGCTAGGCCATTATTCCAAACTGGGATTTGGATGACTGACCCTCAGGGCAACTCATTACGCCCCAACGCTGTCCAAAAACCCATTTCCCCTACCATATTTCCCCCTCACAATCTTCTCTGATCTTTATTGTAACTCCAGGGTGATTTTGAGCCTGTAACATCGCTGGGTGCAGGAGACATCGCCCCCGCTCCGCATTTCCCACAGATATTCTCTTGTAAGGGAGGACAGGAGAAAAATCCGTTGGCAGCTGCACTATTGCAACAACTTTGTAAAAACAATAAACTTCAGAGCTAAAAGTGGGCTTGGTCTCTGGGCTTTGACATAGCGGCTTAATCGAACAGATGTTGTGTTAATACAGCTGTTTTCACAAGGGAGGGAGTGGCACCCTAGGAAGAAGGATGAAGCTATTTGGGAAGGGCGTTCAGATATCTCAGAGAAGACGCTAGCAAGCACCGCTTGAAACCTTTTTTGCTCCTGGTCACATGCACACTGGAAATAGACATCCATGTTGAATTGAGCATTTAAAAAAGCTACCCCTTATTACCGCACTAATTCATTTTTGCTCTTCAAACGCTTGAGGATGTGAGAGCTCATTGTTTGAGTCTCCCCTCCTGGCTTTGATCTTTAAGGTCAGGTTGGGGCTCCCTTGTGTTCCATGGGAGGATAGCTATACAGTGACAGAAACATCTGGGATTGTGAGAGGTTTATTTGGCAGCCAGTCTTATTGGCATTGACACCAGTTTAATTATGCCTTTTATCTTGGTTGGAACATGTGGCTTCAGCTCAGTCCTAGCGCTTTCAGGAGGCGTTTTTTTGTTTTTTCTCCCTCTGCAGTGAACAGAATGGAAGGTGTGGCCCCTTCCAGTTCGCAGAGAAGGCTTGGCTGTGTGCAGTCAGCTCATGCTGTCATCTCCCACCGAGTTCTCTGCTTTTAATCTCTTGAGGAAATCTCTCTCTTAGTCCTGACTGACATATTCTCATGCCTTGCTTGACACTGAAGAATGAGAGCACATTGGTGATTTATAGCGCCAAACTCCCTCATTTCCCTCTGCATAGTAAATGAACACACACCTAAAAATGTGCAGCTCTACCAATTCTGATGCCAGCGTGGTGCCAGCCGTGAATGAATGCCTAAATACCCGCATGTTTCACGTTCCGCAGCGGACATGTTTGTGCCAGTTAGAAAGCGTGGGCTAACTTGGTATGGAAAGGCCTTTTGTGTCAGTCGAAAAGGAGGGCTGTGGAATTTCTAATTTACACTTTAACACAGCAGGAAAAAAACAGCAAAACCAAAGGACCGTAAGAGTGGAATGTTACACAATATGGGGAGGTTACCTGCAGGTGAAGTTCAGGTCAGCTGAGGTCTTACCTGGGAGTTCCTCCAAATGGAGAGAGAGCGGTGACCTCAGCTGGAGACCAGCTCCTCGGCTGGCCGTCCGGACGGGGACAGGGGCGTTGCTCCCTCCCCGTGGGAGCGAGGCAGAAAAGGCACCGCAAGGGAGAGGGCATTCCGTCTCTCCTGGGACGCCTGTCCAACTGGGTTACACAAGAGGTGAATGAGCGGGGGGCAGGATTTCAGTTTCAGGGAGGTGTATGTGTGTGTGTGTAACGGTGACACGCGCTGCCAATGATTAAGCAAAAATAGGCGCTGAGCAACTTACTATGGGAGAAGCAAGGCAAAGTCATTAAGCCCAGGGTTCAGCCCAGTGTTTCTGGGTCATTGTGTTTAAAAATGGACTCGCATCAGTTCAGTGAGTTGGGAAACACCCTGGCTTTGGGTTCGCTGGAGGCTGAGGTCATGAGAACAGTTTGGAAATCTGCTGGTCATTATTTATACGGTCTCTTTATCATGCCTATGTTAACATGAGCTGCTCGCAGACTTCCTTCCTCTCCCTCCAATCTGTTCGCTCCACATTTCATCCCTTCCTTGAAAACAGAACGGCAGCATCTGAGCAGTTAAGGCAGACTTCCTCCTTTCCATTTCTGCATGTCTCTCAGTCTGCCGGCATTTCAGAATAATCAGAAAGGCCCGGAGACACTGCGGTATATCATTCAAATAGTCCGAGCACTGGATTCTTGTGCTAATTTGAATTGCCAGACGGAAAAGCAGCGTCCGTTGGGCCAATGTAAACCGCTGCAGGTGCGACTGGTCCCGCACACTTGGGCGGGGAGGCTGCAGAGCAGTCTGCAATAGCGAGCACTCTTTCTTCGATATGAGGAACGCTTGCTGTTTGCACTGCATCCACTCAGAGCTGCAGATGATCTCTCACCGGCTCTCTCTCCAACGCCCCCTCACCCCCCCCCCCGCTACCTCCCTGCCTCTCCACCCTCCGCCCCCTTCTCCGCTGAGGCCTGCGGAGTCGCATCTGTGCGCTGGGTGTGCGCGGGTCCCAGCTGCGTTCCCTCCGCTCAGCGGGAGAGGAGCTGGACCCGGGTCCGGGCCACAGATCGGTCCTGCGGGACCCCACCCTGGCCTCGGCGCTCTGACGACCCCCCCCGCCCCGGACGCGGCCGGACGCAGCAGCAGCAGTGCAGTGTAGCGGTGCGGCCACCGCGTGCGTGACCGCAGCTGCGGCCTCGAACCCGAGCCTCCGTCCCCCGTGCGCAGGGCGCCTCGGGGGAGTCGCCCCGGTGAAGACGCAGCTGCGCGAAATGAATCACCGAATATGTCGGATGTGAATTGTTTGGCTCCAGTCAGCCAAATAGATAAAGTGTTGCGAGCCAAAAAGGGAAGCAGAGCAGAGGCTGGAGTGCGGTGGCCTAGAGATTGCAGCACAGGGATGCTTCAAGCAGAGGGAAAGGTGTCCTTATTTCCATCTGCCCCATTTTACATTCATAGTGCTACATTCCACCGACACACTGTGCTCAGTGCTTGTGCTGAACGCAGTGTGGAAACCCTTGGCAGTTGGGAGGGTTCGACTCAGGGGGTCTGAGCCGCCCCAGCGTGACGTAGAGGTCATTCCAGGATGCCGGCAAGCGGAGTCCATGCTCTCCCGCCCCCAAGCCCCCCCTCCAATATGGCAATGATGTGCATTAATGCCGTCCATGTGTAGGACGGCCCCGCCGGTGTAGGCGGGGCGGAGAGGGGAGCGTACAGTACGCCTGCTGTCAGGAAGAGGGAGGGGCGCGCTGGCAGACAGCCGCTCCGCCGCTTATCCCCCCTGCTCTGTAATTGTCACTCTGGGATGCGCCTGTCAGAAAAGCGCAGCGCGGCTACAGGCACTTCAGAGAGCGTGAGGGGCGAGAGGAGACAGCTCAACATTTCCCAGACACCCTAATGACACGCCACGAGAGCGCTGTCTCAGCAGCCCGCTCCGCCGCGCAGCCGATGGAGCTCCGGGGGGGCGCGCCCAGCGCAGACTTCCTCCTCCGCTCCCAAACCTTTGTGAAGATTTAGCAACCTGTAATTCTCTCTGTTACTGCTGTGCCCTTACATGATGATTTGCGTTCATTTTTTTTGATTATTTTCTTTTAATCAGCGATGGAGGGAAGTGGCAGGGCAGGGGAACACAGGCGATTAATACGCCTGACTCAGAAAGGGTCAGATGATGCACAGCGGCTAAGCCAGACGGCTAGCTAAGCTAAGTTTATTTTTTTTTCGACTGGTGAATCATTCATGGGAATCATTCATTTGTCCGTTTCTGTCATCACTAAATACCCTCTAAATAATAATGGCATACTACCATAATAATGACATCTTCCAGTTGAGAAAAGTATATAAAAATAATGAGGGGAAACCCATCAAAGAGTCCAGTTAAAGGAGCTGGAACGTGCCTGAACTGGGACTGAGGAGCCGCTGGAGCCTGTGAGGCAGAGGTCGGGGTCGGAGAGAGACCCCGGGAGTGGGGCTGCCGGCACCGCATCGGCCTGCAGGCGGCCGGGACCGCAGGGGCACCGGGCAGGCTGTCTCCCCGGCCCGGCGCAGACTTTCCCAGGCTTGGCAGAGGAGCCTGTCTCCCTCAGCACCAAAATAAACTGTTATTTACCGCAAACCGCAGACCCCGCCCGCTAATTAACACGCGCCCGGAGCGCAACAGCACCAAGCGCTAGGAGCCTCCCGTTCCCAGGTGAAAGAGGCCCTGAGGTAATGACCGTCATTAAACCCCCGGGGCAACTCGGTAAATATGTATTCCTGCTCATCCCGTGACACTCGGCTATCGTAATTATAAAGCACTCGCTGTCATGCCATTTATTTACCATGCTAACAACCATTTACTGATGTTAAAAATGATTGGTGCCACAGACACACTGGTCATTAGGTCTAGGTTGTAGAACGTTGTTTTAATGTTCAGGAGGATGGAAATTGTTCTTAAGTGGTACAATGTTGTGATATTGATGACAGCATTGCAGTTCTGGACGTGAGGTGTGTAATTCACCTCTTTCCCTGCTTATGTGAGCATTACCAGGAGCTCTTCGACACAGATGGATTAAGGGAAAGTCAAATCAGAATTTGAGGCATTAGCCAGCCAGTGTCATTGATTGCTTCCTGAAATAACTCAGTAGACGGTGTTTACTTCAGGAGCAGGATGGTGTTATCGATTGCTCCTGCATGCTCCCCTCCTGCAGCACCGTTCTCGTGTTACCCACTGTGAGCTGAGGTATAAGCCCGGGGCTAACACTCACTCACAGAGCAGCAATGCAGACTCAAAAAAGTCCTCAGCTGCTCCTGTAAAGTCCTCAAAGAAAAAAAAGAAAATGCTAACCAGAGCAGGACCCACTCTGAAATCATGGGAATGGGGATCATAGATAACATCGTGTCCCAGCTGAGTATCGTTTACACAGGCCCGGCTTTGGAGCAGCAGCAGAAGCAGCAGCAGCAGGTTCGGTCTGATGAGGGGTGAGGGATGACTTTACCTCAACCGTGCGACGCCTCTGCCCTTCCCTTTCATCTCCGGAACAGAGGCACCGGCACCGCAGCCAAGCACCAGCACAGACGCCTGACACACACCACAAGTGGAGACGTGTTACAGGGGAACTGTGGGCTGGTGGGAATTAAGGTGTTATTGGAAAACCGGTGCCTGCGGAGAACTGAGGTGTTACAGGAATTCTGGCACATGATGGGAATTAGTGGAATACTGAGGGATGATGGGAACTTAGATGTTATTGGAGAACAGGCTTCCTGGCTCCCATCCTCCCATGGTCTGTGCTAAACCAATTAGTAGAGGAACAGAACTGTGAACCTCCATGAACGGTTGAAGGCATTCAATAAATTGGTGTATAAATAAATGGTCTGCTTTGCTAAAGACATTTGCTAACAGGTTGCATCAGGCACTTGGTCAGTGACCCTGATGGAAACGGAGCTGCGCTCACTCTGCTGGCACCGCGCCGGGCCGTTACCTATTTCAAACTTTCACTTGAGATTTGTAGGAGATGTGAATGGAGACAGGCCCCTCCCCCTCGTTCCCTCCCACCACCTCTCTGGGGGCCCAAATATAGAGCAGGCATCTGTGGCGGCTGTCATTTTTCAGCGCGTATGAAAGGCCCCGGCGCTGTATTCTGGTGGCCTGCCAGGTGTTACGGGAAACATTTGCCGCGATTATTTTAAGATTTCCCTCCAGGCCAACCCCCATCAGTCAGATGGGAGAGAACGGTGACAGGGGAAAGGTTCATTCTAACCGGTGGGTTCCAGCTAGAGGGGAGAGACGCCTGCACACAGAGCCATGCTGTGGCACTGGCAACAAACATGTGGCAGCCTTGAAAGGTTTTCAATGAACACACTGTACCACAATGCCCACTCTGACATGCCAGCCCCCCACCCAGGTCTGTGTGCCAGCCCATAAAGGTCACGCACCCACTGACACATTCTATCAGGGCTCATAATCAGACTGCATTACTGACTGGCAACACGTAAGGCCTGCATTAGGTGTGCGAATAGTCAGGGCAGACAGCCTTAGATACAGAGACTTAAATGTATTATTGATGCCTATTACCAAACATGAAACCGAGCACATTGCAGCAGTGGGCCGTGCAAAGCAGCAACTGACACCACCGGTTATAGCGAAACCGAACCCTGCTCAATGGTGTCGTAGGAATTGGTGTAAACGCTTTGTATCGGGGAAGGCAGGAGATCCCCTGATGCTCTGCGGTGTGTTGTCAGGCGATTAAGGTGTTGTTGTTATTGTTAATGGTTGATTAGGCTGTTGGACAGGCCGTTTCCCAGGACGTGCTGATTGCAGCTGTCTGGGCCACAGCTGGTGGAAAGCGATGATTAACCTGTCGCATCACACCACTGCTGGGCAGCCGAGGGGGGGGGGTGGGGTGGGGTGGGGTGGGAGGGTGTCTGGAACTGGTGGCTCATAATTATTGATGTAACAGCACAGGGTACAGGGGATATTCCACAAGTTTCCACTAACCACTACCTCAATATTCCACTAACAAAACTACCTCGATGACACTGACTAAGGTGAAGTCACAGAGTATTGTGTGTAGACTATTGCTGAATCATCATTTTAAAATTAAAACAAGAGATATCTGAATGCTTGATATTTTAGTAATGAAATATTTGCAGTTGGTAATGTATTAATCCCTCATTAAGTTTTACATACACATGTCCTGTTTTGACCCACATCCTATCCAAAGACAGAAATGTTCTTCACTATAAAATTGCACAGCACTCTATCTTTATTATTGTGTAATAAAGTTAACAAAATGGCTTAATGGCTGTCTAATGTATACAAATACAATGTGAATGAATAATGATTGAGCTTGCAGGCCTTGATACTAATGGACTTCCTACTAATGGAGAAATACAGTGATTACTGTGTATCATTTTCCTTTGCCATCATGACTGCAATATACACTTTATAGCCAAATAGCCGTGCTGTCAGTTTCTCTGGCTTTTTTTCTCACAGAATGTTTGTTCTCTGAACTGAATTCACACCTCATTTTCAAGCTCGTGCCTCAGAGGGTCTGGGCTTTGATTTCCTCATCAGTGATGCGGGCAGGAGAGGAGACGCCTGTCCGACTGAAAGCAGAGCAGTCTGATCTGGAACCTTCCAGGTGAGGCTGGCTCAAGTTGTGCTCCGTCCTCGCAAACACCAGCTGTTGTGCAATTGGTCATTGCCTTCCCCAAAGGCCCGGGTGTAGTGTCTACCACCGGAAAAGGGGAGCGGAATACCGTCGCTAACCCACCCATCTAAGAATGACATGACAGGAGGGCCACGCTAAAACCGTTGTGTCGTTGCCTGGTTGCCATGTCAAAACTGCCCTGCCTTCGTCTGAATGAAAAGGCAATCGTGTTTCTCAGTATCAAACAATCAGTTCAAGGAGGACAGGTAACAGGATGTAGAACAACTTAATCATGCATCAGGACATCAAGTGAGAGACAAAAATGCCTTCCATTAATCACAGTGTAGCTGCACCGCCTCACCTGGTGGGCATATATATGCGATACGTACTTGTACAGGAGCTTAATGGAGTTAGAGGCATAAGTATGGGCATGCATGAAGGGATTCACCCTCAAACAGATCTGTCTGAATGATATGATGAGGGTGTGGTCCAGGTCGCTTCCTTCCTCGCTGTTTATCCCATTTCTCCTGGCGCCCACGCTCAGGATGGCTGTACCCACCCAGCTGCATGACCCAGATGGGTTTCTGAGAGGCTGTGAGCCAGGCCTCTGGTGCCTCTAGTGAAGCTGCACTGCAAACTCTGCAGAGGCACAGTGTCTTCACCAGTAGCTTAGCTTTACCTTACCTTCACTGTCTTTATCAGTGTAACAGTCACCTGTGCTAAAAATCCATACCGTGGCTATTTTTGTGTTCCCTTTGTCTGCAGCGATGACACAGAGAGCCTATACGATTATCACATCCATGCATGTGTCCTCATTATGTGCTCATGAGGTGTGCGGCGGTGGGAACAATGACATTTCCATTCTAGGAACTCAGAGTTCCTGCCGATAAGAAAATAATGCACAAAGCCTGGCTCTGTTTATGTCTGTGTGCGAACGTGGAGAGAAAACAGAATTCCACAGGTTAAGAGAGCTGCACTGGTTTATTAATAGGCACTGTATCGGGGATGGGAAACATCAAAGGCCAGGAAATTCTTTGATCTCTGGCTGGACAAAATTCCCCACCATATGTGAGTATCCTATAGGTATCAAACCGGTCTGCTACTTTTATACTTTAAAATTTTCCTGCATAAAAAGACCCAGGTGAAACAAAGATTATTATGTAAAATGAAAATTATTTGCCCTTAGAATGCAGATAGGATAGTAAACACATTTTTAGGTCTTTTGGTTATGTGGTCACCTAAAACTGTATTCATAGCTATTATATTAGCAACATTTTATACTGACATGCTATGAACATGCTTCCTTGGAGTGATTATGAATTCATTGCGCGTTGTGATTGGCCACCACGGCGGTGGCTACACCCTGTAGAAACAAGCTCAGTCCAGCCTTGTTAGCATGCAGCGTTTCCCAGAGCTCTCCGTGCTCTCAGCTCCGCGTGTGTCAGTCCCGCTGCTCCAGCCTGTCTACATTCCCAGCTGCCTGATACTGGCCGGGCTGTCAGCAGGACGTCAGAGCCCCGCTCCAAATCTCCCTCCCAGGAGTGTCACAGATTCCTCCACTTTTATTATTGTTATTGCCATCATTCACCCGCTCTCCCACTGACAGGCCCCGCTCCCATCGCATTCTCATTTTTGCACACGCTAAACAGCGCTTTGGGACGACGAGCAGAAGTTTTGGTGTCGTGTTGCGATGCAGTGCGTGACTGTTTTATTTACGCCTGCACCGCTAATTGTTTTCTACTCACTTGAAGTTAGCTTATCACTTAAGGTACTGATTTTAATCCCTCTTATTGTTTCATTTACAAGGGAGACAGTCCTAAAAGCTGCTCTTTCGGGGTAGTTACTGAAAGCTGCAATCTGCTGAAATGTGGTCACTGAAGGATAACAATTTTATCCTCTGCTGTCGTCTGCAGAATGCGCAACCTGTCCCCACTCACGCAGGCATACTAAATGGATCTGTTTATGTTTGTTTCTGTTTGCCAGACCGTACAGGGAAACTCAGTCTTGTTTTGCAGCTATTTACCCTGTGCACACATCTATTGAGCCGAGCCATAGAAACCACCATGGTCTTACTTGTCTCTGCCCATCTCTCCCATTGCTGCACACTCCCCTGATAATTGCTAACCCACTGCTGATAACAGGAGTGGCAATTATCATGGGGGTGACTTTGCAATCTGCTTACCTGTTTGCTGAGCTGGCCATACATTGGGCATGTAACCACTTGCTGGTGTAGCTCACCAGTCACCTAGTATGAAGGTTCAGCCCAGAAAGCTGACCTCCTCATCACTGAGACAAACGCATTCAACTGAATGCACCCTTCAAGTAAACAAAAACAACAGCACAGCACGGCAGTTTGCTCCACCCAGAGCCCAGACCCTGCACATATGATATTGTTTACGTAGTGATGTCTGCACCTTACACAGTGCTCACTCTCACACATTCATACAACTGGATATTTATATGGGTTCAATACCTTGCTCAGGGGAACAAAAACAATGCCCAACATGGGATTCAAACCCAGTACCTTCTGTTAGCAAGTCAAGTTCCCTAAAAGTGTCGCTGCTCTGCTTCCCATATTCCAGCATACGCTCCCCTGCATACGCTAAAAATAGCCCTTTTTCCTTGTTGGGGTGGGTGTCTGACATCTGATCGAGTGACAGGGTAGGAGGGCTGGAGCAGTCCTTGACTCGAGGTGTGAGAAGGAGATTGGTTGAGGCCTCCCTCTGTTGAATCTGTTGAATCAATTGTTTGTCCAGACTGCTCCTAAGTGTTCACTGTATGACCAGCACTATGTGCGGGGGTGATGGTGGGGGCATACTCAGTCACCTAGTCTGTGCCATTTCCTGTTTGTGCACAATACACTGCCTGTGTGTTGGGGTTACCCTGACTGGGTCCAGATCAGGAAAGCAGAGGGTCGGACATAATGGCCCCATTTTTGTGTCATCCCTTTCTGAAGAAAAGTGCTGTGTAATGTTTCAGTGTCAGCTTTTATCAGGAAAGCCATTTGGTTGAGCCAATGTCAACAGACTGGTTCTCTGAAAATCGGAGGTAGTATTGAGTTCATACAAAAAGTGTACAGCAGTGAGTGAAATACTGCCTCTGCCTCTGCGTGAAATACTGACAAAATACTAGTTGTTGTATGTAGTCCTGTCCACACTCTTAGTCATAAAACAATCTGAGCATACAGTTCTATGGAAGAAAACAAAAGACTGAAAAAAACAAAGTCAAAGAGAGGGCATCACCATGAAGCATGGCAAGGCTGCTACCTTTGTTCAATGGACATCCGTAGTTTACCAGTCTCCATTTTTTTTTAGTCCATGAGGTTTTTGATATCTCATAAACCAGAGCAGGGGATGAAAGCTAACATTCCCTCAGTATGACAAACGATGGGAGGCAATTACATGGGGAGTGGTTCACTAAAAGAATGTCAATACAGAGAATTGATTGGTCAAGGCCAATCTAGAACAAAAGTATTTTTTTTTTCCAGTGCATGCTTATTTCAGGATGTTGCCATCAATATCACTGCAAAATCAGTGAGCTACAAAAGTTAGAAGATGTCGCTTGGTAGCTAGCTTTTTAAGTGCCCTGGGTTCAAGCAGTGCGGCATCAGTTTGATTCATGTCCACTTTAATTAAATAAGTATGTGTATTTAGGATGATTTTGAATTCAGTAATAGAAGCAGTTTTGGGATTATCTGGAATTCAATACATTAAAATACAAGGTTTGAATCTAAAGTTGTGTAAGGAAATATATGAAAAAATGTAATCAGAGTGAGTATGGGAGACGGTTTTACAAGGGAAGGGGGTGTAGTGTGACAGTTGTTATGACTCTTCTTTTATGTCATATCATTAAAATAACCTCTTTATGTATTCAATACACAGAAAAACAGACATTGAGTAAAACTGGACTAAACTGAATGAACTGTGATTGTTTGAATCTTACACAGGCCCTGTTTCCTTTATCCATTAAAGTTGTGTGATGCATTTCTGATCCAGCCTCTACATCTTGAGTCGTAAATTTAGCTACAGCTGTTTTGATGTTCCGGAGCCAGGTGTGTAGGGTTACCTGGGGACCGGGTGCCTCCCCACTCCTCCGGTGCCTCTTCCAAATAAGGCCTGGAGTGGGCACGGCACCAGGGGACGACCGGGATCTGGAGAAGCTCTGGTGGGAAAGACGCAGACGGGCAGCTGTGGCGGCCGGAGGGGGGGGGGGGACCGGAGTGCACGCCACTAGCAGCACGATATGGCCGATGAGAGAGGAGGGAGAAAGACAAGATGGTAGAGAAGTCAGAGAGAGAGAGAGAGAGAGAGGGAGGGAAGAGGGCAGAGAAGACGGGGAGCTCCGGGGCGTCCCGCTGCAGCTGTCGGCGCTCCTCACCAGGCTGCTGAAATCACCCCTCAGCGGGGGGCCACGCCCGTCGGGTGTCGTCTCCGGGAGAGCAGGATGGGGGCAGAGCTGAGCAGCTGCAGAGGCGCTGCACGCTGCTGGCCTCCCACAGCAACTCTGAGAGCACACACTGCACTGTCAGACCAGTGTACCTGCACAGTGAACGGGCAGACAGCTCTCAGTCTATCTGCCAAGGAATGCCCTGTATGAGGACGGCTCCTGTAAGCATGAATGTGCCTGAGGTAACACCAGCTTGTAGCAGGCAGGGAAAGGTCTCCTACCTCCATCCTTCCCAAAAAAGGTTTATAGACAAAAAAAGTGTTTATAGACAGTTGTAATTAAAAAATTATTTTGAATGAATGTGTGCCTGATTATACATGTTGATGGAGCGGGGAAGCCCACACAGCTCATTCTCTTTCAGTCTCCTTCTCTGTCTCTCTCACCACCACAGGGAATGTTCCTGCCTCCCTGAGTACACAACAAACAGCTCAAACACTTCACATTGCCACTGGACCGTGCTCCCCAGCATGTTAAAACAGATGAGTTCAAAGGCAAGAAGAGAAAAGGACTTAATTTGTCTTCCTCTGAAGATTTGGTCATGAGGGAAAAAAGGCAGACGTACCCAAAGAGCCATTTAAGGACTCCTGACTGTATGACTTCTGAAAGTCACTTTGTGTGTAACTGATATTTAAACTGAGGTAAAAGGACTTGATCATGATATGAATACCTGCATTTCAATGAAGTGATGCATACAACTTTTATAAACAACATGACCAAAAATGCAATTTAAGTGGGCATTTCAAATATTCTGTATACATAAATCAGTTTGAAGTGTAAGTAGGTGGTTCTGTCAGCTATCCCCAATAAAAGGTAATGGCATGACAATAATCAGATGGAAAATTCTGGAATATCTCCAACTCCAGTACATTTTTTAAGCTAAAAAGTGCTATCGAGTTTCAACTTGCATATTCCTTAGAGCACTCATTGCCTGTTAAACCCAGCTATAGCAGGTGATATACATATATTAAAGAGAGACAGTAGAGCAGAAAGGTCTGCATTTATTACATCTTCACTATGAAAACATGCTCCCAGGGGTAAGCTTTATGCATCCTACTAATTATGTCTTCAAAGCAAGAAGACATCCTTGGTGAGCTCAGCACAGCTGTCATTTAAATGTGATTAGAAACAGGCGTGAGTCTGGCCTCATCTGATCAGAATTCATTGTGCCTCAGGGAGTGTTTCTGTGGCAAGGTGGTGCTACTGCTTACACTCATATGCGTGGTATTTACAGGGCACAGGTCTCTTTCTTAACCTAAGGCCTGGGTAAACCCAGCTGTTCATTTTTAAGGCTGCAATGATCAGGAATTATCTATAGATAATTAATCTATATAGCCCCAGAGTGAAAATATATCCTGAATGATCATCACACACACACGCACACACACACACACACACACACACACACACGCACAATATGTATGTATGCCAGTAACTGTCAAAGTGGTAGTGATAGCAGTAGTGGTAAACAAGAATGCATGGCTATGATACCAATAGGAGATTGGGGTCTTTGTGGACATCAGTATTGATATTTTCATCACTATTGTCATGTAGGTGCTGAGTGGAGCTGGCATATTGTTGTCTGTCTCACTAGCCTGATGAAGAGCTACTCTCATTGAAATATTGTGTTAATTTCTGCAGGCCTCACACCTTCTGTGCGGATCTGTACAACTGACCGTGCTGTGTCAGGAGAAGATAATACATTAAAAGCGCAACTTTTAACCCTTCATCTATTCCGGGCATAAATCAGAGGAATTGCAAGAGCCTTGGGAGAGACTTGAACGAACACAACAAAATATGAGCCCTCAGGATATGGTGTTATTTATGTCGTTTTCCGTAACAATAGCACAGGTAAAACCCCTCGCACCTTCACATCTTAACTCCCACACAGCAGATGTCTGCATTCCTCTTAGAATTCAGGCGAACAGTGGCATGCTGCCTCTAATCCTCGCTGAATACGGACGCCTACGCAATTCCAGAACAAGTCACTCCCCCACGTGTGCCTGCCCGGTCGGGAAATTTCACCTTGGCTCCAGAAACGTTTGCTTCTTTTCAGAGCCCTTCGCTTCGTTCAGCGTGGACCGCAGCCTCCTCCCCTGCTGTCATATCGCAAGCGGGGGCATGTTCATGTCTCCACGCGTACCTGTTCTGGGGAGCGAAGGGTTAAAGCCGTCACGCGGGGGCATGCGGGGGGAATGCGTATTCTGCGGGGAGTGAGAGGTGTCTGGTTGGAGGTGTTGTTATCTCTGGGGAAGATTGACAGGGGAAAATGGGATGTGAGGTGCTGCGAGCGTGTTGTAAATATCCTTCCCGAGCTCGGCAACTGACGGCCGGTGCGGCAATGCACCTCAGGCGGGACCGCTCACGCGGGCAGCAGCGGAGCGAGCTCACAGCGCCCGCGCTTCCTCCCCGCACGCCCACGCCGGATGTGAGAGGAAAGGATTCCTCTTCAGAGGATGTGATGACCTCGTCACGGCCATCGGGAATCCGTTGGCCTCTTTCTGGCCACTCTGGCAGAGATATGTCATTGTGACAGTTTGCACGGTGGTCTGTGTCATGATTGAAATAACACAAGCTAAAACGGAGTACTTTTGGATTTCTTTGGTTATAATATACCGATATTTCTGCTCAATCACCTCCTGGTTTTGAACTTTCAAAGTTCAAATTCCCCACTGCATTCTTCTCTGTCCTGTACATGAGTTTGAGTAATGACTCTTTTGGCTCCATTGAGGCCGCGTCAGTGATGAATGCTGGGAAAGTGAGTTCTGGGTATTGTGTGCACACAATGCAGCGGACAGATCTCTCTCTCGCTGTCTTCTGGATGAAAGCAGTCTGGGAAAAATCCCACGGGCCTCCGGTGTGGCCCTCAGAGAGGCCGTGTATTATATTCCTATTTTTAGCCGTTGTTTTGGAATCGCTTTGCTCCTGTAATCCCTGCTCCCCGGCCATGGCCGTCTCTCGGCTGGGAGTCAGTACGGCATGTCTCCTCTGTAAGCGAGCTACCCCGACCAACACCCGTCTCTCCCCTTTCCCTCCTGCTCCCCTCAGACTGGAATCCCAGACATCTGCCTCCTTCGTGTCTCCCCGCTTGCGTTCCGCACACCGGAGTCCGAAGTCTTACCAGGGTTCTTTATCAGTGACTAATCGCCAACCGTGTAAAAAGCACTGTGTGCCAGACTGCTGGTCTGAACTCTGGAAGGGGGGGCTGTTCTCAGTGCTCCTGACGGTCCCGGCTCACACCAACGCCCTCGCCCCCGGAACTGTAATCACGATCTGCCTTCAAACCTACTTTCATGTCCAGGTTCTCACGCTCGTCAAGGGCCCCCGGCTGGCTCGGCCGCAGCACCTGGCCCCGCCCCAGACCACTGGCTGCAGCCGCATTCACCTTCTGTGCCCCCCCCGGGCTTAAGATGAACTAATTGCTGTCATTGAGATGAAAGGCTGCGGGTCGTGGCCGTACAGTGTCATTCCACAGTCTCCCGGCCCGCCCATTGATTAGGAATAAAGCTGTGCTACAGTACAGTACAGCAGAGCACATGGTCCTGCCAAAGGGACCTCTCCCTAGGCCATGCGTGCACCCCTTCTTTATTTGGGAGAAGAACAGGTTTACAAAGGATGGCCAGAGGGGACCTCTCTCTTCCCCTGCTGTCTGGAAGTGGGTTGGTGGTGGTGTTGTGCAGCAGGGAAACTGCTCACTATCTCTCTCTCCGTCTGTCTCTCTCTGTGTATCTCTCTCGCTCCTTACTTGTAAATATTCAAATATGTAAATAGTACCTTCTTCAAAATTCTTTGTCAAAAAGGTTGTTGAAATGAAGGACTTTTAAAAGTCAAAGTCTCTCTCTTTCTCTGCTTAAAAGTCAAAGTCTCTCTCTTACTCTGCTTCTCTCTCTGTCTTTTTTAATGGCCCTGGGTGGAGGGAAATCAGCTGAGAGCGTACGTGTGGCCTGACTAACAGGTCAACTCTCCTGCTCTTTGGATGTGACCAGGGAAATAAATGGGCTTCCTATGGAATCCAGCCAGGATAATGAGAGAAGCCGTCATTATGGTGGTGAAGGCAGTGATTCCAAGATATTTTTTTTGCTTTGTGCCATTTTCCTTAATGACTGACTGTAGGCTGTTGTAGAAAACAATTGTGTTAATGTCTGGCTTCACTAAACTCTGAGACCTGTCATTAAAGAATGACTGGTCAAAAATGGTCAATTTTTTGTTTTATGACTTGCATCAAGAGCTGCACTCACACGCATGATTAAACTGCATTCTAAACTGCTGGATAGCTACAACAAAACTAATCTAGATATAACCAACATAAATCCTCTCAAAAAATGGTGGCTTGATGAAATTTCACAATTACACAATGAAATTGATACACAGATCCATATATAAAATTATTTTCTATATGAATCTTGGTATGATGTCAAAAAAATATTGATCACAGAAATCAATATATTGATCATAAGTGTTGGTACAGTGTCATTGAATGATCAGATGCCTATCCATGAGAAAAATTTGTTGTTTTGACAGGGTTTTGTATCTCTTCACTTTAATGGAAACCTTTGTCTGGTGGTGAGACAGGCTTGCATCATTGTCTGGAGGAGGGTTGAGTTATGGGCTTATCGGACATGCTCCTAAATTGTATATATAAGTATTTTATACATATAAAGCATACTAAATTTCCTACTTATTTGAGTTCTCCTTCAATAAATACATACAAGAAAGTGCAGTGAATTTTCATTTTTTAATTCAGTCTTTCTTACCATCAAAGAAAACTTCCAACGAACATAATCATTAGCATGAAATGCAGAGGTGTTGTCATTTGTCTCCTTGTACCTTGTCATTAAGAGCGTCTCTCGGCCCTCTGACTGGGAAGCCTGTACTAGAGGCCTAAGCCTTGTGCTTCTTACTAATTTAAAGAGCAGGTCCTTTGGTGGTTGGTGGCCAGGGTGAGTTATGGTGTCAGTTGTCAGGTCCGGGTCGTGTCTGTCAGTTTGGCCTGGCGAGGTCCCCCTGCTCCCTGTGTTTGTGTGTTGCTACAGCTGCCCCTGGCTGCTGCCTGTAACGCCCCCATCCCCCACCACACCCCGACACCCCCGCAAGCCAGCACAGTTGCTCATACAGGCGAGCGTGACTCGGAGTCTTAGCGGGGCCTGGGAGAGGACGCTGATGGGCCCGAGAGACAGCCCTGTCACCTGGGGCTGGAGCCAAACTGACCCCCCTCAGCCCAGACAGTCACCGAACCCCCATTACCGACAGTGCTGTGCTTATGAGGCAGACAATAGCCTGCAGGCGGTGTGGGATTCCTGTGGCCAGTACAGGTGACAGCCCTCCTGACTGCTCTGCTTAAGTGCTCTTGTCAAGCAGACACACCAGCTCCTGAACAAATGCCCTGACCCCCCTGGTCTCAAATACTATGGTGTTGACTACATAATCCCAGCCCCAGACTTTTTAGGACTTGTGCATGACCGAGCTCCGTACTGGCCAACGCAAGTTACAGCCCCTCCTCCCTGTAAGGGCGTATCCCAGTGCCCAGCAGTCAGGGGTCAGGCTTTTAGCCGGCAAGCGCCCATCTCCATGGGTAATGATTTCTGTAATGAGAGCGCAGGCGGTGGAGAGCAAGGAGGGTATCGGCTGAATCAACACACAGCCTCCTTCACGGAAACACAAAGTGGTGGCAGAAATACAGTGAAAGCTCCCAGCAGCTCTGACCGGGTCTGTCAGTTGCTCTCCATTGTGCCTGGAACAGCTGCAGATCTGTAGCCCACTGAAATGGTAGAAGCTTTGCTGCGGATAACTTTACCTGGGACTTTGTTAAAAGTCATTTGGCTGCATTCGAATCATGCAAAAATAATTTAAAAATTTGAACAGGATTTTCAATACAGTATTACAAACCTCAATAAGGTCCTCCATATCGACTGGGACATTTGTGTTGTGTCATTTTAACAATGTATACTAAGTTCATTACTTTCTGTTGAGTCATTTTCGCAATATATACTAATTTCACAATTATCATGTATAGTACTTTAATTCATGTTCAGCTGTGAGCTTTATAATTCACTGAAAATGTTAAATCTAATTTAGCTTTGTTAAGAGGAATATGACCATAGATTTTTTTTGCAGTGTTAACATTATGTATTTTTTTCCACTGTACTGTATGCTGATGATCACTACGAAGAGCTACACTCAGTTGTAGCTTCTGGCTCCTTGAGATAGGGTGCATTTGGCACACTGTAGCTGTCAGAGTCTGCCTGTGTTTCATCACTGCCAGGGGGAGTACATTAATGAGACACCAGCCCCTGTAGAGCTCTCTCTTCCTCCACGCTGCAGAGGGACCCACTGTGGAGAAGATGGCCACTCTGATGGAGAACAGGAAAACCAGAGACTGGTATGTGTCATAAAGTGGTGATAAAACCACTCCTCAGGAGTCCCGCGTTTAATTTCGACATTGTTAATGGTCAACGTCCAGAGGCAATCAGATGGCACAGGATTGCGGCAACATTAAGGGGAAAAACATTGCTGGCCTTTGTTGGGTTTTCTAAAAATGTGTATCATTGGAAACCCCGCTCAAGGTGAGGGCACGCATTAATGTCAGCCTGGCCGTGGGGCAGAGGAGGGCGGAGGCCCCCGGGTTGGCTGGCTGCGCGGCGGGGGCGGTGCCAGGGGGACGAGCGCGCCTTTGACTGGGGGACATCCTGTGCCGCTCCGGCGGTGCAGAGCTCAGCCCCTGCTCTGGCCAAGCCGAGCCGTGGAGGCGGCAATAAATAACACAACAAATAAAGACATAATCCCCCTAAAAGAGAAAAACAGGCTCGCTGTCCTTGTGCGGCACGTCCTGAAACCAAACCCCCAGGATGCCTCGCCCAGAGACGGGATGAGAAGATTTTGGCAGGAAGATGCCCCCCTGTTCCGGAAGGCAGAGCGTGGCGTTCCAGGACGTTGGATGGGTGATTGCCCAAAACCCGGGGCAGGGAGGTGGCTGGCCCGGGGAGGCGGAAAAGGGGAGGGGGGGTTTATTTCTGAAGGGTTGTTCTTGAAGGGCCGGGTGGGTGGGGTAGACCTGAGAATGCCTCAGAGGAGGACAGCGAGGAAGTGCTGTCTGCCAAGGGTGAGACAACAGCCAGCACTTGACCTGGAGCATGGGGGTGCTGTGAGATGGGGAAGTGAAAGGAGCGGTGGGGGGCACAGGATGTACTATATTGACACTTTTGCCAGTTTCATTGAACTTGCACAGTGCGTTGGGGGATCACACCCATGTCTTCCTCACACTTTGTAACAAGATGACCCTTGGATGAGAGCTGAAATCCAAATCGGGACAATTTGGGATATGGCATGGGTGGAGACATTTCAAGTATGTAACATTATAAGATGTGAAGTGCCAAATAATGAAATGCCAAATGCCAACGTGATAATTTTACTGGAGAGGATAAATAAAAAATAAAATAAAAAAATCTCTGAAACATACCATTGTACCTTGACGCTATCTTTCAGTTATGAATGACACACTCAACACAGCTCCAGTCAGTTGGTTCCCATATGTAAGGACTGTAAGGGCACCATTCTTAGGAAGATTAAAATGTATATATTTATGCTGTATAAGTACCTTAAAATATCATATTCATATCATGTATTTTTGAGATCCTCACTAGTTTTTATGCTTGTGTCTGTCTTTATGTTTGAGTGGTGGTTGCATGCCTTCTGGCTTGTTTACAATTGAGACAGGGACATGTGGCTGAATTTAAGGTTACCAAGGTACTGTACACTGCATTACAAACTGGTGTTTATATAGGCGGTCAGACTATACCAACATGTGCAATTACACTGCAATTGCATAGATGGAAGGGCTACTTAATGTAAAATGTTACCCTTTGCTGTTTTACACGTTAATCATCCTGAAACGAAAGGGAAGGATTCTGTCCGGCAGCATTGGGGTAGAGGCATAAGACTGTAACAAATTTCAAAAAGGGCCACCCTTCCCAGTGTTCATGTACATAACCCATTAGATCCATACGGCCCCGTTAGGCCCATTTCGTATGCACTAACACTCATTTTACTGTACATGGAATGCTGTTAGCTTTTAAGACAACACACAAGGAGCCAACCATAATCTGACATTAAATCTGGTTTAAAAGCTATGGAAATCCAGACGTTGAGAACGCTGGTGATTATCTGGCCTGACAAAAGTATTGGTATAGGAGAAGTGCTGGATGATAGGGTTGGCCACCACAGCCCCCTCACCCCACAGAGAGGGCACTGACAAGTTTGTGATTTAGGTACTGTGTCAGCACCTCCTCCCATGGGCTGCCATTAAAATGTAGATTCATTTTCAGTGCACAGCTTCGCTTCATCTCTGTTTACCTGGCTGGGGGTGGGGGAGGGTGGGGGTGCCACGGTTGGAGGAGCTGGAGGGTGTGGACCATGGCTACGAGGAGGGTACCGCTTCACTCGAAACGGCTGAGCGACTGAGCGATGAGGCTGGATGTGTCGGCCGTGCGGAACCCGAGCGCTCGGCGAGTGTTTGTGTGCGTGCGTCCGTGCGTCCGTGCGTGTGCATGTGCGTACGCCTGCTCCGGGTGTTGCGTTTCATGCCAGCATGCCTGGGCCGTGTGCCGCCGGAGCCGCGCCTGTGCTGTGCCAGGTCTGCCCCCTGCTGTCTGCCCGCGGCCGTGCATCCTCCAGCTCTCAAGAGACACAACACAGAGAGAGTGAAGAGTGAAAGAGTGGCAATCCATCATGCAGCGGGGTCAGACCATACCCACTGTATCCATGGTCACTGTTCCATTCTCCCAGGATGGACAAGGAAAAAGGGAAGCATGGAGAAATCTCCTATTTCAGAGGCAAATCGTGGGAGATAACAAACACCCATTGACTGGGCTTACAGAGTCTGTTCTCCCAGTCTGTCTGCTGAGGAAGACTGGCTCCAGCAGCAGTGGGGGACTGAGCTTAATCATTACCAATGACACAATGCAAATGCATAATATAGATGCCAATTAGAGCTGCATCATCCATTTACAGCCTAAATACAAGAAAAACAAAGGCTCTTTTGATATCCCGGTCAAATAAATCAGGGTGTGATGTCAGCAAATGACACCACAGACAATACTGCAGTGTGAATCTCCAGCTGACAGAGGATTTCTCTGACTTGTGCTCTGTGGTGCTGGCGTAATGATTCAGGCCTGTGGGTATGTTCCCCAAGGGAAGGCTCCAACCTCCAGTTGGGGGTTCATCTCAATGCCACACTCTCCGCCCACCCCCCAACGTCTCCCTGGTGCCAGGCCTTTCAGCACACTCGTCCCTGGGCAGGCTGGTACCCTCCTCTCTGTTGGCCCCAGATCTCTATCCTTAAGCCAACACTCTGTGCAGACATGGAGGAGATGAAAAAAAAAACATTTCTGCTAATATTACATCACATGTTGCACTGTTTCTGTGAACAAGGCAACACACGCCACAGTACATTGTAATACTGTCGGATTTCACAACATATTTCTATGGCTTTTGAGACTGTGAGATTCACTTGTTTTCCCCGCTGGGCGCAGTTTGGTGCGAGGGGGCCTTGTTTTGTGAAAGACTGTGCGCCCCTCCCTGCTGGGGGAGCGAAGGCCGGGCCGGGGCTGTGCGAGAACTCAGATTCGATACCGTTCTGCGACAGCTGGGGGCTGTGTCAGAGAGGGGGCTGAATCAGAGCTTTGTTAGGGAGCTTATGAATTGACAACAGCAAAGGAAGCAGAAGTCCACAAGCATGCGAACAGGGCTTGTGAGCCCAGCACTGCTGCACAGCGTTCAGGAGCAGTTGTTGAGGTCTCGCTTCCATTCATCACCACCATCATTGGGTTGCCAAGGATCACGCCACAGGGCGCTTTGCATTGCCGGCTGTGGTGGGACTACCTGCAGGGGCACCATGCTGAGCACACTCCCTCACCAGCGCCTCCCGAAATCATATTAGCTATATGGACTGGCCCTTTCAATTCTGAGAATACCAGCATTTTGTCAGAAACGCACTGTAACGTAATGAAAGCCAGCCATATGATGAACCTTCCATTCCACTGTGGACTGTGCAAGCCTAAAGGATGTTTACCATTCCATCTCTAGCTGCACTGCACACATTTTGTAAATTTTCAATCTCCAGCTCTCTTGCATTTGTGTGGCAACTCCAACACCTACCTCCTGCTCTCCACGCACCCAGTTCTGTCAGCACTTTCCTCTGCCGCTGTTAAAGCTAAGCAGCAGGAAAAAAGAGTTTATTTTTCCCAGGGTGAGGTGTCTATTTCCCTGTTGTCTCTGACAGGAGGAGTAGCCTCTATCCTCAGCCCAGTTCACCAGACCTCAGCTGGCAGTGAGGGCAAGGTACATAAATCAAGCAGGTGACGGTGACTGTCAGCCCGAAGGCATTGGAGTCTTGATGTTTAAAGCCTCAGTCCGACACATTCCTCCCCATGCCCCCCCCCACAAACTCAGCTGGACGCAGCCCAGGACCAAGTGGGCCTCCCTTTAGCCCTAAGGCCACTGCTGCAGCACAGTCTTCATGAAGTTCATCCCATAAATAGCTCAGAAGGCAAGCTTTCCCTCACCTGGAGCGCTCGCTGCTCTCCCGCTTTCAGCTTAAGACATTAAGCTGTCAGAACATCAGGCTGTTTAAGGAAAAATGTGTTGATGTGAAAAATGTTCACTTCCAAAGTTGTTTCACCTTCATTAGATTCATCTGTCAAGTGTGAATATAGACCTTAACAAGTCCTTTGGGCAAGAGCAACACTGTGACATGTTCACAAGCTGGTTTTATTGACTTCATGTACTAGGCCAGCATTTCTCATACAAATGGGTCTGAACTGTGAAGTACTCCTAACATTAGTGACACTTACGTAAGGCAATAGGAAATTTGCTCTGCAGCACCCTATGCTGGTTTAACTGAATTTTAGTTGGGTAGCACTGCATGTATTCAATTACTGCTACTAATTTTATGTAATTAAAGAATGATAGTGGAACTTTTTTTTCTACTTTAGTGAGTTATGGTTTTAGTGAGTTATGAGTTCAAACTATAAAATAAATACACTTTCTTCACACGCCAATATTTCACCATGAGCAATCGTGCAACATTCTCCATACATGATTAGAATGAAACCAGATAGCACTGCTTGTCATGTTTGCATCACACGCGTTTAAACTTTTTATGCGACGCGCTTCTATTTTGGGCAAGCCGTAAAAAAAACATGATTATGGCCCTAGGCCATATAAATGCCCAGATAAGCTCATTTTCTTAAAAGAATCCCTCTCAAATATTGCATGTGTTAAACATAAATTTGGCGATTAATGGTGGAAACTTGGCATGCGCTATTATAAAACTTAGTTTTTATTATCACTGGAGTAAAATTCCCTGTATTACAAGAAAAATGGAAAGTTTTACACAGGCGAACATCAGAAGCTTTTTCTGAAAAATTTGCTTTTTTTCCATACTGACATGTATGGATTTAATCAGGGTAATGACTGAGGAGAGGTTATGTAGTTTATGTAATTCAAACACATAACACTCTCCCTCAGAGAGACTGCTTCCGTAGTTGTGTCTGACTCACAGCCAAACTGTCTGCCTCTGTTTCATTATCTTTATAGTTTTACAGTCTGTCTGTTTCTCTGTCTCTCTGTCTCTCTCTCTCTCTCTCTGCCTGTCTGTCTCTCTGTCTGTTGGTTGCACTCTGTCACTCTATGACTGCCCCACAGCATCTTTTTCCCTCTAATTTTCTGTCTGTTGCATTGCCTTGCTCTTTCATATCTATCGGTCTGTCTCTCTTTCTCAGTCTTTCTCTCTCTGTACCTGTCTGTCTGTGTCTCACTGTCCATTTCACTGCTTTGGTATATGATTTCTTTATCAGTCTCTCTCAATGTCACTACCTGTCTGTTGTCTCATTGGCATTCTCTGGAGCGTCTAGGCTGGGTGAGGTCTACACTGACTGAGGTATTTGCAGCCTCTCTCCCTCTGGAGCAAAGGTTACTCAGGCTCTGCACTTCACACGGGTCAACACCAACAGTAAAAACTCCAATATATTATTCATGACCTCTACATCAAGTGACTTAGATATGCATAATACTAAATATTCATTCAAGCAGCTGATGCAATCCTGATAAAGTATCTTAACTTCCACTCAAGACTCAAAACCTGCAACCTTTAGCCCATTTCACATTGTAACGTTATATATGGTTTAAGCTGTGTATTATTACCAAATCTGTTACTTTCCTCTATCTCTACAGATAAAGGTAAGCTAAGCAGGTAAAGCTGTGGTTTACACCTGCAATACTCTTCTGATGAGAACTTATCTGTAATCACTACTACGACTGCTGACTTCCACAGATGTAAGCACTGTAGATGTATGTATGTTACACATCCTTTTAATTTGTCTGTGACAAGCCATAGGGAAAGACTCAGGAGGTGAAAACATTGAAGACACACCTCTTGTGGGCTCTGAACTGTATCCTGCTAACAGCTACACACTGCAGAGCTGTTAGCATGATACATTGCTGGGCTATAGGTTAACATCTTTGCGGGGATAATTGAGACATCTAGGAGATTTGGATGTGTTCATTCTTTTACCCCTTCTACAAGGAAAAGGGAGTTGAAGCTTACCTTGACACAGGTCAGCCATCTGCGAAATTCGCTCTTCCATACTTATTAACCTCTATGAGGCGGAAGCACGCATAGACACACACACTCACCCATGCACACAAACATGCACAGAGTCCTGCAGTATCAATGAGGGTCAGCCGACGTGCCTGGGCTTGCCCAAGTTAGCACCGCCAGCTCTGTGCGCAAGGAAACCTGCCCTGTATCAGAGGAGAACAGACAGTGTGTACCTTCACACGGGCCGAGCCCGAGGCAAGCAGGTCAGTGAAACAGCCTCAGGTATGTCACACCTGACTTCCCAGTCAGACAGGGAACAAGCCAACTGTGCTGTCTGTACCCTCCTGTTCATCACGGGTTATAAGCCGCAATGCCAAGGTTGCGTAGCTAACGATCCATCTCTTCTCATCTGCTTTCAGCTCTGTCCTTGTAAGATCTGTGCCCATAGGCTACTGACAGGGTTCTACAGAGCAAAGGTCACGCCGCAGAAGTGGGACACCTCTCTACTCCTTATACAGGGGGATAATATCTCAGATACTGAACAGCCTCCTTTGGTGTGAATTGTGCTCATACTATAGTTGATTAGGTGTTTAGGTGATTAGGTGTTCTTGGAGTGAAACGGAACCAAATTATCAGTGTATATCCTGCCAGTCTTTCCCTCTACCCTGGTTTGTACCAATGGGTGTGAAGGGCAGCTCATAGGGGATGGTGAGAAAGATTTATTCATTTGGCACCTGCTCTTATTCAGAGCAATTTACAGAAGTGTTTTAAGCAGGCAAATAGCTGTATAGGTGCTGAATCTTCCTGTCATCCTTTAAGTATAGTGTTACTGTGGGAAACATTGCCAAAAAGCTTTGCCACTGAGCTTTTCTCCTATATCACCCCTTCCAACTCCCCTTGATGGGCATCCTTTGCTCCTCTGTGGCCACATCTCCAAGCGCATCCCAGCAGCCCTTGCGTGGGAACGGCGAGGGGTTTCCACGTGGTGTCCGTGCTCTCAGCTCCCCTTCCTCCCTCCACAGATCAAGGTTCCACATGGCTAATATCTGACCTTTCTCCCGCAGTTTGTGGACCTCCCTTTATTAATTCACACAATACCTGACATTCATCCGCCGCACTCTTTCACCCCAGCCCTTTTCAATCCTCATTCTCTCCTCCAAAATGCATTGTTCCTCTTCCTCTTCCCTCTGTGCCCGCTCCATGACAATCCATCACGCTGGGAGGTGGGGGAGGTGCTTGGGTTTCACTCGCAGGCGTATTGTTCAGGTCATCCCTGTCATATTTCTCTCTGCCCTCTTTGGGTGATGCATAGATGTTATTCAGCACAGCACCACAAATATATGCATTTTATCTAACTTAAAATGTCTATCCATATCAATGTTCTTGCTAATTTGTATTCAGTTGATGTACTGTAGATATATAGATAATATATAGATTTTTTTTTCCTGAAATGTCAGTGTCAATGGCCTTTTAACCATAGGGTGTTCACACCTGACTCAGTGTTTGTCTGTGTCAGGATTATTGATCTGTTAAACGATGATCTCGCTTGTCTTCAGACATACAGCCTTAGGCTGAAGCACGGTCCAAAGGGGGATCTGTGACGACACACCCTCATGGATAAGACCTAGCCAGACATGGACAAACCTAAATAGATATTATCAAGTCTACAGACACAGTCAAATATTGTGCTGTAACTATAGGGTGAGCCAAAGCACATGGCAAAAATTTGTAGATAGAACTGCTTTGCAATGTCTGTTTGCAAAACAAGATTACTGTTATGATTGACAGTCAGTCAACAACAGTTATCAGCTAGCGGCTAACAGTGCCCTCTGGTTGTGAGGAGTTGAATTGACTAATTTTGTTTAAGTTTAAGAAGATTTTTGAAGGGCTGTCATGGGGTCTGATTCCATCTCTTCCTACCTCATACCTCCAGCCCACTGTCATCCTGAAATCACCAATGTGCTACACTCATTACAGTGACAGCAACTGGCTGGTTTCCCTCTGAGAATATTCGCTGCCCACTTATTTCAGCGGTAAGGTTTCAGCCACCACAGCATGTTACAGCTTTGCCACCTCACTCTGTGATCTAGTTTCTTCCTGTTGTTTCATCACCCTCTGGTGACTGTTGAATCTCTCTGCCCTTTCCCTGTCCCCGCCTGGTAAGAACCCTAGAACAAGATTTTTCTTGATAGTTATTATCTGGCTTACTCTTTCCACTCTCCGCTCAGCTTTCTTGCAATAGTGTATTCAACGCTCAGATTCTCTTCTCAGTAAATATGCTTCATTCACTGTAATTTGCTCTTAAACACTGCACATGAGTTCTGCTTCTTGACTTCTCTTCTCAGACGTCATTTCATTGGCTTGTATCACTTTAGTAACTTCTTCCAGCTCATCACCGTTGTTGACCGTTCTGTTACTTGTTCATTTCCAAACATATCACACAATGTTGCTTTGCAATAACAATTTAAAATGATTTACTAAGTTATTTTGCTTACATGTTCATACATTGCAACAGCCAGTAAAGGCCTTTTCTCTTATCTAGATGGAAGTCTCAAGGTAAAATGCAATACTTCCCATCGTAAGACTTGAATAATCTTTCATAACATTTTATTGCCTCATAAATAAAGTTTCTTTTAAAATGAAGCTTGCTTTAATTAGAGTTTCAAATGTCCTTGTCTTACTAAATAATTGTTTTTTGCAAATGCAATATCTTATTTTATTTCTCTGACATTCTTTAGTCTGCAATACCACTGCTGCTACTACTACTATTTCTACTAATAAAAACTGCATGTAAAGTATGCTCCAATGTCATGGTAGCTGAATTGTAATGGAGCAGTTTGTGTCAGTCATTAAAATGCTGAGTGAAATGTTTTGTCGTAATTAAAATCAGTTCATTTTAACATTGCGATGGAGATGTCCATTTGGATAGCGCCACACACACCGTGCCCTTCGGGCATGCGGTTTCCGCAGCTGGACCCGCACATCTAGAGAGGAATTCCAGGGGGACTCCTGGTGTCAGGCACCAATTATTCAGCCTCAGTCTCTGCTGCAATTTGTTAACCGCACCGTGTGATGCCCCGTGGACGGTTTGGAGAGGGAGCCTGCAGGGGGTGAGAGGGTGCTGACCTCTGACTCAATCACTCAGCGGGGGCCGTGCGCCTTTCTCAGACCATTCAACCCCGGGCTCCTGGGGGTGCGCTGCCTCACTCCGTCAGAATGAGGGATGGTGAAACAGAGCTGAGGGAGAGGCAGCGACACATCACTTATTTCCACTGTGTAATGAAAGGCTTGAAAGTGATTTATTGTATATTAACTTATTAAATATCATGTTTTTTTTCTGAAAACAGGGTAAAGGCAAAGCATTCCATCTGATAATTACATGTGCAGTATCTTAGACTGATTAAAGTTAGCTGTGCTACTTTCAAAATAAAATAAAATAAAATTGTGGGTGTGTGGTAAATGGTAAGATTATCATGTCAGCTTAAATCAACTGAAATAAGTAAGCGTGCTTTATCGTAAAACAAGTCAAGACAGACTATAACAATAAAAGCAAATGGCATAGGTGATTGAGGAAAGATTCCTGCTCTGCATAGTAACAGACCCTCTGCCGGAATTGATCCTAAATGTAGCTTCCTAACTGCTGCCTCAGGGAAAAAACTGGGAAACGCTTTAAATAAACAGAGCCGCGCAACGCAGCGGGTCTGGTGGACGTTTGTTTAGCAATTAAACATGTTTAAATGGAGATGTGCCTTTGAAAACAGCGCAGTGACAGCCCTCTTTGTCTTGATGTGATGAATAGCCACAGCGTGTACCCTCTGCGTCAGGACGGTCACCTGTTCCCTGGTCACAGTGGGGGGGTGGTGGTAGTGGGCAGGGTGGTGGTGTTGGGTTTATTGATTCTGTTGATTCTGTTCAGGGACAGAGGAATGCACGCCCCTTGACCTGTGCATGGGTCAGCCGGAGCTGTCACTGGGGGCAAAAATACGAAAACACAGCTAGGCAAATGTTGGTTTGAGTGTTGCTGGCATTGAGTATTGCTGGCTTTTGGCCTCAGCGCCTGAAACAGCAATGAAACAGGGTGGATAGGTTGTGGGTGGGTGGTTGGGGGGGGGCAGCCCAGGATGGTTGGCATTTTTGTAAGTCGGGGTAAAGACAGCTGCATTTCGCATCGGAATCAATTTGCGACAGAGACACGACGGCTTCTGTGAGGGTCATGACGAGGTGAGGACTTTTCTAAGTGATATTCTGGGCGCAGATTCTTCTCCTTGCTCATCCATGGGGTTCATTAATGTGGCCCTTTCATCCGGGCCAAGCTGTCAAGAGACCTCGCAAATGCAAATTGCTGCGGTTGTTAGCAGCTGAATTTGCATTACATCGTTTTCCTTGCCATGCATCGGAGAAACCTTACATCATGGTTCTGACAGACTTTGAAGCTGAAACTTTAAATAAACTTCTTGCTGCCCTTTTTAGATCCACATACAGCGGGTTGTGTGCATTTTACAGCTATTGCCCAAGGCAATTACTTGCTCAGAAGCAGAGCACATTAGGAGAGGATCTAAGCGCCTCCGTGTCTTTGTTTTCATTGGGAAGCTTATGACATTAGGATTTTCGAGACATTGTTCATGACCAAAGTTTAATTCAGCACATGACAAGAATATCTGAGAAGGCCCTAACCCCTTTGTTGAAGTTTACCATATCGCCCAGCCTCAGAATCTTATATTCCTTTTATCTAGAGGGCTTTCTTAAATTCTGAAATTGCTATGACAACAGAGCATGTCTGCACAATAGCCAGAAAACCAAAGGCCTGAGCTGAAAATGTTCTCCTTTCAGGAACACACAACTGCATGTGTATACTCTGTCAGGAGTGGAGAAAAATGATCCTACCTGTCACCTTATGCAACAATGGCTATGGATCCCTTTGTGCAGGAAAGAAATGTCTTTATTCTCCCGTACAAAACAGCAGTCAACTTAGACCGGGGAAATTAAAAATAGCCAAGAGGTAATGCTGGAGTCCTCTGGCTCTGTTCCTGCCTTGCATGTGGATGTATGTGGTGGATATCCCAGGTATTGTGCATCATTATCATCAACATGAACACACTGCTGGTGTTGTAATATGACAGAGGGACACATCCTTGGCTGATATAAATTGCTACTGGACCCTCAAGCAAAATACACCAGTTTTGATAAAGAAAAATGTGAGGAATAGTGGTAATGTCCTGGAACACAAATTTAAACCTGATGTGGAAAGTGTTAAAATATCTACAAACAGTAGATCTGCCTGGAAAGGAGCGAGATGCTATGTCATATAGACTGTAAATCTGCACACAGCGCCACATGCAAGCTAATGTGAGAACCTCTGCAACATGCAGTTCTGCTTTGTGGTGCACAGGAACTCTGAAATATCTCAGCGCTTTCTGATCTCCCAGCTTTCCAAACCACATGAAGGGCATGAACAATAGGCAAGGAAGTGTGGGTTCCCACGCAGCCTGCAAGCCCAGCGGACATCCTCTAACCACAGACAGGTGGAGTGACAATAGCAAACCCCCCCTTATCTCTGTTGGTATCTTTCTATCTCTATCTATCTGGTCTCTCTCTCTCTCTCTCTCTCTCTCTCTCTCTCTCTCTCTCTCTCGCTCTCTCTCTCTCCCTCTCTCTCTCTCTCTCTCTCTCTCTCGCTCTCTCTCTCTCTCTCCCTCTCTCTCTCCCTCTCTTCTCGCTCTCTCTCTCTCTCTCTCTCTCGCTCTCTCTCCCTCTCTCTCTCGCTCTCTCTCTCTCTCTCTCTCTCTCGCTCTCTCTCTCTCTCTCTCTCTCTCTCTCTCTCTCTCTCGCTCTCTCCCCTCTCTCTCTCTCTCTCTCTCTCTCTCTCTCTCCCTCCCTCTGTCGGTGCATGGCTATGTTTTCTCGTCCTTGACATTTCTTGCTCTTTTCTTTTTCTCTGTTCGTCTTTCAGAGCTCTTCTCCTTCCTTCTGTTTCTTTCTTTTTCACTTGGACAGCGGCTGTGCCTCAACCGATAGTCCAAACACAGTGTGGAAATACAGTAAGACGTGAGGAGAGAGAGGTGTCATTCGGGGTTACTTGTTTTCACTCAGTATATCATTACAGCTCTTCTATCATAGTCTTTCATTCAGAGAAGGTATTAATGTGCAATACAGTTTAGCGCACAAATCCTGGCGTCAGTCCCAGCTGAGCTCCGTGTTGCTTATTTGCATGGAGTGCTCATTGAACAGCACAGATTCATGTCTCTAAAGGACTGGCATGAGAGATGAAACAGACAAAACATCTCAGGTAGCAAAATAACCTCTATGTGTGTATGAGAGTATGCATGTTTGCATTTGTGAATGTTTGTGTGTGTAACAGGAGATGAGGCCTGTTAACTTCCAGCAGAGGAAATGCCAGCAGACCCTGTGTGCTTATGTGCCCTGCTGTCTCACCTGCATCTCAGAGTGTTACAGATACAGGGGGCTGGACTGCATTCTGTAATGTTGCCCATCATCAGGCTGTGGCACTGGCAGGTGGAGGAGTCCATTCCTGGGGAGAGGAAGGATCTAACATGGCCATCAGCATCCCCAGAATCTGAATGACAGGAACAGACGACCACTGACCCCTCACGTCTGTAGGCTACAGACCCCCTCCAGACAGTGGTGCCACTGCTATTAAAAGTACTGCAAAATGCAATCCTTATCCCCATCCTCTTTGCTGAGGGATGTGGCATGGAGCCCCATGCTAAATAACGGTGCTTGGAAAAAGTCGTCTGAGCTTTAATTACATGGTGGGACTGACAAAGCTGTGGTGTGAGTTTTTTTCGGAGGGTTGTTGTTACTGGGTTCTCTGCTGGCGCGGCCTGAGGAGTCAGGTCAGTGCAGGCTGGGTTTGGCCGTGCTCCACCGAGTATCATCTGTAACCTATTTAGTGTTGTAACGGAGACCGGCGAACGATGTTGCAACAGGCCGTGTGAGATGCCACAGGAGCGTGAGACTTTGAATCTCAGCGGCTCTGGGAGGGTCCGCCCCTGGGAGGGGCTGTCTGACAGACACCGAACCTACCGCTCTCAGGTTCCCCCCTGGATCACTGCTGAGGGCAGGCTGGGTAACCCACACTCATGCATTTGCAATCAGGCTCACCACCCTCACACGGTCCCCTCTGCAGACCTCATCCACTTTGGCTTTGGCTGGACTCGACTGGATTCAACTGAGCTAACATACTGAGGCGCCCTTGTTTTGGGCTCTGCCCACATTGGTTTTGTGTGTGTATGCACTATGACATGCATACCTGGAGAGGTCACAGCTGGGTTGGGTGTGTGTCAAAATGTCTGACATTCGAAAGAGGAGAGCCGAAGATGGAGGCAGGCAGGCAGGCAGGCAGGGAGGGAGAGAGAGACAGACAGACAGATGGAGTGGTGATGTCGCGGCTGTCCGATGGCGGTGTGCAGGAGCAGATGCAGTGAAAGACAATCTTATTGTCTCCTCTTTTTCTCCCCCCTTTGTTGGTTTTTCAGTTGTTGCTGGGTGGGTCAGTGGGGGCAAGTGGGCAGGGGGTTAAAGACTGTTTTCACAGTTGTCAGACTGCGTTGCCCCTCACTTGTGATTGGAGACCCATTGTCCCGGAGGCCCAGAGTCAGTGCTGTCACAGCGATCAATCCAATGTTCACCATATGAGACGGAGATGAACGGCTCAGGTGACACATCATTTGTACTCATTAAGCCCATCTTTCACACCCCTCCCTCTGTCTCACCTCAGGGACAAAGAAATGGGACATCCCTTGTAGGTGCTACGGGAGAGGGATCTTCTCATTGGATATAAACCCTGGAAATCTGCTGAAACCTGTTCCTGAGTGACAGTAATCTCCCATTATGAGGATAAAGACATTTACACCTGTGTATGATGAACAACCCTGTCACCGTAGCTCTGGAAGACAGAGACCCCACCTTCATCATCTCACAGCAATTCAATATGTCTTCTGTGCGCTAAACTGATTTGTCTGACCAATAAGTACATTGCTTTTTCTATTCAATGAATGATATATGGAATCCAAGAGAGCATTTTTGTCTTGTCGTTGCTGCTGGTCGTAAACCCTCATAAAACCCAGCATTTGATTTTTAACATGGCACAACAGCAAATCTTTTTTCCTGCCCTGAGGCTACTCTTTCTAACAGTGAGGCTCCAGTTCAGTGGCTGATGTCACATCATAAAGCCCTTAGCTGCGATACAGTTCAGTGCGATTGACCGACCTGACCGCTGCCATATGCGGGCCAGCGCAATTTCATGAAAGCATTGTCTTTAATTGCTCCTTGCACAAAAAAGTACCCCTCAGTATAAACACACTATCACATTCTGCCATACCCTTCATCACAGCTTATCGTCAAGCCAACAAAAGCAGGTGAATAGGTCTGCTGATTGCTGTTTTTGGAACACAGGGCTGATAGGCATCAAGCATGTAAGTGCAACCTCATGAAAAGTCCTGCTCTTCCTCTCAAAAGCCTACAGGACTAAAGAAATGATTCAGCACAGACATTAAAGGCTGGTGCGAGATTAAGCTTTACAGGCACCATCAAATGCCATTTTCACCAAAACCGGCAAGTTGTTGCTTATGCCACCGGTACACAAGTTTCAACAGATGGTGAGGTTTAAGGTAGAACCTTGTAATTGTGCAGTGTACCTGAGGCAGTCTGTCATTTTGCAGCTTTGGCTGCTGCAGAGCTTTGGTGGTATTGAATGAAACACTGCTTTCATCAGATATTTAAGTGTGTGCTTTTACGAAAAAGGAACTGCCCTACCGTTCGGCATCAAAAGAGACGACAGTCTGATTTACAGATTGAGACAGCTCTTTGCGTATTGGTGTCACCGCTGCAATTTCCCTCATGTGGTAACGGCTTTCATGTCCAAAACCAATGGCGTTTAATACTGCGCAGACAGTCACCAATGAAATACGGCTGGGAGGTTAAGGAAGCAGTTAGAGCAGAAAGCTTTGTGTTATGATATGTGCGTGAATTATGTGTGATGTGTCAGTCTTGAAAAATGAAAATCACTCTCAGGCTCTCCTGTGGGAACATGCCAGCATTTCATTGCGCTGTATGGGGGTGACTCCGGAGCCAACGTATGAAGTAACTGTTTACAGCAGTAGTGGAGGGAGGGGAAGACCCACGACAATGTGGAGACATTGTGGATTTTTCAGTGGCACCAACATTGTCAGATTTGTTTTCCCTCTACCATTAGCATTAATCAAAATCAAATGCTTTTTTATGGCTGAATAAAACAGCCACACCAGTGGTAAAATCATTTCAGCGCGACATGCCAGAAGTCATCAGTCTGGGTGCCCTGTTGAGATTGGGAAAGCACACTGCAATTAGATAGGATTTTACAGTGAATAACAGGGATGTTGGAGCCCTGAAAACTGCAGGAACTGTATAGTAAACACATGACCTCCCATCTTAAGGTGTTTGGAGGTCACTGGGGTTCAGTAACAGAAATGCAGAAGGGTACACATTTTTGGGTTGGTTTGGTTACCACGCTATCTATAGTAATCCCTAAATGTGATGAAAACACATATAAAAATGGTTGCCTTCTGGAAATATTTATCCTCGGTGTCACAGTAAAGTATAATGTTGGGTAACGTTTTATGCTCCAGTTACTTCCATGAAAGTTCTGCCCATATAGACATGGTTGGCAAGTCACCAAGGATAGAGATGCTGTATAATATTTTATGTATCCATAACAACCCTCAATGAGGTCTAATCTGCAGAAACAACTGCAAGTAAAATCAATGTTTGGTATAATGGAGCGCAGATCACCAAGAGAAACACTTGAGGATTTAATAACACAAGTATCATTTGTTTATTTGAACTGGGTGATAAACACTTGCATTGAAATTATACGCTGTTTTCCTGTCTTATTTGGCCTGCATTCGGCTTTTCCACGCAGCCCACAATTTTGCCCACTGTCGTTTACAAACTAGAAATTTGAAACGCTGTTTATGCCAGACCAGAAGTGTTAACTTGAGATTTCAGTATGTCTCCTATTCTCCTGAATTGGTCCATATGTTTTAACACTTGAATGCAAAGATCTTAGAAGTCTTTCAAAGTCTGAAGGACATACTGTAAATTACTGTAATCATTCATTATTGTAGGCTACCAATTAATGTACAGTTAGTTACAGGACTTTTGTACATTTATTTCATGTATGACCATTTCAGGACTGTACTGTACTGCGCTGTAGTTTGAAGAATCATTTCGAAAGAGCCAACTGGCTACCAGAAAGCAAGAGGGCAGCGGGGTCTCGCTCGATCCTTGGCGTGAGAAGCTGTCCGTGGCAGCTAGAGCTTTACCCTTGGTGAGTTGGGGGGGATGGAGATTGGAGTAAGTCACGCACCATTTCAGCCTGGCTCGTGTGCGCCGGCTCCCCCTGGGGCCGCCCCATCGTGCGGGCCAAACGCGACTAGTGCAGGGGCAAGAGAGAGCCCAGGCCCCCAGCCAGCCACTGACAGTGCCTTATTTCACAACTTATAATCTTATGGAACAGACATGTGCCGCCATCGCTGCTTTTTTTCCACTCTACTGTTTTTTTTTTTTTTTTTTTAAACAGGCTGCCAGTTGCATAAGACCACAAAGATGTCATTGATGCCTGTAAACAACTGCTGGCTCCTCTGCATTGCATTTCATTTAGTGTGCTGTGAATCTGTGTGGATGAAAGCAACAGGCCGCAGCCTGCCTTTACTCTAATTGTCTGCATCCCCGTTGCATTGTCCACTTGCGGAAATGACCCTGAAATTACATTGTTTTCATTGTACAGATATTTCTTCGGGTTGCCTCTTTCTTAAAGGCTGCGCTGACTGAAAATATTGTGTGGCAGGATGGGGTGAAACATTCTTACATTTATTTGAGCAAAGTGATTTGCATTAAATAGCTCTGTAGGTACTAATAATGGCTGAAGTAATGACTTATTGTTGTAACCCTGCAGCCCTGTGGGGCTTGCTTGCTGTAATACTTTCCTTTTAATCATCCATAAAATAATTTATTGAGAATATGTTTTAAAGAATATATTTTGGCCCAGTCAATATAGGTAAATTACTGCCATTTTGGTATATTTCAAGATATTTCTTCTTTGCATTAATAAAATTTTAAATCTACTTGCAATATATTCTTGGGCTGAACATATTTGTCAGTATATTACAATATATTTCATTTGGTAAGGTAATGCATTTCCTCAGCGATGGCAGCGGTTATGGCAGCTTGGAATTGTTCCTTTCCTTGTTTATTTAAAAGGTCAGTGATAGTTCTCTGAGGTGTAATCAGTAGTTTATCTCACCGTAGTCATGTAACATAGATATATTATGGGAGTTGTAATTTTAAATTTAAGTTAAAGTAAAGTTGTTTTAATTACTTTTCTGGAAAACATGCCAAGTGACAGCTCCTGAAAGAGCTGGTTTGTAAATACGTGGTATGTCTGACACTCTCCCATAGTTGTATTTTTTTCACCCAAGGTACCTCTCATGTTATAACCATAATCTGCCATCAGTCCATCTATCATGTGACATTGAAAACTATGAGATTGTTCTGTAAATGCACCTATAAGTTAATGTTTCACCCACAAATTCCATTAGAATTAGGTTCTGTAATAACACTCCACATATTAAATTTATTGAATAATGACAGAGCCTCAGCATATGTAGAATAAGATGTGAGGAAAACGGGCAGACACCAAAACCCACAATAGTCTGAATTTGACTCCCTTCCCCTAGTAAAAAACATATAGCCTTCTGTTTCTGTGCTGTCAACACTCTGTTGCTAGACAGCAGATTTAGCAGTGTGGAGCAGTGATTATTGTGCCCACAGTTTACATAACTGCACTCCTAGAATGCACTTAACTGAACAGAAGAGGGGTTTCCTGAGTTATTATAGTACCTATGTTATGCTGAATGCGTAACTCCTCAGCATCGACCTGTATAATTATCACCATTCAACAAACATTTCTTATCCCTCCTAATTTCAAGATTTCAGTGTATTTTGAGACTCTGTAGACAATAGTTTGTATCTACTCTATGGCTGCTGTGGCTCTCTGCACTTAAAGATAGTGCCCTTCACAGTCCCATAATCAAATGTAATAACCGTTTACATGCATAAGAAGTTAAAACAGAATTCTAACTGGGACAGCGAGGAGATAACAGGTTTATTCATGAAAATCAGTCAAGTAGAGGGCACTCTCTACCTTTGTGCATCACTCTGTGCATGTAATTGTAAAATGAGGAGCTTATGTCAGGAAATCCTTTATTGTGTAAGCTTGTTATCACATGTATGACCTGTAACTAAGTTAGTAACACTATAAGAAGGGAATATTACGAGCTGTTGAGCAACAGTAGAAGTGCTTTGATTTCATAACTGCAGTGCCAGATCCTATTGAAAGTACATAGGCCTGGCTTTGTCCATGAGTTACCATACACCCTCTACCATGGCAACAAAACACAGATACATGAACAATGACCAGAGGCAGTTAACGGTGCCCACAGTAAGTGCTGCAATTAGCTATTTCTGTTCAGTGGCACTTACTGAATTAAAAGCACTGAATTCTATAGCACTTGAGAGGCGCATTGTTCACTGCTGCGCGCGGCAAGAATCTGGGGCAGGGCACGGTTTTCGTGTTACCAGCACTACTTTTTTCTCTGGTCACAACCCCAGTAAAATAATCGCTCTAATGGAAAAGCACCACACCAAAGCCCTGCCGTATCTAGCGCGTTGCCGTCGGGGGGGAAAATCATGTGCTTTCAATTATGCCCGCAGTGAGGCTGGAGCGCAGACTGGGGAATTAATCCCTGAGCCGTAATGGCAGCGCATCAGCATCACGGTTGCACACGCTGCTGTCTCCAAACAGGCCGAAACGAGATCCCCCACAACGCTGTTCTGCAAACACAACTTACACCTTCGCAGTCTTAGCCACTCATCTGGGGCATATAAAAGCCACACCTTATTGACGGCGTAGTCTTTCTAACTACGATTAGTGGTTACTGTCATTCAGGGCCAGAAAAGTGCTTTTTGTGTGTGTGTGTGTGTGTGTGTGTGTGTGTGTGTGTTTTTTTTTTTTTTTGGCTTGAGTCATTTTAAGAGGCGCTTTGTTAGATGGACATTGAAACAAGAGTCTCTTTGGTTTGTCCCGTTTGTTTCCTGTCAAGCTGTTGTGCACCCTGGCGAGGATCTGCCGGTCCCACGGTGGCAGCTTAGGTGGCATGCGCTGGCCTCAAACAGGGCCCCGCCCCCACACACCCGCTCCCAACACCCTGTTTGTTCTCATGTGTCACCCCTCCTGTCTCTACTTCAGAGATGGACTGTTTTACTGTGTATTACAGGGACAGCTGCCTGCGTAATGAAGTCCATCTCCCCGGGCCTGCTGGAGTGGGGTCGGATGCCCCCTGTGTTACTGCAGCTGCCGAGTGCGGCGGAGGCCGAGGTGGGGGGTAATTGAGCTGTCGGAGCAGAGGGGAGGTGAGAGGGTGACCCCTGCCTTCCACTCCGCCGGCCCGGCCCGGGAGCTCGCAGTGCGACAGCTGCCCCCTCTCTCCAGCCCGCCCGGCGGTCCTGACCCACCGATTGGGAAAGGCGCTCCGCCTCCGGAGCCCATTGAGGAAAGTGGCCATGTTGTGAAACGCCTGCACGGCTGCCTGGGGTTTGTGTCAGACCCACCCTCCCTCTGCTCCAGCCAATGAAATGAGTGGCATGCCTCCTTATTCATTCTGGCCAGTCACAGAGAGCCTGATACACCCATTACATTCAAGATATGGGGTTTAGTGTAGTTTAGTGCAAAAATACTGGATGACATGTGGTAGTGCATCACTGCCCTGTGTTGCCATAAGCAGAGTTCACTTCTGCCTCAAAGAAGTCACATTACGAACAAGCGTGTGTTATGAATGTGCTCTCAATGAAAGAACACAAAAAGCTGAAAATATTATTAGTTATGACTATACTCGACTTTCATTCTCAGGGACAGATGTTTCAATAATATGCATTGTAAGTAAAGATTGCAGGCATACTTTGTGCATTTAGTATATTTTAAAATACTATGAATTCTGTCCAGAAGGACACTTTCCCACAGAGACAGACTTGTGGAGAGATACAGGATTTCAAGGGTTAAGGGCTTCAGTCTGGTGTCCAGAAAATAAGAGCTGTGACATGAGAGAGTGCTAAATCTGTTCAATAAAACCTTTAAGAAAGCGGCCTTTGTTTAAGTGGGAGCATTTTTCACTGTCGAGGGCTGTAAGTGTTAGAAGGATCCAAGTGTGTCCAATGTGAATCGATGGACCTTTACGCTGGATACAGCAAGGTCATGGTACTGTGACTCTCATCAGCCGTGATGTCTGGAGAGGGGGCAGCACCACAGTGACATGCTGCCCCCTTGAGGTGAGGTGAAAACAGCGTATCTTCACCACTTTGTGAGGTTATTATGCATCAAGACAAACTAGACAGGTAAAGTATTTCTAGATACCTTAGTCTGAATGATTGAGTATTTATTCAAAGCTTGTGAATAAACTATGTGTACTATAAAAGTATATAAATGTAGCTCTGCATCAGATGTGATGGGCATATATTATTAATATGCCTCATGTCCACCCCTATCTCACTACATATTCAACACAGCTCCTAATGCAGGCCCATGTCCTCTCACGCCTGGACTACTGCAACTCCATCTCTGCTTGCCTTCCTGCATGTGCAATCAAACTAAACCAAAATGCAGCTGCACCACTTGTCTACAATCTCCCTAAACGTTGTTAAGATACTCCCCTCCTCATCTCACTTCACTGGCTTCCTGGTATCACTCGCATCAAGTTTAAAACCTTGGTGCTGGCGCACAGGACTGTGAATGGGACAGCCCCCTCATACCTACGACACCTCTTCAATCCCTATGTTCCCTCAAGATCGCTGCGCTCTGCATCCACAGGGCAACTGACTGTCCCGACCTGGTGGGGTCGCTCTTCTCAGACATGATCCCTGTCTGTACTGGTCCCTCAGTGGTGAAACTCCTCAGTGAACAGGACAGTGGAATCACTGGCCATCCTCCAACACAGACTGAAGACCCACCTCTTCAGACTGCATCTCAGTTCCACTTCTATCCCCACCCCCTAACACCTGCTACTTCTTGCATTTGATGTTAATTTTATGTGTAGTATTACGATGTTTTATGTATTTGTGTTCTTGGGACTGTTAGATCGTAGTATACTTGGCTTGAATAGTGTTATACTCACACTCACTCGCCTGGGACTGTTGTGAGCCTGGTCTGACACTGTTGCTTGTTTAAATTGAATGGATACAGTTATGTTCTATTGTGCTGGGAGTCGCTCTGGGTAAGAGCGTCTGCTAAATGCATGTAATGTAATGTAATGACTAAAAAGGTCATTAAGACCCTCTGTGGGAGAGGGCCAGCAACGGAATATGTGTATTTTGTTTCGGTTTCACTGTACCCACAGTATGAAGATTCTGAGTGACCTAAAGCACAGCTGAAAACTGGGTATACTGTGCGTGAATCTATCAGTTACATGCACCCCTTGACTGTTTCTAGGTAATGGAGCTCTGTGGGTATTCAGATTGAACTCAAATAACTCATCATCAAGTAGCATATTACCTAATGTCACCATGATACATGTCGGTGAATAAATAGTAATTACAGAAACTGTTGATTGTAGAATAGAAGTCTGAGGATTATGTAGTACAAATAGTTGCGAACTCTCTTATGGGACTTATCATCCAAATTGGTCTTAAAAAGGAAGGACCGATGGGAATAATCTATTGGGACATTGTCAGGTGACCACATGAATCTTCAGGGAATCACGTGAGATTTCAGTGGTCTAGCACGTTGCACATGTGGACTAATTACATTTACATGATTAAAAAAATATAGCTGTTATTTTCAATCCACTGTGTTGATGGTGTTTGGAAATGAAGTATACCCATAATTGCTATGCTTTTAGGCAGTAAAGTACTGTGTATGTAAAGTACTTGTTCTCTCAATAACAGCGTAATATGCGCAACGAATGGCACAGAGCTATTTATTTCCTCTTGTGAATTGGGATGCTATTACCTCATTAATTTAAGTGTTTAACCAGCTGGTCATTGAAATATCAGAGACTGTGTGCTGTAGAGTTGCAGCAGATGCCTACTCTGCTTTACCCAAAGCCACACTGCCCCCTGCTGGCCAAGAAACAAAAGGCTGCAAAGAAGTTGCAAGCCCATGGACAGTGTATGCATTGATATGTTCATTCAACATTAGCAGTGCAGATATATATAACAATGCGAAATTGTTATTCATACCTGTACTGCTGATGTTGGATGATCATATCAGACTTCTTAATGCTACTGCTATGTAATTTAATTGTCATATTTCATCTTCCCCTAATCATGGATTTTTTTTCCTTTCTATTCCTGCTCACTCAGGAAACAAAAACATTAATATATTATATTTACAATATAAAACATATGATTTATATATAAACTATTTTCCATAATATAGCACTGATTCTATTCATTTTCTATCTTATCTAGGTAATATCTCCTCTCTTGTTTAAAGCATTCAGAAGTTAATCCTAAATTGAATTTTCTGTTCAGTAAAAATCCAAACAGTATAATGCCTATTGTACTATAACACTGCATTTTTTAATCCAACCCATTACAAATGGAGAAAGAGTCTATAAAGCGGACATAAGATTGTCTGCACTCTTCTTACAAACATGGGTGTACAGGGCTAGAGCTGCCAGACCAGCTGTACCAGGCCATTGTTGTTAGGTAGTTGCTATGGGAACAGGCCACACCCACTCAGCAGTTTAGATACCTTATACTGATCTGTCTCTGAGTTCACAAAGTACTCATAGGAAGAAGTAGGCCTGCTTTAACATGGAGTCACCTTAAGGTGTCGCCTGTTGCCCGGTTACTGCTGCTACAGTCATTCCCCTATACATTGCAAATTGTAAATTTCTTTTGTATTTTGTGTCATTGACCTCTAAATGGTTACATTCTGTAACCTAAACCACGGCTTTACATGTTGTAGTATAAGCGGCAGTTTCCACATGCGCACAGTCAGAAGAAACCACCTCTGAGCAGAAGCAGAAAAATGTAGGATTTTTACAAGTTCCTCGCACTCTTGATTAAACAGGTGTGCATGACTGTCAGCGCCATCTGGTGGAGACAATGGGGTAGAGCAGGAGAGAAAAGGAAAGGATGAGGATGATTAATCCCCTCACTGAGTGCTAGTCATTCCTGTTTATTTGCCCTTTTTGCCCCATTGTTGTCCCTGCCCCTGTGCAATGATATGAAGCATATAGCAGAGCATGTCATAGACCACAAGCAGACCTCTCACTCCTGCTTGGCTAAGTGAGAACCTGCTATTGCAAACCACAATGGGATGAATACTCAATATGTGAAATTTGACCTACAGCATAGATATATTATTATATTATAATTTATATGCCTGCATCATCAATATAGGTTGTGTACCATTTGATCAGGCACATATATAATGAATATGAAATACATATGCATATGCACTGTATCGTGTATGGTGCAAAGCAATTGATCGCAAATTGTGAGGACATCAGTCATTTGTAACATTTTTGTCATAATAACAAGGTGTAACAAAGCATCTTACTCAAGTCTGATTGACCTTCATGAAATCACCTCTGCACAGAGCTTGAAGTGCAAATTTATGCAGATCCTATTAATATTGTTATCACTCCCAAAGTAAGCAGACAAGCATTCTTCATTTGTTTTAGGAACACCTACTTTACGTGGGTTTTGATGAGTTTTTCCTTGTCATAAATTTAAAATCTTAAGTAAGCTGCACAGCGGCACCAAACTGATTAAAAGTTGATCTAATAAAAGCCAGGCATTAAAACCAGCAGGGAATCTTGATAATTCATAACCTTGGCAGAATAATTTTTGTTCTGTTGAACAGACTGCTAAGTATTCACCTTCTCCAATAGTTTATAAATTCATTCACACGGAGGCAAGTGACACAACTTTTTGCCTAGGCACTATTTTCCATTAGAATGGATGGCTTTCATTTGTGTTGTGAAAGACACTTGTAAACTGGTTGATTATTGGGAACATTTATGACTTAAACCTACAGAAGCCATTTGTTAGTTTCACAATTAATGAGGGGCATCCCAAATAGATTCTTATCAACTGAGAAGTCCTCTGGGAATAATTTGAAGGTAGTATAAACAGTATCTAATGTATCTAAACTAATTTCAACTCAAACAAAGCATATTAGACATTAATCGTTTATCAACAGTTAGTCAATGGTAGTGCATACAATAGGATATATTTTATAATATGCATTATTATAACTAGCTGGTTTCATCAGTTTGAAACTCCAACTTTTCGAATTCCTAACATAGATATGACAGGTGGACGCCTTTTTGTTTTTTGGTGCAGAATTTTGAATATACTCAACAAATACTGACACAGTTTCTCTATGCCACAATATGAAACACAACACTTTACATTAAAATGTCCTTTGAGTCTTTGGCTTGTGAGGAGGCCTTGACTGCTTGAATTTAAATCACACTGCCACCTAACTTATCCCATAATTTAGATTGCACCTGTAGTGAGTGATATGCCTTCTGTGGTTGCCCAGTATGACCCAGCTTCATGTGTCTGATAGTACATGATGACATGCTATCAGTGCCCCACTTACATCTTCCTATGAGTTACTGTATCTGAAGTAGTGTGCTGTATTGGACAATGACCTCCCCGTGTAAATATCATTTCATCAAAAAAAACGTGGCTGCAAAATGTATCCATACACTTGCTAATGCTAAACTGTAACAACAACATGAATGAAATGAAAAGATAAATGATAAAAAGGGAAAACAACACAATGATAAAATGTAAGAGCTTGTCCAGAACATTTATTTTGTAAAGCATAATCCTATTCACTCATCCTAGTCTCTTCTTTGGTAATGGCGACAACGGTGATAACTGTTTGTGATGTTAAGTTTTTCAACAGCCACAAGGAGTGTGTATAAACTTGTAGGCCACTACTTAGTAAGGTAGTTAGTGTGTTATTAGTACAAAGGAGTAAAACTTATCACTTCGGTTATGACAGTAGAGGGCAATATTGCTCCTCCACAGTAACTTCTCTGCACTGCTGCTGCCTGTCATTTACTTTATTCAGCTCTCAGACCAGCATACTAAAGAGTGTAATGTTTTAGTTCTGTTTTTCCCCTTATTTCCTCCTGATTGTCTTCTTTAATTTCTATATGCAACATCCTCCACCTGATAGAATTTCCCCATTTTGCTCATATTGTACCCTCTTGGCAGCACGGTGGCTCAGTGGTTAGCACCGTTGCCTCACAGCAAGAAGGTCCTCGGTTTGAATCCCGGCCGTCCCAGGTACATTTGTGTGGAGTTTGCATGTTCTCCCTGTGTTTGCGTGGGTTTCTGCTAGGCACTCCAGTTTCCTCACACCATCAAAAGACATGTATGGCACGGTTAATACTCCTGTTAGTGCACTGGCACAGGCAAAAGAACTGGAGTTGGTCCCCGGGCGCTGCACTGCGGCTGCCCGCTACTCCTAGCTCCTGGTGTGAGTGTGTGTGTGTGTGCTCACTGCTAGCGTGTGTGTGCCCTTGGTGGGCTCCTGGCGTGTGTGTGCTCACCGCTCACTGTGTGTAGGATGGGTTAAATGCAGATGAATTTCCCCATGGAGATCAATACAGTACACGATTTCATAGGTCGTGTCAAAGCTAAGAATAAAATGCTTAATGTTGCCCTGGGCCAAACACAGCAGCCAAATGTATTTTTCAAATATGCTTATAACTTCTCACAGCATTCACTTATTCATCTCACATTTGGCACATTTATCAGGCACAGATATAACACCTGTGCAAACGTCTTGTCACAGCATTACGATTTACAGCATTGCTCAGTCCAGCTCAGATTTGACAAGTGTTCTTTGTGCTGTCTAGATGTCAGTTTTAGTAAGTCTGGCATTGGCGACTGTGCACATGAGTGAACAAAAGTAACGTTGTGGCAGGGGCGCAGTGTAGAAGACATCATCGCCTATGAGCTGCACAAATTGCCTGTTGATATCATGAAGGCATCTGAGAATGTCTTTTTTTATCGGTGTGCTCTCTGGACAGGGAGGTCTACAGTTTGAAAGCCGAAGAAATGTTACAGCTTTAATACTGGTGATTACCACTTGAATAATGAGAAGGCTGCCTGCATCTACTTATACGAAGAGCACACCTTTGTTGCTAATATGTCTTGTGCCAATGATTCTGTGTCACAAGTGTTATCTTAATCACTGAATATTCAAGCCACAATATTCTACCGAAAGATTCAGTGGACGACTTTTCGGAGCAGTTAGTTTTCCAAAGCATATAATAGATTGCCCTTCTGAACATCTCTGTCTGTTTGGTTTTTTTTTTTCATACCTCTCATAATGTGATATTATTTGCGGCATGCAATGTCAGGTTGCTATGGGTTTTGAAAAGTTTGAATCAATTTGCTGACTGAAAGGTCTAGATTCTTGTTTATCTATTGTCCTCTAGCTCTAGCGGACCATCCCACTTTCTGTCAGAGATTATCACATGCTCCGCTACACACTATGAATGCCACATTTAATTAATTCATATTTTTATTTTGCATCACAGATGTGGCCTCACTTTATGACTCTTATGGTGGACACGGCAATTATAAGCCTTCAGAGAACCTCCAAAATGGTCTTGTTCATTTAAGAACACTATATATATTGTATATGTAAGTATACAAACACAGGAGTACAGTTGCAAGAATGTGTTGAGTACAAGAATGGCAATAGCATACATGTTGGTTATGTCTCTGAAGGATATAAGGAGTAGTATTCTGTTTTTTCCTCAGCAAAATAATGCTAATGACCAAATCCTGATCAGGCTAACTACATTATATTTCAGGTCCAAACCTTGAAAGGTTTGAACTCGAGAAAAAAATGATTCACACATTCAGAGGCAACAGGCAGCTGGCTCTTGCTGTTTTCTCATTATTTTTTAGTGTTTCTGATTTAGCTCTCTGCTAAATTGCACACAGACAATGCTGTGGGCAACATTGCCAGATTTCCTAAAATGGACTTCATTTATTGAAACAGGGCTTCTTTATCGTTACATTTTGTTGTGCTTGTTTTTGCTGAAATGGTGGAATTTAGTGTCCATTAGCGATTTAGTGTCCTCTGGAAAGAGAGGTTTCTTCTAGGACAAGCTTTTTTTTCGCTTTTTATTCTGAGAAATAAAATGTTTTTTTTTTTCTTTTCCAGAAACACTGTTTGCACTTCACAGTCATTGTGCTGCATCCTGTGAAAATGCTGATAAAATTGCTTTTTAATCTCATTTACATTGAAATAATAACTTGTTAGGTGGAACTCTGCTGGGAGCTGAAGAAGTGGAATTGGGTGGAGCTTTACCCAGTAAAGCCCAGTCATGGCAGTCAAGTGTGTGTGGCGAGCCTGACCTCAGAGTTGTGGTCTGTTTCCTCCATCAGCCATGCAGGAGAGAATGCCTCCCAGCTTCCTGCCCCAGAAAACTCCTGACGGTACCTTGTCCTCCCCCGCACATCAGTCACCCCTCCACATCCCCCTGTGACGTCCAATCTCTGTCCACTTCCCATCCCACTCCTTAAAGAGGAAGTGGCCAGAGGGGGGGATGCTCTGATCCACAGCCAAATGTCATTTGTTCCCAAGGGTGTGGGGAGCTCAGGGGTGGAGTGTGTGGTTAAAATACAACGGTGCTTCCTTCCAACCTGAAGGAGCCATACTCAACCCTGAGAAGCCTCTCTGCTCTAGTAGTGTTGAGTGTTGCATTCCTGAAGCAGATACACATGGGTACAGAATACTGGTATATATAATCAACTTTATTTTTTATTATTTTAAGCTGTTTCTACAGTAAAACAGTTCTTTGAGTACCTACACCTATATCTGTCAGCTGTAAACCTGATTTGCCACCATGTTTTATGTTAGCCTCAATGAAAGCTCAAGTCTGAACAAATCATGATTGCAAATATAGGTAAAGTTTAGTATAGTCTTTGAGAATTGAAGGAAAACTTTATAACTGATAAATCTAGTGATTGCTGCTGTACATTCCTCATATTACTTTATTTTAGTAAAAATATATTTATACTGAAAAAGATTTAAAACGCCACCTGAACTGAGGGCTGACTATTGCACACTCTCTGGACAGAAATGTGATCAGAGTGTGAACATGATAAAGGGCAAGACAAAACACATAGTTTGTAGTTCTAGTCATCTCTTTTCAAAATAAAGTGAAGTTCTATTGATCTGATAAGATCTGTGCTTTTTCTGTCTGTGCAATAGTCAGCGTCCAGTTCAGCAGGCTTTTTAAATTTTGGAATGATTACTTTCTGCTGTATGCACCTCATATGTGTTCTGCACAGGGGCTGTTTAAAGAAGTGGCGAAGTGTTCAATCAACTGCTGTATCTGTAGTCTACATGAGTTGCAAACTCTCTCCTCATATACACTGTAGTGCCACTCAGCATGATCAATGGCTTCAGTTACTCCATTCAGGTGTTGTACTATGTGTCATAATGCCGAAATAAAATTGTCTGTGGGCTGAGCATATGCAACTTTCAGTGATACCCAATATCCCTTACACCCCTGGCCTCTATACGCTAAATGGATGAATCTGTGACAGTGATTTTTGAGTTTAAGAGTCCCATGGCACTATCTAACTCATAACCCTGTTATTGTAGCCACATGCCAAGAAGATGTTTAGCAGCTTGATGATGGTGGTGATTGTGTGGAAATTATCTGAAGATGAAATTTCCAAACTGCTGTGTCGATGATAACTTCACACAGAGAACTACGCAAGATTATTCAGACAGATGGATTGATCAGTCTTTATCTTTCAAGTCTTTGAAACAAGAAACCATCAATAACTGTAGCCATGGGCTGAACCACACACTAACAAAACTGATGCATGTTCTTCAGATGTATAAACTATAAACAGCCCATTCTGAGTATCCTTGTTGCTGTTAAATACATTGACAGTTATCATGATTATATATAATCCAAACACTCTATGTGCAAAGATTAGCCAATGATAGCTCAACAGCAGAAAAAAAACATTATCCTGCATTTAAACCAATGTTTGTTTTTTCTTCAGTTCCCCCTCCACTCTGCTTGGATGAAAATAGCATTCATGTGAATTCAGTTAGGCTCTGATGGGAACATCAAAGAGATGTGGAAAAAAGAGCTGGTGTGTCAGGGTAGAAACAATGTATGATGTATGTATGATATCCTGTTTTGGCCCTTTGGCACATGCATTGAGACACTAAAACCTTTCATAAAAATGTTGCCATGTGAGATCTCAAGAAAATCACACGAGCATGTGCACACTCACATACACACACTCTCACACACACATACACAATTGTATTTTGGATGTCATGAAGGTGATGATGTTTACCATTTCTGTGTTTATGTGTACATGCCTTGGGGTATGGGCCTGATGGACACATCACAAGGACAGATGGCAATGGTTTCCATGTTAATGGAGGCTAGTAGAGGTCATGAACTTTTAGCAAGGACCTGGTGGCTGAGTGAATGGGCTGCCAATCAGGCAAAGATGAGACAAAGGAAGTAGGCGTGACAGTGGGCACGTTGTACATGTTGTACAAGGCAAAGCAGTTTTAATTATGCAAATGTGGTCACAAGGTACTAGCAGATACCACTTTCTTCTTATTAAACACCCTAGTTATCCCTCTAGGGCTGGCCCTGACAGTTATCTTCTGTGGTGAATCTGCCAAGGGGTAAAATAAATGAAACAGCTTGTGGAAGGATCCACTTCTGGTTTTGCCCTCTCATGGAGTTATACCTTGTTGATCAATCAGATTGACCATATAATATTGGTTAATATTGGCTAATATTAGTTAGTCGATCTGTTAGTCATAACTGCAGCCATAACAACACATGAAAAGGAAATTGGAAGAAGAAACAATCTTATATTAACTAAAAACTAAATGTATGTAGTCAGTATACTCTACATACTGATTTTGCTCAATTTAAAACACACAACTGTGTGTATGCAGGCTGCATGTGTGTATTCATGCTTATCTATGTATTCCAGATGCACCATAAAGACTAACTAAATAAATAAGAGATGAAACATAACCTTTCCTATCTGGCAAGTTGTGTATGTACTGTTTCAATACACCCTATCAGCCATTTTTCAGCTGATTCAAGGGGTGAAGATTAATAAAGTGAATGGCTTTGTTTGCAATGGTCTAACATTTGTACCATTTTTCTTGCCCTGTTTTTGACACTAGCTGAAAATAGACTGATGGAGGTGCTTCCTAATCAATGCCTGCACTCCAGAACCACCACAGAGCAGATAATGAGGTGGGGGCCATGGAGTAAGATGTGCTGAAGAGAGAGTGAGTGGCCGAGGAAAGGAAAGCCCTGGTGTGTGCTCTTACAGCTGAAACGCGTTATCGATCTGCTGTTTCAAATTCTCCTCTCTGGGCATGGTGAATAAAAAGCCTTTTTGAAGCATCTGTAAGACACCAACAGAAGAGCACAGAAGGGTCAGGGAAAATTAGAGCCTCCAATGACTGGAGGATGTTATAAGGTTTATTTACATGGGAGGAAGAGGCTGTGTACATAAATTTGACACTGCCACATTAACCTCTGATATTAGATTATCAGTCATTATTTGCATAGCATTAAAACAAACATGTTGTCAGTTTGATGTCATAAGTATCAAAGGTATAGGTGTCATTATTCCCATCTCTAAGACAACTCATATTACGTCAATCTGAGCACTGGTTTCAAAGTAACAGGGGAAAGAATTTTCAGTATTTCCAACTGCACAAGTACATGAATGAGTCTTTAATTTGGTCAATGCATCTATCATAACATTTGAAAAATCAATAAAGACCCTTTGAAGTGTGAGTGTTAAGGGCGTGCACAAGAGGTAAGGCAGGAGGCAAACAGTGCTAGAAGCACTCGTTGTCTAGGGGGTAAAGAAATGTCTCCTGGAAACCTCCCATGCCACCCTAACATTCCCTGCACGCCTCCCTCAACTGCCCCACATTTGAATTATCCTGGGCTTGAAATGGCAGCCAGTAAAGATAAAGGTGCTTACCGGGTCAAGACACCTCACTGCCCACGATACGATCTCTCTCGCATCCCCGGCCAGCTCCAGCGTGCAGTCTTCAACTTCGACTGGGCCAGCTCAGTCTGTGTTTCCTCTGTTTGTTCAGTGTTTGAGGTGGTTTTCTAAAAGTTAGCTACAGTCCTCCTTCCTTTAGGGCACGCACCGTCAATGCCCCTCGTGGTCGGTCTCCAGGTCGCGGTGAGTCCCCGGCTCATGGCTTTCGGAGCTTTGTGTGCCCAGGTGAGACGCTCAGGCAGTGCTGGCAACTCACAGGCCCCCAAGGCGGCCATGACCAACCATCTTTAAGCTTCTCGGCATTCACTCACTCCGCCCCCTTCCCATGAGACCCAACCAAACAATGAAAGGGACAGGTGCACCTTTACAATGACTTTATCTCAAGCCCAAGGATAATTACTGTTATGAGGATCTCTTTCTGCAGCTAACCACCAAATAGATATTTATGGATCTTTATTAATTTTCTTTTATACAAATTTCATCCTAGACTTAAGGATGTGATCCTGAATATGCACACAGGATCCCGGCGACTACTGTGGCCGCAACAGTGAGTCACCACTGAATTTGTGAGATTACTGCTGTGGATGATTTGAGCAGTTTGTAACAGAGGGGCTACAATGGATGTTACACTGGTAGGAATGCTAGTTCAGGGGAGTTGACAGACATGCAGCTGTCCACATCAAACAGCAGAGAAAGGCCAGGAATGTTCCTCCTCCAGCTTACTGAAAAGGGCCTTTTTTGCTTTTGACAATTATAGACTTGGTGTAAGACTTCAATTTCCTCCACACCTGTGACTTGAGAGGATCATACCACTGGGGAAGGGAAAAAAAAATCCTTGCAGAATCTACAATGTAATTGTGAGACTTTATTAGCTTCCCTGTCTCAGCTATTGTCACAGACTCAACAGTGAATAGTTCACAGCTGAACAGAACTTCAGCACTATCAGGAAAAAAGCTCTTTTGGTACATTAAGGTCACTGTCATTTCTGATAGAAGGTGAGATAGAGCTACAAAACTTGTATTATTTGTTTCTTTCTTTTTTCCTGACTGTGACAGCTAAAAATGAGATCCCAGCCTTAAATCCATTGTTACTGCCAGACTAAAGCAAAGGGAATCACTTCTCTTTTGGGAAAATGTCTGTATCAGAATATGAATATTCAGAATCTTTTTGAAGCTCTTTAAGTCAAGAGGGTGTCTGGTTGAACGAAGCAAATAATCCCCCCCGATTACAGTAATAAAGAACAATAAAATGAGTGTTTACACTGTTCTTTTTGCAATAAAGTAGTATCAATAAGACATTCACTCTAAAGCAAAGATTTCAATCTTTCATTTATACCTTTGTACCAGACACATCTTATTGCATCTCTGAATTTCAACTATTGTAATTCTTTTGATTTCCACACTTCTGTCTTTGTAGTAATAATATATTTTGTATTTGTAGTAAGGCACCTTAAATAGCACTTTTTAATAGCATCACTATAATGGAGGCATGAATTAGAACTTCCCCACTAATTTCCTTAATGAAAGCCTTTCTTAACTGAGGCCTGTTTTTGATTTATAAGCTGAAAGTACACCACAATCTATCTCTTGAAAAATGTATATACAGTAGTCCCCCCTTATCCGCAGGGGATATGTTCCAAGACCCCCAGCGGATGCCTGAAACTGCAGATAGTACCGAACGCTATATATGTTTTTCCCTATAAATACATACGGGTAGTGGGTAGCATATACAGCGTGGATACGCTGGACAAAGGGATGATTCACGTCCTGGGCAGGACGGCGTGAGATTTCATCATGCTACTCAGAACGGCGCGCAATTTAAGACTTATGAATTGTTTATTTCTGGAATTTTCTATTTAATATTTTCAGACCGCGTTTGACCACGGGTAACTGAAACCGCGGAAAGCGAAACCGCAGATAAGGGGGACCACTGTATCTTATCGAATCATATGACCTGCTTACAGAGGTGGTTGCCTAAGGTTTCCACTCTCTCCTAACTGAGCAATTCTATCCTGAAATACTTGACTCTGCTTCAGTTTATTGTGTAACAACATCATTTTAAGAGCCAACTGTACAAGATGGCAGTGAGAAGAGATAAACAAACAATATCCTGGCTCACAAAAAAGGGAACTGAAAGACCAGTTAAATCACTAAGGATGAATCAATTCATACTACAGCTACTGAAAAAGGGAAAGCCCCACATGATTGCTGCAGCCATTGCTCAATAATACATACACAAAGCTTCAGGCAAACATTATCAGCCAGATTAGAACAATACATTGATGATACATTGATTCTCTATGATGAATCCGTTTTGACAATCTCTGAAAACTGCTCTGCAGTATTGATTATGCAAATTCTCTGCCTCAGTCATGTGCTATTTTCTGTTGCTGGCAGTCAATGTGTTGTTGTCTCTGGACAGTCTTTACATATGGTAAAAGTACTGCTCAATAACCCATATTCACCAGTAATTAGACTAAATATTGTCCGCATCGTTTAAACTAAACATGGGAACAGGCCAGGGCTGCCCTCTGTCGCTCCCTTTGCTCTATCCCTGGAATGACTAGTTGAAGCTTCAGTGCAGTAATATCCCCCACTGCAATATATGCATAGACTCCTTCTATATGCTGATGCTGTTTTGTCACATCTGGCAAATTTGGCAGAATGGTCTTACACTATTTTAAAAATTTGGCAATAACCAAAGCTAATGTGTCTTAATAGTTATGCAAAGGAACTTCAAGTACCATCAATTAAAGACCTATTTTCTTGATTGAGATGAAAAAGTACTCTATACAAATGATTAACAGTGGCATTTTTGGCAAAGAAATTCTGGTGGGGCACCAATTAGCTTGTCAAGCCTATCAGTGATGACTGTGAGCCTCAACCTTGCTAGTTTGACACAGTGATGAAACCCTTATAACACCCTATCACGCCTACCTTCTCACCTGCGAAATACTAGAAAGTAGCCGACCGGGAGAACGCAGATGGGCCTATCATTTAATATAAATTATTTTCGAACGTAAGTTCGGGAGGAACATTCAGTAACATGCTACCCAATGTCCGAATTCCCTTTGTGAGGACTATTTAAATTCCACATACTCCTTGTACTACATCACTTGCTCCGGCCTCTGCGCAGCTGAGATTCTGCTTGGAATCCCAGCTCAGCTTTTTCAGGACCTTGGCCACGTACTGTACATCGCCAAACAATCTCTTTTGCAATGCAATCGTTGACCTCATGCGTAGGCTAAATTAAACTCCTGAAATGTCTTTAAAATGCGATGGACATACTATGGACAACAAACATACTAATTTTGTGTACGAGTTTAAAGTAACATTGCTTACTTATTTACCTATTAATCTTGTGTAGCCTACAATGTTTTATGCATGTAATACCGTAAATCTTTCTTTACCAAACAGGGAGGCCAATCCATGTAATATTGTAAATCATGCATTACCAAACAGGGAGGCTAAGGCAATAGATAGCAAACACTGTTCAAGCTGAGCACACAGCCATAAAGCACAAGTATTGACTCACCTCACTACTTGAAAAGGAATGTGGCTCGGTGCTCTTTCATGTGTGCGTGTGAAGAGCGATTTTTTCACAGTGCTAGCTGTTAGCCAGGGTTTCTTCTGGAACCACTCCGGATTGAAACTGCAGTTTTTATCCTTTCCTCCTTGTGTAATGTTAATATTTTCTGGCCGGTGGGGTCCCAACCTTTTGATCGCCAGCTTCACTTCAAAGAACTGAATTTGGTGGCCAAGAGGTTTTCAACCTCATTCATGGATGGTGATAGGCTATTTCAAAAGTTACAGCTATGGACTGCTACAGCTAGGCTACTACGAGAGTCTAACGCAATCTCGTATCAATAACGCGATCGTAAGGAGACAGCTACTACAGCTACAGACAGGAGAAGATCTACAGCTAGCTAGCCAATTGACACATAGTTAGGAGAAGATCTACAGCTAGCTAGCCAATTGACACATAGCTATGATTTCTGCGCCCTCCACTTGACCTTTATGTGGGCGTTACCAAACGTGGGGCCGAGACGATCGGGCCCCACAGGCCAACATAGAAAATCCGTTATGACATGCGCAGAAGGGGTTCCCTGTCATACTGTCAGGGCCATGGGTCGTGGGGCTGGCCCCACTGTCAGATACTTGCCAGTATCAAGCACCTTAGGGTACAGTACATTGCACAAACAATTTTTATATCTTTGAGTGCATTTTAAAAGAGATATTATGGATAATATCTATCAAAGGTTGAGTTATTCAAAATGAATTTTATTCATTGAACTGCTGTGCCTGAGAGATAAGAAACTCAATGAAAAAACTCAATATTGTCATCCAGCAGCCCCTAATGTAAAGACGCCCATGATGATTAATATGAATAGTTATACTTCACTTATTATGGTAGATGTAAACTAGAACTGCAAAAATGGTCTTCACTCTGTTTATCATTCAAGGAGTAGATGTGGGCACTCATTTTTTAAGAATAATTCTCTAATATCAGAATGCATCTGGAACAAAAAGCATCTTCAGATTCATTTGAGTGTTCTACCCCATGCTAAAGGTAGCAGTGGGCGACCTCTCTATGTCTCTAAAATGTGCTCCTGGCTGTTTCCAAGAAGAGCTCTCATGCTCATGGACTAATGTAGAATCACTAGTCCCTTAATAGTTTTAACCTTGTGAAAATTCGGAGATTGATGACAATCTTACACAATTTGCGGCTATGCTACTCAGCAGTCAATATTAGCAGTTTATTATCCTGGTGTCAAGAAATGTTATCAGCAGATGCTCTGGCCGTAGCCTGGCTGCAGATCAAGATGGGCAGCTGTAATTTTTTGTCCTACCGTCTTGCCAGAAATCTCATATTGGTATAGCCTATTTCCACTCCCTTATCAGATCCAATCACTTGTCTTATACCTCCTACAGAAACAGGCATCTTGCATATCAGGTCTGGTGTGGTGTTTTTGTACTGCCCATCTCTTCACAATGAAGCAGCTGTGGGGAAAAAAAAACCTGGGCTTGGATTTGGATGGTGACCAGTGGGCTGATGTGTAGACAAGAACTCCTTGTCTGGCTGTGCCAGGAATGAACTTATTAAATTCAAGAGTGTACACCACATTCATATGTCTAACACTGAAAATGGTCTTTGTGAATAAGGCCAGCCTGTGACCAGTGTAGACATACTCTGGTCACCTTGATACACTATATGTGACGTATTCTCTGTAGTAACTCAATTTTTTTTTACTTCTGTTGCTCTCTTGGAAAGATGTCTTGTTCTCCTAAATTGTAGCAGGATGCCCCATCCACATTTATCAAATATACCAAGGAGCTACATTTACCCAATGTATCAGGAACACAGTATATTTTTCAAATTATTGAAAAAACTCAAATTCACTCTCTCATGAGTCACAGCACAAACATATATTTAGCCTGGTGGATATGAATTTCATATGTCAATGGTGTAAAACTCTATTTCACTCCAACAGGAGGTCCTGGGCTTTTCCTCAACATTTTATATTATTTGCTATTTGTTTTCTACTTTCATTCTGTGGTGCTGTTACAATGTTAGTTTATTGACAAGGCCCGGTAAACAGCCATGGGTAGCTGCACCCATGATTTCAGAATGTCCTGTTGTTATTTAGATGTTTTACATTGTTATTTACAGCTAATTCATTCAATGGTAAGTCAGTGCACTAATTACCTCAACAACACATTTGATAACTGATAATTGCACATCCATGCTTGGTAGCCAGATAATTGCTTTCAATAGTTCGACAAATCTGGCTAGCTAACCTATTGTGTACCCATCAGTAAACAAGAATAAGATTTTAACTATGGAATGGGACAGGAGAGGCACTTTATAGAGAACAATGAGGGAAGTTTTTTTAATTTTCAATGTGTGGTTTCTTACTGGCTTCAATGTTGCAGTCTTTCGTTTAGTGCCTAACTCTAAAATAAAAGAGACTAACACCAACTTCTGGGTTGTTCCTGATTGACTAACTTAAAATACACAACAATACCTTTTAAAATACACAGCACTAGATACCCTAATTTATTTCAGTACTAGCTGGCCAGAAATTACTTCCATGCAACAAACTGCATAACTAGTTGTAAAAGTTTCTACAGCAGCTCTTGCAATTCATTTAGCACATATTAGCATACAGTATGAGCTAATAAATCCAGAGCATAATTTCTAGTACTTTGACAAGTTTGCCAGATGTCCCTTCTCATGAAGAAAAATAGCCTCAGTTCAGTAAAAATTTTCTGCAGACTATTTTCTAGCTTCAACATTCTAGCTTCTTGTTATGTACAATGACATATTTGCTTAGCTGCAAAAATGGCCAGTGGTCTGTGAAAGTAAAAGACAGTATGCTGGTCCCTGAAACGAAATTCACTGCAACCAGCAGCTAAGTTACAGCGGTCCATGAAGTTTCCACTGCATGTTCACTGCCCTCTTCAGCATCCCATATTTGTGCAGCTGCAGTGACTTTCACAAGCCTTTGGCTGGGGGCCTGACATCCCAGCATGCTGACCTGCTGCCAGCCAATGCCTGAGCCCTTTACAAGCCATGAATCTGTCATGGAGTAATAAAAACGGAAAAGGAACACACTCTTCTATTCTCAGTATCCCCCCTTCAATTTAATGTATTCACTGTATTAAATTGCTGCTAATGTATCCCTGAAAGGAGCAGATGTTTCTGTTGTCTGGGTTCACTGCGGTCATTCCGTGTGCACTCAAGGTACAGCACGCTCCGTCTCGAGACTGATCCTCCACTGCCCCCGGACTTGCGACGCGAGGAGGGGATTAATCATCTGCATTTTTATGTTGTTAATTGTTGCTTGGGTTGTGTGCAGTCCAGTGAAGAGTGAGGGGGGTTTTTTAACAGAGAACACAGGGGCAGGGGCCGAGGGACAGGCCGAAACTCAGCTGGAACCAGTGAGTCCAAGGTGAGAGGACCCAGCAGCTGCCAGTAGGAATAGGTTTAACACCCTTGGCGCTGCAACGCCAGGCAGCCCACATTCTCTCCCCTGGATCTGGTCTCCTCCATCCCAGGTAATGTCCTCTTCACACAAGTTGGGAGTCCCACAGGAGAGGCTGAGAGAGTTGGCCCACCAGGGGGTGGGCTGAGGCTAAGGGCAGTATGCTGCTTTAGGATCAGCTGTGTGTTTTGAAGCATAAAAGTCTGAATGGTGCTTTCAGCTGCTGGCATAGGCCAATTAGCTGCATAAATGTCTCTAATGAAGCCATTTAAAGCCAGCTGATATATGTATTAAAAAGATAACAGTGCACAATTTCTCATCATAAATAAAAGCATTGGTATTGCATGTGGGGTGTCTTTTTATTTGATTTCATCATGCTTTTTTAACACTGTCATGTTTCTTAGGCAGCTGACAAACTATTATGCCGCTTGCTTGCTATGCTCACGTATATTACCCAGAATAAAACATGTTTGCCAGCTTGTGTTATTCCTTGTGTGTGTTTACTTAAATGAGTAAATATAATTTTTGAAATAATAAACAAGCACCCTTGCAACTGTGGGATGGGGAGGGGGTGTGGAGCATTGAGCAGACATGATAGTCTGTCTTTAGATTGTTGAACATAACCTGAAGTTACTTATTGAACTGTTGAACTTGATTGTAAGCACTCAGAAAGTATGACTCATGACTGTATACTAAAGTGAAAAATCTCTGCACACAAGGCAGGGTTCAGAGACCAGACAGTGTGACAGCAGATTCACTGTGTCACCACTTCACAAGCAAACAGGATAACTGTCACACCTGATTATGACATACCCACAGTGTGCAGAACCTTTGCCAAAAGGGGTTTTTTGTGGCATCTGAACCTTGTGGAGATTTTGTAAACCCCCCAACACTCCAAATGAAATGTTCTCTGCTAAAATTATACTTAATTATATTCTGGAGCTGCATTCACAAATGGAAATATATTTTCCACATACACAGTTCTCATTATTAATGTGTAACCTTAAACTTGTGCAGTTTTTTTTTTTATTAAAAAACCTTCTCCTGTCAGTGTAATTTACAATTTCCTGACTATTCTGGCAGGACAGGGGCTGCTGGTGTCCCTGAAACACAGACCTTCAGACATGTTTGCTCTCACAGAAGAAACTGCTGTCCCAAGGCAATGCCACACACATGCAGCGTATCTCTGGGTACTTGGGTGGGAGGTGGTACTCTCTCTCTCCTTCTCTCTCTCTCTCTTTCTCTCTCTCTCTCTCTCTCTCTCTCTCTCTCTCTCTCTCACATAAACACACACACACACACACACAGTCCATACAGGATCTACAGCATCAGAATTTTCCTTAGTAAGTAAAACACAACATGTGACATATGAATACTGTTGTAAAGCATAGTATTGGCCTGCATAGCACGTAACTGCACTCCTGTCCTGTGTGTATTTTAGCAAAGCTCTATTATGGTACTGCCTCTGCTGCTGGTGTGCCGCACTCACTCACTTCAGCTCGTTGCCATGGGATTTCACCACGCTCCCTGACGTGAACTCCGCTGCAGTGTAGCAGGATTGAAATAAATTCACATGGGAGACAATGCCACCCTACTATCTCATAACATACAATATAAAAAATATATACATTTGGACGTTTTCTCTGTGACAGCAGAAGTTTGTCAGGATTTTTTCAATTCTGCTTTTGTACATTTGGTTAAATCCTCAGTCATTATGATGTTTGAAGGAGTCTTCTACCCATATTATGTGTGCAGAGATCTGACACTTTACGTGTCCAAATGCTCAGGATCATTGATTAAATTGAAGTCTTTATTTAATCATATAATTATGTACACAATAATAACACAGAAAAGGAAAGTGACCATATTGCTGCAGGTCATGTAAATCAATCTCCAGAATTATCAAACAGAAAAAAATTCATTACTGCAAATGTGTCAACATTGCACTAGAGGTTAACAGTAATATGAGACTGTGTAACAGGTAAAGATATGATTGAATGGATGTGCCATGTTTTCAGCTGTGAGGCAGCAGCTGATCTTAAAACCAGTGAACGATGGCTGTTTTCATTAACCACCCTTCTGCGAAATCAAGATACAGCTGCTATGGAGACGCCGAGGCTGTTTACTGATCCTTGGCACCGTGGTCATGTTAATAGGTTGCCTGATCCCCCTCGATTGTCCTGTTCACTGCAAACAGGCCGAAGAAAGATGCCTGTACCTTGAAAGAGGAGATGCCGGCTAAAGAGGGAGCGGGCAGATGAGCTGCAGAGCTGCAAAGGCAGTCAATTGGCCTTGAAAGGGCCTGCCTTTGCTTTGCGGGGAAGCACAGAGAGAATACAGGCAACAGATGAAAGGAGGACGGGACTAAAGGGTGGTGCACTGATGAGGAACGGCACCTGATGACTTTGGGGGTGTGCTGCTCGCTACGCAGCCTTGAGGGATATTTATTGCCGTTCCGTACTTCACATTCTGTACCCTTTGTGATAGGGAGGATCCATCTGGTTATGCGAAGTGATTAAACCTTCCCCAAAAAAAGAGCCGTTCATCATGGCGAAATCTCATTCATCTGTGGGAAATTATTAGAAGGTTCATTTTTACTCTCTGAAGAATGGCAGGGGCCAGAGGGGTCAGGGAAGGTCTTGGCACTGCCATGTCAGGATGGATACCTTTCTGTGCAGCGTGTTTTTTCTCCTCAAATAGACCACATTCTTGGAGCGCTGCAGGTTTTTCTCCATGCATCCATCCATTTTCATTAACTATGTTATTCTGTAAAGGAGAAACCATCAGGCACGCGTTGCAAAAGGGGAATAAATGCAGCGAGACACATCTCCACTCACATTAACTGCAATGGACAGGGCAGAGAGAGAGATTCCAGTTAGCTTTGGCTGCTATGTGTTTGGACAGTGGGTGTGAGTCAGTTTACTCAGTGATAACCCAAAGACCATGCAGACAAGACAATACATTTTCAAGGAGATAAATTCCATCCCAGGGCTCTGGAGTTGTGAGGTAGAGTGATGACTTAGCAGGCAGTGCTGTTCATCACTAATGATCCCCTGATGGGGGTCATGCAGTTACGTCAGTTTACATCATTTAACGATTCAAGTGGCATGGCTGAATGAGGAAGACGCTGCTCCATTTCTTGCCCTTATAATCTTCATTGTAGAACGTCTTGTAAATGGAGAAACAAAGACATGAAAGAGGAGGAAAACAGAAGAAAGAGGCAGATGCATTTATGACTCATGCAGTAGAACACCAAGGCTTCAAGGCTATTACAAACAAGAGACTGAGCCTGAGACCAAAGGCTTGACATTGGAGGATACATTCAGGAGGAAACACTGCAGGAAAAAAGGTCTCAGAGCAGGGGCCACAGGAGAAGTGCTGGGATTGCAGGGAATTCTGAAAAAATGAGGAAAGGTGGGGACATGAGTAACTTTGCTTTTTATCATTTCTTTGAGGATGTTTAGAAAGTGAAAATGTGTTTGGAATAGACAGTGCATAGTTTGCTGGGACTACAGCCCCTCTCAGGAGGCCACCCACATCACAGTGGGTGTACTTATTACCACAAGTAGTTATTCTCTGCAACTCAGTAGAAACACTTGCAAAAATAGGTGTGCAAAATTATTCATATTAAAATGAAGGCCAGTTACACTAAATAATTTGGGTGGTATTACCTCACAAAAACTGGAGGCACTATTCCAGAGCAACCTAAAGTTTCCACTTTTTATCTTACCATCTGAAGAGAAGTACGTCTTTCAATCTATAAGTATATGTAATGTAATGATAAATTCCTACTGTACTTACGAGCAAGTAGTGGTAAGTACAGGAGGAAAAAGAAGATAACAATAAATGGTAGCATTGGAGTAATGCTATGATTTATCATCACATACACATACCATAAAAGGATAAGCTGATTTATTCTGTCACAGGTTGGTACATGGCACTTTCACTTTAGAGTTTAAGAAATGGGGCATACGTATGTAGAGGAATTGGTACAATGTGCAGGCCCTAATGGTGCGTTTTGGTGTAAGTTTAAAACCTTTAAAACCACTTTAAAAGATGGTAATGTGAATCTACAAGAAACCTATATAGAAGCACAGACACATCATATCTGGAGTGTGCTTTTCCAACAGCAGCAATTTATATTAATAAAGAAGATGTTTTGAACCCTGACACATACTGGCATTTGAGACTTCAATATGTCACATAAAGACCATATTGGCAACAGTAAAATGCAAAAAAACACATGACTAAATTGCACAAAAGAATTTAAGAAACATCAGTCCAGTCAGAGCTAGTGTCCAGGCTGTATGAGGTTATGTCACCCACATTCTATTTAGTGTTATTTAGCTTAATGTGGGCATTACTAGATTTAATGGCAGGCCTGATTTGAAGTGTTTCTACTGCCTTGTTAAGAATATGTTGATAGCACATGTGAGTAACTTGGAGTTTTTGAACAATGAAGGTGATTTTGTGGAGATAACTTTTTGTTTTTGTTTTGTTTTGTAACAATCTTGATTGAATTGAATTTGTAGTACTCATGTAGTAAAGTCACTGGGGGAATGTGACCGCAACATAGTCTTTAGGGTATACTGGAAAGTCAGAACTACCTCTTCCAAATCAGGGTTTTCAATTTTAGGCATGCTAATTTGAATAAGATGAGAGAAACTCAAGGCCACATTGACTGGGTAACACTTCTAGACAGCAGAACTGTGAATGAGATTTGGTGCAAATTCTCAACCTGCAGAAAGAAAATTATTCCGAAAGTAAGGGAGAATAAGTCGGGTCAGTGGTCTCCACAGTGGTTAAATAACTCTCCCTTGTGGAAGACTTTAATACAGAAGAAGAGAGAAGAGAAAATCTACAAAGACAGTTCAGAGAGTAATACATGAGCATAATTGTAAAATATGTGCTGATGTTAAAAAGAAATAAGAGAGGACAAAGTTCTTTTGAGAAGCAACTCACAAAATAGTATCCTAAGCAATTTTTTTCAATATTGCAGATAAAAGATAAAAAGCAGATTATTGTAGGTGCATCAATAAAGGGAAGGGGTATTGATTTATAATAGTAAAACTATTGCAGATGCACTGAACAGCTACTTTGTTGACTGGGAAGAAACCACATGTATGCCTACAATTAGGTCAAATACACAGGAAACCTTAGATATTATTGAAATTGAAAGGGACTGAAGTACTGGAAAAATGACAAACTGTAAGCTTGACTACACTATGTCAGACTTTCAGGTAGAAGAACCCAGGCGCAGGCCGGGATGACAAACCATGCATTTATTTGAGGACATCCAAAAATCATAGTAACAAAACAGTCCGAGTCAAAACCAGAGAATCCACAAGCAGAAAATCCAAAACACAAGGCAAGGGTCAAAATCTAACAAAACAGGCAGAAAGTTTTGCACATGCATGCAAAAAAAAAACAAACAAACGACACACCACTGCTGACAGACAGGAAGACAAAAACAACACAAGCAGGACATCACGCGGAAGGACTGACACACTAAGCAAAGAGAGGGGGCCTTGTAACCATACTTCAGTGTGAACAGGGCCTAAGAGTGTTCAAGACGAGGCTTGATCCGGTCATAGACGCACTCTACACTATAAATAGAATGATGAACCTGGCTGGCTGAATGGCCTGCTCTTGTCATTAAACTTCTTATGTTCCTGTGTGAATTGATGTAACAGAGGAAGATGGCTAGATAGCTAGTTAGTAAACAATTTAGCTGACTGAAAATGAAATGAGTTCATGCTGTAACCGTCTTCATAGTCAGAGGATCACACTGATATGTACGCGGGTACACACCCCAAACAGTGTAGCAGCTACATGCCAGTGTCACTGATGACACTGCAAAGGTATTAGCAGTAATATTTGCAACCAGACGTGAGCCCCAGAACTACAGAACAGTACAAAACTGCTCATGGCCTTATACCTGGACAGGATGTGGTGGAATAGTTTTTGTTCTACCATTTGGAATAATTGGTTGAGGTCCACTTTAATTTTTCAGCCACAGAACAAATACTGAGTTCATATTGAGTGAGCTCAGCTGAGTGAATTGAGAGAACACAGCTACATTATTGTACACAGACCTGATGACCCCTCGATGGCCACCGTGACTCACTCCAGAGCAGTGCGTCCAGTCTGCTCCTGCTCCCTCCACATTTTTGCATTGGTACTATCACCTCTGGCGTTAGTTGTCATAGAAATAACACCAAGATTGCCAGTATTATGGGCAGGGCAACAAGAACATGTTTTTATTTATTTATTGACCTTTATTAATCCAGGATGTCTCTTGAGGTTAGGAACCTCGTTTCTGACGTTCTTTGATGTCTTCTTAGAGATCTGGCAAGAAGGTCAGCAGGGAAAATGCATTACATTTTGACATGTACATAAGCCAATTACAATACAGATGACACACAAAAACAGAATAATACGATAAACTTTAGTTACGCTCAATGCCTTAAAACAATTACAGGTAGCTACAATATTGTTGTCATTAAGATCATTAATTCTGACAATGATACAGTTTCATCTAATCTAAGTGTCATTTGGAAAGTGTTTCATGACCAAAGTACAATATATGTAAAAGATTGCCTTCCCATCTCTGTTCTGACCCTAAGAGCACTATAAGCTCTTGTACCAAGATGACATTTAGTTACCACCCAGAAACCATACAGTTTAAGAAATCTGTATTGTGAGGGATACACTGTTTTAAATCTCAAGTTATAAAATAAAGTGGGCAAAGTGGGAGGCCAGTGCCACTGTCTGAGTTGGGTAAGGCTCACACAGGCAAATATAACATAGGAAAACATAACATAGGTGACTCTTAAATTTCGGGTACAAAGATGTTTTTCCGTCTTGTTTTGGGTTAAGGAAATATTATAAATATTCATTTTATTTCATTACCTACCTTTGTCTTGCTGTTACGCTTTTCCTATCTATTTGCTGCTCTCAAGAGAGAAATAAGTGTGTTCCTCTGTGCAAAAAAACAGTTACAGGGGCACTGAACTTCAAAACACAAATTTTCATGTTGTTACTTAACTTAATTTGGCATGCAAATGAAGTGCACTAAATTGCCTCTGGAGCAGAGAAACTCCCCCATTAGTTTCTCAGATTCTGCTCAACCAGCACCAGCATGCGACATTTCCCTTCAGCTTCAAAAGAATAGAGGTATGTTAGTTTATGAAATTTCGACATTTCCTGAACCTGCAACTGACATTCATGGCACACTTAGTCCCAAAACATCCCTTTTCAGTAAGATTATACATGCTTTATAATAGATTAACAAAATTGTTGGTGCTAAGGCTATAGTGTAAGATAGACCAAGCTATGCCAGACATACGAAAGCTCTTCATCATGAGAAAAGAGTCCAGCAAAACATATCATAGAGGAGGACTAATACAGTTTATATCACAAAGAGAGTGTATTAGGGATTTAGCAAAGATCCTTCTTATTTTTCTTGGGGGTGGGAGGGATATAACAAAGAACAGATTGTAATAGTGTGATTACTGTTAAGGTAATCAATTATGGTGATAATGAATTGAAATAAGAAGAGGAAGTTATTTTAAGATGGCAGCTTTTGTTTAGATTAGATTACATGGTTCAAGTTTATGTTTCGTTGCAGGACCAGGGTTGTGCAACTCGGGTTTAAATCACTGAAATAATTTACTGACTATAATAGATTGTATGTTGAGAGAATAATGGGAAGATTTTGGGTTTTGAGGAAATAAGGACCCATTAATCTCTTAGAAGAAAAATCCAAACCTTATTGGAGTTCTATTCCAGTGATACATGGCAACTTTCATCAGTTTGGATTTGTGCAATTTGTGCAATTTGTGCTGAATTTGTGCAATTTCATTAGTCCATTTGTATTAGTCTGGGCAGCCTATCCATGTATACACCTCAGCTGTTTAAAAAATAAGTCTTCTTTAATGTTGGCTGGCTGTCAGTGAAAATGTTCATAAAACTGCAGGTATTTGGCAGCAAAGCTTCCATCCGCTGATCTACATGTAGTACACATACTTGAGAAATACGACCTTTATATCTCTGCACCTCCAAACAACGTCAACATGTTCAGTGAGTGTTCTGCTCTGTCCCAGCTTCTGCAGCTTCTGTAGCTGTGTTTCCCTTGCTGAACATGACCCCCCCCCAGCATTCTAGAGAGTAATATAAGGGGGGGGGAGGGGGGGGTGTAAAATGAATGCTCTTCAACTCATTTTGCACATGCTGTTGTTTTTGCAGAGCAATACAAAAAGCATATCTAACAGAAATGAGTATTTTACAAAAGCTTGTATATTGGATATGGATATGAATTCTTTCAGCATTTGTCCAGAATGGGCAATACGGTCTATTGTCTGTACTTCCATTTAAGAAACTTCTTGCTATTCTTGCTAAAAATTGTGCTATTTCAGTTAAAAAAGATTAGCCTCCAGGAGGTGTCTTGGGCAGCAACTGGATAAAAATCATTGTCAATCAAGAGGGAAGATAATTGCACAATACCAACCTTCTGATTTGTCATGTTTCATTCATACAACACAATCCAATTCATATGGTTCCCACTTTTACCACAGAGTGTTCCTGGAAACCTCATGATTATTAATAATACTCTCTTCTATCCCACAGAAGCCATTTTATAAGCAGGGGTTATGGTCCTGATCATGGGCAAAAAAAATATGGAGTTAATTCAAATATTCAAAAGATGATAATACTCCATACATGTTTGTACGTTTGTATGCTCATACATGAAGCACAGTACTGTAGCATGCACTTCATGATGGTTTTGGAGTGTCCAGTTACATATAGTATACAAATCAGTCTTTGGACACTTATTTCTGCAACAGGCAAGACAGCACACATGCACATAAGATAAAATAAATACAATTTCTTCAGCCCCCCCTCATGAGCTCGCTAAGTGAGCACAGCAAACTAAAAATAAGAAGGCTTGCCTTTTAAGACTTTTTCTTTTCCTGTGAAACAGGCCCTGAAACAGAGAGTGGCCAGAAAATGAGCCCTCAAGACAGTTTTTCATTTGGAATATGTGAGTGTTTCCTGTTGACATCTTCCAATACCCTAGGAGGTTTTAAAGCCTTACACAGAAATAGTAGTTTCAGATCCTATAGTTATGGTTTTACTCAGATGTTAACATTTCAATGGTTTCAGACAACTCTTTTTAAACAGCAGCATGTATTTTTGAACATAACAAAGAGCTAATAGTGAAAGACTGGTATTTCTTTCATGGCTCTTCATTCTGAATTTGTTACACCTCTGTGCCCCCTAGTTCAGCTGTAGCAGCTGGTTGATTTCTGTAAGTCATCAATGGGGTTGCTGTGGAAGAATTGGGTCAATGCAGCTGGAGAAGCTGGTAAGTAGATAGCTTCTATGACCAAGGGCAAGCAGGTGGTGCCCCAAGTGAATATCTGAAAGTGCTTGTTATGAAGATTATTAGCATGTAACTACTGTTTTATGATAGATTTGTATCAACAAGATATCTTCATTCATTTATGCAGGAGAACCTAATATAAAAGAAAATAATAAAATGATGTTGCATCAAGTACATAATAAACTTCATTCTGTAAGTCAAACCCAGCTTTCTCAGGGGAATAGAAAGTTCTACCAGAAAACCTGCATTTTCTATTAGGACAGCTCACATGCTACGTAAAAAAACACCAACTCAGTGTGTGTACAACCATATAGTGTGAACAACCATATAGTAATAACTATGACATAATGCACTCAGATTCCTGTACTTTTTAATCAAAGTATGAAGGTGCTCAAATATTCATCTCAGAATTCATTAAAAAGACATTACTGCATTACAATACTGGTGACACACTTACCAAGATCAATTACACATCCATTTAGTGTCCATTAACATAGCCAAAGAGAAATTGAAGCAATTCAGTTGCTCATTCAGCAACACAACAGTAGTCTCCCACTGGAAGTTCAAATCTTGTAACACATATGGTTGTAAGGCTAATTCCCAAGCAACTCCCACACTGTCATCCATATTAATTGCAATTCCACCCACAAAATACCTTACTTGAAGGACTATATGGCTGATAAAGATAATCTCCTTACGTCCACAGAAGGACATTTTTCTTATGAATCATCCACTCTCCAGCAGCTTTGCTCCAATGTGATGAATGTGATGCGAGAGGCTAATGTGGTCTATTAGCGTGGGAATAGGTAACCGCTGTTATAAGTGCTGCTGAATGTGTACATCCTGTACATCACAGTGGAGTAGAGATGATGGTGATGAATGTAATTCAGAACTGATTAGGGCAGGATCCAGGGTAAAAATGTCCTAACCCGCAAGTGATGAAATTGCACACACAATAGGCTTGGGATGGGAAGCAGAATTCAATTCACTCCTCTCCTCTGCAGATTCAGACAGAATGCATGTCTCATACACCAAAATGTAGCCACATTCCCAGCTTGGATTAATCAGAGTTAGAGGCACACATAGAATACAAGTGGGAACATGTAGTACAGTTCTTTATACTCAAGCTTTGCTCATGCCCATCAGTGGAGTTTCAGCTAGTTAGCTCTGGGAGTTAGTTTTGTGCTGTTTCATCTGAACATAAAATAAGAAACTGCACATGTAACAGCAGACCTGTCTTTTTTCTGGAACTCAAGTGTTCTATAAATTAAGAACCTCATTATTTGTCCTACAATTAAGGTTTATGTTTACAAGTAATCTGCTTTGTCTTAAAGAGAAGCAAATAATCCCAAAGACTAAATTCTGAAATGTATCAGTTTTGTATTTTTCTTTTTCAAGTGTATGGCATGCTCTGCAGATCCCACAACTCACCCATAACTTGAATAAAAATATTTATTTAAAATATTTAACAACATTAGACAAAATTGATTTAGAAATATTGCTTCTTTTCAAAAACACATGTGAAGGAGCATGAGATGTTTCATGACTTTCATAAACTCTTCATAAACAATCTCTTGTCCACAACAACTTCTCTGTGAAGAGAAGACCTTCCTGGAAAGCAAGGTTTTGGTTATTTTCCTCTCAGATGTTGCTTAATATAATGTCTCTTTGCAGTGCTCAGAGCTGGCAAGCAATGGCTAAAAAACACCTCAGCAGACATCAGTGGAACAAACAAATGCCTGTCATTTGGCAGGCTTTTATTGTAAAGGTGCAAGCTATTTTAAACAAAGCACACATTTTCAACAACGGCTGGTGGCCGTGCCTATTTGATCTGATAATCCTCATGTAGTCCCAAGGATAATTTTGGAATCAGTCTTCCTTTCCAATGAATTTCGCTACCGCTGTCATTAATTAGGACCTGGTGTATAAATCGGTATAAGCTGCACTTACCAAATTGATTGTATCTACAAGTCTATATTGCCATCAATAGTTGTGGCTGACGATAATGCACTAACAAGGGACACAGGTTATTTATGCATCATACTGTGTAAAGACAGCAGTCTTTGATGGAAAGAGGGTACAGTTGATGCCACTTATGCAGGTGTCAAACACTAAAAGGCAGCAATTTCTGAAATAAACAGGTAGGAAGCCACTTATCTCTGTGGGGAAGCGGGTGATTATCAGAAGAAAACCATATGAAAGCTTAGGACCAAACCAGAGATTGCTCCATTAAAGAGCTTCAAAAGAAAAATACATAAAAGCAGAGGAATGAGCGGATCTGTTGCTTGCATGCTATTCTGTCCAGGCAGCAGCATCATCTGCCCTGCTGTCTTCTTAAGGTAGGAGCTGGACATGCACTCTTCATTTGCTTTCATTTTTCATCCTCCTCACAACAAAATACTGTACCATTCACAAAGGTTCCACTCAATTATGTTAAATATGTTTTTACATTCACTGAACAATGTCATTTTGTCATTTTCTTGGCTTGAATCCTAACTTCCAGTTTGGTCTCCCCTCTGTGTGAGAATCACGGACTTACTGCATTATCTTTACGCAGAAGTTATAGCAAAACACATTCATGATGTTGCCCATATTCAAACACCTCCTGTAATCCATTTTTCTAAGCATATGCTGTAATTATATTCACACGGTATACTGTTAAAATGTGGCACTTTGCAGACACCTGGACTATCGCCTGTAAACTCACGAGTCCGCTGTTGGAATTCTATGCTATGTGCTACTTAATTATTAAAAGCCAAGTGCTGCCATCTGTTGGCACAGAAAGAGCAGATCCGCAGTAACGGTTAAGCTTTCATACGAAATCGATTAAAATGGCAGGCAATACTCTGTTGATTGAAACCCATCTACATTAAATGTGTAATGTAGACATCTGAATTCAGCATGCCAACAGTTGAAAAGTACACATATATAAACATACACAAACTCTGAATATTATGAATATTAATAAACTCACGAAAAATTACAGCGCCATACTTCATCTGTTAAAGCATTGTCTCATGCTGACTTTAAAGTTACAAAAACAGGTTTTCTAAACAAAATATTGATGACCGGCTGCATGAATCCTGAGAAAGTGCAATGCCCTTTAAATGATACGAAGGCTAAGAGTAAATACTGAGACTGGAGCAGGTAATTTTAGACTGTTAATTGTAGTATCGCGCTAGTTTCATCTGCCAGTGTCTCCAGTTATTTATTATTGAAGTTGTCTCGCCATTGGTAAGTCCAAATCAGATCGTTGACATCTTGAGGAAAAACTAGTAAGTGACATTAACTTCCCATTTCACTGCACTGGTCAGTTTCAATGAGAAAGGTTGGGGAAGGTGTGGTCAGTGACGTCGACGACTGTCGATTAAGTATGGAATTCTCCAGCCAACTAGGGCAAAGCCAATGAAACAGAGCTGGTGTCTATCTGGCAGTTGTGTGGCTCTGACCTCAATGGTATTTTAGAGCCATTTCACTACCCCGTGAAATAATCATCTGGTTAACAGTATATTATGTTAGAATGGCGATTACACTTTACTCATTCCTTCCTATAGATTCAGGCAGTAGTTGCGTCGAGCATCGATAAACAGGGAAGTTTTGCTCTAGCCGAAGAATCGCTGCAGCTACAGGTACCTCGTATGTGAGGACAAGAGGTTTCGCACCATCAACTGAAATTAGTCTTCTGGGCTGCTACAAGTGAGGTAGGTTTACTGATAGTAATTATGTACAAAAAACCTCTTGCGGGAGGAGTGCACCAAGTTGTTAAATTGAAATACTTAGATTTGAATAGCAAGCATGATTAGACTGTACTGTTTCTCTACGTTTAATAATAATTGTTGGAGTTCAGCTCCCAGAAGTAAGTTGGATGTTATATTTGGAATTGTGTACCAGACCATACTACAGCTTTATGTCAAATAGTCTTGCGATTGCCTGGTGTGATTCACTTGATTTTGTGCATGATTTGTGCTGTTAAACATAATGAGAATTCAAGTGTGGAAACCCGGTCTTAAGTTCTTCTTTTAACAAAGCGTTCTGGGAGACGAATGACGCTGTTTATTATCATAATACTGCGCAAGAGAAAGTATGTTTAGGCTGACGAATGTAAGCTATATTTAAACTGATAGATGGGGGTTAGTAAATGAGTAACGACTTCCAGAGTCCATACACGGCACAGCTCTGATCCTACCTCGAGGTACCATTTCACTGATACATGTTGTATTGATATATAGGTATTGATATATAGGGTTGTATTCAGAATATTTTTCTAGTTTTATTACGGCGTACATTTATTAAAGTTTATTGCTGTGATCACAATGTCCTTGTTTTTACATTCCCAAATGTGCAAGGTAGTGATGGTCGCCTGGCAGTGATGTACTATCACAATCAAATCGTGAGATCGTGTGAGAGGTGACTTTTGTGGCCATTATGAATGCCCTGATGTTTTAATTTAGTTTAAAGAATTATTTCAAAGGTACCTAAGATTGCCCTCTGAAAAACTGAAGAAACAAATGAACATTTAGACAAATCCTTGGTTTGAGAGATACCTCAATCATCGTTCTGAGCGTTTATTACACACCGGCCACAATTATAATTAAAACGTAACGGTATGAATAGTTTCACATGGAGGTAAACCCCAAAGCTGTTGGTGGTGACAACTATACTGAATCACTAATATTAAAAAATGAGAATAAAATAGTGATAACAGTTCTAGAAGTAGCAGAATAAAGTTGATACCTTTATCCACGCAAAAATGTATACACGAGACATCACTCACTATAGCAAATATAAAACACAAGTTGAATAACATTTAACATTTCTATAATTCAGGATAACGTTGTACAACTCTTAAAACAGAAACAGTTATATGGGAAACAGGCAGCAGTATGTTATATGTTCTAAATTATGGATCTTCAATGGAAAAAATGAAAATCATGAGGATTATAAAGGAAACATAATAAAGGCTTGTTAAAGGAAAATTCATGGGCTAATATATCAATACAAGGGTCATTTCAAATGAAGGCAAAAACTTTGTAAAATGACTGCGTTTTGTTCACACCGTATCATTAAAGAGATAAGTCTTTAGGTGGTGGTAAGAGTTCTCTTAGCCATCAAGAATAAAGGCTGAGATTTAGACATGGGAGAATGGAGAGATGGAGGAGATAATGTGCAGATAGCAGATGATTACAGAGGACAGGCGGCTGTGTAAGGGGAAAAAAATGAGTCAGAAGATGAAGAAGAACATAAGGATTAAAACATCTGCTTTCGCACTTATGGCTAGTATGTGCTGCATTAGTTAGAACATTCAAATAGCTAAATGCTTAGCTACTGTGTTGTTTATTTTGTCATAGCTACATTCATGCTACTTTTTATCATTTTAGCTGCATCCTCTCCCTCCCGCACCCCTTGTTTTCAGGCTTGGAAAGGCATTCACGTTCTTTTGGCAGGAGCATAATATGTCAAGGTCACAGTTTTCTAAGAACCATTCTGTTATTTCATTATCCAAAACAGTACACCATGTAACTAAAACAAGCTTTGAACAACTATACTGATACATAATTCCGCTAAGCAGACATGCTCCATAGCATACGCGGAAAAACAGCAATATGTCGTGTTTAACAGATGGAGTTGTGTTCGAACAGCAGGCGTGTTTTGCGACTCAGCTGGGCAAGTGATCTCCAGGGTAACCTGTCTGTCTCTCCTGTGAGGAATGCCGGTGCTGTTGTGCGTGCTGTCATAGAACATCTTGCCAAGAGTGTTTGGCACACCCATCAGCTTCCACTGGACTTCACTGATCAGTTCAGCTGAGTATCTATTGAAGGTTTGAAAATTAATAATTGTTGATGTTTTTTCCATAAATTGTTCAATTGGAGGACTTTGTTTAAGCTGTTGAAAAAAGGTCAAGAAAAAAGCGCTTGAGGTTGAAGACTTGCTTTTGAGAGGTATAGTCTTGTGGTTCACAAACCTTTTTTTCTGTTTTACACTTAGACTACTTAATGAAAGGTTTCTGTAATGGAGTATGTCATTGATTGTCTCTGCTTTTGGTGGTTGAATGATTTATTTTTTAAATTATATAATTAAAAAATAAACAAGCAGTAGAAACAGATATTAAGTAGGGGTACTGCCAATGTGTCAGGACCTCAGGCACCATCATTTCTAATCAAGCCACAAATGATAGCTCAATTTGAATTTTATTTATGGAGCAGAATACGTGTATTTTATTTGATATTCATTTAAAACCATTATGGGGGGGCACTGCTGTTGTACCCTTGGGCAAGGTACTTAACCCACAGTTGCCTCAGTAAAGATCCAGCTGTATCAATGGATAACATTGTTAAAAAAAGTGTAACCTATGTAGGTCGCTCTGGATAAGAGTGTCTGCTAAATACCAATAATAATAATAATAATGATTATATGTGCCCCCAGTACCTAGTTCTTGCTATGTATTGAGAAAAATCAGCCCATGGATACAGAAAGCTTAAAATAAAGTTGAATTTACTTTGCACTGGATGGAATTAAATAAATGTTTCAGTTATGAAAGTGATTTAAATTACTTAAATTAAAGTTACTTTTGTTGAACAGATGCACCTTTCACTGTCTTTATGCTTCATAAAAGAGGCAAGGACACCTCAGTGCCCAGTACGTCAGCTCTAGCGCCAGGTGAATTGTTCTCAGCGCCATTCAGTATAATTGGGCGGACTGTTCTGCTCCGTACAGATCTCACAGCGCCCCAATAGTCAACCTAGGTGTGTTTTTCCTCAGTCAGATTGAAATAGCCGTCTCTTATCTGCTTCCGTCTGTACTGAGGGAGGAATAAAACCCAAGTTTGGGAGTAACAGTGCGGCCTTGGCCTTTTGTTCAGAGTTATGTGATTTTGGCTTGTGGCCACTTTCTGGAGAGGTAGCTAGGTGGCAGCATGGCTGTGAAAAGAGACCATCGCTTTCATGCTAGTCTGAGAGCCCAGCGCGAAAAAGCCTCGGACAAATGACTGCAACACAAAAAAACGCTGAAATTAAAGCCATCTCAATTACTCAAAATGATTTGAATTTTTGCAGTGCTTTTGCTTTGCCTGTTTTTCTCTCTTTCTAATGGTTTGAACAGCAGACTGATTGTGTGACTCAGTGTGAAAAACCGTCCTTTCCAGGAGAGAGAGAGAACATTTCAGACTTTCTGAAAATGTCATTGTTTGTGGAAAGAATTCCTTGTCCACAAAAACAAAAAGTAAAAAAATCATAGTGATCAATATCCACTTCAAACTCAATATGTGTTATGGAATTGCTGACTCTCCTTTTGCTTTGTGGTAACTATGGCCTACCCATCCAGTGACACGTAGGATCACTGGAGGACGACGTAAAGTAAACGAGGCAGGAGTGGACCTGCAGGTCCGCATGGAACTAGCACGGCAGTTGTAAACACAACTGGCACTTCGTCCCACCAGAGTGATCCATAGAGGAGATGCATCATGCTGAACTTTTTCCAAGTTTCGCTTTGAGGGTAATTAGCTGGAATGCCAGCCACCATTGAAATCGGCTGTGCATGTTGTTCTTTGTGAGAACATTGTGTCTTCTTCTTGCTCTCTCATTAACAGGCTTGGCACCTGTTGCTGAGGCCGGTTTGTTGTGGACGACTTCCAGACTGCAGGTTCAAAAGGTGTAGTCTCTGTTCAAAGGACAACTTGTGGACAGACTCCGTTTTTCCTTGTTGGTGAGACGATCAGTGGGACAAGCAATTATTACTACTCTGTTGCTCCTGTCACTATGAAAAAGTAGGTGAACCACTATGTTATTAAATCTATAATATTTATTAAAACTATAATAGTATAGCATTTTTACTGTTTAAACTGTTCAATTTGTGGAGTCATCATTGATTTGTACTGCTGTGCCTCTAACAATACAAATTGTATTTCATTCTTTTCGACCTGAATACTTTAAAGGGAGCAGTTTGTGTTCCTCTTAAATGTCAGAGGTACACAGTGAATTCCTGTTGGCCTGAGTTTAGATTAAGCTGCTTAACAGTCAGTTTTGGGTGTGTGTGGGCTCTAATTGACAGCTCGGTCTCTTACCTGATGTTCATTGCTCTAAAAGGCTGGTTAACAAAGCAGTTTGTTCATAAACAAAATGCCTGCACTTCTTTAAACCATATATCAAATGTAATCAAAGTCAGATATGCAGGGTTTCAGTCATATTGACAACCAGTGGGAGTCTGCGTGTGTGTGTGTGTGTGTGTGTGTGTGTGTGTGTGTGTGTGTGTGTGTGTGTGTGTGTGTGTGCGTGCGCGCATGTGTACGTGTGTGTACCTCTGTGCATGTGTGTGCGCGTGTGCGTGCCTGTGTGTATATGCAGGTCTGGGAATCTTGTGTGTTCACAGGGACAGAGAACTCCAGTACATTAAAATTAAGAGAATGCTGGGACCAACAGCACCAGCATCTGTGTGTCACAGGCTGTACCTATTTATATTATATTTATTTATAAGAACGCACCTATTCCAGATAAGATGATCCTTTTTAATGGCCCTCTTAGGAACGTTTCCTTGCTGTTTATAACAACATGTTTGTGTTGTGTTGAGTTCCCCCTTCATCAGCACTTAGGAAGATTGTGTGTGACCTCTGTAATGTATAGGTGTGACTACTTGAAAAGTCAGTGGTCACAGAATAGGTTTGATAGAAATGAGAAAGAGAAATGTTTAAGAGTGCATACCTCCATCTTCCAATAGCTTCAGCATTAAATGGCCAAAGCATTAAAATACTAGAACCGAGGTCACACATGGATGTCAAATCTGAGGAAAACTCAATATTTGGTTTAAATGAGCTGAGTTCAGTTTGACCTCTTTGGCAGGTGAAGATGAGCTTGTGTCCAGCACTCGCTCTGACTTGCTGCTCCATAGGACAGCAGAGGCAGTTGTTTGTCTGTAGAGGACTCTTACAGCAAAAAGACAGTCACACAAACCTCTGGGCCTGAGGGCTTTGGAAAGAGCTTCTGTTAAATGTCTGGAAGGGTGTGGACATTTCATTTGACAATGCAGACTAATAATTTTTGGGGTTATGATTCAGTGTATCACAGTCACTTTGGCAAAAATCCAACCATCCAAATAATGAAGATTAAATGTGAGATGGACAAAAACTTGTCTGAGACCAAACAAATAAACCAACAAACCAAGAAAATATTAGTTGGCCATGTGTATCCATTCTTCTCTTACTACTAAATATGAATAGATATTATTTTAAAATCTGGTAAATTGAGCATTCATTGGTATGAATAGAGTACCCTAGCTTTACCCCCAGACCCCTTGTTTGAGATGGTTTTCCATATCTTCAGAAAACCAGCTTGAAAGTGCTCAGATGTCAAGCTCTTTCTGGGGGTTGTGTACAGCAGCACCCTAAAACAGGCATCATTTTGAATCTTTATGTTATGAAGTAAAAAACATTTACAAAGACAGATGTCTACAAATGTGCAGAAGTCAGTTCATGCATACATTACTTAAAAGATGTTTCTGTTGAATGCTGTTTGCTCTTCTGTGTAATGCAGGCTTATTACCAGCCTCTGGTCTTGGCTGTACAGCTCCCCTCTTGACTCTAACATTTATTAACCTGCTGATCAACTGTTTGTCACAACTGTTTACAATGTCATGTAAGGGCACCAGGTCCAGACATGAAATTTGCCTAGGTTTGGTTCCACCCTCATTGGCACCAAATCGATGCCCAGCTTGTCTGTGCTAAACCTGCTTTGGTTCTTAAACAAATTTTAAAATGGGCCGGAGGAGTGTTGTTCTCACTCTTGGGCCTGAAAAAGTAGTTCATTACCTATAATGGATTACAATGATAAGGTATCATATATCATTGCTGTGCTTCACTAATAATGCTTTGTATTGTTTTTTGTGATCAGGTTGTCCCAGTTTTAAAAATCTTTTTTCTTTTCATTTTTTCTGTCATATTTGTTTTAAGTTTGATTCCCTGGACCCTCACATGCCCCTTTTCCACCAAGGCAGTTCGAGGGCCGGTTCCGAGCCGGTGCCTAATCTCAAACCAGTTCTTCGCATTTCAATAGCCAAAGAACCGGCTCTCGGCCAGGAAAACTGGTTCGAGAGTGGCACCAACACTTTGCTGGTCTAGAACCAAGAACCGTTATGTCAGGGGCTGGGGGCGGGATTATCGTGACCAACAAGACCAACTAAAATTTTGTGACCGCCATTAAAAAAAAAAAAAAACAGAGCTAGTGTAGCGTCTAAAACCAGAGTTTTATTTTTCAAATGTATTTCTTAGCTGTTTAGCGAGCTACTAATTTCTCACATCAATGTTATGAACATAACACTGATGGCTAGCTAGCTGGCTAGCTAGCTAGCTGTTGGTCAGCTAACATTACCCAAGCAAGCATAGCTACTAATCTCTCACATTAATACACTGCTCAAAAAAATTAAGGGAACATTCGATCATCACAGTATAAAACCCAGTCAATTAAACTTCTGAGATATCGACCTGTCCAGTTAGGAAGCGTAAGTGATTGTGAATCAAATTCACCTGCTTTGGTGCAAATGAATGTGACAACAGGTGGACAGGAGAGGCAACAGCAAGACAACCCCCAAAAAGGGAATGGTTTTGCAGGTGGTGGCCACAGACCACTTCTCTCTCCTGATGCTTCCTGACTGATTTTTCTCAAGTTTTGCATTTTACTAGTGCTCTTGTCACTCCTGGTATATGAGGTGGTACCTACAGCCCATTCAGGTTGCACAGGTAGTCCAGCTCCTCCAGGATGGCACATCTATACGTGCCATCGCAAGAAGGTTTGCTGTATCTCCCAGCACAGTCTCCAGAATGTGGAGGAGATACCAGGAGATGGGCCGTTACACGAGGAGAGCTAGACAGGGCCGTAGAATTGGCAGCTTCGCCATTTCTCTTCGCCCGTTCTCTTCACAGATGAGGGCAGGTTCACACTGAGAACATGTGACAGATGTGAAAGAGTCTGGAAACGCCATGGCGAACGTTATGCTGCCTGCAACATCATCCAGCATGGCTGGTTTGGTGGTGGGTCAGTGATGGTCTGGGGAGGCATATCCTTGGTGGGTCGCACAAACCTCCATGTGCTATCCAGCGGTACCCTGACTGCTGTTAGGTACCGGGATGAAATTCTTAGACCCATTGTCAGACCTTACGCTGGTGCAGTGGGCCCTGGGTTCCTCCTGGTGCAGGACAATGCCCGGCCTCATGTGGCCAGAGTGTGTAGGCAGTTCCTGGATGATGAAGGCATTGATTATATTGACTGGCCCTCACGTTCCCCAGACCTGAATCCAATTAAGAACCTCTGGAACGTTATGTTTCGGTGCATCCGACGCCGCCAAGTAGCACCACAGACTGTCCAGGAACTCACTGATGCCCTGGTCCAGGTCTGGGAGGAGATCCCCCAGGACACCATCCGCCGTCTCATCAGGAGCATGCCCAGATGTTGTTGGGAATGCATACAGGCACATGGGGGCCTAACACACTACTGAGCCACATTATGAGTTGTCGTGATGAAATTTACACAAGTTGGATCAGCCTGTGATTTTAATTTTTCACTTTGATTTTTGGTGTGATTTTGAATCCAGCCCTCAGTGGGTTGATGAGTTTGGTTTCCATTGACCATTCTTGCGTCATTTTGTTCTCAACGAATTACACAGTGTATATCAATGAAGATTTTCGACTTGAATATTTCATTCATCGAGATCTACTGTGTGATTTAAGTGTTCCCTTAATTTTTTTGAGCAGTGTATTACATTCGATGTTCGTATTGTTGAAGTGAGAAATTAGTAGCTATGCTTGCTTGGGTAGTGTTAGCTGACCAACAGCTTGCTAGCCAGCTACCATAACCTTGGTAACAATAGCTAACGTTAGCATGCTACTTTCTAATATTGCCATTGACTCACCTACCAACGTCACTTAAAATTTGGCTTCACAAAAGGCTAACATTGTATGAAGTGTAGTGGACAGGTTTGTTTTTTAAAGCACTGTTCTGTTGTTGTTGTTGTTGTTTGTTCCCGTTAGCTTCAGCAGTGGCGGCTGGTATGCTGGAAACAGGGGAAGCTCGCAAAACACTGCAGATTCATCTGAAATTTGTGTGCTATTGCGAAAGATACAGCATGCGATTGTTTACTTAACAAGGATGGCAATTTGAATAATTAAGTGGCTTAAATCCCAAAGCTTTCTCTTAAATGTTTCACATTATAGCTTTCTTGTGTTACAAAATTGAAATTACAGAACAGAACTAAATTTAGTTAAATCGATTTAAATTACTGAGAATAAACTTTTAGGTTAGGTTGAGTGCAATGAAAAATAATGTTTAGAACACAGACCTCACAAAAGCTGTGATGTGTCATGAGTATTTAACGTAATTTAAATCGATAAATGCCATCCTTGTTAAACAATCTCATGGTGTAGCTTTCGCAAGCACACAAACTACAGACAATCTGCGCTGTTTCACGAGCATAATCATTTACACGATTGGTGTCAATTATTTTGTGAATTATTTGTTTTATTGTTAATCAAAGAGGATAAAGGGGAACAGGTTGAAAGTAATGATAGATTTTTGATATGATAGTGTTTGGGCTTCCCCTGTTTCCAGCTCACCAGCTGCCACTGCTAGCTTGGCGCTAGCAGGAAAGCGGAGACGTATACAGACGTTTACAGTGACATAATGACGTGGCTCTATGGTGGCACTATAGCCCGTGGAAAAACAAACCAGTTCTTAGAAGGTTTGCAAGTTGAACCAACTCTGAACTGGCACTAGCACCAGCCCAGAACTAGCACCTACTTCGTGTTGGTGGAAAGAGGGCAAAATACGACTTGTGTTGATACAGTAGTGGCCCCATTTTTTATGTCAAATTCCATTTTTAACATTTTTTTTTTTCAGACTAGCAGTTACATGATTTCCATTGTATTTTTAACTGTATGTTTTCTGTTTGAGTTAAATAAAGCATTAAAATAAGTATCATAAAAACAAGTAATTGTTTAAAATACACAAAAGGGGATTCTATAAGAAAATAAAAAAATATATGAATTAACCATGGAAGGGCCATTAACTTGGTGTATGCATAGCATATCCAGTTTAAAATGTTCCCTGTTCTCAATCAAATACATTACATAGCCTACTGATTTTTCCCCATAAATTAAAAATGAATTCCAAATTCCAACTGAATGTATGTTAAATGGTAATTCTTACAGTAAATACTGATCATTCAAAGAACAACTTGCCTGTTCACATCTGTAGCAGGTGAAATAGCAGTTAAAACAAAATATTGTTTACTGCTGCCAATCACCTTGCATCACTTGTGGTCTAGATAAATGGTCAACACCACAGTTTTGATTATAGTAGGAACCTAATGTCTGATTCCTACAATTTAATGACTGTATGTCATACATCCTGTAAAGGACTCTTCTCACACAATTAAGTTTTTTTTTCTTTTTCAAGTGCACACCTTTGGAGCAATGAGATAACCTAGTGGCTAAGCTAGTCTCTTTTACTCAGCGAATAAGGGTCGTCAGTAAATCCCATGGTATCTATCACAGTAAGACTGCATAATGAAGTGAAGTACTCTGACATTTTATGGTGTCAGGAAGTCAGCACTACTAATTGATTCAACAAGTCAGGGCTGCAGGTGGCATGATATACAGCCAAATGACAGTGGTCGGTTTCTCAGGAACTGAATTCATTCTCCAGCCACCATACTCATGCAGCGGCAGAGGCTGGAGCTAGGAGAAGACAAACCATGTACAGACTCCCAGCGGAGCAAAACACCCTGGAGCCAAGTGCCTGTGGTGCAGCCAGAGGCTGCGGTCTGAGTCAAGGCCCACCAAGTTTCACAGACATAACCAAGCAGATTGAAAGAGATACTGTCTGAGGCAAAGACTCAGAACCTGTCCAACAAGTCTATTATGCCTGGACAGACACCCTTGTTCCCCAGACAGACGTGTTAAATTTCTTGATCCCCGTAGTTAGGCCCAACAATGGCTGAAAGGCATTTTGTTGTTCCTTAAGGAGTATCTAATCAGTGTCTTAATATGCTTGGTGCTGTATATGCTGCATGGATTCTTTGTTAAAATAATGAACGGGGAAGCTTGTGTCAGTGCTGGTGGCTTCCTGTAGTTGAAGCAACATTCTCAATGCATCAACTTGGTCCACAGATTTTTTTTAAAAAAGGTTGAGAAACAAGAGTCGATGGCAGGCCAGGGTTCCAACTAGTGGTGTAACGGATCGTAGTTGATCCGTGATCTGTATGGATCAACCCCCACGGTTCGGCACGCATGTGAACCGCGGAGTAATTGCAAAGTTTAACCGTAAAGCTGCGTTTTAACCGAACGCGAAGCGAAATTTACGAGCGACGTGAATGGATGAAAAGTCAATGGAGGCGAATGTGCGGAGTTAATCGCGGCAAAACTGCGAGCGACGCGAAATGGGTGAAATGAGCATTCGCAACAGTTCGCTTGAGTTAAGAAATGTTCAACTTGAGTGAAAATTTCGCCTGGCTAAATCCAATCACCTTCAAGTAGGGCTAGAAGCCACGCCCCCTCTCTTCAGCCGCTTGCTAGCAGCGTTGGCAATCAAAAATGCTTGCTGTGAAGTGGCGCTAAATTCGCTTGTTCATTTTTGAGGCAAGCGATCAAACCTGCGCGAGGGAAGCGATTTGTGTTCGGTTAAAACGCAGCTTAGTAATAGTGTGAAATACAGTTTTACTGCTGCTGTTACTTTTTAAAGTAACAATTCCCTAAATCTCGATGCAGAGTTGCAAAGATGAAAGGTGAAAAGATGCAAGCGCCATTGTAAAAACCAGCAACCTTACTTAGAAGCGTTGCGAAGACGAAGGCTGCATCCGAAATCACTCACTTGTTCACTCACTCACTATTCACAGCCTTACAATAAATTCATAATTTTCTGGATATAGTTTTATGTTTGCAAGTTTAATCGAACATTTGTATGAACATCTTTGTGTCTAACTGCCAGCTAGCTAAGTGACTAGCTAGTTGCAACTGACATTAATCTGCCAGCTATATAATACCGCTACCTATCTAGCAATCACTAGCCAGCTTAATGAAAGAACTAGCATCCAGGTTCATCTGTTCAGATTAGTTGAAACTAATGTTAGCTAGCTAGCTGGCAGGTAAGTCCAACGTTCAGGTGTAAAATGTATATATCTGCACTATGTGGTGAATAGGGAGCGATTTCAGACACAGCTGAAGAACAGCAGATCAAGCGCTCATATTGCACTCTAATTTAACAATTGAGTAGGCCTATTGAATATTTTAAGATTTTATTTAAACATTGGACATCTTGAATGTTGTTTTCATTTAAGACCATGGGCAAAAGTTCTTGCTTTAAGTGTTCTTTAAGTTCTTTAAGTAAGAAATGGAAAACAAAGTTATATTTGTCTGCCCCCACACACACACACACACACACACACACACACACACTTTTTTTTTTCGCTGATCCGAAAAATGATCTGATCCGTGACTCAAAACCGTGATCCTTAATATTTCTTAAAGTAAAAAATGTATATTCCTGGTGTGCCTGTGATCATGCCATCTCTTCTTTACCTCCTCCATAGGTCTTATAATTACACCAGTGCATTATTGGTATGTATTATTGGTATGCATTATTGTTATTGGTATACCAATGCAATTATGTATACCTGAGCTCCACATTTTAGATGTTTCTCAAGGTGTTGTGAGACTGCCTCATGACTGCATCACAGGGTGCAGATCAGACATACCCACCCCTACAAAGTGTCTTTGTTCCATTGCTGTGGGCCTTTGGTCATTATCAGCAGATGACACTGCCAATTACTTGTTCTTTGGTAGACTGATAATTACTTCAGATCTTACTGGTTACTGCTCCAAGAGCAGTAACCATGAACAGCCATCTTTTGCTATATGTTAGCTCACTCTTATTGACGTTTTAAAGTACAAAAGGCTTCACTACCGTACAATAGCTGTATTCTGTTTTATTTCGACTTTAATTTTCAGAATTTCTTGATTGCTTTATGTTATTAAAGTGGGAGTGTTCCTATTAAGCACACATAAAAGAAACTGAAATTGCCACAGCAGAATATTGGACAGTCTAGACTAGAGCTGAGGTAATTCATTAAATCCCAGCTGCGGCCTGTCCTGCTGCACATGGTCTTGGTGTGAGCAGGAGATACTAACAGCATACTGGCTGCGTAAGGCAGTGAGTTCTTACCCAGCCCATGCCTAATTACTGGGACACGTTCTGGATTGCTAAGAGGGCTAAAAATGAAATATCCAGTTGTTTAGTGCATATAGTGAATTTGTTTTGGAAAAGGAGAGATATTAATACAGTTTGATGGATTTACTAAATGTATTGAAGTTTGATGATTTTCATTGTTTTTTCTTGTTCTCAGAAGAAAATGTGGTGTGAATGAATGAGTAGGGCAGGGTGTGTTTGTGTGTGAATATGTGTGTGTTTTGGTCTTGGTCACTGTGATGTTTTATGTGTCAATATGGGTGTCTGCTTTGCTCTGGGTTACTCTGATGGTTTTGTATGTGTGTGTGTGTGTGTTTGCGTGTGTGTGTCTGTGTGTCTCTGTGTGTTTTGCTCTGGGTGAGTGGGGTAGCTTGTGTGACTCTCTCTTTCCCCCTCATTCTGCCCTGCAGTAAGCCCTCTCTGTGACTGGGACAGTGGATAATGAGATAGACCCAGAATGGCTGGCTCTCCCGGGAACGAGCTGCCCCTGCTGCAGCTTCCGGAGGTGGACTCCAGCAAGATGGGGGAGAGCGGGAGCTCGCCGGGGCTGCTGCCCCCCATGTACGGCAGCGGCCTGCCGGCCCTGACCATGGAGAGCCGCGCTGTCTGCATCCCCTCCCCCTACGCGGAGAGCAGCCACGACTACCCCGCCCTGACCTTCTACAGCCCCCCGATGCTGGGCCACAGCGGCCCCCCCATTCCCGACAGCCCCAATGTACACCAGTCCCTCAGCCCCTCCCTCTTCTGGCCACCCAATAACCACCACGGCCACATATCCCCGCTGGCTCTGCACTTCCAGCAGCCCCTGGTGTACAGCGAGCCCCCCCACACCCCATGGGTGGACCCTAAGCCACACGAACACGGCACTCCTCCGAACAGGTACAGAACACCAGCACGCACCACATACAGTGCACTGGCTACGAACAACCAAGCTTTGCAGATAGTCTTTGTACAATATTTACTTAGCGAAGGGTGGCTTGCTTGTGATATAGTCGAGAACATACAGTACACCAATTTCATCTTGCAGTGAAATTTTACTTTTTCGCATATACAGTATGTTGTGGTTTGTGACTCTCTCCTGGGCTCTAGCAAGCTGGTAAGAAAGAGGCTGGGAGACAGCGAGGATGGGGCGAACTCCATTGGGGGCTGTGTGGTGGGGAAGGGGGATATGCACTTCTGTGCCGTGTGCCATGACTACGCCTCGGGGTACCACTATGGAGTCTGGTCCTGTGAGGGGTGCAAGGCCTTCTTCAAGAGGAGCATCCAAGGTACCTCTTGGAAATTGCTTCCTATTATGTAGATTGGTGCTTTGCACTGATTAGATATGTTGCACTGATTAGATAGTGTGTAGACATACAAAAGAAGGCATTTCATTTAGTAACTGCCCCTTCCTCTCCTCAGGGCACAATGATTATATCTGCCCTGCGACCAACCAGTGCACCATTGACAAGAACCGCCGCAAGAGCTGCCAGGCCTGCCGCCTTCGCAAGTGCTACGAAGTGGGCATGATGAAGTGCGGTATGCACTCTCATCTCCTCATCTCTGCCTCCTCCCACCACCTAGCTCTTTTTTCATTCTTCCTCAGCGCCAGTGGCTTCCCATGACCGCCTTGAAACTTCTCCAGATGCGCATCTCATTTCATGACCCTTGTTGATTGCCTGAGTGAAGCATAATGTAGCTTTTACCCCATATTTTCATTGAGTTTGTTCTACAGTTCTAAGTGAGGTGCCCTGAATGAAGGTCTCAGCCTTCTGTAAAGTGACTGTCCCCTGAAGTATATTCCTTCAGTGTGGGGGGTTAGCGTTTGTTGTTTTTAACTGTAGTCATAACACACTGGGATCCCACAGACATATTGAGAGCTCTCACTTTTATTGTTGCCCTCTTTTCTTGAGCAGGGGTGAGGCGGGAGCGCTGCAACTACCGCGGGGTGAGGCACCGGCGACTGCCCCAGGTCCGCGACTCGGCCGGGGCGGGGTGCGCGCGGGGGGCCGGGGGCAGGGCCCCGAGGCGGGTCGAGGGCGTCTCTCCGCTGGTGAGGGAGCTCCAGCCCTCGGCGCTCACCCCTGAGCAGCTCATCTCCCGCATCGTCGAGGCCGAGCCGCCGGAGATCTACCTCATGAAGGAGCTAAAGAAGCCCTTCACCGAGGACAGCGTGATGATGTCACTCACCAACCTGGCCGACAAGGAGCTCGTCCTCATGATCAGCTGGGCCAAAAAGATCCCAGGTCAGTTTGTTTGTGTGTGTGTGTGTGTGTGTGTGTGTGTGTGTGTGTGTGTGTGTGTGCGCGTGTGTGCATGTATGTGTATGTCTGGACACAAGTCTATCAGAACTAATCCAAAAACTCAGAGGAGGGGATAAATGGTATTTGTAATTATTATAGCAGATTTTACATCAAAGTGATGTATTTATGGATGTATAATAAAAGATGCATAAAACATAAAGGCTCCTGAGTGGCTCAGCTGGCTAATGCATGGCTAACTGGCTGTTCCAGGGTCAGGGTGAAAAGGGGGCAATATTAAAAAACAGATAAGGTTGAAGATGTTGCTTTTTCATTTAAGTTGCATATTAAATGTAAGTGGATGACAAGACTTTTGTTGTCATTGTTCAAGGAAAAGCTAGCAAACTGAGTAATTAGGATTAGAGTACACTTTGTTGCACGTAAAACATTCTCCCTGGGCTCTTCTTTGGTGAAAAATCACCCTATTATTTGATCCTGGGGGGGATTCTCTGTTTCCTGGTGAGAGAGATGTGCTGTGCTCGAACACAACGCTCTCCAACTTTCAGCACCTCACCGCATCTCTGCTCCGACCAATGAGACTGGGCCCTTCATTTCACAGGCAGCTCCTCGGGCCCCTCGTGTAATAAAGAGGCCATTTTACTACTGAATGTCTGCCTGGCGGATCCCGTTTTTTTGGGATGATTACCTTCCCTATCCTGTCGGAGGCATTGTTCCTGCTTTATTCAGTGTAACAATGCATGCCTCACACTGCCTGGCGCGTGAATCGAGCAGGTGCCCATTGCGAGGAGGTGTGACTAACATCTGCGAAGCTTCTTGTCTAAAAGATTCTGGGAGCTGTCTCTTTGTGAACCCTGCAAATTGCAGAAGAGCACATTCAGACAGCAGAAGTGGATGATGTGAAAATTAACCTCCATCGCCTCATAATGAAGATGCATCTTTATGGCTATATATAGCTTGGTTCCTGGAGGCGCAGTTAACTGAGAGCATGTTATTAGACTCGCAGGTAGCCCGCCCAGAGCCCCACAGGTTACTAATGTCCTTTAACCACTTTACAGCTTTTCATGCCAAGCTGTTTAACTGCCTTTTTAGTAAGGGATAAATAATGAGTGTCCCAGTGTTAGTTCTCCTTTAATGTTGTCCTTAATCATTCAAAGGTATAAAATGTAAATGTCCATAAAACTTCCATGTGTGGAAATTAAAGTTGTGCAAAAGTGAAATACAGACATATTGTCATTTGTGAGTATTAAATGGCTTCCATTCATCCCATTTGTTTCACCAGATGCGTAATATTAAGTTAAGGATTCTTGTTTATATACTGCATAATAGGCTACCCTTGCTATTATTTGAGTATTTATTCTCTTCCCTGTGAAAAGTGATCCTCTTTTCAATGGTTAACAGTTGACTGAATTAAAGTCTGGGTGTATTCTTTCTGTAGTAAACTGGTTTCTTCTGCTTAAACTTTTAGAGCTTTGTATGGTCCTTAATATTCATCACAGCATTTCTTTATCTGTCTCAAACTGTGTCCCACCAATTAAACTGTTGGTAACTCTCAAAAAACACATTTATCTGGTTTTACATAACATTACATCATGTATATGCTTAGCAGATGCCCATGTCCAAGCCTACATTTTTTTCAAATTTCTGTGATGTCTATGCCACGCTTTACTTTTATTTATATGCTTAGTAGAAACCCTAATGCCAGGTAACCTCCAGAGCTTACATTTTTCTTGCATGCAGGTTTACATGGCTCAAAATTTTTACTGAATCAAATATTTGACCTTTTGAATCAAACCAAAAATCCCATGTTCACAACATTTATTTGTATGTTCAAGATAAGTGGGAAAAGTATGCAAATGTATTTTGCTTATAAAATGTAAATGTCCATAAAACATCTGCTTATAATAGAATTTAGGATCCTGTTTTGACAGATTTTGTACAGAACTGGTGACAGTGGTCATGGTTTGCTTTTTCATATTTACATATTATTTTTATATATTTTGGGAGGTATTAATAAATTTGGAGATTTATAGATGCAGTTCTCCAAATACATATGCACTATCCACTATCATCAGCCAAAGAAAGCTGAGCGTTGATCTAATACATGTATGTATATCATAATTAAAACTAAAGCAAGGCTGAGCTGTGTGCTCATTTTTCACATTGTTTGCTATTCTTTGTGGAAGACAATCATTCCTCAATGAGTCTTAATCTGCAGGACTGTGGAGGGTTCTGTCTGTCAAGGTCAGAGTCTTAGGACAGTTTGCCAGTGGATTTCAGTGTTATTTGCTGATTCATGTCGAGCGTTAGTGTGATAACTGTGTGTGCTTAACCCTGCATCCCCGGGAGTTGCGTGTTGAAGATCAAAGACTCTGCCTGCGTCTCTGTTGTTTGACCATGAATTGTTGCCAGTAAGCCAGTGTTTCAGTTACACAGTGTTGGGTATGTCTGTGTCGGCACGTATTGATGTTTAAATCTCCATTTGTATCAGGGTGTTAGAATCATTGTACATCATTATGTCAGGTTTAGTGTGTCAGAGTGTCACTCCCCTTTTCTCAGTGTGTTCATTTCTGTGTGCAGTAACAGTTGGTTGCCAAAGTTGGTCACTAATTTAGCAAGGCAGGCAAGTGTATAGCTGTGTTCGAATCCAATGTGATCATCGCATGTTGCATGCATATTTGACTACACCAGCTTTATTTTATAATGTTGTAAGCCATACCAGCTCAGTGTGTATGGGTGTGATTGTGTCTGTGCCTGCAGGGTTTGTGGAGCTCAGTCTGTCTGACCAGGTGCACCTGCTGGAGTGCTGTTGGTTGGAGGTGCTGATGCTGGGCCTGATGTGGAGGTCTGTGGACCACCCCGGGAAGCTCATCTTCTCCCCAGACCTCAAGCTCAACAGGTACCCCTCCCTGCCTTGCTTTTCTTCATCACTGTGTCTGTGGGCTGTGTCACATTAAGACATTTGCTTCAAGCAGTGTCCCTGGAGAGGTGGAAATGGTCTTGAAGGTTTTAATGGTCTCAATCAGGTTTTAATAGGTTGCCAGTCCTGGTCTCAAAATGCTACAATCACTCTGGCTATTCCAGTTCTTTATGTGGGGTTTCCTTGCTCTATAGTTTACCTTCTGAAGGCAGAAATGCCCACATGGTTAACTTGCCATGCATTGACATCAAACTTGCTTGTCTTTTTTTTCTTCCACTTACAAGTGACATAATTAGGGTGGCCAAAACTATACCAGCCCTATGACATGATGATATTTTACTTATGTATTAAACCAGATGCATTTAAAAATATTTTTTCAACAAAACACATATACACATACAAATACACATGTAGCAGTAATATTCAGTGATAATATCAGTTATAGTGCTTAACATTGACATTAACATTTGTTATTTAGAGAATTAAACAGGTTAGGTGGTTGGGATGTTGTCTAGGAGTGAACTAAATGATAAATTGTTACATTGGTAACATTGGTAATGTGCATTGAGATATTTTTTAAAATTTTCCTTTCACTTTCCTGCCATTCTGGTAGCTACTTTGCAGTATACCCCCAGTTCCCCAAGGAAGGAAGTTCATGAGTTTTTTATTTGAGAAATAACTTCAAAGATTTGAGCTGTCTTCCAGTACAGCGTGTTGTTGTGGAGATTCAACCTAAGGGATTAACAATGACGGCTTGAGGAATACTGAAACATATTCACCATCTTATGGATTTATGTAATGTAATGTCATTTAGACAGCCCTCACAATGGTAATAACCTCCAGCTCCCAAAACGAAGGAAGTGCTGACTAAAGTAAGTGAGGAAATGCAAAAGAATGAAATAGCCATGAACTGAGGGCAGCAGCAGTGCCCTTAACGTTCTTCAGCTGGCTTTCCATGAGGGGTCCAGCACGGGCCTGCGACCGGTCCGCTGTGTGCCTCTGCTCTGATTTAGATGCTGGTGTTCCTTCCTCTTAGTCACGGAACACTCCCACAGGCAACAGCTTATTAGTTTTTCCTGGCACACTTGGTTGTGTGCAATTTCTCCTCTGCAGCACCCTCTGAGGAGAGCGTTATTCCCTGCTATGTGTTTGCAGATAAGACAGATACTGGTTACATTCTGTTCTCCTCCAACGTGGTCAGAAGTCAGACGCCCGTAAATCTACTGCTGTCGCAGTACACAATAATGAAGATTCCACAGATATTTTCATAGAAGCGTGCTTCCATGTGTGGAAATTAAAGTTGTGCAAAAGTGAAATACAGACATATTGTCATTTGTGAGTATTAAATGGCTTCCATTCATCCCATTTGTTTCACCAGATGCGTAATATTAAGTTAAGGATTCTTGTTTATATACTGCATAATAGGCTACCCTTGCTATTATTTGAGTATTTATTCTCTTCCCTGTGAAAAGTGATCCTCTTTTCAATGGTTAACAGTTGACTGAATTAAAGTCTGGGTGTATTCTTTCTGTAGTAAACTGGTTTCTTCTGCTTAAACTTTTAGAGCTTTGTATGGTCCTTAATATTCATCACAGTATTTCTTTATCTGTCTCAAACTGTGTCCCACCAATTAAACTGTTGGTAACTCTCAAAAAACACATTTATCTGGTTTTACATAACATTACATCATGTATATGCTTAGCAGATGCCCATGTCCAAGTCAACTTGAAAAGCCTACATTTTTTTTCAAATTTCTGTGATGTCTCTGCCACGCTTTACTTTTATTTATATGCTTAGTAGAAACCCTAATGCCAGGTAACCTCCAGAGCTTACATTTTTCTTGCATGCAGGTTTACATGGCTCAAAATTTTTACTGAATCAAATATTTGACCTTTTGAATCAAACCAAAAATCCCATGTTCACAACATTTATTTGTATGTTCAAGATAAGTGGGAAAAGTATGCAAATGTATTTTGCTTATAATCTCCACTCTTGATTTTTTTATTTAGCAATCTGTTTTCCTGCCTTTTTTTTCTTTGGTTAACTGCAGGCAATTAGACAGCGCAGTGGCTCTGTTGAGCTTCACAGAGATATGTACTCATTTCATAGGTCTGGCACCAGGTGTGCAATAATTTTATTTGTGACAGATGTATATCGTTAATTTATGTGCCTTATAAAAAAAAAACAGCGCTGCCAAGTCCAAATGTAGTGTTTCTGCTTCCTTGCACCACTGTGGGGGTATAGGGCCTTATGGTGTTGTGTGCACGGAGCGTGAGGAATCGGGTTACACACCCCTCACAACCGCGGTGATTATCTCAACAGGCTTAACTAACCTTGGTGTGTTCCCATAACACTTACTTATTTTTCTCTTCTCTGTGACCATCCAGGATGTACAAGTGTATCTCCATAGCATGACCATTTCCCGGGACTTTAACAAAAATAAGACTACGAAGATAAATTTTCAGTGTATGCCCAAAAGCTCATATGAAATATTCATGCAGTACTGGCCATACGTAGCATTTTTGTAGCACACACTGTGTAAAACACATTAGTAGTCTGCTGCCCCTTCTCCTTTCTTTGGGAATGTTGTGATAGCACAGATACGTGGTGATATTGTATGCTTGCATTGCTAAAAGGAAAGTGGAATGTCACTGAAATAAACATAAACATGCACATGGACACTGTTTTTAATTTCAAATGTAGCTTTTCAAGTCAGTTTAAGTAGTCATATTCTCTTACCCTATTTTCACTGTACCAGTGTGACCTTGACACCGACATTGTCTTTCATCCTCATAGAAGAAAACCAGAGCCCATAATGCTTAAAGGTTAAATGACTGTCCAATTGGATGTTCTTTAGCTATTTTTCTGCTACCTCTGATCCCAGCTGTAATTGGTTCTGTGGTAAGAAGCCATAATCAATGTCATTACATTCTAACAAGCATCGGATCATTTCTTTCCATTTGGCACTAATCAAGCATTAAACCTGGAGTAATCATTTCCTTCTCTCACAAAGAATCAGAAATGATCTGCTGTAGCAGAAGTGCAATGACCAGTTGCGCTCCTGGGCGTTTCCCATCCACATGAGACGTCCACATTGAGAGCAATGAGAGAAGTGTTCCTGTTGCATTGTGGGATGTGTGACGTGGGCCTCCTGTGCTTGGCAGGGATGAGGGCAGCTGTGTGGAGGGGATCCTGGAAATCTTTGACATGGTGCTGGCGGCCACCTCCAGGTTCCGGGAGCTGAAGCTGCAGAGGGAGGAGTATGTGTGCCTTAAAACCATTATCCTCCTCAACCCCAGTAAGTCCACCCTGCTGGCAGACAGGTCTTTGGTGCTCTCCCCGGTGTGGTTCCTTTCTCTATCGCAAGCACCCTCCTGTCCCACCTCATCACTAAGGAGATGCTCTGAGGCTGAACTTCCCATTATTCATCTCCATATTAATAAGTAGTGGCTTTGTTTCCTTCGTTTCAAGACAGTAATGAAGCATGAAATACTTTCCATTTCCCATTTAAACTGACAAAATGAAAAACAGTATATGCCACAATTGCAGACCTTTTTTTCAAATAAAAGTATGTATTTTGTAAGCATAACTGACTGTGATTGGCCAGAATTCCAGAAGTGTTGGCACGTGTAGGTTTCCATCTCATTGCTTTTCAGAAACTTCCCAAATACTGTCCCCTGAAAAAGATTGGTATCTAAACACTTTATCTCCCTAGTGGGGTCAGACACCAAGCCCAGAAATTTCATCCACCACCTACGGGATAGAATTCAGTCAGCTAGTATATTTTGATAGTCTTTCAATATCTGTGCGGAAAGCATAAAGTGGGTGCAAATCTACTGTCACAATTCAGTGAGCGCATCATCCGAGCAGAGGTTGGAAGTGGCTCAACAATGTCTGGAGTGTATGTGCGCAGAATAGGGGTTGGGAAAGCCTGTCTCTCTGCAGGCCAGAGGAGGTCCTCACTGCCGTTCCCTCCGCTCTGAGTGACCTTCGGGGACAGCTATTTCATCTGCAGCCAGATAACAGCCAAGCATATTCACAAACACTGAAAACAGACAGATAGCACTTCTGTGTACAGAGCCATCCAAAGTCCCCAGTGATCACTGCAGGGAACGTGAAAATCCAAGGGTGGGATTTTTACAGTTTGTTCTTGTCGCACCACGATCAGATGCATGCCCATGCCGTTCCTGTCTCTTTCCTCTGTGCCAGTATATACTGTATACAGACAGTGTGCTGAGGGCCACCCTGGTTAATGAGAGTAGGTGAGATTCTTGGAAAGAAGATGGAAAGAAAATCTGAAAATACAGGAAATGTTTTCAAACATTCAAAGTTTGTTTTAAATGATAGAAGTCAGGGAACTCTTTGCAGAGGACTGCTGCTGTATTATTCTGAATCTCAATGCCTCTCTCATCGTGCCAGCTCTACCCTCCAGTGTATTATTCTTTTTGCCACAAAAGTGAAATTATTGTCAGAATTGAACATTTTAGGTAATACACAAGATTCAGTATGGTACAGTACATTTTGTCTGGGTGAAGAACTTCATGTTCTCATCTTCATTAGCCGGGAGATAAGTTATTGTTTTACTTGTGACATCCATGTTTACTCTGAATAATGCACTGTGTACTGTGGTAAGCATAGTTGAATAATGTATTTTCACAAAGGTGCTCATGCTCTGTGGTTTGTTAGAATTATTTTGGTTGCAAGTTAAGTTTTGTACATTTGCTGAAAACATTATGTTGGAATTTGCTATTTGACATGCATACAAAAAACTATGAGTGATCTCATTAAGGTGAAGTGGAAAACTTGGAGTACGTTGAAGACAATGTTAACATGTTTTCTCTGAAGAGTCCTTGTGAAATGTCATGCATGACCTCCAGCCTCAACCAGAGAGTGGCCTGATGTACAGATGAGGTGCACTCACCCCATGGGTGGTGTTTGAGAGAAGCGAGGAGTGTTGGAGCATAAAGAATGTTCTGTCATTGTAACCTTGTTCCAGCTGCAGTGGGTGGTTAGGCGTTACCTTTACATTGTTTCTCCAAGTCCTTAAATTTAATATTAAAATGAAGCCAAATACCTGGAAGACCTCACTGCTCTGAACCAGTGAATGAAGGGAGTATACTGTACAAAAGTGAGATGCTGAGCTGTAACCAACGAGTGAGATTTCACGTTGAGTCTAGACCAGTGTTTAACTATTCTTAATATATACAGAGTTCCAAAGTTTAAATCGTAGAGCTGAACACAGAGGTCCTTTTTGTGTAGCTGTGTTTTTTGTCTCCTGAGACTGCCATCTAGTGGTTGGAATGAATTCCTTTTCAATGCTATGGGAAGTCTTGGACAGCTTTAGGTGTTGTGTTCCTACTTGCTATGTGTTTGATCAGTACGCGTGCAGTCTTAATGAGCGGGTCCTGCTTTTTGTGTCCCCCGGTGCAGACTTGTGCACGAGCTCTCCTGAGAACCGCGAGGAGCTGGAGAGCCGCAGCAAGCTCCTGCACATGTTGGACGCGGTGACCGACGCGCTGGTCTGGACCATCGCCAAGAAGGGCCTGACCTTCCAGCAGCAGTCCGCCCGACTGGCCCACCTGCTGATGCTGCTGGCTCACATCCGCCACGTCAGGTACCGCAGCTGTCTCTGTCATCCCCCTCTTCCTCATCCTCCTCGCCATCACCACTTCATTCAGACGCTCCACAAACATCCACGGCTGGTGGGCGCGGCGTCCCCAGCTGAGGACGGTCGCAGCAGGCCCGGTGCAGCAGGCGTGCTGATGTGCCCTTTCTCTGATGTCCCCTCAGTAATAAGGGGATGGAGCACCTCTCCAATATGAAGAGGAAGAACGTGGTGCCGCTGTACGACCTGCTCCTCGAGATGCTGGACGCCAACACCATGCACAGCAGCCGCATGGCCGCCTCGCACCCTCAGCCGCCCTCCTGGCCTCCGGCCGCGGAGAGCCTGCCCGAGCAGCAGCCGTCCCACAGCAGCCAAGGGCCTCAGGCCCCCATGGACAGCAGTGAGTAGCACCTCCTCAGCCTGGGGTCTACCCTCGGGCTCCTGGGGCTGTTGAATCTACCATGATGGAGATGGCGGGATCTAGAGTCTACTTTAGACAAATTCATCACAGAAAAACAGTAAGATTCCCTGGTATCTCTACAACCCTCGCAAAGCTTTGAATTGTCTGACTTCTGATTTAATAAACAGTTGAAATCATGCATTTTTTATCATTCATAATTTGCTAAAATATGCTGAAGTGCCCAAAGAAATAGATTTCAGAGTCCTGCAAAAGCCAGACAGCATTGTTTGCCTGCCTTAGAGATGTGTCAACAACGAACAATATTTCAATGAAAAGAGACATTCTGATGAATCTCTGGGATCTTTTTTCCCGTTTTCACTGAAAGTTCCAGTTCCCAGCCTTCTTGAATGAGAGACTGATTGATGGTCCATGGAATCTCCAGTGCTTTCTGACATTATGCATAAATCACCAGCCAGTTGTCTTTGTTTTGACTTTGACTTGTTTGAGTATGATGTCTTGAAATTTGAACAAAAGAGTAATTCTGGGGGGGGGGACCTACAATTCTATCATAAAAGGATATTGTATGAAAAAAGTGTCAGAAACTTGATTGTTTCTGATAATATGGGTGAGAATTTTATATTGGAGAAACATGATGTAACCTTGTGGGTTATGGGCCAATGCATTTTAAAGCCTTAAACCAGTTGAATTTGATTAACACAGACACCTTGAGGAGATCCATCCTCAGATCTCCTCTTAGGTGTGATCTTGTAGACACAGATCCAGCTCTGTAGATATGTATACTGAAAAGCAACCATTTGGTTTTACAGCTGAAAAACAATTAAGCGCTTGCACTACCCTCTAATGCATGAGTGATGAATGAACATTATTCATAACTCATAGTGTTAACTTCATCCTGCAGCTAATGTATTAATCCTCAAATGAGCCTACAAAGCTTGGTCAGGTGGATGTCCTTTGATAAAGGAATTTGCTTGTTGGACCATAATAGTTTCACATAACACTAAAAGAGAAAGACTTAAAATAGACATAAATTCATTATAATTCACTGTTCTGTACATTACATTACATAATCTCAATAATGTAAATGTCAATAATGCCTGTAATGTAATGTATAGCTCAGCTGCTTTTTGTGGAAAAAATACAATAAACAAATCCGAGATATATACACATACATACATACATACATACATACATACATACATACATACATATTTAGGGCTATAATTCTGAAAGGTGGAGTAATTTATACTGTTTTTTTGTGTGACAATTAGAAGTAACAACTACAAAAAGTTTTTAAATGTTCAAATGCTTGTGTACTTTAAACACAAGAAGAGGCTTTCAATGGGGACGGCTATAGCCAAGGTAGGGAGTGACACATCCAGTTTTAAATTTGTTGTGACATACTTACTTTAAATTTCCTATCAAATGAAATACAGCATTCTGACCGTGTGCCGTGGCTGCCATGCCCACTTTGCCATTCTGTGACTGATGCTGCATTTGGCCACGGAAAACTGGATTCCACACAGGAGCTGCAAGGGGCAGAGACTTGGACTAATGCCTGAAACTGCCATGCACCTCCGCTCCGAGAAGCCCAGCTGAAGGAGCGGCGGGCTACACGCTTGTACTGAATTATCTTTCAAATTAAGTGACTTTTTTGTAACCGTGTTTTTGTGTAACACTGGCAGCGTTGTGCTAGTAAATCTCTTAAACTGTTTTGGTCTATGATGGGGATGCTTTGTAGCTATATTATCCTGTATACCGTGCTGTTTGTTTATACGAATCACTGATATAAACAATCAGCCCCATACTGGGACAGAATAATTTCTATGCTATGGCTGTTCAAATATTCTGCTTGTAAAAATCAAACTATTCGCTTGTAAGAATCATTTTTGGCTCATGTAGTACTATACTCAGTTCAGTGAAATGGTGCATAGTAAGCAGAGGGAAAAAATCTGAGTTTGAATACAGCAAAGCTTTTATCACAGACAAATCACCACCCAGCAGGTCAAATATTTTGAGAAAAATTGTGCAGTTTAGTTAAGTGCCTGCAACAAAGACACTTTCTGCCAATGAAAAACACCACTTTCCTGAGTGTTTCTTCGTAAGACCAACCAAAAACATACTGTTGAGAAATGTCACATTTAACAGTCTCTGCTGACTAGAAAAGACAGGAAGAGCATTATGAAGAACAAAGGAGACAGAAATGGAATGCGCTCTAGAAAGTCACCGATGATTGAAGAGGCGCTTGTCATACTGTACTAGTATGCGATCAGTGACTGCAGCATGGCATTGTAGCCTACACAGTGCCAGCATTTTGCACAGTAACATTCAAATAATGAGTGTGAGTCGTGTAGTTGTTTTTTGTTTTACAGAATGTACCTAAGGACATTTCTCAATTAAATTAGAGAGTCCAGTCATTTGTTATCCTGCTTTTAAGAATCAGGTTCTTATGATAATAAAATTATCCTGGATGGATATGATTCTTATAAGCGGAGTGCACTGTAATGAAATTTCTTAATTTTTTGTAATTCATTGTTTTCATTGCGATTCTATGTAAATAGCCATTGACAGTCTTAGTTGGTAATTTAGTCTGTTGTTAAATCTTCAAAGCAGTTTCAGTAAAGACAGTAAGTTTTGTTAGATTTTGCTGTTGTTCTTTTGTTCACATTTCACCACTGTGACTGTGTTTTGTTTGTTTTATTTTTGCATTAAAATTACCCATAAGCAGCTTGTGCTGTTAATGGTGAACATACAGTGTAAACATATGGGTTTCCTGTGTGTTTTGCTTTCAACAGTGTGAAAATCAGCACTTAGCAGTGAATATAATTAAAACAATTTCTGTCAGTCTGTAATTGATGGTGAAGCAACATTTTGTCTAATATGAGCTTTACAAATCCATGGGTGTTCAGCCATTAGTTATTTAACAGTAGCTATTTGGAACCTCGCCAGAGGACTGTGCAGGTCATTACTTTCATGTGTGCAGCCACTGTAGAGTTTAAACTGCATTTATGATTAACGGTTGGCATTAAGCCTGATTGAGTGACCACTGGTACTGATGGGATCATCTGCTCATGGATTTTCCTGACAGTAAACTGTGTGTGGCATTATGCAACGATGCCATAGTTACCAAGACACCAACTTCCAAACACAGACAGTGACAGAGTGGTTCAATAGCCCTTCTCAAACCCACATGCTCATATGAACATACCTTCAATGTAGCGTGTTGTTTTCATTTAAAACTGCTGCTTTGAACTGTTGCACACAGCACTGTTGTAATTTCAGTTTGTTTTGGGTCATGCAGTTACCTTTTATTCAGTAATGGGTGGGGCCGAGGAAACAGTTTTTTGAAGTAACAAAAGCAACAAGCTACTGTACACCATCAAAAATAAAGTTGTAACATTATAAGTTATTAAGGAGTTTGAGCAAGAAAAGCAAAAAAAGTGCACCCTGTTTGAAAAAATCAATATTTTTATTAATTATTTTCAAAAAGCTCAAATGATTTGTTTTAGCAGTTTGTACCCTGCAGGACAATCTTCTGTTTCAAAGTAATTATGTGACACATACTACATTCTGAGAATTTGAATTGTGAAGTATTCAGTGAACAATGTAGCTGCAGCAATGTTTTAGATCATTTATATTAATTTAATGTCTATGTTGACTTTATGTTAAGCTGTATTTTCTCTGTCAACTCAACAACACCTTAACAGAGAAATAATATTCAGGATGTTGTTGACTGTACAAGAAGGAAAGTAAAGGAAAAGTGAGAGAAAAAGAAAAGAAAAGTTGTCAAACATGCTTTTAATATTTGACCCCCCAAAGAACATTGTTCTTACTGGTGATTATTTTTTAAGATTTTGCTGGAAAGCAAAAAGTAACAAAAAACATAAGTGGATAGTAATACAGCTTTCAGAATGATTTTAACCACTGCATAAACTATGTAACTACTGTACAATGGCTATGGTGAATGTGCTGAAATGTGAAGCTCTGAATGAGACTGTCACTCTGGTGAGTTCTTAAGCTAAACAACTTGTTATTGCTATTACAGTTTGCTGTTATTGTTCCATGTGACCAGAGAGTTCTGTTGGTGTCACCTTTCCCATAAAAAATGATGAAGGAAAATCTGGGTTGTGAAATTATTGAATATAACAATTCAGATGTATGCAGTCTTTAGATTCGTTATTCTTCAGTCACTAAAATAAAATGTGGTTGTGTTTTTTTCATGTGGCCATCTGACCTGTTACCACAGAGTAGACAATACACCTCATCAACATATAGTGTTGTAATTTTCTCATAATTTAAAATATCTCATTCATCACACCGAAATGTGGATTTTCTCAAAGACAAACTCTAAACCCTGCGCTCCTCTGTGACTTAAGTGCATGTGTTCCAGATTATCATCCTCTAGATTTTTGATGAGTAGATACATAGCAGCTGGCAGTATTAGATGTTAAAGAAGAAGGTGAATGAAAGTTAAGGCTGGTTGTCTGTAGAGAAACGCCTTGCACTATTACTGTCTCATGGTGTAATTTCCTCCATCATCCTGCAAGTACAGGGGGAGTATCCTGCCATAGCTATTATCAAAATGGAACTGCTTGGGGGATTATTGCAGATATCAGAAGAAATGATCACTTTGCTGCCTACCAGTTACCTGTCATCTACAGCTACACTGTATTTATGCTCCCAGTAAGTTATGCTGACTGTATACTATTTCCCATGTACCAGAGGGGCATTCTAGCTTGTCAGCTAATGCTTCAAAGCATTTCCTCAAGATTCATACCATTCTGTGAGTCTCCTCAAGAAGTGTAGTTACAGAGTCTGATGTATCTCAGTGCTTTCTTTGTTCATGACCAGATGTTCATAACAGTATCAGTTGTGACTTATATTCATTGTTTCATAAAGCATACAATATTGATTATTTCTTTTTGAAGTGGGGATTAGAATGGTGTTCTCTGATGAAACGACAATGCTCAGCAACTTGGCACAGCATTTTGTTTTGAATGTTTTTGGCATACAAAGATGTTTTGAGCTAAGTTTTTGGTATCACAATGTCCTTTCCAACAAAAATGAACTGAAAAGATCATCATTGCGGGATTGGTCCGCTTTCTTATGCAGACTTACCTGAGAGAGATTTAAAGTGGAGAGAAATGAGTAGAGAAGAAAAGTGAGGGGTTAATTCATTGTTAATGCCCCATGTTTGCCCATGATGTTCATTGCAGCAGAGTCTTCAGACAGTTTGTGTCTGAAATGTGTTTAGTTGTATGATCACATAATGATCATCCTTTTAAATTGTGAATAGGGCTATCCAATTTGATAACTTTTATTGTTATTGTATTTGTAATGAATAAAGCTGACAGAACTTTTCTACAAAAAACCTATATATTCTATGCCTAACTAACTTTAAAGAGGGTTCTTTTCCGCACATTAGTTTGATGACTTGCGTGGATTTTGTCAGGTTGACATCCAGTTGAAGCTTCTTGAAATATTGTGAATCTTGATGGCTACTATTTTTTTCCATTGTGTCTGCACATTTACAAAAACAGGTGTCTGGCAGTGATTTACTAAATTAAGATAAATTTTGAATTTTGCACTTGGGTCTCTGAGCTATCAGGAAAGACTTTCCCACAGCTGACTAGTTTAGTGGTGTTTCACTGAGGCAGCGCTGGGCTAGCTTCTGAGGAAATGAAGATGAGTTGTGATTGTTCTTTTACAGAAAATGACCCATGAGTGGTGGTACCGTATAGGTAGGACTGTCACTTTCTTACATCAGCCTTCATTTAAAGGATGAAGACCATTACAATCCAATCTCTTTCTGCTTTCTCCTTTCAGAAGAAATAGCCTGCTTGTCCATTTTGGCCATTGAATTCTTTAATAATTTAATGCCAGTTCGCTTCAGGCACTCCACGCCTCTGGTACCTAGAGGGGCTCTGTCAATAGTACATCCTGAGGCTGTACAGCCCCTGAAAATTACTGATTCAAACATTGCATAAGACTGACCTGTTTGCTACAAGTTAGTACATCTGCAAATGATCTATCTACAACTTCTCAGAAGATGATCCAAAGAAATAATTCCATAGAATTGCTGTCAGATTCACTATTAACCATTGTTTTTGTTTCAGTGAACACTTTGAATGAATGTTTACACAATTCTCATAGATAAATGATTACAATTCACAGACATAATTGTCTGTATTAAACCTGCAGACTACAGCTGACTGTCAGTGCACCTGTAACCAGGCCTTTCAGTTCCAGGGGCAAACCTGAGCTGTGTTAACACCACAGCTGCACAGAGTGTACGGCTGCGAGAGGAGGGCTCGGGTTACAGATGTGCATGGTGGACTGTGGGCAGACGTGAAATCCCTGCCATCGCCATGGAGACCCTGAGATCTTTTTAAGCTTTTTATTGACCTGTTTTCCACTGGAAACCTTCACCTGATGCGGCTCCAACACAACTCTAGTCTGTATGTGGAGCAGATGGGCCGGAGGATTCTGTGGACACTTTTGTGAGTTGGTAAACAGTCAGAACCCTCCACCACCCCCACTTTGATATTTAGCCTCCACACACAATGTGTTTTTGATGAACATGGCAAATGATGTTTATTGACAAGTAAAAAGGGCTTACACTGTACATCCCATAAATAAGCATTCAAATATAAATCACATACTGTACACACCATCATTTTCTATATACTCCACAGGGTTTTTCAACAGTGTAGGACTTGCTATAGAAATTCTATTTACACTAATGAGGCTGAATTGTTTATAAAAAATGTACATTTTTTCCAAAAACAGACAGTTATACATTATTCTTTTGTACATCATTTTCTTTTTGCTACTTGAACTTGATTTAAAGCCACGAGTATTTCGATATGCAGAGTAAGCCACACTTCATGCACATAAAGTGGCCTAACTCAAGAGTTGTAGAAACTCCAGGTCTGCAAAGCTGTTAAAGTCACTAAGCTTCACTTTGCCATTACATGACCTTCTGACAACAGGCCTGAATTGTTTCACATTGACTATATTCCTATCCCCTTTCCAGCTGGGTTTACACTAGAGGAATTCCAGTAAAAGAAGAAAAGGGTTTAACAGCAGTGTCCAGTGAATTAAACCCCTGACCAGCTGATGATGAATCCAGTGCTGTGACCACTACTCCCCACTACACACTACAGCTGCAGTGTCCCCCCATTCTGGAGGAGCTCCTGCAGAGATGGAGCAGGGAGAAGACATTCAAACAGCTCCACTCAGCGCAGCCACAGATACAACAACGCCTGTGGTAGAAAAAGACTACACACTCCCATCCTTTCAATGGACAAGGGAGGTTCACCTTCACTGACAACTTGATAACTTGATCAAAAGCTCAGTTTTTTATCATATTTCTCTCAGGATTATGTCATAATTTAAATTACACTCATAAATACAACAACCTCTAGAAAGAATTTCACAATAATGGCCTACTTCATTCACACCCCCTCTCCTTCTTGCCAGATTTGTCCATGTTGACAAGATGTTCTGTGATTGAAGAGGTTCCATCATTCAGTGTGGGTCACATTTCACATTTTACATCATTCTAAAACAAATGGACTCAAAAACACTCAAACTATATGTACAAAATACGAAACCCGGAACAGGGGTAGAAACAGTAGCTGCAGTATAAAATGACTGATATGATTGTAATTTTAGGATGCTCTGAAGTGACTCAGACTTAAAATATGGCTATTAACTAAAGACAATTACAAGGTTAAAAAGAGTCCATTTTAAAAATAAATACAAAAAATCTTTTCTTCTCATGGACAAGTGACCATGCCTAAACCTGATCCCACAGACACTCATACATTTTGCGTGGGAAAAAAACAAAACACTTAAATGCTAAATTTTCATTGGAACTGCACCGACAGCATGGCTTTTGTTGCTCCAGCAGAGAACTGGATTCCTCCATATAATCTCTACATCTATATATGCGTACACATGAAACCACGCTACTCTTTTTGACAGCTGCACTATTCGCTGTGTCTCGTTACATGAGAGAGCGCAGAAGGGGCAGCTACAGGACTCTGCCATCCCATAGAGGAGTTAGGGGGCTGGGAGGGGGGTGAGGACCGCTCATGTGGGCGGGGGGCCGTTGGTGTAGTGCAGCATGGGGTAGAAGGAGCGGGCAAAGTTGTTGGAGAGGGCGCAGCTGTAGTCTTCCTCCGACAGAGGGACCAGGCAGGCCAGCACCAGCAGCAGCAGGAAGAGGAGGTGGAGGGGGACAGCAGCACGCAGGACCCGGTAGAAGAAGGACCTCGGTGGGGACGCATCCCTCTTCTCAGCCCTGGAAACAGAAAGAGACAGAGTAAAGTGTTTGTGTCTATCACAAGTTCGGGCACCAACTCGGGTGATGGTGTAGCATGGTGCTAATGAGCAGGGCTTGTAACCAAAAGGTTGCTGGTTTGATTCCACACTGAGGCACTGCTGCTGTAACCTTGGGCAAAGTACTTAACCCACAATTGCCTCAGTAAATATATAAATGGATGAAATTATATTATATAATATGTTAGTTGCTCTGGATAAGAGCGTCTGCTGAATAACAATGTAATTTAACTTCTGAGCTGTGTTCTGCAAGCTAAAATTTGTATGATGTGTTTTCCTCATCAGTGCATGTCAGGGGTACGATTGAATAAAACATTACTGTTCAGACCTATTTCTTTCTTTTAATCAGTTCTAATCTCTTGTCGTATCCCATTTGTTCTTCCACATAATAGGTATAAAAAAAAAGCCCTGGGGCATGTTTAAGTAATAGTAATAATGTATTTCCAGTGAATGAGGGGGCTTAGCAAACAAGAGAGATGCTCAGATCCAGCATGTACCTTCTGCCTCCTGGGGGTCTCGCTCCAGCTGTTCTGTCTCCTGTCACCTCCTGCAGGCACACCAAAGAGAATGCTAAATCAATGAAATACACAGAGCTGCCACTAAATTGCCAAGCAGCAGTTTCTCGGTGCACTACACTCAGGCAGTGCCCTGCTTCTGATGAGCTGACTCTTAAGGATGGATTCAGTTTTGATGTGTAAAGCAGTGCATTACCTTGGAGGGAGAAAGCTGGCTGCCAACTGCCCCGAGACCGCTGTAGTCACCCTCTGCTGTCGCCCTGCTTGGAGAGCATGAATCCTGCCAGCACAAGGCACCACAGTGAATTTCAGATCACTACATCAATGCAGAGCTTGCTTTAGGCTTTGTAGCCGTGCCACTGATTTAGACCAAAACACTTGAGCCGTGATGCATTCTGGGTTGAAAGGGAGCGGGGGTAGCCCACAGCGCCCGCTGCTCCGAGCACGTACCAGCCGGCCCTGCACCGTCCGCAGGTCGTGGGCCACCTGGCGAAGCAGCAGCCGCAGCTTGTTGCTGATGACGTGCACCTTCTCCTTGGCCTCGGTGCTGTCCTCGCTGACGGCCTCCAGCAGCAGCTGAGAGGAGATCTCCTGCAGTGACGATACCTGCCTCTGCCGCTCCAGCAGCTCCTCCTCCAGACCCTGCCACAAGGGGGCGCAACATCCCCGTTAGCACATTGAACATAAGCAACACAATGCTCCTACAGCTCCATATATGTCAAAGTGCAGGAAAAAAAAAAAAAAACATTGAATGGTAAATGAAGGGAATGACTACAGAGCCTGTTTTATTACACTTTAAGCCAATACAGCACAAGGAATCTTAAACAGAAGGTATTGTCAGCACTGTTGTAAGGTGGGTCAGTTGAATTATAACGTGCTATGGTGTGTTCTAGTGAGCCCAGTCTGGAAGAAGGGCACAGGTCCAGAATGCTGCGCATCTTCTCACCATGAGCGTGGCTTTGTGCTCCCGCAGCACGGACCGCTCCACTGATGGGTCGTGGATGTTGACGGCGAAGCGTCGGCTCTCGGTGTGGGCCAGCCACAGCAGCAGAGAGTGCAGTGTCTCATGGAACTCCTGCAGGGGCGGGAATCAGGTCAAAGGCTGCTGGCATTCCACTGCATCCCCACCACCCCTCCCCCTGTGCCACCATCACTCCATATAACCATGGGGAATATCATCTAGCTGAACACATTCATTTCTTCATCGTCCATCTATGGAGCGACTTCAGCCAACACCTTGACATTCATAAAACAGCTCTAAATTTCAGAGCGTCCTTCAGAAGGTAAATCTGTCTGACTTCATGACTCGAGCCGTGACTGTTTATTGGCTTCCTCACCTGGCACTGCATTAGTGTGTTCTGGAGGTGTGCTTCCCAGCTCTCCAGGGCGGCACAGGCCTTCATCCAGCCCTGGTTCATGTTGCGCAGGCTCTCCTGAAGCTCCTGGGCCTCCGCGCTGTCCGCCTGCTGGAAGTCACGCCCGCTGAGGTTGACCGAGATCATCACCGCCTTGTAGTTGTCAAAGGCCTTCTTCATAGCCTGGGAGTGGAGGGGGTAGAGTACATACAGTGAGGATAGATCACAGTAAGGATGCCAGTCTGCCCTGGTGTTCACCAGGCAGCCCTGGTGTTCACAACCTCCTCATTCCTCTTCGGATTTGAATGTTTAAACTTCCCATCTTTACTAAGGTAGAAAGTCAAGCAGTTTCTCATTCCATGCCTAAATCAGATAACAGCATAAACCTAAACCTACACAAAATTGTATGTATCTTCATCTAAAAAAGCCTGATTCTTATGTTAATCTACCAGTGCCCTTCATGCAAAGAGCTATCATAACCCATCCAAACAACACATGGAGCTTCCTGATCTCAGCCCCTACCTTGAGCTCCTTGATGTTGCTCTCCATGGTCTGTATACTGGTGGAGTGTTTAATCCTCTGCAGCCTGTCCAGCTCCGGCAGTACCTTGGCCAGCCAGGAAGTGATTTCGCTGAGGTCAGAGTTCAGCTGCTGCCACTGCTGCAGGTTGTGTTTGATGCGCAGCTCGTCGCTCAGGGCCTTCGCCTGCAGCAGCTCCCAGCGTTCGATCACCCCTGCGCAAGCACACGCGGGCTCTCATGAGGATTCAGCTCAGTAAGGGATGCAGGAGTAGCTCTTTAGGAGTATTACCACACGCTCCATGTTCAAGGCTGTAACACACTGAGATCTGGACAGCTTGGACGCACCTGACTGCTTCTCTGCATTGGCCAGCCCAGTGAGGCCCTGTTCCTCAGGCAGGTCGTCATCGTTGAGGATCAGCTTCACTCTCTTCACGTTGTCAATGCTGCCACTGCACTCGGACATCAACTTGGCCTGCGCCAGAGCAGGACAGAAAAATACTCAGGCCCTGCCCCATTCAGCCAAAGGCAATGAAGTAATAATGTGAGCGCGTTTTAGATTGGCAGTGACAGTACTGCTGCTTGCAAGGGCCACTCCTTGGCTCTTGATCTTTTTTATCTTTATTTTTATCAGCAGTGTGTATACTATGAGGGCTACATTATCTTTATGACACTCGAAGGAAATAAGGCACTTCGAGTGCCATTAAGATTATATGACCAGTGTTGTATTAATAAACCCTGCAGTGTGCTCTCCTATTCAGTACTCCAGTTGATACAAAATAGGCCATGTCATTACAAGACAAATAAATCAGAGAGATTGGCTTTTATCTTGACTGAAGGCAGTGATGGTTGTTTGCATGTTGTTTTTCAGGAGCTCGCCCTGCCACTGCAGGTGTAACAGTGGTAGATCAGTAGGGGGCGTCAGACTTACATAGCCTTGCTGGTAGGGAGTGCTGGTGTGCGCAGGGGAGGAGCCCAGCCCACGGATGATGTCCCTGTGCAGAAGCTTCCTGTCCTGGGGCTCTGGAGAGTGCCAGCTGGGGGGCTCAGTCACGGACTTCCCTGGAATCCACAGCAGAGAACCATCAGAACCTCAACATTATCCATACCGCAGGCTAACTGTTACCCAGCATGGAGTCAGCAGAGAGGACAGGACCTGCAGCATTCATGTCCCATTGCACCACTGTTGATGAACGCAGTACTGCAAAGTTGAATGTCAGTGACCAGTTTTTAAAGAATCACAGGAGTGACACAATGCAAACCACAAGATTCACCTGTGTCTCAAGGACATTTAATGACTGAAAGCATGCATAACTGATGGTACAAAGCACAACATGATCTCCTTGATGTCTTATCATGCAACAGCTAAAATGGACAGAAAGGAGTGGGACGGGACTGCAGGGGTGCAGTCAGAGCAGGACTCTCCGGAGGTCATCCAAGGATACGTCCCCATCTCCCGCCCATCTCTATGTAGGGGTCACGGTATGTGGTTTTAACAAGCTATCCGACTCCCCTGGCCAGAGTCAAGGAACTATTACTTATAACGGACTGTAACTGTAGTTTGATTTATCAGCGCAGATGGCAGCGAAACAGAAGAAGGTCAGCAGGGCTTTGATCCAGCTTCTGACCTCAGTTCCTTTTCCCAGCCTTGCAGATCAAACAGGAGGAGGCGGAGCGGGGAAGAGCTGGGCGAGTGTGGGGTTAGCAGGAGAAAGGAACGAGCAGGAAGTGGGGAGAAGGGCGGGGGTGCAGGATGCGGGAGGGGGGTGGGAGGGATGGCAGAGTGATGACTGAGAGAGATATGGGTGGCTGGGGGTGTATCATGCCTGGCCATAACCACACGACAGCACAGACGCATGCAGGAGGCAAAGTGCCTACCAGAGGCTGCTCTCAACGCTTTGGCAGTGGCCTTAACAAAGGATTCTGGGCTTTCAGTGATTTCTACATCTGGAAGAAAAGAAGGGGGGTTGGCATATGGCAGCGGTGAGAGAAGACTGAAACCGCCAGGCATGTCTTCCTCACGCTGCTTCATCCCAGAGTCTTTTCAAATGCTGACGCAGGTACAGAGACAGGCCCCCTGGGGCCTGTGTGTGGGCAGTTCCCTTTCAACAACGCACTAGCCTCTGTGACTTACCTGACAGGGCGCTGTAGAAGGTGCCCTCCTCCTCATCCTCGTGCGACGAAGAGCCCCCCACGTCCACGGTGTGGTCCCACTCCAGGGGGATGGAGTCCACGCTGACCGGCGTCTCGCGGCCCGAGCGCTCCAGGGGCGGGGCCAGCAGGTGACACACCGCCCGGCGGCTGGGGGAGTCCCCGGGGGTGCCCTCCTTCTCCTCCTGCCAGGAACCCCCAGACAGCTCCACCGAGTCCTCCAGGTCCGTGTCCCGGTCGGACAGATCCCGCTCCTCCTCCAGCATCTGGGGAGAGAGGGGAGAGGGTTGTGCACGTTTAGGGTGACTTTAAACCGACAAGCTCAGGTAAAGTCCATGGGGAGGAACATTTTAGAGGGACAGGCACGCCCGTCACAGAAAGACACTGACCGGGCGCCGGCTGGTGAGGCGGTGGTGGAAACGGGCCACTCTGCCGAACACCTCCTGGCAGTAGGAGTGCAGCTCCTCCAGCTCGTCCTCGATCAGCACCGCGTCCAGCGGGGCACATTTCTGGATCAGGTTCTCGCCAAAGACGATGAGCTGGTCAATCTTGTTGGTGTTGAGAGTGATCTCCTGCTGGAAGCCCTGAGGGACACAGACACAGACACGTCACTGACCGAGCCGCTATCAAATCCGTGCTGCTCCAAGGCACCCTCCACCAGCGAGAGGAGAGCGTTGGGGCAGAGAGCGGCTGTGTGTGGGGGAGACTCACGTTGAGCTGCCTCATCTTGTCATCGATGTCGCTCTCGGAGAAGTGCTCCACGTTGGTCAGCTGCAGGTCCATCTCTGTCAGCCACACCAGGATGCCCTCCCGCGTCCCCTCAAACTCCTCCCGCTGAGATGTGAAGTGCTGCAGAGGAGAGAGGGAGGAGCAGAGGAGAGAAAGAAAAGCGAGGTGAGGAAGAAAGAGGGAGAAATACAGAAAGAGAGAGAGAGGGAGAGAAGGAAAAAGAGGGAGGAGAGAGAGGTAGAAAGATGGGGACAGGAGACAGATAAACATAAAATTAGACAATTGTTCTTTCAGTTATCAGTATCAACAAAATCAATATCAACATTATGTAAAAGCTTTTTCATGTCATGTAAATTCTGTATCATTCATGATTTACTAAATCAATGAGAAGCCTCTGAATTATGATGTACTGTCATATATTAGCAGTACACATCTATTTTTGAAGGCCCTGTAAACTGCATGATAGCAAACAGGCTTTCTGAGACTGCTGTATAAAGCCTTTCCACACATCAAGTGGTTTGAGTAGGAGTGAGAAGCTTTCAGGCCCATCATGTTGTGTCTGGATTACACCGTGAAGTAAACACAGAAAGCACAACCCACTTCCATCTGGCTGGTCATAATGGCAACAGCTGCTTATGGCGTGACAATGTCTGTTAGGAGGGACAGAGTCATGACCTACATGCGGAAGGCTTAGGGTCACTGACATCAAATCTCTTTCCCTCTGGAGGAGGTCACATCACGCGTCACCCAGCAACAAGTTCATCGCAGGAGTGCTGAACATTTCTCTTATGAAATGCATTTTAATGAAAGCTACAGCACCCGGATCATCAAAGCAGCCACAATGATGGCACAGATCTTTCCTGAGACACTAAAGCACCATCGGAAATGAACTGGTCAGAAATGTCCGGTGGGCCTCACCTTTAGCCTGCGCAGAATAGCTGCCACCCTCTTCTGCAGGTTGTCCCAGCCTTGGTTCCCTTCGTGCACCATGACCTTGATTTTGCTGGCGGCGTCGGTGCGGTTCTCCCGGGCCAGGCGCCGATACTGCTTATTTACCAGCTCCAGCTGGGTGAGTCGCTCGTGCACCTGTCGCTGGAAGGCCTGTGTGGACAGCAGTGCAGGGGTTAAATACCTTCCAGCCTGCCCCTTTCTGACCAGAACAGAGTAATAATGTTCCTGTTTGTGGAGTGATTGAACCTGCTCATCTGGAGCACATGACCATGATCATATCCACACAATTGGTCAATTTTATATAGCAATTAACAGTACATATTGTAGCCAAATACTTCAATGGTTATTTCCTTTATTACACTGAGGACTATGTAGTTCACTGTTTGAGATAAAGTTTGAATCCTCAGCAATCATCCTAGTGGTGACTACACGCTGTGTGAAATAACTGAATCCAGCTAAAGTATCATAGTATCTATCAATGCAGCATGTTTCATAGCATGTATCATATGCCTTAGCGGTGAGTAGCCTGAGTTTAATGCAGAGGTATTTTAATGAATTTCCTGCCTTTTATGACCAACATTAAAACTGGACGTCAAAGCACTTTTTTTCCTTAATGTACTGTGCATTAGAGTGACTGCCCTCCCTCAGGTCCCAGGGGCATGCAGTTTAGGCAGGCAGAATAATTCTAATTTTCCCTTCATCTGGGTAATGAAAGCCTCGGCCTGAGGTAAGCCACAAAGAAACCTGCCACAGCACACAGCGCACCCTGCTCTGAGAAACTCAGGTGTAATTGGCAGCTCACTGTGGAGGGGGCGAAAGGCCTGTGCTAAAAGCTTCACCACTGGTTGGCCGGTGCAGGAGAAATCAATTTACCCTGAAGTGCCTTGCAGGAAGAGCTGAGTACCTCTATCAATGGCCCCGTTTTTAAGGAGGAAATGCACAGCGCTCCATAATCCACAGAATGGCTTGGCAAGGGCAGCAGACTGACATTAGAATACCATTACAACAAGGCCAGTCAGAGTTCATTACTAATAATGCTTAGCAATTTGACTGATGGATTTCTCATTAGGTGAGATTACTCGCTGAGGCTTGGAACGGACACTGGGCACACAAAGGGAGGCGCCATGGCAACCTAATGCCGTGCATCGGAAACGGCGCGGCCGGACGGACCTCGAACTTCTTGAGCTCCTCCTTGGCGATGGTGTAGAGGACGTCCGCGGAGTTGGGGTTTGCGGCAGTGCGCTCAGCCATCTTCAGCCAGTCTTCAAAACGCGAGTAGTCATCCAGGAACTTGCACCAGAGTCGCCATGTCTCCTCAATCCTAGGGGAGGAGGGGTTATGAGCAAAGAGCGCTTCAATTTGACTAAGAAGAGGGAACTGCTATAGAGGTACCATGAGTGCATCAAAGCACCATCCGAAATATCGACAGGCAGTATGGATTGGGAGACAGATGCAGCGCTGAAAAGGCCATTTGCGGGCTGGAGGACAGAAATGAGGGCACGTTCAGCGTTGTCCATGCGCAGAGCGCTGTGTGTGCCGCTCACCTCATCCTCCTCTCCATGGACATGGCGCAGATGTTCCTCCAGCGGCGGTCCAGGCTGCGCGAGGTCTGCTGGATGGAGTCGTTCTCCATGTCGCTCCCGCAGGCGTCCGCATCGTGCAGCAGCACGTCACACAGGGTCAGCACCGACGCCACGCCCTCCGTGTGCTGCTCGATGTCCCTCTGCAGGTCCTGCCCACGCGAACACACACCATACACACACACACAGCCACATGCATACACACACACACACACACACACACACACACACACACAGCCACACGCATACACACACACACACACACACACACACACACACACACACACACAGCCACACGCATACACACACACACACACACACACACACACACACACACAGCCACACGCATACACACACACACACATACACACACACACACAGCCACATGCATACACACACACACACACACATACACACACACACACAGCCACACGCATACAAACACACACACACAGGCGCACACACACACACACACACAGCCACATGCACATATACACACACAGACACACAGCCACATGCACATATACACACACAGACACACAGCCACATGCAAACACAAACACAGCAGACAAAGGAAGAGAATCATAGCCATGGATTAGTGGTACTGCTTGCACAAGCAACCATGGACATAAAACAATAAAAACTCTACACTTGTGAACAAAGGCAAACTTAGTACTCAACATGTAGTTGAGGGAACGCTGGGCCAGCTCACAAAATCACTCCTTTGCACAACTGGCATTGAATTAACTGCCATGGCAACCAAACAAAGCCTGGAACCAAGTCATAAATGCGTCATTTTAAACACAGACTGATTTCCTCATTGATTAGTTCAAAGGCACATTCATAAAAGGCATTTCTCAAGAGTAGCAGGAAATGAAAGCCTGGCTCCCTGTATGTTGCCCCCCTCTCTAGCGCTCCTTTTCTGTGTGGGAGAGAGGTGTGAGGGAAGTCTCATTCTCCCAGAAGTCTGCAGGACTCCTCCATTGTTGCATAGTCTCCCAGAGAGGCCTTCTAAAGAGTCTGGTGCCCCTTCACTGAGTAGTTTTCAGCTCATCATGGTCAGCCAGAATTGAGGACAGCACATAAGAAATCAGCAGCTGTGCAAATGGTACTTCTAAACATTTTATTTCACCTCAATTCCACTTCCACATACTTTATGTGCATCAGTGGAAGCAAATTTCAAAGAGTAATCTGAAAATAACCTTACCATAAAACCAAAAGAGAGAGTAACATTTTCTCCTGCTCTTCAAAAAGAGGAAGTTGCTCTGCGGTGTGATCAAGATGCAACACATAGGAAGTCACACTACTATGTTACATCCACCCTCCAGAGCAACTTCAGTGTAGAACGCGAACATCTATCTACACCCTGTCTGAAAACGTCAACAGCAGGAGTAACATACATGACAGAGACAATTGCGCTCTCTCTACTGAATACCACACATTGCAATCAACTGTTGAGTATTTTCTGTTGAGTAATTCCTTGATATCTTATGTCTTAATTTCTTGACCTATTAAGGCCAGTAAGGATATTGTGTGTGAGACATTTTAAGGAGCGTGAGTCCCAGTGAATGAACAGAGAGAGATGGAGAGTGACCCATGGGACAGAGCGACCTGAGGGAGGGGGTATTGCTGCACCCACCTGCTGCTCGGCCAGCTTCCTCTGGATCTCATCGTTGTGGCAGACGCTGTAGACCACCGGCTTGGCCAGCTCAGCCTCAATGCGGGACAGCCACGTGCGCAGGTTACTCATGTTCTTATCCAGCTGCTGCACCGTCACCAGCGTCTCCTTCAGCTTCCTCACCCTGCAGACACAGCGGGGTGCCCGTCAGACACAAGCAAACACACACACACACACACACACACACACACACACACACACGCAAACAAGCACATATACACGCTGCACACATAATTCCACATGCAAGCGCACACCCCTCACACATATACACACACACAGTTATACAGACGCGCATGCACACCCATGGCTACACAGTGGGACATTCACTTAAGTGAATTACACACATTGATACATTTCTAGAGCCCCAGTGCCTCTGTTTCCAAGTGTTCATTAACTTGTTTCAAACACCCAGGGCAGATTGATTCTGCCATGGCATTCATGAGGGGTTAAAGTACCTTATTTCATTTAAGTTACAAGTGTGTGAATAATTGTGAGTGTTTTGAAATAAATAACACCATGATTTTCGATTACTGCAGAGATGTTAACACAGCCAGTGAAGTTCCTAAATACCCTCTCTGCAGAACTTGTTTCACATGATCCTCCCTACTTAGTCTAAGCTTTCAAACACCCTCTGTGGAGAATTATGTCAACAAACACATTTACAATGTGAGTAATGATTACTAAAACATACCACCAAAGGCAATATCATTTTTAAATACCTTTTCGATACAACTCTGTAAATTTCATTTAAAATCATACAAACTCCATTCCTCTCCTCTCTGAAGAAATTTCCCCAAGAGGCCTCTGCAGTAGAAATACCAATAGAGCTGCCCTCTGAGCTACGAGATACCATGACATGAGGGTCCCTAATCCGCCGGGAATGATTTAAACTTTAACCTAATGATGTGCACATTGACCATGCCCCTGCTTTGCTTGCATCATAACGAGGCCAGACGAAAATCCGTTTTAAAAAAGGATTATTCCCCACTGAATCCTGAGATGTGACAGCCTACTGTCTCCGCCAGCCTTATCACTGTCCAGATTTCCCTCTCAAACCCCCATCTGTAACCAGGATGACCCCCCCCACCACCACCACCACCACCACCACCACCGTGACATATTGCTTTAATGAGATAGCAAGACAGTCACTATTCCTATTGCTTACTGGAAGAAACATTGCATTTAGGTGAGACACAAACAGGGTCCGCATGGCTGACCTACAGACCGATAGGCCCAGTTTCTCATCTAATCTCAATTGTTACATGCACAGTACCTATAAGAGAGACATTCTAATACTTGATCATTTTGTTAATTCAGAATTCCAGTGAACTGTGGTTGGATTAAATCTGGGTCAGTCATATGTCTTTTTCATTCTAGCATCCTGAGGATGAAGGGATCTGGCGGTTAATTACCCAGCTCATTCCCTGGCTGTGCTATGCATACGCTGTGCACTGTTTCTGACAGCACGTGAAGACTTCACTGGCCGGCCACGGAGCTGTGTCCATGATGGCGGGACCGCTGTAGGAAAACATCCGTGCATGACGTCATTTCTGACAGCATCCCCACAGACAGAGGGCAGGCCTTCATACAGTGTACTGATTATCATTTCTGTAAAACAGAGACCTCCTTTGATACCCGTGCAGCGCATGCTGAAGAGCAGTAATTCTAAGGTGACAGCTATACCTTGTGATCCTGCTCCTTTGCCTCTGAGCTATTTCTGTGCAGGGCTCAAAACAATGGCTAACACACAAGTGTGCATCAGGACAACATCTAGTCACAGCAATTGACCCAGGCTTGTTCATCGATTCCATTAAACCCTTAGCCAGACGGACATTTTGTGACAGACTATCTGTGTATTTCCCTGGCCTGGTGTCCTACAGGCCATTTGCTAATGGAAACCCTTGCTAATGGATACCCCCGCATCCCCAGATACGACACACCTCCACCGCACAGCGAGTGACGCCAGCTTTCAGCGGGATCGGAAAACACGAGACCGCATGCAACATGAGAGAACCCGGCAAAGATCAAGTATCGCGGGAAAAGCACAGACAGCAGAGCCATCTTTATTTTTCAAGCCCGATCTGCTGTTTTTTTTTTTTGTCTGTCTGCGATGAACAATGCACCCCGACACACACGTGCGCTGCAGGTAGAAACGGCCATGGGTCTTTCCACCTGAAGAGGGTTGTGGCTGGAGGAGAATGAGTCAATAAAGTCCGCGCTATGCACTGAGCCAGGCTCCCCGATCTGACGGCGCATCAATAGCAGGGGCTGCCGCTTGCACGCGCCGACAAAGCACGGCCCATCCCCCCTCTCTCTCTCCCCCTCTCCATCTCTCCCTTTCTCTCTCGCCCGCCCAGCGTGCTCCACGCTCCCTACACCCCGGCATGCAGCTGAAAATCGGTGGCGAGTGGCACGGGCAGGTTACGGATGTGGGACTGGGGCAGAGAGGTACTTACAGCTTGTGAGGCTACTCCATGTTGCCCATCTGCATGCGCCTTCCCCCCGCTCTGCCTCCTTCATGCGCTGCAATCCGCCTGTCCCCTCCCCCCTGCTCCCGGCCCTCTCTCTCCCTCACTGGTCCAGCGCACACACACACACACACACACACACACACACACACACACAGAGCACAGACTGAGATTCCTCTGGAGGGGTGTAGGGGGGAAAGGGACCTTGCGGGGGCAAACCAGGTTGGCTATCTTAGACACCCTGTGTGTCACTGGCCTGCTCTCAGCTCACACACATTCCTGTACAGTCTGGAGGAATATCATCATAAAGCCCCTTCATAATACCTACAATTACATGCCATATAGCACATTTGGATATAAAATGGCAATTCCATTCAGAAAATGTAATTAAGAATTTTTTTACATATAAATACATATAAAAAATTTTAAGAGTCCATGTATCATCACTGCTAAACTACTGGTAATGTTCCAAAAGGGGAAATCTTTCTTTGTGTAAATAGATTGTTTGCCCATTTCAGTTATCATAACTAACAGGTTCACTATGACACTCCCTGAAAATCCTGTGCACAATGTATTCTATGAAGAACAACTGTTCAATAAATTCACTCTAGCATGGATGAGATCTACTGATGGCTCCAAAACATGCTCTAAAGTATATCTTGAATAAAACCTTTGCAGGGAAACCATAGTCAGAACTTTCTCTCCCACAGAACTAGGTAGCAGAAAAGACCTATGATGTTATTAAGGGGCTAACCTTCAAATCTTTGTATCACTATTGAAATGTTTATTACATTATAGGATGAACAAGCATATGTGATAAGTTTAATCTTTCCTCTTTGGGTTTTCCCTGTGGCAGTGCAGCGAGTGTTATCGGCCATCCTTTTTCCAAGCCAATACTACTACACTTACACTGCACCCAAATTGAAGGTACTTCTCCAAAGCAGGCAGCTCTGCCAGTAACAGCCTAACAACAGCACAGTTTTAGTCAGCTGTTGTCATATCCCCAGAGGATCTCAGGCCAGTGAGAAGAATATGTGGGAATAAAGCTAGTGTGGGATGGAGCTGCACCTTCTATGCTTAAAACCGCAACCATCAGCTGTGTGTAACGTCTGTTCCCAACGGAAACTGGTGTAATTGACTGGCATATTTTTTTTTTACCATATGTTAAACATATTTTGAATTCTTATACCTATGAGGTCATAGTTGGTTCATAATGGGACACCTGGGGACCAGTGGTGTGGAGGGGAAGTCAGAGAACTTCCTGCTTGAAGTCCTGTTGGTGGCTATACAGCTGAAAAACAACTGACTCCTTCAGTGCGTGGAAGGGTGACATGACTGGGCTGATGAGTGCCTTTGACAGGTACCCTCACCTCAGGGATTAAAGTGAGCAGTAAGTCCATTAAAGGCAGTCCATGGCTAGGAGGATTAGCTAGTATGGAGAGCTGCAACCAGTGCCCTTTGCAGAACCGCTGTGACAGGTGGACACCTTAGCACCAGTGTCAACAGAGGAAGGATATTGATGCAATACAGAGCAACAGTGTCAACTGGGGGAAGGACATTTTGGCTGCATTGAGCTCCACTCCATTGTCATTAGGAGACGCACTGCCTACCCTGCCTATAGTACAAATGTTATTGAATGTACTAAAATCAGGCAGGCAGGACAGTGAAGAGATACCATATTAATAATCATAAGGCCTATATTAATAAAACTTCACAGCACAGAGAATAGTCCTTAAGGGACTGTCTTGACTTGAATCTGTCTTAAACGGTTCATAAATGCTGTTAGCACTTGACAGTCTTATTAAAATAGCTAACAGGAGTGTCAGTACAGTTATTAACCCCATACACCAAGCTCTGTCACGTTAGCCTATTGAATTATCTTCCCTACAAATGTCCAAAGAATTGACCAAAACAAGCAGTATTTATGGCAATTTCTGGGTTTCCTGGCTTTGATGATGACAGCACACACATGTGAGTAATAGTTCCAACATAGGATGGGGGCATGTAGCTTACAGTGCTTGAACGGAACATCATACCAGAACACTATCAGGTAGCGTCAACCCCTTGGCTGAGATATTTAAGGGCATGACCTCCAGCTATGATTACAGCGCATTTAATTGTATTAAAGCAATTTCAGTTCATTAATATTCCACATACATATCTAGGGGTAGTGCACAGCTTCGTTAAATTAACAATACTTAACGGCTGTATGTGATGTGTACTGTATGCTTTAACCATCCTCACTGCAGATGCACAGTACCACCTTTTCCCATGTGAAATGAGAGACAACAATGAGCGAGTTTGCTTTTGGAGAATTTCAAATAACTATAAATGATATTGCAAGAATATTTTAAATATTAAATTTACACATATTGCATGGTGACCTATTTGTCATCATAATCAAAGACATTCACACAGAACAATTAAATATAATGAAATTCATTTCTTCTAGTCAAATAGAGGGTTAAAATTATTGCACTCATTAGTGCGACTTTCACCTCTGCTTTGCAATACTGATGACAAATGAGTCATTAAATGGTGGTAAGAGATGGAGGAATGATATTTCACAATAGAGTACAAAAGTAATAGTACTACAAATCTACAAATACATTTACGTATTTTTCAAATATTGACTGCTTTTTATTTATTTATTTATGCTTTTTTAAAATGCATAATTCAGACTGAATACTTATTCTGGTGGACATTTTGTTTAGTGTCTCTCTAATAAAGCATGATTATTAATTTATCAGTATCATATTGCCTACGTAACCATGTATGTAGATGTACAGCACATTAAGTGCTGCTTGTTGTAATATTTATGTACACATATGCACACAAATGCATTCATTAAGGGTCATGCTTTCCACAGCATTGTCTTTACTACAATACTATAGATTGGCCAAAATGGTTATGATGATTCTTACCTCTACAAGGTACAACTTCACAATGCCAGTTAACAAGCATTACATGGTTCCCCTAGCAACAATGTAACACCTGCTCTCTCTGAAGCCTGATGATTCCTCTTAACTTTGCAGTAAGTTAGTCTAAATACTGTCATGATTATCCTCCTAAGTAAAAGGTTCACCCCCTGTACTTGTATTGTTATCGTATACTGTTGAGAGCCCATATGGCTATTCGGGTATAGAGAGTCCTGTACAGGGGGTACTTTGAGAAAGCTCTATTAAAGCCTCCACTGTGGCTGTTAAAGGTTCTGTTGTCTTATATTTCACTATCTTTAGTGCCCATACATTCAAACAGACAAAGAAAGTCAGGCCCCATGGGGAGCACTGGGCGGGGCCAATGGAACTTGTTTTGTGTTTGGTACTCACTCCTCTGTGTTTCCCCCTGGCCATTCCTCACACGCTGTCCTCTTCCCCCCTCCACCCTTGCACCCCTCCGTCCTGACACACCCCTACACTCACACACTGTCTCAGGTGTCCCTCTCCCGACTCTGTTCCCAGCAAATTGCCATGGCAACTGAGCATGCAACATGACGCCAAATTTCTTCCAGTGCAGATACATGACCGTGGCTACTTGGCAACGGCACACAAGAAAAGCAAGCCGCGTGGTGTTTAAGTTAGACCTTTTCACGTTTTATACAGCTGCTGAAATCTGCTCAGAGAGAGCAAAAAGAAAAGAAAGGATTTCAAAACAAATGAACTACTTGTTTTCAAAGCTCCTTATATTCTTTGGTGGCAACAAAGACCAGAGAATGCAGACTGCAGCCAGACACCCAGCAAAAAAAGGATTTTTCAAAACGGGGACAGGACAATAATAGACACATCTGCCCTGAGCAGCACTTGTTCAGACAATTATAAGTGGAGTGGAAGCAGTGGGCTACATGACACAATGGCCACTGTCAGCAGATGGCAGCTGCTGGGCTGTGCTTGGAAGCACCCAGTTTGTTTTGGGACAAAAGAGGACGGCAGGCCTGCGTCAGCATATCTGATCCCCCACAGTCGACTTCCTCCGACCTCCCACAATGCACTGGTGCCAGACTGAAGCCTCCAGTCACTGACGAAAAATCTTTCACTTCCGATCCACTGTCCCCACCCCCATGCGCAGAGTCATTTTGGAGTCATCCGGATAAACCCAGTGAACAGACACATTTTGGTGTCATTCCAAACTGCTCCATTGCTTCCCGCTCCGCTCAGCAACAGTTACTCAGTAAGTAATGCAAAATAATAACATCCTCTGCACAGATCAGAGTTGCTAAAGCGTGATGAGAATGAGACACATGGTGGAATGGTCATCCACTGGGGACTGGAGCAAACTAGAAGCTTGCAGTTATTTATACTACTGTCTGTAATTCATTAAATTGCTGTGATAAGGTCAAAGTTGAGAACACAATGAGATCCTCCTTTGGCAATTAAGTGCAATGTGATCCTGGGATTATTAGGTGCCAGAAGCTGAACTGACTGACAGCCTTGGCAGTGCATGGCACGAGGGGGTAAATTAAGGCCTGACACCCATGCACTAATCTACAAAAAGGACTGCTCTGTGCAGTGCATCCCTTCACACAGGGTAAATCGCCAAAGACCATTTGTCTCTGTTATAGGGATAAAAAGTATGCACACCAAGCATACAAGCAGAGGCAATACTTTGCTGTTGGTGCTGACTGTGCCACTGAAATATTCAGCACCGGTTGGCATATAACATGTTGGTATTTACCATTCCTGAGGGTAGACATGCACTGACACCCACTCAGATGAAATGGTCCCCACAGACCTTTGTCTGCCATAAGCAAAGCAAAAGAGAGGACAAACAGTGGCACTGTGACAAGCTACAAAGTTCCCACTGCACATTAAGCAGCTTTTTAAACTCAGTAGCCTGTCAGTTGACATTCCTCAGATTCATCAGCTTATATGGGCTGCATGCTTAGCCCAGGCTTCTGCCAAAACAGCAGAGATATTAGGCTCAGGATCTCGCAAATCATTAAATGTTAAATCTTCATTTGCAAATTCTCCCTCTAAAATTTGCTGATGACCGCTAAGATTGAATTATCTGCTTTGCAGCTGTATCCAAACAGCCCAGTGAGTAACACACAAGCCCTTTATGCTCCGTGGCACTTGGAGATAAACAGTTTTGTTGGACGGATTAGCCACGGCTTGCAGCTTGCGTGTAGGTGCACAGAGAGGTGCTGTCCTGTTGCATTGTTCAGGCTGGTGCAGAGAGCACTGCCTTGCGCTTGCTAACAGGATAACAGATGTCCATGCAAATGAGGAGACCGTGAGTAGCGCGGTGAGGGTCGGAGCCAGGGGGAGGTGGAGAGCCGGCCTCCAGCGTCTCTCTCTCTCCATTGTGCTCCCCTGGCCCCCTTCGAGCTAATGTGAGTGGACAGGCCCCTCCCTCCGTCAGTCAGAGAGACGAGCGGGACAGCATGTGAGCGAGGCTACAGCCATGGCCATATGGCAAATCTGAGGCCACCGTCAACAGGAGCACCAGAGGTTGTGCAGATAAGTCCCCGGCTCCAGAGACTTTGTCCATCTGGCACAGGCTGGGGGACTCTAGCGCACAAGCAGGGCAGCTGACAGTCAACAATGAGTCCTGTTTTCATCAGCAACCGTTCACAACAGCAGGATGCAAAAGGGTTCTGAGGTGTTTAAAGTCAAGCATGGCGGTAGCCAGGGAGAGTTTCCGCTAACAAATCACAGTGGCAAACACAGGGCAACGCAAAATCACGTACCTTTGTGTGCCTGCTAAGTAAACGCTAGCTAAGTCAACTCTAAAGAGAGGCCTTGAATGCTGCTGTATAAACAGGAGCAATGGGCTTAGTGTTGGAACACTGCAGCTAAAATAAATAAAGAAGACTCACTACACATTGGGCAGAAACACTGTCACATCAGGACAATAATGGCCATATGACTCATGGCCCAAAACATAAATTCAGTATAACCTGAATCCCAGACACCGACTTTGTAGATACAAAATTCATTCAGGAGAACTTCAGCTCAGCTCACAGATTAAGTGAGCAGCCAGCTTGACACTGTCAAGGGTGACTGCTTACCACTGCTGGTGTGCATGTCCACAGACAAAAGTAATACAGAGCAGTAGTACATATAAATTTAAGGGAGTATGAAATTCATAGCAACGTGCATCTCAGTCACTGTTATCCTTGACACTCTTTTTGTAAGTGTTTGAGATAATAGCACACACACTTGAAGCGACACTCTTTTAAACTGAAAAAAATCAGATGGCCCAAACAATGAAACACCTGGTCAACAGATGACTTAAATGACAAGATCTACTGGCATTATTTAAGTCCAGTCACACCTCAGTCCAAAGCAATTCTCTGCAAATTAGCCAACGGTCCTCACAGGGCCTCACTGAACTGTGCCAGCACTTACATGGCCCACTTCACCTTGTCTTGCTTCCAAATATTGCAGCTACGCTCAAACCCTTGGTAACCCATGCAGTAGACGGTAGTTCAAATGCATGTGTTGTATTGCAAATAGGTGGAGCTGAGCATGTACATGAATGTAGCTGCAGGCCACTCCTCCCCAGCGGCTCACGTTTGTTGCGGATTTACAGGGGCTGGTTATGGATTAATAACATCATCCCTCTCTGCCACTCTCTCTCAGTAATCTCTGGGCAGCTGCCTCAGAGGCCCCGGGCCTCACCTGGCCTCGATGTGGTCGAACAGGTGCTGCCAGCGGTCGTTGATGTCCTTCAGCTTGTCGTTGATCTCCGTCTCCTTGGTCTTGTTGCTGGCGGTGATCAGCTGCTCCCCCAGCTGTTTCAGATGGGTTTTGTTCTCACTGAAGAGGTTAATCTCCTCCATGCAGTCCTGGATGGGGGGATTGGGAAATGCGCATTCTGTTAAGATAGACATTATCACTCTATTCATTTGCCCCCACCCCTGACCCCTACATACAAACAATCCATGCACGCAAACTGCCTTCCCACAGATCATTGCTGGGATTTAAACAGCTGTCTCTCCAGCTCCAGGCAGGGAAGTTAGCAGCTGGCCAATGGATTGGGAGTCTCTCAGGCCCCACTGTCCTTTTCCCTTCACAATAATGCTCAGCAACACCCATCACTGTCTCCTCTCTGTGGGCACGTCTCCGGTCTCCCTCTTGGCTCGGCCACATGTGGAGCTTTCGTTACAGTGCTCTGTTTGTTTACTCTTCCATAGCAGACTTTGATCAGCTGGACAGGTGCACGTGATTGCAGTCTGAGGCAGTGTCAAAGGTTGGAAGAGTACCTCTTTTTACCAGAACTTCAGCTGGTTACTTTGAACTGTATTGACAAGATTAGATTTCAAGATTGGATTCACTGAGAAAACAGCATTTCATGAGCAGAGGAGGTATAGAAAGTCTCAATGTTATCATCTGTTTGATCACTCTGAGTGATCCATGTGTGCTGATTGGCTGGTTTGGTCACCAGGTATGGTTCTTTTTTATCTTTTTTATGCCACATTTGCACATCACACATCTACGCATCACCACAAACCAGTACTTTTCCCACCTACAAAGGGTGTTAAAAGCATATTGTATGAAACTGTTAATTAGATTAAAAGAGACTTTAAACTTTTGGGTTGACTAGGACTGCATCTCTGTAGCCATGTTTGTGAAAAGTGTCCACATGTCCCCTTACAAAACGAATGGGACAAAAAAAATCCATTCAGACCCTAGAATATTACTTACGCATAAGACATAAAGACTGTCATTATGACTGGACCACAATACTGGCTGCAGTTATGTAACCTGGATTGATATATCCCCTGTAGAGGCTGTAAAGTACCTTCTTCAGCTTCTCCACCATTTCCTCGATGCTGAGATCGGCATTGTGTGCCACTTTGTTTTCCATTTGCGTCAGCCATTCGCAAAGCTCCTTGTTCTTCTCGTTGAAGATGATCCAGGCATTGAGCCGGTCAGCAATCTCTTGCTTGCGTAGGGACACCTGTGGAGCATGATGCAGGCAGGAACGTGAGACCAGCGTGCAGGACCAGACCAGAAAGCTATGGAAAAGGGCAATGGTTCCTCAAAAACATAAGGACATGGGACCCAGAAATAGAGCTATTCATGAGTGAGGAAAAACAGTACACCTATAACCTGAGGAACATGGAGAGACAGGCTTTGGGATAGAAAAGCCATACAACAGAATACATAGGGGGATAAAACAGAAAGGGACAGCTATGGCAACAGTTAGGAGAGATGAGAATGGCTAATGCTAATAATGCTACACTGCTACATTGTGACTCATTTATAGAATTCATTTTTTAAACTTGAAACTGGAAAACTTTTTACTTTTCTTTTGTAAATACTGAGATTATTTCACTAAATTCCACAGCTATTGGTTTGACAAGAGAATTCTTTCTATGGCATAGCTTAATATAGTATGTTTGTGTTATTTTGTAATAGGCCTGAGATAGTGTTGGTGGTCTGTGAAAGAACTTCACAAACGGTTCTCATCTTAATGAGAGTTTCACAACAAACTTGCTCTCTTAACTTTCTTAAAAAAACACAGGCACTGTTACTTCCTCATGGACAAATATTCAATAGGTCTAGACACTAAATTCACTCCCTGCTCTTTGAGCATTGCTCATTTGTTGCATAAAACTGCAATTTCAGTTTATTTTAATACATTTGCATATGACTGTCAAAGCTAAAATATATGAATAAATGCAGTGCGACACAGTGAAGCGCATCTACCTAAAGTTCACCTTGAACACCTTCAGGTGTGCTTTGAGAATGTGTTTTCATACGATTGCGCTTGCTTCAGAGCACTGTGAAGATGCTATTATGTAGATGAGGAAACATTAGTTACTTGAAAGCTGGACACTTTAAAGAGTTTAACTTAGTTACCGATGGCAGCAATTTGCTTTGATTTTATGCTGTAGTTTTGGAAAACTACTCAATATAGGACCTGTTCATTCCCTTAGTCACATATGTATATTAACAGGCCAGACATTCCATGACTCAATATTGTCCTACAGAGGCTTGTCCTTTTGTCAGGCTGCTGAGACCAATCTAAGTATAGTAAAAGGCCCCTGTGTATGCTCTATCTACAGGTTTGTGTGGGCATGTTTTTCAAAAACAATTATAAAAATTGTGACTTCTGCCCCAATCACCTTTTAAATCCAAACATCTAGATTTTGAGGCTCACAGACAAAGTCTGCCACTGAAAGGTTTCGGAATTCTAAGGGAAGAAATGACCAGGATGTGATTCTGAGTCACACGTAAAACTGCAAAGTTATACTTGGACATATAATTCACAAATTAAGCACGCAGAGCAGTCCGAGACAGGTTCAGAGAGGACCCTGCCAAAGAACATGCGGGAAGCTGTGACTGACACCCTCACCTCGCTATAGTGCTGATTTGCACAATGTACCAACGGAGTCGTCATTCACAGGTGCGTCAAGTACAGGGCGGAGCCACAAACACATTTTAAATTAAATTCAAGCCCTCTCCTACAGCCCCTTCAACCTTTGGAAAGCTACTGTGATCTGCCGGTGACCCCCTGACGTGTCACACAGCTTGTGATCCCCATCACAAAGGGCCAGCTTCTGCAGTCTGAGTCCAGCTCTCCCACACCATCTGTCCTCTCATTCCAATGACTGCTTCCCTCTGCAACCTGTTGTGCTCCACCCAGCACCTTAGCTTGTCAACATATAACTTGTCAACCTGGAGTAATGCGTGGACATGGCCTCATACATCACAGTAGCAGGTTGCATGAACAGGGCATTTCTCGTTTTACAGTTACACTGACTACCATACCATTTTTGTAGTGTTTGGACTTCATTCATATCTGACTCTCTCTTTGTATCAACCCATTCTGATATGTGGGGTTCCTCAAGAACAAGATGCCAGCTTTATTAAGTCCTGAACAAAATGGTCTTTTCAATGCTGAAAATAATCTGTACCATGAACAACTGGAACGCCTCTATAATAGCGTTATTATTTTTGCACTGATAATAGGACACATGCCAATAATAACCTAGAGATTTACATTGTTTTACCAAGCTGGGGAGGATGAAACATATTCATAATGATGATCACTATTCTTCATTACATTTACATTACATTTACTCATTTAGCAGGAGCTTTTATCCAAAGCAACTACAAGTGAGACAACAACAAGTGAGACAGAGTACAACACAAGCAAAAAGCCACATAAGGAGTCAACAATATTAGAAGTACAGCATAACATGCAGAGGTTTCAAAAAGGGCTTCATAGCATTCAATTAGTGTTTCACAAGAAATATGCATTTTCCCTAAGAAACTACCTAGCTTCTTCCAGGATCGGCTTTCATGTTGCATCATCATGTTGCATCAATTATCACAGAAATTTCAGTGAACCTTGAGTCTGCACCTTTGGAGTGACTTGCTTTAGTCAGAGGCAGTTCAATGGGATTTACAGTATTTTCAACTGCCTTTGAAGTTAATCAAGGCTGTAACCAAATCAACCACAAACAACACAGAGATCCTGTTTCCATTTCAAAAATTCACTGCTTGGTAACTAACAAAGTGAACCTGAACTCCGTCTTTCTAAACACACACAACTTTCCCCCAGTGCCTCTGAGACCAGTTCCTAATTGTCCCCCACAGCAGCTGCACTCGTACTCACAGATCGCAGCCGCTGGGGCTTTGTCTGCCCGCGCACAAACGCAACGGCCCCGGCCTGAGCCCGGCCTCCCCTACCTTCAAGCACAGTTCCTCCCACTGGCAGTGCAAGTGCTCCACCTGCTCCTGGAGGAGCACCACGTCGTCGGCGATGATGTACTGGGACAGGTCCGTCTTCATGGTGGCAAGCTCCGTCAGGCTCTGAGCCCAGTCTTCCAGGGAGTCCTCTGCCTCCTGCATAACATAACAACAAGTCAACCCCCTGTCGCTCGCCCTCGCACTCGCTCCTGCCTCTCTCCAGCCTGCCGGATTAGGGCCCACATGCCGGGGCAGGGGGAGGGGAAAGGGGGAGGGGAGCAGGAGAGGGAAGAGGGGGGAAGGGGAGGGGTGGAGAGAGATAAACCCATAATGAGCCAGGGGGGATAATGCTGAAAGCCCAACCTGTTAGGAACTTGGATCCACTTTGTGTGCTATTAGTTTATCTGCAGGCCCTAGTGACGGCTATCTCCAGCAGCAAGCACAAACAACAACCACGCTGAAACCTTGATCAATGTTCCTCTGACACAAAACAAGATTAACTAATCACCTGGTGCAACACTGTGAAACTTCAACATTTTAACAAGACCACTGTTAAACTACTGCTGCTTCACTCAATTCTGTGTATATAATGACTCTCCTTTGTTTCTATCACTTCCTTTAGTAGTTTAAATCATTGCTGTTAACTTAAGAGTAACCAATGGTAAGCAAAAGTGATAGGGAGCATTGCCTGTACAGCCCTGAGAGAAGGGTAGTTTGGTGCAGTGTCAGTCAGACTCAGTAGTTTTCTACCTCTATAATAATCTATCAAGTGTGCTGCGTGACAGCAAATGATGGGCCACACTGCTGCACCCTGCAGATCTTTTCACATGTGAACTCAGTAAACTACTACATCTTTGGTTGTGCTTAGTTTATTGATTTGGGGGTTTATGAAAATTTTAAAAATGTAGAGTGCAATCTAGACAGGATCTGCACTTCCTTTTTTAGGAGATGACTGAGATGCCTCCTACACAGAACAATCAAACAGAAATAAAAAGGTTGCACATTCTATTCACTTTTATCAGTACAAAGAATTAGTAGCATCAATGCAATATTATATGACTGGGCACCAGCACTACAGCAAAGGTCTCTTCAACTGCATATGGCCAAATAATATGCCAGTTTCAGGAAAGTTCACCAAAGTTAAAGGTGAATAATTCCTTTAACTGTTTGAAAAGGGTTTAATGAGGGTTCATTTAATCAGTGTGCAAACAGAAAGTACACAAAACTACACAAAAGTACTACCTGAAAAAGAATTGGTAGGCAGCTTGATAAAAAAAAAAACCTTTTGCGTCCTAGAGCTATGGAAAGTGCTTTATAACGTTACCAGGCAACAGGGTGACCAGAGGGTTGCATCATGCAGCTTGAAAACTGTTACAGAGTTCTTAAATGGTGACACACAGAAGGAATCTCACATTTCAAAACTTTTGAAGTGTGTCAGCCCTCTGTCCCCATCTATTAGACCAATCCTCTTCTAGGTCAGTTCTAATTCTGATGTATGCTCAATATTCTAAATCAGGAGGAGCGGTAAATTATACAGCACAACTGCACTGCTTACAACTCTAATGGGCTACATGAACTGACATATTTAAAATTTTCAAATGACCACTGATTTTTCCCCTTTTTTCTCCCAATTTTGAATGTTCAGTTTTTTCATAGAGATACCACTCATTGATAAAAAAAAACCCTGGTAACAATCCAGGAGGGAGCAGACCAACACGTGCTCTCCTCTGAAGCATGTGATGTCAACTGTCGCTCCTTTTCACATTGCAGTCCCCATGCCAAGCTGGCACAGACATGAGAACTGACATTTTCACATGATTGTGTGATTGTAAATATGAAGACTGACTGTCATGTATCTATTGAGCAGCAAATACATAGCTTTTTAACAACTGTGAAACAAAATAAAAATCACTTAACTTTGCACCCAAGAGAAATGTCAGAGGAATGTCAGAAAGGGAAAGGCTAAAATCAAATCTGTCAAAAATTTAAAATCTGCTGTAAATTCATTCAGTTATAGACTAAAAATACTAAATTCAATAATGCAAATGGTTTGCTCAGCAAAACATCTCAGATAACATTCTGCAATATGCCTGTATAGCTACATTTCCATGAGTGAATATCACAGATTCTGCACTGGTGATGGGCTAGACCTGTGCCACTTCTACTCCGTGGTCACTGTGTGCACGTGGTGGATGGATACCTTGGTGAGTTCCTCTGCAGTCTGCAGCTCCTCCTGTTGCTCTGGCAGCAACTGTTTCAGCTTGGTCTTCATCTCCTCCAGTCTGCGTCTGCTATCGATCAGCCTGGCCTCGCAGTACTCCCAGGTCTGCGAGAGGAAATGCACAACGGCCACATGAGTAGAGCAGGAACACTCCATCAAACACTCAGCTCACAAGTCCATTGACATGTGTTTGTAGAGGAGGGAAACAAAACATGTTCACCATGGTAACCAGGGATGGAATTACATTGATGCCAAGCACAAAAGTACACAGGCTTAAAAGAGCAAAAGTTCATCGACAAATAAACTAAACTGCTGTCACCTCATAGTTATTTCTTTATATGACCCAAAACACATTAAAAAAGCTTTGGACTTTGGAACAACGAGCGCTCAAAGAGACCTCTCCACTGCCATGCACAGAAGATGCAGAGGCCACTGCACCCAACTTTAGGAGTGATGGAAGGCATTAACTAACCCTCTGTTGGCCACTGGCAGGGCTGTGCACTGGCCTTACACCCTCTTCCTTGAAAGTGTGTACTGATCTAGATAAGACATTGCTGGAAGTGTGAGATCTGCTTGGCTGTGCCACCTGTACAGGCAGGCATCCATCTGATCTAGAGGAGAAGGTGCCAGGAGAACACTGCCAAGTCCAGTGGACACAGACATGAATCACATGCAGGACACTGAATCCAATCATGGTCATTACTGAATGAACACCAAGATGCTGACGATTGTCCATACTCATTACATTACATTATATTATTGTCATTTAGCAGACACTCTTAGCCAGAGTGACTTACATAGGTTACAGTTTTTACATGTTATCCATTTATACAGTACTTTGCCCAAAGGTGCAACGGCTGTGTCCCAGTGGGGAATCAAACCAGCAGCCTTTGGGTTACAAGCCCTGCTCCTTACCACTATGCTGCACTGCAGAGTACTCATAGTCATCACCATGTATAAGATAAAGAGTACAAATTTAATATGTACTGTGCAGCCACAAAATGATATTTGAATCTTGTCTGTATTGTATTGCATATTTGTTGTGGTAGCTTCTATACTGCTACTGTTTTAAGACCCCATGGCATAGTAAGGTTAATTATCTTGGTCCTCAGCTCCTGTTTTCTTTATGACCCTCTGCCTGAATGGACACATCTTATTAGAACTGCACTGGCCTCTTCTGCTTAGGATCCATCAAGGGTCAGGGCTCAGAGTTCTGCCTGTTCCACAGTATGTGCTGCTCTAAGAAGCTGATGTGAACGGACTTATCAGTGGGGAATCAAAGAGGCCCGAAACAGGCATCTCAGAGGGGGCGGCACACTCGCACTGCCTGACCACTCCACTGTCCAGGTGTCCACTGTATCCAGGGCAGTGCGACAAAAACACCACGCTTACATCACCACCTGGCTTCCGTCAATCGACAAAGGCAGGGGGGATTTGGTTGGTCACGGCCAGAAGGACAGCGCGGGTGCCAACAGAAACAAGGGGGATTTAATTGTGGAACAAGGACTAAGGTCAGCCTCCTGTTGGCTGGGAAGGAGGAGGTACGGCTCAGCTCCGGGCTCACCTGCTTTAATAACCCAGACAGACTTAGGCTAAGCTGCCTCCCCTTCTCCCTGCCTCATCAGTATCAATTCAGCCACCATGTTGGTATGCTCTTATAAAACCTCTGGTCACATTGTGCTCATATATTCCTCATATCAACATCACCATGACACACCACCCACAGATAGAAAATAGATTCTTTTGAGCTAATCTAAGTAAACAATGGCCCTAAAGCTTTCTGCACTGGTGCGTGTGGGTATACATGTGTGTGTGCGTGCGTGTGTGTGTGTGTGTGTGTGTGTGTGTGTGTGTGTGTGTGTGTGTGTGTGTGTGTGTGTGTGTGTGTGTGTGTGTGTGTGTGTGTGTGTACACATGCACATGTGTGTGAGATGAGAGAGAGGAATACAGGAATAGTACACAACAACAATCATTATATGTAAAGAAATGTTAAGGGGATGATAAAGATAAAGATCCAGCATATAACCAAGGTGCCATTAAATTACACAGATTCATGTGGATTAACAAACTCATGGCAAGTAATTGCATAAGAGCAGTGCGTAGCTATCACCACAATCACCACAAACTGATTTAAATTGATATTTTAAGTGATTTTAAATGTTTTACTTTGGCAAGAACCCCATGACAGCCCTGCTGCCCTTCTGCTCAAAGTGATAATTATTATTTTTTTGACAATCTTCTAAGAATTTGCAATCAGTGGTAGCTCTAACTGTGTTGAGCATATACTGCATGTGAAAAAGCACAGCAAGATCTTCCTTGCACAAAAAGTCAAGTACACAAAGACTGAAACTTCTGAGATGAGCTCTTCCATACCGGATCCTTTCCTTTGATGTCACATTTTGTAGGAAAGCAGAGAGGTAAATGTATGATATTGCATTGTGTTTTGTCAGTACTGTAGACCTCCATCACTCTCTGTAGTCAATGGGTTTCTTGTCAGGTGATCTCCATGAGACACCGCTGGATCATCTTTACCGAGACATCCAGGAGGCACGCCATTGTGTGAATAAGCCCCCGAAATAAATAAGCATTGTTCCGCCTTTTACAATGCTGCGATTTTGTGTGCGATTTTACCACACAGCCTGAAATGTAGATCACGGCAAGATTAGGGCAGATATTTTGATCCACTCGCCATCACCAGTGGTACACAGATGTGGGTCAGTGGGCTGAGTGGGTGACCAAATCCCAGTGTATTATCCAAATCATTTCACAGCTCTGACCCTCGGACCAGGCCAGAGTACCATGTGACACCTGGCACAGGGACTTACTGTTACGGCAAGGTGATGAAATAATCACTTTCCCAAATCCAAGAGGCCTTTTTAGATAGGATAGATTTGCCCAAGAGTATTTGAAACAGGGGCCTTGAATGATCTAATTCCTTCCATTTCCATCATATTGAGGTTAAGACTATTACACTACTTCATTGATTTTGAAATGTCATTATCAAACACAAGCCCAACCCCTCTAACACCTAATCTTTCAAGGAAAGTTAATCCATACACACATTGCAATAACAGCTGCGATTGTAATACTAGCTGCTGTGCTCTACAGAATAATAATACTACTATGCACTACTGTAAGATTACATATCTAAGCCCACTCTAATATGTAGAGTATTTCACATGTAACTTATTGGAGTATTTATTTTACTATTTTACAGTCATGTTTTCTCTCCCTACTTCCATCTAAACAATGCTTTCAGTTAATTGTTTGAGCCTTCAATGAACTTTTGAGGTCCAACTGAAAAGGTATTACTGTGCGAGACTTATTCTTTCCATTTTCCACCCAAAATCAGCGCTCTGTGACACTGCTTGTCACATGGTGCGCACGCTGTTCCCCGGTGCGCACCTGCAGAATGTTGAGAGTGAGGGCCCTCCTCTTCCCCAGCAGGCCCTGCGAGAGCTCCCAGTCCTCCTGCAGCGCCCCCAGCTCCGTCTGCAGCTGCGCCTGCGTCTGCGCATCGCCCATGGAGAAGAGCTGCCTGCCCACCTCCAACGTCTGGATGTAGCAGCTCTGGTGGCGGCGGAACAGCAGCTCCATGTGCTGTGTGGGAAAGGACATCTCTATTACCAAGTGCAGGGTAAATGGAACTGCAGGCAGGAAAGTAGCACGTCCCTGATACATTCACTTCTTATAATCAATTTGTGCAAACACTACTGGCACTAATATTCATAAAAAGGGTATATACTGCTATATATTTTAAACCCTGTTATTTCTATTATTTATTATTCTTTTAGTTTACCCTGTTATTTCAATATTTATTGCTACAAGTATAACCATCCAGAGTATCCAATTATTAGCGACAAAGTGGTATTGTGGTTTGGGAACTGGATCTGTAGGTTCAAATATCAGGGAAAGTGCTGCTGTTGTATGTTTGAGCACAGCATGCAAGCTGAATTGTCTCGGAGGTCTTTCAGAATCACTGCTTTTATGACAGAAGGGTAATACCTCAGGAAGAGGCAGCTCGCTGTATGAAAACAGACCTTGAGTGTCCCTGACCCGGCCTTACCTTGAGGTCCTCCAGGGAGCTGTGGAGCTGGGTCAGGCTGCAGGGCACGGGGCCGTGCGGGGGCAGGAGGGCGCGCGCCTCCCTCAGGAGGCCGGACAGCTTCCTCACGCTGCGGGTGTACAGCTGCCAGTGCCTCACCAGCCCCTCCACCAGGGCCCTCCGCTGCTGCGCCCGCCGTACCACCCCGTGCCACTGCTCCCGCAGCTGGGAAAGCTTCAGGATGAAGTCACTCCTGCAGGCCGCAGCAGGGGGGATGAGGACACCCATCAGGGTTAAAGGTTATCTTTACTATCCCACTAGGGGAAAAATGTTTTGCAGCCATGGTTCACATCCAACAGAATACAAAAGGACAACATCGACTACAACATCAGCACAATAATCATAGTACAGTACATAGTACAGCTAGTACAGGGAATGGAAGTTCATACCAAGTTAAAAAATAAAAAATAAAAAAAATAAATAAATAAATATACAAATGTGCAATGTACTGGGAAAAGGAAATTCATGCCAAGTACAATGTGCTAGTGTGCAAATACGCAAGTGTGCCAGTGTACAAGGTAGTGCATGGAATGCAAACTAGAGTGCTATCTTCCATTAAGCATATCAATAGCACTAGGGATGAAAGAGACGTGGAGTCTCTTAGTCCTTAGGTTAACTATGTAAAACTTGAATGCTCAACTTTTTCGCTCATTATACTGAAAGACAATTAATCATCATAATAGTATCTGCTTATTTTGAATATATTATGAATATCATGCACATATTCAGAATATTCTGAATGGATATGTGTTTTAATAATGTTCATCCAAGTTACTCTGGCCTTTTTGTCAGTCTCCCTCCTGAGCGTTCTTGTATGGAGTTCAGAGGTATGCCTGTACAGAGGAGTGAGTCAAATTGCTGAAAGTTCCCTGTACAGGGTTACAGATTTATCTGTTTCAATTACAAATTTATCTTCTGAATGTGAGCCAGTCTATGCGGCCCCACTGTGATACTGCCCGTCCTGATCTGCAATGTCAAGACTGGAAAATGTTTCCATGGGAAAAATTTTTGCGGGGAAGCTGCAATTTTAATTAGTTATCCCTTATAAAGCAGGAACAGCACGCTCTGTGCCCTGACTGTGCAACCACTAAAAGCAGAATTACAGCTGCAGAAACAGATGTTTCCATTAAAACTAAGCTCAGACGTCTGAGTGAAATGAGACAGCTGGGCCCTCACCTGTCCTCCACCTCTCCCCTCTCCAGCAGCAGCAGTGCTTCATTGATGACGGAGTGCAGTATTTGGTGCCCAACAGACACCTCGACCTGATATCTCTGAGACATTGAGACAACCAGGGTTAGCTACAGTCAAAAATACTGTTAATATGTCTTTAACAGTCCTGCTAAATATAAGATATACTAGTAATATTTCCCTAAGAGTCTTCTTCATAGAAGATATATTGCTAATATGCCTGTTGTTTACTAGGAGTTACTATCAATATGTCCTTCAGGCACAAAAAGACAACAGTACAAAGTGCAGAAGTCACAGAAAACTGTAACTCACTATGCTTAGTTTTAATGTTTATGAAATTTTCACAAAAAAGCTGTCAGTGTACAACCAACCAATAATCACATAACAAAATAGTTTTGCCACTGTATTATAAATTGCTCTAATAATATAGCCAAGATATTAAATGATTTGGCCCACATTACCTCACAAAAACTGGACAAGCACTATTCCAAAACAGTGATACTCAGTTTTACCCCAGGTTCTTCTGAGTGTGTTGCTTGCAGATAGCAACAAAAAAGGAAGTGGTGTAGGAAGAGGTAAAGGAACAGAACGCCATTACCTGGTGTACACGGAGCTGCTCCCGTAGGCCAGGGTAGCAGCCGGCGATGTCCACGGCCAGGTTGTCCTCCATGCTCTGCAGGAAGTCCATCCAGCTCTGACATTTCTGCTCGAAGCTCTGCTGCCTCAGTGCCTCTGCCTGTAGCTCGCTGGTGAATGCAGACACACAGTCACCACCCACCCACCAAACGCTCACTCTCTGGAGACAGTCCTCACTGACCACTGCCATCAGCTCAGTTCAGTTCACTACAGCTCTCAGAGTTTGCATATCTGCAGGAGCACACTACTTCTGTGACTTGAGTACAGTGCACAACCAACCCTTGATTGTTTGTTAAAATGGGTTGTCAGGCCAATGGAATTTTGTTAAAGTCAATACCATTACTTTCACACATATTCACTGTCTAGTCTACAGTTTTCCCATAAGAGTTTGTTAATGTCCTTGAAAATGCTATTGGCTGAGAGCAGCCTGCCTCACCTGCACCTCTCCACTGCGCGGGAGGAAGCCAGTGCCCACTGCCTGTTGAGGGTCTGCAGCCTGCGGGCCACCGGGTCACTTATGGCCACCCTGTGGCTCAGCTCATTCAAGACGTCCAGGTCTGGGGACATGGCACTCAGCGCTAAAAGGCCAGCCTGAGGGGCAGAGAGATGCTGGGTTATCATAGGAGACTTTAAATTGGCCTTGGGGTAAACAGCTTTTTTGTGGGAGGTGCAGCGACCCACCTTAGTAACATCCATGTGGCCAGGGTCCAAGGGTCTGGTCAGCCTGCCCTCACTGTCCTTCAGATGGGTCTCCAGTGACTCCAGGCTGCTATTGAGCTCCTGCAGCTGCTCCAGCTCTTCCTACACGCACAAACACCAGGTATCTGTGTTACAGCAAAAGCGTAAAAAAAACCGGCATCTCTTCTGTACTTCCCTCTGTGGCCTTACTAAAGCTTCTGAATTACTGCGAGTTTTCGATTTGCCTGACATCCTTGCGGACCTGGCTACATCATGACCAGCGTCACAACAATTTCAGTGCTGAGGAGACCTGTTGTAGTAAAGTGCAATGGTACTTTACTTCATAAAGCAGAGCGTGACTATGACAAAAGATACATGGTCCTACCTGCAGCTGCTCCAATTTGCAATCTAGTGCCCCGCCTAGTTGTGCAACACTGCGCGACAGAAGACAGCTCTGTGATTGGATGAAGACTGCAGCTTCAGGTTCCATCTGTCCTGTGAGGTCCTTTGAACCCTCCAGCATCTCCTCCATACTGTTCTGCAAGTCTTTCATACCTTCCTTCAGCCCCTTGAAAACAAAGTAGGTTGGGAGCACATATAGAGCAACTGACTTGTCTTTACATATTTACACAACACAACATATACAAATTATATTTCATTTGTCACCTCTGTATATACTCTTGCTTGAGTTCAAAAACTTTCTGCCCTTCTAACCTCAATTCTGGAATGTGGTCCTATTTGTGTTAAGTGGTCAAAGTTGTTCCATATTTGTTGTTTTAAATGCACTATGCTAATTACATTGTCCTGGTAGATAATTTTCAAAAAAGCTTCTGGAATCAAAACTGCACTGTTTTTCAACCACATGCGAAAACCTTAGACGATGAGGAGCTGAAGTGTACCCCATCACCCTATTTTAGTTTGCAGCAGAAAACAATCTGAAAGCATGGATCCCAGACCTGGGTATGAGAGAGGTTTTTTTGCGGCTGCAGTATGATTGCTGGTATTAATAGCCCCTCTCAGAAATGCGTGGATACTCCTTCTGTTGCCTTTGTACACAATGTTCCTCTCCCCAAGAGTACACCTTTGTTGTTGTTTTGTTGGCCCACTGTAATTTTTTTCATTGCTTTGTACTACCTTCTCCCATCTTTCATCAGCCAGGTCACCTATGTTATTAGCTCCTGTAAACAGAAACTGTCATTCGTGTGTCAAGATCTGTCTGCGGATGACCCATCAGGTAAACAGAGTAACAACCCAGTACAGAGGTATTAGGAAAGAGCTTCATAATCTATGCTACTGCTCTTGGAGCACTTGTGATGGCTCTAAGTGTAACTCTTATGACATCTGGAAGCATAATTGCCAGATATAATAAATTCCCACTACTTTGTGCAACGAAGACATGTTCTTTCTTTGAAAAGGGCCCATCGGATGTGGCTACGCTAAGCAATCACCACAGCGGGCTTGTTCTGTTGTGTCTCCGAGGGCAGTATTGTTACGTGCGGGCAGCACATGCATGAGCTGAGAGGTGGTATGTGGGAGTGGCCGGGTGAGCGGAAAGAGAGTGTGTGCACACTGCGCTCACATTAACGGCCTTCATCTGGGTCTGAAGCAGCTCCGCCGTGCTCTCCTGGGCTGGGATCCGCAGCACCTTCCCGGCTTCCTCCTGGTGCCTTTTGAGACGCAGGGAAGCGGCGCTGAGGAGAGCGCTATAGCCCTGCCAGAGCTGCAGGAGTCGCTGAGATTTCCGCAGGTCCTCCTCCAACTCCTGATTGACTGACCTCCACCTGGCAGGACCAGAGAGAGGCATGCAGATTAGATGTACTGTAGAGATGCTGAAGAATGCTGATAGCTGTTTACTGTAACTTGCCTTTAGCTACTTTTAATTGATTTCAACCTGGACCCAATAAAGTCTAGAACAGCAGCCACATAAAGGCACAAAAGGGACCAGCACTGTTTCTCTATCCAGGCTTTTGGCGTCACTCAAAGACATCAGAAGAGTATTTGTTGATATGATATTCCTATTCACACAAACAAGACAGTATGATACTGTGATGTTAACTTCCAAAATAAATTATAAGTGGGTAAAAAAATGTAACGCAGGACTAAGGCCAGAAGCAAATAAATTCCACCTACAAATCCCCCGAAACAGATATGCATTTTCCCTACTTCCCTGAGTAGAAAGACTCATTTTTTCATTAGTGAAGTCTGACCACAGCATGCATTAAAGTGTAAAGTACATTATATTTCCACATACACTTGCATACACACATATATAACATACCAGACATAATAGCCTTTACATTACCATCACATTATATAACACTGCATCATTGATTAATTATTGGGACATCCAGCCATTTTACGTAAGTGGATGCATGTTGCTGAAATGCATGATAAAAAAGCTTATTTGTATGAATGTCACGTGTCACTGCAATGAGGCAAGCTGTCATTCAGCCTGCAGGATCTGTGTGAGGACGATGTCACTGACCGTGCCCTCTCTCCCTCCAGCCGCTCGGTCAGGAGGAGGCCGGCAGCAGGGCTGACCATGTCCCGTAGGGTGGACAGTGTCCCGCTCAGAGCGTCCCACACCATCTCGTCCCTCTCCAGCTGGTCCTGCAGAAGCTGTGGAGAAGAATAAAGCTACATCTGACACTGCGTGGCTCCCTCACAGTGCCATTTATCCATGCCAAAGATCGACTCTTAGCCTAAAATCACTGTCAGCACAGCATGTCCAAGGCTGGCATGGACTTGTTCCATGTAAAACATGTCTTGCACATGTTGATGTGTATTAGTCAGAGGCCCTTGTACCACAGGGGCCAGACAGAGGTAACACTCATTCATTCTTACTTTATTGATCAAGCAGATGACAGCTATATAGCCTGTATTACTGGAACACCTAATAGAGGCCAGGAGACAGTGGCGGGAGAGTGCACCTGCAGCTGATCAGTGCGGTCCTGGAGAGAGCGGAGGGAGATCTGGGGGGTGCGGCCTTGCTCCAGGCTGTAGCAGGCCTTTCCTGCGATGAGCGCCGCCTCATCCAGCCCCTTCTCAAACTGATCCCAGACCTCCAGGGCCCGTCGCAGCCCCCACCTCAGCACTGACACCTGGGAGGAACAGACTGACCTCAGACACAGATTCGCTCCACATGGCGGAGCATCACAGCTCCACTTGGTGCTCATATGATGCACAGAACCTCATATGATGCACAGATGCTCAACCAATTGTCAAAGAGCAGCACTGGAAATTCATTTGACTACACTAAAAATCCATTTGGAATAAAACAGGTTGGGACCTTGGAGTCATAGGTACTATTAATCACATATGTGTATATTAATATGTGCAGACAGGCCCCACTTCTATGACACAATGTGCTCCTTTTTACAATGATGCAGTTGTGTTATAAGCTGGGGTTATATTCCTGAACATATGCTAGAGGTCAATTTTTTACAAAAAAATGTTTAATAAATATGGGATGTGTTCAAATATTCATAAGACATTAATATAGAGTAATATCTCTAAATTGACTATTCCACATGTACAACATAAATATTCTGCATTGTGACATGCTTCTTGGGATGGTGTGTGTGTGTGTGTTTGTGTGAGGAAATTTCAGCAGGAGCAATATGAGACCCATGAGCATATGTACACAGACATCATTTCTGGTAATGAAGCAGGCTGTACCTGCTGGCTCAAAGTGGTGCAGGCCTTGTGGACAGCGTCTGTCTGTGAGATGAATTCGTCGTCACGCCCCTGTTGTTTCCTGCCCTCACCCGGGGTTAGATGGACCTCTCTCAACACCTGCAGCTCTGCAGATTTCACCTTGAGCTTCTCCTCTGTCTCCTGAGGCACACACACAAACACACACACACACACACACACACACACACACACACACACATGCACACACAGCAACACACATGCACGTACACATACACATACGTAAGCACACACATGCACGCAAATTCATACATGTACAAGCACACACAAACACACATAGTCGGTCAGAAAGACAGACAGACACATGCACAGACAGGCAGAGATGGAAAATTCAATGTAAAATCTATTATTATTATTATTATTATTATTATTATTATTATTATTATTACTATTATTATTATTATTATTATTATTATCATTATTACAACAACAACTTTTCCCCCCTGATGCTGACACATGCCTCACACTCCTTCAGGGCTTTCTCTGCTGATGAGCGGCTGACTGGCCTCTCGATCTGCCGCATCCTCTCCCTTTGGCCAACAACCCAGCAGCGCAGGAGCTGCAGCTTGTTCTCTCTGTCTGCGCAGGCGTGCAGCAGCTGTTCAACATATCGAGTCTGCAGGAAACACACGGCGGCAGAGGGTTATGGCCTTTCAGCGATGACCATCTCCAAGCTGGGTGACAGGTCTGTTCACAGCGGCAGACATTACACCTGAGCTGTGTAGAGTAAGTCATATTCCCAGTAACCCCTGTTTCTGAGGTAACTATCGGCACAAAAGTTTTGAAGTACTGCTGTGGCGACTGTCTGAGAACACAGGAATCGCTTGCTTGCTGTTATCTGAAATGTCCTTAAAAGACACAAGCAAGAATTAAGAACGGTGACCAGACAAAACCTACTAGCCTGCCCTCTGCTGGCCGCTCAGTGTCATTATGTTTTCCTTATTACAGTGTGAGCCCTTTATACATTTGGCGCACTGAACGGCGCACTGACTGTGCCACCCAGAGGGAAACTAATAAACAGTGACCTGGCTACTCAGCGCCCCCTGAAGGTGGAGCCAGCGCTCGTTGAGGACGCCCAGCTCCTCTGCGAAGTTTGTGCGCTCGTAGCGTTTGGTCTGGATGTCTGGGCTGCTGGTCTGTAGAACTGACTGGTTGACGAAGTCCACAGAGAGTTGGTGGCATGCCATCTCTAACTTTAACTCCTGAGGAACAGAGAAAGGCTTAAGAATTAAAAAAACAACATATTCCCTGCCGGAACGTCCTTTTACTATAGCACAATGGCAGAAAACTGCACATGTGGCAAATGTAGCTCTTCTAAGACAGCTAGGTTCACTACACAAGGACAGAACACATTAGTGAAACTCTTCCTTTCCATGTTTCTTACAAGCGTGGCAAATGTGGATTGTTTTGTGATCCTCTAGTTTCAGTTATAAAATTTCTACACTTAACGAAAACATTCCTAAGACTAAACTCTCCTGAAGGCTGAAGCATACCAATTTATTATTGCTACATTGTTTAAGACCCAAGAAACACTTTGTCAACAATACAGTTCATTACAAATTCTGGCAAGTTATTTCACCAAAAGCCAAGCACACTTGTGCAAGGAATTCAGACTAAAATAAATAACTTAATTAAACAGTGATCTAACTCAGTGGAGAACTTTGTTAGATCCTCAGCTAACCAGCTAAGGAGGAGGCGCAGGTGCTGGAAGAGGATTAATACTGTACCTTGTGGAGCTGGAGCACCTGGGTGAGACTGGCAGCTGTGGAGGTTTTATGGTCCTGGACCCTGTCGTGCTGCTCTTCCAGCCTGGCCTCCATCTCACTGATCCAGGTGTTCAGCTCTGCTATCACCTCCCGTGACGGCAGCCTCTCCATCAGAAGCTGACAGACAGAGAGAGAGTACACATTTTAGATCTCATCTCACTGATTTTCTGTGACTTACAAAGTGACACGAACTCTGTACACGAAAGTAATGTTTTTCATGATGTCTGCAATGTTTTTGCATACTATTTGTGGTGAGCATTCTGAATTATGAATCATGGCCGATAAGCCTGGAGACTGACCCTCCTCCCCCAGTCAGTGATGATGCCTTATTACCAGCCAGAACTTCTCCTGAACAGAGAAATACAAATGTCTGCTCATAACAGCTGTTTTTTTTACAAGGATAGCACTTCACAATATCACTTCACAATATAATTAATCATTCTCAAAGAAATCGTGCAAGTCTATCGATCTGGGTATCATGTATGGTGTATAGCTGCTCTGACTTAGCTAGCTTCTGTCATTGCCTGGCAGGGGAAGGTCAGATTCTGGGCCAACAACGAGCATGCTCTGCACATACTGTACATGTCATAAAACAGCCAGTGAAAGTTTTACCAAAGTTCTCATTTAATACTTAGAGTGTATTACCATTACCGATGACCACGGCACGCTAACCTCCACAGCTTGCCCCCGAGAAAAAAAAAACTCTCATAGGACAGAACACAGAGTACTGAGACACCGGCCCAAGGACTTTCTTTATTCAGGCAATAGAACAGACATCAACCAAGGCATTTAAGGGCCTCATTAGAATTAAAATCTATCAGGTACTGCGCCAGCCGTTATCTGGGTACAAGGAGCTAAACTCCCCTTCACTGCCAGATGCTGTGGTTTGTCCCTCATTATTGCTTATGCAGGGCTGAACAAACAGCTCAGTGTTGAAGGTCTGGTCAAGGCTCAGATACATCCAGTGATACAGAGGACCACTCACTGTTAATTAGGAGCATTTGAAGATGAAGTGGCCTTTATGTCCTATGGCTTTCCGCTTCAAGTTTTTGTCAAATGCAGCCAAGCAGTTTCAAAAGGTTTTCTATAACTGGATGGTCTGAATGACAAGACAGCCAACCGCTACTTCATCTTGCAGTCATAATCTAATGCAGGGATGGCGAATTTTACTGAGACGTAACACCTAGCAAAGTTTTGTTTTTTGTCGTATTTGCACAAATGTGGTGAGAAGATACACAGATTATATCCAAGGAAAGCAGACTGACCTGGTGTAGTCTGTCCTGGACGGTGGGCAGCACAGACAGCACCTCGGCCCAGCACTGCTCCAGCTGCGTCAGCTGCGCCTGCAGGGAGGCGGTGTCTGTGTCCTTCAGCTGCAGCAGCTGCGTGCCGCTGCTGACCACAGATGCCTTCAGGACTGACCGCGTCTCCACCTCTTTGGTGAACTCCTGGGAACGCACAGCAGGGCGGTAGCAGGTTACTGACAGCGGCCAAGGGGGTCTGCACCTGGCTAGCCCATTCGCATGTTATGATATGTCTTATCAGTGCATCCCTACGGGTTCAGCAACAACACGCAGCCGTTTCTGAAAGCCGACTGGTCGACCCCAGCCCCAGCCGGAAAGTTCAGCAATTTGCAATTTCAGGAGGTCTTCACATCCTGCAATCAGGAGCCACGCTGGAAGAGGGCCAGCCGACTACAGAAACGATTAGTCAATTAGGATACAGCTGATGGACTGATAAACAAATTAACAAGAAGTTAACAAAGAGTAAAGACAGAAATCAGTCAAAGCTCTGAGGGCTTCAAGAGAATGGGGCCAGGGTTAAACGCATCCGATCAGTCTATGGAGTGAGGGATTCACCAGGAACTGGGCGAGGTGGATGCGGACATGGTCCAGCTGCTGCGGCACAGTGACAGAGTGGCGTTTCCACGTCTGCAGGCGTTCCCTGGCGCTGCCCATCCACTCGGCCAGGGCCACCGAGTCACGGCGGAATCTGCAGCACAGAGCAGGGGGCAAACTTTTATAAGACACCTCTGAATGTGGGCCTGACATGAAGCGTCAGAAATAAAAAAGTGGCTGATTTTTATTTTCTAATTTACGGTTGCCCATAAGCATCTGTGTGTGTGTGCGCGCGTGTGTGTGTGCATGTATGTGTGCTTGTATGTGTGTGTGCATGCGTGTATGCAAAATTGTGTCACAGTGGGGTGTGTCAGAGGAAAACAAGACAGGGCTTGGAAGAAGTACTCAATGCCAAAAATTACAGTTGTACAACAAGGAAAATGGACTGTGACAAAGACACTCTGGTTTAGGTAGAAGTGTTTTCTTTGGAAACTTTTACAGGGAAATATGAGAACAGAGCAGAAAAAGTACCATAGTGTATGTGCTACATGTAACTGTAAGACTTTCATTATACATCCCATATTTAAAGCAAAATGGTTTTCATTATGCTGGCTGCGGTTTGAAAAATAATGGACTGTTGAAAATGATACCAAAAAAATGTCTTTGAGGATCAAAAATACATAATCACTGTTGATTAATGAGAAAAGCACGCCAAAAACAAGATTCCTAGGTAGTAACTCAAGGTAGTACAGTCATCAGTGTAGGTTATTAAATTGTAAATACTGAAATATGATGCCTCAAATGGAATATAAAGACTCGTCACACTTGAAATATGGCTGTATTCATGTATGGAAATGTGTGGGCTACTTTTGTTTCAAAAGATCCGTCTTCAAAGAGCTTGTGTGTGTGTGCGTGTGTGTGTGTGCGTGCGTGTGTGTGTGTGTGTGTGCGTGCATGTGCGTGTGTGTGCGTGTGTGTGTTTCTGTGTGTGTGTCTCTGTGTTTCTCAGACCTGCTCCAGGTCTTCCTGAGCCGGTCCATGCGCAGGCCCTCCTGCTCCACCCTCCGCTGCACGGCCAGCCAGCGTGCCTCCAGCTCGCACACGGCCACCGCCACCTCCCCGCGCGGCCCCCCAGCCTGAAGCCCCTTCCCCTGCTCCAGGGCCAGGCTCAGCTGTGCCCCGCTCTCCTCCAGGACCCCTTTCATTTGCTGCCGCAGAAAAGAATCCAATTATCATCCACCTCTTTTTCCCCGCATACTCCCCCAAGCCCATTTCTCACAGCGCTATGGCAACAGACCCCAATCTCTGCCACTGGTCTGAGCTGGATAGTGAATGAGCGACGCATTTATCTATTTTAGAAAGATGTAAGTAGAGCTCCTCTTTAGATTAGGTGAGCTGCAGCTCTGCTCTTGCTCTTTGGAAAAAATATGATTGCAGAAGGGAAAGAACATGAGGGCAAATACGATCAAAATGTAGAACAGGTAGTATTCAAACGCCCACCTCTATTTTATCCAGTAGTCTGATAAGAAATGAAAACAACTGAATGGAGAGGCTGACCAATCTGGCATCCAACCGTCCTTTCAGTCTCTAGCAAAGCACAGCCAAACCCAGCTCTGCTTCACATGAAATGGTGAGGCCTGAAATAGTGTGCATGAACCAGAGCTGGTTTCAGCTCCATTTCAGTTGAAATTGAAAATCGGCCATCATTTTCTATATTTCTTCATTTTAAAGACGTCTCCATAAATTTAATTGAATTTAAATTCCTTTCCTGAAATGACTGCATTTAAGTCAGTTGGACCCTGTGACCCCCCTGGCATGACCGCTGTGTGACCTCAGGGAGAGCGCGGCACCTGGTAGATGGACAGCCTCTCTCGCAGCCTCTCCTCTGTCTCCTCCACCAGGCCCACGCTGGGCAGCCGGGACTCCACGCCCTGCAGCAGCGCCCGCAGCCTGCTGCAGTTCTGCTCCCACCGCGTCCAGGCCTGCAACAGCACAGAGAGCCTCAGCACACGCAGCACCGTCCGAGCACTGCCGCGTCTGCCCTGCTCATCTACACATTGATTACTGCAAGGCACTCAGTTTTCAAACCACAGCTCCTCGGTCCTTTAACCTTCATATACCTTCACTCCTTCTTTGGGCATCTCCATCCATGTTTTGTGTTGAGTTCTCCCTCTGGATGAATGAAAATTTTTGTCTTTGTTGCCCATTCTTACCTTACCTCTTATTCTTACCTAAGCCCTGCTTAATTGCCAGGTACAAACCCAACATCTGTGTTCCTGGTGAAATAAATTGCATTCAGATATCCTCCAATACATTACTTGTTCACACCATGTCTGAATAATCCATTCCTGAATAAATTAATGTATTTAAACAGTACCTAATTCCTGCCCACATTGCTTCTTTAAGGGTTCATTCAAGACAGGGGTTCTGCTGGCTCTGAGAGGCTCTGTGTGCACAGTGGGGTAAAGACTGAGTGCCCTGTACCTCCAGAGTTCTCTGCAGCTGTGTCCCCTGCTCCAGGGCCTGCTGCTGCAGAGTGTGGACCTCCTGCTCCAGCCCGGGCCACAAGACCTCCTGCTTCTGCAGCACAGTGTCCGGGACCCGGGAGGAGAAGTGCTGCAGGGCCGCCAGGTGCGCCCCCAGGTGCTGAAAATAGCTCTACGATCCCCAGAAGCACAGCAGGGGGAGAAGGAATGAACAAACCCAAAATTACACAAGGAAATAGCACTGGACTGCTTAACCTAAAAACACTCAACCAACTGACAAAAGCCTACTGGCAGACAGTTACTTTCACACAGGAAAGAATACAACAAATGGATTCTTTAGCATATTACTGATGTTAGTGCAAATTACTGATAATTAACCAATATGCTAATCAATTGAAATCCCTTGGGCTGTGCATGGTGCACCTTGTGTCTGCTGAGGTGGTCCTGCAGCTCGGCGCGGGTGCGTGCCCGCAGGCCCCGCGTGCGTGCCAGGCGCTCTCGGCCGATCTCCACCAGGCCGGCCAGCCCCTGCAGCAGCTCCTCGAACCTCTGCTCCAGGCCCAGCCTCTCCCTCAGCTCCTCGCGCCTCTCCCGCAGGGAGCTCCAGGTGCTGTCCAACACATCCTAGCCATGCACACACACACACACACACACACACACACACACACACACACGCACACACACATAGACACACACGCACACACATGCACACACACACACAGACACAGACGCACAGACACACACGCACACACAATGCAGAGAGTGTCCTGAGTATGGTCCTCAAACCGCAAACCACCTCTCGTATTTCTACAGTTGGAAAAGCCCACCAACATTACTCTACACAAGAATGCATGTGGTAAAAAAGCTTAAGAAAACTATGAAATTAAGCCAAGAATGCACAACCATTGAGATGTCTTTGGCATCTTGACAATAAGTGAAACAGCTTGAAAAGACTATATAAGTGCATGCTGATATGTGCCATACCTCCAGCTTGGTGACCTCCTCCATCAGCGCCGTGGGCAGATTCTGACCGTCTACCCTCTCCCTCAGCGCAGACACCTGGCTCTCCTGCAGCAGCAGCTCGGAGTGCAGCTGCGCAGCTGACTGCGCACACAGCCACAGAAATCGATCAGGTGATAGCACAGCGTGAAGCGGGGATTCTCAATTACGGCATGTTTTCGGTGCAAGGGCCAACTTGACATCATGGCTTTAGTGAACTCCCCGAGATTATGGGGAAAGGACCTTGATGTATGTTAGTTTGTAAAATGAAGTGCAGTGTCTGAATTCGATCACCCGGACTATCAATGCTTAAGCTCTGGAGAGCAGAGCTGGCTGGCTGGCTTCATATATAGCAGTGAAATTAGCTTTTGCTTAAGGAGGAACAAACTGAATCAGTTTCCACTGTGGAGGGGTTTACCTGGAACTGTTTGTCAAGGTCGTGACCTGCTGCTTCATTAATGGTTTGGTTCAATAGCAACTTTTTATCAAGCAAGGATTCATGCAATCCTCTTATGTCTCTCTGTGGGGTTAGAGAAACAGGAAAATATTATAATTGGTGTTTTTATCGATGTATAAGTAAAGCACAGCTAGGCATGCCACAACCAGGTTATGCATTAACTGTAATTGACAGGAAAGCACTCCCTGATAAAGAGAAGGTGGAAATGTTGTGTAATTACCAGAGGAAGCTTTTATCTCACACACTCCACAGCCACAATTGCATCAGCATGTTTCATTTAAAAACCCATTAGAAAGTTATTCATTTACACAAATTCATGTTTTCAAACCAAACTCTGTAGATAGTGTAGTCAGACCAAGCTAACAGCATCACAGTCAACCGGTACACCCACAGGAGTAGTAAGAGTAGTGAGATTGCTACACATTTGTCTGATAGATGCCAGCTTGACTCCTTCCCCAGAGAGCCTTACAAATCACTGAAACAGCATTATCCATTTGTACAGCTGAGCATTTAATAACTTAATTGATGGCAAGAAGCTTGTCAAGGGTTATGAGGCTTTATGAGGCCCAATTCCTTGACCACTACACCACGTCAGCCCATGACAGTTCTGAAGGATCAGGATGCTATGGTGGTTGTGGAAGGGGTCTGGAGGTTCTGCTGGATCTGGAGCAGGTCTTACCTGGCAGTGATTGGTGAGGTCCAAGCGTGTTCGAAGCTGGGCCTGTCTGGAGGAGAGGAGAGTCTGGACAATGGAGAGACGGCCCTGCAGATGGTCCAGACAGGAAGATGCTCTGGGCGCTACTGAGGACAGGGCATGGCTAACCTCTGACCCGTGGCTATTCAAATCGCTGCCCAGGGTGGTCAGCTCCGTGGACAGACTCTGACAATAACACAGAAATGGCATCACTGTTGGTTACACTCACCATAAATGGCACCACAATGCAACTTTACAACACAAGCATCTCTCATACAATCAAGATGAAAGGTCCTCTATGAGGATTAATATCATTACTTTACATCATTGTCATTTAGCAGACACTGTTATTCAGAGCGACTTACATATGTTACAATTTTTCACATTTTTTCATGTTACATATTTACCCATTTATACAGCTGGATATTTACTGAGGCAATTCTAGGTTAAGTACCTTGCCCAAGGGTACAACAGCAGTACCCCGGTGAGGAATCAAACCGGCAACCTTTCGGTTACGAGTCCTGCTCCTCACCAGTACGCTACACCGCCATCCCACATATATCATGCACATCTCTGGAAAACTCAGAGTTAAATGTGTGGATGTTTACAAAAAAAACAACTATGTATATGCTTTGTTTTTAATTTTTAGTTCCTGTCTCAGTTTTGAATATGTTCTTTGAGATGTTTATTGCCATTTCTCTCGCAGTCATATTCAGTATAACAGCATCACTGAAGGGAATGGTGCCACACGCTCCAGTGGCAGGCATATTACAGTGTGAGTGTTACCTCCAGCTGCAGCAGCTGGAGCTGGGTGTCCTCGCTGGACGTCCCACAGGGGGCCAGCAGCATGTCTGTCACGGAGCACAGGGACAGGTCGACCGCGCACAGCACCTGGTACAGCTCCTCGTCCAATCGGAGACGGGGATCCTCCTCCCCTGAGCGGACCTGCTGTGACATCACACGGCGGTGAGCGTGCGGGTTCCTCAGATGAAGCTGCTGCCGTAGAGCGCGCTGAGAGCGGGCCTGCTAAAGAAGTTAACAGCACAAACGAGGTGCTCCTCCCTACCTGCGCCAGCGTGTTGCCAGCGATGTGGCCAAGTTCTCGAAGGTGCGCAGCCTGAGACTGCACCTCCTGCAATGTGTGGGCTCCGGCATCCCTCACCATCACACTGCTGCCCCAGTCCTCCGCTGTCCCTGTCACCTGGGCGGAGAAGGTCATCAACACACAATGCCACACATCACATGACATTCCAAGTGACAATTTCATTGCTTTTCTGTCTGAAACTATCCACTTCAATTTATTGCTGTGGAACCTCATTAAATTCACTTCTTATTTTATCTTATTATTTACTTCTTCTTATTATAAATTTCTTACTAACAACAGAAATATGAAAGTTAAAGATAGAAATGATCCTTTAAATCTTTAAAATAAAATGCACTGGAGATGAGTTTGAGCTCTGTTTTATCGGTCTCTGTGAGGGCTGACCTGAGAGCCAGCCTGCAGAGTGCTCTCCTCCAGGGCCTGCAGTTTCGCTGCCAGCCGGGTGTCAAGGTGGGCCCACTTCTCTTGGGGCATAGCTCCCTCTTCAGCCTCAGCAGGGACTATGGGAGCTGCAGTGGGGGTCCTGCAGGGGCCAACCAGAGAGACACAGTGACTCTGCATAACGTTCCATTTGTGTGCAAGGCGTCACATTTGCCTCTTTATTTTATCATTTAACAGATGCTTTTAGCCGGACACAAGTCAACAACTTTCTGCATCTGTGTATTATATCTCCTATCAGTGCAGATGCATTTGTTAGTTAAGGCTGAATTTGTGAAAGGCAGTGTTGTTGCTATAGTCTTCACTCATTAGCTTACAGGCTCTGAAGTTAGCATGACTGAAACATGATGAGAATGGGGCCATGCGCTGAAGGCAGCTTTACCCTGCGGCTGCCTGTGTGTGAGTGTCCTGTGACAGGCTGTGCAGACGCGTCCTGCTGCTGTGCCGAGCGATGGCCTTAGTCAGGTCCCTCTGCTCGCTCAGCTCATGGCCCAGCTCCTGGAGGGAGTGAGGGAGGAGTCCATCAACAGCACAACACAGGCTCCACTCACACAGGAGCTACAACCAGCACCCAAACACGGTGTCTACTGCACAGGGTTTATACAGCACCCAAACACAGGCTCCATTCACACAGGGTCTCTAACCAGCACCCAAACACGGTGTCTACTGCACAGGGTTTATACAGCACCCAAACACAGGCTCCACTCACACAGAGTCTCTAACCAGCACCCAAACACGGTGTCTACTGCACAGGGTTTATACAGCACCCAAACACAGTGTCTACTCACACAGGGCTTATACAACACACAAACACAGTGTCTACTCACACAGGGTTTATACACCACCCAAACATAGTCTTCACTCCCACAGGGGCTATAACCAGCACCCACACAGTCTCCACTCCCACAGGCTGTATAACCAGCACCCAAATCGAGTCTCCATTCACAGAGTCCAGTGTCTACAATCAGTACCCCTACACAGTCTCCACTTGCATAGGGTCTAAAACTAACACCCAAACACAGTCGACAAACATTCTACAAAAACACTAGAACCCAAACACTGTTGCCACTCATGTAATTGAGTTGATAGAACACTAGAGCCAAAACATCATACAATGTCTAAAACCAATCCTAGCATGCAAACCAATCTTCAATCACACAGGCTTAACAACCAACACCAGAACCCAAACACTGCTGTCACTCATACAGCACCTACAACCAACACCTGCACATAAGCATATAAGCTAAATTCACACAGGGTCTACAGAATAGCCAACACAACAGCCTGAACACTCCATAGTCACAAAGGGCCTACATACAACACCAGCACAATCACTTGACTCCGCGCAGACATCAACATCCACACAGTCTCCTCTCAACACATCTCAACAGAAAGAGACTTCCACAGCAAGTGTACTGGACTTACCCTCTGCTGCTGCATGCTGTTCTGTCGAATGAGTTTGCTCTTGGTGGAGGTCAGCATCTCCTGCACACTGGCGCTGCGCTTCAACCTGCCCTCTAGAGGGGGCTCAGCATGCCGTAGGACCTCCTGAGAACAGACCGAGAGTGAGGGTAGGCTAACAGAGAACTGCTACCTGTGCTCAAACGTTCAAGTTGATTAAGGGCTGTTCATTTCACTGTTATAATTCCATGTTAATTGTTAGAAGACATGCTGCGCCGTTCCCTGAGCTGCAAGTCAAATAACTTATCAAGGCACCCAGATGCACTGTTATTAATGAAAGTGTAGTTTGCACCACAATCCTTTCCCAGATGCTGTGAAAGCATCACACCAATGGTGTAAATCACCCCCTGTGCCACTTAATCAACAGATGTTAGCTTGTCTGAGAGTGTGGCAGACGTGGTGAGACAGATAATGTGTAATGGACATAACAGTGCAGGCCTAATTATTTAAAGGTCAATTTGCACAAATGAGTAAAAAATTTCAGAGGATTGATAGTCTAAAGGGTTCTGAATGATGGAGATTCTAGGAAGTTTTGAGACAGTAAATAAAGTAGTCACGTTTAAGTGTAAAAGTAAGTGGTTCAGTCCGTCCTTAGCCCCTGAAAAACATGGAAAATAGTGGCACAGATTCCTCAACATTGTGTATGGTGAGTACTCTGCATGGTTGGATATCGTGTGTGTGTGTGTGTGTGTGTGTGTGTGTGTGTGTGTGTGTGTGTGTGTACTATAGCTATGTACAGGGGTAGGAGTGTACCTGTTCCTCATTCTGCCTCTCCTGCAGTAACTGCTGGAAGGTGACCAGGCTGCTTTTCAGCACCTCCAGTTTGGATGAGAGCGCCTCTGCCTCCTGGTGCGCCCCGGGACTGCCTGTCTGCTGACCCAGGGCTGACAGGCTGGCCACCTTCTGCTCTATCTCCAGGAACATCTCCTGGACGAGCATAGAGCCAGGCATGAGATATTCAGACACTCATGGAACATCAAAATAACTATAAAGCCACAGCATTTGAATCTGCACAAATCCAGGGCCCAGTCCACTCTGTAGCAGCACATTACTGTCCGCATTTCTCTCCCAACATATATTTAGATTTATCACAGACCACAAAGCAGGCGGAGACCACAAAGCTTGATGTCTGTTTTGCCCACCTTTGCCTGCACGTACAGTGCCACACAGGAATGCAGTACATCTGAAAGGTATACTAACCACTGCACTGAGATTGCATGCTTATTCTACATTAGTGCAGAATACAGCTATTGGCAGCAGAATACAGCTATTTTCCACTAATTTAGTGGGCTCCGCTACACTACACTGCAAATCCAGCATTCTTCTCACCTCATACCAAAACTGTTTGAAATTAAACCCAAATATGCAAAAAGTCAGCAAATGCACCATCAACAGGCACAAATTTAACAACACAGCAGCAGGGAAACTGGCCGTGCACATCTGGAAACTGGGAGACATACAGTAAGCCTATCTTTGGCAAGCACAGACAGTCAGGGACATTCTATGTTTCTGCTGAATTCACAAGGCCTACTGAAGTCATACAGTATGTGTTGATGACTAGAATATGTGACGTTTTACCTAAAATCAAGAGTGTTTTCAACAGACCTGAGATCAGATCAGTTCATTTTTAGTAAATTTAGTCTTTAAGGGTTTATCTGCTGAACTTTCAATTGCATCATCACATTACAATCACAAGAACAGCACAATATTCAAAGCCAGCAATCAATGCCTCATTCTTCTCATCTGAATAGCACATTTTGGTATTTGTTCAAGGTATCCTGTTCAATGTTCCTGTTCCAATCTTTACTTAGACATGGAAAAAAAGCCTTAGAAGAGGTATGCGTACCTTCAGCTTCAATTTTCATGTATTATTTGTGATTCAAATAGAATCACTGCTAACACATGATTTGTATTATTTTAAAGACACAGAAAGAAAGTGTATCCTATTCTATCTAAATCAGTGTAAGTCAGTGAAGTGAGTTATTTATGTCTCCTGTCTGTCCCTGACATTGCGTGCAAAGCAGGTGATTTCAGCCCTTATTTGGTCATGATATCCACATAAACTGATCATCAGAGGTCAAACCCTCTACTGCACAGTACTCACCAAGTACTCACCAACTGCCAACCTGCTCAGTGTCACATATTTCCTAGTCTTGTTTTTTTCTGTTCTGCTTGGATTTATTTTAGAGGAGCAACACAGAAAATAAATGTTTACTAATAAAATTAACCTTTCTGGGGCTAGCCGTCTCCTTCATTGCCTTTTTTAAGGGGTAATATTAATTTAGAATTACTGTATACTTTCGTTATCGCAGGCTAAGTCGCGTCTTTTAAATATTAACCAGACTGTCTGCGGGTTTTTTTCCTTCAGCATTTGAATGATGCAAATAACGTAACTCTTTCCTGGAGAATGGAGTTGCAAAGTAGTCACCTCCCAGTACTGTCAATCATATCTTTGTTAATCAGGACAGCCGGAACAGCATGGTTTCACATTGGGCCATATGCAATTCACGCTCAAACAAAGGTGTGCAGGTCTTCACACTGCACTATGTCATCTTTAATCTACTACCCTTCCGACATTCTGCTCTTAAAACAAACAACGTTAAACTGAGCTGCCCTACCTTGTTTGTTCTAATCCGGCCACGCTGCACACAGAACTTGTACTGCTACTAAACCAGCACCATTAATGGCTGCTTCTGTTTCCCATTACAACAAAGTCTCCTAATTTGTACATGTTGCTCTGTTAGCAACCTCTTTCTAACTTGCTCAAAGAGAAAATGCATTGAAATGAATGTCTCCTTGCCCATGTTTTCTTTTACAGGGAAAAAAAAAACAGCTGTACAGTGCAGGACATCTGTTCCCTCTGCCACTTAAAAATACTTTGAACTGAGGGCAATTTGGGAAGATGTTATTAACAGAGCAGCATGCACAAATGAAGAGACTTTGCTGTGATGAGAAACAAGCAGAGGACTGAACATTCAATTCCCTCCGAGACACGAGTGACAGCAGTGTGCTTCCAGTGCAGAGAAATAACTGGCCTTGTACACTTGGAATGTCAGTCATTATAGCGATGGAATCAAGCAGTAAAGCGGTTGAGCATGACTGTGGTAAAGGAAGACAGACAGAGCTGAAACAAAGTCAGTGAGCACATAGGTCTTTCATCTGACACCACTGTGTTAGGCTGTTAGGCTGAACTTTGACCCCTCTGTGCTTACCTGGCAGTTGAGGAGCTGCTGCTCGACGCTCTCCTGCATGGCTGCGGTCGGAGCCGGGACTCCCAGGCTCTTCTGCGCTCTCTCCAGCCAAACCTCCAGCTGGGCGGCCTGCTTGCGGCAGGCATGAAGCACCTCTTGGGCAGGGCAGGTCTCGCCTGAGGCCTGGGACAGGGACAGAGACTCACAGCACTCAAAGAGCAAGAGCGAGAGAGAGAGAGAGAGGGAGAGTGTGTGTGGGACAGTCTGGCACAGGGTGTGTCTTTTCTCACCTGAGCAGGGGAAGCCGGGACTCGAAAATCAACTTTTCTGCCCCTTCTCTCTCTCTCTCTCTCTCTCTCTCTCTCTCTCTCTCTCTCTCTCCCTGGCCCGCTCCACCCACCTGTAGCACCATGGCAGCGATCACTTCCTGAAAGTTGCTGCCGGGTTGCCGGGCTCAAGTGACACAGATCAGCGTATGTGAGACTCCCTGGTCATGTGCCTCACAAGCATGTGGGGCCGATCAGAGAGGGAGAGGGAGGGAGGGAGAGGGGGCTGTAACACAGTTACAGCACTACCAGCTGACACAACAGACCTCTTCAATGTCTCTCTCTCTCTTTCTCTCTCTCTCTCTCTCCCCCAGAGAACGTAATGTTTACATTCCTATCCAGATATGAGCCTGAGGGAACGTGTGGACAGTGAACCACAGAGTTGCCACACTGGTGAAGACACTGGCTGACAGGGAGTTTCCCTCACACACCCTGCCCTGCCTGCGAATAACAATGGTTCTCTTCACAAATAAAGGAACCCGTGTGAACAAGACAGCAAGGCTTGAAAAGCAGAACTAACTTACCATAATCAAACATTATTCAAGCAATGAATAAGTTAGTAAAGTGTGTAAACCACACACTGTTCATTCTTGGCACATTCACCAACGTTACTGCACTTAGAGAATATCAATCGTCCAATAATGGAAAGCCATTTATTTCAAAGCCCTGCTATAACTCCCTTGAGGGCTACCCATTTGTTGAGGGTGAATTGTTAAAGTGAGAGGATGGGGTCAGTGAATTTGTGAGTATCGCTGTGGCGCTGGGCAGTGTTTGTGCTTACCAGGGGTGCAGCTGCAGGCTCGCCGTCTGCATCCTCCTGGGAGGGTCTGGAGGAACGTGTGCACATGTGGAGTGTATCCCCGGACTGCGCATGTGCGGGGAGTGTGTCGCTAGACTGCGTGTGTGCGGGGAGTGTGTTGCTAGACTGCACGGGTGTGGGGAGTGTGTCGCTAGACTGCGCGTGTGCGGGGAGTGTGTCGCTAGACTGCGTGTGTGCGGGGAGTGTGTCGCTAGACTGCGCGGGTGCGGGGAGTGTGTCGCTAGACTGCGTGTGTGCGGGGAGTGTGTCGCTAGACTGCGCGTGTGCGGGGAGTGTGTCGCTAGACTGCACGTGTGTGGGGGGAGCTTGCTGAGGAGCAGCAGGAATCTCTGTGGGCGGTAATGGTGGGGCATACATCTCTGCAGACAGGGTGGGGGTATGGCGTGTCTGGTCAGCAGATGTGTTCCCGCTGTCCCCCTCTGATGGCTGGCCCTCTGTCCTGCTTGACCCTGCTAGGGCAGTGTGTGTGTTGAGCGTGTCCTGGAGATCTATAACCCTCTCCTCTAGAACAGGCACAACAGTGTCCTCAGAGGCCCTCTCAGTGTATCTAGGCAGACCATGTGCTGTTTCAGTGGGTGAAGGCCTGCAGTGTGTGTCCCCGGTCTCGCCTGTCGCCCGGGAGAGTGCGGGGGTGTGCGGGGCCACTGTGTCGGCTGAGACTTTCGGAAGCGTGTGCGTGTCGTCTGGGACTGTGCGTGTGGTGGGAGTGTCGCCTGCAGGTTTGCGTGTGCCCTGTGTGTCTCGGCTCTGTGTCTTCAGCCGCTCTGGCTGGCTGTCCTCCCCCTGCCATGCAAGCCCACTCTGTCCCAAGAGCTCCTGACACAGAAGAGAGAGACGGGAGGGGTAGGTCGCATCGTGGATTTATTTTTGTTTTCCCAAACAGGGACACGAGGAGGCAGTCTCCAGGATATTCACAAAGTCAGAAGAGGACACAATCTGCATGCACAAGTGTTAAGACAGAGAATAGCTAATATTTGCTACATTAATACCAACTGAACAATCAGTGCATTTACATGGATAGTAAATATTATTCAGAGTACTGGACAGCACTCACCTCAGAATATACATTCTAACAATGATATATAATACTCAGAATATGTACAGGAATATTCTGCTTCCAAGTAATGGAGGTGAAATATTCCACTGTAACCTGTTCATGCAGGGATAAGAAGTCACGTGAACAGCATTTTCCAAAAATCAGTAAAGTTACATTCCGAATATTAAGGTTACAATAAACAAGGCAAGCACATCATCAATTGCTGAACAGTTAACATAGTGTCAGCAAATAATCACAGCACTTCTACAAAGTAGAAACCGTTTCATCTAAAATGAGTTTCTTAGTAACATTCCCTTTTTTCAAACTGAAGAATAAATCAAATTAAAATTATAATATTTGTTATAAAACATGTTGCACAATATTCCCACTTGTTACAAAAGGCATGCCATAAATACATTTTAGGATTACACCAACACTGTAATGTTCAGAAATAGAACAGTTAAACATAAAAGGCACATTTGGTTAAACTTTACTTTGGAAAAATAGCATATTAAAAGCATTCCCACTGTTTGTGGGAATTCCATTTCTTTCTCTCCTAAAATTCCTAGTGCCCATCAAAACCTCACATTTTAGACAAATGTGATCGGTCAATCCTCCCAATTTTGTACTGCATAGATGGAGTTTTGAGCAAAGTGTACTACAAGTCCAACTTTTGTCAGTTCTGCTAAGGTGCTTGAAAAGGTGTGATCACCCACCCGCGAACTGTGCTCACACGGGCTCTGTGTTTTTTGGATAGGCAGCAAAGGTAAGCTTCATTTGCTCTGTTGTCTTTCAACATGTAAACATAGGATTGTATAGGAATGAGGGAACTCCGCTGCATGTAAACGGAGCGTTGGAAACATACTGCAACCTCTCAAAGACTAAAAACTTAATATTCAGACTCTATGCCATGGAAACGCACTGAATGACAACTCTAGCTAGTCCTTCTACTCTAGGACACTACACATTTCTGCTGGGTTCTGGAGGAGGCTGTGGAGAGGTTTACTGAGGGGGGTTTGTTTACCATGCTTTGGGACAGGGCCTGTGTTCTGACTGTGGCCACAGGCTTTGAAATAGCCTCAGCCATGTCCGCTCCTGGTGGTAGAGAGAGGCCCACTACATCCTGAGGAGACAAGAAAACAGCCAATGCTCAGTACATCTCTCCATGAAGGACACATGGTGCACTTTTTAAACTGAGTTCATTAAAGTTCCTCAGTAAAGTTCCCGCAGTTCTACAAGAAAAGAGATGGAGATGAGTATGTCTAACAAGCCCTGTTAAGAGGCCTAGCAACATTTATTTTATGGCAGGATGTTGCCTTAATACTGTTTAGTTTTGCTTTATTTTGCTCATTGTTGTGATCCATTTCCATCCAATCCAATGTACATTTCAGTACTGCATCTCATGTGGCAGGTGTAACATTACCTTTTCACAACTGTGAAAGTTCTGACAGATATCAGGGCTGTAGTCCCCTGTCACTCATTTATGCACGGTCTTACTGTGTAAACAGCAGACCTTACTGGCAGTTTCTGAATTAGTAAGAAAGTGATTTATCAATATGACAAATAAACGTTCTCTCACCTTGGCTGCAGGCCTTTGGAGGGGTTGTAACACCTTGTCTCCTTCTTGGATGTGCTCCATGCCTTCAGATGCAGCAGTGGCCTGCTTCTCACCTGTAAAGGTATCGTCAGGATCCTGGCCCAGGGAGAGGAAAAGAACAGCCAGGTTAGAGTTAGCGTCAGGTCTTAAAAATAGATCAGGCAACACCTGTCTGGCTATCCATCACTTTCTGCTGGCAGCAGTAAAAACCCAGAGTGGGCTGGTAAGATACTTATAACTGCCCGTTAAAGTCCTCGTCTATGTTTTGATTGACTTGGAAACACTGAAATGCAGTGTAAACTGCAATGATACAACCCTTCCAGTATTTATGGATATATTTCCAAAATAAAGGCAAATAAAATATGTCTGAAACATGACCAGACCTAGAAGTCTGATAAAACATAAGCTTGAGTTGTCATACTCATGTTCACCCATATGAAAATGAAAATAGAATATATTGAGAATGTCTCGTTTTGCCCAATAATACATTTCCAAATACATTTAAATGCATTTTAGATGCAAATGCATCTGCAAATGTAATCAAATTTAAATTGATTCAAAGCAGTATACCAACATGGAAATAAATTGTATACTTTCAATATATTGATTAAGCTAAAACATATGTTCTCCAAAATACATTCTCAAGATATTATTTTTGTACATTAAGATTCCACATTAATATTTTCAAACCAGAAGCTGAAGTAGGAACATTTCATGATAATGCAAGCAAACAATGTATAAAAAGACTTTTTGCTTCCCACAGTGAAACATTTCAACATGTACACAGTTAAGGGAATTGTAAATTGTGAAGTACACTCTTTATGCAATGAAACTCAAACATTAAAAAAGTGACTCAATGTTGCCCCCTTGAGGGGATGGGCAAGACCAAATATGAAGACAAAACTGCTTTTGACAAGAAAAACAACAACGAAATAAAAATGAGCAAAAAATGAAACAAGAGAAGACAGAAGAGAAAATAATAGCAAAAGAGAAAGTCAGTTGTATTGCCAACAGGAAGCCAAAGAAAAAAGGCAAAGAATAGAGCTAAGGAAAAGTGAGAAACAAGAGCTTCGAGCAAGAGCTCCAATAGGGCTTAAAGTTTAGAGAGGCTGTAGAAGGAACGAGTGGCATAGACAGCACCAGTTATGTCGTGGACATGGGTTTGGCTTTTGACCAACAGCCAAGCAAGGAGAGTCACCCGTGGAGGAAAAAAAGAAGAGGAAGCACAGCACGGGAGGTATGCAGGAGGGTTTGGATCCAGTGCTTCTCTTTACCTCTGGAACACTGCCAGTTAGCGTCTCAGAGGACGAGGAGCAAGAGCTTCCAGAGTCCTCTTCCCCTTCAGAGAGTGACAAATCCCAGGTCTCCTGCTCCGCAATGCCAGGGACATACACGCCAGCCACCTTTTAGCACCGTTTGTAATGTAACACATGGGCAAAACATACAATTCCACGTAGTGCCAACGATACGGTTACTTTCATGAGCACATAATTCTTAACAAGCTGTTCTTAGTTTGGTGGGAATCCACCTCTAACACAGTTTCCTTGCTTCAGCGTGTGACAAGATTACATTGTTGTGTTTCGGCGTTTTACTGGGTAATGCCTTGCAGTTTTTGCTTAGATACACAAAATAGCTGCCTTGTGATTGGCCCCTGATGAAAACCCCTGCTAATCACCTTGTTTCACCTGCTCACTCCACTGGTGCTCTTACATCATATGCTTCCCTCTCCATACAGTTCCATGGAACAAAGCTTTGTCTACTCAGCCTCATCTCACTCCATTTCTCCCAGTCCCACATCACCTCTTCAGCCTCTTTTTTCATAATATCAGTTCATCTACCAGAATGTGTGTATTGAGTCAGTGAACTCAACCCAATTCAGGTATTGGAGCACAATATGGGGCCAAAATGTTTAAAATGCTGGCCCACAAGTTTGATATCTTAAAAAACTGTTCATTCTCAGTGAACACTTTTTTTTAAAAGTGCCCATGAAGATTTTAAAACAATCAATTATAATCTGCAAAATGTGTTCACTATCTTCCCCTATCAGGGGAACAGATTACAATTAATTTATTTGGCACACATGTTTATCCAGTGTAATTTTCAAGAAGTGCATTCAACAGAGCTAGACAATTAGCTACACAGATAGTGAATCATTAAAATCATCCTTTAAATGTTGTGTGATCATAGGAAACATTGCCACAGTGGGAGCAAGTGCTGTCATAGGGCATACAACCTAAAATAGTTACCATTGATTTCTAGCCACTAGGTATGTATCGTCAGAAGTCTGTATCACCACAATGTGTTTTACCATTGAGCTTAGGCTGATTTTATCTGTGCCTAGTCTGAGACTCATTTTACAACCTCTGTCTTTTATTACAGTGTTAGAGGGGGAAGAGGTCAGAGTTCAGACAGCAGAGATGGTATTTAAAGGTCTTACAAATGCAGTCTTCTCACAATATTAAATGTCAAGGTATTTGAATGAATGACATTTACAGAGTAATAATAATTAACAACATTTGAAGAATTGATCCAAAATGGATATTTGTTGGTTGGTAACAGCCCAAAAGAGCAAAAAAGTTTGTCTAAGAAATTTGTCTAAGAAACAGATTTCAAACATTTAAGTGTAAGTCTTTGAAGATGAAAGTCTTTGAATGCATGTTTCCAATTATCTTAATCAGGTGTGTCCAAACTTTTGATTGGTGCTGTATATATACATCATAAAACAAATACCTTTGTATTATTTTCTTTCAGACATTTTTAATTCAGTGTTTTATATTTACCTACACTTTTATTCCTCCACTTGTATTGTAGGTTTGTGAAATTATTAATTTCAAACATGCTTTATTTGACTGTGTATATGTGGTGTTCTCCCTGGTGATTGTGATGTAATTCTAAAAAAAGAGTAACGAACAATAAAGTTAAAAATGCTCACAGTGAAGACCTACCTTTGCAGATACACAACATTTCTGATCTGTGTGCAGTGAAATAGTATGTACTATACTTCAAGGTGATCAGAAAAACATACCAGTACCATTACATTAAAATTCTAAGATACTGCTACCAGTATAAAATACAAATCTAAAAGCACAGCCTCAGTTAAGGACCAGGATATACACTGCTTTATCTTGTGATCAGCTGCATCAGTGTTTTAAGGTCTATAAAAGTCGCATTTGCGGACTTTGAACATAGACTGAACATAGCCATGTATTGGCTTCAATCTGTAGGGTGTGTACTGTTACTGGAAAGTCTCTGGCAGTACCTGGTGTGTTCTCTCCAGCACCCAGCTCAGTCTCTGCTCTGGGGAGGACTCCTCTACAGTCATCAGGGATGCTCCAGATCTCCGCAACACGTCCTCTTCAACGTGCACAATCCGTATATGCCCATCCTCCCCGTCACTCCCCTAAAACAGACAGGCATTTGGTACAAGCCATAGATATGACAAGTCACATGGCACAGAAAGCAGAGATGGCACTAAGTTTAGTTACTTACAGGAACAGTCAATATATAATACAGTCTATAGTACATATTATTATTATTATTATTATTATTATTATTATTATTACCAATCCATAGGAATGATAATATTCTCACTTTATGAATTTTCAGTCATTAAATTTTATAACTGTGAAGCACTAAGCAAAACTCAATAGAGAAGCTTGAATTAGAAATCACAGAGCAGGAGAGAAACAGTAAGAGCAGTGCTGTGACCGTAATGCAAAGGCCAGTTCACTCTGGCTGGGGCTCACCTGCGAGTCTCCAGGAATGGACAGGGTCGGACTGGGCACTATGACCTCCTCTGAAACAGAGGTGGACAGCTCACTCAGCTCCACTGCCTGCCCAATGGTCAGCTAAGGAGGAACCAAAGATAATCCTATTCAGTCAACTCATAATCTCATAATCACATTCAGCCATCCCATAGCTGTAGCCAAAACATACCTCGTCGCAAACTCCATTTGCATTTGACATTTGTATTCACACTTATGATTAGTAACTTTAAGCTGAACAGACACACACATACACAGGAGCTGCTGACAAGCTGAACCAGCATGAATCACATGTGAAGAGACCGCATACATGAAGTTACTTGCTTATTTCATAAGTTCTTCCTTCCTGCAGGGCGACCCTGGGTCATCTACAGCCAAACTACATTCCAGCCATTCTTCCCATTAATGTCTGCTTCCCTCCACTGCCTCCCTGATCTTCACTGGTCACTGGCATACAACCAGTCCTGGCTCACATTGCTCTACTGTCCCAGAAAGATAAAAGTGATGGGGGAGTGGGAAGGAAGTGCTCCCCTTCCATAAGCAGTCATATGGTAGGATATGCTGGATAATTAAAGCACAGAGTTCTCTCACTGTAATTAAACAGAAAATTTTGGATGAGCTAGACCTGAGAACCAGGACACTGCGATGGGGGGAATCTTGCTCTGGCACAGAAAGGCCGTTTCAGTTGCTTTAAAAAGCACAGGAGTGCTGGCTGATCGGACGCAGCCTTGCAAGGTCTTATCTCAGATCTGACGCAGCTCTCTGCCAGTCATGTTTCAACCGCAGCTGGAGCACGTTTCCAAGGTGACTATGCTAATGCTTTCTCAGCTAGTGACGGCGCTCTTTCAACAGGCGCCAAGGACAGGCCTCTTGTCATAAGCCAATAAGAGCTGGACTACTCCACTGCTGACTGCTAGAGACTGTTACTATGCTGCTTTGTCAGGATGGGGGAGGACCTGCCTTTTACTCTTCTGTTGAAGATCTTTTCACTGCATTTGTTTGTCAAAGAAAAATTGTCAAAAAAAAATGCTACCTCCTGTTGAGGATGGGTTTCATACAAAGGGCACTGAAAACAGCTCTCACTTGAGACTAATGATTTATTTTCCATAGGAATCTGTAATTATCAAGGGAAATTGCAAAGTAAATTGCTTAGAGTAAAGCAAATGATTCTTTACACAGATGAGTACTGTTGTCTTTGAACATACCTTCAGTGTGGGGTTCTTCTCTTTGATCACTCCCTCCAATGCCTGGATTTGCTGCAGGAGATGCTGGACCCTTTGGAAGACAGTCAGGGTTTCCTCTGCCCCCTCTGGCAGACACAGACCCGGCTTACAGATCTGGATCTCAGCAATAGTCCTCTTCATCGATTCAATTTCGCCCAGGACCATCTGCAGAGGTGTCAAAGTACACACACGCACAGACTTGTTAACACTGGGATTGAGTGAGAACCTTCAGCTGCACAGAAACAACTCAGCTCACCTGCAGGTTTTTATGGCGGTCTTCTGGGGAGGTGGTGGAGTCTTGAGAGGACAAAACAGCCCTGATTTTATTCAAGTTTTGCTCCATCTTTTCCACTTCAGTCTCAATGGCCTCTACCTCCTTACAAGTGTGTGGCAAAACAGGCACACAAAATGACTCTTTTAGTTAAACATGCCTCCAAAAATGAACCACATGTCTACAATAACACTGTTAATCTTCATTAAAAAGAACAGATTTTTCAAAACTCAAGGACACAGCGGACAGAGGACAGAACACAGCTGAGGAGGAACTCACTGCGGCGGCATGCTGGTACTGTGACAGCTGTCCCACAATGCTTTGCTGCATGGTGGCAACATGCTGGTCAGCCTGGGCCAGCTGCTCCTCCTGAGCAGCCATGTCGCACACAGAGGAGATTTCCTGCAGCACCTTAGCAAAGCCCTGCAGAGTCCGCCTCATCTGCTCGGAGTCATCCAGGACCATCTGCACACAACACACAGAGTTCAGATCTGCCACATAGAGCCCAGCTCAGCTCTTACAGAGTACACAGTATGTAGGCTACTGGACTCAGTCAGACAGTTGCAGGTGAAGACCCGGGTGGGCCACTGCTGTTAGAAAAGTGCTTATAAAAATATACTGTTTATACTTCATACACTTAACTTTTGAATTTGAATCCAAAAAAATTTTTAAAAATTGAAATATACCACAAAATCATTGAAATAAACAGCCGTATGAATGGGTAATTTACAAAATGCAAGCTATATATGCTACCCTCAATGTATACATGATTGATAGCTGGGCAGTTACTCCCTCTCTGAGTGTAGGGGGAGGTGTAGGGGGAGTAAGCAGTGCACTGACCTGCAGGGCGCTGACATGGCTGGCCAGGCACTTGGAACTGACATAGATGCACGGAGCAGTCAGCCAGTCATGGGCCTCGCTCAGCCAGCTCTTAGAACTCTTGATCATTTCCTCATGCTCCTGCAGGCAGGTGTGGATCTGCAGGGCCAGGACAGGCATCATGTACTACAGCACCACATTATATCTACATACATCATGTACTACAGCACTACATTATATCTACATACATCGTATACTACAGCACAACATTATATCTACATACATCATGTACTACAGCACCACATTATATCTACATACATCATGTACTACAGCACCACATTATATCTACATACATCATGTATTACAGCACTACATCAATGTACATCTTGTATCTAAGCACCACATTATACTGAAAATACTGGCAAGCATACATAGACTTTACTCCTCTAATTCAGTCAGGGGTATAGAGTGTATGCTTTGTCATGACTGGCAACAGAAACACGCTTTGCCTGACACAGATTGAAATCTTCAATATAAGGCCTGCGAGTCAATCTCATTTGAACAAATGCTGCAGGCAAATTATTAAAAGTACTTCCATTTGCTGCCTAAACATGCAAAATGTCTTGTGGCAAATTCTTGTTGAAAATGTTATCCATTAATAGTTTTTCTAGAGCAGGTTTACCAGGTCTAATCAAACAGTCATGTTCAGAGAGTAGAGTTACTAGAGCGCTGCAGCCAAGTTTCAGGTGAAATTGGGAATGCTGGGAAGTGTAGTCATATTGACCTTGCTGAGGAAGGTGGTCCTCTGCTCTGCTTGCTTGGCCACATGCTGGTAGAGCTGCAATGGCTCCATCAGTTTATCGGTCAGGATTTGGGCCTCCTCGGGATGCTCCTCTGCCAAGTCATGCACCTCCACCTCCAGCGCCGCCATGCAGGAGTGCCATCTGTCCAGCTCATCCCACACACGCTGCCCATACAATCCACGCACACACACAAAGCCAATGTCACAAAGACAAAGGAAGGAAGAACATAGCTGGAAGATTTCTAATAACAATCTACCAACAGTTTCATAATAGCTACTGGTTGTAACAGGTAGATGCTCAAACCGTGAAATATGCACAGAACAGCCTTAAACAGATTTCGAAACCATTAATGAATTTGTGTAGGGAATATAACAGGGGCTTGCTTGTGATAGGCCTTAACAGAATTTGTTAATGGCAAAATGATGTTTTCAGCTGTCATTGTTACAGGTATGAATTGGTGGAATACAGTAAATAGTGGAGAAGGGTAGCTCTTCCAGTATGCCTGTTTGAATTGACCCACAGCTCCCTTTACATAAGTAGAATATGAAGTGACACAGGGTTACACACCTTCTGTCTGCTCTCAGCCTCAGCCACCGTGAGGCTCTTCTGCTCCAGCAGGGCCAGCACTGACTGCAGCCCCACCCTGATCTCCTCCACCCTGCCACCCAGCCGGCAGAGAGGGCCACTCTTCTCCATCGCTTCCCCAACCTGCAGTGTAGCACAGAGACAGGACACACTGTACCAGCGCTGGAGCATGGGCCTCCACAACAGGAGATAGGAAAGGTGCTCCTTTTTTTACCACAGCTTCTCTACTTTTTTATGGGATATAAATACCATGTGCATCATAGTTCTACGGTACACTTCTAAAATGCATGTAATGGGACATTAGAGCGTCGGAACAGACCAGGCCACCAGAAGAGCTGGCAGAGTGGATGTCAAAGAAACAAAGAGCTTAGGTTAAATACATCATGAATTCACAGATTTATCCAGTAAAACCTTAAATATGCAAATATGTCAGCAAAAATAAGACCTATAAACTTCACATGCGACATCCTACATTCAGAGACAAGGGAGCGAGAAACGAGGAGGCCAAACTTTCATCTCTAGCCTAACAGCTGCAAACTCCAGGGACTTTTCATTACACATCATTTGCCTGGCTATTTCATGAGATAGTTTGACTCTGAACGCTGAAGTCAGTCATCTTTGAGCAATTTTAGCCTGAAATTCAGAGATTCTCCCATTGCCATGACAACAGTCCTAATGATGGTGTTACCAATAGACTGAACCTGATTCCAGCAGCACTCTCAGATTAGAGTGTCATTGAGCTGCAGGTGTGAACCTTGGTAGAGGACCCACAGGGGGTCCAGCTGTCCTTACAGCAAGGTGTTAAGCCCCTATTACATTAAGCCAGTTTGTGGAGACTCAATGGGTTCGTTAGGACAACTTGATTTTTTTATTTCAGGACAGTCATCTGCCCACACAGTCCCGACGGATAATCACATTGAGTTTCTGCAATAAGAGCAAAATTAAAACTCCAGAAAAGTAGGACTGATTTTTAAAATTAGCGCATGCTTGCTTCTTCTCAGTTTTGAATGGCAAACAGAGACAAATGTAATTTCCACTAATTCCCAAGGTGTGTTCTGTTCTCTTGCAAAGCACTGGATGTTTTTGCTGCAGTATTTTTTCTGTGTTATAACACAGGGTTTTCTCCAATCAGGTTTAGTAAATATTCTTCCCTCTCATTAAAGTTAAAATTATATACAGTGTGTTTTGCTTCTGTTTGCTCCCCACTCCCTCCTACTGTAACACATCGGTTCCTCGGGTACCAACAATTTTAGATTCATGTACTACAGCTTTAAAGAGCACAGGAGAACCAACGAGATTCCAGGGAGTGTGGACATATCACAGAAACATAAAAACAATGCATTGGAAAGCTCTCCTCATTTCAATGAGCCTTCATTGTTCTGTAGTTCTGTAGGTAAGAAAGCCTATTCCAATCAAATCGTGCAGGGCTAAATAAAATAGCAGGATCTGCACAACCTATAAAGCTCTCTCTCTCTATCTCTCTCTGTACCTTCTCCTCCACCTCTTGCAGGGAGCGAGTGACCTCTTGTAGTGGACCTTCGATCTCCACAGGGACCAGGCTGTACATGTCTGAATACTTCATCCTCAGGTTATCCATGATGCCTTGCAGAGCAGCCTTCTGGGATCCCAATTGTGTCTGGACCTCCTGCAGAGAGAGGCACACTATGTGAAATATAACATACAGGCTACTGAGTGGCTCAGCTGACAAGGCGCTTGTCATAAAAGCAAGCTGATCTCTACATCCCAGGTTTGATTCCAGCTGTGCTGTCAGTCAACAATGACCAGGAATGCACAGTGGTAAAGCAAAGTACGTTCATTACACTGAGGAAGGGGTGGATTTGTCAGCAGATTTCCTCAGCTGTCTACTCTAATGCACCCTGTAACTCATTAGACACCTATAAGCCATTCAGACGACATCACTGGATCCGTGCCTATTCCTAATTTGGTGTTTTTTTCACAGTAATGCCCTATGGGACCTGCAATATTAAAAACAGCCTTTGGCTGTATGCAAGTGTATTAAAGGATTTCTTTCCTCTTGCTTCTGTGCTCTTGTGCAGAGGTTATCGTAGTGAGATGAGCCTAGTCTACCTATAACGATTCTAAAAGGAAAAAGCATACAAAAGCATGTACAAACATGAGTTGTTGAACACATTTGGGGAACACATTTGGAAAATTCATACATACAGACACAGACACAGACACACACACATAAATGAAAACAAGTGTTGTATACTAGTGTGCCCAGAATCCCCCTCCCGTACACACACACATACACATACAACATTCCTGTTTGCCAGCCCTCCTGCAATTGAGATGTATTCTGTCCAGAAAAGAAGATTCTGTACCTTACCAACTGCACAGGTAACGATTCTGAAGATGTCAAAAGTCAAACCCCGTCTCCTGTGGCAGCTTCTAATCAGTTGCATATTCAAAATTCAAACCTCCATGAGCATTCAGATCCTTTTGACGCTGTGCCCCTTAGCATCAGCCTTCTTCCCCTCCTGGCTAACAGAGAAAATACACTGCACCTACTGTCTCCTGATCCCAGATGAAAAACCAAATTAAACCATTTTGTACAAAAGCAGACACCAAAAAAGGGAGTTTGACACTCTTGATGGAACAGGACACTAGACTTTCCCATGAGGAGGTGTGAACAAGCAGACCTTCAGCAGAGAGCAGGTGCACTGCTCTGAGAAAGTGCTTCTGCTTTTTTTTTTGGAAGGGAAATGTGACATCAGTGCAGGCCCTGAGATCCAGGACCTGGAGTATCCACTTACAAGGTGAAACACAAAGGAGGTGCTCCCCGGGTCCTTTCAGACTGAGAGCCCCTCTGTGGGGGCGGGAGAGCGCAGGAAGCAGGAGATAAAAGCCTGATCAGAAATGTTGGACGAGAGTCAGGGGTTCGGACACAGTGACAGCGCTCCTCACATCTCGCTCATGAGCAGCGGGACAATGCGGCAGGGAAGATTAGCCGAAGGAGAGGCGGACTAAAAGCCAACGACATCTCGGCTCAAATAATGCACTTCATTTGGCGCCCTTTCAGAATAACGGTCACTCGTTACCGTTATTGCTATCATCGACATGAAACACGATGCTTGCTGTTGCATGAAGAACTGAGAGATACTGGAAACTGTAAACCCGCATTTACACAAGTATGCTAAAATGCTAATTGCAGATCTGGAGAGTGTTTGGAAAGTTGTTTTTTTATTGTGAATTCCAGTGGTGGAGATTATCCTTACTGGTTACATGCTGGACAAACAGTGCATTGTGTTCATAGTGGGGGACGGGCTACACTTGCTCTCATTAAAATGGCATTACTCATGCATCACTGGGCAGGAGGAGAACGCATCTTAATTGGTCAAAGAAAATCTAAGTTGTTTTTGTTTAATTACAAAAAAAGACCTACTTCAGTGTACAATGATAAAGATTGTCAAATATTATAAAAAATAATAACAAAAATGACAGGACTATACTCCAAATGGATAGCTGTTAACTGATCACAGTGATAGCTGAGAAGAATCATTTTGAAATACCCTGAAGTTTATAATAAAAAAATACAAAAATCTTCTGGACATAACTGAATTCAACAGTTATTGAGGGTTTTTTTATTCTGATACTACTCAGGCTGAAAAGCAACAGCACCTGCCTGAAGCACAGCTTCTATAAATAAACGTCATTCCCTTGAACTTTATAAGAAAAGGAAATTGGAGACCATGTTACACTTGCTCACTCTGTGGCTTAGCTGATGTTTCCCACAGAGGTTTTTCACAAGGGACCACCATCACAGTACGCAATGATTTAAGAAGGCTGTGCTGCTGGGCGTTACAGTCGAGAGCGTCTCAGCGAGAAGCTCCAGAGTCACCCACCTGCAGGTCCTGAGTGCTGGGAAGGTCGTCCATTACAGTCAGCAGGGATATGGCAGCCATCAGCCACTCCTTCACCCCGCGGATCTCCTCCTTCACCTGCTCCCGCTCCTGCACCTCCAAGTGCGCTGCCTGCCGACCCAGCATGCTCTTCTCTTTCAGGCTGAAGGAACAGGCGCAAAACCATTGATTTATTTCCAGCAAATCCGTCCTGTCACAGCGCATCAGCACAGGTCAGGTGCACATAGCAACAGGCTCCTGACGAAGTTCAAATGAATTGAATGCTGAGGTACAGTGTACAGTAAAAACAATAACTCCTAACCTCCGCCCTACCTCAAAAACGTTTCAGCTGTATTCGTCAAAATGCAGATCCTATATCACCAATTCCTTTCACTTACTCCACACGAAGAAACATTTGACAAAGGAGGAAAAAAAAAAAGTTGAGGCGACAGAGATCTGTGTCAGTGAGGGTGTAGGCATTTAGCTAGCCCCTCATATGTGTCCGTTTATGTGTGCGTGCGTGTCTCTCTGGAATGTGGGATACTGTAGCGCAGTGCCAGCCCACTTCTCCCAGTGAGCTCATCAGAGTGTGTCAAGCAGGGCAGAGCCCATCTAACAACACCAGCACTGCCACCAGCCCAGACACAAAGGAGCTGATAATATAAAAATGGCAGGCAGCTGAATTCACAGATAACATTAGGGGCTGATTCACAGACATGACTTTGCAAGACAAGGTAACCTTACCTGAATGTCTGTGAACACAAAACCAGGTCGTATAAACCTGTTCAGCATCTATTCTTTATTCAACAGAATGGAAGAATGCCTCTGGCACAGGGGGATATTGAATCACCAGGACCATAACAAATGATACTAGACTGCACACGTCTACCAACCTGCCTAAGTAGTTTCATAGCAGCTTTTAAATAGAGTAATTTATTCCTTACACATGGGGTTGCACCCAAAGTTTCATCTAAATGCTTCTGTAATTTTTTGTTAACCTATTCACAGAGAGCAGACAACCAAACCAACACACAAACCAACAGTCTGACTGAACCAAACCTCTACATCACATATGAGTGGTAGAAGTACCAGCATCACAGGATCAGCAAACCCTGTAGCTGCACTTGAACATGTGTGAGAATATCTTACTTCCTGTAGCGGCTCTGCATTGTCTGCAGCTCCTGACAGAGCTGGATGGGCGGAGTCTGTTCCTGATGGGCGGGGACACCCAGCAGGCGGGCCACCCGCAGCTCCAGAGCAGTTAGCGCGCGGTGCTCGCAGTCCAGCCGGTCCTGGTACTGCTCCGTGCACACTAGCAGCTCCTGCAGTTCCTCCAAGGGGATCTTTACTCTGGAGGTGTCTGGCAACTCATCCTGTAGTTGGTCCAGAACGATGGCGGCTCTCTCCAGCTAATGCATGCCAACACACACACAACAGATGGCCTTCATTCTGGTGTTCCATCCACATCACTCTGAGAAATCTGCCAATTTACCCAGTTAACCATACTTAATTAAAATAAATGCCTTTTCTACAGCTCATTATAGACCTCACCAATACTCTGCACCACTCTTCAGGGGATAATGGATTGCTAATATTTAATCTGCTGCTTAAAAGTTACTAATATTACTCAAGTAAAAGGAAATTATGCCAACACATTAAGCATATTATTAAAATAATCTAATTTATCAGTGTGGATGGGTATGATTTCTTCCAACTGTAGAGAAACAATAGCACATGAATGTTGTATTTGAAGACTTATGTGATCTTTTAAAGAAGTTGTGCCATGGGTCCACATTGTGTCACGTGACTCACGCTCTTAGTGATGTCTGTCCACTCTGCTCCTCTTTGGTCTGAGCGTGCCTTCAGGTAATGGGCACAGCGCTGTAGCTTTGACCACTGCCTCCAGAGGGCGCTCACAGCCTCCTCCCTGTTCCCACTGCATCTCCGCTCTGGACACCACTCCTGTAGCTCTCCCAGCTTCCCAGTCAGGGAGTCCACATCCTGAACCAATGCCTTCACAGGAATAAGAGGAATATTGCTGAGATGCCAAGGCAGGGCAGTGTGTAATAATCTGAGAATGACATGTTTGTGACCCTTGTATTTTCAATAGGTTTACAAAATTTTTTTTTATTTGGTTCCACCAACAGTTTGAAATTGTAAAAGGTTTAAGATACCATTAGACAAAATACATATTAAATACTACACTATGAGCTTTATTAACTACACATTACTATAAAACACCATCACAAAATTTGCCTCAATACTATTGTACAAACCTTGAGTTTTTCTTGCTGCTCCAAGTATGCTTTATAAGAGGTTGCATTGTGAGAGATGCACTCTGCAAGAGTACTCTCTATTGTCTTCAAGTGCTGGCAGATCTTCTTGTGAGATTTCATGTAGCTTTTCTGATTTTTGGTACACCTAGAGGCCATTAAAACAAGACCTTAAAACCTGCATCAATTTCCTCCTAAACTAACACTAGAGACTGCCCTTACAGAAAATATGAGGTAAAGCGTTAAGATGAGAGTTTAAGTGGGTAGCATGCTTAAGATGACGATAATTTATTATGAATAACTCAAATTATGTTTTAATAACGTGCAGTGAATTCCTGCAAAGAAGAGATTAATGAGAGAGAATGAGTAAAACTGTACAGAGAGCTTAGTCTAAGAGGGAAGCAGCCTGTAAATCAATAAAAGCCATCAGGTGATTTGTGAGCACTGTTCAATGACCTTGCATCTCCTTAAGGAGAAGGATGACAGTATGTGACAGCAAGGCTTCTGACTGTGTCGAAAGAAGGGCAGGTTTACCTCTGCAGGGCCTCCATTCTGAGCCGGGCCTGAGCCTGCAGTGTGGAGACTCGCACCAGGAGCTGGCTCAGAACCTTGATGTGAAGCTGCTCTACCTGCTGGGAAGAGAGGCAGGCGTGCTGGGGGACTAAAGTCTGAACCTGGTTGATGTGGGACTGGAAGTCTACGTCAAGGGCGGCCAGAGACTGCTGGGTGTGCTGCAGCTCCTCCGAGCAGCTCCCGATACGGCCGAGAGGGAGGAGCAGCCTGGACTCCGCCTCCTGCAGGAGCCTGACGGCACCTCTGACAGCCGTGCTGTAACTTCTCAACATCCGCCGCACCTGGGACAAGCAGTCCTGGAAAGGTAAAACCCATTCAACAATCAGAGGTAAAGGCTAAAATGCACACAAATGCAGACAAAAGTACTCATTTGTGTCACACTTTGATGTATGGAGTAAAAAAAATAATTTTGACCATTTATTTTACCTAGATGTTCTAAAACTTCCCCCTGGAAAGGACCTGAGCTAGGAGTTAAGAACATTTGACTGCTAGGACGTTAAATGTATATACATTTTCAAATTAATTATGACTGTTGTATGCACCTTGTACCTCATACACCAGGACCCTGTACAATACCCCAAAGTACAGTAAATACTTGTTTGAGTAGATACTACAAAGCAAATTAACTAAAATTATACTGATTTAAATGTTCTACATAATAGTTGATAACTATTTTGGTCAAGTTAACATTAAATGCATTATGACCAGCATTTATTCTTATTTTTAGGACATATTTGCAACAAATTTTATTCACACTTATTCACACTTACACCCAACTTTACACTCAGTTTACATTCAGTTACTCTTATGCATTACTTTTATTTCAAAAATCAAACAGAACTTACTGGAACCTTCTGGAGATGATAAAACTGATTTGGAACATGATGAATAAAGGAACCAGTGTGTACATTAAATTAGTAACCAAATGCAGTTTTAGTTAGAAACAAAACTAAACGTGTCCAAGAAAACCTACCATTCGGCCTTCACAGCCATTTATAGTCCTCTTTGTCAGGTCTGCCAGGTCACTATGTTTTCTCTGTCCCTTTTCTCTGGCTCCACTCCTATGTTCTAGAGCCTCCAGCACCCGTGCTCTAGATTCTACACTCTTCTGAATAGTCACACACTTCAAGAGCTCTCTGTCAAGGGCCTGCTCTGTCAACTCCACTGGGATTGGCTGTTCCAGTTGGCTACTGGCCTGTTTGAGGAAGTCCACCATGGCTTTGTGCTCAGTGGGGTAATGGAGGCTCTTCTGAAGCACCCACTCCAGAATCTTGACATCATTGTGGACAGTCAACTCCCAGGTGGAGAAGCTGTCCGTGATCTGTTTGAGTCTCTGGCGCTCACAGCTCAGCTCGGATGGGTAGAGATCCGATGAGATGTTCTGCAGCTCCTCGGCAGCCGCCTGGCAGTGGCTCCTGATCAGCGGAAATTGTGTGAGGAGAGCTTGGCAGCTCTTGTACTGCTCTTCTTTGCCGATGCTGTCATCTTTCATTCGAAGGATTTGCTTCTCCACGTTTTCTTTCAGGTCCTCAATACGCTGTCTGTGGCATAAATATTTTTCATGTTCCTGAGCTTTAAGAGCTAACACATCCACTTTCTTTTGCAGCTCAGCAATCACAGACAGCAGCTCTGTCCTCTTGTCCTCTCTGCAGTGACGCAATTGGTCTACCTGAAACTTCTGCTCCATTATCATGTGTTTGATGGGTTCCAAAGCACACAGTGAGTCTTTAGTAATGGGGAACCTAAACTTCTTCAACTCCACTGACATCTGCCTCAAACTATTTTCCACTAAGGCAAGTTTTTTCATCGAGGCATCCTGTGCCTGGAGAAGCTCTTCCAGTTCCCGGCAGTTTGCCTTTTCATAGCTGATGATGCCTCTGATATTCTCTTGAAGGCTCATGAGCTTGTCGTTCAGGTAACAGTTCTCATCGATCCCTAGCTCTGGAGCAATGTCTCTGCTCCTCATCAGAAGCGCCTCAGTGACTGCTGCCTGTTTGTCTGCTTCCCTCAAGGTCTCCTGGAGCTGGCGGAGCTTGCGTTCCAAGTCTGGTGTGCTGCCTTTGCCGTTAGCCTCCCTGGCAGTCTCTTTTTGGGTGTGAGCCACCACCCAGGAGTCCACATCAGCAATTTGCTCAGACATTTTCTCTCTCGATTGCAAGCCGGACTCCATCAACTGTAGAGCACAGGATAACTTCTCAGCAGTGGACTTGGCCAGATCTTCCAGAGTGTCCAGTGAGGACATCACCATGGGGATGTCCTTCTCATCCAGTTCGGGCGTAAGTTCTCTCACCTCCTCCATCAAAGACTCCAGCTGGGATTGCTTCGCTGAGATGTCTGACTGCAGCTTCTTCAGGCCTTTGATCTGACTGTGGACCTCCTCTGGAAGAAGCCCGACCTTCTTCTTCGCCTCGATGTCGCTCTCTGTCTGCTTCGCCCAGGTAAATGCATCATGCATGACCTTCATGATCTTCCCCAGGGTTTCATTGCTGCTGCTGGGAGTCTGCATGGAGATTTGTGCCTGCAGGTGTTCCAGCTGTTCCTTCACACACTGGAGGGCTTGCACAATGTCCTTCTTCTCCTTCTCTCCATGAGGACTCTTGGAAATGGCCTCATAGCTGTGCTTCAAGTGAAGGTAATGCTGGTTGGCGGCAGTCAGAGCAGAGCCTATGACCACCAGCTGTCCTGCTCTCTGGCTGTCCCACTGTAGTGGGGAGGGCCGAGCCGGGCCCAGAGACTCTCTCAGAGTTTCTATCTGGCTGCCAAGCTCTTGTGCTTCTAGGAGAAGGCCACTGGTTTCTTGAATATGGACGGAAACATGATGCAGCATCTTCTCTGCTGCTCTCTCCAGTGCTCTCCACTCCCCCTGTATTTGCTCCAGTTGGGTCTGTGCCACTGCCCTGTCTGCTTGGCTCAGGTGGGGACATAATTTGGTATGCGTCTGGAGCAGCTCTCCTATCACAGTTCTCTCCTGCTCCAGGTCCCGCAGGACGGCACGCAGTTTTTCTGCTTCAAGTGAGCTGCTTTCCCCAGGGACCCTTAACAGACATGACAGAAGTATATTAATTAACAAATATTTTTGTACACTGAGACTCATCAGCAAACCACAGAGCTAGTTATTCATACTAAAGGAGCATGTTCACGATAATGCATGCTACATGTTGCAGTTTATAACTGAAATGAACCAAAATTAAATTGTCAGAAAGGGCAGACGTGCAGTAAAATATGTGGACATATAGTGAAACTTACGTTCTCACTGCCTCCAGCTCAGCTGTAAGCTTCTCCAAGGTGGCTTTAGCGGCGAGCGTCTGCTTGTGATACTGTATGACCAGCTGAAGCTGGGCTTCTTTGGCGTGCACAGCTGCGGAGGAGTCCCAGAGGGTGGCGCTCCACTGTCCCCCCATGTGCTGAGTCTCTGAGTCTCTGCCCTCAACTTCACCCATCCGGGAAAATGCTGCCACGCGTTCCTGGGCACACTGTCTGCAGTCCTGCAACACAAACACAGCCCTTGACAGTCTGGAGTGTCCAGGCTACAGGCACATTGCAAAGCCTTCTGAGATTACACCCACTGCCTGCTTGCAACGTGAGTGAAAATCATGTTACAACAAATGGTACAGGAACAAGCTGTACAGACATGCAGGAACATAGAAACAGCTCCTCACTAAAACTTGATTTTCCGATCATACCTCTCTCCTCTTTCATGTCTCTTGATCAAAGATAAAAATCAGGATAGATACTCACCTCCACCTCTTCAACTTGCTTGGTCATGGCTATGGTGTTAAGTTGAGCAGGGCGGTTCCGGCAGCCTAGAATCCTGAGGACTGTGTGGCTTAGTTGAATTTCCAAGTCTCTGAGTGAGGTATCCAAATTTCCAGCTATTTCCCTGAGAGGCTCTTCCTGTTTCATAAGAATTTCACACAGCAAATCACGAGTGAAGCCTGGGTGCACCACAAGATCCAAATACATTAGATGTCTTCACTAGAAGAGTGTAAAGATGAACTGATCAGCCAAAGGACGAAACAAATAACAAATTTAACAAATATGTGTTACTGACTACAATGTTTGTGTGACCTACACATTTCTTAATTTCTTACGCTGAGAGACCCATTTCCCAGCAGTAACTGAACAGTGACTATGATACTGGTTGGGACCTATCTACCTTTTTGCACAATAATAACTATAGCTCTAAAGGGGCATTAACTGAGGTGGCTGGTCACTCAGTCAGTCAATGAGTGAATTACGGATACCACATCTCCTATGGATACTTCTTCCAGTCACAGCCAAAAACCCCAAAACTATAGAGCCACTATCCTATGAACAAATAAGTCTTCTCTTTGTTGAGTATGGCTCTTAGGCACCAGATCACTCACCTCAATGAGAAGGGTATTGGGTCCTACTTCTACCAGCTGCTGTATCTCAGTGAATATCTCCTGCATGGTAGGGCCATGAGGCAGGTCCTGCGGTAGGTCCTCACTCTCCGCAGTGTCCCGGGATTCAGGCATTACCTCCTCAGCTGCAGTGTGAGCTGTTTCACGCAGAACTTGTGGTTTCGATACGGCATCTTCTTCCTGCTCCTGAGAAAACCACAAGCAATGTCAGCCATAGTTACAACTTACCCAATGATTCAAAGAGCAGCTTAAAAGGAATGCAGCCTACAGTGTATTCTACAGTGCGGTGTTCAGTGCTTTGCTAGAGGCATATTTTTTAGCCCTAAACGTGTTCAAGAGGTGTCATGGGGAAAAAAAATCACAACAGGAAGTTCTGCTAAAACTGAGGACAGATGAAAAGGAGAACAGTGGAAAGGCAATGTAATTCAGGTGTGCTGAATTTCAATAATATGCTGTTACAGGTTTGTTATGTTATACTATACACCTGGACACATTTAGAATTGGTGCTCATCAGTTGACCTTTCCAAGTGATCACATGTCAGAGAAGATGACGATGGTTTTAAAAGCATCTCACATTCTGCCTTGGTGGATGGGCACCTGAATAACTGCAGGTGTAACAGCCAGAACAGTGTAGAGTCTGTGTATCACTGTGCCACAACACTATCAAGCATAGCTGCTTTCCATTGGCTGCCCACCAGGGGAAAATTCCAGCAGATTCAGGGGTTAAAATGGAGGATTTTGCTTTGTAAAAGGCTCAGAGTCTCTGTCAGTCTTACATCGCCTGCAGTCCTGGCAGAGCGTGCATGTGTATACCTGAGAATGAATTCTGCTCGAGAACAATGGGCAGCAGAGGATGAAACAAGATACATATGTGATTGACCGATCTCATTTATCCAGTTTCTATTAGCTGAAGGATCCATCAGTATCTACTGTGCCCTGAAGGCATGGCTTGGCATAACTACTTTTTAACAGCTCATTTTTTCCTGAACAGTTTCTGTTGTAAGAACAGAAGCACATTTTTTTCTCTCTCCTTTAATTCTTTTCTTCAATTCAACTTATCAGGTTTCACACACTGTATTCATTCTCACTGGAAATATTAGACACGAGGAAAGCTTCAAAGGGTTAAAGTGATCACAAGTTTCTGCTATAAGGAATACTTGTAAGGGAGGAAAGAATACCTTATTTTCTAAGTTTATAGTAATGAAATGATGAATGATCACTGCCCTTTCCTTACACAGGTATTGATGATAATCATTAAAACAAAGGTTCAGTACATATTCAGTGTAGGGAATGCAAAGTAGGCAGCAAAACTGGAAAACTGCCTTTGGGATACTGGGGTGTTTCACCCCGTACTACTGATCACCGCATGCTGTATCAAGCCTTGAGTATTAAAACAAAAAAACTGTGGAGTCTGGAAAAACAGCCAGGTCAGATTGCATAGGAAAAGATAACAGTTCTGAACCCACAGTGTTCTCCTACTATTTATTTTAATATTTAAAATAATACTATATGGTCAAGAAAGAGGCAATAGTGACCCAGGCTACATGAAAACTTGTTATTTTTTGGGAAAATTTGGAAATATTTCACAAGTACCCAGTTCTTCTTTGCCGTATGAAGGAGGTTTGTCATTAAAACTATTTTTTAGTGCATCAACTCAGATCATTTTATTATTCACTAAATGGAGCTCAGCTGGAACAGACAGTAAATGAAATTTCACAGAATCCGCTTAGAAATAATATTTACAATAGTCACTGAAAAAGCCTGAGGCTCTGTACACTGTACAGGTTCAACTAATTTTGTTGTGCTTCTCAGACTAATGCCCAATCAAGCCATTCCCCAGAAAGCCTTGTTTTTGTCTGAAAGAACCATTTTCTGAGTGGAAACTCTATACCACTCCAGTATACTGACAATCTGTGCAAGCTCCAAATTCAAATGTAACCTGTTTTCATGGAAACTGATCATTTGGCTTCCCATTCAAAAAGCAATTGAAAGAATGTACTTAGAGGATAAAACAAGTTCTTTCCAAAACACTTTGGACCTCAAAATATAGTTTCTCTTGAGGACATGATTCTTGTATTACCTTTTTTGATTTGAGAGTATTGTTTACACATATTGCTTACAACTCAGAAACAGCAGCTCTTGTAACTTTGCTCACTGACATAACCATTAAGGCACTGAAAAGATCAATGGTTGTCAAACACAAAACTAAATCCATGGATACAAAAATGTATCATCGATCCATGTAGGTCTTTTGTTAATGGAAATTTACCCCTTTCATTATACGCCCACCTCTTCTCTATGTAGGGAAAAGACAGACAATTGTTCACTGTGAGACAGGTACTGCTGAAATAAAGAAGCCAGTGTCACGTTACCTGCTGTGGCTTGATGCTCTCTAGGTTGCTGATCTCTCTGTACTGCATGATCTCAGCTGCTGTGCCTGAGGTGCGCAGTTCAGACCCGGCCTGCGCTGAATCGATAGGTGCCCTCCTCTCGCTGTCCTCTTGTCCTCTTCCATCTGTCCTCTCTTGTGCTACAGCCTCCCTGGTGTCTGGATGCAGAGCCTTGGGTTTCTCAGCATGCTCAACCTGAGCTTGCTGTGCCTCAGTTTGCTCCGGCACCCTGTCCCCTCTCTCTGCATTGAGATGCACAGTGTCCTCTGTAATCACACTCTCCCTGGGCTCGGGGATTCTCTTCCGAGGAGTTTCAGAGGGCTGGCCGAGGGTCTCGGGGGTAGCAGGGTGTTCCTCCTCTAGGTATGCTGTATGAGTGTACATCATCCTGGCCTTCTGCTGTTCCTCCTGCTGCATGGGTTCTGAGCGTTCTGTCTGCTGTCCACTGGGTTGGACCACATAGTCCTGGGTTTCCACGTGCAGAACCCCAGGTTTCTCAGAAAGCACTCTCTCTGCCTCGGGTTCTTCAGGTACATCCAGTACAATGTATCTGCGCTGGACTACCTCTGTGGGGTATGAGCTCCGATATAGCCTGGACTCCACGGTTCCATCTCTCAGCGGTTCAGTGGGCTCAGTTTGAGAAGTCTGAGTCTGAATTGTCTTGTCAGACACTTGCTGCCCTGGCCCTGTCTCAATGTGGATCTGCTCAAGGAGTGGTGTCTCCTTCTGGAGTGTCTCCATGCCCGGCATTTCAGTCATCTGAAGATTATCACCCAATTCCTCTTTGGGCTGTTTGCCTTCACTAGGCTCTGCTATAGTCCCCTCTGTTACAATGTGCAGTGCAGTACTGCTAGGCAGGGTAAGTGCGTGTTTTAAAGTATCTCCGGACCATGAGTCAGTGTGACCTGTAATGTCAGAAGGTTGTGTCTTAGTGTCCTCTGCTTCAGTTAGTGGAGTCAATGTGGTATCAAACCCTTGTGTTCCAGAGGAGACAATGCGTAGGGTGTCACTGCTTTTAGACTGCGGTGTCTCCAGTGTCTGAATATGCAGAATATTAGTGTCCAGGATGACCATAGCCACTTTGTTTGACTGTGAAGAAAGCATGCTCACATGACCTTGTCTTTCAGTGAAACTATCTGGAACCTTAGCAAGCTCAATCTTAGTGTCAACACTGTTTTTGACAGAAGTGGATGTGTTAAAGCCCTCAGGCCTGTCCTTTTGCTGTGTCTCACTAGACTGAGGATAAATATCTGAGAAATCATCCTTTGGATGAATTGCAACAGCTTTCTTAACTTTCTGGGTATCACTTTGCCTCTGGCCTCCATCAATTTGTTCAGTCTCAGTCTCTAAGGTCTTACCCTCCTTTAACTCCATGGCAGGTCTCATTGGAGGGAGAGTATCACTGTGCTTTCTGTCCATCTCATGGTGTGGCAGATCAACACGGGGAGTATCAGTCTTGTGTATCTGAATCTGGTCTATCTCAGTGTTCAGTATGATAGTAGCCACTTTGTTAGTGGGCCACATTCCAGTGTGCTGGGTGTCAGCACCTGTTTGTTGCATCTCAGTGCTTTGAGGCCTGCTCATGTCAGCATCAGCTCCTGCTATTGTAATGTGCTTTCCCCAGATGTCTGGTTTGGTTTTGTCCACAGTCTCTGTGCAGGGAGGTTCACTCGACCATGCTGTAGCATGCTGACACTCAAGTTCCACCTTGGTAACATAAGGGACTCTGTCAACAATCTTCGTCTCAGCAGACCATGATGAAGGAGGTTGTTGCATTGGTAGGTTTTTCTCTGCCTCATGAAGGTTGATTCCAGCCTGCACACTGGACCTGTCCATCTCTTCACTTGGAGGGCAAATCTACAACCACAAATTAAACAGAAATAGACTTAATCAGTGATCCATGAATGTCATTCTGATGCAAGGAATAAGAGAAGCAGACTACCATGTGGATCTGGGTGTGGCAGAAGCCCAACCCTCACGGCAGATCAATAATACCTTTCAGCATGCTATTTGGCATCACAAATAATGGCACAATGAAACAAACAGAGAGGGCTGAATGGATGTGCTTTAAGGCTCTCGCATAGTAAAAGTACATAGTTTACCTGGCAAATGGTAAACAATGACCCCAGTTATGTTCCTTATGAAACAATACAAACCATTTATTTGAGTGTTTTTGACTTATAAATAATTATAATAAATAAATAATAATAATAAATAATATATTAGATATATTAGCAAAAATGCACCACTATGATTGTTCACTGATATTTTATGATGCCTACAGCAATGGTGCCCCCAGATGGTAACACTGACTTAACAGTAATGTTATCTGCTGTAACTATGTGTAAATGCTATGCCACGTATCTCACTGAGGTGTGACATTAACAAGTAACGATTCAAAGTGGAACTGAACAGATGGTGTGGGTGCTCAGCACTGTACCTGTTATGGAATTGTACTGTACCTTAGGTGTGTGTTTCTGCACCTGTGTTTCCACTTGGCTCATTTGGATCTGCTGCTCTGCAGCTGGTATGGTCCCTGCAGATGCATGTCCACGCACTTCCTGTTTCCTCTTCTCCGCCACATTCTGGGAGAAAAAAATGGTCATTTGAGGAGAGTTCATGGAAGACAACAAACTACCATTGCACTGAGTATAAAAAACCGTTCCTGTTCGCTAACAAATTCACTCAGTCAAAGTGCCTTGGTGAAAGCTATGGGGACAAGCATCCAAAATTTTTTTCGAGTGTTTAGGCCTTTATGGTAAAATTACAGAGAATTTTTCAACAAAAAAAAGCAAAGGGGACATGCAAACAACAACAAAAGTTTATACTGCCTACACAGCTGTAGCTTCTGCCACCATGCTGATTGAACTGACCTAAAGCCTTTGATTAACCAGAACAGTCAGCCAGTGGCTTGTGCCTGGACGGTGGCTCACCTGAAGACTCTGTGTCAGTGCGGCTGTATGAGTGGCGCTCTCCCTTAGGGCATCAGAGCTGTCCCTCTCCAGCCTGTCCACCTCGCCCAGCCCTACACTGTCCTTCAGGAACTGACGGTGGGACAGCGCCTCCTGCAGGACACGCCTCAGCTGCTCCCCCTCCTCCAGTGCAGCCCGCAGCACACAGGGTTTACACATTACACATCTCAGAATTTGTAAAAAATGATGCACTCTGCTGAGATGGCAAGATCAGTATTTGCAGTTTAAAACAATAAAGGCTGTAAGTTAAAGAATTGCCCTAAATTTTGATAATTGGTTAGTGTTACACTGAGCTAACAAACACAGCAGTCTGTTCTTTCCTGATACACCCTCTATCTATCTATCTATCTATCTATCTATCTATCTATCTATCTATCTATCTATCTATCTATCTATCTAATCCTATGTTAAACAAAAATAGCTAAAACCATTAAAAAGCACTTGCAGTATTTCCTCACACTACACTTCAACAAACACTTCCACTTAACTTCATTCACTTCACTGAATTGCATTTTGATGGTGCCTAATTTGTTTCATTTTACTTCAGAAAGGCAACAGAATTCATCACACAACATGACTGAAACAGACACAATACCCATTCTGAAACCCTTGAAAAGGTTAATATTTCACATTGAAATAAATAACAGAAGCCTACCACCTGACCTTTAAAAAGAATGAGGTTTGATAATGGTGCTGCAATCACGATTGCAATTTACTTTATTCAGACAAATCAAGGGTTCCAATTGCCAGTCCCCATCCACACTGGCCTGCTAATTTCCTCATGCACTACCTGAGAATGCCATAGCAACCATCCTTCCACTTTGCAAATAATCTGCTTCACAAACTATTCTTGATAACTCAATCATTTCATCTATGAAGACATATCTGAAAGAAAAAAAAAACAGTGTGGCCTCTTAGCTCCAGGCAGTGCACCGATCTGAATGTTACCTGGATGGCGTGAGAAGAGTCTGTGAACCCCTGCGTGCGGACAGACTCATTCCACTGCTGCACGGTCTGAAGAGACTCCCTCAAACACCGTGCTGTGCTCTCTGTACAGCCATCCAGCCTCTCTGACAGCTGGGACCTCAGCCTGAAGAGACAATGAAGAAAATAAAGAAGAAATTAGCATTGTCAAAAAGAAAAAAGAGTATCACCAAAAAACCCCCCAAAAATGAGTAATGTCAAAACATTGTGATGGTGTGAGCATTGGTGAGTTTTCAGAAGCAGGTTGTGTGTGATGGTGTGACAGAGGGTACCTGCTGTGCTCCTGTGCCGCTGTGGCCACGATGGCAATCACATCCCCAGGAAGAGTTTCCTCAGATTCTGCAGCCTGCTGCAGCGACTGAACTTTGACCCCCAGCTCTTCCAGTTGCCTCTCACAGCTCTGTGGGACACAGCAAAGATACAGGGAAGACAGTGTTTTTCAGCCAGTTTCAAATAATGAGGCAGGCAACCGAGTGTGAATGTGGTAAATCACAGAAACTTTATATCCAAAAGTTGCTTCCCCGTTCATTATCACTGTTCATCACAACATATACAGTATGCTATCTTAAATACATATACATTATCGCAACATAAAGGCCAGAAAGGGGTTAGTCAAACTACTAAATGTACTATTCATTTCTGCAATCTCCACTAAGATTTTGCATTGCCACTAAGATACCATATTAGTGGGAAGCAAATTTTGGTGTGGTTCACCAGCAGAGCTTGCATATGCAGTTATATTACAGGGGAGAGATGATGATCAATCTGCTGCATACAATGTGTCATCAGGAAGGGTACCTTAAGAGCGTGCCAGTGCTCCTGGAGCTGGCTCATGTTGGCGTGCTGCTGGCCGTAGCCCAAGCCCTGGCTCAGCTTGCACAGCTCTCCCTGCAGGCCTCCGGCCTCCTCTCGCAGTCTCTGGGCCCTTCTGTCCAGCTCAGCATCCAGCTCCTGCAGGCGGGCCTCATAGTCTCGCAGCCTGTCCCGGACCTCCTTCTCGGAGGAGGACCTCCGCTCATGCAAATGGCTGACCTCTTCTGCCAGGGCAGCCTGGCCACTCGGGGTGCACTGGCCCAGCAGGGAGTCTTTCACAGACTCCAGCTCCCTCATCTCCCGCTCCTCCCTGTCTGCAGTCTGCAGCAGGGCCTGCAGGGAAAGCACCAGGTTAATAAAGTTACTATCTGCAAATACCACTCACTTCCCCCCCTGCACTCAGGAGGTCATTACGGTATATAACTGCCATAATATACAGCAGTATTATACATATATACTTCCCAGGTATAGAAACAACTGAAAATACAGGCCATCGGTTGCATGCATTTGCATATGTTTGCATATTTGTGTGCATGTGAGTGTGTTCGTCTGTGTTGTGAGAGGGCCCATTCCTGAGGCCAGTGTGAGTCACCTTTAGAGTGTTGATGGTGCTCTGAAGGCCATGTCTGTCACTGGGCAGGGGTCCTATTCCTCGCACTTGCTCCTGCAGCCAGTCCTGTGCGGCACTGTGCTGCTCCAGCAGCTGCGCACAGAGCCGCTCGGTCTGGATCCCGTCCTCCAGGCTCTGACAGCACTCCTGGAAAGGAGCAGCACAGTCACATGTCAGAGACTGAAAAGCAGCAGAGTCCACCCTGCAACCACTCAAACAAGCCAAACTTGTGCTATATAAGCTGAATTTACAGACAGCTTTTAAATTAATGAATCTAGATTTTCCACAGGGTAAACATAATCATATAATCATGATGCTTATTTCAGTTGATCATTTTGCTTCATCATGTCCACTGTTGTGAATATCAGTGGTCAAAACCTGGCCACAACTGAGTAAAGAATGAGAAAAGCATGTAAAGTGCCGAGCGTGGGGGCCCGCTCACCGTGAGGTCTTTCAGCAGACAGGGGGAACACGCCTCCAGAGCAGCCCAGGAAGGGTCAGTCCAGCTGGCGTCGTGTGTCAGCTGGGACAGCTCCATCCCCTGGGCACGGAGTGCGGAGAGGGCCGGGGTCAGGGCCCTGCTCCGGTCCAGCAGGCTCCGCGCATGCTCCATGGCCTGCCGCCTGTCACCCAGCCCAGGCCAGGGGAACTGCCGAGGGAGCTCCGCTGTCTGGCGCTGGAGCTGCTCCACTCTGGCTTGGGCCTGCTGTTTCTGGTACAGACAGGACATCAAGCGCTCCACGACACCCTGCAAATTCCTGCAACCACAGAGGAGTGTTATAAACTGTTACAAACTGTAACAGTGGGCATAATTAACCCATTCAATTCAGAATCTAGGTCGGCCTGAAAGAAAGACCTCTCCAAGCAATGCTACAAACAAGCATTTCTGACAGAAATGCTGATGCCTCAGTACAGGCAAATGAAGGCTGTCCTAAACCATACCTGCACAACTCCTCTGCAGCCTTCATGACTGCATTCCACTGCTCCTCAGCATCTTTCACTGCCTGCAGGACCTCACTCCTCCTGCTCTCCTCCAGACCCCGCTGCTGGGACAGACTCTGCCCGCTCCGCCTCAGCTCCTGCAGCTTGGAGTCTCCTTCACACCTGGCATTCAGAAGAGCCTGAGGGACAGACAGGAACAGGAGAAACAACATAAACAAAGAGAGAGGGCACTGCTGGCTGCTCCAAATACTGGGACCAGGCGCCTCATTTATCAGTTCTGTATATGCAGAAATTTTACACTAAATTTTGTACAGGACCATTTTTATGCATAATATGACATTTCTAATCCTTTTGGATACTGACATGCATGTTAACGCCAGAGCACTGCATTGGCAGCTACAATTCACAAAAAGTAAAATTATTTAAAAATAGCAAAGAAGTATGTACTAGTCTGCTAAAGGCATCAGGGTGCAAACTATTAAAAACAATTTCCTAGAAATGTGACCAGTTACGACAAAGAGATGACAAAGTATGTGAAAATAGCTGATCCAGCCCTTCTGAAGAGTTGCCTGATGAGGCATTCAGCTTGGTAAGAATCTTTGAAGTCAGCTTTACTGTCCATTTCAGGGAGCAGAAAATGTGTCTCTAATGATCAACTAATGTGTCTCTAATGATCAACAGGAAAAAATCTCTAAATTTGCCACCATCCATGCAAAATACCACCTCTTTAAGTCATGCAAAGCTGCCTCTTTTTATAACATGGCCCAGAATGTGTGATCCCTATGCAGCCAGAGGATAGGAGGGGAGCCTACCCACTGCCACTGGAACTGTCTATACAATTTCTGGATGAGGCTGCCGTCATAAGATAGCACAACATTATAGGGCAGCTGTGAAATGTTGCAGATACAACTATACTTTAGCTGAAAACATATTACATCTTTCTGTATACCATGAAATTAACGATATTAATCATATGTCTACAATAGGAATTTATCTCCTTAAGCAAATGAAACACAACACAATGCCACACAGCCTTGCACTGGCGCATACTAACAAGCTACAAGTGCCTCCGGAGTGACGTTCATTCAGGCTAAAACTGTCTAATGACTAAGTTCAGTTGCCATGCCACAAGAGATGCTGCATTCGCAGGATTGGAAGTTTACTGCCAAGCAGAATTTTTACTTTGGGTTGGCATGCTGCAGAAACCCCAATATCTGTCTTTTGAATTCAGGCTCTGACATTAATATATAAACCCCAGTCACAGACCATTAATTTTCTTTTAATGCTGTTGTGAGGCCAATATCATACAAACTGGATCAACAACTTGTGCCTTACTCTTAAAGGGATATACTATTACCATACTTGGCAAAGTTGGGGATGTTTTATGCAAAATGAAACATTTGTGCATGTATCAGAGAATTCAGAATTATTGGGACTTTTAAGGTATATTACTTGTTTAGTATGTGTAATTAATAAATAAGATGTGCCCACATTTGAGATCAGGAGTGAGGAAACAAATTAGGTAGTAGTACTTCTGTGCACATGTTGATAAATGAGGCACCACCAGCCTATATCTAAGACAGTGGAAGTACCATTCTCAATCACATCAGATTCAAGAATTTCCCAGCCTATAACTGGTAGCTATAGACAAATACTGCATCATGTAATTATGACAATCCAGGGACCAAAAGAGAAATCAGGCTTAAAAAGGCTAAAAATTGTAGCTTTCAGCTCAATAGTTAATAACCTATTGAATAAATCCAGTGAATAACAGTTGTCAGTTTTTAACTGAATGAATGCTGCTTTTGACAAAAAAACATCAGTCTTTTATAGTCAGACATTTTTCATATCAAGTGTAATTGGTAGGCTGTCGCTATGATCAGAACAATTCTAAGGGAGAAGAAATGGTAGCCTGCATTATGACTTTCTCTGAACAAAAGACATTCAGGATTTTTAGTCATTTGTATTCTCTCAGGGTCTAATGGAATGAGGGATTTGTTTAGAAAGTATATTCATTCATTCTTGGAGTGCAGCAGAATTATCATTTTACACAACTGATGGAGGCTTTAAATCTTCAACATTAATATGAAATAGTCCTGCAAAAAAGTTCTAGAGAATCTGGAGAATGTGCGGGGTCATGGAGTTTGCAAAATATTGCACACACGAGAAAAACACTAAAGCTGTAAATTACCTCTAAAAGATTAAGCAACCATGGTGCAGATTATCAAACCATTGACAAAATGCCAAGTGTAAAAATACTAGTTTAACTGTGCCGGTCAGCACATATATGAAAACTGACCTGGAATTTTTGTAGTCTGTCCTCAAGCTCAGTCTGGCTCCCTTCAGTGCCTTTGTCCAGAGAGTCTACCTGCTGCTGCAGGTCTCTGATCCAGGCCCTGGTGCTTCCTGCCTGGGCCTCAAACACCTGTTCCTCCCTGGCCAGAGCACTCTGGGCCACAGCCTGGCTGCACAGATCCTCTGCAGCCTTCATGACTGCATTCCACTGCTCCTCAGCATCTTTCACTGCCTGCAGGACCTCACTCCTCCTGCTCTCCTCCAGACCCCGCTGCTGGGACAGACTCTGCCCGCTCCGCCTCAGCTCCTGCAGCTTGGAGTCTCCTTCACACCTGGCATTCAGAAGGGCCTGAGGGGGGAGAGAAAGACAGACCGAAGAGTTAATATATATAAACAACTCTTCTGGATCCAGCTCTGTTCAGCTGAGTTAGCAGTGTGATGAAGTGATTAAGGACATGGTATTTTCAGATGTTACTGTTCCCTAGAGCAAGGTGCTTAACCTAAATTGCTGCAGTGAATTTCCAGCTGTACAAATGGATAATGGATGTAAAAATTGTAAGCTGTCTAAACTGTTCAGGATAAGGGCCTCTGCTACACAAAAAAATAACAATCCCAAAAAATCTTATAAAGTAATTGCTGCCCATTTTGTTTCAACCTACTTTGAAAGTTTGTGATGCCTCATTTTCCAAGAATATTGCGCCTGACTCCTGAAATTTCAATCTAAAGCCCCCGCTTTTACAAAGCCAAATTTGGATCCAAAAACCTCAGGTATTACAGACTTATTTTTCATGTTCTTTCTTTTAAATATCCTGGAGAACGTGGTGATACAAGAATAACTTCTATATTTGTATTATCTTGATATCTGTGAATAATCCAATCAGGCTTTAGTTCAGGTCATCGTGTTGACACTGTTTTTGTGAAAGTTTTAAGGACAGATGCCTTAGTCTCTTTAAGGCTTGATTACTGTACTCCCTTCACTTTGGGCAGGCTGAACAGTATTTTTTTCATGTTCAGTTTGATTGGAATACTGCAGATGCATTTTTAATTAAGACAAAGATTACTGTGTATGTACATCACCTGTCATAGCTTCCCTTAACTGGCTTCCTATTAAATGATATAAATATTGTTTGCACTTGCTAAAACTTGGATTAACTATGTGTCACTTAAATATTTGCTCCTAAATATTACCTTTATTTACCATTCGGGGAGGGGAGAGAGACTTACATTACATATTCAGGGGTGTTTTTTTTGGTGATTTTCATAATCTCCAGAGAAAATCTTACACGAGACTGAAGTATAACAGTAAGGTCTTCTTGTAAGATCTCTTTTTCTGTGAAGCAACATGGTTTGAACTTTCCACTTTCATCACTTTTTTCATTGCCACTTATCACTTTTATCACTGTGTTTTAAATAGAACTGATTTGTTGTCTGTTAGTCTCTGTTAAGATATAACTGACGCAATTTCTGTTTTTATAAAATGTGTCTGTGACAACTCTGTTGTTTAGAACATTGTATTGCACAAAAACCTAATCAACTGATCAACTTACTGAACATAATCTTGGGCTCAGAGATTTGATTGCTGCATCCAAAACAGTGATGCACAGGAAAAGGTAAACAGGACAACCTATTTATAATACATAAATCAAAATCCTTTTCAATTCTTTTCTCATGCAGAATGGGTGCGAAACCATTGTAGTTCCTAAATAAAAGTGATAATCTCTGTTCCACTCTTCATTTCTAAGGTATTATATTCTGATACAGATATCTAAGTTTCCCAGATACACAGAAATGATAAAATGTTGTAGTTTCTCCCTAAGAAAGAATGGCGCTGCATACCACAGACTGGATCTCTCACCTTAACTCTGTGCAGTCTCTCCTCAAGCTCAGCGTGGCTGCCTTCAGTACCTTTGTCCAGAGAGTCTACCTGCTGCTGCAGGTCTCTGATCCAGGCCCTGGTGCTTCCTGCCTGGGCCTCAAACACCTGTTCCTCCCTGGCCAGAGCACTCTGGGCCACAGCCTGGCTGCACAGATCCTCTGCAGCCTTCATGACTGCATTCCACTGCTCCTCAGCATCTTTCACTGCCTGCAGGACCTCACTCCTCCTGCTCTCCTCCAGACCCCGCTGCTGGGACAGACTCTGCCCGCTCCGCCTCAGCTCCTGCAGCTTGAAGTCTCCTTCACACCTGGCATTCAGAAGGGCCTGAGGGACAGACAGGAACAGGAGAGAAGACATAAACAGAGAAGGAGATGACACTGATGATGATGACAACCACTTCTGCAGGAAATGACAACACGAGGCTACGGTCAGGCAGGACATTGAAATATGCATTGGGCAAACAAAACTTGAGCCACTGAGTCACCAGAGAAATGGAGGGAGTAAGCACCAGCTTTCTCACGAACAGATATTTGGGCTGAGAGGTTTAATTGCTGCATCCAAAAAGATGATGTGAAAAGAAAGTGGATAAAACACTATCCCATTTACATTTATGTCAGAGGAGCGAAAAAACACAACCATTATCAGTAATCAAAATTTCCCCCATTACTTCTCTCACACAGAATAGATGGGACATGTAATCCCTAATTATGGCAAAAAAACACAAAGCAGAGATAGCATAAAAAAGTGAGAGGCAAAAAGACACCATTAGAACCATTCCAGTTCAATTTTTGGTACTGATCTATTACATTTATATGCTTATTTAAAAGCTTCTCAGATGTAAAAGAAGCAGAAACTCCATATTCAGGAAAACAAAAGGTTACAGCATGTCACAGGCTGGGCCCCTCACCTTCACTTGCTGCAGCCTGTCCTCAACCTCAGCATGGCCGCCTTTGGTGGCTCTGCCCAGGGAGTGCACCCGCTGCTGCAGGTCCTTCACCCAGGCCCTGACGCTCTCTGCCTGGGCCTCGAAGGCCCGTGCCTCCTCGGCCAGGGCGGTCTGAGCCTCCGCCTGTCTGCTGAGACGGTCCTGCAGGCTGCGGTACCGCTCCAGCAGGTCACTGCTCTCCCTCACCAAACTGTCACCTCTCAGGCCCTGCTTCCGCACCGCCGCCACCAGGACACTGAGGCCCTCCACACGCTCCCTGCAGCACAGGCAAGACCACCACTGTGTTATCATTCTCATCATGATGATCACCAACAATGCTAAAACAAGAACAACACTGTTTAGCTTTTTGTAGACGATACAGGTCGCCCTGCATTCGCAATGATCAGGTTTGCAACCGTCCTCCATTAATTGACTTATGATACATGATCCAGATTTATGATAAAATTAATAATGTGAGCAAGAAAAAGAGCCAGCAGAAGTAGCAAAGTAAAGTTCATTGTTTTCATTCAGTGAGCACATGAAGGAGCCTGTCTCCCTTGTCCTGCGAACAAACACTTGTCTGAATACTGATTTTAGTTTTGATCTTGAGTTCCATGTCCTGTCATTCTTGAACCCTCACCCACATATGAAAATACTCAAGTGATACTGCACTAACAACTTGTGAATATTTGAATTCATCCCACATGTATCTAGCATTTTTCATTAAAAATAAAAAACCTCAAGGTAGTAATCCTCATTATAACATTACGTCTAATAGGAAACAGGATTCAATTCATAACAATCAAATTTTAAACAGGATTTCCAGGAATGCATTGTGTTGTAAAAGCAGAGACTGCCTGTGCATGGATTGGAATTGTGCCCAATACCTGTTTTTGATGACCCAATTTTTATTTAATTTGACACAGAATGCCCAGGTTCTGTTGATTACCTTTCATTAAGAACCTCTTCATGTAAACGATTGAGCTCCTCCCCTTGTACTGACTTGTGCTCTCTGGCCTGCAGCCATGCATTGAGGTGGCTGTATTCATCCTGCAGACTGAATCACACACACACAGACACAAATGTATTCCGACATGAAGTCAGTGGCTGTGTTTAAACTCCACTGTCACCCTGGTGGTTTCCTCATACATTAGAAAATACATTGGGCATTTTAACACAGAAACAAAAGAGGTGTAGTGAGTACCTGTTGAATGTGCGGAGGCAGGCCTCCAGGTGGCTGTGTCTATCCTGGCAGTGTGACCTGAAGGTGGTCAGCTCCTCCTCCTGCTCCTGCAGCCAGACGCTGAGCGGAGCCAGCTGCTCCGAGGAGAGCTGCTCCCCTGCCCTTGCCACACGCTCCTTCAGCCGCCCCAGCCTCCTTTCCCCCTCCCTGTACTCCAGGAAACCCTGGCACAGAGAGACGGGCAACACATCAACACTCCCATTTCAAAGCTCAGTCTACCGGAAAGCACACTGGTGGTGCGAATGTCTGTGTGACTCACAGTCAGTTTCTGCACTGATGCCTCCACATCCTGCCTCTTCTCTGGGTTCTCAAAACACTCGTTCACCGAGAGCTGCAGGTCCTGGAACCAGTCCTCAAAGGCTTGGCACTCATCTGGAACAGGCAGGGACAGAGAAAAGGCTGATCCCTGCTAACACTAAGCTTTAAGTAGTGACGCACACTTTCTATCAAGGCATTGTAGCTTTCCTGCTACTGAACTACATAACCAGCCCCTATTCATGCATCAAAAAGACTTGCATAAAAGGCATTTGGTAACAGTGGAATGCAGTACAGTTACCTACGCTAACTACCACAAAAACAGTTGCCGGAGCCCATTACCTGTAGCAGCACCAGTGCCTGCCTACCTTTGATCACCCTGAGGAAGCCTCTCTCCGCCTGCTCCTTCCTCTGATCGATCATCTCCTTGGTGCTGCGGATGTTCTCCTTCAGCCGGACGCCTTGTGCTGTGAGAGCCTGCAGGGCCCTGGGGCTGGCCACGCTGGCCATGAGGCTGACCTCTCTGAGCAGGCAGTCCGCCTGCTCTGCCTCCGACTGCAGCCGCGCAAACAGTTCCTGTGCAGGGAATGCATGCAGGCTCTCTGAGCGCGCTCATGGCGTCACGGAGTACACAAGCATGCAGGATGGAAACTTATTATTTCTGCAATAACTGCCCATCAGTAAGACCTTATTCATTCATGTTTTCAGTCAGTTCGTTTAGAATGACAAAACATCAAGTTATTCACTATAAAATGCATACTGGCAGTAATGAAGGTGGGCTTGGACGTATAGATGTACTGTATATAAATGTATATCATTCAGTTCTAGATACCACATTAAATGAGGCTATAGGTCTCACACTAAAGATACATGGTGGGAAAGTACAGAGCAGGAGGTTTTAGACTGGATGAAAGATGCACCCACATATGAAAAGGTTATTGACAATCCGCTTATTAAATTTTCATGCGAAACAACCAAAATACTTCACTATTTAATTGGCTTCAAAGGTGGCAGTTCTCCCAATGGCCCACTGTGGCATAATTATAGCTTAACGCATGGTGGTAAACTACTTCAAACCTGAATTGGGAATGAAAGGGCATGAAGAAAAATGAAGACATTTGGCATTCGGCAAGGAAGCTACTGACCTTCACACAAATGAAAGTCAGATTTGGGTTGCAGGATAACGAATTTCAATGCTATTTGCAGATTAGGGCACAATTATCCAATTATTTGGGTCAAGCAGTGAGCGTCTGCGGTAGCGCAGACGGGGGGAGAGAGTACCTGGATCTGTGTGGGTAGCTGAGGGTTTTCGGATGCACTGAGCGTGCTCAGGGAGGACTGAATGGACTGCAGGGAGGACTGACACTCATTCATCCTCTCGGTGATGTGCTGCCTCACTGCCATCAGCTCCTGGAACACGTCGCTGCTGTCGGAGAAAAGCTCCTTCACCTGCTCCATCTTCTTCCTCAGCTGGGTTTCCATCACCTGGGGGCACAGGAGAGGTGAGAACACACACACAACTGAGAAGAAAGAGCTTTCCTTACTCTGCATCACCACAGGGTGCATCAGCAAATCACCCACCTGCAGCTCCAGCGGAGACTCTTTGCTTTGCAGGAGTTGTTGGATCTCAGCGGACTTCCTGTGAAAACGCTCTATATTTTCCTCCTGAGTTTGGATCTCATCCTGAGAACACAATATGGGACAGGTCAAACTATACAAAGCGAGATGAATGGACCAAATTTACATTCACAAACAGGTAGCTGTTCTCCTGTTCAACTTATCCTGAGGCATACAGTAAATGTTTACTGCACTTTACTATGGCAAAATGTATCTAACCTGAAATTATTCTTATCAATGATATACAGAGAGCAATCCCTTCACTCATTGGAACCTTTTTTCTAGTGAGCATTATCTGTTCATTACTCTTCAACAGTGACACATTGCCTTTTCCCATTTTATGCAATTATTAAGTAAATTGTGTAATACCTCTATAGAAAACAAAAGCAGGACCACAAGACTATGCCAGTTTAAACCACAAACCACATGTCAATCACCAAAATAATCCTGGTCAGCTGGGGATTTTTTTTTTGCAATAAATTCAGATTTATGGGATATTACTGAGTCAGACAAAGTCAGTGTAGAGGTAGACAACCCGTGGAATGTAAAAGTATTTTTTAAAAGTTGAGGTGAGCATTATGTACAGATGAGTGTTATACAATTTCAGATCTTAAATGAAAAATGCATTAGCGGCACTTCCAGTCAAGATGACATGCCTTATCAGAGATAGCACTGTGATATTCTAATCTCACATACAAAGAAGTAACTCGCAAAACTGTTTACTGTAAATCATTATTATGAGTGCACAGCCAGTCAGTGGTTCCCAAACATCTAGAGATGATCTATGGAAGCCATCAATTTTCCTTTGGACAATCCCATTAGAGGCATTATTTAAGTGTATTATTTCCCATTGAAAGGGAAGGGAGATGTTTGGTTGTCTTGGTATCATAGCTGTACCAAGAGCACTGATATGGTGTAACAATCACAGTACAGTAATGTATAGTGCAGTACAAAAGGAAAATATAATAAAAGTAATCATTAAATGAATGAAGCTTGTTAATAATAACTTACAAAGAGTTAACTAAAAGCTCAGTGGTCTAGTTTGAAAAACGTATTTATTCAAACAAAGCGTCAATATTTCAATATGACCCTGGGACTGTTGGGTAATATTTGAAGACTGATGAGTGATTCCAATGAACCAGTAGTCATTCATTTTGTTCTGTTTGTGCTTTCTTAACGAGAACATGTATTAAAGTGATCAAGTTCCCACTTACAACTTGATTAAAGTGAATAAGAGCCTGATTGCAAGGAGATGAGTCTATTACCTGAAGGGCTATGACCTCCTCCTCACACTGGAAGGGGTGTCTCTCTGCAAATATGGACATCTTGCTGCCCATCCAGCTGTCCACCTCACCCCCCAGCATCTGCAGCTTGTCCCACATCTCCAGCCCCACCCGCAGGTTGTCCATGTGGGAGTCTGTCTTCTCTGACACCTGAACTCCACGACACACCACACGACCAATCAGATCTCTGTCTCAAGCAGTCACGTGATTATGCTGCTGGCTGTATTGCAGAGTGCTTGAAACTGGACCAAAGTAACTTGGCTTTTTAGACTGCAAGTGTTGCAAATTCAGAGGACATTATCTCTTTAGAGCAATCCCTACATATTTGAAAAATGTCAGATGTATACTCTCGCTCTCAATCAGGTGGTTTCAAAAGCTGGGGAAGAAAATGATGCTGTGCAAGAAAATGGTTAAAATGAAATTACTGTTATTGCTGAGTCCCAAGAATCTGAGCAGTGGAAGCATCTGCCAGTAATACACTGAGCACCATGTAAGGACACCATTATCAGCTGTCCCTGATCACTCACTGTCACAGACAGACTCAGCGCTCCACTCTCGGGAGAATGGCAAGCAGCCGGGGAGCTGCTGCAGTAAGAGCTGCCAGGAGCCAGACTGATCGTGACGAGAAACAAAAAGGCGAAGGGGCTCACGTCAAGCCAGCGGTCCACCAGGGCGTCGGCCTCGCTCTCGAACGGCGCGTCCGCGCACTCCGGGATCTTCTTCAGCAGGGACTGCAGCTGTCTGCACACACCCCTGATCTCTTCCACCCCCTCGCCAAGGCCGCCCAAGTCTTCTTTTATGCCACGGACCTAGACCAGAGGAGAGACACACACACACACACACACACACACACACACACACACAAAATCCTCAGTTTCTCCGAACTTCACCTTGGGTTTTCAGAGAACTGTCACCCCATTCCCTCCCCTACATCAGACTCCAGCCCCAAAACATGCTGCTGTTATTGTTACAGTTCCCTCAGGCACCCAAGCCAAGCGCTCTGGGGGGCACGGAAAGGACAAAATTATAATCAAGTACCAGAGGCGGTCATTTAATCAGCAATCCTGTCTTATTATCTTATATGAAAAAATCCTCCCCTGAAAATATCTCAGTGCTGCCAAAAACCAGGCAGGAAATGTAGGACATGATAAGGACCTTTTTATCCATGCACTAATTTACTCCAGTTCAATCTTTCAACGCTTTGCCGGAGTACTAAAATATCCATAAAATTATCATGTTAAATTGATATCTTAAGTAAACAGCACTTCAGGTAGACAAAGATTAGCAATAGACTGAAAGACAGTAACAAGCAACTTTTGAAACTGCTCACACTTTGCAGAGGTAACAGAAGGTAGTGACTGCCATCTAGTGGTGGACAAAATACTCAATTCAAGGCATAAATCAAAAGATGCCCAAATCTATGGGAATACAACACTCCAAGGGAAGATGCATAAGCCAAGACGTAATGTGTATATATTGCACATGCGAGTTTGTTGAGAATACCGTGGCTATAAGCCTCTGCAGGTTGTCCTTCCCCATGTAGGAGGCCTGCTCGCTGACGGTCTGCTCCGCCCTCTGCAGCGTGTTGCTCAGGCGACTGCGGCAGCTCTGGAACTTCTTCAGCAGCTCCATAAGAGCGCGGCTCCGCTCCTGCCTGCGGACGGAACCACAGAGACCCCGGTCATTCGCACCGCCTCCGCTGTTGTGAGCGCCCCCTCCTCCGTTCCGGGTCCCCCCCTCTCTCACCCCTCGGTCACGGCTCTCTGGGTGTCCTCCCACTGCCGCTGCAGCTCGGCGGCGACGTCGCCCTCCTGCCCGGCGTCCTGCAGGCTCTGCAGCTCGGCGCGGAGGGCGGCCAGGCGGCTCTCCACGTCCGCCAGCGCGCGCAGCCTGGCGTCCACACGAGAGAGTCAGAGGAGACACGCGCACACATGCCTCAGCTGAGACTATAGCCACAAACTATCAAATAAAACTAAAAATAAAATGAAATAAGTGAAAGAATGAAAGAATGCTGGTTGTCTACATGTGTTCACATTCAACAAAGCTCCCCTGAGAAGCATTAGGAGGTGCACATGAAATTAGTTATAGTAATTTTCCAACTCATTTCCTACTCTAATCCCTGGATTTAATCAAACCACAGTACACATAATATACAATATAATATAATTTAAATAGAATTAGTGCAGGAATAATTAATTCCCAGTGTTGCGGCTGACTCATATATCATTATATCTAATTAACAGAGCGCTGTGGGCAGATGTGAATGGCGAGTCTGACTGGCTGCTCTGGCTGCTCACACACCTGTGCTGCACAGCGGGCAGTGTGGGCTCCTTCAGGCCCTGGCGCTCCGCAGTCCCCTGTATGTCTCGCAGGGCCCCCAGCAGGGTCCTCTGCCTCAGGCCCAGGGAGCGTGCCTCCTGCTCCCGCTGCAGGCTCTGCTGCTGCCTGGCCAGGCCGGCGTCCGCGCCCTCCAGCCTCCGCACCAGCACCGACACCATGTCCAGGCAGGAGGCCGGCACGCCGCCCTGGCTGACGGACAGCCCCGCCCCCTCCAGCAGCAGGTCCAGCTGCGGGGCCTTGTCCCGCATGCTCAGCAGGCTCGGTCGGATCAGGGCCAGCCTGGAGCGGCAGTCCCGCACCGCCCCGGCGTCCTCGCAGGGCGCGGCCCGCGTGCCGGAGATGTCCTGCTCCACGGTGCGCAGGGACATGAGGAACCGGTCCAGGGCGCGGGTGGCCGCCTCGCTCTTCTTCACCTGCTGCCTCAGCAGGTCCAGACTGTGCCTGCAGCCCAGCACCATGTGACTGACAGGGCCCCGGTCCTCTGGGTCCAGCTCTCGGAGCATCAGGCCCTCCTCGCGGTCCAGTCCCGACAGCCGGTCCATCTCACGCTGGATGTCCTCGTCCAGATTCTACTCAGAGCGGAAAAGTTTCAGCATGAGTAAAAGGCCGCAGCCTGCCAGCATTGTAAACTAAACATAAAAAACTATGTCAGATTATAAAATATCATCTCCATTACACATTTCCTGGGTTTTATGTGATATTCAACTGCATATCCCTAATGTTCTCTTAAAGGACCTTAATGTCTTGAAGACAGTTGGTGTCAGTCAGAGAGAAAGCAGTGACGTCCTTGGGTTTCTTGATGAAGTGTTCCAGATGTTCAGAGATATGAGAGATCTGTTTCTCCACAGGGTCGATTATCCCTACAGCTGTTCGGAGAGATTTCACCCTGGCAAACAATACAGACAATATGTCACTCAGAGCACTACAGCACATGTACAGAACATGATTTCATCACTTTGACCAATGTCATATGCAGAGTCATGTGTCTGTCAGAAGTTGTGTCGATTAGGTTCAATCAAATGAGTTAATTAATAATTAATTTTTCATGGTGTACAAAAACTAAGGAGCCTGAAGATATATTCTTTTATCTTAAGGTTATTTTGTGTGCACAGAAAGCATAATGTGTAGATGTATTTAAGGACCCCTCATTGTCATTGGTGTGCACTCTGAGGTGCTCTGTGCAGCACTGTGCTGTACCTCCCCTGTAAATGATGCTGCTGATCTTGCCACTGTTGCATCAGTTCAGTCTTGTCCTGCTCTACACTGCGTTCTTCTCCCTTAAACTGGGAGCGCTGGGAACACTGGAGTGCAAACTTGTACAACAGCATCTCTGTCTCCTCCTCCAGAGCCTGGGGATGCAAAATATGCATGCAAAATACAGCCTGGATCTGTCACACTCACTTTTACACTGATTATGTGATTGTTTTACAGTCAGAATTATAACAACATTAGAACCGGAGAGTACAGCAGTACATTTCAAGGTGATGGAAGTCATTCAGTGTACCCAAATAATTAAATAGTTTGTCACTTGGAATTAAAGGACATGGATTTGGGCACAAGGAGGATTCTGGGAAGGGGCAGACCTGCAGGTCCTGCAGTTGGGTATGTAGAACAGTAGAAGAAACAGCTCCTGAGGGAAATGATTTGAGATTCTCGTTGTTCTTGGCCAGCTGGGCCATAAAGGCGCTTCTTGAGTGGCAGTATCTGAGGGATAAAAACACATCCTTAGACATCAGCAGAGACAAAACAATCTGTAGGTCAATGCTTCCCCTCACAATCTCGCTGTATTGTGGCAATGCTAGTGTCTTAAACCACTCTAACCAGGATTCTTGACAGTTCTAACTCTAAAGGGGGGGGTGGAAGTAGAAAATCATCTGAGGCACAAGTAGACATCTTCCCTGGCTTTTTGAGCACTGAAGTAAAACATTCACATTGATAGACAGAAAGATACACGCATGTTAGACGCTACCTTTCCAATGCATCCTGTCTGGCAGCCTCATCTTCAATGACAATCTTCTCAGCCACCTGCTTCACCTCAGCAGTGTCTGTCGCAATAATCGCCTGAGAAACCTAAAGCACACATATTCCATCCAGGAAAAAACACTTCAAACACAGATTTATATCTAATTACAGAACCTTAGGGATGCACTGTGGAATTCACTGCGGAATATCTCAACAGGTCACATCAACCTTTTGTTACCAAAACTTCAGAGCCTTTAAAACTTTTTAAAACTATTTCAGTTTAATGTGATTAAAATACAGCCATTACACCATGTCATAAACAACTTAAGTACTGAAATGTCTGTATTGATACAGTTTCTTTGACTAAGATCATTAAAAGTTATGTCTTACATGTATTGGAAAAGATGTCCTGTTTATACAGGACAGTTTCTTTTTCATATAACGAGCAGCAGAATTAGAGACATACTCTAACGCAGCCTCCCAGCACAGAGCAGCACAGTACCTGAGGGCTGACTCTCTCATGTGGAGAGGCAAGCAGTACTACCGACTCTCTCTGCTCAGTCCTGTATGCAGCCACTTCTACAGGGTGCCTGAAAAAAACAACAACCGAATATAATAAGGTGCGGTAATGAAGAGAGAAGCACACCACTTACCATGTGCTTAAGTGAGGGTGAAAGCCTCTTAATTCCCACGTCCTTAAAGCCTCATTCACGAAACAGCCGTAGAAATATTTCTATTCTTCTCTAGACAGTCTGCATATCATGCTGTGAAATGTGGAAGGGTTCCACTGCATTACAAGTAGCTTATTAATATATCTTGTGTGAGTATCTTGCATCCCTGTCTCATGATAATTCAATACAACATGATCTGATGTCAAAGTTAAATGAAACATTAACAGTACACATTTAAAGAACAAATGCAAGAGACACAGAGTTCATATGAATAACATGCATCATATACCAATCTGTGTAAAAAAAATATTGGAATGGCTGTGTTCCTCTTGCGCTTACCCAGCGTCGGGAGGTGGCGTGTCCCTGTCGCCACTGAACTGGCGCTGTATGGCCGCCAGCCGCCTCTCGCACTCTTGCAGCTGCGCCTTGGCCAGGCGGTGTGCATCCTCGGGGCTCAGCGTGTCACACAGCTCCTTCAGCGCCTCCAGCTGCCGCCCGGCCTGGGCCAGGCTGCCCTCCGTGGAGAAGCACGCCTTGGGGGGGACACCAGGCGTCAGTCCCCGTGTCCTCCGGCAATAACACAGACCCCAGCTCCCAAAAGCCCCTCCACCCATTAGCGTTTACAAGAGAATACATCCAGCCCAACACCAACCAGTGCCCACCGCTGTGCAGTTTCAATGAAGGGAACAGAAAGGAGAATAGAGAGACAGAATCTGACACATCTGAATTTAACTGGCTGATTTCAAATATGTAACTGTCGGGAAATTCTCTTCTGATGAGAATGACTTTCTTTGGAAAAGGTGTTGTGTAATCAGTTAATTCATCTGAATTTTAATATTAAGTTACTTTTTAAGTAACATATTAACATATTAAGTTACTTTTTATTTAATGAATAAACTTGAGCTCATCCCTGATATGTGAGGTCTCTGTTTGCTGTCAGAATAGACAGGCATGGCATTCCACACATGAAAATGAGTCATTGCCAGCCCCAGTCTATATTGTAACATAGACATTAGCTGCACACTTGCTATCATTTTCCTTCACAAAAGTGCAAAAAAAAATATTCTGACAATCAGACCAACAGAGCCAATGGTGACCCTAATGTACTACTTTAATAATCACTGCTCTTAGATGATAATTATTAGATAAGAATTTGTATTACTAACTCACAGATTCCAGCTCCCAGACCTTTCTCAGTTATAATCTTGCAATGCCAAAATCTGACTTTAAATTAAAGGCTATTCTGAGAAGAGGTTGAGAGGGACATGGGGAAGTGCTTAACCCATATCCTTTCACTGAGACAGAAATAACTGCAAAATACAGGGATGATGCACATAGCAATCACGTTACACTTTTGATATTCTCTTTCAGTGAAAGAGCTAGTTTATTAATTCTTATATTTAAATCTTCACAGTTGAAAGTCTTAATGACATGAAAAAAGTGAATAAAGTTTCTGGTTTGTGGTTTGCACTCAATTTATAAAAAGCTGTCTAGATTTCCCTTAGGGCATACTGAGAGATAAAGTTGCCAGAATGCCTGCTCTGCCTCCACTCCCTAGTGCTTCCTGTGTTCATAATCCTGTTCAGACATATAAGGGCTGTAGTTTTTGGTGCTGAATCTCAGGGCTTCTAGCTGTGATAATGACTCTTCAGAGGCCCTCTTGTGATTTACAGAACATGTCTGTCAGCTGCCAACACTAATAAAAAGGCCAATCAGCCAGATCTCTATCTGTGCAGCTTGATATATTTAAAGAAGAACTGAATATAGAAATGCAAGAGACATAAACTACAAATGCATGACTCCCAACCATCTGGATGTTCATTGCTACTTTTCACAGACTCACCTTCAACTAAATAGACACTTCATGCAAGTTATGTCCAGCTGAAGATACTGGTACTTATATGAAATTAATAGACCAGACTTCAAGTTCACCAAAGCCACAGCCACCATTACTCTCTTATCATAACTGTCATAGATTTAGGCCCAGACTCAATGTATGTATTTATACACACCTTTATGTTTGGCAAATGGGACATTACACATCATTTATTTAACTCAACAAACAACATTCAAGGAGATTGGGCATTTTAGTAACATTAAATCCCATAATCCCTCAGAGTGTTCATGTTTTGATCAGAATGCACAATGCATGCAGATCTGACACCATTATTCCATGCATCCATGCACCCTTCCATACAAGTTAGTATGAGAAGTTTCAGTACCTGGTGCTTGTGAACAACCTTAGAGCCTGTGCCGGATCTTTCTTTGTTAATGTGCATCTCACATTGCAAAGCAGTTGCGTGAAACTTTCTCCGTTCAATCTCAAATCTTAAGTGCTTCAAAAAGGCTCCTATCTCTAAACGCACAGCCTAGGTGACAAAACGAACAAGTTTGTAGAGCTACAGGTTAAGTAAGGATGTGTGTTAAGGTTTTACTGTAACATGCATGGATGGTTCATTTTTTTAAAAACTGACATTCTATTTCATTGATTTTTGCCAAGTATTGGCAACACAGCTTCAGCAATCACATTAAGAATTCAATGAGTTCATCTCATGTAAAATATGCCTGTTTTAAACATTTTTAAAATAGTTTGAATATGGTACAGACTTTTAATGTCTTCAGGGTCTCCTGGGAGAGGACAAATAGAGTTGTTAAGCTTTACTTCAAACAACAAAAGACTGACTGTCTGTATGAGACAACTGAACTGATGAGCTTGGTCAGTATTCAGAGCATAGCAAGACAATGTAAACATTTACAACTGTACAAACAAAAAGCACACACGCACACACATGCGTGCGTGCACACACGCACGCACACACACACATACACACATGCACAGCCTCTGTTATTCTCCACTGTCCACTAACAATACCAAAAAGGAGTTTTTAATTTACTTTTTAACGTTCATGCACTTTGTTATGAATTTTCTCCAGCACTGACCTTCAGTCATTACCACAGATGTAATTTCACTAAGGTTGCAGGGGTCATCCTACCTCCCACTGTGTCCTCACTGACTCAGTGAAAAACTCCAGGTCCCTGAGCTGAGCCACTGTGCAGAAGGCCTCCATGCCCTCTGCTGCTCGTAGGAACTCCTCCAGGAGCTCAGGGTCCAGTGCCTTCAGGGTCTCCTGGGAGAAAGGAGACAGAGTTAAGGGTCAGGGTTACCTCAAATAACAAGTTGCTCCATCTTTTCATTCAAGTAACTTATCATATTGATTAGGCAATTCCTGCTGTGAAGCTGCCACTGCTTAATAGGAACTCAAACAAAGGGGATCATTGTTTAAAAGTAACAGATTTTGAGAGACTGTCCATATGCACATCATTTTCACGTAATAAATGTTATGGGAACGCTGCTAAATAGATTCTTTTCCATCTCAAATGTCTGTGTGAAGCATTTTTATTATGCTAGCACAGACAGAAAGTAAAATCAAAACACTGCACATTGTGAAGGGTGTAGGTGTAGGAAGAGAGGAAAATGTTGAACAAGGTTCACTTTGTTCTCCAAAAATGTTCTCTAATCTGTTCAGTTTAACTGATGTTATCATTAGAATGATCATGAGCTACATTTCTGCAGGTTGACTAAAGGCATATGACCATAAAATGACTAACAAATAATGCAATAACTTCAATTTATTAAAAAAATGACTCTAGGTACCTCTTTCTTTTCTGCTTGTTCTTCTGAAATTTGTTTGTCATTGAAGATTGTAATGACCTCCAGTATGTGGTCTTGTAGGCAATGTTTGGCCTCCTCAAACCTGTCTCGGGCCAAAGCCTGCGCTTTGCTGTATGCCTCTGTGTAAGCCTGGGGAGGGGCCTGTGCCAGGGCTGGGACCTTGGTACGAGGTACACTTTGTGGCTGGGTTTGATCTGGGTGCTGTGGGTATGGCTGGACCTGGACCTGGACCTGAGGCTGGGCCTGGGCCTGGGCCTGGACCTGCGGATGGGCCTGGGCCTGGACCTGCGGGTGAATCTGAGGCAGTGATTCAATTTTGCTACGGGCCCATGGAGGAGGCTGGACCTGAGCCTTAATCTGGGCATGAGACTGTGGCTGACTATGGGGCTGTGGTTGAACTCGGGTCTCGGTCTGGGTCTGGGCCATTGCCTGTTTCTGAATCTGCGCTTGGGTGTAGGAATAAGGCTGGGGTAATCCTTCAGTTCTGGTATGTGTCCATGGCGGTGGCTGGACCTGGGCTTGAGTCTGCGTCTGGGGTTGAACCTGGACCTTAGCTTGGGTTTGGGCCCATTGCTGAGGTTGGATCTTCTCCTGTGGCTGTGGTTTCACCTGTGGTGGACCCTGGGACTGCACCTTTTTTTGGAGCCAAGGTCGGGTCTGGACAGAGGGCTTGGACTTTTGAGGGTGTGACCGGGTTGAGGTCTGGGGATGGGAGCTCTGGACAGGAGGCTGAGGTTCAGGTTGGTAGCCAGGTTGTGGTGGGGATAGGGGATGGTGGCTCTGGACCTGAGGTTGGGGTTGGGGCTGGTAGCTCTGGACCTTAGGTTGGGGTGTGGGCTGCCACTGATGTTGATTGTTAGTTTGAGCAAGGACTTGCGGCTGGACCTGGGGTTGAGTCTGCGCTTGGACTTGGGGCTGGGGATGACCTTGTCCCATTGTAATGACATGTGGTTGAGTCTGTTGCTCAGGCTGGACTGGAGCCCTGGTATCAGCCTGGAACTGGTCCTGTGTGTAGGCCTGAGGCCTAGACGCTGCTTGGCTGTGAACTGCAGTATGAGCTTGGACCATGGGGGTTGCTTCGGCTGGGATGTCTACGCTGGGCTGTGGCTGAGGCTCAGGTCCTGGTTGGGGCTTAGGCAGTGAGTGAGCCACGGCTTGTGCATAGGTGTAGGACTGCGGCTGAGGCCGTGGCTCAGTGTATTCCTGAATGTGGATCCGAGGCAGGGGATGGAACCGAGTCTCAGAAAGAGATTTGGGTTGGGTCAGGGGCTGAGCTAGGGGCTGGGGCTGAGCCAGAGGCTGAGGCAGAGCCTGAGGTTGAGGTGGACGCTGGGGCTGGGGCAGTGGCTGGGGATGAGGCTGAGCTACAGGCTGGGGTTGAGCTAGAGGCTGAGCCTGGGGGTGAGGGACAGGTTGGGACTGAATGTCAGCCTGAGTCTGGGGCTCATCCTCAGAGTAAGTCTGAATGAATATCTTGGGGGGTGGTTGGTCTTCAGCAGGGCTTCGCTCTCGTCTAGAACCAAGAGAGCTGAGCAACCCCACTGCCTCCTGGAAGAACAGATGATAGATTTGATCATAACATGCATGATTAACTAAAGACTGGAGAACACTGAGGCAAAAGCACCAATCAATGACTAGAAAGAACTGTCCTTAGAGAAGTCAATGCCATTCAAATCAATAAGATTTCAGAAAAATGAAACTAAGCACCTGTGACCGTGCTACTGCTGCTCTGACTCTGTCCTGCATCACAGTTTCTATCAGGTACTGTAGAGGAGAGTTCTTCTGTGCAGTCATCACCATAACCTGGAGGTCTTGCTCCTCAGTCACCACCTGCCCCTCCAGCTGCAAGCCTCGAGAGATAAACTCCTAGTGGAACAAAAAGCACGCGTGAAAAATTGCATTGATCAATGAACTTACTAGCATCATTTCAAATATCAAAGTAATTCACATGGGGGAAGATCCTTACCTTGGCCCTGGGGTCCTGACCCTGGCTGGGTCTCCACTCCCCCTCTTTCAGGAGCTGATACACCTCCCTGGCCTCTGTCTCACACAGCTGTAGCTCCGCCAGTCGGCCGTCCAGCCCAGCCACACTCTGCTGCAGCTCCTCACAGACCTGCTCTGCTCTGCACAGTGTCTGCATCACCTGCAAAGACACACATACAAGCCACGTATCAGTGTGGATCCCTGCTTTCAACACTTTACGAAGTTGAGTGCAATTTCTCAAGTGTGCCTGAGGTGGGATGTGAGCTTAGTAATTGTAAAGTTTCACAGTCATGATGCTAGTCATATAGTTTCATGTCTCAAAATTAGACAATTTGGAAACAGAAAAGGAATGAGCCATCATGCTGTACCTCAGGGACAGTGTTTCTGAGTTTTTGTAAAGACTCAGCTGAGCAGTCAGGGGACTGGGTGAGAGAGTCGAAGTCCACCTCCTTTATCCTGTTCATCATGAACTGAAACAAACAATCAGAATCAGTATTTAAACAGAAATAAGTCATTTCATACTGAAGCAGTACATGTTTATATTGAAGCAGTAAGTGCTGAAGCATGATCAGTGCTTTGGGCTAGGATAAATGCCTGTATTTCTCTATATAACATGCCTTGTTCAACTACTACCAAAATATTTGTCCACACAGTTATTACATTTAAAGAGTTGTAATAATTTGTGATTTACCCATTAAAATGACAAAGCACTGGCCTCATTTCATGAGTTAATCACTGGATTAGCTCATCTGGCACAAAGGTGTGCCAAAACATCCTAGACAACACGCAGACTGGGGCTGTGTCACTCAGGCAGTGTAACATACCTGCAGCCTCTTCCGGTAGGTGCGTAAAGGGCCAGACAACACCTCCACTGGCTCCTTCATCAGCTGGGTTGCTTCACGACAGAGGGCCTGTACAGCCTGAGGGCTCTTTGGGCTGCTGCTGGCCTGGGAATCCATGGCCTTGATAGGGAGTGAGGTCATGGTTAATATTAGGTACTCCACTATGACCTTCAATGCCTATAGTTTTAACACTAGCAATGCATTAAGACGATTTGATAGGTGGAAGACTGATGACTGATTTGATCATCATATCTAAGGTGACTCCTAATTAGGAATACAATCATGGGAACTATCCTGGCTTACAAATTTGGTTTGTTTGATGAAGTCGGCCCACTGCATGTTGACTCTGCGCAGTTCCTCTGCCAGGGCACGGCTGGTCTGTGGATCTGTCACCTCCGTCAGGAAGTTCCCCACCTCATTTAGGTGAGCCTGGCGGGAGGTCCACTCTGCCAGACACTCAGATGTCACCTGGTGAACAAGGCAAACCTCAAAATGAACTGCTCATTTGGAATGCTTGTAACATCCAAGATAAGCTATTTACTCTTCAATTATGTCCTATATAATATTGCCAAAGTCTCATTTAACAGTAACGTGTCATATTGTTAGATGGGCATACAAAAGACAGACAGATTAAGACAAAAGTATTCCAGGCTGTCTCATGCCCTGAATATCTGTGTCATGTGCAATGCTGCACATGATATTACCCTTTTCTCAGAGCAGAACAAATCTATTATTATATACCCTTGCTATTAATTCACTCACTCACCCCACCTCTTGGCTGCTGGTGTACTTCTAACAGTGCCATTATTCTCTATATCAGCGTTTCCCAAACCTCTCCTGGAGGACCACTTGTCCTGTATGTTTTAGATCTCTCCCTGCTCCAACACAGCTGATTTAAATGATCAGTTTGTTATTAAGCAGCTTCAGGAGTTCATAACGAGCTGATCATTTGAATCAGCTATGTTGGAGCAGGGAGAGATCTAAAACATGCAGGACAAGGGGTCCTCCAGAAGAGGTTTGGGAAACGCTGCTCTGTATAATATACTAAACATATATGTGCCTTTAATGACATTCGCACACTTTATTGTGAGAAGAATAAAATGTCATGATTGTACAATCCTGTCCTTGATGCTGGTGCTGGGTGAGGCCTAGCTTGGTCAGGTACCTCTGGTCTTTGGGAGTGGCTGTGGGAGTGAGACTCCTGCTCCAGCCAGGCCTGCAGAGAGCTCAGGCAGTCGCAGTAGGAGCTCCACGCAGACAGCACGCGGCGCATGGTGCTCTTCACCGCGGTCACCGCCTCCAGGCTCACCGCGCTCTCACCCTCCAGCTCCTTCATCTGCCGGCCAATTAGATTGGCATCTGCCGCTGTAGGGAGCGGAGGGGAGGGGTACAGTACAGGGAGATGGGGGAGGGTAGAAGGGAGAAATCATAAATCAGTAACTCATCAGTAACTCAAACGGCACTCACTGTAGGCATTTCAGGACATGTTAACCTTCAAACATGCCTCGCATGTAGACGCTTTGAGTAGAGTAAATTGGATGTACTTGCAATGGCATTACATTTTGGGAACGGCTCAGCTTCCAAAATTAGTGATGACCTGTTAGTAACTCCTATTCGTCAAGAGAGCTGTCCCCATCTTCTACCTATTACATGTTGTGCAACATGTTGTACCACACATCATACATCACCTCATAATCTCACTAGTAACACACACTGGTGCCACAAGCAGGCAAAGGACAAATGTTTTCTAATAACTGTGTTCAGTAAAATCAAAACTACAATAGAAGCATTTGTTCACTCCATGAAAGCCAGCATTTTAAATACTCTCTCATAGGTATGTAACTTGCACAACTTGTACACAAACATAAAATATTAATTGCAATCCCTTTGTAGTAAGCTTGGACTGAGGATGTTGTCAGTGTCATCGCTGTAAGGTGTAACAGAAAATCACTTCGGGCACCAAACTCCACACAGTGCAGCATGTACTGTAGTGTACTGTCAGTTACAGTCTGTTATCTGCATTTACTTTCTTCTACAATGACAATGACTTGGATGTCATTCATTTAAAACTAGGACTTATGTTTTTTGTGTCCATTTATGTGGTGGGAGGCATTAGATTTGCAAGTGGGGGATGTGAGATAATATGAGCTCCAACAGAGTCCCACAGAATGTTTATTGCAGCAACACTTCTGTCCAAAAAGGACAATTTCACTGTAAAATGTCCCCAGATTCTCTGCTGGTACCAGGCCCAGTTTTGAAAGATCTTACTCGTGTTTTCATTGCTCACCAGAGTAGCACAGATTTGCAAACTCAGCTTAAGATTGGCACAGACATGTCGGAATAGAGCCTTGCTTGGCAACATCTCACATACGAACACACACAGACATAAAAAAACACACACATACACATGCCATCTTACCCAGGGCAGATTTGCTGGTGTACTTGCTGGCGATAAGTTTCAGTTTCTGAAGGGCAGCCTCCAGCAGGGAGACCAGGTCCTGCTTCTCCACAGTGTCCTGAACACAACCAACAGAAAAGCCCTGGTCATCGCCGCACGCATGTTGTGCTTTCCTATGTTCTGTGATGCTCACAACAGTCTGCCAAACCATTGCTGACAGAGGAGCCACGGTTCTGTTTTGCCCCTTTAACAGCCTGGTATAAAATATGTAAGGTCAGATTTACATTACTTTGTGTAATATTTCACCCTATGCTCTCATAAACCCCATGGCAAACACATTCTAACTATCATTACACCCAGTTTATAACTCAGTAAAGAGCCAGGCTCCATAAAACAGAAGCGAGAGATAAAGATTCCTTTTTCATTCCAGCATTACATCACCCTCCATTACCCTGCAGAGGTTTCACACAAATGTGCCACACAAGGCTCGTATTACAGATTACTATATTCATCTCACTAAAGAGAAACCCACTTGGAACAATAATCTCTGCTCCAGGATCGATTTATTCTAGGAACTAGAAACATAAAATTAGAGTGCAATTCCTTACCAGGTCACTAAAACAACTTCCACCCCACAGCAAGGCCTGCATTAATTTAAAATCCAGTCTCAATCAAAAATCTAACCCCAAAAAGGATGTAAGTTGCACAGAGGGGAAGGTGCTCATTCAGCTGTGCTGGTGAAGGGCCCTGAAAGCGGGTCACTCACATGCCAGTCCTGCAGCAGCTTGCGCACGGCCTCCGGGGAGCTGTAGGGCCGCTTCCAGGAGCGCAGCTTGCTGTTGATCTGGCCCAGGAGGTCCAGGACCGTGTGCCGGTGCTCCTGGTACTCCAGCTTGATTCCGTGATACTTGGCTTGGACGCGGACACTGGTGAACCTGTGGAGAGGGCACACGCAGCCGTGCGGCTCAGACACACTGTGTCACGGTCATCTGGAAGTTCAAGGGGGTGAATTTCAACCCACCTTCTTTTAATCTCTTCCAGTTTATCTGCTGGTACCAGAATGGCACCATACTCGTCCATGTTTTGAAACGAATTAAAGGTTCTCAGCTGATGACCCATCTCCTCCATTGAGGTCTGAAAAAAAAACAACAACACATTGATGGTTCACTTTAATGCCCTACTGTGCCCTTTCCAGCAATCTGAAAGCACTGAGAGTGAGACAGTGGGACAGAGGAGTGCCAGAGAGAGACGAAGGGAGGCAGACACCTTGAGCAGCTCCATCTTCTCTCTGGCTTCCACGGCGGCTCGGGCGTGGTCCTGCGTGTCTCTGTCGTCCTCGTTCAGCACCCCCTCCACACGCAGAAGCCACTTGCCCACTGCGTCCAGGGGGGCAGGCAGACTCAGGTCCAGCTCCGTCTTGTACTCCCGCAGCTGCAAGCACAAATACAAGGAGATTCATTTGCATTAATGAGCATTCACTGTCTCACACTGTCTACAGCCTGCACACACACGTGCATACACACAGAAACACACACACACACAGAAACACACACACACACACACACACCTACACACAGAGCACGGTGCACCATTCTGTCTTCCCTCTCTTACTGTGGGCACTGATGGACAGATAGGATGTGAGGCAGTGGCTCACCTTTTCGGCGAGGGAGTCCCAGGCCCCTCTCAAGGCACGCTGATCCTCACTCAGCTGAGGGGCGCGCCGCATGGCGGTCAGCAGCGGCATCACCGGCCGCCGCTGCTCATTGAAGGACACCACAAAGGTCTGGAACACCTGGAGCCACACACACATACACGCACGCACACACATATGCACATATAGAGAGAGTCAGACACACCTTGCAGCACTGGCACATAGTAGCAAAAAGATTTACAGGACATCAATGGTATCCAAAGAGAGTTCCATTTCCTTTTACACAGAAATAGAATGTAAAAAATGTCCACATATAGCTATATTGCACATACTTTACTGTGCATGAGCTCCCTTTTCTATCAAAGATGCACACCATACACACATCTCCTGCATGAAGCCCTACACCTGTATTTGCATCTGACTGGTCATAGTAGCCTGACAACACTGTTCTCCTTCCGTAGGTATCTTCTCTGAAGCACAGGTGTAATGGCTTCTGCAAACAGCTGGATGTAATATGTGGTTCTTACATGGTATCTTTCTGCATAGCTCTCGCCTTCAGTGGAGTCCCACCCTTCAAGCAGCTCCTGATAGGCCTGTACCAGCCAGCAGGTCACCTCTCGAATCTTCTGATTGGTGGAGGTCTAGGGTCATGGCATAGAGTGGTTACTGACAGGAAAGCCAGGGGCAGCCCACAGTGCATCATGAGCCATGGAAGGCTTAACTAAGGAATACAAGCTTTATCACAGTTGCAAACTAAACACGAGAGCCACTAACAAAGACATTGACAACAAAAGCACATAAAAAATTACACTTTACGCCAAACAAAGCTGCATCTTTCACACAAAACGTCTGTTTGTTTCATTTTGGTTTTTCAATTAATTTCAGTGAAGTATTATGTCATTTTAGCCTTACTGAAAAGACATGAAATCCATGCGGTGCGGTGCAATGACATTATTTGCACTGTTAGCAGCCATACTATGATTTCTGTTATTTTAATAAATCATAAATCCAACTTTACAACACCTCTCTATTAGGTGCTTTATGCTGTGTCAGTGGGTGGGGACAGAGAAGGTGCTTATAGGCCCCTCCCTCTCTTTCTTGAGAGGTAGGCACCTCGGATAAGTCTGCACATGTGCTTATCAAACATGAGAGAAAACATGAAAATGGTGAAAGCAGGTCAACATCAGCGTTTCTGTAAGTAAAGAGATTTGCCCTTGGGATGAGAAACTGACAGCGAAAACACACCACCAGGCAGTACGAAACCCAGGAAACAGCCATTATGGGCAGCAGGCAGAGAGCTGGGTATAAGCATAGGGTGTTTACCACGGGAAGAGCAGGTGTGGAGGGCTCGGGTTTTTGGTAAGGTGCTGCTCTGATAGGAGTGGGTTGGAGCAGGTGAGCCTGGTCAGGGAACAGACGGTCAGGCCTGTAGAGCTTGTCAAGCCAGGAGAGACGAGGAACACCAGTGCACAGAACTACCCTCACACGGCTCATCGACAGCTCTCAGTGTGGGAAACATTAGTGATCTTTTATCTGTTTTTTTCTCTGTTGGCAGAGATCCACATGTTCTAATCGCTTGGAAAGTCCCTCAGGGGACATGACTAGTAACTGAAGATGAACACAGGGTGACATATGGTGCTGGTTGCAACATTAAACAGATTGATTGGACTGATCAGGCATGCATTCTTTGGGCCTTGACAGCCACTACTCAACTTTTAGAAGACGATACTGCCCCGGTTCTAAGCACCAGTCATTTTGCAAGGATACGAGACGCTCCCTTTGTAGCTTAAGGGATAAAATGAATTAAACAATGTGCACCAGCCCTTAAACCAGACAATCCCCAGCGTCATTTAATTACTTTGACATTAAGAGATCATTTTCGCTTTGAGCAACGGCATGCTATTGTAAATGCCAAGTCATCGCAAAGTTCCACATACCCTCTTCCAAACAATAAATGTCAGCACGTATAAGCAAGAGAGCACTTAACAAGGGCTTAACAACTTCAAAAAGGTTTGGAAATGAGATCAAGTCCAAGGGAACAGTAACAGTAAACAGGCTGTGATTGTGAAATACTTTTAAAATGGTGATATATTGCCTGTTAGAATGTCTCATACAGTAGCAAGATATGACAAGGAAAGAAAACTAAAATTCAAAAATGTTAAAAAAAAACAACTACATTTACTTCAAGGTGCTTTTCAGAGGAAATCTAACAATGTCTCGGCATGAACAGGCATGTTATTTCGACCACGTGCGTGTTGGGAATATGGCCCACAGGAGAAGCAGCAGTGTACCTGGCGCAGCGGGGAGGCAGAAATGGCAGGAGTGAAGTCAGTTGGCAGGTTGACAGGGGAGAGACTCTTAGGTGGAGTTAGATAGTGCATCTTCACCAAAACAGAAGACAGGACAGAGTTAAGACTACAGCGTCATGGCAAGGATAAAAGAATAGATGGGAAAAGCCCAGATGGGATAACTGGCTAGAAGATATGCTGTATCAATATAATAATAGCTTAATAAGGTAAGACATTTTTCTGGTTTTGAGGCAGGAGGTTTACCTGCACGTCCTCCTCAGACATGGGCATGTCTTTGGAGTACTGCAGGAACTGGGCCACATATGTCATAATGGACTTCTCATCAGGGTCTCTAATGTCAACATCTGGAAAGGTAAAGAGAAACACAACTGGTATATAACACACTGACACACAGTGCTTACTGCTACTTGAGACCTTCCTGACCATGTAATCAGCTTTTAGTTCAAATAAAATGGCAGGAAATCTCTTCAACAAACTGGGAAAAAATTACCACTCACCGTCAGGCTCCAGCAGTTTGGGGATGTGAAGCTCCTGCTCGGCAATCCGGAAGGCCTCCTCCAGGTTCTGCCTGTTTGTTCTGTTTCTGGCCTTGGAGAGGTCCACCACATCAGGGCGAAGAGAGGCCAGGATGGCCAGGAAAACCACACCACTCCGCCAGCTGGATTTGAAGTCTTTCACATTAAGGGTGCAGCCAGCCCTAAACAGGACATCAGAGGATGAAAGAGCAGGTCAGCCATACTGGGATATATACAGTATGCCATTTCTGTGATCAAGTAATGTGGCTGTATCTTAGCTTAATACCCTTAATACAAAATGCTGAAAAACATACCTTAAATACTCTCTAACTGCACAAAAAATATTTTGTACAGACAGTCCTTTGCCTAGATAGAGAGAGATGGCCAGAGAGGTTGGGAAACACACTCTGTCGATGCACTGCTCCCTCCGGAGGACTGGTGTCTTCACAGCTGTGTCAGGTGGCAGAGGCGACGGGGAAAGAGACCCACCTGTGGCACTGCTCCCTGACCCACAGCAGCAGGGCCTTCTTGGCTGAGATGCGGAAGCGAGTGTGCAGGGGCGACCCTCTCCGTGGAACAGGACTGCCGCTGCTTGAGGACCGCGAGTCCAGGCTGGCCAGGGACTCCAGGGAGGACTGCCGCGAGCTGAAGGACAGCGTGCTGGCCAGCTCCTCGATCTGGAACAACCAGGGGACACAGTCACAGGTGTGTGTAGATGCAGGTGTATTCAAACAGTACTGACTTATTTTGAGATGTATCTGATACCTCTTGGTGTAAATGAACACTGAGAACATTTATAAAAGTATCCCTGTTCTTTGCTGGAGAATCAAGTTCTCATTATAGATCACAACACTTATTCCAAACAACCTATTATGTCTTCACTTTTCCTCTGTTATTATAGCTGATGGAACATGATATAACAATAGATAAATGTCTTTACTTGTAATCTCAGAAAAATGCCCATACATAAAACCATACATAAAGCTCAGCCACTATGGCACCATAAGGCACCATTTCTGTTAGAAATACACACTAGGCAGACCTTTATACAACCTTCTAGAATGAATTTCCAAGCAGGGACAGAGAAAGTATTCAAACAAAATCTTAAAAACATCACTCTTCAGTCAAATCTTCACTTTATCACTTCACAGTCTTTACTGAATTGATTAACACGTAGTAGGCATCAAACAAGCTTCCGTTTCTTTCCAAAAGCTAACTCCTCTCTATAAATCTAGCCGTATTTAAGAGAGAATTACAAGCATGCTGTCTGCCCCTAGTGACTAACACCATGTCCAGCTGAGGAGGCTCACATGGAAGTGCAGAATGATCGTCCATATGAGGCCCAGGATGATGGATGGTTTGCCGTCGATGATGTCCGGAATGTTGATGTTCACCAGTTTGATCTGTGTTCAAAGAAGTCTGATTGATGACTGACAGCCTAACTGATGCTCTCTCTCTGCGGTATTAGCTCATTAATGTCATTGTACTGAATATATAAAGCTACCAAAGAATTTTCAACAATGTTACGATGACAGGTTCTGGGACCCAGCTCCTGCCAGAGGCTCTCACCGATTTCCTCCTCAAGAAGGCCAAGGCCGTCTCGATGTTACTCCTGTGCTGGAAGACACCTCGGCCTCTCTCCCGGTTCTGCGAGAGGTACGGTAAAGATTATGCCTCCGCAGGGACAAAGGGAAAGCAGGACGTCCGCACCACAGAATCCTCCAGGGAGACTCACCATGCGCTGACCGCTCATCACCTCCAGCAAGTCCAGTAACCGTGCCCCATCACGGAAGTCATTGAACAGGTCCAGCACCATGCACGGCGGCTTCCTCTGAGACACAGCAAAGACACAGGGGCTAGCAACAACCTCAACAACATCACACAGTCATCACCAAAACATACTAGCATATCAGCGCATTTCTCATTCTTCTTTATATTTCACTGCCTAGATTGTGGCCCACAGTAACAATGTTGATGAGCATGACATCACCTCTGCAATCTCATTACAGACACAACATGCTGGGGACGCTTTTTAAAGCGACAGAAAGGTTCAGGCGTGGAAATATCTTCCCCCGGTGCATGGAATCTCAGTCATTTGCAGGATTTATGACAGTGCAATCTGGACTGGATTGGCTGTATGCAGGAGGGTTTGGAGGCGTGCGCCTTATCTGCCAGCAGAAGGTATGACATAAAGAGGCTCCAGCCCCAGTGAAACGGGAGTCTCACTTCCACTCTGGTGTTTCCACCACGTCAAGCGGAACGCACAGAAACAGAAAGGCCAACAGGCCTGCGGGGTCATTCTCTTTACCGGTGCCCTTGCTCTCTGTCAGCTTAGCTGCCGAGGGCAGGAGGCAGTGGGCGTGGGGAGGCTCATGTTGCTTTCCATCTACACCTCCTGCTCCCAGGAATCTATTTATACTGCACCCCCGCCCTGTCACGCGCTCAGAGGACCCATGCCACCAATGGGGCAGGAATACTATTTGGGTGTATGAGTCAGTGCTGGTGCAGAAGCTTCTGTAACATACTCTGCAAGACCAGGGATCCACTGCAGTCCCCAGCAGGAGTCATTCGGGGATTGTGCAGTGGGACGGCCTTTCTAAAGTTCAATATGTCATTCAATTGTCCACATCAAAGAGAATCAAATGGGTGGATTTCATATTTGCCACTTCCTTGTTTATTGCCTTTCGGCTCTGTTGTTGTGGCTGTGTAGGCGTTAGGTTGCATGTTGCATAACCTGTAGAACTGCCTTTTTATAAAGATTTTTTTCAATACATTTTCAGATATCATATTTTACAGTGCCTTTGCTGTAAAGTGCTCTGACACTAATGTCTCATGAGCCAATTTGTTATGGTATTTTCTGTAGGTCACTATGACATTTTTGCAGAGGTGAAACTGTTGCACTGAGTAATATGTTCATCCTGAGAGATAGGAAAGAATAATGGTTATTACTGACGGTAACAGCTGTAAGGGTAATGGCAGGAGCTTTAAGGCTGTTGTTATTTTGGACTCACCTTTGCAAGCTGAGCATTGATCCAGTTGGTGAAAGTTCTCTTCTGACATTGCTCCTGCTCAACTGTAAAAGACAGACATGTAAGGAACATCTACAAAACCCTGATGGCTTGCATGACACAAACACAGAGCAGACAGAGTAATTCATATTGCATTGCTGTTATTTTGAGTGACTGTTCTAGAATGTAAAATACTGAGAAACCACTTAAAATTCATATAGCAATTTGTTGGCCTTTTCCCCCCAAATACTTTCCTCAAACATATAACACAAAGATCATGAAAAATATCCTCTCCAGAAAAGGGAAACAGTAACTGATAAGAAAATCATGAATTGGTTGGTATTTAACATCATTTACAATCAAAACACAAGAAATGCTTTCACACTTACCGCCATCAAACTGCACAAAGTCAGTGATGTCTGTAACCGCATGAAGCATCTCTGTCGATACACTTTCATCGCTCTCCATTTTTCTCAAAAACTGCCTAACTCCTCACATTCACCAAATCGTTAAACTTCAATAGCCTCTCCTGAATCAGGCCTACTCCCGGTGCACAGCATGGACTTCCCCAGTCACAGGTGACCCACGGACAAGCTGAGTCCCACCTCGGGGTGCGGTTTCTTTTTGGGGATCGACCACAGAGCTTCTCTTTATGCTTTTTACTCTTGGTCGGAGTCTTGGCTCTGGCCGGAGTCTAATGTTAACAGTCAGGAAGTGTTCCAAGTGTGACTCAGACACAGAGAGGGGCCGAGGGGGCCAGCGTGTGTGTCATGGCGCCACAGCAACAACATCCCTTCCATACGCACAATCAGCGTCACCAACCCTTCCAGTGCTCTAAGAGGAAGGGAGCATATCTATTTTTCTAAACTAATCAATCCATAAAATACATTTAATATAGCTGTTAATGTAGAATAGAAGTATAAATCAACCTTTGACCTTGATATAAAGGAGTTATTAGTCAGATTTTATTGTTATGTATTAGGCCAGCACCTTATTTTTTGACACATTGAAGGTTTAAAAGAACAATCACTAATGTAAGAAGCATTGAAGTGCATGATACTTCACTGTAATAAAGGAACTCTTGAGAAGTCCTGTTTGGTTTTCTTAGCTTCATTGTCTTCAACTGTCTACAAGGTGTCAATTAAGTGATTTTTAAATCAATTAGCTCACTTTTTTCAGATTTCACAATTTCAACTTTTTCAACTTTTATTACAATAAGAATGGACTTTTCATTTTATTACTATAAGAAACCATTTGTATGACCCTGTCAATTGAACTGCTGCCCACAGTTAACCAGATAACATTGTTTTGTTTATTGATATGAAAATCAGTTGGTTGGACCTGTGAGTGCATATAGCAATATTTTGCAAATTACAAAATTAGGGAGTATGCTACTGTTGTTAGCTACATGTGCACTGATTGAACATGTCATTGTCCTATATAATTTGTGTCCTATATAATTAGTGTTTTTACACAAGCAAGCCATTGCAGTTTTTTTTCTGCAAATCCACAATTTAGAATGGACAATGCTTGTCACACAAACCAACAGGCAAGCAATCAAATATAACATAAGGCTTGACAAATATTTCTCATAGCCAAGAAGGTCAAATGCATAACAGACACTCACCCATGATATGACTATCAGCCCAGTATAATGAGTCCAGTAGGTACTTTGTTTTTCCTTCAATGTGCAATAGAACGGTTATGCATGTCGAGTAGGAAATGTTTACGAATTTAGCCTAGGAAAACATGCACCTTTATCCTGTGCGTACCAGAAGAGAAGACACATGGGCATGATGGGCCCAGTCCTGTTTTGTGTGAATTTGTACAGGGCTGCAAGTCAAATGAGCCAGAATCATCAAAGTTGTGCATAAATAACTAGTTGCAGCAGGTATTGCGGCACATCACCAGTCCCACAGGTTCTGAGGGAGAGTGAATGAATAAGCTCCACCCTCAACGGCAGTGCATGTCTGCCAAGCGTGCCCAGGCAGGAGCGGCCGTGACCCGATTAACACGCCCCCGCGGGCGCGGATTCAAATAAACTTGTCCACCTTAAAGATGAGGAGAAAGATTACAGGGTGGTGCTCGCCCACATCACGGTGTCTGTATCGCAGCAATACAATGGCCTACCACACTAAAAGCCTGGGAACCAATTGACAGAAGTACTACATATAGAAATGCTATAATCAAGATGCAGCCTTTTGTGTGAATGCAGCTCAGTGCGGGCAGTTTGTTCTGTGAGCGACGTGCTGAGGCACTCCAGCTCCCTCTGCTCTCCTCAGCTCGGCACTGCACTCCGCTCTCACGTAGCCACTGGACAGAGCCATTTTCTGCTCTATTTTCATACAGTCCCTCCATGACATCCAACACCGTCGGATCAAATAGCCCCATCAAAACTAAGACAGGCAGATCACCAGAGATACGGCTTTCTGAGTATAGGAAGCTGCGACCTCTCCCTGTATGAGCGTGTTAACAGCCACTGCGCTGATCAGGAAGAGTACACTACGTACATGGCGTACATACTGTAGTAAAGCGAGGGTGCTGCAGGGTAGGATGGTCACTCAGCTTCCCAAAAACCTGAGGGAAAGTCTCTATTAGCCTGAGTCATCTAACAAAGGAAATGTTCTATTTTACCCCAGGCAACATGATCCACCTATCAGATATAGCTTCCAATCTGAAGCTATTTCTCCCAATATACAGAACTCCTACTTAGCAAACCAGCAGCTGTCCTCATTAGGAGTGATTTGGCAGGTTGCTGTTTGTCTGTATTCATTATTGTAAAAAAATAATTAAGTAATGAAAGCTAGCTAGCTGCTGGCTAGATTGTCCGTCCCCAGCAGGCTTTCAGTCTCTCTTAATCAGGATCTACGCAGCTATGTTAGTGTGCAAGAATAAGGATTGCGTGCCTTCCTTGTAGTCCTGCCAGAACTCAGCCGACAGGAGCCTGTAGCTGAAGGGAAGTTGAATGTTGTACTGCGTGGGTGTACCCTGTGAGGGTGGAGCTGCCTGGGTCCTCAGCTCAGCGTTGAGACCCTACAGCGCCACCATGTGCTGGCAGCACTGAACTGACCAAAAATATATACTGCTGTACTGGGCCAACAGGAGCCTGTTTAAAAAAAAAAAAAAAAAAACTAAATAAAGTAACATAATAAAAGAGCCATTCTAGACAGGGAGAATGACACGAGGGTTGGAGGGTCTACTTTTCCCACTACTGCAGACACTCACTGCCAATACAGTCTACAGTTAAGGTCTAAGCCAGCCTCCCCACTCAGAATGTTAGAGGCCAGAGACTCATAGCACACATGGTCAACCCTGCTAGAAGCAGGTCAAGACTTCTAGCCATGTCCAAACAGTGTCACAGTATCAGTATGATAGATTGTTGGGCAACCACAACCCTATGGTTGGCATTAACATGCCATACACCGGGGGGTGCAGTTGGCAAAGAGGGAAAGGACCGCAACGCAATAGGGATATATACCACTGGGAATGCCACACACTCCAAGGTGGGGTTGGATAATTTGACACTGTATATTATCCTTGGGAATATCTTTCAGATAGGAGGACAGTGGCTTCCTACATTTACCGATGTAACCATATGTTTTGAGCATTATGCTGCTGTGCAAATGTTTTGCAAATTCAATGACACTACAAAAGCATCTGGATGGTATCGCTCATTCAAAACACCCATAACCTCAGCAAACAAAATGAATCTACAACATCTATGTGTGCAGCATCTGCATGTACATCATCCTGTACATGATGTCCTAAAGTGCAAACTAGATAACCTGTGACAGGCCAGGCAAGCATATGAAACAGGGGCCTCACTCATGTCTGGCTACCTCACAGTAGGGAACAGAGCACTAACGTGTTAGTATCACAGAATGGTGACAAACAAAAACCCTTTGCATTTCACTATGATTTCATGTGGTTTGTATGTTTTTCTGTCTCATTGATTACCTGCGGTTGCATATACAGAAAGATAAAGATTGAAACATAAGTTCAGTATTGATTGGTGCTTAAATGGGTTACCTAGGTTTTGACTTACCATTTCTGATTCAGTCCCTGTCTATAAAAAACCCACCTCACACTTTATTTGCACCTCAGTGAGTGCTGTTAAAGCATCTGCATGGAGCAAAACACATTAGTGTATTTAGAAGACTCATCAATAACCCTGACATGTTTATGGGAGCCATTTTGTGAGAATCAGACAAAAGTCCATTCGCTGTGAGGAAATGATTACTGTCCTGGGTGAATCTCAGGGGATTTAACCATTAATGAGGGTGAGAATGATTCAAAATGTCTTTCAACAAGCTCATTGATTATTTTTGTGGCAGTCTTGTTTGTTCAATAGCAGATTTGCACTGAGGCCTGTCCTGTAACTATCTCAACAGGCTACACCATGAGTCCAACCAACTACATCCAGTTTGGATGTACTCTCTACATTACATTGCTGGCACATCCCATGGTAATTTTTGGTTTGCTCTACAGTCATCTTACCAATGAAACAAAGAAACACATAACATCCTGTCTCTTCCCATTTGACTTGCACTCTGTACTAAAATAGATATTATTTTTAATTCTGAGTTAATGAACTGAAGCTCTGGTTGTATCCCAATCACATTCTGTGGCTCAGAATTTCCTTTATTAAATACAAACAGAGAGATAAAGCCTTGGGATTAACCTTATAATTAAGCTTAAGTATTATGAGTAGATGGTAAGGGAGTAGGTGATCCACCCTAATTACTGGTAGCAAACAAAGATGTTTTTAAAAATGAGAAGGAAAGGAAAATACAGGTTCTGTTAAGCCTGTATTATTGCTAAAATTATACTTATACTCTTGAGAGCTATGACATGCTCCAAATTAATTTCTTTAACCTTTAAAATCATTTATATGTGGAAACAATACACAGACATTTAAAACATTTGTGTGCATATGTGTGCATTGTATATTGGCATGTCGTGGCACTGGATAGTTTACTGATACTTCCTTATGCCTATTATTTCATTACATTTGGAAATGTACCACCTAAAATATAGTACAGTAATATGAGGTCTTCTGCAATCCTGTGTGTTTTGCTGACTCATGCACAATGTACTCAACTTAATCTTAAAAAGTGAAATGGATCAGCTTGTTGTCATGGAAAAGGCTTTCAGTCTGGATATTGACTGAAGAGTACCAGGTTCACCCGCTGGCCCCACAGGAAGTGCTGCTTTATATGAAAACCTTTGAGATGAGGTATATAACAAAAGCGGCAGATTTAAATGCCATTACATTGCAAAAAGTGCTCCAAATCCATTAGGAATCTGAATATCCCTTATGGTACCACTGGAGAGAATGGGAACATTATACAATCCACATATTTTCTCAGCTTGGTTTTATATTAGGCTTTGAATTCCTGTGTTCCTACCCATCTGCTGATTATGCAATATCCATTTTGCAGCCAGCTTTGTAAGATGGGGAGCACTTAAAGAACACTGGCAAAAGTACAGAGCGAAGAAATCTGCCAGTCTGACCAGGGGGTATAGTTTCTCTGCTTTAAAGTATTGCCATTTAAAGCTGTGAAGAAAATGCAGACCATCGTCTGTTTTAAAAGCTGACATCCATCTCCCTGAGCCATCAGCTGACCCATGTTAACCAGCTACACAAAGTAACACAAAATAAGCTAATCTAGAGCCTGCACAACTGACAGAGCTAACAATTCAGTACAAATGCAGTCACAAAGACTTAGCACATTTCTAAATAAGGGTAAAGCAGAGCCAGACAGGGGCCAAAAATAGCACAGTTTATGACCATTGAGTATGGCCTCCATGAACACAGAACTTACAATGGAAAAGAGGCAGAGTGCTTTAGGTTTTGTACTGTTGGTCTCCTTCAGTGGGATATACCCCAGAAAGTTCAGGGTACCAGACTCTTTCAAAAGAATTGATGGTTACTCTCCTAATGTATCTATACATGATCAACAATCCCCTCTAGGAAAATGAAACCATGAGAATAAACCATAAGAATCCTTTACAACCCCCCTTCTTTGAAAGCCCTTCGTATGTCTGTTACACCGCGTGGCAGAAAGAGTTTACACCAGGCTAAAAAAACCTTCCCAGATCCACGCTAATTGTAATGTACTTTTTCCCTAAACTGTAAGAAAGAGATCATTTTTTTCTAATACAATTATTTTCAGTAATTTAAGCAAAGGGGGATGAGGATTCACATATATACATTTACAATGGATAACAGAAGACAATTCACTGTTATACGTATTTCGAATAAGCATGTTTGCTATTGTTATGCTTGGACAGCGTATCACAAAGAAAACCTCTGAGACAGTGAAGTTAAAGGCCTGCAATGCACATATTAGGCTTCAGTACTGACAGAATCATATTCCATCCCACAGCCAAACATTTGCAGAGCCATTTCCCTGTTCCCTCTGGGAGGAAGCTTGATGAATGACTTACAATGCAAGCATGGTTTACATTTCTAAATACAACACTAAACTGGCCCCATATCCCATGGAAAAAAATGTTTTAACGGGACTGGGCAGGCATTAGCTGAAGCAGGAATGAATGGAGACGTTAATAGGCTTATGAAAGCAAACTTGGTGAAGAGGAAGAAAATGATCTCATGCCCAACATGTTGCTGCAGAATCTGAAACAAAATCAGGGCTTGCTGATGTCCACAGTTCACAGACCGATGAAGCATACAGCTCCTGTGCTCTGATTCTCCTGCCCTCTGAATGTTGCTCTTCTTGTACTTGTGAGCGAAACTTGCTGAGCACAGCAATGTCATGTACAAAAGACTTTTCTCACATAAACATCTAGATCACAGAGGAATAAAATGTGGGCAGGGCTTCGGATTAATTATGATGTCCAGGCTTGCAGATGACATCCATATGCCCTTGATACAAAACAATTGAGTTTTTTTTTCATTTTGTTTTGTTTTTTGTTTTGAAGCCCCTGCACGTCCTTCTGCAAATAATCACTATAATTCCATTCGGATAATAAATCAATATAATTCATCAAATCAAACATGAAGCATGAATATTCGATTGTTGTACGCACAATGGTCTGAATGATGCAGGTGGAAAACCTGGAATGGATTAACCTGTGGACACACGGAGTATCATTCCTCTTTGGTAAAGCAGTAAAAATGATCCCCAGGCTACCAGGGCGAGCTGACTTACCTTGCAGGAGCATGTGGACATTGTCGATGTCCAGAGGGAGGCCCCCCGTCTCCGCAGGGGGGCTGGCCGAGCCTTTGCCTGATGCCATGCTTCCTGGGAGAGGGGATCATCCAGAGGATGCTGACAGCATGGCAGAGCTCTGGGGACAGAGAGCGCAGAGCACAGTCACACGCCGCAGGCCTTCTGCCACGAATACGACCCACTGAGACGGTGAGCTGCAGGGCGTGGGGGTACACTGAGAGAAAGGTTTTGTCAGTCTAATGAGTTTTAGACCTACTGTGGTCAAAAGACCCCCCAGATTCCCAAAGCTCAACGTTGATATAATACTGCATTGTTTATCCAAGAGATTTATATTTGGGGATGGGGGGTGTGTTATTGAGAAGCACTTTTATTCATGATTAACATTAAATTACATAGCATACATATAAATTCAGTGAGAGAGCATAAGCCCATAAAGCCTGCATATTTAACCATTTTAAAAATAATATACTAAATGAATGTGTATAAAACTGAGATATCTTCAACTATTTGATCTAGTTACATACTGTTAAAGTACTTTAAAAACAATCTACATGCTGTGTATTGCATTTGTCTATGTAATCCTCTAATAGTTCATTCTGTTTCACACCGGAGACATTTATTTACAATGTCCAATATCAATATATTGGTAAGTGGAAATATTTTCAGTATTCCTCCTTACTAATATATCCTTATGTGTCATGTTCCTTTATATTCCCAAAATTTCCAAAACAATTCCAGAATGATGAACATTTGATTTATAATTCTCCAGCCAATCACAAACAGAATAGCAAACGTATAAAGAGGTGGCAAGCCCGGCAAACAGTCAGAAAATGAAAGTATGCAGAGACATTGTATGAGCAGCGCAGAATGCCCTTATTCATTAATATACAGATAGCATCATCAATTGTCCTTCCTCTCTCTCACATATCTGGTCCATGAGGTCATCTGGAATCCTCTACAAGGATGTTAACAAGAGCAAGCCAGCATGGAAAGTGAGAATACATCTGGCATTCATTTCACAATCATGAGCACTCATCACACACACCCCTTTTATGTACACATACACAAACAGACAGACACACACACACACACACACACACAGAAACACAGACACACGTGCAAACTGATACTTATCTCTAAGTGTGACAGACTGCTTAATGTGCCAGAGCTCTTTAGTGTCAGGAAAAGCCTGTGTATGGGGGACTCCACACACGCCACTCACAGTGTGTCAGACGCTTGACACTCACTTGCAGCTTGACTAAAGCCAGATGTCTGCTTCAGCTTGGCTCTCACAGAGGTTAGTCCAGGCTGTGCTCACTGAAGTCCACTGAGTCCATACACCAGTGACACGCCTGTGCTGCATCACACACACCCACTAATGGCATTAATAAGGAGGCTCAAACCCAGCAGGGCATGAGAGGGACTTTCAGTGCACACTATCTTTCTCCACACAGCCAGCCTCTGACACCCTGAGCCCAACATACAGCCCTTTCAGCTCAAATCAAAGCAGGTCACAATCAAAACAAGTCTGAGAAGAACAATAAAGTCAATCAAGCCACAAATCAATCAATACTCACACTGCACAGCAGTACCCTGCACAACAGCTTGTCCGTAATCACATGACTTTTAAACTGCATTATCTGAAGTTCACTGTATGTGATTACTGACTGCACAAACACCGCGGGCCCAAGTGACTCTAAACATGCACTGATTTGCCTGCTCCACTGCAGGATTTGAGTCCAGCCACTGCCTTCATCCTTTACAATTGAATGAGTGATGAAAGGAAACCTAAAGCACATGACCTTTTCATTTTTCTCTAACATATTTCTGTAAATCAGTTTGTTTATCTGATCAGAGCACCCCATGTCAAGGAAATGTTCCTTCATAGGAGTGGTCTGTGCCTCTTGTCCTGCTGAGGAGGTAAATTCCCGTGCAACTTTATGGAAACTATGCTACTATGCAACTGCTATGGAAACTATCCCTAAGGCCTGTAAGGCATGTAGAATGTAATTCAGTATATCTATGCAGTAAACATCTTGTATCCTGTTCTAAATGTCTACCAGTTTATGATTATTACGACATTGTACACAGATGCAAAAAAGGATGTTAGCACTAAAGCAAAGGGTTTTTACAATGATGAAGGCATTATATGCTTAAAGCAAAGAGATTAGAGCTATTATAGCACATCAACTCTACTTCCCTTTAAGACGACTCTCAGCTGTCAATAATCTCATTAATGGGAAGGCATTACACTCTCTCTAAATGGTACAACAATGTTGACAAAGAAATGCATCCAAAATTAACCAAAGGGCATTAAGTACAAGAATCCAAACCGACCAGAGTCAATCACATCATTGACAAATTCTCACTTCAGCTCTGTCTGACTGAATGGGGCCTGATGTCAAACAGAAGGTGAACCACCAGGATTTGCTGATCACACAATCAGCCCTTGAAACCCCACACTGATTTCATCTTCCATCTTAGGGGTTTCTCATGAAGGTGTACAAACTGTAGATCCACTAGACATTATTGGTCTGACTCGGGACCTAAGAAAGTGGTGGCGGCAGCTTTTTGTCAGATTTTGAAGGGAGAGTGAGCTGAATCTACATTTCTAATCTCTCCCTGGTCTCATGATGTGGGTCATGTAAGTTAGCCCTCTGTAATCAGTCCTATGATCTAATGGGAACTAACTACAAAGATCTTAGTGGGACAAGGGTTTGAACCACAATGTTTCACAGCACAGAGAGGCTTACTGTGACTTAGTTAATTCTGCATGAGAGGCTCAAACAGTGAGCACACTGTTTGCTTGAAACTTGTATAGTATTTACGTTATGTCCTGTCACATATGATAGTAATTCTGTGGTTTTTGTTTGTTTGTTTTCTGAGGCATTGGGGCCCTACTATGGAAGAAAGCAGAGGATTGATGATATATCTAAAGGCCTTACTTATCGATTGTTACAGACTTTCACAGTTTACCTTCACTGGGACCTCAGGGAATACCCCTCTCCTGAGGGGGTTTTCTTTCTGCTTCCATATGCAAGGAGGTCAGGATCTACGTGGGCACTGACATAACACTACATCTGTTGCATGACATCTGAAACTCTGGAATATCAGTAATACATACTTCCCAAAAGCTTTTGGGAAAAGAAATGGGCCATAACCATAATAAGTATAAAACAGATCAAAGTCTCCTAAGAATTACTCTTCAGAACTATAAAACAATGCACAAGGCACTGTTATGCACACCCTACGAGTTTTGTGTCATACTGCCATGTGCTGAAATAATTATCCACCTTTAAATATACGGATGACGTGGAGGTAGCTCTTACTCAAAGTGAAACTCATAAACGTGGCCAGGGTAATCACTCTGTCTCATACCCACATGAATACAACAATAAGCACTCAACAGTAATCACGTTCATACAGGTGTAAATTAATTGAACCACAGCTCTTAAACTGAAACAAGTCCCAACTTTTATACATGCATTCATAAACATATATATGCTCACACTAGCAAATTATTACATAATAGACATACCCACATTTGCCTACCAAACATGTCAGCACAAACACACACAAACACACCCACAAAGCGATCTGTGCCCTTGAGGTAAGCAGCACAGCTATGTCTTGTCCCGCTATGGTTTGGAATCTATGCTATCCAGAGATTCAAGTCAGCAGCCTGTTCACCCGGAGAGCTGCCAATATCTGCCCATGTGTCAAAGTCACATCAGACCACAGTGTTCGCGGGCAGCACAGCCCACAGCGATCACCTTACTGGCGTGCATATACGCTGCAATAACACAGGCTAATAAAAGCAGTTTCCACTTACACCAAAAGAGTGAGATGCCACTGCTTTGTGCCACACGATGACCGCAGACTGGACTAAGGGGGGCTGACGTCCCAGCGTGGGGCACTCACAGGATCTCACAGGAAGAGCGTGGGTGCGCTACAGAATGTAATAATGCAGCTCTATTGTTTTCATTAATCTCGCCTGTTAAAAGTGTCAAATGTCATATGAGAAACTTTTTAACAAAGCCCATCAGAGCCGAAGCTAATGTAGGCCAGAAGACAACTCCCATGCCCTCTGAGGACAACAGTAGCCTTGTAATAATTCTCAGCTCTCTGCACTTTAACTCTTTATACCCAACTGAGATCAAAAGAAGTTTCTTTATGTATTGTTCTGAAAATGTTGGGTTTATTTGTTACTACACCCATGGTCACAGATGAAGGGTGGCGTGATGCACTGAGGGCTGGCAAAGTATCAGCTCTGAAAATTGTTGGCCCCAAAGGATTATTGTCAGACAGACCAGCCGTGGTTTCCAACACACAGTCCAATCTCGTAACTCCTACCTGTCACTTAAATTACACAGAGCTCTGCCATGAAATTTACACCACCCACAAATAGTGCAGTTGTTTGCCTTTGTGTTCCAAGGCATGTAAGCCATGGTAATAGAGACACTGCAGCTTCCATTAAACCTCAGTATCTGCAAGGAGAACAGACTCTTGTAATCACACTGCTGTTTCACAATTTGCACGATACCGACAGCAGAAAAGATAGTGGTGAGACGTGATTTTTACAAATGATTGTAAGTATTAGTCACTGATAGGCAACCTTACCCACAACAAAGGTGGCCTGCTGAAGCTGGTAACAGCACACGAGCTCAAATTGTTTGTTACTATCACTGAGCCACTATGATATAAATGGAAACACATTGTCTTTTTTAATGGCAACCAATTCTCAATAGGATAATTTGCAGTAATCCAGGAAGGCAAATGGGCTCCATCTATCACTCAAACTGTCATAGAGGACTGTGAAAGCAGAAGTGTTAATGGTCCTCCAGATCAATACCAGAACTTTATTCATGCTTATGGAATTATGGTATCAGAAACTCAACCGGAGAATCAATAGAGAATGTGGCTAAAGCACTGTCCAGATAACTTGCTTTGCACCCTTTTAACACTTGTTTTAATTTGCAGGGCATTTTGGGGATTCATTATATATGGTTTATTTAAGTGTGATATACAAAATTGCGTTCCACATAAGCGTGAAGACACCACGCACGCTGCCTATAAACAAGTGGAATGTTCATGCTTGGTTAAAGTTGGATGAAAACAGATGGTACTTGCTGAAAGTTCGCTAACTGAGACTGACAGAGCACTAGCCAAAAGGGGTGTCTCCCAACCTCTTGTGCCCTCCCCTACTAGCAGGGGGACTGTCTCAGATAACAGAGCAACAACTGGTCTCTAAGTCCCCATCCCCTGCCCTTCATGCCCAATACATTCTGACAAACAGCAGAGGTCACAGCACTTTAAAACGGTAAAATATTGATCAGAACATACTATATTGCTGTAGCAGCCCAGCTGCAAAATACTCAAACAGCAACAAAGCCTAGCCCTGTTTTATGGAGTTCTAGGTGTGGCTCCTGTGGTTTAATGGAAGTTTACCTAACTATAGATTACTGACTAAAGGGCAAGGCAAGCTGAAACATATCATACATTATCAAAACAAGAACCAGGTAAAGAGTCCTGACTATTGGCACTGGTTAAAAACACATCTCTCTCAGCTATGGTGGACCTCCAGTAGTCACATTACTTGTACCATGAGCATTGCATGGTTATGCATGTGATATGCTGAAGGTGTCATTCCCAGGTGAATAAGTGCTGTTGTAACCTTATACAAAATGTAAGTTATTGTATTTTGAGTGTATCTCACGCTGCAGTGAAACCACAGGTGTATTAATTATTTACACACAATGACCAACTGTACAGTAAGTCATACTGGATATGGATGTCTGAATTGCAGAATCAATAAATACATGGTTCAAACGAACTAACTGAGGTTAGGGGCCTCTTGGGATTAAGAAAAAAAGCCTTGGTCTCCACTAATACCCAACGGAAACTCCGGTTGGGGCAAAGCTGCCATAACTCACCCTGTTCAATTACTATATACTGGCCCAACATACTGTACAACTCATTTGTCACAGGTTTGAGATTACACACACCCTTGCTCCATCACTGTCACTTGCAATATGCATATATGCATGTGCATGTACATTTAATTTATAGCGTGCAAGATAACATACATCAAATTCGATTGTGACTTTTCGAACTCTTCCACCTATCATCACACAATGGGCAATAATTTTAGGAATTTAAAAAAATAATGATTTTAAAAACACATGTATGGTGGTTGAGGATTAATTCTATTACATGTTGCAAATGTTCGCTGAAACGGGTTGTGTCGAAAATAAATACCATGCACTTTGACACTTAGAATGTCAGATAGCGCGCGAGACGCGTGGATGCTTCGAACCTGCTACTGCCGAAAATAACCCCACAGGGCGCACGTGTCAACAGGAGATCTGCAATATCAGCCGCACAGCAAAAGGGCGCTGCAAAAGTGCTAGTTTTAAACGTCAATATCGAATGTTTACAGAAAATTGCCACACTGATGACAGCGTTTATTAAGCAATAACAAGTAACATGAAAACTGACACATTTATTTAATCGAAATTTGTCTAAATAAAAGTTGTCTACACACTGACTAAAAGCTCATAACCAACCGTCAACTGGAAACGGCACACAGTACAACTGCATTTGAATGTATGGGCTCGGTTACTGCAGCGTAGTGACAGTGCTGTAACCAAGTATTGTTCGTACAAAATGAGCGCCTTAGTCCTTATTGTACTTACAAATATCGAAGTCAGAAAGTCCAATTGTCGTAAGGTTGACGCAGGTTCCGTAACAACAATAAACAATGTTTGTTTGAAAGCGCAGACACTGGAAGAGTTGTGAAGGTTGTGCAGTGTGGCTAACTCCACCCACAGCGCGCAAATTTGGAGAGGTCTACACCTTCGGGAGAAAGTGAATCGCTGTGGACGACGGGCTTCTAACAGCTGGTACCCGACATCTTAATATAGCTCTGGGTACTCTATGGCTCTAATAACCGATCCAGGATCAAACTACATAGTCATGATTCCCAAATGGTATGCTAAATAAATTAAACTTATTCAGGGTCAGTGCTGAATCTATCATTACTCAGCTTTGTCAGCCGAAGAGAGAAAAACGTACCAGTTGTGTTGAGATCTAGTTTTTTGCAGCTATATCTCCAAGACCTACCCCCAATAATTGTACATTTATACATACGTACATACACAAACTCATGACAATACTACCTTTGCAAGAATACTTTTTGATGGCCAAATAACTCCTGTTACAAGGAGCGTTACCTCTTGTTCTATGCGTACTACACTCAAAACTGAACTTACAAATATTGTCTTTCATAACAAAATGTGTCAGTCAGCGTCTCAAAAAGAATTTTTAACTCGAATATCACAGTGTTGCAATTTAGTTTTAGTTTTTTTTTCATGTCCGTTTTACTCAAACTACCTGACGAGCTATTTATCGAGCGCCCTCTACAGTACAAAATACGTTTTTGCACAGGAAGGAATTGGAGTAGGTTACTTTTTGTCATTTGCGTTCCTTCTCTTGTCACTCAAGAAATTAATAATTTTACGAGATGACGATGGGTCAGTTATTGACCTGTCTATTCTGTGACATGAGTCTGTAATTCACCTAGAACAAGTCACTCAGTAGTTGTTAATTTCCAGTGCTGAAATGACTTACACTTACATCACAAATTCTGAATTGAATATCAGTTGATTTAATGCACATAAACAGCATTTGTGCAGTATGTGAGAGTTATTTAAAGAACTTACTCTAGACGTGTAAATTTGAATTTTGGTATGGCAGTAAAGAATAACTATATGTTTGGCTGTTGCAGCTGCCATTTTCTTGTCTTATGACACATTATATAGGAACTTCTTAGGATCTCTCACCTTGCTTAACCTTATAACTGACCAACGATCTGGAACATGTGAATGTTGGACGTTTTTGTTTTGTTTTGTTTTGTACACTGATCTGTATACTTTGAATATGGCATCCTTTTGCATTCTTTGTTAAGTTTACAGATAATAATATCAAAATAAACACATTTATATTGTGATTTGATGTTGAAACATTTTTAACTAAAGGGGATGGCTACGTCTTTCTTGGCCTTGTCAATAATATTACTGTTACATGGAGTTATTACCTCATGGACTGTTTGTACCTAAAGTGTAATGAATGTTGGTAAATATCCTTAGCTTGTTCCCTTGCCATTGTTCATCCACATAGAATTAAAGGTCCTGAACGCCAAGAACATTGGACTTCTAAAAATGTATTTTTCAGTATGTTTACCTATTTGTTTTAAAACAAGTCTTTGGACTATGAAAAAAAATTGGGGACAAAAGTGCTCCAAAAAATCTTTGCTTAGAAAATCAAACTGGTTTCATCTAAAGTGATTAAGTAAGTTTAAGTGGTAAAAACAGAATTAAGTCAATCTGTTAGTTTCTGCATTAGTTTATGACTTGTTTTTATAATCTACACAGCCACATCAAAGCCAAACCAGTGTCATTATTCTAATGAATACAAGTTCTCCACCGCAAAACTGGGAAAGAGCTGTTCTTTCAACACAGTCAGGTCCTATAGCTGGAGGCTGAGTCAAATATAATACTGTGTGCACGCCGCAAAGGGCAAATGTAGTTGCTCTGTCACTGCAGCAGCCTATAGCCATATACAGAGCACTGTACCCATGACAACCAAATTCCTTAGGCATGGTTGCTGCCCAGCTATTCCAAACTATTATAGCAGGGAAGTGTACCAAAATGCATGGCTTCATTTTTTATTGTTTTTGCTTGCTTTATATTTTGAAGTGTGATTTTATATTTATGTACTGTGCTTCCCAAATAAAATAGATTCTTTGCAGCAGATCTGCTTTTGCCTTTTCAAAACTTATTTGTTACTTCATTTTTGCCATCACCAAAGGTTAAAGAGCTTGACTGATGCAGCACTGTAAGAAGGCGAAACTATTCTGCACATATTTTTTCAGCAGTTGAGGGAACACAGTTGTGCATTGTCTGTTAGCAATAAATCAATATTTACACATGACATTATTTGTGGACTTTTTTTCCATTGCTGACATACCAATAATGAACACTAGAGGCCATTGTAGCTATACAGAACCTTTTTTACTGAGGCCTTAATGTTTCGGGCATGTATTTTTCACAGCTCAGCAATTTAAACTGTTCCTTAATTTCCTGATCTTAGTATACAGTGGTCATCAGACTGTCAAGCCTTCCACACCTTGGAGGTAGTATTCTGAATTTTGCAAGTGAACCTGCCAAGCCATCAATGTGTAGTCTTAATGTCACCACAAGACAATAATAATAATAATAATAATAATAATAATAATAGTAATAATAGTAACATCACAAAAGTCCAGAAAGCCTTACACCTTGGATTACACCTGATCTCTTTCTCCCCATCTTCCTCAGATTCACAGGTCTCCATGCAAATTTCTCCCTGCATAGCAGAGATCTCTACCTGGATATCAAACCATAATTTAAAATCAGCCTCTCAAATGCAGACCTCTTTTGCTTCCTGTCCAACCCCTAGCTATCTGAGTCCTCTCATTAACTCTGCATGAAGTATCTGGCCTGGGCTATTGCATTTATTCTATTTAGATCAGTCTCCCTGGCTGTACCACTAGACCACTTAAACCAGACTATTCATTATTACATTGCATTACATTACATTATTGTCATTTAGCAGACACTGTTATCCAGAGCAGTTTACACAGGTTACAATTTTACATGCTATCCAGTTGTACAGCTGGATATTAACTGAGGAAACTTTGGGTTAAGTACCTCGCCCAGGGGTACAGAAGCAATGCCTCAGCGGGGAATCAAGCCAGCAACTTTTTGGTTACAAACCCTGCTCTTTACCACTATGCTACACTGCCGCCCCATAATTTCACAATTCATATCATACTGCCATACAGTTGGCCACCAAACAATCAGACTACACTCATGTTTCACCTCTCAGTTTCTGACTTCATGAGTTTCTGATCACATCAAAGTGAAGGCCCCTGTGTAAGCCTATGGGCCGTCAAGGGCACGGTTCCTTCATTCCCTCCTTCCATCATCAGACCTTATGACTCTGCACCAGCCCTCTGTTCAGCAACCTCTGGTCCTCTGGTAGTCCCTCCCCCATGGACATGCCAAACTCTTTTTCCTCACTGTCCCTTAAGAGGTGGAATGTGTTATCCGCTACTGTCAGAAGTGTGGAATTCTTATTGTAAGGTTGTGGGTGGATTCTGCTAGCTCTGTTGCTAGCTACCTCCAGAATGAAGGACATAGGTGGTGGATCTTTTTGAAAACCTCACTGGTAACTGTAGGAGCAATTTTCTGTAGAACACATTTTCAGGATGTTGATACAGCTTTCATGAGAATGCAGCAATATGTACCCAGTTAGGATAACTCTGACTTAACAGCAGTGTTGTATTAAGGCTATTCACTTTTCTGAAATCATTGACATTGCACAGTTCCAATTCTAGCATGGTTCTCCCTCTGACCCTAGAGGAGCCCAAAACCTCTTAAAGGAACAGTCAACTATTGTCCAATGTTGTGGCAACTAAAAACACACCTGTTTCAACCTCACCTTGTTTCCTGGAACTTGGACACATCCAGGGGCTAGCACCCAGTATCTGACTTCTATAAAAACCCCGGTAAAACCTGATGTAATGCTGGTCATTGTTGCAGACTATGAGCAAGTTAATATGATATAAGGTCATGCTCTTGTAGTTGTTATGCTGTATGTGCACCTTTGATTTGGGTTGGGTTAATTGGTAAGGACAAGGATAATTGTATTAAAAACAATATGCGTATGCTGAAATGATAACTTCTGAATAAAGTTAAGCATTGTTTTTAGCTTGATTCTCATGTGCTTTGTCACTGGCTGTTCTGTAACTACGCTCTTGTTATCTGGAGATCCTTGCCATGACTGTCTTGTAACCCACTCTGTATGTGAGTGTCCGCCAAATGAAAAAATACATTATGTAATCAAATAATAAGGGTATGATAAGGTGTGAGCAGACCTGCTGCTAGTCAGACCCAGATTTCCTGTGCCATACTCATCAATGTTATTACATCACTGAGATACCTATACCATTTTACATCACCACCAAACTCAGTCCCCTTCTAACTGCTTCTAATGTGACGTGATTATGACTGTGTCACTGTCTTTCTCTGAACTGGGGGCATTCTCACACTTCTGAGTTTTAGCAAACAGACCTATCCAATCTGTGCAGCTTCTTGCTTGCTACATCTCCCCCAGTGATCAGCCCCAATAGACCTACCCCAGTGTTGACAAAATTGAACCCAGCCATTACTAAAAGGTGCAGACTACACAAGGCTGCAGTATGCTGCCAAGCTCCATTGCAGTGGCATCTCCTCCTGCCTGTGTGTGTTGCCAGACACAAACTTAACTGCACAGCTGCAAAGAAAAACTAATATATCTGATCTAGCCCTCTGTGTGAAAGAGCGGTTCCCCTCCGTCTCTGAGCTTGTCTCCGATCGTAAGCTGCATAATGCCGTCTCCGCTGTCTCCAGGTGACCAATGCTCAGGTTCACAACACCCCTAAAAACAACACGTTAGCGCCTCCGGGCAAGGCTTCACCTGTGTGAACACGGCCTGCCTATCAGCTGGCCCATCAGCCCGCTGAGCCTGGATGAATGGGAGCATGGACGTGCTTCTACCCCGCTTCCGTGTGGCTGCGCGCGGACAAAAGAACTACTTTTTTCCCAATTAAGCTAATGCACCCTCGCAGTGTTGGAGGGGATGGGCTGTGGACTGCCGCGGCTGGTGGTAGCAGGGCTGCGGGGCAGGATTAGGAGAGCTGTTTATCTTCTCTGTCAGAAGGGCAGCCTCACCCAGGAAAGAGGATATTAAGCAGGCTCAGGGAATGTCCAGGGGCAATGGAGTAACACAGACACCTACCTGTTTACAGAGAACTCTACAGAGAACTGAGTTACTATGCATTAGAGACATGAACTGGAATTGCAGCAACTCGGGCTCAGTTACCAGATTAGTGTTTCTCACTTACATTCCTGCACACAAATGCCAAAACAGTAAATGTTACAATGTTTGTAATGAAAAAGGAGCAGATGAGAAACAAAGGTACAGCTCAACTGATTGCTTAAACCATGATTTCAAAGAATCTGCACTCAGAGACCCCCAGAGGCTGAAGGTGCCACTTAAACACATTTGAAGGGAAATACTGGGACCAAGGTGTTTGACTGATTAAACTTTCCCCTCAGGTGTAACACCAGAGTGAGGTTACTGCAGGTGACGGGATTACTCACACTTGGGTGTCTTACAATGGCTTTGAGAGTATTTTTGTCTATCATTAAAAAAATCTATTAATATCCATATAGGACCGCCCCAGTCTCACCTTGATTGACAAGACATCCCTCTCTATATATAACAGTGTTTTCCCCCAGATTCTGGAGGAAGAGAGGGGGGTACAGGACACAGACTACTAACAGCCTTTGCAAGAAGAGCGCAAAGAAAAGACACTCAAGTGTGACCTGTCCTGGGACTCGAAACACAGATGACCTCCCTAAGAAGGGGATCCCCATGGTGAGTGCACTTGTGAAAGTCTCATCTTGTCTAACTTGCTCTTTAGAGGTGTCTTATTTTGAGCTGTGGGGGTGCCTAACGTAGTCTTTTCATTTCTGAATGAAACTCAACTGCCTGCAGATCTGAAATGCACAGATTTTGCTTTGCTGTTCCTGTGCTGACCTATATATCTGTAAATGTGGAGTCCTTCAGTATCCATTCAGTTCCCAAAATGGGTATTATAGATACTGGTGAAGAAGTGTATCATTACAATGTTACAGGAAAGACAAGGGCATTCTTCCTGATTTATGTATAAAAGGTGGAGAATTCTGACAGATTACATGGAATTACTGTACTGTACTGTATATATAGTTACAGTTAATAGAAAGAATAATTTGATTATGAAAACCAAATGATAAAGAGAATCAATTTAAATTACATTTTCTTTCTTCCCCATGATAAATTACATTATTTCTTGCATTGCATCTATTTACCATGCTAGAACTACCTGGGGCCATGAGTATCAATTTATATCAGAGTCAATCTTGTACAGAGGAGAATAGTGGGCACATTGTTATCATACAACATATCTTAATGAGAGGAGACTGTGTGTGTGTGTGTGTGTGTGTGTGTGTGTGTGTGTGTGTTTGTGAATATCCTGTGAAGTACATGTCCTGCTGTTGTCTGTGATCGCGAGCTGCACCATGTACACAGCATCTCCTCTTTTTTGGATAGGATGGGATATACTGAACTGACCCATCTCTTGTCTTAGAATTCTATATGTGAAAACGTTTTTGTGTCCTGGCAGCATGCCCTTAACCAGTGTGATCTATGAACGGTGCACAATGCACACTCCAGCTATTACTTGACAATCAGAAAGGCCGGAGTGCTGAGCACAGTTGAGGATTTGTGCTTCTGGGATGACTACCCCCGCTGTTATTCAGTATTATTATTCATTTACTTGGCTGATGCCCTTAAACCAGACAATTTAAAGCCCCTTTGTGGATAAAAGTGTAGAGAAAAAGTCCAATTTAAAAATGTCAAAAAGGTAATTTGGATTTATATTGCAGCATAACAATACACCAAAACAAAGCACAGAATGCAAGCGTGGTGAAAAGTATTATATTTTATAGTTTTATATTTTTCAGCTGTTACCCACGACAGCCATAATCCAGAAGTGTTATGGCCTATTTTCAGAGGAGTGCTGACTCAGTCTTGGTGTCAGTCGGTGCGTACTGTATTGTGCAGATCTAGGGTAAATCTAAGTTTGAGGAAGCCTGGGACAGTCTACAGGGGTGAGTCATACGAATGCAGTGTATGAGGGCGCATGGCTGGTGTTCTGACACTAATGAGAGGCTCATTTCAAAACTAGGTAAAGAGGTAAAAGGCTTGCAATGGGGTCACAGGGGGAGTGACAGGCTGTTTGTTTGCATCATTGTTTGAGGACCACACAGTCAGATAGAGACAGGGGAGGGCCAATGAAGAGAGACACAGAAGTGCTATAGTTGAGGGGACCAGCTGGGCACAATATTTCAGGATAATCTAGAGGGGCCAGGTTAGTGTTGACAGGAAGGCAAGCTACGTAGGAGATGTGGTTGTCCTGGAGGAAGACCACCTGGATCTAGGTCACTAATTGGATAAACAAGAGGGTGAGGAATGGGTACAGGATTTAGACGTGGCACCACCTGTGTTAATGATGTAAAAGTGGAGACAGTCCCATTCTGAACCTGTGCTCTCTGTGTCTCAGGTGGTGTTGGGCGGGGCTCTGCTGTGCAGTGCTGCTGGCAGGCCTCAATTCGGAGACATCGGGGGAGGCTCAGGCTATCAATCTGCGGCGTTTCATCGGCTGCGCGGTGCGGGAGTTCTCCTTCTTGGCACGGAAGCCGGGCTGCGGAGGCTTGCACATCACCACTGATGCCTGCTGGGGGCGCTGTGAGACCTGGGAGGTGAGGAGAGAGCAGTAACATTTACCTCTAGTTATCCTCTGCAGTGACAATATTACTGTGACTCCTATGGATTAATATAAGGACAATGAAAAGTATTTAGAGTGTGATATGTGTTGATGTTTGTTAAGGATGTTACCATTCAGTTGTTGACAATTATGCTTATGATGTACATCATGGTTTTATATGTTGGAAAGTATATTGAAATAGTTTTAGTGTATTCATGAAATGTAACTGATTTAGTTTCTCCTCAGCTTGCTTGAAAAAGCACAGCACACAAATATCTGGAGGGAACTTGGACATTATTGTTATCATTCACTCTGTCAAACAGTTAAATAGCTATTATGCTACATCTTCAGAGTTGGCACAGCACCTGACACTAGTTCATTGTTATGTACCTCTGTGTAAATCTGTACTCATTACCTGAGACTGGTCATTGTGGTAAATCTGTAGAGTGATATGCTGTGTGAATGCAGAGAGGGAGTCTGGTGTAGCCTGCAGAGGATGTACTGTCAAGCTGTTTTACGGGAAATGACAGTCTGTTTACTGCCGTGTTACATGTGCATAGTCTTCTGTTTGTCATGCATGTGTTTGTATTGCTCTTAGTGCATCATCTCTGCTGTATTGTAAAACGTTTCCTATTAAATGTGAACTATACATAGCTTATCGGCAGTGACTTTTGGGCTCTGTGGATTTATATCTGGTTTGGTCCAGTTATAGTCATGACTGTTTATTGTGCATATTCACCTGTATCTAAAGAGCAAAATTTTCTGTCCTATTTCCATTTATTCCTATTTCCACTCATGAAGACCTGGTAAGGGCAGTGTGGGAGTGGGAGCTGGCCACCTGACTCCGGTTCCTCTGTTTCTGTTTGCACAGAAGCCTGTTCTGGACCCGCCCTTCATCGAGTCCTACCAGCGCGTGTGTACCTACAATGAGACTCGCATGGTGACAGTAAAGCTGCCCAACTGCTCTGCCCACGTGGACCCCTTCTACACCTACCCGGTGGCCCTGCGGTGTGACTGCGGGGTGTGCGTCACCAGCACCACCGAGTGCATCACTTCCGTCTGAACGACATCACTTCCTCCTATTGCCTTCAGCTTAAAGATGTTAGGGGTCCCACCTACATCAAGACTTGTGCCCATCGCTCGCTCAATCAGTGACGGAGGATGATGGGAGGGGTCAGGCTTTTGGGGTGGAGGTTAAACTGCAATTATGTTGATAATTGAGTACACTGAGTACATTTGTATTTCACTGCACACTGTATGTATCATTTTCTTTGGTAAGTGCTTTTAGCTAATCAGTCTGTGGTTGTTTGGAAGGAATTTTGTTATACCAGAGATACACATCTCCAGTCCTAGAGGGCTGCAGTCCAGCAGGGTTGATAAGCATTTTTACCATATTATCTCCATTGTCTTCTATAATCAGATAATCATTCTTTATTTGTCATAAATCAACAAACAAGTTCACTTAGAGGGTTAATTAAGAACTCAGGTGCAATTAAAACACCCTTTAGCCCTCCAGTGACAGAGTTGTGCAGCACTGTCTTATTTTTTCTAAACAAAAATGTTTTTTTACATCAGTAATTATCTCTGGTGTTTTTCAGCCTCATGTACTGTGGATTGTGCTTCTGCTGGACAACTTCTTGGTCACTGTAGAGCAGAGTTTGCTGTGAATAATGAATTAAATGACTGCTGATGATCGAACACATTGTAGTCGTTGGTCCTTAGAGTGGGAGACTGTGTGGTGCAAAGACACAATCTCATGGGTATGTGTGAGCAAGAGTGTGTGCATGTCTGTCTGTCTGTCTGTCTGTCTGTCTCTCTGTCTGTCTCTCTCTCTCTCTTTCCCTCTCTCTCTCTCTCTCTCTCTCTCTCTCTCTCTCTCTCTCTCTCTCTCTCCCCCCGTCTGGCTGTTTCATACCAGTTGTATATTCTTACTGCTGGAATATATGTTTAGAAAATGTGCCTTTCGTGCTGGGAACAATAAATTGTGTGTAAATGCAAGACACAGAAGAAAAAATTGACAGTGAATTATGTATAGTTTATATGCGTTTATTTTATTTATGTTCGAAGGTCAACTGATAACTCACATTCTCTTTTGCAGCGACAGCCTTGGGACTCAGGGTGTGTACACAATGCAAGGCGTTGCATATCCAATCACATGTGGGGGAATGATAAATTAGCCAGGTGCTGAGAGGCAGTTTGGAAAACTGAGAAAGGCACTAGGGTTAATATCCCTACCCTTTTGATAATGGCTGGGGGATCTGTCATAATGACAGTGAATTAGAACCTTGGATAATGCTACTAAGTGATATTACTAAATGCTCTCTGTTTCACAAGGGCAGATTTTCCCTGATCCATTCAGTACCTCCAATACCAAGAGTAAAGAGTTGAAAATCATCTTCTGATCCACCTGAGTAGAGCCGCAGCTGTACCATGCTGTATGCTGTGTTCCAAATACTGAATCCCTCGGGCAGTTTCACCATTGCATTCAAATTTAACGCTCTGTTTATGGCCTGGCACCCATAAATGTGCTGAGAAGAGACACCCTTTCCAGTGCCCCTGTTTCCTCGGGGGGAGTGGGCGGATGTCACAAGCCGGGTCTGTGCACGCTTGTTTTCTTAAAGGTGTTGCTGTGTATGTGAAATAAAGTTTACATTTGCTTGTAAGCCAAGGATGTAATTTGTGTTTTGTGAACTGTGAACATTAGAAAACTATATTGAAAGTTTTTTTTTTTTTTTTTTTTAGGAAAAGGCCAGGTTGAGAAAAGATAACATGTAGTATGCTACAGATCATGTTAGTAATTACACAGAAAATGTATAGCTACATTCAGATTGAAAATATTTCAGAGTAAGTCAATTTCAGAGTGAGTTGATAAGTATTGGTTCTCTACTCTCTGTCTGAGGTTCCTCCATGTATTATCTATGAGCCAAGGGTTAGAACATGTCCAAAAGTATCGGCTCTTGACTGTTGGGGCTGCAGTGCGGGTCAGAGTGAGTAGCAGAGTCTGACCTGATTTCTGTCAGAATGAGTCTGAATGATTCATGACTCTGATTCAAAGCAGTCCATTTAGGAAAGTTTAGACCCAGGTCGAAGCCTTTGACATGGCTCGATTCAGAGGAGGTGTTGGTCTGACACATATAGAAATAAGCAGAGCCTGAGTGTATATCCCAGCGTTTCCCAGTGGGAAGCAAGCTTTTACACTATGTAGTGAACACGTGCATGCAATTCACTGTACATTCTCTAGCATGTACAAGACAGCATACAACACTGCAGAGTGTGTTCCTTGATGGAAAATGCTTAGACATGTTAATTGTAAATCATGAAAAATGGTAACTGACATGAATTGTGGGCATAATATCCTCTCTGGAGTTGTGCCAGAAGCAGTTGCTGAGGCAGAAGAAAGTAATGAGAAGCCTACATGGATTTGGGTAAAAGCATGAGAGATAAATTATCCATGTTATGGAAATCATTTGAAATGGATGCAGAGGAAGGTGTGATGTGCCTCTGTCATCAGGATCACCCCCACACACACACACACACACACACACACACACACACACACACACACACACACACACACAAACATTTACAAACAAATTTACATATCCTGATGCATATATGCATCATTACATTAGGCCCTTACACTTTTTTTCATTTCAAAACAAGAATTGTTACGCTTGAGGAACAAGGTGTTCTGAACAGCACAAAGCGCGTTCCCTTGTGACTGATCCAGCTCTGTTCAGTGGTTCCCTACAAAGGCAGTTCCTGGGGATGTCCCTGCATTAGCTACAGTATCCCAGAATGTTGAATCATTCTCCCTGAGAGATCACAGCCCTGTATCCAAAACAAGATAACACAACTGCCATTTCAGAAAATGCAGATTTGATAAAGAAATCTGCTTTTTATACCACAAGCATGGATCTTAAAAGGTAGTTATAGGTTAAAGTAGCAAAGACAAAGAACAGGGAATGTGTTCACAATGCAGACGTTATGTTGGTGTCAAGAAGGACTCCATAACTCCATATTTTTGAAACTTTTTTTTTCATTGATTATGTTACTTTTAAATAATCACCCATATCTTCCCATACAACTTTTCAGATTTCTGTAAATTGATTGTCATGTATGTGTGCATTTACTAGGTATTACTGAAAGCCTAGGAAAATGCAAATGATGGTGTGAAATGTGCAAACACAGTGGATGGGGTGACAACTGAAACACCGTTGTGCTTGCGCCTGTGTAAATAAAATGTGAATTTATAAAGACAAACTCAAGGACACACTCTGATTTGGGATCGAGCATATCATATCTGCAAAAGTTGAAATGTTTGGGTCTGAGTTTGAATGTTTTAGTTTGCTTGTTCTTTTTTGGGTTTTTTTGTGTTTTCTGGGGAGTAAGATGATTCTCGTGTAAATCTTGCCATTAACCAATATTTACTCCCATTCTTATATGAGGTTTACCTTTATTTACTGTTCTTTTACAGTAAGGTTTACCTTTAACCGCATCACCATTCTCAGGTGATGTTTGCCCCTGTCCAAAGTTCCTGACCGTTCTCATTTTATTGGTAACCTACAGCCATTTATAACAAGAAACTGCCAGGGGCCTAATGTCTCATTTCTTGATGGCCTTTTTTGGGACTGCTCAGAGCACCGGGGGTATGCCAGTAACAATACATTGTAACCATACTGTAATTTCATTTCTTCCACAGGCTAGCATTGCTTGGCAGGTATTCTTCTCTATGCACATACTGTATGTGTTTGCTTTATGATATTGGAAACTGTCAGGCTGGTAGAGTATGGATGCCAGACAATACAGCTTTCTGCAAAATCTTCACCTGGCATGATATTATCTGTTCCACGGTGTGAGGTAAAAAGGTCATAAAGTCTAAAGCTGATACCTTGTCTCATCTCTTTCCTTTGACCCAGTTCAGAGACGCGGTCAGATCCGCATTCTATTTCACATATACCTCTGTTCTCTCACCCCTGCAGCACACAGATAAAGCCTCAAGGTCTCCACTTCACCTTCTGCAATTCTGCTGTTGCAGAACAGTGTCCACTGGTGGGTAAAGAAGGAAACCTTCTGATTCTAAGCAACCAGAGGCTAACGTCATGTTTCTTAAAAAGCAAAACAGCTGGCAGTTGTGCAATTCCTAAATGAAGCAAACTCAATGTGAATATAATTATAAGCTGATGAACATCAGAACTGCCTATAAGCTAAGTAGGATATGACATCAGCAGTCAGGTCAAGTTTCAGTCTACAGAGTACATTCAGAACAGATCCAGGATGAGTGAATCCAACTACAGTCTAAAGAGATGCGTTCAAAAAGCAAGGGATGAGGTGGTGAATGTCTCAGCTTTCCAGATTAGAACAGGACGCTCATTCCACTCTGTGTGAACATAAGTGTCCTGATTACTACCAATACTGCAGGCCAATCACACCAGAAAGGAATGTTCTGCACCTTTGCTTTGGAACGTCAGCCCATTGAACTACTAACCTGAAACGAGCAGCAGCAGTCTCTGGCAATTTCACTTTCAAATAAATATTTTTGCAGGGTGCATTTCTCAAGTTTTAGATGAACTTGAAGCTAAGCCGCATCCATCACGTTGTGACAGATATGCAGTTATTGTGTTCCATTCTCAGTTTCAGCGACAGAGCAGTGATTGAATTAGGGAGAGCCGAGTCCAGCGCAGGTCTGGGAGAGGTCTGCCGCGTTGCCTGAGGAGAGCTGGCAGAGGGTCGCTTCATCACTCCAGTACCATTGATCTCACCGTTTGTGATCGATATCAAAGAAAAAACAAACAGTCCAGCCTCCCAAGGCTCAATATCGGCCTCCTCATCTTCAGTATTTTGCCAAATTGCAGTCGACACGGGCACAGCCGCCCTGTAATCAATACTGCAGGAATGCAGTTATCTAAAGCAGTGCTGGAAAAAAACAGGGTCTTCAAAAGCAGATTGTTGTACAGTAAAGGGTAATTATGCAATAATGTACTTTCATGGAAATGGTTGGTACGATATTGTGTTAACTGACATTTTTCCAATACAGTTGCACTTTCTCAAATGATGTGTAGTTATATAAGAGTTAGTATTGAACATGTAAACCAAACATTGGTTATCATATTGGTATTTATAAACATAATCAGAAAACACTTTAAAGCCCCCAGTGTCCTTGATAGTAACTACTGGGAACTCTGATTAAAAAGTGCATTACTATGTCAGAATGTGTGTGCATGGGCATGTGAATGTGTTTGAGTGCGCATTTCATTTCCCAAACAATTGACAATGTTACATGATATCATGTATAAAATATGATAACCATTTAAAATCATGTGTTTCCCCTTTGTTACAGGAGGACACCGGAGCAGTACGGTTTTACCCACTTGCAGTACATTTGCTGTCACCAGGTTTGTGGCTCACCGAGTGGAAAAAGCGTGATTTGGTGGGGGAGAGTCAATACTGCAAACAGCCAAGCACTTACAATCAATTCTTTATGACTCCAGCTCTCAGTCACACTCGCAGATACATGCACACAAAATTTCTTTCAGACTGGGGAATATCCTCACGCGGGAATGCATTCTGTACTGGAAGAATGAATAGATCTACAGTTATTTCCTACAGTCTCAGAGTTGCCTTTTCAACCTGGCCCTGCTTTCAAACCTTTAAACATTCCATTTATATCTGTGTTGGGAGCCCTTCTCAAGAGGACCTCAGAAAATCAGAGCCCCGCTATTGTAGATGTGCAAGGTCTGACCTTCAGAGACAGGAATCATCACATCAGTACAAAATGCTGTCTGTCAGCTGGGATAGATACCCAGCTGGTTTTAATTCATAAGCTTGTGTTCATTCACTCTCTCTAAAACACAGAGGGACCGCTATGCATTAGATGAACTGGTCGCTCTGAAATCGGAGACCCTGGAGATTCTTCCTGTGCATTGTGGATACGCCGCAGTCCCACACTAATCTTTGGTTGCCGACGTCGACTGGGTCACGCTGCGTGTTCTGAAATACTTTCACAGAGAAAGCTCTGACTTTGCTTGACCATTGAAATTGGACATCATGACTCAGGGAGACGGAATCAAAGCCGGATTGCAGCATGTGGAGCCCCTTGACCATAGACGAAGCACAACTCAAAGAGGTGGAAAATCAATCAACAGGCTGCATTGATCCTTTTTTGTGCCATTTCCCCAATGTCTGCTGTGCTCTTTTAAGAGAGGTAGGTGCATCCTGAGGCGTGGAAATTGACTCATGGTCTCAATATTTTTAGCCACCATTGAGCTGCTGATGCTCAAAAAATTTAACTGGGACTTAAAGGTCAGCTTCTTGGACTTAAAGGTCAGCTTCTCTATAGCATGACCATGATAGATAGATAGATAGATAGATAGATAGATAGATAGATAGATAGATAGATAGATCTAGAAAGTGGTCCCATAATGATGCAAGGGCGATGGGGTGAGTGAAAATGGAAATAAAAATGAAAAATGATGATGAAATAATTGCTTGGGAAAACCCAGTCATTAGCCACAGTGCTGGGGAGTTTCTTTGGGATGACACATTTAACAATCCCAGAGGATCCAGGAGCACGCCAGACCTACAATGACCATGGCAGCACCTCGCAACCTCCTGAGCCCCATTTCCTTTCAGCCACTTCCCCCAGGCATCGTCACTTGAGGGGACAGCAGTTGTGTGGGGGCTTACATCACCCTCTGTCACTGGTGTGGCAGCCAGACCCCCTGGTGACAGCACCTGATGCTCGCTCTCTCCTCTCCCGGAGCTGATCTGTGAGTCACCGGGCACCGTCCAAGCTGCATGGCTCATAATCACATGGCTCCATCATGAGATTGCTGCAAAAGACCGTCCACCCAAAATAAAATGATGCAATTGTCGAGGGTGATCATTGTCAGGAGCCAACTTAAACTACCAGTCCTGCAGTGTCAAGAAACTCTGGTGAGGGCTGCCTCCCTGATGCTGTCCCACTCAGTGGATAAACCAAGACACAAAGTGGTGGGACTGAAAGATGGAGATTCTCTGGACAGTGTACGATGATGAATACGTGATGATGGAGCAACTATAATCAGAGTTGTGATTTAACAGAGAGCTATTATTAGAGATGCTGATTTCTATAGGACAAGAAAAAAGGAGGACATGAACACAGGGAATGTTTAACAGGCCTCTGTTTTCAAAGCAGAGCAACTAATACAGACAGAGCTGTATCTTTTCCATTACTTGTAGGGGCCATGTAAGACAGGGAGTAAAATGGTAAAAGACTGAACACCTTCAAATATAGCACAGATCAATGTGAACATTTACTCAGTACGAACACAACAAACAATAGCTTCCGCTAGTTTAAGGACTATGCTTATGCACGCCTCCTCGTTTTTTGTTCTGCTCTTGGCTAAAGGGAGACAGCAGCTGTGGACAGGGTTTCATCTCACTGCAGGCCAAATGAGGGGTTAATGTAGGACTGGACCTTCCATCTCAGCCTTCTTCTGCCTGAGGAATACAGCTATTTTCTGACACCGTGCAACACAGAAACAAGCAACAGTTTTTCCAACACAGACTGTGGTACAGGCTCAAAGCAATATGCAGGGACAGAGCATTGCATCCAAAGGAACAGAACATTCTTGTGAAAGAACAAAACAATAAAGAGCAGCATGCAGTTTTTGTGAAATTGCCTCCCATTCATGTTTTTTGATGTGAGTAGGACTTTTTTGTAAGATGATGTAAAAGGTATCATTGGCCAACTACAGTGCAATGCTTTTCTTATTCGTCCAGATTTGACACCACCAAACACATGCTGCTGAGCGCAGTGAGTTGGGAGAAACTTTCTGAAGCACAGCACAAAGTTGGCTCTGTCTGCATGAGCACAGCGGCCATGCTGAAATTTGATTGCAGCAAATTTGTGGCCGTGCTGCACATAGTAATTAGCATGATTACAGCAATTAGCCCCTGCAGAGCTGCCCGCCGGAATAGCTACGGCTAGGTGTGTGCTGGAATCGCTCTACCCCTTCCACACATTGCTCAACACCTTTCCTTAAAAGAGTTCAGCCCAGCATGAATGCAGCAGATAATGACAACGAGGAGTATAGGCACAGAAATTCGATTTCTTTGTTTAGATGCACTGATGGACAGCAATGCAAGTTACTTTTTTAATAAAAGAAGGAAACAGTGAAATGTTAAAAATGGCCTCAAGCCGCCGTTTTTGTTCACAGTAACATTGGTCCTCTTTGAGCCAGAATGCAGCAAGCAAAACTACAAACATCCTATCCAGAACGTATTGAAACATTATTTATCCCATTAATCATGAGGCAGATCATGCCAAGAATGCATGTGTCCTCATTACTCAGTGTCACCATCAGACCTGTTGTTTTCATTTCAAAATGGGAATAGTGCCAGTATTATGGTGAAGCTACCGTTTATCCAGAGCACAACTAGACCTCATTAACTATGAGATGAAAATGTAATACCTGCAGAGGAATAATATCAGAATAGCTCATCAACCTCTTTTGTGTAAGAACTTACGTATTGTGCAGCATACTGTGCTGTGTTACTGATCTGTTAAATTTCTGCATAATGGTATGCAGCATGTTATCTAACAAATGTTATCACCATACAACCTTGATGAGTTTTTATTCTTTGTTTTTTTAATCAGATTGTAAACCAAATTGTAGTTGCAAAATTATGACTTTGCATAACAGCCTCATTTGTGGTGGTATGGATTCCCTGGCCATTCAAAGGATCTTTCCCTTCAAGGGGAGCCATATGTTCACTGGATCAAATGACACCTCCACTGCTGAATGACATAACACACTCTCTGCACCAGGTGGGTGGAGCCTCACAATTGACTCTCGGCTCCTTGAATTAGAGTCTATTACTGAGTCAGATCAGTCAGTTCACCCACACATTCTTTTCAAATTAGTAATGTAAAGCAGAGGATTTTGATAGGTCCTATGCATCAAGAGTTCAGACAGTTCAATATTGGAATCAATCGAATGCATCGACGACCAGCTTAAGATCCCATCCTATGCACCTGCCTTCATTGCAGCCCCCGGGTTAGGGGGTTGAACATAAAGTTGTAATATAACAATATTTTATTGCCCTGGCAGAAATGAGTTGGATATATATAATCACCTTAAACATGCTGATTGACAAAACACAAATGCATGGTAAAAAGCTCTGGATTGGAGTTTGAGGAGGAACTCCTGTCTGACCCTCCAAACTGTTCCCCCACAGCCATCACTCCACAGGAAGGTGAGGGAGAGACAGGTGGAGGCAGGGAGGAGGCGGGATGCCATATCCAACTGACACAACAAAGCGCAGATATGTGGGAATTTTTATACTGGCACTAAAAGGAAATCCTTTTAGTAATTGCACCATCTCTGAATCCTTGTTTAAAACTACAGTAACAGTTCTCTGCATGCAGCATTCTCAGTGGCTAAGGAGATCGCTCTCATGTATGTGCTTGCATTTTGAATTTCAGAATATGTAAATGACATTTCAGACATCAAATATATATGTTCCTCTAAATATGTGTAGTATTTTTGAGTACAGTTGCATTTTTGAGTTCATTGCCATTTTTATTGATAGCTGCCAGATGTGCATCAAATGCAAGAAAAAATGCTTGTTTGATTAAAATAATTTCCTTGCAAATGGGGCAGCATGCGTTGATTTGGTTTGTGCTCAAGTGCTGCCTCTTGGGAAGAATTCTAATGATGATCCTTGGAGTTACACCAAACGGCAGTAATTTTTTTTAATCCACAAACTCAGAGTAATGTTAACAAGGGAGGTTCACCAGCAGCAAACAGATGGCAGAGATTTGTTAAAGTGTGCTGCTAACGTGTGTCAGTCACAGAGATTAAACAATGTATGGAATTACAGCCAACAGGATAAAGTACATACAACATGCCCCAGGAGAGGAAGAATAAGTGCTGGGATTGGTGTCTGGCCTTCTTCACTGACTGACAAATTGTCTCACTGAAGATTGCATGGATGAGCTGTGAAACATCACTTTGAGCCACTCATGGCATTGACTGTAGATCTTAGCAGCTATAATACCTAGTATTATATATATTTGACAACTTAAAGATTTGCATGCAGACCAAAAATGAGCTAGTTACTACTACACTGGCTTTGCCATTGCAATGGGGCCTTAAAAGGCCTTAAAAGGAACCTCAAAAGAAACTGCTGTGCATTGGCAATGTTCAAGTATAGGGAGGTATGGATTCTGGGTAGCTCTTCTTCTGCAATGCCTGCAATGCTTTGGCAAGGTCTGTATGTAGTGCAGATATCCTTCTTATGAGTTTTCAGCGAAGATTTTTTGTCTGTAGCTCACTTTTGCCCTTTGGGCTGATAAGACTGTTTTCATTAATAATTTATTAGTGAATTTAAAATAATTAAATTGTAAATAATGAACAAATAATAAACAATAAAAATAATGAATAAATAAATAATGTATGTCACAGGTACACTCTCACACAGGTGCAGAAAACCGCTGTCTCCCCTCCTTGTCAAGCCATGTTTATCCTTAAAACATGACAGACATGTATCAACAGAGATAATAACATAACGCATAACCACTGAAAACACAAGATACACAATTGTTTTTTCCCTTTATTTTTCTGTTATTCATCTATTTTCCATTTTTCTGATCCCAGGTGTGATAATTATGTTTTATTGATTCTGTCTCACTTTCTTTAACTCATTAATCCCTTTTTAATGCTCCTCCTTTTATTTTCTTTTTTCCCTTCTTCCCTCTATTATTTTGTTTTTTAAGAGCCTCCTGAGGACTGCTGTTGAGAATTAGCATTTCAAGCACTCAATACAATGCATCGGATACTTGTTATTTTACTTGTACCAATGTGGCTGTACTGTCCACATTGAGTAAAAAATAAACCAAGAATCAACTAAGTAAAATAGAATTCCAAGTCTTGCCATGTAATTGCTTACCCATCATACAAAATCTTTCTGTTCTGTTCACTTCACCTCTTCATGATTGGCCAAGCACTGGCCAATACTTTGTGGTGAACCAGCAAAAACAGTCTCATTGTGGATATGTTGTCATTTAGATGATTCTACAGTACCGCATCTAGACTGAGGTAAGAAAAGCACATATTGACTCTCCTCTAAAATAAAACCATGACTTTCTCTTTGCAGCACATAACACTATAACCCTGTCTCAGTTCTGATAACACTGACCCAGTATTATGACAACTCAGTCTGTAAATAATTAAATTAGGCAGATTTTTTTTCAGAATAAGTGTTTGCAAAATCACCTCTCCATCTGTCAACCCATGCACAGCGTCGAACCTTATTCTTATGACAAAGACAGCTTTCCAAAACCATGCTGTCACCGGCTGTGAGTTGGCCAATTAAAACCGTTCCTCAGGGATCACTATTGCTGAATATGTCTCCCACACAGGCTCATGTACATATTTATGGTCTTTTTTCAACATATTCAATTTCAGACGGCTTTCTCAGGATTAGCAGCCTGACCAAACATTTTGATGAAGTGGGGCTCAGGCATCCAGATTATCCTTTTACAGTGTATTATGTGCAGTAACAGAGTAGACCATTGGTCCATGGGTTTAACTAATAGTATGGTCCATTCATGTTTGTTACAAACTCTTACAATTTGTCACAATCTCTTACAACTTGTTACAAGTCTCCTTTTAGACTATGTTTGTGGCAGGTATTTGAAGCATGACTCGTCTCAGAAAGAAAGCCAAACTTTTAAACTGGAACTCTTTCAGGTTTACCACCCATGAAAGAGGGAATAAATGCAGGCCATTTAATTTGGTCCCACCTCCCTCTGGCTCTTGGAGTCCTGGACAGATGATCAGCTGCAACAGCATGAGTGCAAGATGATGTGCATCAAAATAAAAGCTGAAATTTAACTGTCAGTGTTGCATTTCTTCATTAGATCATCTTTTTTATTAACAAAGGTCACACAGCTTCTTGGATCACAATGTTATTTTTTTTTACTGGGAAGCACAGCATACATGATTGACACACAAAGACCCATAAACCAGTAGTTCCTTCCAGCCATTCTGCTCTTCCACTGGCGTAGTGGGTCAAATGCCATGCAATGCCTTAAAGCTCCTGTTCCTCAGATATTGATTGTGTAAAAATCATTAAATTCAGCAAATTAATACTTTCTACTTTCTTTCTACTACCCTCTGACCCTCTGAAGATAGATGTTTCTTGAGCTAGAAGACAGCTATGGTACAAAAGATTTTTTTGTGGAAAATGTTTGAAGCTTTTTTCCCCGTAATCATTGAGAAGCTGAATGCGGAGTCTCACTAGTTTCATGCCAATAGCAATTTTGTGTACTTTTCCTACATTATGGGATGAAAACTGTTACAGTTTCCATGTTATTGGCTGTTGCACACCTTCTAAAATGAGTGGAAGGGGCTTCATACTATACAGTACTAATGTCACTCAATAAAGGAATGGTGTATGCATAGTTTTTGCCATGTGTACCTCAGACAACATCACCCATGGAGACACTTCTTTTGGAGACATTGAGAACCTCTTTTCTTGTTGTACCACTGTTAAAATCCCTTATTCTCAACATAAATCACAAACTGCAGAGTTTCTGTAGGAGCCTGTCGACTACATACTTTGGAAGGGAAAAGTTTGCATCTGCAGATTTTTGAGCAGAATATTCACTCTCGTTTTGTCATTACTGTCAGGGCTACTTTTTGGAAAGTAGATGGGCTCTGCTATTCAGTTTCCCTGAAAAGATTTTTTGTTTTAACAAAGTCACTATCAACGAACCAAGCTAAGTAAATAAATCAGTGGTATAATAGATGCCTGGTTTATTACCTAGGATATTTCAATCATATATATGACTATACCACCACAGCATCTCTACCATATTTAAACAAAGGGTGATAAAAATCGATCTAGTCTTACATAATCACATCCCATCATTGGCATTGAATATCTGTTACATTATCATTTTATTTTTAAAGTAAATAATAAAAATAGCATATACTAGAGATTTGCAGAGAAAAAAACTCAAGTGACTTCTGCTACACCAGTTGTTTTATCTATGATATGATATGTGTTCTTTGAGGCTTTTATTGGGGATTCAAGTCAAAATGGTCAAATTGCATTATTGGCATTTAGCAGACATTCTTATCCAGAGCAACTTACATCAATTTCAGGTTTGTACATTGTTATTCATTTATACAGCTACATATTTACAGAGGCAATTGTGGGTTAAGTACCTTTCCCAAGGGTACAGCAACAGTGCCCATGGGGAATTGAACCAGTAACCTTTCAGTTACAAGCCTTGCTCCTTAATCACTATGCAACACTACCACCTTGAGAGGCCTAAGGGTTTCAAAGTTGTTTCTTCTATCTTTGCTTCACTCTTCCAATTTTGCTTCCATGTGAAACTAATCAGTATCACCCATTTTCACCCAGTTTAGTCACATTTATGGGTCATAATCTGTAGATGTACTGACAATAATTTTCCTTACTGTAGGCCCCAGGCAACACCAGAAAATATTCATTTCAATCATTTTACACACTTGGATTAATTTTACATTTGGATTAGGATTGCTTCTACAGGTGCATTATCCAGTTTTGTTAGTCACTTGTTCCTAGTCACACACAATATGACCATCACTAAACAGATTTTGCTAGATGGGCTCTTGTTACAGCCTACATTTAAAAACAGAGATACATAGGTCAAAAGAGTGTGGGCAGCTAACTACATTCATGCAAGATGAGCCCTTTGTTAAAGACAAGGTTCAGGACTCAAACATCTAAGCACACTGTTTTAACCAGTGAAATTGTATTATTTTGTGGCAATCATAACAGACTTAATTCTTATTTGTTAATCAAATAACACCATTTCACTGAAGAAGGCAGTATGAAAACATCTGAATCTTCAACCTCATCTTCATGCAGAAAAGTTCAGATCAGATCTTTTATTTCTCCTCATAAAAGTACATAAAAGTTTACCCTGTCTGATCTTGGATCTTCTGATCTGATCTACTCTACTTCTAACTGTTTTTCAACTTTTGAAAAAGTTTTTGTGCTGGTGCCACAGTTCTTGTTTTTACACCCAGCTGATCACTTGACTGGTCTATTTAGTGGTTTTACATGGGTTACCATTCAGTACTGCAGTTACCTAACACATGGCCAGGCACTTGTCTTAATAGATGGCTTCATTACAATTATGGTCTGGATCTGTAAACCTATCCTGCCCAACCCTGGTTCCTTCCTCAATGTACAATATAAAAGAGCAGTGAAATTAAGACTGCTTTCAGAAGAGTGTCAGAGGCTCCTCTGCGATCCACTGAATTTAAACAACTTCACAGCAAATATCTTCAAAGCGTGTCAGGCGAGATGTCAAAGGAGGAATTGTTAGCACCTTGCAAAGGTTTTGTAGCATGCCGATATTTGTACGAAGTGTCTAAGTAAGAAAATAAACCAAATACATTGCTACAGTGTATACAGAAGACATGACAGTAACAGTATCTTTGTACAGAAAAGCTACACTGAAAGTGTCCTAGATTTATTTGAGGCATCAAAATTCAGGTTTATCCAAGGGTTATCTATAGGGCTGACATTCTACACATTCTGAAACTAGGGAGTCACTGAATGTGCCATCAACTCAGGATGTGCTTATGATTACTGTTACAAGCATTTATAAGCATGGCTATTTCTTCATAACTTGCCTAAAGGCTTTAAAGAACAGAACAGGACACACAATATCACCCATTTTACCAATTATATCAAGTCACCAAGCTGAATCTTCCCTCTTAGTGTTCCCCGTTTGTTCTTGTCTTACATTATGTCTCTGTGGATAAATCAAATGCTGTAACATTCATGTCCTAACCACATCTTAGTCCCTCCACATCTTCTATGTTAACGTGGTGCTCATCCTTGGGATTAGGATTGTTTTTTTCTCTTTTCTCTTTTTTATCATTGTGAGTCTCCATGATACATTTTTTGCTAAACTATTGCTAACGTCCCCAAATGTTATTGGACAATGATTTTTCACTGGCTGTTCGCAGTCCAATGTGTGACTCACATCAGTACACGTACAATGAGCCAAGAGTAACCACGAAAGCCCTGGTTCCGCATGTACAGTATCTACTCCAGGTTAAGGAAGTCCTGAATTAAAAAGCGTGTTGTACGTGGATGCCGAGTAGGAACATGTAATGCTATAGATGAACGTGTAATTTAAGGAAACGCGTTTTATCATAACCGGGTTGTACTGAAACATGCTGTTAGTCATATCAGTCTCCAAACACTGAGAGTAAAATCAGGGGCATTTGTGGGTAAATGCCTGAATTAAAAACTCGGACTGTGATGCCTGTTTCATGCTTTGAAATTATGTACTCACTACAGGGAGGGAAGCAAAGACAGCTGTGCGCATGAACTGATGTTTACAGTTGTGCCTGAATATCACCGGCCACCTCCTGAGCGCGCTCAATTTGCGCAAGTCAGTTAACTCGCGCTCATTTGGGAGGATGGAAATGGGAGATACCTGCAACAAGAAGGAATTACGATCATTGACACATTCTTGCAGATTTAACGCAATATATCTTAACTACCCCAGCGATGTCTCGCATTTTGAAACGCTATATTTCAGTCCATCAGTAACAGAAATATGCTTCTGTCGCACTTCAGTTGACAATATGCATGAAGAAAGTACATTGTGAACATATAAAAGAAACGACTAGTTGATTAACGGGTCATCATTATTATGCTCATTTTGACTAAAAAAGTCGACAAGTTGTTACGGCGTCCAGTGTAGTTGTGCGCAACTACAAGTATCTCCATGGCATCTCAACCCGCGCACAAGATCCCACCGCCTTTGAGGTGGAGTGCGTCTTGATGAACACCGCGCATGCGTGTTCATCCAGGGAACCGGAGAATTGCAAAGATTCGAGCGCTTGTGGCAGAGAGCCTCAATCAGCCACGGCGCAACGTTACCATGAGCTTCACCATCCCGCCGACAGATACCCATCCCGACAGTTTAACTTTCACGACTAGTTCTAGAACTGCCAGCGACCCTGACCAGCACTGTCCAACCGCAGAATGCCAGGGGGAAAGAGAGGGCTGGTGGCACCGCAGAACACTTTTTTGGAAAATATTGTCAGGCGCTCAAGTGGTAAGAAAGCTAGTTCTTATTTTACCAAAACTGCAGATTAAAAGGCTTGATAAAGTTCAGAATATTTCGTCACTCGTGTATTTATTTAGTTAAACTGCATCGTTCGGGGACGTAATGAATCATTGGAAGTCAGCCCCCGCCGCGCTTTTTTTCGGTTGGGATGTTTATGGACTCGCCATTTGTTTACGAACTTGATAACGCATTGCTATATATCAGCAATACAACGCACCGTGATTCATTTTAATCTATATTTTGAATGGGTGGAAGTGATGTGGATATGTCGGGCTACACTTTAAGTATATGAGGAGATTCCAGGCTAATTATAGATGAGTATTTTAGCGGTTTGAATTTATTGTCCACATTTTTAATCGTATGAGGAAGATTGCGTTTACACCGAACCTTTTTAATATCTTCTTGCTCCGCATGGACTGTTTGGATGACGTACACGAACACGAATCTAGTTGTTTAGATGTATTTACACTTACTGTCTGCGGATACCTCGAGCCAAATTCAGTTAATGGTGGGGCCGAAGAGCTCTGGAAAAATCTGTAATATTGGCCATACGCACTGGTCTTGTCCATTGTTTTTGAAAACATGTTAGTTTACCTTTAGTTATGCAACATATAGCCGGTAGGTTGCTTCCGGTTATGACCAACTATTGACAAGTATGCAGTCAATACTTTTAGTCTGTAATACAATACAAATAGTGTACTGTCAAGATTTATTTTAGTTGACCTGTTTCCTTGCACTGCATTCCACTAGATCGCAAATACCATAGTAGCCTATAAAAGGTATCCTATGTAAGCAATACCAGTTTACAATGACAACATTTACGTAGTAAGTAGTACGTCTAACTGTTTGATATATTGTGTGCAGTTTATTGTTTTGGACGATCTATTGCAAATAGTCAAGATGACACCACTCCCCTCCGGCTGTATAAGCCTCATCGCCCCCAAACTATAGACGCACCCTAACCCTGTTGACTTCATAACATATAAGACAGTAATTATAACGCGCTCGGGGACAGAAAGCATGGAGTGTTGCTCACAAAAGCTACTGCATTTCATTCCGAATCAGTCTAAAATTTCACGCCAACGAATGATGTCTTCCTGAGAATATGTCCTAATCGTCGCCAAGTCCCTGTTGTGATGCTGAAACTGTAACTAAAGGATACTGTAGATCTAAAGTCTCATCAACTAAACGCAATACTCCTCCTTGTCAGCACAACGTTCAGCTTTGTTTTCAATTTTGATACATTCTGTCCAAAAACATGTGAGCCATTTAAAATGTCACAATTTGCCCTCGATTATTTCTTCCAAAAGTGTATGTACAGTTGAAATATTCCGCAGCGAGCTGTTCTCTGAAACTGTCTACTGTACTTGGAAACGAAAGCTTCCCCCAGAAAATTTTGCATAAAATAGGGCATATGAACTGGGTTACAGAATGGCATGGCATAAAGCCATGCTCAATTCTTCACTGTCAGGATTTTCTATTTGTGGCAAAAAAAATTGGGAAAGGAGAATTCGCTTTATATATTTTGGTAAAATAAAAAATTGAAGTAACGTCGTTCACAGAGGAATTTACCTCACTCCAAACGTTCTTTTAACTGCTTTCATTTTAAAAAGGAAATATGGTCACTCAACATGGTAGTGTGCCTCATATTGCTTACAGACGCAGAATACTGCGTCTGCATTCAAGGCACATACTTTTCTTCATAACAGAGATTACTTAAAATATATCAAAAACAATAGAATTTACGAAAGAGCGCTTTCATAAAGTGATCTGTCTTGTCTCCCTGTCTTGTCAGCCTCTTACTACATTTTATGTAATGCATATTGCTGTATGAATTGAAATGAAAGTAGCCTACTAGCAAAATCAATCTGCTTACATTCTTTTATTGTTTAAATTATGTAGACAACTCTTTGCATTTCTATCGTTATTGACAGTTTTTCGTTGATAAAAGACCGCACATGTATGCAGTTCAGTACACATCTGTACTGATTTTATTCCGCATTATTTCGTTTTTTTAATTGATGTGTATTTCCCCTACAGGTGTCAACTATGAGCATTGATTTGTTTAAGTTATACGACTCAGAATTTGACCTTTTTGTTTATTTAGTAATTTAATTTGCTTGTGTATTACAACTTAGAGCTTATGAACTCGCACACTTTTCGGATGACGTACTTGTTTGTGAGAAGGTTGTGCTTTTGTCATACTTTTTTGCTTCCTGCTTTCTGATGTTTGATGAAAAGCCCATATACTGCATTTTCCGACTGTTTCCATGCCATGGTACACCGCTAGAGGTCAGATTTGGACATCTGGACGCTCTACGTCTACAGTATGCCTTAGTGAGCAATGTATTTATCCTTTTCTGAAACATCGCACTTGGCGGGCACTGTACAGCGCAGAACGGCATATTTGTGGAACCACAGGGTCACAGTCATGGTCACTTTAAAAGGTGATTTTCAAATTTATGAACACCAATAAATAATAGTCTGTCAACGACAGATACAACTTACTTTAAGCTGTTAACTAAGACAAAATATGTCAGCCAGTTTAAACAACAGAGAGGTCGTCATCATATATACCTAGTCATGTAAATTAATGGAAGTCGCAATATATGATCCTACACATTTAGCATTATTTTGCGTTAAACAGATTTAATCAATTCACGTAATAATGTGCACGCAGTGTTATCAACTGTAACCTGGTCTCGTGTACGTTAACTTTATGGAATGATATTCCCAGTGTGGTTATATGTCGCACTTATGAATTTACTGTAGGACGAAGTGCTCTGTCGTTGGACTACTTATTCCTGTGTGAGGGACTGGCACGTTGCGACGTGGTCGGCTGTGTTCAATCTGTTCCGTTTTAATGCCACTTTATTAAATGCTTTGTACTGTTAATTTGTAGCTATAAGAGCATTCTGCGAAATGACTAAATATAAATCTGCACATTGCTTGTGATGTTTGTGTTTATTACCACAAGTCGCTAGAAAGCTATCTATTTAAGTGCATCGAGCGAAATTCGCGTGCAGTCATCACGGAAGCGAATGAAAGATTCATGTCAAGTGGAGACTGTTGAGGGAGGGGCGCTTGTTATATCACGACTCGATTTAGATGCGAGGTTGCTGACCCCGGTTAATGGTGCTTATGAAATTACGCTATTGAAACCGTTCCTGCGATTTGGGCGGATTGAAGTCTGGTAGAAGTGGTGGTACCAAGCGCGTTATTTGGCTGTGACGTTGTCTTTTACGGTGTGCCAGTGATAGTTTAACTTACATTTCAAAACAGCTACCTACCTTCCTACAACAGGTTAATATACTGAGTGCAGCAGACTATTTTCAGATTGAACACATCACTCGTAAATGAGTCACTTGTTTTAATTACTCTTGATTTATCTTTATTTTTAATACAGTCTCACCAAAGATGATTAATCAGTTCCAGACCAGTGCATTTTGGTATTTAACCAATGAGGATTGCAAACCTCCTTGATTTAACATGTGCAACAGCACGGCTGGTTCTGCAGGACTGGGTTAACTACCTGTGGGCTTCGATTCAAAGAGAATGCCTGATTAGAGCAGGGAGCTCGGCTATTTCTGGTGAGACCCCACCCAGAAATAAAGCGATCAGTGAGGATGCATTATCTATGCGGTATCGACACCACACATGACGGACGCTCTTGATCCTCACTGTCAACGGCTGCAGTCGGATCCCTTTTGAGTTCCTTCCCCGCTGCCTCCCCCACGGCCCACCTCATCCTACCCAGCAGCCTGCCGGACCCTGTCCCGCTGCTCGGTGACATTTCTGATCCCTCTCGACAGGTGGCTCACAAACAGCCCGCAGGGGCCGTGTGAAGGTCTGACCCCTTTGCTCTTGAAGAGACACAGAGCGGCTACCCTGCAACCCCCAGCCCTCCCCCCCCTCAGACAGAGCTCTGCTGTGCTATTGTGTGATGTTTGCTTATGAAACTTGACTAAAGGATGCATGTCATGCTGCCACAGTGCTCCGACAATGGCCCAGTAGCATTTGAAAGGCTCTCTGCTTATTGATGTATTTTTTTAGGGGCATTTGAAAACCATCACAGCTGTCTTTCTACATCAGTCGGCAATACTGGCATTTATTCCGGGCGACTGTTACAGGCCTACTTTAATTGTGGCACTGTGTCTGTGCTCTGCTTTTTCATAGTTACCTTGGTAACTAAAAACGCTATGTGGGGCTCCCAATCAGCAAAGTTAAAGGTGTGGTGTGTGAAGCCACAAATTTGGGCATAATGCGTCTGCCTCTTCACTCACAGCACCCAGGCTCAGCAATTTTAGGTGAGGAGCGTGTCGTGGGTCTCTGAATAGTATGACCTAACAAGCACTTGAGCGTCTGATTGGCTGGATTGTGGTGAGTTTCACACTTGAGCTGGACAGAGGGTTATTGATTGCTCCGTTAGAAGACAGGCCACTGTATTCTGTCACTGATTTTTTACCAGTGCGTTGCTCACAGAGATGGCTGTCATGGCTGGAAGGTGCATTGAATTCCATCAAAGTCTGAGCTCATTACTGGAGAATGTGGGTGTCTAATGAAATCGGTACAAAGCGTAAACATTATGTTGGCTGCTTGGACAGTGATTATGTGCTGTATTAAGGGATTACGTTTGCCTCTCGGCTCTCTGTGGTTTGATGGGGCCCTGGAGTCCTATTTAGAGGACAGCTGGACGGATGAGCAGCATTACGACACCATCTCTGCCTGATTGTTTCAAAAGGGATAATCAGTGAGATATGCAGTGTGACATTAGGAGGGGGATCCTTTGTTTGAAATTGGATTACGGTGATAGACACCCCTTTGGGACTAACGATGACCTCCCTGCTTTTTCTACCTGATGCACACTTTTTAAAATGTATTTTCGTTTCATTAACCAATCTTTAAGAAGGAAGGTCATTTGAGAACCAGTTCTTATTTGCAATAACATCCAGGCCAAGCGGAATAAAGACACAGTAGAGCAGCTGTCTTGGAAGCTCAGAAAAAAGTCGTTAAAAAGACAGTCATATACAAAGAAGAAAATAATCACAAAACTACAGCGCGCTACAAGCACTCTGCACAATACACTTTAATTATGATAGACCCGGAAAGAGATCAACAAGTCTAAAAGTTTGACAGGATATACATGATTGATGGCAGATAAACAGATACTGAGACAAGTTAATTTCAGAGTCTTTTGTTGAAACCAGTGGAGAAAGATCAAGACCAGCTCATGCAGGGTCTAATTTATACATGCCTTTCACACAAAGTGCATTGAAGTTTAAATTTTCCTCTAGAGAAATAATATCATTTTTTTAATCTTTCCTTTCCTGACATGTAAGGGAAGAGATGTGAGTGAAGTTTACAAGTCTTGAAGATACATTTGAAGCGCGCTGTTTCTTTATAGCAGAAACTGTTGTAGGGGCTTTCGAGTGGCTCAGTTTGTTAAGGCACTTTGTGCAAGTGCAGGCTAAGACCTACAGCCCAAGGTGCACCTACAGGTTTCTCAGATGAAGTCAGTGGGAGACGTGCCTGTCCTCTGTTCAGTGTTCCAGCTCCTGCAGTGCACTGTGGGACTTGTAGTGTGAGAAATAGCCGTTGGAGGCATGTGAGTGTGTCAGAGGATTGCACTTGTCATGCTCTAAAGAGGCAAGTCTAATATGATAAAAATAGTGTTGATTCCAAGAGTCAAAGTGAAAAACTAGGGAAAAGCACAAAAAAATAATGATGAAAAAAAAATAGTTGCAGCCCAGAACAAGACAATTGTGGTTAGCAGCAAAAGAACTCTTGGGTTAGGTAAGTGAAAGTGTTCAGATTGCTACTTGCTCTGTGGAGTAAGAGCTGTCAGAGAAAGAAGTAGAGATCATGAGAAAGTAGTGGGAATGGTTCCTGAATGACAGAATAGCTGTTTTTGTTGACAAGGTAATGAGTAGACTTTCAGTCGGTGACTGCTTGTTCTCCTCCAAGCTCTGCATTTGCAGTAATGGCCCTGTCACAGATGAGGTGTATAAGAATTTGTGATTGAAATCAGAAACAACGTTAGGAATTTGCTTTTGCATCACTGCCTTTTTTGCTCTAGAATGGCCTGCACTTAGACCATTTTTATAACGCATATTGCCCCAGTTGTGAGCGATTTTCTGCATGCAGAACCAACCAGATACTTACACAGCAGAGAGCTACTCAGAGATCGAGAGAGAGAGTGAGAGAGACAGGGGAGGTGGGGAAGGAGAGAGCAGTGTCATATGTTGAATAACAAGGGTCAAACACTTACATGTAATGCACGTGGAGTCCTTCAGAAGTCCCACTTTAAGCGTCAGGACCATTAGTGATCTGCCACATCTGCAGCTTGAATTGTCTCTTTTAACTCAATGGAAAATAAATGAAAAACTCTCACAGCAGCATTTTTTTCTGCTGAGAATTGTGTGGGACACCATACTTGTATCCACAGTGGAGATATATATGGCCTGTTTTTTAATGGTTAGAAATTGTTCAGAGAGGAAAACAATAGATTTTTTCTACTATAGAGATTGCATTGTGGTTCAGGCAATTCACTTTTTCTCTCAGTTGTAGATATGTTTGACATACAAAATGACTGCAGTACATGAAATGATAGATGGACCTCTCTTTACTCTATGCTGCTAAATTTCAGCAAAAATACTGTTAGCAGTGGCACCCATTCTGCCAATGAATATTTGATTGGAGTCTGATTAATGATATCATTGTTTTCTTGATCAACTCAGACAGTACCATCGAATCCATTACCAAAGTGCTTCTTAGAAAATGATAATGCTGGATGTTTAAAGCATGCCTACAGTTCATAACTGCATTTAAACCCCATTCAACCTGCCATAATTTAATCATCTGTGTCAGAGTAATTTCTGTCTATTATGTGCATATTTCATATTACACTGTAGTTCATGACTAAGTCTACACTTAAACCATTATTACAATGTGTCTTAACCACTTTTTCCTGCATGTCCTTTCCTTTTGTGTTCCCCTGTGTGTTGCTTATTTGAATTTATATTTTGATTATATGTATACATTTCACATGACACTGGTCTGCCATAACTCAAACCCACTCTCTGTAATGTTGTGAATAGTCTTTAAATCTGCTCATTTCTGTTGTGCCAGGATAAATACTTGGATATCAAACTATGCCAACTACTTCTGCAACTAAATAACATTTTTTCAGATGCAAATTTTGAGGTCCCACAATCATGTCTACCTCTCCTTGACTCAGCCATTCTAGATTATCAGTTGTTGTTAAAACCAGCCACCAGCTGTGTACTACCCTAATCTCACTGGATAGTAATGTGCATCATCTATTCTCCCAGCTATTGATCAGCACTCCTTGTCTCATCAGCACCATTTACACTGAACTCCCTGCTCAGTGCTCATGAACATTTGCTCCAGCTGAAGACTATTGAGGACTGTTACTTCCTATGAACCCCAGTAACACTTACATTCAGCAGTGCCACATGAGAATTTACAGCAGAAGATGTTTACTGCAATACATTGAAAGGCTTTGAAACTTTGCTTATGTACATATCAGTATAGTGTTGACCAGGTTACCATGTGATGGAGTTAATTGTGAGAACCCTTTTGTGAATTGATTCGTCCTACGATAGAGGAAATAACTGTAAGGCATATACCGGGGAATTTATAATTCAGAGGGAGATGCCATTCTTCTCAATGTGCTCATTATTCCAAATACTTCTAGCCCTAGTAAACACTACAACTAGGGCAAGCAAACTGACCTGTCTTGCTCCCAATTGAAAATAAATGGCTTGTTTAAGATGAAAAAAGCTTTGGCACAGAGGCACAATGCACATGTGAAGTAGAATTGCCTCTCGGATGGATTAATGGATCTGAATGCTGACACAGGAGATAGGGGCACTGCGTCATGGTGTAGTCGTAATGAGCAAACAGTGGGAGTATTGATCAACTTGCTGATCTCTCAGGAGAAGCCTCCACAAAGACATGTGGGCTCATTTGAGGTTTTTTCCTGCTTTTTCCCACTATAACTTAACAGACTGTACTTTGCACGCCTTGGCCAAATCTCTATCAGGATTTCTGCTGCCTTCATGCTGTACCTTGTTTGTAACCTTTCCATAGTACACTTCATCTGCCTACTGCTGGGTAGTGGGTGGTGCATTGGATTGTGGGAAATCTTTCTGTTTGCCCTGGGGGCAGGAAGCATGTGACACATGTGATCAGCCTTCCAGGAGCAGTGTGTCTTGGTCATTCAGACTGACACTCAGCATGGGAAGTAAAGTACTGTGTAGTTTTACACGAATATCTCACAGAAAGACATTCTTCATCATTGCTCCTTCCTGATCAACGTGAGCTGCCAGCTTAATTTGTGGAAACAGAAAGAAATTACAACGTCGCCCATCTGTTCACACTGAGTTAAAACTGTCCAAGCATGGCAGTAGCCCAGCAGCTGCAGAACATCTCTTTGTGCGACTGGAGTGTATGCTGTACAATCAATCTCTATTGCGTCTCTCATCCCTTAGCAATATGTACCTATTCATTACTCCATTAACACTGAAAACGTGTCAGGGGTATCTTTGTGGCAAGGGCAAATCAACACAATAACATAATCATGCTTCAAACAATACTGTCTTTCACATTTTAACCCTTCAGTCTTTTGGTAAATATACCACCTCATGTATCATCTTGAACTGTATAAAATAAGGAAGCCTATATGCCCAATTTTGTGTCTGTGGCTATGGATTACTCATTGGTTCATGAAGAAAAAATGTAGTTTTTGCAGGTGATTTATCAGCAGGATTTTGACCCAGCTAGTAGTTAGCTTTTTGATGTGAAGAAGAGAAAAAGACCTTTTGTAGTGTAGTTCCCCTTTACAATGGGCCACTTTGCCCTCAGTGGAAAAAGCCTGGGTATCTGACATACTGTATCTCCTCCCCAGACCAGAGGACCAAGTTTTAGAGGATTTCATATTAATAGGCAGCTGAGCACTCATTATATACAGATAAGTCATATGTCCTGAATTTCACTTGTTGGATGCAACACTATAGGTAATCGAGTCATTGTGGTATTCATAGTTGTGTAAGCTCACTGAACTTTCTTGTTGCCTTTTATTTCCCTTCCCCTCAGTTGCCTTGCTCTGTTACACATCTGTCAAGTAGAAAAGGACTTGGCTTTCATTTAAAATGGCCAATCAGGAAAGGCTGCAGCAGTGTACCTTGGCTCAGGCTGAAATGACTAAGCGAAAGGGCCGTGAACATCTGCTCTTGTTGGCCAAATCTGTCGGCGGTTTTCTCAAAAGAGTAAGCAGAACAGAGTGCCAGGGCTGAAGAGCCTTCTATCTGTCTGTGAGCAGGCCTCAATCATTAATGAGTCCCACAGAGCGTCTTTACAGCTCACACGATTACCTCATGCATCACTGGCTGCTTCCATGTGATATTGTCATAGGCATAAAAGCGGAGAGATGTGGCTTGTAATAAGGGTAGGCAGCCATTGATCCAGGTGGCATAGCACACCAGTGCACAAGGGATTTGCTGTGGAGTACTGGTGTGTGCTATGAGTGTATGAGTGGAATGTTCTGGCCAATACCCCAGATTTCAGATATTTGTCCAGACATATGTATTTCTGTGATTTCCAATGCTGATACCATTGTTTTGGGAAGTTTGCTTCTTGTGCAGTGAAAATTCACATTCTCTGCCAGCTGTGAACTTCTTAGCAACCCAGTCATTGCAGTGAGGATAACAGGTAGAGTCAGTGCCAAGAAAATAATAATAAAACCAAATAAAGAAAGGTTGACTGATGTCTGTTTTTTGGCCCAATTCTGATACCAATTTTTTAGAGATCAGATAGGCTGAAGGCTGATATGTAGTGGGGCAGGCAACAGTTGATAGATCAACTGATATTACACTCTGATAAAACCCTGGTGTATCTTTTAAGTGGACTGTCAATGAACTTTACTTTTAATGGACTTTTAATGAATCTGAATTGGACCTGATGTTCTGATTCTGAGTTTCTTGATGAATCAGTCAGACATCATACTGGCTGTTCAGATATGTGATTCAGAGACTTTATGTATCAGGTATCATGTATAACATATATGTAACAATTTGTATTGTTATAGAATTTACAAGATGTTTGCTAATTAGTGGAAAAGAGACATTTGGTTGTGCTTAAATTGATGTAATGATTGATATTACAGACAGATCAGAATGTCTGTAGTGTCTGCTATGTTGCACTGTTTGTAATGTCTCTTCTTTTTGCTGTCCAGAAACAAGTTTCCTCCTTGGGAACGCGCAGATTGTGGAGTGGCCTGTAGTGTACAGTAATGACGGATTCTGCAAGCTGTCAGGGTACCACAGGGCTGAAGTCATGCAGAAAAGCAGCACGTGCAGGTAAGCGCAGCTCTCTTCAGCCTCTGAAGGGCGCTACTGAGGGAGGCCTAACAACATGAGTCTCGTGGCAGACATCAGTGTGATGTGTTGTGCTCTGATGAGCTTTTGGCCAGCTGTGTGGTTGCCTGAACCCACATGCATGTTTGTGAAAGCAAAGCCAGGGTTGGTAATCGTGTGTACTCTAATTGACGGTCAATTAAAATTTCAAAACGTTCCATGGCTTGCAATGGAGCCAAGTGGTGAATGCTAAAAACAACCCTTGGCTTTTGTGGCGTTTGGTGTTGCTTTGAGAGTGCTCATGTTGGTTAACTGCCGAGCACTGCCATCAGGATCCCCCTTCCATGCTGTTTATATGCCCACTTCCTCAGGGTGCACCAATGACAGTCCTCCTCCCACTGCTTCTACCCCCTGAGCTGTCCCTGGATGTCTCATTACCCACACATCAACAGGCCCAGAGTGCCAACAATCACAGGATCTAGAAGAAAAACACTGCCCGCTAGGGGACGCAAGGTGTGGAGTGGCATTGGTGCAGGGAGGCAGACAACAGGGACAATTCTCTAAAGCATTTATCTTCACAATACAGCTCTCTTTAAATCCTTGTGGTATAGCCATCTGGTACACTCTGACCTTCCTTCTCATTAATGACTGGAAAAAGAAAGTGCCCAGTGTTGTCAGAGGGAAGTTTAATCTCCCCCACAGCGGCTCGTTCCATCAAAGACTTTCTGAAGATGATGTCTATGATATTGACAAAGAGGAAAACAGTTTGTGGATTTCTGGCACTACTTAAACCTGTCTGTGCAGGTGCAGAAAAATCACCGAAACTGCCTAGCATCTGGTGTCTGCCTGTGAAATAGCTGGCCATTCAGATAAGGTCGAAATGGACCAAACTGCTGTTGCTATGGGGATTGTGTCTATCTGTGTGAGTGGCTGAGTCTCTGGGTTTTTCAACTTAAAGGTAATTCTTTTCGAGGGACTTTACCTCATCAAAATAGAAGCATTTGTGAATTGTATTTCTTTTTATAGTCCTCCCTTCAGCCTCTAATGTATGTAACAAGAGGTATAGTCTTTTAAACTTTCAGCAACAGTCAGGTAATTGTACTTGCATGTGTTTACTAATTTTAACTAAAATTTAAATTTAAAATTTAATGCTTAACTTTTAGTATAATGCTGCGTAAGAAAAGAAAACAGTAACACTTAAATCTACAGGACTAAGTGCACAGTACTTAGATATAATTGAGGTCTTGACATTTCTGTTCAATTGAAGACATTTAAATAAAAATTGTTCTATGGAAATTAAATGTCAGCCTGTCCTATTTGATCCCTTTAGTGAGTGCTTGACATGAGAGTAAGCTCACCTTGAGCAGATATTCTTTTTGTAGTTATACTGGAATATAGTTCCATTTTTGAAATGTACTAAATTTTATAAAAAGGACTAAATAAATAATGAAACAAATAAATAAAGTTTATTTTTAAATTTAAGTTTTTATTTCTCTGTTTAATATCCAATATGCATCTCTGTGACACATGATGTCAGTGTCTTTTCCAATGCAGCTAATAGTTATGAAGACTGTTTTTTCTACATTCTACATTTTTCTAGTATATTATTAATATAAATGCTGCAGTTATAAATTGGGAATGTTCAAAAACTATTTTTGCAGTGAAATACTTGACTGTGACAAAAGGTCAAGGCTATGATATCATTTTAAACAAGGCGCTGTAATTATGTCAACTCCATTGACTGGACTAACCACAGCCCCCACTGTGCATCCTCAGTGGAAGAGAGACAATCACACAGCTTCGCCCTGTTTACCAGGCATCTCATTGCCCAGTGTAGACAGCGTGTGGGTGTGGATGTGAGTGGACACTGTCATCGCCCATACACTGAACAGTGGGTCACATACATAATGGCTGTGATGTTTGTGGAGCACAGACATGCTTCATAACTCAAATGTATCTTCTGTCTCCCCCCCTTTGCCTCTTTCCTTTTCCTTCACTTGATCTCCCTCTGTCTCCTTTCTACTCTGTCTCCATTCCTTTTAACCCACTGTTTCTCTCTCCTTTTTTCTCTCCTTCCCTTCTTTCTCTCCCTCCTCTCTGCACCTGTTTGTCTCTTCCCGCAGTTTTATGTACGGTGAATTGACTGACAAGAAGACAATAGAGAAAGTGAGACAGACCTTTGATAACTATGAGTCCAATTGCTTTGAGGTCCTACTGTACAGAAAGAACAGTGAGTATTCCTAAGTATGTTGTGTACATTTACTGCATTCTTAACCCTACAGACAGCTAAAATGGCTAACATTTTCATGTCCCATTTGGGCTGTGTTTATTTTAGGTTATTTGATAATGTAAATTGTAGTGGTTGAGAATCACAGTTAACTGTAACCTTCATTTAAGAAATGCTTGATTCCTTGAAAAAGATCACTCCAGTGCTGTTTTTCCCCAATGCAATGCTCTCTGTTTATAATCATAACTGTATGAGTATGTATGAGTAAACTGCATATATTGATCAAAAATAGTGGGATAAAATCATTCCTTTTCTAATACTGCTTAAAAAAATCCACTTACAAGAATTAAGTAATCCACTTATGAGAATCAATTTGTGTTCACTCACAAGTAATATGATACTCAGCCTTGTGCAATGATAAATGATATTTGAAAATGCATTTGAATGCAGAAAGTAATTTACCATGCGTTAATTACTGTAGCACCTAGCACATAAATTATTTAAAGAAAAAAGCTGTGCAGTTAAGCTACTGTAAGTGCCTGGATGCCAGCTGACATGGCAGGGAAAAAAGATGCTTTCTGCCAATTATTTTTTCTGCTGCCTTATTGAGTGTTACCGTAGTCTCATTAAAACAAACCAAGGAGATGCAGCTGAAAAATCTGGCACTCCACAGTCTAACACTATCTAAGATTCTAAAAGACAGGGAGAGCATGAAGAACAATGGAGACAGGAAACAAATGGGAGCCAGCAATACACTTATTATTGCCATGGCACTTAACACACTGAAGAAAGGGTTTTATCAGACCGTTACTGCGCCACGGCATTGTAGCCTACTTAGCTGCAATTACGTGGACATTCAAAATCAATTAGCATCGGTCAAATTATTATCTTATGTTTGAAAGAATTTGGTTAAGCATATTGCAATTCGGTCTTTTAGTCTCCACAGCAGCAACACAGTGCACAGTGACTTTCTAAAATAATCATGTCATGGTGCAAAATGTTTCAATTTTGTTTACTAAATGACTGCGTACAATGCTGTACATTGTCATTTTATTCCATGTCTGCAGAATTTAACTAGGAAGTTACTCATTTAAACAAGAGAAAGATGTCATTTGAAATATAAACATCCATTTTATGGATTCATTTGGAAGTCTCTTTGGAAGACTCTTTTTAAGAATCATTGCTTTATAAATATCAAGTAGCCCTGGATGGTTGGGATTCCTGTCAGCAGAGTGCACTGTAACTGTCTTTTACAACTTCCATCCGCTTGGCACAAAAACAGAACGGCTTCATACCGAAGGCTGTAAATATGCCTATAAACACTTCAGATTAACGTCTTAATGCCAGTTCTTGCCTCACAGGCTTCTCATCAAGACCAAGTTTTGACAGCAGAGCACCATTCCTGTGCAGTCTACATCAGCCGCCTGGTCACCCTGTCTCCTTTTTTTCTGAATCCCACAGGGACCCCTGTGTGGTTCTACATGCAGATTGCACCCATCCGGAACGAGAATGACAAGGTGGTCTTATTCCTGTGCACTTTCAAAGACATCACTGTCTTCAAGCAGCCCATCGAGGACGAGTCCACCAAAGGTAGGTGCAGGGGTCTACTGCCATGCTGTGATATGAGCACAGAACTCAGACAGAGAGACTAGGCGGGGAATCCTTTGCCTTTTAAAGCTGGACGCAACGTTTGCAGAAAAGTGCCCCATAAATTGCGCGAGAGAGACGAGCTGTCAGCTTGTGTTTAATAATGCTCCATCCAGGCAGCTGGAAGTGGAAGAGATGGAGCGCTCCTCTCAGCTGTGATTGATAGGCATTGTCAGCTCTTCCCTCTCCCCGGGCTGTTACGGGCTTGTTCTTGGCCGAGTTAAGCGGGCGTGTTTGCCCTTTGACAAGGATCCTGCCCACAGAATCCCCCCCAGACAGCTGCGTGTGTCTTTGAGAGGGCCCCTGGGAGGATCAGAACACCTTACTTCTGGGTGAGCAGACAGGGCGGCGCCGGAGACGTATCACTCCTCAGGGACGCTGTACCTGGATGCGGATGTCAGTCATGCCCTCCGCAATGCCGCACGCATGCTGGCCGATGCCCCACTGTGGCTGAGGTGATAAGTGCAATCTGCAAACAGCAGGGAGGCTATTTTGTTGTTTTTTTTTCTATGTTGAGGGATGTCAGCTCTGAAGCGAATAAGAGGTGATCATACACGGTAGCTCAAGCTGTTCCCCAGAGCTCACCCCGTCAGAAAGCATTTACTCTGCACAGGGAGATCAGCCTTTGGCTGATCATACCCCTGACACACGTCTTTCTGGATGCTTACACCATCCGTCCCGCTGAACGACAGTAAACCCCCCTCACAGGATGTTGTATGTTACTAATTATGTGACATAACCTGGATGCTGGCTTGTAAGACGTTTCAGGTGTGAATCACAGCACAAGTACCTCAGCAGCAATCCTAACAGGTCTTCATGTAAGAAAAGCATTTTGTTCATTGACATATTTACCCAACCCTCCGATTTCATAGTTCTGTGTGTGATATCACTTACCATATTTCATGCTGGATAGATTTATAAATAATCAGATTCCCAGATATTCTCGAGAATCTTTGTGTTTTCTCCCAGCAGGGTTTCACTTTAAACGTGTTATGCTTTAGAAATGGAAGCACCTGCAGTTAGGAATATTGATTTGTTCTTGAGTACAATGTTGTATGCTGTGGGCCAGAGGTGTATGTTCATCAACAAGCACAGAAGCATTAGGATGCCCTATACAGCAGGTTGCATACCCACTGGCCCAGTGATGCTGCAAGGGCAAACATTTAGGGCAGCCACCAGGACACCTCTTTGAAGCTGGATTATTTAAGTGCACTGTGCCAAAGTTACTGGGTGACATGTCAGATGTGTGTGGAATAACTTGCTGTCAGCCATCTGTATCTTTCATTGAAGACTCTCAAGTGAAATACTGCTTTTAATAAATGTCTCCGAATTAAGAGCCTCATGCCAGCTGTTTTCAGAAAGGAGCCCTCATTTTCCTGCAGGATGACATTATTCATCAATAATATAAGATCCGGAGCCCCAGCTCTATAATGGTGAAATGAATGAGAGTACCAGCCAGTGCTGGGTTCCCTCTAACCAAATTACATTTCTGCTTTACTGCCTTTGTAATAAATATAAAATTATTGTGACTTCTATGAAACTTCTTCATTTGTTTCACCGAAATAGGGTTACTTGTAATGGGGAGATGTTTTGTAAGTGTTCCATCCCTAAGACTTAATTCTATGTCTCCGTATCCCTTTCTTCTCATTCACAATGCACTACAACAGGGCAAGATTAATGGGAGACACCCACTCCTTCCCCACACAATCCTGTAGAGACAAAATAAGAGAAGCACACAAACTGTTTCTCAACACAAAGGGGGTGCAGTATGTTCACACAATGGCTTTTATGTTTTAGTGGCGACTCTTGAACCTTGCATCATGGTAACATGGTAATGATGCATTTCCCTCATTGTCTTCAGACAGATAGCACAGTACCTTACACTGATCAGTATCTGATCAGTATTGAGATTGCAAAGTAGTCACAGGAAGAAGCTGTATGGCTTCAGTATGGTGTCACCTGAGGGTAAATAATCACTGTTGCTATGGTCATTGAGCTTCCCCTATACATTGTACATACCAAATCCTCTTTCTTCTTTTCTGTAAGCAACTCTTAAAAAGTTGACATTCTATAATGTGAAACCACTGTGAGATTACTTTCCATGTGGTTGTGCCATCTCCAGTCTCTGGATGCACACAGTAATGGTAATAGTAATAGACAAATGTTAAAGGATGGCCATTTCAAAATAATAGACTCTAGGCTGTGCAAATGAAGTATTTATTGGTTAAAAGCCCAGTGCCAGAAATAGAATTCCCACAAAGCTTTGTGGTGTCACCCTTAGAATTTGCTCAATTAGCAAAAGCAACATGCTTAAACAGCGCTTTGTTATTCTGAAGCAGGCTGGTGCGCTCTGGCTTTGAATGGAAGATGCTCGCCAGCAGGGCGGCGGTCTCCTTGAGGTGGGGGTTGACTGCATTAGCCCACTAGCCAGATGTGTGTGGCTGGGCAGACGTGATGTGTGTTACTCTCGCTTGGCTGTCAAAGCACAACCCCTCCACCCATCAGACAGCAGCGAAGAGGATGTGTCCCTAATGCAGCAGCAGATGGCAGGAGCACTGCTCTCCCCCCAAGGGACAGCTTGTGGAGAGCTCTTCCTCGTGCTCTGAAGACGGAGGTTAAGCACAGGCGCTTGTGTGGGGTGTTCATCCCCTTATGATCCTGACATGTGCATTTTTTCCCCTTCTGCACTCCATAGCATCCAGGAATAGGACCTCATTGTCATCTATTTGTAAAGATCCACAGCCCTATTTGCCTCAGGCTGATTATCTTTTTATCTTTTTGCGCTTGCGGCACAATGTGCACAGTTGTGTTGTTTGGCGCCCTTGGCTATTTTTGCATTCTGTTTGTAGTGGTCATAATGCTGGAAGGTCATGGCTTATGAAACAGCCCTATTATTGGAGGAAAATAGCCCTCCTATTGTCCCACTCTGGCCAGAACCTGTGGAAATGCTATCCTGTACAGAGCATGACTAATCCTGGGCAGTTCCTGTCCTCTACTGCTATTCACTATGCACTTTGTAGAATTATTTTAGATTTGGAGAAAATAATGTTGTTCACCATTAATTCTGTTCAAAAAAGTGCAAATAGTTATGCCCCTGATAAACATGAATGGAAATGAGGCTCCCTTAAAAGAACAGGAGATGTGGAGAGTATAGAAGGTAGAGTTGTCAACATACACCTGCTGTGTAATTTGTTTGTAATGCTGCATGGAATCAACGTGCACTTACTGGATGGTGACTTTTTCACTTGCACAACAATGAAGGGAATGTCAAGCTCTAGTCTGCGGCACCACTTTCAGAACATTGCAGATTTAATCACCTCATCACTTGCTGCTATTATGTTCTTAAGGGAAACAGTCACAGAAGTACTTTACCTCATTGCTGGAAGCATTCTTGCACATGCACACATGCAGGTTTTAAGACGAAGTTTAAAAGTGCATTTGTACCAGGGTGGTCTTGCTCATAATGCCAAAACAGGTCACATGACTCCATACATTCTGTTTAGTTCTGAGGCATTGCCAAGGAAATACCTGAGAGAGAGCTTTAACAGCTTTGTATAGGTTTTGTCATATCCTGCATCCAAGAAATTCACTTTTCAACCAAAAAAAGCCATTAAAGGAAGAGCCCTGGTCTTTGAAACATTAATGAGAGGCTCACATCAAAGGCTTAGCTCTGCAGCATTCTCATGTCTCCTGTCTCCGCCCCATAATGTCTTTCAGCGCAGAAGTTGTTCAGAGTTGTTTCACGTTTATTATATGCCAGGGGCATTGGTGTTTTTAATTGTATGTGTGCATGTAGGAGGGGGGGCTCAGCTATGACGAGCTTTGTTGGTTGGTGGACAGTTGAAGAACACAAGTGGTGAAGGCAGTATTCCTCTACTGTACAGTGTGGAGATAAGCTGAAGGCAAGGGTATTGAAGCTTTGCAAAAACAGGACCTAATGTTTTTTTTTTTTTTTGGAAGAGAGTTCAGGACTGAGCCACTAATTACTGAATGGGATGGACCCGTCTTTCCACGTCACGCGCAGGCCGGCTGTCCCTCTGGCTAGCCAAAGCTGAGGCGACTGTCCTTGTTTCTGGCAGGATGGACAAAGTTCGCTCGGCTGACGCGGGCTCTGACCAACAGCCGCAGCACCCTGCAGCAGCTGACGCCCATGAACAAGACTGAGGTCAGCCACAAGCACTCGAGACTGGCAGAGGTGAGTTCTACCAAGACACCCACACATGTACCGTATGTCTAACACACACACGCACACGCACACGCACACGCACACGCACACGCACACGCACACACACACACACACACACACACACACACACACACACACACACACACACACACACACACACACACACACACACACACACTGTATGCCTACTTGTCACACACACAAACTGTTCCTAAAAAGTTGCATACAGAACAGAACATACTTACACTGCACAAAAAATGAAAATTGGACAGCCGTTTAGGTCTTTTTGGCAACTTAATTCAGGTGAGGAGCACTCAGGAAAGACTCTGGCAAACCTTTTTTAGCTGAGTTTTTTGTGCAATTTTAGCATAGTTTTAATAGCACTGTATCTGTGCCCCACTTCTGCAGCTAGGAATGATGAGCACTCTAAGGCAGTGCGGCCTTTTTAAAGCTGCAACACCGAGTGAAATGCACTCGGCGATGGCCCTGACAGAGCTCATCGTGGAGTCATGAAGAATTCAAAGGGCTTCACTGTGGTGCTGTCGTTATGGAGTGTGTCCTCAAACTGTCCCGAAGTGTGACTTTCTCTCCCTGCCTCGCATCACAGCTGCTCAGCGTAGCATTTAGAGTTCATTAGAACCCTCCAGCTCGGCTAACAGCCTCAATGCTGCGCAATGTCGCCCCTGTCATCCGCACCCAGGAGCTGAGCGGTGCCACCCCCTCTCTCTGAGTCTCAGTCATGCTGTACCTGAGCAGCGGGCATATCCGTGCATACAGTTCTGTTTCTGCCACACTTCCCGCGACCAGGTCGTTGAGGTTTGTTCAATTAGAGGTGGCGTGACGGACAGCAGGGTCACCATCTGTATGACTGAGAGTGCTGGAGCTACTGTGGCGTGACGCAGCACCCCACAGGCCGCTGATGTCAGCGGTAGGTGTTAATTTTTCATGCTGTTGTGGGAGTGCTACTTCCAGCCCATAAACTCCTGTCATCGCTGCTTCCTGGACCTGCTCCACAACGTGGACCCAGGTTGAGGGCCGTGCTTATCTTGGCTGAGCGTAAATGGGAACAGAAGCCAGTCTTTTAACAAAGGAAATGGAAAGCTTGCCTTTTGATTGGGTGGATACTGATTGTGGTGAGACTGCACTCGATATGGTGTGCCCATCAGAGCCCACTGACAGACGGAAGGAATTGCTTGGTTTAATCTCGAAACTTCTGTCTTCTCGATACAAAAATTCTTTCTCACACCAAATACAGCCACTGTACTGTATGTCCTGAAACTGCAGGGGAAATCAGATGGTGTAAATGGTGGTTCTTGGAAAAACATTTATGCAGAACTGATGTGAACAATTGAAATCAGTATTCAATGTGCACATATGAAACTCAGTGTCAGTTCTCATAATGAGGTTTAAATGAGAACGAGCAGCTGGTAGCCAGTCTGTCGTGTAATTTCTTCGAGGGCATTTGACTGAGGCTTTGAGCCTCTTTTCTCCATGGAAATGAGAGAGCATCTCCTTTTGTGAGATCTTGTAAGAGAGGCTTCCATGAGAAATAAATTCAGCCTTCTGGAAATGAGACTGTTGGCTTTTGTCTCCTCCATGGTTGCTTCACCCCTTGTGCTTTGAGAGAAAGATAACATTTCTCTGACATGCTGTGTAGAGGCGAGGGTGAAATTTTCCACCGGCTCTTACAACTTGCGAGACGACCATGAAACTTCATCCCACTTTATAAAGCCTGGTTTCTGTGCAGAGATAATAATGAGTACAGTCAGCACCCACTCTCCTGGTGATGATCTTTTCAAAGAAAAGGTGCTGCTGCATTTTTTGCCATAAACTCTCATCTTAGTGTCACTTACAGTAATTCAAAAGTCAGTCTGGTTAAAATTGATTATTAGAATCATATGCTTAAATACCAACTTAATTACCATGTCAGTAGAAATCTTTATGCCCACTATATCTTTATGCCCACTTTATGCCCACTTCATCTTTATGCCCACTATAAGTCTGTCTGTGATTTGCCTTGATGCACATAAACACACTATGTAATTCAATGAATGTAGCGATTAAGAAGGCTGAGCCATGACCCCTCTCCCCTTCATCTCTCTCCTGTTCTCCATCTCTCCTGATCCCCAGGTTCTACAGCTGGGCTCAGACATTCTGCCCCAGTACAAGCAGGAGGCGCCTAAGACACCACCCCACATCATCCTGCACTACTGCACGTTCAAGACCACCTGGGACTGGATCATCCTCATCCTGACCTTCTACACAGCCATCATGGTGCCCTACAACGTGTCCTTCAAGACCAAACAGAACAACATCGCCTGGCTGGTGCTGGACAGCGTGGTGGACGTCATCTTCCTGGTGGACATTGTGCTCAACTTCCACACCACCTTCGTTGGCCCCGGCGGCGAGGTCATCTCAGACCCCAAGCTCATCCGTATGAACTATCTGAAGACCTGGTTTGTCATCGACCTGCTGTCCTGCCTGCCCTACGACATCATCAACGCCTTTGAGAATGTGGACGAGGTAAGCCGCGTATGCTGTGTCGGAGGCTAACTCTGCGCTAAGCACAGCCCAGAGACCAGAACTGGGGGACTTGCGAGAGGAGATCGTTAGATTTCCAGTCTGTTCAGTAATCAATATACCTTCAGATTTTCTTCAGGCTTTTATCCCAGAGATTTTCTACCTGAAAGAATGTGGAGTGAATTGAATTTCAGCCTGAAAAAGCAAAGCCCTGTTTTCTTGGGTGTCTGTTGTGAGGCCGTCTAAGCTCTCACCTCCTGATGGTGGCATTTAAAGCGCGTCTCTGCCATGACTCCCTGGATACAGACTGAGGTCACATGGGAACGACACTCAGTCCCTCTTTTCCTCTCTATTCCCCAGAGCACCTCGAACCATTGGCCAGTTAGGCATGCGTCACACACAGCCCACAGGTGCTCTGTATCAAAGGACTGGGAGAGCGGACTCATTAAAGCAACATTTCTCTCCTTTTCTTCCCCTAATCAGCCAGGCAGTACTCAGCTAGTTGTAAAATCCTTGCTGATCAGTCTGGTGTGTCAATAAAAGGCATTTGGGAGAACCTGCAAACGGCTCTGATGAGTGGATGATTTATGTCAGTGTTCCAGACCTTGTGATGCTCTCAGTAGAATCCTATTGTTTTTACTTGGCAGCAGCTTGCAGCAGTCAGATGGAGACAGCTGTGTCTCTGTAGTGCGCTGTGAGACACAGGTAGGGGAGTGGGGTCTGTCGAGAATAGCAACCACCTCAGCACTCTTGTTTGACTGTTTGAGATGGAAGTTATGTAATTAACATCACGTCATGGCATCCAAGCCAGTCCTGCTGTGGCCCATTGAGGTTAGGGTAGGGTCATTGTATAGTCTAAAACAGTGAGTTGGAGTTTGCTGTCAGGAGGTGAGGATATTTGCAACAGCTGATTCCAAAAATTGGTTGCATAAAAGGAAAGCATAAAAATGCTGATGGAATACTAGCTTGCCAGTGCTATCTCAGAACACACTCATCAGACACTGGAAAACACAGAAGCGATATTACGTCACTCATATTGCATAACAAAGGTGTCTGTTTCATAATCGTGTAAATTCAGCGTTTGTGTTCTCTTGAAATTGTTTGCTTTCTGCATCTTTTTTAAGCGCCTGACTAAGTCAATCAGACTGCTTCTTCTTTCACTTTGGTGTCATATTCAGTCATTGTGTGTAAGGCTTTCATCCTGACTGCCCTTGTCATTAAGACACACATACACACACTCGCACACATACTGTACAAGCACTCTATAAAAACAAATATTAAATCCGCAGTATGCTCTGCTATGTTTTTGTTCTCCGAACTGATTCCTGGTAGTTCTGAAATTAATTTCCGTGTTCAGTGGGCCCAAAGTATTCCCCTGCGTTTAAATGCTGGTAATTATTCATGCATTGACTCACATTGATCTAATTTTTCATCATTATCCAGCTTTTTATCATTCTAAATTTCAAGATTAATTAGAAAAGAAAGCAGAAATGAGATTTGCATGAATCTGCATAACTCTCTGCAGTAGGTTCTTCCATGTGGCATGGTTCAACATGTCCAGACTGAATATTTATAAGCCCTATACCACTGACATTGAAAGTTTGAGTTGGAATATTACCACAATACACAATACAGTCTGGTAAAGCCCACAGATGGTTCAGATGTTTTTGTTACAAACCCACTTTTAATAATTTGTTTACTTCCTAATGTAAGTAAAAATGAATACATTGAAAAGTGCAGAACTGATGGCTGTGCATTTAATTCCAAAATTATACAAATGAATTAAGCAATTTCCTTAATCTGGAGGTTTTTGAATCATCCTGCAGTTCACCCATATTCAACTCTATATAACTACAACCAGAAACCATCATTCAACATGTAAACCGGGTATTTTATTATCATTGTCTAAAGTATATGATTATCTGCCTCATAAGAACTATATGTGTGCTGAAAAAGTGGTTGTTTTATGCACCAGTTTCCAAGGTTACCTGTATCAACTCTGACGTAGAGTTATGAGATTGAAAACCCTGGCAACAATGGAATAAAGTAAGATATAATAATGTATAGAGGGAATCTCTTTACATCAGGATTCTCAGCTACACAGAGCTCGGCATACTGTTTAATCAATCCTGATTCCCTTAAACTGCAATATACAAAATACAGTATACCACTTGCTGTAACTTGATTTGGTGTGGTTCCATCGAAAATATCTGTAGAGATGTAACAGTGTGTGTTGCTAAGATATCAGAATTTGTAAGCTGTCAGCCTTTATTGTAGCTTCTACATTTTAATATGTTGCTGTCAATTTAAAAAGAGCAGAGCTGGCTGGGCTTCTATACCAGGTCTGAGGTAATAAAAGTAGGCCTGTAAAGAAATCCATACTGTTCTCAATGTTCTAAAGCAATATGACTGTGACCGTTTTAGGCAGGACCTGAAAAGCCGTGGATCTAGAGGTACGCCTTCACCCAAAACAGTTGGTAGATTAAGCTTGTTTTTTTTGTTCTGCTATAGTTAAAGTTGGTGATACTTCATAGCAAATACTGGCCTGGTCTCTGATGGCTAATAAGGCCGTCTGTTGGGAAAAGTTTGCGATTGATGGAGAAGGGGCCAGGTGATGGAAACCACTCAACAGGACCGCAGTAGGTCAACAGCAAGTGAGGTGCACGCAGAGAGCAATGTAATGTAAGACTGCAGCTCTGCTGTATCCAAACACCCTCCTCTCTGGGATTTGTAGGCATTGTTTGAATATTTGTGTTAAATCTTTATGTCTGGATCCATTAATGCCAAGGTGTGGTGACTCAAGCATGATCCCCTGAAATCTGTATCCAGCACTGTCAGCCTAATGTCTCTCTGATTGCCTTTTGTCCCATTCTTCGCGGAAGTGAGATTTAACGTCCAGATGGCGATGCAAGACCTGCCCAGAGCCACTCCAATCACTCATAGGGTGCAGCCAAGCAGGCGCTGCCACCTGCCCACATACTGCTGCCTCCCTGTCTGAGTGACTGCAGCTGCACTGTAAGGAGAGAAAAACCTTCCCACAGAAATATAGGTTTAGAGACTCAGAGGGTGGGGGAGGGACGGAGACGGGAGAAAGACATTTACAGTGGGGGCGAAGGGTGGGAGAGGACAGAGAAAGAGTAAGAAAAGGTCAGCGCTGGTAAGCAGAGGTGAGAGACTGTAAAGGTAGCGCGTCACTGCTCCTCTGCGCTCTCCCCATGCGGCTGATTGTTCCCAGGGTCCCGCTGTGGAGCGCAGCGTCTCGTGGAAGCAGGGGTGAATGGGAAATGAGCTGGAGCTCATGGGAAATCAATGCGGTCAAATTCACAGCATCTTGAAAACTTTTAGCGGGGAGCCCTCAAGCTGTGTGCTCTCACTGAGAAGTGTCTATATAACAGGCTTTGCAAGGACTGGACTGGGGTAACATGTTTCTTTAGCAATTTCTTTTTCACAAAAAGTCCCACTGCACTAAAGCTGGGCTTTATATTGGAGTTTGTACACATGGCTTTTTTGCTACAAATGTTTGAACCTGTCAGTCTTTTTTGACTCAAATTGTTGAAAAAGCCAAAATTAAAATTTCTTCTATCTTCAGTTATGTTTTCAGGATGCTACTGAGCTGGAGCTCCAGACAGTGTTGATTTAACTGAAAACATTGAAAAAGCCTAAACAATAAGAACATGCGCACTGAGAAACGAGTCATTACATAAGGTCACCAAATTCCCACAATTACCAGCATCTGCTCTGTGTACAGGATGTGCCCCAACAGGTGAAGAATATATACTGTCGGGTGAATCAACCCAACGACTGGAAGAAGAGGGCTGAGGGCTGTTCAGGTGAACACCAATAGGTGGGTGAACACCGCTGAGGCAGGGGCGTGTCTCTGTCCTACGGAAAGGGTCAGAGATGCGGGAGCAGTGGAACATGGGAGGGAGATACCCTGCTAGGAGGAGGTGAGGCCAGCATAGACTGAGAGAGTAGGGACATTCCACAGCAGCTCCGCATCTGTTTGGGCACGCTGGTAATATCCGAGACGCTTCGGTGTGTCACGTCTCCGAAATAAATTACATTACTTCTTACACAATCCGTTTAAAAGATTTGATGCTGGTTGCCGTGTTACCATAAGCCGTCGTGTGTTTATAGACTGATTACTCTCATGTGACACTGAGTTGAAATGGTAATCATTTTTATTGTTTGGATTGCTTTCCCTCTGTGAATCCCCTCCATTTCCACTGTTGGCTAATTGAAAGCGCAGTGGTAGGAAATGAAAACCCTTCATATGTCCTGGATGATGTTGCTGTGCTATAGCTGGCCCCAAGTACACATGCAACCCCCCCCCAAACAAGTCACGTTTCTTACAAATGCATGCAGTTGCATGTTCAGCAGCTATGATTGCGTGTGCACATAATGATATAAGGCTCCTTTGAATATTTAATGTTCATCAAGTGTCCCCGAGGCCATGGTGGAAGAGATGCACATTCAATCGCCCGGACTTTACCTGCTGTTAAGGGGGCTTTTATAACTGCACTTTGGAGCACTTCTCATGCCCGACGGGCAGACCGGCCCATGTTTAATCCAGCATGACCTTTTTGTGTCGCACTGTGTTGCCAAGAATGTGGCAACAAGCTGACAGAGCTCCTGGGAGCCTCTTTCTAGCATGGCTGGAGTTAGCTCTTGGGCTCCAGCTGAGAGAAGGCAAATGTGTTGGGGGGAGGAACACATGTATAAATCCTTGATAGCTCTGAACAACAAGGAGCTGACACAGTCAGTCTGTGTGATGTGTCTTCATAGACAGGCACATGAGGATATGGTCATGATGGTTGTGTTCCAGAAACAGAGCTTCTCAGTTTTTTCACTGTATCCTGAAAGTGTAGTAATCTTAATCACTACAGTTGCAGCTTTCCAAACCAGACAGAAAATGTTAACCTTGAGACAACACATCTCAGACAGAGCTTAGATAAAAGACTGAAATTTAGACAAAACAAATATAGAGAATGCAGTACAGACTACACGGGGGCCACCTGGCAATGCTATCCCGAGCCTCTGTGATGTGAAAGGCCCAAAAACACTTATCCTGACCCAATTACAACACTGACCTGACTGAAAACTGCCACTAAGACACACAGGAGTCTCTATATGTTTTACCAGACTAACAGCAAATAGAAGTAGAAATCAATAATCAAATTATGTGTACCCCATTCCTGGTTAAATGCATCTATTAGAGATGTCATGATCTCCTGTGATGACATTCATCTTGCATATAGTCAGAGGAACTACCAAACACAACCTTTCTACAGTTTGTTGAAAGCTGGGAAGTCACCATGAGCGGGGCTACAGTCCTCGCAGCTCAGAGACTGAGGCCCATGTGTCTGAGCTGTGCTCGTTGTGTCTTTAAAGGAACCGATCTTGGACGCCTCGTCAGTCGGGCATCTGCGGGAGACGGCTAATCCGCAGAGAAATGCTACCCGGGCAGAAGACTCTGTGCTCCCGGTAACCGAATCATTCCATGTCTTCTCTTTATTGCCTGGGCTCTGAGAGGTGTCCCTTCTCACTCTCTCTGTCACCTCTCAGCCCCAGTTCAGTATCAGTGCTGACAGTCTGTTACGGCAGTGGAAGTAGTGCACTGCAGCAGAGGGCTGCGTTAGTGTTCCCCTCAGACCTATTGCCAACTCCCACTGAACACTGCAGAAAAGCACACAGCCACTGAGCACTTACATCTGATGATGCTTGAGCAGATCTCAGGAAAATGTTGACCGTACCAGGAACGTAACGCCTAAATCTGTTTTCATTGGTCCTTTTTCCTCAGATTGGTGATGCGTTTCAAAGATAGCATCCTCCTTGTGCGCACCCTCTCTGCCCTCCTCTCACTTCCCTGCCCCTCCCCTCACCTCACCTATCCCTTCACAGAGCCGCACTAGACTCCTTGCTTTGCACTGGACAGCTGTATTTGCTCACAAGGATTCTCTGTATCTGCTTTATTATTTATGACTCCTCATTTGTACCCAACCCCACAGTATACGTTTCTGAGTTTGTTTACTAACTGTAGGCATGTTGCATGAGCCGCACGTGATACAGGCCCCAGGGATGCCTTCAGTGCCAGCAGGCTTGTGAGGAAGCCAATCAAAGAGACAGTTTTTTGCTGGCCTGCAGCTGAGTCCTCGGAGGGTGCCTTTAATGGAATCAGAAACTGTTTTCGAAGATGTTGTGCATGCACAGTTTTATTTGCATTTTCTGGTGCTGCCGCATACAGCCATCCTTGGGAGTGTTTTTCTAAGAGCCTACCACTTTTCGCAAATACGCCCATGGGCTCTCCCAGCGTGTTTGGGTATTAATTAGCTACACGTTAGCGGAGTTCTTTTGTGTGCTTTTCACTGTGCTCCCAAGACATTGCATGAATTTGGACAAATAGGTCCTTTCAGGAGGAAAATGGGTGGAATGCAGCAGAAAATAACAGAAACCAAAGGGGTATCATTACAGCGACCAAATGAACACTAACTTACCCCCACTGGATCAGCTGAAAGGAAATACAGTAGAAAATAAGAAATAAGAAAAAAAACATCTGGAGATAGTACATTAATCACAAAAAGGTGAAAAAAGAACATTGAGGAGCAGAAGCTGTGATATGTTAAATGAGTAAATGCTCCTTTTTTGTGAAGCACTATCAAGGATCAGCAAGAAAGAAACATTAGTTAGGCTGCATCTGAACAGTACATTACTTTATTAATTTGCTTAGCAGGTGCCTTTATCCAGGCATCCAGTGCTGGATCCCTTACATGTTTATTACCTTACTGTCCATTTATGATGTCTCATATATTCCAGTGTCCAACACCCGTGCCACACCTGCTAATTGAACCAGAAGTGGTAGTTCACATTATACCACCCTTCTGTCCCCGATGCCACACTGTTGTCAATAATTAGATGATCATCTACCAAGTCAGCAGAATCCCTCTGTTTTTCCTTAGGTTGTATGGGTGGTTTTGCAACAGTATCATATATAGAGAGAATTATTTCAGACACAAATGAATATTGTAGTGTTCTGAGAAAGCTGCTATTGTCAATTGTCACATAGGCAACAGCTCCATGGGCAGGAGTGTAACATAGTGGTAAGGAGCAGGGCTCCTAACCCAAAGGTTTTCAGGTAGACTCCAGCATGGGGCACTGCTGTTGTAACCCTTGGGTAAGTTGCTCAACCCAAAATGCTATAGAAAATATCCATCTGTATAAATGGATAATGGATCATTGAGGTGCCTGCTAAGCAAATATTTTAATGCAATGCAGCAGAAAATTAAATGCAGGCTTGAAGGGGGCAACTTAGAGGTGCAAAAGAGGATACTGCCTTGAGCATGGGGAGGACAGTGCAGGCTATTGCCTGATACTTCTTCTCTCAGTGACCCACAGAGTGTGAAAGGAATAATTAACCCTTTTTGTTTGCATGTGTGAATATGCGTGCATGTGTGCAGATGTAAATTCTTATGGCAGTGTATGTTGGTATGCACTTACATCAGCAAAATGAGCTGATGTCAACATCCTGCTTCCTTCCAAGCAGAGGGTCTGTACACTATTAGACTGTTCCCCTCTGTCAGGGAGGTGAGAAGCATGCTAGGGTTTGGCATATGGCTACAAACGTACAGATAACGTGCTCAGACTTCTGTTTATTGACCACTGTGATAGCCTTTGGCCTTTAGCTATCTTATGCGCTCTAACCTTCTAAAGAGCACAACACTGTACAGTGAGCCATCAGTCCAATCCCCTGAAACATGTGCTTCAGACCTCCTGCTTCAGAGGGCTCTGTTTGGAGGCATGCGGTTGAAGGGCTGGTATCACTGTCTTTCTGGATGTGACTTTGGCTCAGTCCCTCTGTTGTCTGGTTGAATCTTAACCAGCCTGGACAAAAAGGAGGGAGGGATCCAAGACATCCTCCTCTCAGGCCAGAACAGGCAAGGCTTTCCCTCAAAGACATAAAAGGCATCAGATAAAAGAGCTATAGGTGGGGAGAAATGTAACTTCTCTGACTGGAATTATTCATGTAGTCTGTAAGATCTTTCCTGGCGACTTAACTCTTCTGTTGCCTCACCAGCTATAGATAGGTTGCGGCTGTCAGTGTTTAGAATGGAGAGCAAAGCCATTGAAATCATGTGACTTCAAGCTAGAGGTCTTAATGAGTAAGATGGCTTTTTCAATGATACAGTTCAACAATTTGCCTAGGCTTTTACTTAATTTCTCTGTGGAATAACTTGAGATGAGACCCTTCATTTGAAGCCACTGAACAGGGGTTAGGTGTTACTGCCAGTAGCATCAAATGTAATCCTCTGAGAAAAAAAGCTTGACATAATATGAGGAATTAGTGATTTTACCTGGCCTAGTGTAGTCCTAGTCTGAATGTGTGTGTATGTGTGTGTATGTGCGTGTGTAAGCATATATGTCTGTGTGTGGGAGCATACAAATAATTTGTGTGAAGTGTGTAGCTGTTATGTGTAGACAGTATATGTGTGTGTGTTCAGGTCAGCGTCATTAGCAGAGGAGTGTCAGCATCGATCATGTCTCTCCCTCCACACAGGGCATCAGCAGTCTCTTCAGCTCCCTGAAGGTGGTGAGGCTGTTACGCCTGGGCCGGGTGGCCCGCAAACTGGACCACTACCTGGAGTACGGGGCGGCGGTGCTGGTGCTGCTGGTGTGCGTTTTTGGGCTGGTGGCCCACTGGCTCGCCTGCATCTGGTACAGCATCGGCGACTACGAGGTGATCGACAAGGTCACCAACACCATCAAGACGGACAGTTGGCTCTACCAGTTGGCCACCAGCATCGGCTCACCCTACCACTACAACACCAGTGGTTCTGGCCAATGGGAGGGCGGCCCCAGCAAAGATTCACTCTACATCACCTCCCTCTACTTCACCATGACCAGCCTTACAACCATCGGCTTTGGGAACATCGCACCCACCACCGACGGGGAGAAGATCTTCTCTGTGGCCATGATGATGGTGGGCTGTAAGTACCCTCAGTTCCCTCCCCCCATTGTAAATAGCCAGATCTACAAAGAGGCATGTCTGTGCATTTTGGACTGAGATTGATACACCATCCATTTAGAGGTTCTTCCACTGGTGGACAGCAGACATTTGTGCACCGATAGCAGCTTTGAGAATTTGTGTTTGTAGTTTATTCTTCAGCTTTCTGAGCTTGGTTTATAAATAGAAAGATCCAGCAAGTATTGGACATCTGAGCTGAAATGTGATTTATGGGAACGTGTATTGTGGCAAGACCATGCGAGATATTGAGATGTCCTGCCTCTAATGGAACAGTCAACACACCTGCTGACAATGGACAATCAAGCGCACCTGCAGGTGGTTGTGTGTCAGAGCTGTGTGTGGGGCTTTCCCAGAGCAGTTTTCTCAGTGGCTGAAGCACAGGAAAGGCTATTAGTGCCATTCTGCATTCTGGTTTAAATTACAATAGGATGCATTAGTTGAGTCATGCTGGTTTTCTTCACTGTCACCTGGTGCCTAAGCTTTTTTCATGTCAAATAGGAAGGAAAAACCTGTGCTGAACCTCTGTTCTGAATCTGCCTCTCTCTAACATTTGCATGTGTGTTCCATCTGGGTATTGCTTCTATGACTGGCTGTACCACAGGTGTACTAAACTCAGGCTGCGCCTTACTTCTGGGATTTATGTGGTTCCTGCTAGCAGACACCCAGCCCTGGCTGATCCCAGTACAGTAAGGTGGAATTATCAAAGTAATGGCCATACAGTAATGAGATGGCAGTGTCTCCCAAACAGTCAATAGAATGGAGTCGTTGAGCCAGTGGTTGTTCACAGCAGTGTGGAGAATTGACCAATTAAAAGGTCCCCTGGTGCTTTCAGTGAGGATCAGTTTTGAGTCATAAGTATTTGTTTGCAATAGGGATCAATACCAAGGCAATTAAGCACAAGTCTCCTCACTTCCTAATGGTATAGAATGAGAGATGTCCTTCAGGAAGGCTGTCATAGCAGTGGATGGTTTACTGGATTGTAGATTATGGGACAGATGGGAGAGTGGAGAGATGATAGATTCCAGTGGTGTGTAAAAGCATTGCAAACATGTTTTCTTCCCTTCATAGATATGTGCCACTGCATAAGGTGGTAACTGAACAATGCATTCCTAAATGAATGGAAAGAGCAGACGTAGAAAGACGTGGAGTTTTCTGACCATTATGGCTAAGGGTTATTAGAGGTAATGAATTATCCACAGACAGCTGATCCAGTAGGGTCAGGCAATGATCATGTGTTTGTCATAAGGACTGATTCCCTTTAAATTCGACAATAATTTTCTGAACTCTTGTTTTTGAACAGAATAATGTTGCGATTGTGTGAGATGGATTTGAACAAATACCATGTCATTAATCTAGTGTTCTGAAAAAAAAAGATCACAGCACTTGTTTCTAATATTTATGTAAGCTTTGTTGCCTATTTAGACAGCATCTTGGTTATCTGTCATCTTTGTAATTATGTCATATTTTCCACCCTTGTAAGGGGATTGTGTGGTTTCAACCAGGTTGAGAGGTCCAGACCTTTTAGCAGTGTGGTAGTGTTACTGCCTGTGTCATTATAGATTAAATTTAGTTGAACAGCAGTTCTCCTTGTTCCAGTGCCCTACATCCCTCCCTTACTATTGACCTTAATGTTGTCATGCAATGGCCTTAAAGAGCCTCTGGAGCACCTAGTTTGGTTTCTCTTGCCTAGGGAATGTTTCTCAAGGGTGTTTCCATCAATATTGATCAATAAGGAAATTGTAAGGATTGCCTATACCATGTACAAGGAGCCTACTCTTGAAGGTTCTGGTGTTTAATTATAATATTGAAGTTGGCCAGTGAGACACGGTAGAAGTGATTCAGTGTGTTGAGTGTTGATTGAGGTGACCTGTCCTTGAGAAAGCTCCTGCTAGAGCAGACTGCCTCATCATAAGTTCTCACCTCTAGCAGATGATGCCGCCTTCAAGATGTTCCTCAGTTCAGAGGCACGGATGATGAGTTATTCTGACGCAAGAAACATCATACAGTATCAGACCACACTTATTGGGTGTGCTTTTTTAACCCTTCCCACTCCCTGTCCATTATTCATCACAGCTGCTGGCTGTGAACTCCCAGTCTGACCTCAGTTCAGCTCACGAATCTCAGAGAGGAAAGCAGACATTCCCTCATGCCCTCATATTATATGGAGGCAGAAAGGGCAGCAAGGGAACTTAGATGAAAGGTGGATCTAATATCTCCCATATCTGTGATTTATAAAGGGGTGTCACGGTGAAGACATCTGAAAGACATTGGATAAGACATTTTTGCAATGTTGTGGGGTAAACATGATCTTTAACACAGGTGACAAGCGTCGCCAATTCTGCAAAAAAAAAAATTATAGCAAAATTACAGTGATGTAGTGTTGTGTCTGGGCTCTGCAGTTTCACTGATCAACGTTTGCATGGCTGTAAGGATATAACTGTTGGCTTCATTTGAGATGCATTCTCAGTTTCAGTTATGAAGCTTGGCTTCCTGTTTCATCTTGTGATTGACATTGCTCTGCCTGAAGGAGAGTCCACCTTGGACAATTCACTGCAGCGTTAATGTACTAGTGTTAGTGGACATTCAAGATGAGCACCAAAGCATCAGTGTTTTCCACTCACTGTCATCCTTGATGATTATTTTCCATTGTTTGCTTTCTTCCTCCCATTGAGTGCTGGGTAATGCTGAAATCTGAAGTCGGACCCTGTCACTGAAATAAAAGGACCACATTAAAAGCTTCATTCATTCATACACATCTTCCCAGCCAAGCACTCCATGTCCTTTCTGCGGAGTCCTAACAAAGGAACTAAGGAGCAGTCACACTTATTTTCTCTGCTCTGCCCTTAGCTGCAGGCTACTGTATCAGCAGATGTCTGTGTGGTGAGTTAATCTGATGGGACTGTATATTTCCAAGATTCCACAGAAATGGCCCCAGTGTTGACTTTCTTATTAGTGTTCTCCATTGCTGCAGGGTGCTTGTTTCTTTCTGCTGTTACGCTCTGTTCAGCTTCTCCGCTCTTCCTCCCTGTCCAGCTATGTTAAGTACAGTCCCAGCATCACTGATTGCTCTATTGCCTGAGACAACCCTGCACCCTAAAGATACTGCCAATTTCTATCAGCTAATGCAGTGCTTGTGACCCCTGGTCCCGCAGTGCCAATGTGTCTCAAGCCAGTCGAGCTCTTAAGTGACTTAATTGGAATCTTTCCTCAAGTATCATTTGGACATCTTTGAAGTACTAAGGGTTCTTAAACGCCGAAATTTCGGCAAATGCTTGAGAAGTATGACTGGTCAGTGGAGGTGTATAGAACAGGCCTGCGCTCAGTCAAACGCACTGAGCATAGAGATACCAGCTCTGAACACACCAGTGGTCCCTGTGCTGCAAATACGTAGGAGATAAGGGGAGCGTTTGATTTCCAATCCCTGCGGAAATCAATAGCCCCTCACATTCATGCACACAATGTGTTCTCTCATTCATTTTGTGAAATACACTGACATACACCCCCCATCTTCTGGCTATTGATTTACTGTATTTACTCCCAGGGCAGCCTGACTCATGGACCAGAGTCTTCCTGTCTAATTACCACAGACATTGTGATGCACCAGAACAGTTTGTTAGGGAAGATTTCCCATGGAATTCCGGCATCAATGACCAATATTCACCGACTCACTTTCCTGCTTTGGAGTGTGTGCTTTGAAGAGTTCTGTTTACCCCCATGATGGACACAATTTCTGAAGAGTACAGTACAATTTACAATGAACCAAGGCGTTTAAAGAAGTTGAAAGAATGAGGGTGAGTCTTCATCGTTCGTATAATCGGTCTTATAGAATATAGGATGGGCCTTTGAAAAGTCTCCTCAGATTGCTCATATGGCATTTTGTGATGCAACAAACACAGCTGTAATAAATGTCAAAAGGCTCCCTCTTTGATATTGAAAACCTGTCTTTTTGGGAAAGGGAAATATAGAATACAACAAAGAGAGTCACTCTCTCTTTGAACACATGTAAATCTCTGTGCCTCGGTCCAGATCCATCATGTTTGATGCTTTAAGGGCTCACTTGGAATGGGCACATAAAAATGGAAATGGTTAGTCAACTGGAGGCTCAGGTTTTAATGGCTTGGCAAAGTGCTGCGTTCCCTCCAGTGTCTGTCTCGTGGATGTGATTTCAAGAGGGGAAGTGGTTCAAAACATGTGTGTCTACCGCCACAAAGGGAGATGCTCAGCAAGGAGAGCTAATGTTAATTTGATTTTCAATGGTGTTACGTGCACACGGGCTGCACCCAATAAGACAGGCTTAGCAATTTTAAGCTGTAGTTTTTTTTTAATTTTTGGTTTGTGTCATTGTCTTCTGGTTGTTTTAAGGTTATTATTGCTGACAAGCATTTAGGAATGTAGCCTTTATTGATTAAAAACATTAAACCTTGCAATTGACATTCAATTATGTAATTATTAATTTAAATTAATTATTAATTTAAATTAAATTACGTAATGATGTAAAGCATAACATGTAAATGCAAGTGATTGTCCTGTACGTAACATTTATGCCTTGCTACTAGGGATGAAACGGTTACCGGTTTCACGGTAAACCGCGGTAAAACCGCGTTAGTTTAAAATTCAGATTTTAATTATCATTGTTTTACTGTTTCAGATTTTAATTATCATTAAAACCGCGGTTGATTACTGCGCTTTGAAAAACTCACGATAAATACTGTTCAGCATCAACCAAAGTTAGCAGTCTCCCAGACACAGACGCGCAGGTGCAGCATGCAACGTGGGTTTGTTTTATGTCAGTGAAAACATGGCGGAAGGCAGTGACAGCGCTCAGGAGATTTTTCAGCCTTCTAAGAGGACGACTTTGCTATTAAGAATGAATTCCATGTACGTTTGTATTTGCATATTATTGAAACAGAACACTGTTTAGACCAGTTTATTTCCTCCTTCTGTATGAATTTTCTAGCGTAACTACAATGTGACAGCATTATTTGTATTTGTCTGAAGTTCAGTAAATAGTTGAACTCTTACGAAGTCTTGACTCAGACTACTTTGCTGTCAGGGGAACTGAATATTGGAAAACACTTCTATTTAATTTGGCCTCTTCAGCATTGTCATGATATTCCGAAATGACCTACAAATTAGCCTATATTATACCAAGACTTTTAGAAAACAACATGCACAAGCAGACTCAGCTCTTCCCTTTGCGCTTGATTTGCGAATAACGCATCCTTAGCGTCCTCACTTGGAAATTCACATCCTCCTTAAAAGTTCATTGAAGCAACTGGAGCCGTGCATGGGAATGTTGGACCAGGTAGCTTAAGTTTTGCATTTAAAAACACGTATCTGCACTTCATTTTAGAGTGTTTTTGTAGCCTGAGAAAGTAATGTCATCTATAAAAGACATGGTAGACTATTGTACAATTCATTGTTATTATTCATTGTTATGTTCAATGTTATTATTTTAATGTTCATGCAAATAAAAACTGCATAGTGCTGCTAATTTTATTTGTGGTTTTCAATGTAAAACTTGGTGAAATGATTTCAGTTTGTGTATCAGTACTTTTTGAACATTTTCAGCACATTTTAACAATACCGCGATAATACTGATAACCGTGATAATTTTAGTCACTATAATCGTGATATTAAATTTTCATACCGTTTCATCTCTACTTGCTACATATAGGACCATCAAAAGAAATATATTTATTTTAATAAACAAGGTAGATGACAAACATATACCTATATAAGTAAGGGAAAGCATTCGTTAAATCCCTGTAGCTGTGTTCTCCAAAAGAAGATAGTTTAGATGAAGAGGTGGAACCTTGGTGGGACCAATTGTTTATCCTTCAGACTAGTGCTGGGTTCCGTATACCGGTATATCGGTTTTAATTTCCCGTACGGTATGAATTTTTCATATACTGCCATACCGTAGCATAGCTGGAACAACAGCTGTGACGCTTCAATAGGCAGCAAATTATATAATATTGTTCGCCGCTAGAAGCGTTACGGAGCACTGTGCAGAGTTTATTGAGAGGGGACTCCTATTAACTGAGCGTACCCTTCTTACTAACGGTTATAACTTTATAACACAACAATTAATTACCCACAACTTACTCTCTTTAACAGGGCAAAACACCATGACACACAACAATTGGTGACACACAGGGGTGTACTGGGAAAGAAATTCAGTCCTGGACTTGCCCGCTCGGACCGGGGCCGGGGCGGTTTTGCTCCAGAATTAAAGTATATTTGGCTATGATTCTCAAGTTCTGTCTACAGCTGAGACTACCTCTGAATTAGTTAATGTGCATGGACTTACTTAGGTTAGATGAGCGCATTCTCAGTAAGTTTACGCAACTAAGCTCTGTTTGAACTAATCGTGACGTGACTTTGTCAGTGTAAAGGATAGGCTACATAAGAATGTGTCTCATTGAAAACCGCTGTGCAACATGCATTCATGAAATTTGTGTTTGTGTGCTTGCAAAAGCTACAGCGTGAGATTGTTTAATTTACAAGGATGGCATTTATCGATTTAACTTACATTAAATGCTCATGACACATCACAGCTTTTGTGAGGTCTGTGTTCTAAACATTATTGCTCATTGCACTCAACCTAACCTAAAAGTTTATTTTAAATAAACTTTTAATTTAAATCAATTTAACTAAATTTAGCTTCGTTTTGTAATTTGAATTTTGTAAAACAAGAAAGCTATAATGTGAAACATTTAAGAGAAAGCTTTGGGATTACTTGCCACTTAATTATTCAAATTGCCATCCTTGTTAATTAAACAATCTCATGCTGTATCTTTCGCAATAGCACACAAATTTCAGACAATCTGCGGTGTTTCACAAGCATAATCATTTATTCTACTTATGGGATTGGTGTAGATTATTCTGTGAATTATTTGTTTTATTGTTAATCAAGGAGGATAAAGGTTGAAACAGGTTGAAAGTAATGATAGATTTAAAGGTAGTGTTTCCGCTTCCCCTGTTTCCAGCTCACCAGCCGTTGCTGCGTAACAAAATTACACCGCCGAACAGCATACTGGGTACAGCTCGCTAGCTAGCCAGGTAGCATAACAGTCTGTTAACAGCTGGGAGAGGCTCCGTCGCTACGGTAGATTAAAGAACAGAAAACATAGATGGAGGATGAAGAAAGTGAGAACGGAGATGCACCAGAAGAACTTGTGCCCAAGAGAGGAGCTGTGTCTGCAGTTATAGTTTATAGAACTATCTTAAAATATTTTGTTTTGAAAAGGAACACTGTTAAAGTTGTTGGCATATCTATTTTTTTAAGTTCTTTTTTTTACTATGTTGCAGTTTGCACAATAAAAATTGTTTACAGTCTGCAACTGTTTCATGCACACTGATTCCTTCATATATTGTGATATTTTGTGGGGCCAAGCAAACCCTGTAGTAATCAAAGCCTTCATTATATACATGATGAAATTAGAATGTTTTAATATTCTATGTACACCTGACAGTAGAATAAGCCATTAACCTATATAAAGGCCCAGTCATGCAAAAAAAAAAAAAAAAAAAAAAAAAACAAAAACGTGATATACCGTGAAACCGTGATACAAATTTTTGGTCATACCGCCCAGCACTACTTCAAACCAAAGCCTGAAGATCTGAATCCCTATGGACAAAGACATTGAAACATGCTAGGAGATAGAGAGAACATTAAATGATATGGATGGATAAAAGGTTTTAGTTGAGATTCAGGTGTGAAGAGCACAGAATACAGAACATATTTTTAGAAAATGAGAGGTGACTTAACCTATTATGGGAGAGTCTCTGTACACTTTGTTGCAGAGTAGAGGCTACTGTGTGCTTTAAGTAAATCAGTCACACTGAATATAACATTGTGCCCATTATACTGATATTTTGTTCAGTACTTAAAATAGAGTGCTCCTTCTGTCTCCTTGACAAACACAAGTCATATTGTCTCCTGAAACATCAAGAGATTTGGCTTTCAGCTTTGTGAGCCTTTCAACATAATCTTCTGTACTGCTACTATATGTGTCTGTATTGTCTGAGAACATGATGGTGTATAACACAAGCCACAGATTGAACACAGGCTGTTCAAGACAGCGTTTCTCCTGCACAATGCAGTCTGTGTCACTCGGTGGAGAAGCAGGAGCCCATGTTTGCTGAGATATGTGTTCTCCAGGAAGGTCTGCGTGTCCTCTTCCCACACCTTTCTCTCCCTGGCAGAAATAGCTATTTTTGATTAATGGGCCACTTAACTCCATCAGCAGCAGATATGCATGTGTGGGCCACACTCAACTGCTGAGAACACATATGGCAGCACAGCTCAGAGAAAGTAGTTTTAATAGAACTAAAGAAATCAAATAAAGCGGCTGCTATCTGAGCAGGAATAAGCCATCGCTGTTGCATCTGTGTTCCTATAGATTCTGTGCTGTGTTGAGATTTATTATTTAGCACATACTATGGGAGAGGTAATCAGACAAAAATTAAGGGAAAGGACCTACTGTGAAATGATTATAATGGTTGGATAAATCCTAATAGTAAGGTAAGCCATCAATAAGTCCCTTGTAGGACTGAAGGGAAGGCCGGTATGGAAAAGCATAGATTAGCAACCTGCATTCGAAGCTGAGGTAAACACCTGTCCTTTAGCTTCCATGGAAAGTAAGAACACACCACACGACTCACTGGAGCAGGATATGCAGTCTGTAAAATGATAGAGACCTCAGCTTAGTAGTGAGAAATAAGCTTTGGCCCAAACTGCACGGCTTGCCTGCTTCCTTCAATGCGATTTAAATCGAGCAGAATAATTGATCCAGGGTGATTAAAGTGATTATAAACGCGTAAATCGGCTCTACCCCAGAAATGTCCCCCCCGCGGCAGCCGCAACGCAGCAGCCACATAGCACTCTTCTGACAGATGGTCTTTCACACTGCCTCCAGTGGCAGAGGGAGGGGGAGAAAAAAGCAGGCAGAACGTGAGAGTGTTGTCAATCCTAAATATATGGGCCCAGTTGGAATGGATACTTTTTTAAAGCCTTGCGGTGACAAAAGGTTTATTAGAAGAGCCAGCTTTGTGAATGTGACTCTGGAACCCTCTCCTCAGCACTGACTGCCTTAATGTCAGACCGATAGTTGTCCTGCTGGCTGATCCCCAAGAAGAGTAGAAGCATTCCATCACCGCCTACAGGACGATTAATGCAAAGGGAGTCTGTTGCTCTCTGTAACACATTGTCACGTATGCCTTTACTGACTCATTCAGGTTGTGTCTGCTTCCAATACAAAGTATCTCAGCTCTCGGAGACTGTAGCCCAAATTGGGCAGAGCTTCATTACAGAGGGGGGAGAACAATTAGAAAGCATGCTCAAGACACTTCCGATGGGAGTCCACACAGCCTGGTGGTGTTGTTAATTGTAGTTTCTCTATAGAATTCCCCTGAGAGGAAAGCTCTGCAGGCTTTAGAGGAGCTAGCTCAATTTGTTCTACAGAGTAATTGGTTGCGATTCATTATCTCATGGTCTTTTCTGCGGCAAAATTGCAGAGGCTGTTAAAAGGACTACCTGTAGTTTGTGAGAGAATGATGTTTTTGATATAACAACACACAAGCACACACATACACATAGACACACACACATTCACACACACATACACAAAAAACCTGATATGTCCCTCTCTCCCTGTCTGTACATGCTGTGTACTGTCCCTCTCCCTCTGTTTAGCATGTACCCTCTGTCATCTCCTTACCTTCGAATGCCCTTTCTCCCTGTCTGTACAAACCCTCTTACACTTACCCCCTCTCACCATACATATGTGTTAAATTTCATCTTCATGGGCTTAAATAAATTATAAATTAAATTACTTTTTCACCAAAGGCTAACTGACTTAGTTTAGAAGGAACTTTCCCATGATTTCCCTTCTGATTAATTATACTTCATCATATCAGTTGATCATCATTGCTCATCTATTTTACTGTTATTGCAAGCGTACCCACATCAATGTGATTTAAATTTTGCAGGCTAATTGATCCAGAGTGATTAGAATGATCATACACGTGTGAACCAGCTATGTCAATCAAACATTTAAGTGGTCATAGAAATGAACAAGTCTCCCCTGCAGCAGCCCTTTAGTGTGTTTCAAATAGTTTCCCTTACACATTGTGAGAGGCAGAGAGCAAGAGATAGTCATCAGTTCACAGTACTAATCACCATCTACCTGGATTTAATGCGGAAATCACACGTGGACAGGGAAAGACTGAACAGACGCATGGAAGGCTCAGCGATGTAATTACTCTAACACAGGCTAATTACCAGTGCCTTCAAATTGTTTCATACATTTGCATATTGTTAAGGTAGCATTCTATCCACATAATAGGAACAGAGACATGGATATTAAAATTATCCCAGGGGAGGTACAGTTATACAATTTCTCTGAATGGATTGGCATGCTTGGAAAATTACTCGTTCAACTGCTTAGGTAAGCTTAGAGTCAATGCCTTAGCCTTTTTATCAGAGCGTGTTAATAACATATGAAAGTAGGGCCATACCTCTCAAAAGATATTTATCCTACTTGGTTTATCAGTTGGCTTGTAATATTTGGGCCATCACTCAGTACTTTGGTCTCTGGTGGCCTCATTCTTTTAAATTTATTTGATTGAGCATGAAGTGATCACAATTTGTGTGCCAGTTAGTAATTAATATCCATCTTATGTAACTTCCCTAACAGAGGTCATCACTACATTGTTTTGCATTGGTAGTTGGTGTGGCTGTTTCTCTTTGTGTGTATATGTCCCTCTCTGTCTGCTCCTTCAAGTACGCTGTTTTTCTACAGGGTACTTATTTGCAGTGCAGAGAAGTTTGTTTGGCTCAGTGCAACGTGAGACCAATTAGCATGGAGAAGATGCACAGCAGGATCCCACAGTTTCCCTGTGGCAGAGCCCCTCCCATTACCCTGTGTCGGGGCCTGACCCCCACCCACCAGCAGGTCCGCTAAGACCTCTCTGGCAAGGTTTTTCACTCCCCCCTCGTCAACTGTGAGGGGATGTTCTCAACAGTACAAATGAATGCAATCAGCCAAAATTAAAGGTCTTTGAAACTGTAGACAAAATAGAATAATTAATGTGAGGAGTAAGCAAATGCATGACCGTTTCAAAATTGATGTCTATTTCAGCTTGCCTGTTGCAGCTTGCTTTTTTGTAGATGTTGGAATAAATATAGGGAGTGGGATTTGTACTCTGACAAAGTTTGGTATTTTTTCCAATCTTTTGGAAGGTGCAGTGAGTCAGCAGTTATGGGGAGCAGTGCTACAGCATTGATTTTTTTTATTTCAATTGGCAGTATAAAGAGAGGAAAGCTCTCATTTCCACTCTGGGTCTGCAGCAACAGATGTAATCTGTATCATATAATATAATATATTCTGACAAGAACTACTGACCTGTATACCATTCAGTTGTGTCCTGCACCAAAGTCTCCCATCTGTCAGTCTCTGTCTCTCTCTCTCTCACACACAAGCACGTGCGTGCGCACACACACACACACACACACACACACACACACACACACACTTGCTTTCTCTCTCAATTCAGTTCATTTACACTATAAAGTATTGTTAAATTGTTTGTCATTAAAAGAGAGAGAATATAAATGACATAATAATGGTAATTCAATTACATGAATGGTACCAAAAATAGCAACTGTAATAATAACATGGAGAAGAACTTAAAATATTAAAGTTTCATTCAGTTTGTTTAGGGAAATTTTTTGACAGTGGCATTTTCCTATTCTATGTTTGAAATCCTTTCAATGAATTGCCTCAAGAAAATGTTTTGCTGTACTATTAGAAGTATATTTATCAAATGAAAGCTATGTTCTGGATAAGGGTCAATAAATAATGCTATACATCATGTCGTATTCAGAAAAATCAAGCCACTTATTTAATGTAATGCAGTTTTTAAATGGCAGCCATCTGCTGCTATGTACCTTGAGGTGAAAGGACAAACGATAGCTTTCGTGAGTAGAATGTCAGAATGTATGAGCAAGCAGTTGAAATCTGACTGGATGGCCTTGCTAAGAGAATGCCATATTTCCTACTGAGCCCTGTTGTGAAGCAGTTTATTGAGCAGAGTCCACTGTCAGACCCATTGTGATGTATTGAAACTCCTGTGGCACTGTCATTCAGCAACCACTGGTTTTAGATGCTCTGTCTGAAATGTCTGGTTGAACAAAGCAGATATAAATAGTATTGTCTCTTTCACCACCCCCCCCCCCCCAATAGCAGATTTGTAAATGTGCTTGTTGTTCCTCACCTTTACTAAAGCAGGGATACACATTGAAGAACACTTATTTTTAATAGGCTATAAAATAAACTAATTGGACATTTTTGTGTGGGTCTGTCACTAATTCTGTAGCAATTTGGGCTCATACAAACCACAGAATGAATTATACCACCTCTCTCACTCTTTGGAATAAACAGCTTATTAAACACTGTGCATGAAGGGACTGGAGGTAGAGAGGAGCATTATCAGGGATCACAGCCTGTTTCAAGTAAAATATTTTGAAATAACAGTAAAAATAAAAATGGCTGAATTGGTCTAATGCTGTTGAAAATGGAATGGGCTCATGTGGAAATAAGCTCGTGCTTTACTTCAAAGATATTAAGGTAAAAAAGAGCAGTTGTGCCAAGGAGTCTGAAGTCAAGTATACCTTCACTTTTAATTCAGTGGAGAAGGGAAGTGTAATGAAAAGGAGAGTTCTCCTGATTTTGCACACTTATTTTGAGTACACATAAACTGGGTAAGGCACAACTTCGAAATAGTTCCGAGGTCTGCTGAGTGGCAAGGCGTGAGCCCTATGGCCCGGATTTTGACCAGGAGTCCACAGCAGTGGAATGAATTGGCTTTGTTTCAACAAGGACAGGGGTGCATAGGGCCATGTCTCACCTCTCACAGGCACCCTGCCATTCGCTCGAACAATAGTAGCATGAACAGTAGCCATTGGTTGAGTGTAAAGAGTGCATTCGTCCTGCTTTAGCACTCCTGCATGAGTGCAGGGATTCTAGCAATGAGACAAATAGCAGTGTAGCAATGCACAATTCGCAATTCTAAAGCCAGGTTGCATAAATGACAAAAAGCGTAAAAAAAAAAAAAATAAATGAATGAATGTGATTTGTGAGTTAGTATTGCTTTAAAGATTCTCCTTAAACCAAAACACGGCGGTTGGGAAGTCAGTCTGACGTCAGGCTAGGGACATGGTTCTGAGTCTGCTGCATTAGGTACTAGAGTCAGAATGTGCTGTCAAATAAGGCTCTCTCTCTCTCTCTCTCTCTGTGTGTGTGTGTGTGTGTGTGTGTGTGTGCATGTGTGTGTGTGTGTGTGTGTGTATCATCAGATTTGCCAACTGTATCTACCTCCTTATCAGACTGCTCTTGCTACAGCTTTGCAAATCCAATATCTCAGGAGAGAGCTAGAAATTGACTCAAATGTGGCTTCTTCAGCGTGGACATAATCAATTGCTATGGGTGTATGTAGACGTGTCATTGATTTTATTGTGTGCAGTGCTTTTCTCTGCCATACCATTTGTCCGTATGGGCATTTGTCATTTGAGGTATTAGCCCATCAGCCACTAAGTCTGTCATCTACAAATTTCACTTACGTTTTTCCTGATTATTGGGCTATTTTTGTGTACATGTTTGGGGATTCAATCCAGTACCCTGTATTGGCAAAATATACCTCGTCCTGTGGGAGTGTGAATGTTTGGGCTGGATTTAGGAGTTGGCTGGTGGTGGTTTTTCAGGCCCTGTGAAGTATGGCTCATTTAGAAGGTTTGACATTCACAGCCAAATTCCCAGCTTGTTTCTGCTGATCCCCCATTAAATAAGTTTTCAGTTTTATTTTCTTAATAAATCCTACAGGTAACACACATTTTAAAGAAATTACTAACATAAGGTGTCTTAATAGGGCATTTGGCCACCTTAAGCCACCAGAACAGCTTCACTTTGCCTTGGCATAGATTCCACATGTGTCTAGAAATCTATCAAGAGATGTGGCACCATTCTTCCATGAAAAATCATTTGGTGTTTTCTTGATGGTGGTGGAAAATGCTGTCTTAAGTATTACTCCAGAATCTCCCATGTGTTCAGTTCAGTTCAGATCGGATTACTGAGACAGCAGTGGCACATGGTTTGCATTGTTGTCATGCTCATCAAACCATTTAGCAGTCATTCATGCATTGTGGATGGGGACGTTGTCATCGTCGATGAGAACACTCCCATCAGGATAGGATAGGATAGATACAGTATAAAGGTGATCACTCAGAATGGCTCTGTATTTATTGGCATTTACCTGATTGGGTTGGGTAGACCTAAACCATAGCAGGTGAATGCACCCAACACCAAAACACAACCAGTGGAGCATTCAGGCCTGAAGGTTTTTTTTTCACTTGTTCACTTGTTGAAAGATGACTCATCTGACCATATGACTTTTTTCCACTGCTCAGTACACCGCCACCTCTGTTCCTTGCACCACTAGACAGACTGTTCTTGATGAAACTGCCTTCTCGCACCCTAAATTTATAACTAATTCAACTGATCCAATGCAAGGACTTCATGTCCAAGGGGTGTGCGGTTATCCCCATGTCCACTCTATCAAAGTCACTGAGATGTCTTCCTCTAGCCATGGTAGCCAAAATAATGGGCAGCTGGGCCTGCCCAGCATGTTTATATGTGATCCTGAGCATGATGGGATGTTAACTGGTCAATTAACTCAGGAACCACAGCTGTGTGGAAGCACTTGCTTTCAATATACTTTGTATTCCTCATTTACTGAAGTGGTTCCTTTATTTTGGCAGTTACCTGTATGTATTCTGCATTCATGTTTTTGTGAGAAACTTTAGCCTCCAGTATTTTTCATACTGTTTTATATTACTGTTTTATATTACTACCAAATATATTGCCACAAAATAGTCTATGTCCATATTCTGAATTCATTTCACACCCCCATTTGGAATTCATTCATTCTGGATGCACAAACCAGCTATGGCTCACATAGAGAGAAGTAAAGAAACCCACAGTAGGCTCTCTGATTATGTACTCCTGTTGAAAAATCATGACTAATGCTCTACTGATTTCCACCTGAAGTGTGGCACATCTGCCATTCCTCCTCTGGTTTCAGTACTTTTCCAAAGTTTTTCTCCCTCTTCTCATTGATATTCCAATACCTTTTGCCATCCTACATGGGGAGAGAAGCGGTGTGCTAAGAAAATATCATTAAATGAGGCTCAGCTAGTAAATATTTAATATGAGTTTCAATATCGAGCTCAGTGCAATTACAAGGGGGTTGCTTTGTAGTGAGCCAACCATTATTTCCATAATTATTACTGTTATTATTTTCACTCTTTCCATCTCCATGACTCATTCATTTATGGTCCTATTCTGTATCGACCCAATCTCACAGTGTGAAAAGCTGGCGAATTGGCTCTCCTCTTTTAATTTCTTTCTTGCGATTTATGCGAATTCTGAAAGAGGCTACTATGCCGTGTGAATGACGGCAGCAATAATTGAATCAAGCAGAATCAAGACTTGATGGATAGCTTCTTAACATAATTGCTTTCATTGACCATTGGACACACCGCATGTGCAGGGGTGTCAGAGATGGATCATTGAGTTAGAGGTGGATTGCGAGATTAGGAGACGGTAAAATACGCGTGTGCATCAAGAGGGGAAATGGAATAATAATAATAAAAATTATGAGATGGATTTATATCATTACTTTAATCCTTCTCATTGGGAGGAAACTGCTTTACAGTACGATGAGGCTAACTCGCATCAACAGTCGCCAATGTGTGCCCTCATCTGGACATGTTTAACCGCCTTTCACAGCCCCACCCAAAAGTTGTCATGGTTTAACCTAAGCCCATTAAACTGACTACACACTCTACCTCTAGGGTTGATTAATATTCTCATAAAATTAAGATAGCCCTGATTTATGAGTGCCTCTCCTATATACTGACAGAGGTATGTTTGGAATATTATTTGTCCCGATATTTAGGTTATCCCCTACATTACTGAAATATATTGTAATATATTGAGAAAAATGTTACTCAAAATACATTGCAAATACAATTAAAATATCAGTGGAAATCAGAAATTACTATATACCAAAACAGCAATAGTAAAATATATATATTTTAAATACCTTGATTAAGCCAAATATACATTCTCTATGTGCTTATTTAAATGCTTAAACCTTGTAAACTATTATTCTTTTTGGTGTTCGGATCTTTTTTGAGATAACAAATGTTGCCACACTGTTCATCAAAAATGACAAGTTACAGACGCTGCATGCCAGGTTGTTTCTTACATCATTGTTAGCCAAATGGGCAACCCAGTGAGCTAGGCAAAAATGAAATCAAAGACAAATTCAAAATTAAAGAAGCCAGTGTAAGTATTGAAATAAATGGGGGCTGCATTCAGATCTGTGCTTCTTGTGACGGTGTGATGAAAGCTTTTTGCAGCATCTGCAGTATTTCTCATGGCAATGAGGCTGACACAAAACACTATAAGCGGCAGGAACTGAGCTGTAAAAGTCAATGAAGCAACGCCCTCATCTCTGGCTTTTTCAGTAAACCCAACGAGTCTCTCGGTAATCATGTAGCTAGTACCAAGCTCATGAATGTCTTATCACGTCGCTGTACATCAGCATTCATGCTGTCTGTACTGACTGTGAATTGAAACTCTCCCACCCTTTGCACCTCTACAGTAATAAGCAGAGCATAGAAGAGAGAGAGAGGGAGAGCAGCAGTGGGGAGCGAAGCATTCTGTGAAGATTGATCCAGGTGAACTCCACTACCGTCCAGTATTGATTTGTAAATATGTTGAGTGGGTTTTACACCACACATCGTTGTGCACGGCACATTGGCTTATTGAGCGATTGTTTGTTCTTTTTAAGATCTTATGAGATTGTTTAAAGCCCAGTCCAGGTACAGATGCAGTCTAACTTCATGAATCCCCCCCACCACCACCTCACCCCCTCACCCCCTCATCCTGGCTGTAGCTGAGCATTTTCAGTGGGCATCGCCCATGAGGTCTGCATTGGAATTAGTGGTACTTGGGGGGCTTATTGCGATTAACAATAAAGCTGTCAAAAATGTGGAGACAATCTGCTATTCTCACAGTGGTGTTACATATAATTAAATATATATGTACAAATAATTCAATAAACAAGGATCATTTGAAGAGAATCTCATAGAGAAAGATGAAACCTTTCATTTGGAGGTTGTCGGGGAAGTGAGGATTTAATAAAACTTCAATGGTCTGAACCCAGCGGTCTTAGAAATTAACGCCCTTGTTTATCGTCCGGCACTCTGAATACCGGACGCAAATGACGTCAATTACTAAAACTCCTCACTTAACCAACATGTAAAATAATAATAAAAATGATTTAATTTAATAATTATTATCAAAGATCTTAATTATCAATTAAATCACCGAATTCGTTGATAGGAGATGAGCAGTCTGGTGGATCAACCTTTGCCAGAAATATAGAGCCACAACTGGAATAAATTAAAAAGGTTTATTAAGCAGTTACACTAAGACAAGACAAAATTCAAAGTCTGGGCTACAGACCTGGTCCACTACCATAACAGACACTAAATTACATACAGACGTTAACAAAACAAGAACATGGATGGATCACAGAATGGTCAATGAATGCGTGCAGAGAAAATTACCCAAGCCAATTGTTTACCTCTTCCAAGGAAGAATACAGGAACCACTCACAATAGCAGCAAAACTCCAAAAGGAAAAATGCAAAAAGTTGCAGGATAAACTGAGCCACGGACTGGATGACTGAACGGATGACTGAGCGTAGGCAAGGAACTGATCAACGACAAAAGACTGAGCCAAAGCGAAACTGAGCGAGAGGCCTGTTCTAGGCCTGACTTAAGAAGAAGTTCTCTCCACCTCCCTGACCCACGCATGATTAATTTTATGGTTGGGGAGTGCCTGGAAGTTTCTCCAGGACTTAATTTTGTCCTTTCGATCCAAACATCTGGATATACCAGATATATTTTCAAGATCCTCATCTTTGCATTCAGCTCTTCATGAGCATCGCAATGACACCAAACATTAATAGGCATGGGTTGAGAGGAGAGAGTTAGCTGGGAGGAACTGGTAAAATGGTGGTTTTGCTGCTATATTGAGAAATACATGTGTTGTCACACAACATTGGGTTTTCCACATTTTTCCATGACATGAGAGTACAATTACTGTGGGGTACAAAAGGGTAAATGATCCGAACGTACAGGTACACATAAAGAAAACACACACACACACACACACACACACACACACACACACACACACACACACACGCTGATTGTGCTCAGGAAGGGGAGAAGGGGGGAGAAGGCAACCCCCTGCAGCTGTGGTCACTGATTTTGGGGTATTTATGGTGGTAGACCATATGCCCTCTTGCCTGCTATGTGTGTGTATTTGTTGACTTATCTTATCTGCGCTTGATCTGGTCCTGAGTAGGGAAAGGAATCCTAGAAAACCCAGACCAGGGCACATAGCCATAAAATGCATGGTACTCTCCCGACATTCCCTCTCTTTGAAGGATTAATTACCACCCCTGTCAGTAATTCATCCTTCAAAATATAACAGAACATGCATTCATGGGGAAGGCACAAAATGCAACAAGTACACAAATACACACAATGTAAGGCATTAAAGAAGAAGAGATTGAAACAAAGACAAAAAGGCTATAAAATGTCCCTTCTTAAACCATGTCCTGACCATGCTGTCTGTTCAAGTCCAATGCATGTTATCTGCTGCTTGGCAGATGTAACCAAACAAATTCTCCCCAGGACACCTCTGTGGTTCCGTACTGTTGCAGTTCTGGTACTTGACAGTCTATGCTTCCTACTGTCGATTCCTCTGGACTGGCATGAAAGAAATGAAAAGTTCCCTGGTCCCTCTCAGGTACGATGCTGTGTTTTTTTTTTTTTTTTTTTTTAAATTATCATTGCCGTTATTTAACAGCCTAACATCCACCTATGCCCAACAATGTTCCTGCCCAATCTGCACCGCGTGCAGGGGTTCTGTCTCCTTTGACAGAAAAAGTTGACCACCCGGTCATGGCAAGTTGCAGTCACGATCTCAGCCGCCGAGTGGGTAGCGCCGAATTCCCTGTTGTGGGCCCTTTTGGCTCCTTCAGTCGGGTGGGACTCCTAAAGTCCTGCATGGCCGCTCCCAGTTGTGAGCCCTGGATCCGGTGACCTTGCTCTGTTTGGGTGTCAGTCAGGGTGTGGCAGGAGAGAACCGTTGGTAGGTAGGTATTTACTTCAGAAGAGGGGTGTCATGCACCCGGCCCGCAGGACACCTCAAGTCCTGCTTGGGAAAATCCTCAAGGATTACCCTGCGTGTACCTAGGGTTATCCTTTTCATAAAGGGGAACTTTCTGAACTGGCTCCGCAGTTCACCAAGTTGCCAGTCCAGGAATAATTTTGACATCCCTTGGGCAGGCATGTCCATGGTATCGGCAACAGTCTGTGAGGGGGATTGTATTCAGAGCAGAGGACTTGAAAGGCCATAGTCCAGAATGGTAAAGGTGGGTGGTGATGAGGAGAAGGGGAAGTATAGCCTGTCTTCTCTCCAAGGCCCCAGTGCGATCACTGGCAGACTTTGGCCTTGGAGGTCCGGAAGCAGACATCAACACACCTGGGGGGCAGCCAGAAGCCTGTCCTGTGGCTTTCTCCGCACGTGGATCCCCATTAACCACGTACTTAGTGTCCCAGTGCCAGCATTTTCAGTTTGTGGTGTGTTTTCCTGTTCCGTGGGCAGACGCGCTGATGATCCCTGTCCTTGTATGGCTCCAGTCACGCTGCCCCACCACCTCACGCTTCGTGACTGAGATTGCCCCGTGACCTGGGAGATAACGGGAGTGCAAACAACCTCCAGGTGCGTGAATTAAGGGGTGGGGAGTGGAGCATGATAGGAGCTGGGCAGCGTTCACCTTGCCTGGCTGCTGAGAGTGGAGCTGGAGGTGTCGTAAAACGGCTGGGGGCCTGTTCCCGTGGCCGTTTGGAACAGGGTCCCTTTGTGGTTCTGAGAGGTGAACGAGGCTCTCTCAGGAGCCCCCTCTCTACTTTGGCCATGCTTCGCCGCTCCCAGAGGTTGGTCCTGTTGGGGGTAGTGCCTTTGGGCAATAACACTGTGGCCCTCTCAGTCCCTAGGCCTGTACAGCCTTCCAGCCTGGATTCCTCCGAACCTCCTCTCGGCAACTCCCCTGTAACAGTGGGGTGAGGTATTTCAGTCCGTAAACCTCCCTCTCCGGGTGTTTGTGGAGCTGAGGGAGTTGGCACGATGATGTCCTGTGTGCCGGGCTCAGCCAAGCCTGCGCAGCTCTCTACCCTGGCCTGGTCAGTGGGCAACAGTTCTTCTGAGCCTGCGGGGGGTGGAGGCAAGCTCAGGGAGGACGGGACAGTTTCTTCCGTGGGGGGTGGTGCCACCAGACACACAGGAATCTCCTCTCCTGCTTGAACAGAGGTCTGCAAAGTCTCTGAGTCTCCAAGGGGAGAGGGTGAGCACACAGAGGGTGGAGGAGTGTACTCTGTGTGGGGTTGTGCTTCAGCAGGTTCCACAGAGTCTTCCTCCTTCTCGTCAGCCGCTTGCAGCTCTCCCACATCCTCAAGGGGAGAAAGCAGCCTAAGGCGGGGCAGAAAAGGATCCTCTGCCCGTGCGGGGTGACTTGGGGCGTGATGTCCTCAGTTGATGGTGGGGTGCAGTCCCTTTGTTCTGGCGCAATCGTTTCAAAGCTTGGCGAGTGTTTTTCTATAGCCCAAATTGGCGTAGGTTTAACTTGCTCATGAGCTTCCACTGCCAAAGACAGCACATCGTCCCATAAATCCCGCATCTGCATGCCTTCAAAGCTCCAGGGAAGATAGGGGTGACTGTCCTCGTCGCCCAATACTTTCCTTTTCTGGCAGTGTGATCCATGCTCCCGTGGGTGAAGCCAGAGGTAGGGCTCGAGTGTCATTGCAGCGAACTGCTTGAGCAGCGGAAGGCCATCCAGTGCCAGCTTGCCACCATACGCAGGGTCCTAAATTGTGTTCTGCTGAGCTTATCCAGGTATTCCAGCGTTTCCTCAAGGCCTGGATACGTATCTAAAATCCTCTTCCTTTCCCGCTCAAATTTGGGGCACTCTGAGCAGGGTTCTGCCGCAACCTTAGGTGAGATAACAGTGGCTGGTACCTCACACATTTCACTACCGTATGATCCGTCCATTTCTTGTCCTAAAATGGCCTAAATAATCTTTCCAAAAAGATAATAATTCTGACGTAGTTTACCGCAGTCTGCTCAATACCTATCTCGGTGGGACCTCCAATATGTCGGGGAAGTGAGGATTTAATAAAACTTCAATGGTCTGAACCCAGCGGTCTTAGAAATGAACGCCCTTGTTTATCGTCCGGCACTCTGAATACCGAACACAACTGACGTCAATTACTAAAACTCCTCACTTAACCAACATGTAAAATAATAATAAAAATGATTTAATTTAATAATTATTATCAAAGATCTTAATTATCAATTAAATCACCGAATTCGTTGATAGGAGATGAGCAGTCTGGTGGATCAACCTTTGCCAGAAATATAGAGCCACAACTGGAATAAATTAAAAAGGTTTATTAAGCAGTTACACTAAGACAAGACAAAATTCAAAGTCTGGGCTACAGACCTGGTCCACTACCATAACAGACACTAAATTACATACAGACGTTAACAAAACAAGAACATGGATGGATCACAGAATGGTCAATGAATGCGTGCAGAGAAAATTACCCAAGCCAATTGTTTACCTCTTCCAAGGAAGAATACAGGAACCACTCACAATAGCAGCAAAACTCCAAAAGGAAAAATGCAAAAAGTTGCAGGATAAACTGAGCCACGGACTGGATGACTGAACGGATGACTGAGCGTAGGCAAGGAACTGATCAACGACAAAAGACTGAGCCAAAGCGAAACTGAGCGAGAGGCCTGTTCTAGGCCTGACTTAAGAAGAAGTTCTCTCCACCTCCCTGACCCACGCATGATTAATTTTATGGTTGGGAGTGCCTGGAAGTTTCTCCAGGACTTAATTTTGTCCTTTCGATCCAAACATCTGGATATACCAGATATATTTTCAAGATCCTCATCTTTGCATTCAGCTCTTCATGAGCATCGCAATGACACCAAACATTAATAGGCATGGGTTGAGAGGAGAGAGTTAGCTGGGAGGAACTGGTAAAATGGTGGTTTTGCTGCTATATTGAGAAATACATGTGTTGTCACACAACATTGGGTTTTCCACATTTTTCCATGACATGAGAGTACAATTACTGTGGGGTACAAAAGGGTAAATGATCCGAACGTACAGGTACACATAAAGAAAAACACACACACACACACACACACACACACACACACACACACACACACACACACACACACACACACGCTGATTGTGCTCAGGAAGGGGAGAAGGGGGAGAAGGCAACCCCCTGCAGCTGTGGTCACTGATTTTGGGGTATTTATGGTGGTAGACCATATGCCCTCTTGCCTGCTATGTGTGTGTATTTGTTGACTTATCTTATCTGCGCTTGATCTGGTCCTGAGTAGGGAAAGGAATCCTAGAAAACCCAGACCAGGGCACATAGCCATAAAATGCATGGTACTCTCCCGACAAGGTTTATTGCAACAGTTACTAAATGAAACAGGAGTTACAAAGTAAACAGGAGTTAGAAATATGCACTGCCCAGTTGTACTGAGAGTAACAGATTGTCTCTGCCGCTTTGATGGCATTATTAGTAATAAGAAAAAACTGAAAGCGTTTGCACTGAAGTCTATTTCAGCACACAGGTGCTTTTTCATCAGCCTGCAATCGCCCTCTAGCCCGTAGTATGAATGACAGTGTGGTCATGGATCTATTTGTATCTCTGTTAATGGTGATGTATGAGTGTAATTAAAAAATTGAATGAGACAATCAATCTTGTCTCCCAAAAGGCTCAGCAAATCTTGGTTAAAAATTACTGAATGAACTTTGTGTCTCATTATTTGCTATAAGAAAGAAGAAATGTGTGATATTTCTTTCTAATTATGTTTCTTATAGTTGTTAATGGTTTTAATTAATGCACAGCGTGATTATTACTGTATACATTAAAGAAACAACACAAGCTGCATATTTAATGGTAGTGGATTTAATCAGATATAGCTGAACTTCTTTTCTATGAAATTTGCTCCATACAGTATTAATAACTGCTATTAAAACACGCCTCTTAAAACAAATGCGCTGTTGGATATTTTGGAACATGTTAAAAGTGCTTTCATGATGCTATTTCATACCCATTTCATTCACAAATAGCATTAAATTAGATTTTGAGTTAAAAAAAGAGAAATCGGAGCCTTGAAGGCAACACAAAGGTGTTTATGAAAATGATAATGGTGAAAACGATCACCACCCAACGGGAAGTATGAGTAGAATGCAATTCCTCTCCTTGACCCTCAGATCAATTTTTATTTACAGACATTAGCAACACCGTTTCACTTTGAAGGAGCTCCTTTTCCTCAATTACGCTTTATCAAACAGAATTACACGGTGGCATTTTTAAAGTAATAGGCCTCACTAACAAGACCCTATTGTAAGCGCTGTGAAGGTGTGCTGCCTCAGCATGGCTCTGAGTCTAAGCGTGCCCACTGATTGGGTGATAATGAGGCGAATGGAGGCTTGAGGTGCAGCCCTTGCTACAGGTTGCAGCCAGGGTGTTGGGGTGGGGGGGGAGTAGCACTGATTGGAGTGCCTGAAGAGGGGGTCAAGAGCTGTGTCCTATGGGACTGGACTCCGACCTGCAGTTTTTGGGCAATTGAGAGACCACTTGTGTGGAGGGCCTGCCCCTCCTATATGGCTTAATGACATGGTAAATGAGCCAATCACCCACTGACTCAAGGGTCCCATCAAGGGGTTGCTGGAGAACCAGCTGGGATCTGGGCTTTTAATTATTCATTATTATTTACCTAATGAATTAGAGCTCTATATGGCAGTTTGAGTACATTGGTAAAATGGATATAGCCATGGTTGACCATTTGATTAAGCACAATTAATTTCCTTTAACGCATCCTGAATTTAGTTTGGTTCATTGTGGGTTTTTTTAATCTTTTTCAATTTATTCCAGTGTAATGTAAGTGTGAGTGCATTTTCTGTACTGTAAACAGCTCTGTAACCTGTATTACCTCTCTATTACTGAGTGTTGTCTGCACAGTTGGTATAACAGTTGGTATAACAGTCACTGTTCTGTTTATATATTATCAATATAAACTAGTTCAGCAGTGACCGTGTCACATTATTATTATTATGTTTAACATTTCATCTTTATAACAATTAATAATAGCAATAGTAGTTATACTTTTATACCTACTTCTTTAGTAGTAATAGTTCATAAAATGTAGTGTCCAGCTATCTCATTTTGTTCATCCCATAGCAACATACTTTATGGCCTCTCCTTGGTGGATTTTAGAGACCGGAAATTCATGGAGGCTGTTTGCTGTGGTTTCACTCAGTTTGAATGCAGCTCTCTAGTGCTTTAATCATGGACTGCATATAAATCTTCACTGTCTTAATTTTACATTCAGAACTTAAGGCAGAAAAGTAAATGTGTTCTCCAAAAGTTTAAGGTTTGGATTTCTAACAAAAGAAGTTAAGGCCTGTTTCTGGAATAAAATGAGCAGTTTCTTTGACAAGTGTACTGCCTAACAGAGAATGACTGTCTGCTATCCATCCAGCACAGAGAATAAGTGTATGCAAACAAATTTTATCTCAGTTTGTTACCCCTGAACCCTTTGCATTCAGATCAGACTCTTCCAATTGGCTGATAAATGTATTCCATTCTTTGGGTACGACTGGCATAAATAAGTTGCAGAATGGCGTTATTACTTGTCTAGCTGTGCTGTCCTCGCTGTTTTATTGGTCACTTACTTATTCGATGTTACCACTAAATAGATGGAGTCACTTATTTATGTATTGTTAATATGTGCCTGTCAGCAATCTCAATGTGCTGCTACTGTATACCAGCTGCAGGGAAAACACTCTGTGACACTTCTATGCATCTCAGTGTAGTCATAGGTCTCTCTCTCTCTGGCATCTTACTACCTCAGTTTTGTCAGCAGAACATATTTATGCACAATTAATATTCATCTCTCAGCATTCTCCTTGTAGTGTTACTCTATATCATCTGTATGGCACTCACAAGACTATGAATGTATGCTAATGACCTTTCATTAACTGTCTCTCTTGGCTTATCTGTCACTGGACTGCAAAGTATGGCCATTTTTGACATCAGAGCAAAGGCATAGTGTTTATAATTCTACTGTGATCAATGTGGACTCAAGTAAGTGATAGCAATTTGTGATAATATTTGTTTTTGTTGTCACAATTTAAAAAAATGTATGTGTACATTTGCCTCTTTTGAGTGCTTCTGCGATTTTTCCAACTAGCTGATAATCAGATCCATAAGATACTTCTTAATAACAGATACAGAGGTTTCTGTTTGTAAAGTGAAACTAGAAAGTAGAGTATAAAGTATAGGGCTCCACTTGTTTTTGTTCATTTCTGTACTTATTATTAGCAGTACTGATTAGCAATTCAGCTAATGAAGAGAATTCTTAGATTGAAAAGCAGGCTGCACAGTCAGTCCCTGAGACCAGGGCTGAGAGGCATATAATTAGATTGCAGGAATCTGGTACCCCTCACAGTGAAGCCCTTATGTGAGCATTCCAGTTTTTCCTTCTTCAGTGCCTCTTAGACATGGTATCACTTTAGAGCACAGTGCACACATATAGCATCTGGCTTCTTCTATCCACAATGTGTTCCAGTTTTAGTTTTATTAAGTAATAGCTCAGGTACACTTCCATTCCATTCAGGTACTACTTCCATTCCATTGCCCTATATGCACACACAGGAAGAAAAGAGCTGTTGATTTAGAAATACGCCACAGGACATCAGTGCCAAACTCACTTCTTTGATAGCCAGTGAATGTGTGGTTTTTGGTACAACCTGTTTTTAATTTCTTAATGAATCCAGTCATTTGCTTACTTTTGCATTCCTCTGATAATACGCTACATTACAGCTGAAGATTGGATTTATGCCCAAAGGGTAAATATTTTACTGGTGTGTATTTTGGGAAAATGCATCAGTGTAAATGTATAATCAACTAATTGAATCAATTAAGCCGGGGTAATTGGCTGGAACAAAAAAACAGTACAGAAAAGCCTTCCAGGAAGAGATATCAGTTCACATGAAGTACCATGTACCAGTGCAGTATTAGCTTAATCCTTTGGTAACTTCCATGCCAATCAGACGGCTCTTAAATAAATTCCAGTGTGATTCCACCCACCCCTTTGAAGTCTGATAATTCCACTCATTATTTGTGTGTGGTGCAACAGCTGTCATGTTGTGAGAGTGTATCTGATATTAACTATGTGCATGATAGTTCCACTTGGCTCTAATGATGCAAGCCGTGTATGAGTGCTGTAGTCCCTATAACTGTCTAGGCTCCCTTCAATAGATGCACCAACTATAGGTATTGTGGAAAGGTCACCCAAATTCTGGTGTGTCTCTACTGTTCTGTAGCAAGTAGATACTACTGTTTCAAAATGACCAATTACAGATTACCTTGAAAACATTATTTCACAGAGTAGAATAATCAAACTGTAATTAAATCATGACGTGCGTAGGTGAACCGGTTCACCACATTTTTAGAATCCCTGTGTCTGCTTATTATTACGCTATACTGTGTATTATCACTGGATGGAGAACACTCATCATAAACAGATACATCATAGTAGATTTTCCCAGGAAAAAGGCCTTTTAACCTGATCACCTTCTTCCCTGCTGTTCTTAATAATTACGTTCTGAGCAGCTGTCCTCAGAGCTTTGTGTGCCAGGGCTTCCTTGAGTAAGTCTTAAATTGTTGCCTTTCGTTTTTTTTTTTTCTCTTAGTGGTTTGAAAATGACTGAATTATTTTAAGAACTATTTTGGGTCATGTTTCTATGGTAACACTGCACGGGGGAGCAGTGTTGGAGGCTGTCAGTAAACAGCTCGGAGGAGCTGGAGAATCAGTGCGTTTGCATTCCTCCAGACTGCGTGTACAGGGACACACACAGTACAGTACAATGCCTCATAGCAAGAGTTTGTCCAGAGATGAGCCTTTTAACCAAGTTTCTATTCTTGGTTTCTAGTTATGTAGCTTCAGTGTCTGGGGTCATATGTTTATACTATGCATCATTCAAGTTGTGCTTACGCATTGTTTCTGTGTGTTATTTCAAGCTGATATTTCAGGCTGAACTTACAGGGGAAAACTTTCATATGAAAATCTCCCAGTATTTGGCAGCATATCCCAGAATGCACCTACACTTGTGAACTTGTTCAGTTCTAATAACTCAGCACAGATACTGTAACTGTCCCAATATCAGTGAGCCAGGTCATTTTATGAACAACCCTAATGTGCCTGAACACAAAGGCTTACCCATGGCTCTTTGTGATTGCTTCCAGCTCTCCTGTATGCAACTATTTTTGGGAACGTCACCACCATCTTTCAGCAGATGTATGCCAACACCAACCGCTACCACGAGATGCTCAACAACGTGCGGGACTTCCTGAAACTCTACCAGGTGCCTAAAGGCCTGAGTGAGAGGGTCATGGACTACATCGTCTCCACCTGGTCAATGTCCAAGGGCATCGACACCGAGAAGGTACAAGACTCAAACTATATCTGAGGGGATATTTTCATCAAAGCAGTACCTACGTAGCACTTTGTCATACCAGTTGAATGCAAATTACACTTCAGAAGTGTGTGGTGATATTGGCTAAGAATAAGAGCGTGTGGAGTGTTCATATCCTAAGAAACTGTAGACAAATATGGTGACGGTTTGTTCATGCTTTTAGGCCCGTGTGAGGCACTGAGAATGCTGATGTGTGTACAGGGGTGAATGAGAGCAGCCCTGAGTGTATTCCCATGGGCTCTGAGGACTCCTGACCTACAGCAACCTGGGCTCAGCATGCTGTCTGTAGGCGTATGAAGCAGCAGGCCACTCCAGACAACTAATGACAACGTTTGTGAAATGAAGAGATCCCTCATCAGTGTGTACTCGTAACTCCTTTAACTGAATCTCCCCCTGTGCTCTAAGCCACTGACTGAATGTTTTCATTCCAGTGCAGCTCTGCATCACTGTTCACTATTCCACAGCAGGAGAAGACCCCTCTGGGGGCTTTAGTAGGTATAGAAGGTGTCTTTGTGGCATTTTGTATGGCTAATAAGTGGCTTCAGTCTCAATTCTTTGAAGTATTTATTTCTGAAGGTTTTTGCGGAGGGAAAAGAAAATAGTGAGGCATTATGGTATGTCTGTGAAAGCAAATTAGGGCTCATGATTGTCAGTGGATTTTGTGTTCACACAGACTTTGTTTTGTCACTTTATTTCTAAAGATGAGATCCTACAGTACAGTCATTAGACTTGTGGCAGATTGTCTCTACACTGTGTGGGCTTGCCTGTCTTCTCATACCTGCTTTTCATTCCTTTACACCCTTTGTCTAGCATTACTAGTTCTATGTGGAACAACATCTGACGGCACGCTCCCATCTGTCTCCAGGTGCTGTCCATCTGTCCCAAGGACATGAGGGCGGACATCTGCGTCCATCTGAACCGCAAGGTTTTCAACGAGCACCCGGCCTTCCGGCTGGCCAGTGACGGCTGCCTGCGCTCCTTGGCAGTGGAGTTCCAGACCATCCACTGCGCTCCCGGAGATCTCATCTTCCACGCCGGCGAGAGCGTGGACACCCTGTGCTTCGTGGTGTCGGGGTCGCTGGAGGTCATCCAGGACGACGAGGTCATAGCTATTCTAGGTACGAAGCGGAGAGGAAAGGGAGATAAAGAGTCTATTCTTTATTCATTCGGGAGATGTGCTTATCCAAACAGGATCTTTAGGGATTTCCGTTCCAGCTGATTTACCCCTCAGGTTTTGTATTGTTCAAATGATTCCAAAGAGCACACAGTGCGCACTATTCAGCTCACTTCACCTCCCTGCTTGTTGATCCCAGTTTTTGCTCAGCCAAGCATCACACATGAACATGAATGTGGTGTTTTTTTTTTCAGGGAGCTTTCCCCCCGAGGGTGCCAGGGTATATTACCGTCTCGGCATCAGCACATCTCCCTATCAGAGAGAATGTTCCTTTCATCAGCTGTAGGGCCGGAGGGCAGTTCTGGAGCAGGGACTGTATTTACTGTGAACAATTCTGTAACATCATTAGAAGCCCTGCGAAGTACCATTGGAGGGTTCATAAAAATCATATTAGCTTGCAGATTCAGTGTGGAAGAAATGTGAGACATTAATCATGAGCTCTAATGGATGGCAAAAGAAGGCCTGTTCCTCAATGGGTGGCCTGTACCCTCATTAATGCTCTTTGCATGGGGTGGGCTCCAGGAACTGATGATGTGATGTTTTAGGCCCATTATCCTGACAGGATTAACCCAGGGGGAGTGGAGATGGGGAGAGGAATTTCCATGGTTGGGACTGTAATTTTTCAAAGCAGTAACATTTAGATCCCATCAGGAACAGGAAAGGCCTGTGATACTTGGAATCTGTGTGTGTTTCTGGGTATGCAATTCCTGGTTCCCAGGCTAAACTCCTTAATGGGAAATGGGTAATGATGGGGGCTGGCTGGTTTGAATTCCTGTATCTGTGAAAATCACAGAAGTGGCTTCACATGTGATGCACATACTAAGACTACAGGATGTGCAGCAGCTGTAAACTAAAGATCACATCAAAACTAGGGGATGGCCCAATCTCCAAACTGCCAGTAGTTTTATCTGACCCTCTAATGGACTATTGAAAAATTTAATATTCTATGTTGCTATTTTATACCACTCAGCCTGCTTTTATTTTATACAAGTTCATAAAATTAAACTGTGCCTGCGTCTGAGCTAGGAAGCAGTTAACTTTCAACCGTTAGCCGCAGTCCCATACAGCATATGGCTTATGTGACGGGGCGAGTCGTGGGCAGACTGTGTCTCAGTCAGCTAGGCAGCAGTCTGTCAGTGCTGTGCTCCTCTTGAAAGGTTGAGTTCATTTTATCTGCAATCCCTTTACACATGGGCTGTAAAAAGCTAGATAAGCACAGGTGTACTTTCTTCTCATTACCGAAGATGCCACTTTGATGTCAAATTCTGACATGACATTCAAAGAGGCCACATTGGCATTTTCTTTGAAATGTCTCCCGACATAATCATATTGTTATATTGCCCGTGTTGTGTGAAGTTATACTGTGTTGTATAAAGTGCAGTCACAGCAAATCCATTGATTTTCCAAATTGGTTTTGTAGATGCAGCTTCTATAGGCATTAGCCCACATTTGAGCTGTTGTGTTCCCACAATGCTCTGGGAGTTGGCATGACAACAGGATTCCCCCCTCAGAGGTGGCAGTAGAACACTGCAGTCTGCTAGACCTACACCTTCACACAGGTCCCTGACAGCACCACTCCCCTCTGCATGACAAACATGATCAAAACATGAGAACAGTCATAGCAAATTTACACTGATCCGAACACTGATCTGTGTTTTTAGTGGTATGTGTTTGAGACAACAGTGGCCCTCAATGACTTTGTCTTTGCATACTGATATATAAATTATTTATAAGGCTAATTGCCCTGCTGTCGACACTTTCTAGGCCTTGCTGACAATGGTCCTTACCCACTTGTCAAGGTTCGCAGAGTGATGTGTAAGAGGTCTCTGCTCTCTTGCTGATAGTTCCCTTTACCCCACCATGATGGTTCTTAGTAGGACCTCAACAATGGGTATGCAAAGCACCCATTGTTGAGGTCCTACTAAGAGAACTTTCAGACCTTCAGTCTACCTAATGAAAAAATCATGTCCAATACCCACAGAGCTGAGCTTTTGAAATGTCAAATTGGTTTGTTTAATTGGACGTTTTATTGGGCTTTAAGCCAAAATGATGGCTACTAGCTTAATGTTTGACATTTCCCATCAAAAGTGGAAAAATTGATCCTTGTTCCTGATTTGCATGTGATTAAACTGAAAAGGATTTTATCACAGCAGTATCATTAAAATCTGACACCCGGTCATGTCTGATACCTGATTCTAAGCAGATAGTGCAGTGAGAGTAAAAAGATCATTCCCTGCTTTTAAATATGACATGAGTGACTGACATGTGTGTTGCTTGTTAGTAAGGTGATAGCAAATTTAGACTGTTGGGATGAAGATGTTGCGCAGTTTTACACTTAAACACCATTGTCTCTAGACATTTAGGTAGAAATTCTTGTGTTTGCTGCAACCCCAGAGATTTTTATTCCTTCTTGCAACACAAATAAGCTTCAAGAGCTGTTATTTCCAACAGGAGGCAGGTATCCTAAAACTTGTTTTCCCAAGGGATTTCAGCAGGAATTTTATGTCACACAACAGTATGAACCCTGAATGCATTGTATCTGTAGCCCCGTTAAGCAGCGTGTCTCCAGTGACCAAGATGACACCATATTGTGGCGAGCTACCTGAGCTGGAGGCCTCCGTATTAATTGGCTCCAGTGGAGTGTGCACAGCCGCGCGGGAGTGAGTCACCTCAACAGGCATTGATCTCATTGACCATTGGCCGGCCCCTCAGATTGCAGCACACCAGTCTATCAGCCCAGCACCACACTGCACTGGCAATTTAGAGTTCTCCTCCTCCATCTCCCAGCAGTGTCCAGGCACAGTAATGAGTCCTCCCACAGAGGGATAAAACCCCATTCCTCATGCCAGGAGGGAGGGAGTCCTGGTGCTCCCTGGGCCAATTGGCATCTTAATACACAAAGACCCCCATTCCAGGAAAAAGACGTGAACCCACGGTCTAGAGTGAATGTGTGCCTCCCATCATGAGAGCTGTCCAGCTCCATTGGTCAATTTACTGGAATGTCAGCCTAACACAGTCATTCATACTCGCTTCATTTATGAAATGGTGGCATAAAGAGTCTGCAGCAGCATACAATTACATTATATCAGGCTGAGCTGTGGGCTTAACTCCCATTTTATCTCACATCCTTTGTACCTCAGAAGGAGCACAGACTCCGCCCCCTCACCTGTGTATAATTATGACTACCACAGCAGAGAATGACAGTTTCCTCAAAATGTGAAAGATTTGAGCCAATTAGCCTGTGGCATTTCCTTGAATTGCTAGCCTCCGGAGCTGCGGAGCTGCTCAATTATCTCCACTGGCTGATGGGAGTGCTGGGGGATAGCTGTTTCTGCCTCTACAGCAGTCAGCAGACGGCACCTGCTACTCCCGCCCCGGGGGCTGTCAGAGACTGCATCAGCATATTCTGGCGCCTCTGTCTCAAGAGAACGACTCGCACGTAGCCCACCGCCTTGTCGCTAAAACCACACCCATCCATCTCTGAGCTATCAAAGCTATCAAAGCCAGTCTGAAATCCCCGTTGTTCACCTACTCCATTAAATCTGGAGGAGGCATCATATTTGCAGGACTGAGTTGATACCATGAGTCCAGGGTAGGACCAGGGTACTGCGCTGGTGATTTGTGGACTGCAGACACACAGAGCCTTCACAGTGCGCAGGGTTTAACAGTGTTGAATGAGTTCCAGAGTGCCCCCAGGAGAACTATCGACACAAGACTTATTTCTCCCTCTGCAATGTTATTTGGTTCATTTTTATTCTCCACTGCCGCTATAAACCACATGCAGGCAGCTGTGGGCTGGCCTTATTTGTTGTCTCTCAGTTAAATCAATCCAATCCCAGATTCCCTTTGGAACTTTGATTTAATGAGATGCAACGGTTGAATAGTTTCCAGTTTCCATTAAGCACATGGAGTATTCATTGAGAGGGATGTTGATTTTGTTTTTACTGCACTTGTAAAACAGTTAAAACATTGCAATAATGGTATTGTTCAAGTTTTTTCCCAAAATGAATTATTTAGCCCCACTTTCCTATTTCTTATTCCTAAAGTGAAATGTGTACTGACAGTGGTACCTTCATTGATGTGGAAATTGAATGTGTTAAGATATTCACATTCACTGAGCACCACAAATGGTGACTTAAGTTTGAAGCACTGTCTTTTGTTTCATTGAAAAAGTATTGTGTTAGTTGGTTGCCATTACTGAGCCAAGTCCTGCAGTGATGGTGATGATAATGATTATTATTATGATTATTATTATTGTTATTATTTATGTATATATATATATATATATATATATGTTTATATAAGCATTTATGTAGCATCATTTGAGGATTTCAGAGCAGTCAGAAGGGGTGTCTCATTCTGGCCATCACCAGTGTGTAGCATCCACCTGGGTGATGCACTGCAACCAATTAGCACCAGAATGCCTGCCACACATCAGCCTGACTTGGAAAGGGAAGGAATTATTTCACCAATTAAACCTGGGGGGTTACTAGAAGGCCAGATTTAGTGTCTGAATTAAAATTTTACTAGCTAGGATATCATGGATGCCATTGGATCTTTAACAATCACGCAAGACAGGATTTTGGTTTAGCATCTCATCCAGAGAAACTGACTGTCACCTACTGATAATAGTTGTGAGTATGATAACAATGACGACGATGATGAAATGCCTCTGGTATATTTTTTTTACTATTCGCTGAGTCTCCTTCCCTCCTCCCCTCTCCCAGGTAAAGGGGACGTGTTTGGGGACGTCTTCTGGAAAGAGACCACGCTGGCTCACGCGTGTGCCAACGTGCGGGCACTGACGTACTGCGACCTGCACGTCATCAGGAGGGAGGCTCTGCTGAAGGTGCTGGAGTTCTACACCGCCTTCGCCAACTCCTTCTCCCGCAACCTCATCCTCACCTGCAACCTGCGCAAACGGGTACGCTTATCATTTGCCGTTCCTCCCTCTAGCCCAGCAGAGTCGTATGGCCTGTGTCACAGTTGGTTATGATGGAATGATGCCAATCCAAACCTTATTGCAGAATGTATATAGCAGTGACAAACATATTGTTGTGTTCCCTCTGTTTGCCTGTAATGTTGGCTCCATGCTGGCAACAAGCCCCATTCATTTGATGCTGTGGTCAAACCGATGAGGTTGTCTAACATAATTATTTGCTTTTTAATTAGTTGCCTTGGTCCAGTAACCCTGTGTTTATTTTTATGACATTGCAATAGCAATTCACAAAAATATTGTTAATGACACAGTGCGAAGAAGTAGAGCACAATGACAATACACAAAGCTGCTGTCATTTCCAGTTCTGTAAATTGCAATCAGGAGATAAGATTAGACTAAAATCATATTAGTCACAAACTGAGTACAAACACTTGCCACGCTCATCAGGTAGATTATGGACAGTGTCTGAGTCAGGACTGAGCCCTGAATAATTGGGTGTGCCTGTACTTCCTGCAGGGACAATGCTGCTGTAATTCATGTTTAACGTTTAAACCCAGTCACTTTTTCTTGCAGCGTTTTTGCTATGATCAGATCTCTTGTCTGTTGAAAGATTTGTATTTACTGCAGAAACAAAAGCAGTCACAGATGGGTGTTTAATAGATGAAGAGGTCTGCTGCTGATGCTGCAGTTTGTTTTGTTTTTTAATTTCACAGGGATTTGTGTGCTCATTGCCAGACAACTGTATTTCAGGGTGTGGTGAATAAGACTGTGTACCAGCCAGAAGACTATAGCTGCTTCAAGCCCTGGCTGTTTGTCTATTTTATACAAAATAAACAAGAGTACACTGATAAGCATACACATACATATACAAACACATGAATGCAAGTACACACACATGCACACACACACATACACACACACACACACACACACACGCTCCCACACACACGTACACACATCACTTTACATATCCTGCTCATCCCTGGAGTTTTTACCTCATCTGAACCCTGTGTCAATGCTGATTAGCAGTGGCTAAACAAGATGGTTGCATCTGCAGAGATGTCCCCTGCTTGATATTAGTGAGGAACACAGGATTTGGCTTTTTGGAGCAAAGAGCCTGACGGATTCATTTTGACAGGCCTTTGGGCGAACGTTTAGTGGGAGCAGAACAGGACAGTTTGTGGCTAAGTCAGGATGAACACCCGTGCTGCTGCAGCACACTGCTGTAGCCCTCTGTCTCCACTGTTTACCACCCAGAGACATAAAAACTCTGCCTGCCCAGGGGGCTACAGTACCTTTTTCATTTTAGTAGTGAAGGTGGTGAGGAAAAGAAGCAAGCAGCAGGGGAGAAAGCTGAAACCTGAAATGGAGTACATGACTTGGCTGTAGCAGAATTTGGACTGGCGATTGACTGAATCTGCAGTACATTGCCGCAGTCTACACTGATCCATCTGATGCCGTACGTAGCACCAGATTTTTATTTAGTATTGAAGTCCCATACTTCACTACTCCGTCTTCACTTCCAACAGAAGAAAACCTGATGCCAAGCTGAGGACATCAATCAAATGCATTGTACTCGCTAATCTGACAGGAATGCCAGTCTAAAAGTTCTTGTCTTCTGCAAACATGCAGGAGTATAGGCAAGTGGATGATAGCCAAAGTAACTTTTGATGGACTCTGACACTTGGATCTTGCGCATACCCTTCACTGTGGTTGTTTCCATTATTGTACTTCGTGCTAAGGTACGAGCTTGATTTCTTGCTCTTGCAAACTTTGCTCCATGTCAGATTCTGGATTTGTATCAGCTGTGGCTCAACTGGGAAATGAGACATTGAAGAGTGAAGAGGCCATGCTTGGCTTTAGCTTTTCATTCATGAGAATGATGATCCCTAAGAGCATGCATTTTTGAAGTGCTTTTCTATTGCCTTCTATCAATCCTGTGGCCAGTGCAAGAGCAGATTCCCTCTTCATATATACTTGACACACAGTTTGAGGGGCCAGGTCATGGCCAATAGGAAAGTATAGGAAAGTATACCACCCAATGCATTCCTTCATCTCAGATTTAATGTATTTCAGTATAGGTGAATGTTGGAAGAAGACAGGCAAGCAAACACTGAAGGCCTTTATTTATTATTAATCAATGGATTCAGTCAGAATCTTTGAGCTTCTGTAAGCTTTGCTGTATAGCAAGTTTGATATTGCAGTTTAAGTGCATTATTAAGCCGCATTAATTAACTCAAAAGTAGGTGTAAATGTTTACCTATTTAAATTAACTGTAAACAAAATGCTATGCAAAATCAATTAAAAATCAATTAAAAGATCAGTTGGAAGGAATTCTAATTATTTTTCTCAGTACAGTAAACAATTAAGAATTTCCATTGATTGGAAAGAACTCTGCTGTTACCCAGTGGGATGTAAATAGCATAATTGAGCAAAACAGACTCCTAAACAAATTAACTGAATATCAGAGCTGTGGGCTCATATGCCTCTCACCACAGACACCAAATGGACTCTAATGGCTCAGACTGTGCCACTCATCTTCTCTCTATGTGCAGAGTACACAAACCAGCTTTCAGTCTGCTGTCCCAGTGCCCAGTCAGCCCCACCAACACAGCGTACCTTCTCCATCCGCACTCTACGGCTCCCATTGGTCAGCTGTGCAACCACTGTGCAGTTTCAGTTGTTTTTGCTCTTTATTAGAATGGCTCAGTGGCATATGAAGCCCACCTGACCTAGACATTGTTCAGGTTTGTCAGAATGGAGCTTTAAGCTGCAGCATTCTGCAGCACACGCCACTAAATGGTTATTTCACAGGAAATCACCAATCTGCCCCCTTCAAGTCTCATTAGACCGTAGAGGTTACAGCCAATTTTAGAGATGGTAGAGAAAGCTCTCAGGTGTCTTCCTTTACAGGAGACCTGAGAGCATGAGTCCCGAGAGATTAGACTTATTTCTTTTGTGTCTGTATCTGTGGTATTTTTGCTCTGTTTGTAAAGCAACTCCTTTCCAAAATGTAGACTTATGAAGTCTTTATCTCCAGTCTCCCAGAGGAAGGAAGTTATGCCTGCAGAGTAGATTTCATTTTCTCTCAGCTGACTGCCTCAGATGATTTCTTGTGGCAAGTGCAGAGGAACGATGGGATGTTGGCCATGTGACCCCAAGACTGACACAAATGGTCATGGCATCCCAAAGACCCGCATGACGGAGCAGTCCCCGATGAGTAATGGGAAGAAATAAAAACGCACTCTGCCTTCCTCATTTATGTCTGAAATGCTGGTTCACAGGCACGTTAAGTCACGTGCTCCCAGTTTTTGCAGTCATTGCTCTGATCACTGGCAGGCACTCTGTCTTTGTGGGTTGTGAGAAAACAATGGTGCTCAGCTGCCTTTGACTTAATTCCACATTGTTTTATTTCAGGTGGAGTTGTGCGGGCAGTATGAAGTAACAGCCCTATTTCAAAGCCATGAATTGAAAAATTCCCCAGCATGATTAACATATCGCTTTTAGGCTAAATAATAAAAATAGGCATGTTACCTCTATGGCTTTTTCAGCACTGACTGAAGCCGAGCAGAGAGCACTGTGGTTGAGTTGCACAGGGGATGTGCAGAGGAGTAGCCATTTAGACACCAGTAGTTGGAAAGAAGAATTTTATATTTCCCCTTAGTGCACAGACTGTCACGACTCCTCATTTTTGTGTTGAACTGACCTCCATTTGTTCAGAGCTGCTCAGTGTAGCATTTAGGTGAAGCGCTCTGTTCCGGAGTAAATCACACTTAGGCAGAAGGGGAGGGAGGGAGTTGCCTATGTGCCAGACTTTAGGACTTACATTCAGTTTTTCAGCATTTTAAACCACTAATGCATTGATAAACAGCGTAGTAAAGTGAACGAGCATGCACTTTTGATGGAACAAGCCAGTTCCTCTATGTGTTCAAATGCAGATGAAGCTAAAAAAGAGAACACCAGCAGTATTTCCATAGTTTCCATCAGTGCCGAAGGACAAAGGCATGTTGTGTTTTTAGGGTTTGTGTTGATGCAGTGTAGTTCCACCATGTCCCACAGAGCCCTATGTCCACAAGGAGCATACAGAGGGAATATGCTCTGGGGCTAGCAGTGAAGGATGCACCAGGAGGCCCATACATTAGTAATGTGACTCAGAAGGAAAAGCAGAAGTGAGTTAAGCAGGAAAAGACAAAGAAAGAGAGAGAGAGACTTGGAAGAAAGGATGGAAGTGACAAAGAGAAAAGGAGGTACGAGGAGGGGATTAAGGGCGGGGTGAAGTCTCAGATACAGAAAGAGTCATTTTCTCCATTCCTGTCTGGTAAATAATGCATCGAAGACTTTGGAAGAGAGCTGACCTACTTTCCCGGTGAGGACCCTGAGCTACGGAGGGGAGAGGAAATCTCTTGTGAAGGGGATGGAGAAGGTTCGGAAAAAACTGAGTAAGACAAACAGGCAATAACGGCAGTGTCCACCGTCGTCTCAGTGCTAGGCCTGGCATTTGACCCACAGTCACTATGCTGTCCTCACAGGCTTTAAAAACTCCACTGCTGCTCCACAGTCACACTCTACTGGCCCCAGTCAGGTGCGTCTATTAGGGAACGACAGGGTGGTTTTGTGCAGCACATTTTTAAATTACAGAAAGGGGAGAAAATGGAGATCTGCCAGAGCTCTTGACAGTCAATGAAGATAGCCTGAGTCATCTCCAAACATACAGGTGTCTTTATGTTCTCTGGTATGTGTTAGGACTTCATCCTTCCTTAGTTTTGTCATGTTCTGTTACTTCTTGATCTTCAAAAAAAAACATTTTCGCAGATTTTTGCTGAGGCTTGTCGCCTGCTAAGGGAGGTTTTCCCTGTCAGTGACTCCCCTGTAACCACATGGAGCGTAAAGTAATATTTTGAAATGGTGATTGTCTGCTGATTTGTGAAGATGCGTATGGCTCCAGCATGCTTGCAGTGATGAATCGTGCAGCGTTGGGGGTGGGATTTTGCGTGCCTTTTTGTCAGATGGTACTGGGGCCCAGTGAGGCCTGAGAGATTCAGTGCAACAGTGGCTCTCAGTGTTCCAAATCACCATTCTTAAGAAGGATGACTTAAATTGAACGAGTGTATTTCGTTCTGAGTCATGCACCTGCTGAGGGTACTCTGCTTTAATGTGCTAATTAATTGTTCTTGGCCCCTCTTTGTCCACTGTCAGCTTTCTGACCTCAGCAATGGTTTAGATAAAGTGTTTCTCATTATGTGCCAAAATCAGACCCATAGAGACATGTGAGGCGGTTATTTTTTTTAATTGGCAGAAATGTCATGCTTTCCGATCTTGACTTGGTGGGTTTACGGAAACAAATTTTTCAAAAGTTAGCTGTGATGCAAGTTCACTGTTAACATGACACAGAAATAAATCAAAGCAATCAAATTCATTTGTTATAGCACATTTTTATAGTCAAGATTGTCAGTAAGCACCAGACATGTAGCACAGTCAATTTTCAGGGACTGAAACAACCAAAAACCCAGGGCCAATTATGAAAAAAATAGAAAGTTATTCCCTGACCCTGGGAAAAGATGGTTGATAGATTGCTGGAAAATATTGGGACTGTTAACAGTGGGAATAGCACATGAAAATGTATTAGTTTATTGCAACAGCCAAGTGAAGTAAACCTGGCAGGTGGATCAGGGAATACTGAAGTCTGTGCCCTGTTGCCAAGGAGGCAGCGGAGCGGTCTGCCAGTAATCTGCTGATTGCCGGTGTTCAAGAGGAAACGCTGACTGGTGTCTGGCAACAGAGACCAGCCCTGGTGCTGTGGCAAGGCACCGCTGTCCCTGGCATCCCACCAGCCGCTGCTTCATTGTTCCGTAAGTGGTTAAACAGGACAATAGATCACTGGCTGGTCTCATTAAAAGCCTGGCAGAGAGAAGGGGGCTGAGTTTGTGATTTTTCCCTATGGGTTTCCCCCTCTCCTCCCACTCCTGCTGTGATCAGCTTTAAGCGCTAGTGATTTACCGTAACTGTATGAGAACCAAATGTCATCCCTGAAATAAACATGCCAATCACCACACCTCAAAAAGGACAAGCAGGAATAGCTACAGGGCTCGCAGTGTGTTAAAGAATGCGTTCTCTCTGTGAATGCATCCGAGGGTGTGCTTGAATATGCCCCTGCTGCAAAAAAATGCCTCTATGGACGTATGTATCACTGCATCTGTCACATGACATCTAATGGCCTCCTCTGAGGCTTACGCAAGTGTTCCAACAGTAACATGCCTGGGGCGGTGGCCATAGTGAATAGGAAGAGTCTCAGCCACAGATCCACACTCCGCTCATTCTTATTTACTTAGGTCACGTTACTGTGATGTTCCTCTCTGTGATGCCGGAAGGGGCAGGGTGGGAGTAGGGAGGGATGCTTCCAGATTTTTGGGGGGGGCTGTTGTCCTTCCTGTGTGCAGTGTCCCACAGCCTGGGAGGCGTCAGGACCTGGGACAGCGGCAGCCTCACCGACAGGCACCTACACACCTTAGGATGACTGCTTATCTGCCCAGGTGTGCCTTCATTAGGCTGATTATAAAGGCAGCCTAAATGCCACCCACAGGGCTGTTTTTTTCTTTGTTTGCCTTGCATTTACAAAATGCCACTGAGCTGAACATGTTTTTCTTTGTACTTCATGTACTAAGTAAGCCTTTTTTGTGGTTGTTTTGGTTATTTTACGTAACCCAAGTAAAATGAATAAAATAAATGGCTTCGAGATAATCCAATGCTCTGGTAGTTATATTCTTGTCCATTCAGCTCCTGGTGTGCTGTCCACCCCTATCACCCTCCCATCCACTCCCCAAGGAGGAGCAGAGCCTCCCAGCTGAGACAGCAGTGGGAGAGGGATGGCAGGCAGGATTACAGAGGGAGCCTGGATTTGGTATCCATCCTCCCAGAGTGACCAATCTGGTGGAAAAGAGGCTCTCTTAGATTGTTCTCCCCATGGATTCTCTCAGAGCAAACAGATGCAGAGGTAGGAGAGAAAGAGCAAATGGATGGCTTGTCACTTCAGAGCCAGCATAACATGTCACAGACACTCGTTTGCACAGAGCTGCTCCTCCTCCCTATCACTCTCTCTCACTCTTCCTCTCCTTCCTGTCTGTGAGACCAGCTCATGGAATCTTCCACCATAGCCTCACTCTGTAGGAGGTTGCGGTAGTTTACATTTGTGTTCAAATATTTCAGACAGTCGCCAAATATTGTTCTTACCTGTATTCTGAACAAAAGAAGACCTTGAAATTTGAGGGTTTTATCACTGGCATGACGTGTACTTAAAATCATACACCCAGTACTGCTGACTGCAATAGTATTGCTTGGGCTTACTGCTATGGCATTGGACTTGTCATCTCTTCATAGTTTTGTTTAATCAAAATGGACTTTGACATTCTGAACATGTTTACATGAGCATCCCCCTGTTAAAGCGGATATTAACAGAATATAATTCCCCTCTTAGGCATAACCCACACGTTATTCTGAATGTTTTCATAATGAATGAGCTTCTAATGTGTATGGGCTTGTGTATTTTGAATGTATTTCAGTGGTCAGAATGAGTACGATAACAAGATTCCTGTAAACATGTCACTGGTTTGTTCAGCTCCTCAGAAGTTCTGTGTTTCATCTGGCTATGATTTATTAGCCTGAGCTTCCTAATGCATGTGACAACTTGAAATGACACAGAAAATTAACAGTAGCAGCTCATGATGTCTCTGGGGCTTTTAATGCAATCAAATCCAACAGTCCATGTTTTTATGAAAAATTCATGAATATCTTTTATTGTAGCCTCTGAGATTATTCCATTTTTATTTGAATATATTTGTTAACCATTTGCATTTTAGGTTGCAAAGCCTGTCAGATATTTTGGTGTCAAAGTTATGTCATAAAGCCAGGCTGTCCTAGTGTCATAAGCCAACAAGTCACTCAATGAATGAATGTGAATGCCTTTGGAAGAGGCACGACATGTTCTTACATATCTCTCAGCCCACCTCACTCTTTCTCTTAGTGGTTCCCACTTTCCCACACATGCTGCTTTAAATTGTATGATTACTCAAACAGCAACTTTTTCCCTCGAACAGTATCTGCATGAATACAGTATATTTATGTAAAAGTGCTGGGCCTAATCATGCTGTAGTGTCCAGCAAGCCTTGGGTTTTAATACAGTATGTGGAAGAGACCCGTCCTAGCAGAGGAAGGTCCATTTCTCTGGTGGTTTCTTTCTCTGCACAGCTGACACCATTGCTGTTCTACTGTCTCTGATTTCAGCATCAACAAATGATATAAAACACGTAATAAAAAGTAGTTTTTGTGCCAATATTTCAGTGTTTGATTTTTCCCAGCATCGCTCACCCAAACAAACTTGTAGAAGATGTGTGGAAAGGAAATGATTTTTATTTCTTGGAAATGTCTGAACATGCTGGGCTGGCATGGCTCTGCATCTGTAACGCTATCAAGGAAATTAATTTCCCACCTGCTGCAGTAAAAGAGTGTTACTACTTAGAACTCATTTACAAGATAATGACAAAAGAAGGAATAGGAATGAGTGCCTGAATCTAGACCTGATACCACCAACCTCCTTGTCAGTGAGCAATAGGGTTTACAGGTGTTCATTCAAACGGCATTCATGCCGTCATCCTAACTGTATTCATGCTCCCCTGTGGACATGACACATGGCTGCGCACACTGTGTTACATGAGGCTGCATATAAACTTTGCAAAAAACTTGTTGAATGCCAGATGTCAAATATCACAAGTATGCACTTATGTACTTATGTACATTACCATGAACAGCCAGAAAAGAATGACTTTTATTCAAATAGGTCAGCTTTTATCAATAGTACTTACGTGAACATTTACAGGTATGTAACATCTTCAACAGTGAGGAGCCTTTCTCGGTTGTGTATTCATTGTACTGGTCATGAGTGCTAAATGAAGTGTGTGTGAAAAATAGGTTAGACTGTTCACAGTCTGGATGGCTATGATAGTTGACCTACATGAGAATAAAAGGCTTCCCTCTGAAATGCACATTGGTTCCACTGCCGTCAACAAGACAGCATTAATGGGAATTGCGTAGCAGGAGATCTCAGATACGCATTAAAGTCCAAGTAATCTAACTTTCAGATTTCATGAAAGTAACTTGCCAAACAATATACTTAACATTTGAGCGAAGTTTTAAGATGAGATTGTTGTATACAGTATATACAGTGTATACAGTATTGTGTACAGTGTTGTATACATAAAATGAAAAGATGACATTTCACTGATATATTTTTTACAGTTCCTTACTGTTATGGTGCTAATCAAGGTTGTTGAATAAGAGTTATTTAGATTTTCTGTGGAGGATTGATTGCCTCTTGCACTGTTGTCCTGAAACTCAAAGCAGACATGAATATTCTCCTTTTGTAAAATGGTATACACTTGGAGAACTTGTATCATAAACAATATATCACTGTTATTCTTGCACTCTCTCTCTCTCTCTCTCTCTCTCTCTCTCTCTCTCTCTCTCTCTCTCTCTCTCTCTCTCTCTCTGTCCCTCCTATTCTCTTTCACTCTGTCTTGCTGTCTTTTATAATGACAGTTGGACCATGAGCAATGGCTATATCTCAACTATTCTCTTTCACTCTGTCTTGCTTGTCTTTTATAGTTGATGAATCAGCCAGACCAGGGATGTCTGATGGGGCTAAATAGTTTTCTCCAGTGGGGGAGATGTACACAAGTATTGGCTCATGTTCCACATCACAAGACAGTTTCCTTCTGTCTATTCAAAATTATTTCTTTTAGATTTTGATTTTTGAAATTGACAAAGGGATTTCACAATGATTAGCAGAAATTTGATGAAAATCAGTATACACACACACATTGACTGCCAGCCTCTATATGGGCTTTGTTTGATGGTCATTCTGCTGCTTGCCACTTTCCCCATGTATTAAAACTGTAGTTTTGGCTCCAGTGGGAATATAAAACCTGATATCTCAGAAATACAAATGCATGCACTACTGAAAAAACATATTGTCCTATTGTTGATAAGTTTTTCCAAATATTCTTTATATATTCATTACAAGTCCCAGAAAGTGTTAAATTATAATAACCTGTCATCTCCATGGCCAAGATCCTGTTTCCTTCTGTCTATTCAAAATTATTTCTTTATTATTATTCACTCTTGAATCCATTTGGCTGTGTGTATGGGGATGTTAATTGTCATGGAATATGGGAACATCTTAAGGAAATATTTCTCCATAGGATGCAACTGGGTGCATAAAACAGCTCTTTTTTCCCGGCCATAATTCTGCTGTGCAGAAGAATAATGATACCCAGAGACTCCGATGAGATGGCTGCCCATACCATAATACCCTCCAGCACATGTAACGGTTGGGAACAGGCAATGTGGGTTTCTTTGGCTTTCTTTGGCTTTCTCCAAACATAAACCTGTTCAGAGGTAGGAAAAAGAGTGGAAGATGACTCATCAGACCATATTACTGTCTTCCACTGCTCAGATGTCCAGGTTTTGTACACATTATACCAGGTTATGCGTTGTTGTGCATCAGCCTTGGTTAGAGGTAATTTCCGAATGGGAGCCCAACTAAAACTTTCAGCTTTGTGAAGCTCAAAGCATCCAGTTGTTGTTGACACTGAGTCACTGAGTTGTAGATTCTGTTTTGTGGTCATTTTTGAGACTGTTGTTTTGTAGTTTTTAGCAATTATCCTAAATCATTTAGAAATGATCCTGTCTATCCCTGTGAGTGAATTTCAACTTGTGACCACTGTTCTTCTTTCATGATGCAGTTTTTCCTTGTTTGGCGAATGTCGTCACAGTTTTTGACACTGTTCCGTTAATTCATTTTGCTGTGTCTGTGACTGACGCATGTTCTATCTGTTAGATCTTTCATCCTCCTTTAGAAACTCACATTGTGAAGTATTTCCTTTAAAAAATCTTTTTTAGCGGAAACATATTGAAGTATTGACATTAATATGACACACAACAGAGGGACTGGGAGGGATGAGATAAAAAAAAAAACTGGATCTTAAGTCTCTGAGATGAGGCTTCCAGCACTTTCTCTCTCACAGACAGATCATGCAGGTTACCTCCAGTGCAGTGGAGGACAGGCAGAATTCCAATCACACATACAGAGCAGCATCCTTAGACCATTTTGCTCTCCTCCTGTCTGATCTCTCATCTCATTGGCATGTTCCTTGATTCTGTGATTTGTCTGAATCTTTACAGAGGCATTGTCAGAAGCAATGAAATGCAAAAATACTCAGGATTAACCTTTCCTCCGTTGCCTTTTTCCTCACCCTGTGCCCTGTCTAATTCCCATCAGTGCCAACATTGGCAGCAGCGTTTTTCAGGCAGAGAGGAGCTGAAGGGGTCGCATGGTCATGCTAAAATGCTGAGCCATTGTTAGAATGTTGCCTGTGAGGAATCTTTCTTACATGGTTAACGTTTTGGTCTATTTTGTACTTCACTTTGAGCAAGAGTGGGTTATTAAAGTTCAGTTTATATTTGAACAACGTCTGCGCGCTAAAAATAGGAAATCCTCTGTATCTGGGCATGCTTGATATTGTCTACAGTCTGGAAACAGTTTTAAGCAGCTGCTATTTTTAGCAAGTCATTCCTACTTTGGTTGCATTCACTCATAATAGAGATGTATAATTTGCCATGCCAGTGTGAGTGAGGTGCCTTTCTCCTGAGCCCTGACACCATACTGCGTCAGGGGTTGGATCTGAGTGTCTGAACAGTGGAACCATTGTGGGATCATAAATTACTAATGGAGTAATCCTAATCCATCCTTGCTCTCGTACCACTTATGATGATATGAAGGCATGCAGGATTTTTCAGAAGTCTGAGTTTTCGTGACTTCATTCTTGGTAAAAGGCAGAAACAATTTGCCTGTTTCCTCCTGACCTAGTTACCCCAACATAACAAACTCTTGCTTAAAAAGTCCTGTCTGTCTGGTCCTGGAATCTTTTTTCCTATTCCTTTTTTTTCTTTGTGGAATAAACTTTATTGTAAATAAGACCAGGCATTTACGTCACATGGTTTAGTACAGGCATCAACTCATCCCATCAAGGTGGGTACTGTGACCGTGCTGGACCTTGGCAGTCTTGGTATGTGAGGTGAAGAGAAAACACAGGCCCATTCTTTCCAGAGCCCATCAGAGGGTTAGACAGGGTAACACTGCCCAATCTTTGTGTGACTTTGATAGAAGAACCTAGACTACTGACGCAAAAGTACTGCTAAATCATTGTGCTTTGCAGGGCTTCAGAAGTACAGAAGCCATCCTTTCAAAGCAGAGCAGGCCTCCCTGTCAGAGCACTGCAGCCCTGAGCCCTAACACCCATTATCATCATGAAAGCTGCACAATCCCTGACACATTCAGAACATTTTGTATTATCTTCTGTGAATAGTTGTTAAAAAAGGGACAGATGGAGGAGGAGGTGGGGGGAATAATTAGGTCAGTCGAAATCAGGACAAGTATTGGAATGTTTTAGTCGATCCAAACAAATGGCACACGAACAGGCCCACTCTCTGCCTAGTCTGAAGGAAACTCTTCTGTGCCAAGCCCTGGTCTGAGGGCCGAGCAGACATCTGCTGCTGCATGACTTTGTCCGTGTGTCTGCTAGTGATGCGCAGCTGAGATGCCCACATGCCGTTTACATCTGTGTTTCCGCAGTAAACAGAATGGCAGGGCTAGACAGACCAATTAGCAGTAGTGTTGTACTGCCAGAGAAGCTCCATTTTTAGTTGTGGAATGGGAATAGAAAGTCACAGGAACAGGAACAGATAAAGTGCATTATTCAGTTTTAAAAAGTGATTAAATACGGAACCCTATTTGAGAGAGCATTTCAGTGTTTGGGGTTTGTGTTGTTGCTTCAGCCAGACAGGACATAGAAGAGGAAGATGTCCATCCTTATCACTGTTCCTGAAGCCTACATCTGCTTCTATTGTTGCTTCTGGGAGAACTCAGATGGTATGCAGTGGGTCTGTGCAGTCTTTTGTCCTTGGATTGCTTTGAATTCCCCCTGCAAGTTCCCCCCCCGATGATTATATGTAATTATGAGTAATTAATTGACTGCTTAGTCCTGTTAAATTAGTTTCTCTCTGATCTGCTGATGATACTGTTAGCACAGTCTTTGGCTTCAAAAGGTCTTGCATCCTGGCAGAAGATTTGTTGTTCAGGCATTCCAATAATCCAATAAGATACAGTGGGGGCAATTAATCATCGCTTCTAATAGGAAACTGATGGGTCCTCAGCTCGTCATCTAAGGTTCCAACACCATTTAGGTTCTCTCCTGCTAAAAGCAGACCACCTGGCCTCCACCTCTCTGCTAAGTTTGAGTGGCATCATCAGCAGGGTTTCTGGTGGCTTTGTTGACCCACTTTATGCAGTTATCAGAGGTGTTAAAGTAATCACTGCATTGCATGCGTGTTCAGGTGCTCTCAGGTGTTCTTATTTCTGCTCTAAATATTAATGTGTTCTGTCGGCGTGGTCTGGGGGGGTGTCTTACATCATTAGTTAAAACACTCCTGCATTTTGGACAGCAGTTACATGAGCAACGTTGTGAATCTGAATTTGGCTATTAATGATTGATGCGTTTATTTGTACTCCATTTGAAGACTGCGAGACCCATAAACCCGGGCTGACTTCCCTTGGTCAACCGCACTTTCCACTGAGCGAGGAAAGGCTTTTCTTGCTCGAAAAGCCCTGTGATTGCGCACAAGCTCTAATTGCATGCGGCACTGCACACGATCCCCAAAGTAGCGCTCTGTTCTGCGGGCTCCGAGATGCCGGGGCGAGCTCTCCTGCCTGATCAAATGTCTTTCCGCCTGAAGAGGCTGTTGTTTTTCACTGCGCCGCGGCATCCGAAAATTTCTCATCTCGGAGCGTCTCCGGCGTCTCGCTGACACTCAGAACAACATCAAAGTGGCGGAACCTGTATCCGATCCAGGACGTGCACGCAGCCCTGTGTTCAGCCAGAGTTCCCCCCCCAAAGCACATGTTGGCGAGGGGCCACCTGCCCCCCCTGCGGGGAATGAGGGTGAGGTAGTCTAAATGGATTAGAACACACCTCCCAATCATAGTCACTGTTGGCATGACACAAGCATTGCCCCCGTCCCTGCACCTCAGAAAAACTTTGCTCGATTGATTTCCTGACATTTTCCTAAATGCTGTACAGTTGTGTTGCGGACGGGACTTCACACCTGCGATTCACCTGAGATGATGCTCTGCTCCTCTCTGTGGGCTGTAACAATGTGGCAGTCATTTTCTTCAGGAGAAAATGGTGGCTTCACTGTGTAGGAGGCCTGTACCTTCTCACATTTGTATCCACATTGTTCCAGAAGACTATTGTTTGGTTGTATTTTGGGTCCTCTGTTTGGCTAAGCTGTTGAATGATAAACACAGTGCACTATGCTGGTGTCCCACTTTTGTCTTTCTTCCAAAGTTCCAACTTCCACTTTACTTTGGGAAAGACAAACTAAACACTTTGCTGCACTTTTTCCTCTAACAAGGTATTTTATCCCTGCAGTCATTTGTGTACTAATGTTATTTTTGATTATGTAATCCTGAACTTTAACTTTAATTGCCTCACTTTTCAGCCAAATCAACGAATACCATCTTTTCAAAGTTATACTGCTGACAGTAAGGTTTATCATTTCAAATCAACTTTATGCAGTTTAGGTGTTTTTTGTCCTGAATTGAAAAACAAGGGTAAAATCTTACTTTCCTCGTGCAGTTCAGACAATTTAATGTATTACATAAATGGTTATGAGTTCAGTGCTTGAGAAAGAGCAATAATTGCCCAAATGAATAGTCAGTCTTTGCCACTGAAAAGAAAGTGGTCTCTCCATAGGTTTGATTGATGGGTCCTCTCCGTTCACCTGTGCTCAGGAATGTATCCTGCAATAGCGTTAAAGGCAGTAATACAGTGTGGATGTAATGAAGGCTGGGGGGGGCAGCTGAACCATGAGTGACACAGACAGAGAGATGGAGGATAACTGTACCTACAGCTGCTGGCTGCTGACAGATCATCATTTCAAGTGAAAGAAAACACGTGTCTGTCCTCCACAAATTCTTGCCACTTCCAGCATAATTAGAGTTGAAGTCCTCACTCCGAGAGTCATCCGGGTGCAGCTTAAATAATGTAAAATGGCACAGGAGGCGGGATGTATAATTTAAGAGAGACCTCCCAAAGCCAACACTTGGGGGTAAGAAACGTATAACAAGGGCACGTGATGGCCATTATTCTATTTATATCTCTATGGATTTTCTGTTGTTAACAGTGGGGGGAGGGTATGGAGGTGGGGGGAAGGGAAATTTTCAGTCCACCAAGTCCACCAGTCCACCAAGCGATAGCAGATCATGCTGGGTGCCTCTCAAAAACGCCAGCAGTGATAAAAGCCATATTCACCTTCCATTTGTCTGTTGCATTGTTTAATTCAGAAAATCAAAAATCAAAAAATCAAAAACTCTTTCCTCTCCAAGGGGAGAAACAGCTTAAAAGGAACCCTGGTGTTTGAGAATGGATTTTGAATGGCTGATATGACTTTAAAATGCTCATCTGTAGTAGTATAATCTATAAATTAGATAGATTGCCAAGAATGTGCATAGAGGGAGAGAGAGGTATCAGTATATTAAAAGAGCCTTTTCTCCATTGCTTTGTATTGTTTGAATTGTTGTGCATTTCTGTGATAAATCGACTAACATGCCCCTTTTTGTACCATATTTTGGGAGCAACCATCCTTAAATAGTCATATTTTTTGCTGTTTTTTTCTGGGATGAAATGTGTATTTAAAATTTACAGCAGATCCAGTTTGGTCTGAGTGGATCTGCAATGGAGTGGCATTTTTACAAACAGTTGGCCTACAAAGTTTGTCTGGGTGTGTGTTCAGGTCAGTCACCCATGAGAGTGCTCAGTGCTAAAATGTTGTCTTATTTATAATATCATGAAATATCTGCACCTGATATTTCTCCTTCTTTTGTATCAAAGTCGGTTCAGTATCAGTTCATTACGCTTGTTACATTGTATAAAAATCTGAGAGGATTCTTTTTGCAAATTTTTACATGGGATTGTATTCTTTAAATTAATCAAACTGTGTAAATGTACTGTCATGTTATGTGTTATGTCTATTAAGGAGATCATCCATGTTGTCCTGTTTGGTGGTTTGTTGTTTGTGTTGAATGTGGAATTATTCCAGGTTAGTTGATAGATTGAGTGGGATGGGTTAATAGAGTGACTTTTTGACAGGATTTTAATATTTTGAATGAAGTTTCAGGTGGGGTGCCAGCCAGGTTTTAACAAGAATTACTATAATGTAGATGGTTCAGGTAACACCTGTTTTTTAAAATAAGATTCATATTGTGAATTGGAGGTGATATGAACCATTCCCTCATTGGTAATGTGCCTATTCTCGAGTGGTAAAAATAGAAGTTTGAGAGGGGAGGTTCATCCCTCTATTACCTGGAGGGCCATTGAATAATTTTATTCCCCCAGATGAACTGAGGTGTGATTTTCAGTAAATATTCAAACTATTTTTGTTATGTAGATGGGGAGTTTTCTTATAATATCTTTGTAGTATCATCACTCTGGTGGTATAAGGATATTTTACATCTATATCCATTTATGTGAATACCTTTTATTTCTTTAGAATTCCTTGTTTTGCATGCTAATGGTTCAAGAGTCAGACTGAACAATAGAGCAGAGAGAGGGCAGCCTTGCTTTGTGCCATGGTATAGAATGGAAGGCTTTGTAATCACTGATGACTTTGGGTTTCCACTGAGTATTTTATGCATTTACAAAGGTTCAGTCCAGTTCCATATAATGTGAATATCATGTAGGCAATGCCACTCTGTTGTGTGGGGTGGCAGTGTAGCATAGGGGTAAGGAGCAGTACTCATAACCAAAAGGTTGCTGGTTTGATTCCCTGGTGGGGCACTGCTGCTGTACCCTTGGGCAACTTACTTAACCCACAATTGCCTCAGTAAATATCTAGCTATATAAATGAATAACATGTAAAAATTGTAACCTGTGTAAGTTGCTCTGGATAAGAGCTTCTGGTAAATGCCAGTAATGTAATGAAATGCTTTTTTTCTATTCATCTAAGTTGCATAGTGCAGATGTTGTTTTGGATTGTTTTGCCTAATGTGTTAGACCAAACAACATTCTAGTGTTATCAGAACAGTGGGGTATCAATGTGTTATTTGTGTTATCTTTTCGTTTTTCTTGAAGTCAGTTTGGTCTGTATAGTTTAATTTGTGTTGAACTGTAGCCAAAGGGGTTGCAAGTATTTTAGTACTTTAATATTTTATTATGAAAGTTTGCAGGAGTGATTATAAAAGATCTGCACCTTGTTTGTATGAGTGACAGTGCAGATTCGTTAATGATTAACATGGTATATTTAGCTAAAAATACTCTCTGTCTTGGTGTATTTCCAGTAAAGTGATAGGTCCCTCTAAAAAACTCCTCTTGGTGTTAATAGAGGACCTGCTATCCATGTGATAGTCTGGTGTTGCCCTACACTGGTCATATGCAGATCAGAAGTAAAAGATCTGCAGCTGCCCTGATGTTAAGGAGGGGGTGGTAACTTTGGGAGAGGAATGTTTCTGGACTTTCTTTACTCCAATGTATATTCTCTTGTGTCCTGCAGATTGTGTTCCGTAAGATCATCGATGTGAAGAAGGAGGAGGAGGAGCGGCAGCGGCAGAAGGACGAGGTGACCCTCACCATCCCAGTGGACCACCCCGTCAGGAAGCTCTTCCAGAAGTTCAAGCAGCAGAAGGAGCTGCGCAACCAGAGCTCCACCCAGGTGGACCTGGAGAAGAACCAGCTGCGGTCGGAGCACCACCTGCACTCGCACCCCCACCAGCACCCGCACCCCATGCAGAACGGGGCCTCCACCACGGGCAGCAGCAGCGTGGTCACCGTGTCCCAGATCACCCCCATCCAGAACTCGCTGGTGTACATCAAGACCAGCGAGCCCGGCAAGCACAGCAACCGTGACATCATGGAGCTCAAGCCCAGCCTGGCCATCAGCGACCAGAACTGCCTGAAGGTCAACAGCCCCATGTGCGTGAAGCCCGCCGGCGGCCGCGGCTGGATGCGCCTCAAAAACAACATGGCGTCCGCCGACGAGAAGAAGGAGGACTGGAACAACGTCCCCAAGGCCGGCTCCATGGAGCTGCTCTCCGAGGACGGCAGGGGCCAGGGGTCGAAGGGCCGGGCCAGGGCGGCGGACAAGAACTCCCTGCACAAGACGGACTCGTGCGACAGCGGCATCACCAAGAGCGACCTGCGCATAGACAAGGCCGGGGAGGCCCGGAGCCCCCTGGAGCGCAGCCCCCTGGACCCCAGCCCCGTCCCGGTGGAGGCGCGACACCCCTTCTACCCCATCCCCGAGCAGGCCCTGCATGCCACGCTGCAAGAGGCCAAGCAGGAGCTGAAGGGGGACATCCAGACCCTCAGCAGCCGCATGACCACCCTGGAGTCGCAGGTGGCCGAGATCCTCAAGCTGCTCTTGGAGAAGAGGAAGCAGCCCCAGACTTCCACCCCCAAAACCAAAATCAAATGCCAGGACATTTTCACTGTCTCACGACCAGTCACACCCGACTCTGAGAAGGACGATTGACAGTTTTCAGCTGTGAACTCTTTACCTGGTCATTTATCTATTTTGTTTTTTGCACACATGCCTTTTCTCTCAGGAGGAAAGGAGGAAGAGAAAACTATTTTACATAAAAATGATAATTTGTTCTTTTATGTTTTTTTTTTCTTTGTAAATACCTATCTGCATGTCCAGCTGGATTCTGGCCTGCCAAAGAAACCTAATGACTGTAATTACTGCTTGTACATTATGCAGTTGACTGCATGCAAACTTATTTAAAGAAACAGAGAATTTATTGTTCTACACACTGTATCTACAGGAATTTAGGATTGTTTTAATGATGTCGATTTACAATTAAGAAATTCAGGGTTTGAGGAGAACCTCTTGAACACCTTTGGCTGAGTGGACTCAGCATACTGAACACAGCGGCTGCACTACTGAGTTAAGTTCAGGGAGTGCAGAGTTTTTGGCTAAATCTTGCCCCACAATACAACATTTCCCTGTCCTTACCCTGCAGGGAAAGATGCATTCTTGTCCATGTGACATGTGGGTACTTGTAACTTGAATACATGTCACTTCATGTCATTGTAGCATATGGACATACTCAAAGGGATACAACTCAGTCCTTCTAATATCAGCTATTTTCAATACCACCACATGCCTAATAAAATGCCGTCACCTGCCCACTGTAGAGGCTGTGTGTGCTTATGTGTTGCTGTCAGCTGAGATTCAGGGAATAAGGTAATAAGTGATTGAGCCTATGCAGGTGCTGAGTTTTTTTAACTGTACTGTTAAGTTGGAAATGCAGCTTAGGTTTGAGAAAGACAAGGCACAAATTTAGGGATACAGCTTAAGGGATATAGCTGCCAGTGCTCCCCCTCACAAGACAAGCTTTTCAGCAGCAAGCACTATGTTATGGGGATTACACCGAGGACAGCGCGCCAAATTGTATAGTCGAATGTGAGTGCATCCATTACACCTCCACAGCTAAAAGCCCATCTTTATGAAATGCTTCTTCTTCAGATTCCCATTTTGCTGAATAGCGGTTTTAGCCTCATTGCAAGTGGTGCTAGCCTGGGGTTTGATTGCCTTAGCAGGTTTTCCATAGGATCACTGCCTGAGGCCTGCAACTCAGCCACACTGAGCTTTGGGGTTGTGCAGCATTGGGCAAGATCACTTCCTTAACTTAACTCATCATTGCAGCAGTAACTCCTGCTTACAGGGAGATATCTATTGCATGCTTCGAAGTGCTCTGTATTTATAACCTGTAAAAAAGTGATAATGAGACTTGCCAATGCTGCGTTTTTTTTTTTTTTTTTTTTTTTGATGTTTTGTTTCTTGTCTTTTTCATGTATATGTTAAGAAGATTTTAACTGCAGCTCATCCAGTGTCTCCTTAATGTGGCAAGCACTGAGTCTGTTTAGCACTTCTCACTGTTCTCAAGATCAATTTTGTATTGAGGAAACTGAAGACACTGAGTAGTGATTATGTTGCAGGATGGGATGAGGCACAGGTACGAATAGAAGACATTGGAGGGGAAGTGGTCTGTTAAGGTGCTCAGTTACATTTTCATGAAGCTTTGCACCTTTTTATACTTTCTGACTCTATATATACATATGAAGAAATATATAGACACAAATTATTAAAGTAATTAATTATATTAGTAATAATGTTAATAAACGAATATATTTATTGTGCTAATACTGCTCACATAAGTCTATGGCATATCCAAAGTTATAATCTCTTTCCGAGTATTGAGTGCCCTTTATCTGTGTAGCCCACCCACCCTCTGTATTTTGTTTCTTTATTGGAGTTGTCTTCAGTATTGAGTGGGGAAGAGTTTCTGATTCTTAAGACTCCCACAGCCTATACAAACTTGGCAATATAACATCAGCACACACAGGTGTGTTTGTCCCAAACAGAGTCAAGAAGGACCTGAAAACACATGTCTAATTTCTGTTCAGTCTTGCTGTGAAGTCAAAACCTCTCACACAGAGACCCAGTCAAGACAAGCAGCAAAGGGATGGAGCAAAAAGCAGTTGGTCTTAAATGTGGATGAAGGCTTTTACGTTCGGTCCACCCTGCTACTTAAATCTCTGTCTCCAGCTATATTTATGAGTCCTTCCCAGCCCTGCAACACCTGAGATTGAGTTACTGTGGATACAGCACTGTCCGCTGCCCTTGCCAGTACATTGATGGCGGATCGGTGTCTCTCTGATTACCCCAACACCCCAGAGTCAGGGGCAGAGTGGAGACAGCCAGACCATAATCACCTCCCCAGTGACTCAGAGGGGACCCGCACTCCCCCCCCGCTCCCTCTCCTCACCCCTCCTTGCGACACCATATTCTCTTTCCCGCGTGATGAGACAGGTGCCGGCAGTGACTTAATACCCTCTCAGTGGAGCCGACAGCACTCTGACCGTGCTCTGATACCCCCATAGTGGCATGAGGGTGGGATTGACAGGGCTTAGTGTACCTGCGCTCAGTGAGGAGGGGGATCGGACTCTCAAACTCAAAGACCGCGCTCCTTCGAGAGACTCGCAGTGCTCTGTGGTGTGTCAGCGCTGGTGTTGTGAAGCACCGGGGTCGCAGAGAGCAAATTTTCCAAACTACAAACCATTTCATTGCTATAGAGAACATTAATCTTCAGCATTTTAAGGGGCTGTTTTCCAGCAACAGAACAGAGATTGTGCATTGAATTGTCACTGATTAATTCACTCCAGTAGCATTATGACATTTTTGAAAAGGGAAACTTTGCCCCAAAACAGTCTCTGATTTGCTCAGTCTTTTGTTGGTTATACCCAGGGGAGAGAATTTAGTTGTTCACCTTTCTGTTGCAAGAGGAACTATATGATTTCTTGTTGATGTCTCTTGTACTTGTTTTATGTTATAATGTCACAAACTATGCAACCCCCTTTTGATGTTCTAGCGCAGTGGAGAAGGGATTGTTCCCCACACTTTTTTACTAGCAGGGGAAATGGCTGGCCCTTAGTGGACATAAGCCCATGCCTGCTCAGCAGTGTATTGGACAACTGATGCTCCTGCATGGCTTCCTGTTTGGACAGGCCACAGGTGTACAAAGCCGAATGTAAAATATTCTGTACATAGAAACGTCATGTCTTCAGCAGTATTTTTATATTCACAGACTTAGGAAGGACGCCTAGAGAAAGCCAGTCTGTGCCACACAGACTGCATGTGGACTCAAGATGACCAAATATCAGTCCTACTGTGTAACTGACCAAATACAAGTAATGGACATATCTGAGCATAGCTGTATCTTAAACTGGTCCCATCGGATTCTCAGATGGGTCAAACCTTTTGTCATTGTTCCTTAATTGAACCGGTGGGAGGGAGATCTGGCTCAAACCATCGTGCAGTTGATTCCTTGTGAGAAAGAAAATATACGACTGGATCAGTGGATGGTTTAAAAGTCCCACTGACAAAGAACATGTTTCCTTGCGATCTCTGAGCCTGAACGTCATGGGAGGAAACACATCGCATCACAGTCAATTGAATGTACACTCAGTTACAAGAGGCAGGTTATCGTTTTTTTTTTTTTTTTTTTTTTCTCTGTGAAGAGCTTATAAATCACTGATTGTCCTAAGCATGTAAATGTACAGCTTGTATGTGCTACTGTACTCATCTCCTCTGACAAATGTGGTGGTCTACTAGGGGCTGCTCAATGGCAACAATGAGAAGCAACAGCTTTTAGTGCCAGCCCATTTAAATAATTACCTTTTATCTTCAAGTAGCGCCTAATAGGACCAGTGGCAAATGCTTTTTTTACTGGAATGTTTCTGTTTTATACATTTTGTTAAGCAAGGTGAAGTAGCATTCACACAAAGCTGTTGTTTTGCAGTTACACAAAACTGGAGTATCAGCACAATAAATTAATGTCTGGAAAGAAAGTTTCTGTGATTCTTGGCTCTCTTTAATCCTTGTGTTTTCCACACTATTGAAAATGCATCCGTAATAGGATTATCAGGATACAGTGTGCATTTTAAGGTAAAGCCAAGCATTGGCAGCCTTGGAGTATTATCATATAAGCATGTTACTTTGGAACACTTGAATAGCACTTGTTAGGATTAGGGCTACATACAGCCACCCACCTTTTGTTTTGTTTCTATTTGGCATTGTGCTGCAACATAATTATGCAGCTAGAGGCTGCATAGTATAGGAAGGTGAACCACTGACCGGAAACAGAGGGTGAAGTACATAAGGCAGCAAGTCTGAACAGAACAGAGACATTGGGACCAGAACTGATGCAGTCTAGATGAGCAAACCAGTGGTGAGCATTTGTTGGGGGCTTACTACGATTTTGATCTTTTGGTTAATGCTGTGTGTTTTGGCCAGGAAGCCAGTATTCAGTGCTAGGTTGTCTGATATGCTAATTTGTTTCACTGGGACTCGACTGACAGCATTTTTGGAGTCACCTGTTTGCCTTTGGCTTCTTGAAGCCAGGCATAGGAATGTCGCCACTGCGCCAACCCTGTAAACACCCCAGAAGCAACTGGCCCGCAAGTGGACCCCTGAAGTAGCGGAATTCACCTTTGCTACCTTAGATTGAGAGGTCTGCATCGTGACACTTTTGGATTTGTTTGGTTTTTTTGCCCACTCACACAACACACAGTTAGGTTAAACTAGATATTCCCCTATTTGAGCCTTATCATTTGCTTTTGAGGCAAAGGGAGGCTAGGCTGTAACATGTTTAGACTTTTCAGTCAGTATGAAACGTCACTGATTTTTATGCTTTTTCCTCTTCATGCAACCTTGTTTGGAATCACCAGTTGTATATTAGGCTCTTTTCAAATGCATACACACATGTGTGTTTGTGTGTGTGTGTGTGTGTGTATGTGTGTGTGTGTGTGTGTGTGTGCGTGTATACATACACATGGTGCTTCTTTAGAATTCAGTTTATGGGATGAGTGAACACATGGCTTACAATAGTTTGCCAGTAGCAATATAAGAATGTCTGTATTCAGTGCAACAAAGCAAGATCACCAAAGTCATATCCCAAACATTCTCTGGGGATTGATTTTATCATACCCAGATTTGACTGACACATCTAATGGCTTGTTTCCCCTACAAGGATGTAACTAGGATGTCAAAGGCACACAGCTCTCCTGCTTGCAAATAGACTTAAAATATTTTACCAAAGGCAATAGAACAATTACAGTAAGCAACTTCTGCACCAGAGAAGCCTTCATGGAATATTTTCCTCCATTACAAATTATCCACTTAATTATCTGGCTTATTTTTAAAAGGGTTATTTCCACAGTGTTTGTTGGTCAGTGGATTTTCTTCTTAATGCCATCTAAGGCAGCAGTGTCATTTGACTCAGTGTTGAACTGAACACTAAAATGAGAAAATCTAACTTTGAGAATGAGCTTTCCAGTTGCCTGATAATGAAATGGAGTCGCTGACTGAGGAATTCAGTACTGGGGACTGACAAGTCAACCTCATGGAAAGAAAATGCACAATAAAATCAGTGGAGCTACAACAGTTGTTGTTAATATGTTAATAGAGTGTGCAGTAGGAATATTCCATATCTGTACATTACTAAGCAATCTGCAGTATGACAGACTATATAGATGTAACCACTCTGTTTCCAGCTTAAACTGTGTGAGGTAGGTGAGGTATACAGTATACTGGGCCCAAAAAAAGACACAAACAAATAACAAAGTTGGCAACAATGACAGTACATTTCATTTTTTGTCCTGATAAGTGGGTAAGTAGGTGGGGGAAGGAACATGTTTTCACTTTTCAATGTGTGAATATGTATGGCGCTGTTAGTATCTTGAACCTTACCCAACAGGCATTTATGTACCAAAGGTTCCACAAATAGAACAGTTGTCTTTTCCTCAGCACAAAGTTAATTCTGAAACACTTCATAGGAGGCCTTTGTTTTGAAGCTGGCTCACGCACTGCAGATTGCTTTGCCTGGCTGTTTCTCCTAAAGTGAACATAAAATATGAAATTCATATTACAGTGGCTGTGAAATACAAAATCTATGTATGTGGTAATGATTTATACTCGGAGCGGAGCATGGCTTACACACAAGATGCATTTGTTTAACCAATCCTATTGTGCTATTTACATAAATATATATAATGTACACTGATGCAAAGATTAATACAAGTATCAATAATAAAAATTGTACTTCATGCCTTCCTTCATCTCAGAAGGTGTGCATTCTACATTTTGTCTGACCAGCAAACCAGTGCACAGATGAAAATGAATCCTGACTCAGAACATTTCCAAGCAGCTCTAATCCGTCATAAGCATGCAGGAGCACTCTAAGAAAAAAAGCATTAAACCATCTTTTTAATTTGGAGGCATTTGTCCTGAACATCATATCTGAAAAGAAGAGACTACTGAAAAATTGGCCAAAATCCTGCCATTTACATGCTTATCAGCTTTACTACTCCTGTAGTGGATAATGAATGTTTCTCATGAAATAATTTGGAAAAGCAAAATATAGAAACAACAGAATTATGTATTACTTTAATTTAGCAATACTGAATTTTAATTATCTTTAATATTTTAATTGATTCATTATATTATGTTCCAAGGCAGTGACCATAGTTTAATAGTCTCCACTAGCTGACAACCTTTTGCCACTTTTTGGCAAAAGGGAGCATGGGTAGTTTAATAAAATGAAATGAGGTGGAGGTGCAAGCAGACCACAGCAAACTTAATTGACAGGGCTGTGTGTCTTTCCATTAGTACATGACTATGATTCGTGCTAAAGGAGTTTTGTGTTTGCATCTCCACCTTGAACATTGCACAGACACTGTGAACATGAGAGGGAGGGACAGAACAGCTGGGAATAATGCAGAAGTTGGGGCTTCTATTTTGACTCCCCAGCTTGGTTATCAGGCAGTATAACATATGTTCTAGGAAAACAAAAGTTAAAAATTCAGTCTCAGGGAAAATTAATGCTCACTGCTGAAATAAAAGTACACCAACTAAACTTCAAAAAGCAAGGCCCTTTGTACGCATACTTCATTAATTCAAATGAAAACCACAGCCAGTTCAGCCTAGAGAATGACCACCTAATGTACTGCTTTAAAAGGCATGGAAGCTGTGCTCTCAGACAGGCCCACTGATGAGAGGATAAGTAGCAGCTACACTGGCTGTGAGCAGGGCCAGTGCTCTCCGCAGGACTGCAGATAATAGGCTAAACCCTGGTGCTAATGAAGCTGGTGAGCAACAGCAGATACTAAAGATACAACAAGCATTTAACAGCTAATCATGAATATAAATGAATGAATATAAATTAACAAAAGAGGAACTGTCCCTACCAATTCCCATCAGAACCTGCCCTTTACAACCTAATAGTCTACTATTAAAAATGCAGAAGCCAAGTCTTTCACCATAGAGAAACTCATACGTAAACACTTTACAGGCTGAAAATAAGTAAGAGTAAGAAGAAAAAAAATTGAACATCTCTGTTTTAAATTCATATAAAGCTGCTTTTCACTTTGTTTTGCATAATAAACAGCTATATAGCTCATAAATAAAAGTATAAATGTCTTTCTTGTGACTGCTGTCTAATCATATGAAGAAATGTGAGTGGACATGAAGCAGATGTATGCCAGTGACAAGTCCAAAGACATTTGGACCCATTAAATGCATATCTAGCTTTGAAAAATTTAGAGAGAACGCAGCAGATGGTGAAACAGAATACATCTATATGTGTCCTCAATTCAAGTTAGCCACATAAAATCAACTCCATGATGAACAAACCCAGTTTTAAGTAAGGCTAAGTGCTACTGTATTCTGTGGTCAGGGCTGTCACGACCTTGTTGTGTTCACAAACAGTTCCTCCTTAAGAACTCTTAGGACATTGTCTGCCATCAACACAAACAGTCAAAAGGTTACCAGCAAGGCCCGGTGTGACTATCAGAAAGGCATTGAATGCAGGATCTTTGAATGCATTTGTCAACAGCGACTGACACAGCAGTGGCATGAATTGGCTTTGTGCCGTTGGGGATAGTGGTGGGTAGGTTGGCCAGAGTTTCCTCATCTCACCATTCTCAGGCACGCTGCATTTTGTCAGGTGCCTGCTAAATGAACTCATGATGTCAATGGAGTGGTGCTTACCTTCCAGTAGGCGCACACTCCACTGCCGTGCCCTGTGTGACTTGTAGTGCGAGAAACAGCAGGTGGCTGAGTGTGAGCGAAGCATTGCATTCGCCTCGCCTCAGTGCTCCTGTGCGAGCGCAGAGGTTGCCGCAGTGAGACGAGCCTATTATACAACTGATGAGTCCGAAACAGCATTGCGTTACAGGGGAAAAGCATGCAAACATTACTACCAAAGAAGCAACATGCTTAACCTTCCGTGTCTTTGGTTTTTGCCACACAAATGTGAACCATGTTGAGGCTCTTCTCACCAGATAACATGTACCATCTGCACCAGTACAGTCTTGAGAGCTTGTCAGCAGCCATCATACTGCTCGTCCCACTTTAACTGTGTCCTGCTCAGTCCCATGTCTTTCGTATCCAATCCACTCTATTTACAGTGACTCAATTCAAAGGCATATAACCAGTTAGCAGCTCAATAAAGGTTAAGAACCCAATAAAAGTGTAGATGGAGAGGGATTAGAGTGGGTACCAGTGCTTGTGTGTGATGAAATTCAACCAAGAGAGACAGCTCAGAGCAAATCAGATAAAGTTATTACTGTTATCAAAAAACCTTAACCTTAACCCTAAGTTCAACATGTCATTTAATGAGAGAGAATTTGTGTATTTAACAGTTTTTGTCTTGGGCATTTATTATTCTAAAAAGTTTTTTCAAGTTATTTTTGCACAAGCTAGCTATTTTTGAACGAGCTATTTTTATATATACCCTTTCTGACAGAATGGAGTTCCTATTAAAGATTTAGGAACTTCAAATGTCATAACTCCGTGAAGTAACAATTTAAGATATAAAATAACTTCAAGGTACGCCAACCTTTTGAGAATTTTAAAGTCATGTGATAATGGCAAGGCAGCACATTTAGACAGGGTTTTAACTTTGCCTTATCTTTTCATTTAGTTTATACCATAGCCTATAAATACACATGTAATGTTATAGTTAGGAGGATTACATAAATGCAATAAACTGACATTGCAATTCAACCATAGTTTTAAGGTGATCCACCTGTAAATCTACTGCCCAGGCAAAGGGATTTATTGGACACAGATGGTGGTAAAATACAAAGTTGCCCCTGTCCACACTGTATGTAATTCCTCTTTCATTGTAGTTCATTTCAACATGATTTGAAATTATGTTGAACATGTCTCTGTTTTTGTGGCAGGGAAAAGGGAAAGGGTTATAAGGATGTTCCTAACTGCCCTTAGCAAATGGGCCTTAAAAGACATGAAAGAGACAGGCTAGCACTCCCCAAGATGCAAAGGCAGTGGAGGTTCTAGGCGCTGATGTACTGCCTCGATAATGAGCTGTTATATAACTCCATATATGTATTTTCAAAGGCTGCATGGAAATGAGAGACCTGAAATAACATTTACAGTATCTTTATTTCTGCAACTACATGATTACAGTATCTGCACTTTGGAGCTTTTACTGAAGCCATTTTACCTCTGCCACGGGTCAAAAGAAAAGATGAAGAAATGTGAATATATGCTTTTGTGGTGCTGTTTATTGAGATCTGTGGGTGAGGCAGATAAGTGCTACGAAGTATAAAAGTATTTTAGCTATTGAGGGAATACAGCTAATCCAGAATGTTCAATTCCTTTAATGCAGCCCTTACTTAACCTCACAAGTCACCATATGGTAGTAGCACGTGCTTGATTTGTGCCCTGCAAATTAGTGGCCAGGCTCATCCTGTCTGAACTCTACTCACCACCTGGTCAAGTGTCACAGCTGAAAGATTATGACTCACCTCACGTCTGATTGTAGCACTGTAACCAAAATCAACCACTTATGCTTTTACATTGATGAAGAGATTCCGCATAGCCAGGGTAACCTGCAATGAACTGAAGTTTTAGTAAATTAGTGAATTAAAACATGATACATGTAATCAGTTTACAAAATATCCCAAAAATGCTGTTTCAGTTTTTAATTAAATAGTCATTTTACAGTGTTGTGTATGAAATTATAAACATAAAGTGATATGTACAGCATTTAACCAATATAATTCCTGTATCTTTCAAAACCACAGTTGGCAGATACTGCATTTTACAAACAATCATTACATTTTTCAGATGTTAACATTTAAGTAGCTGAAGACAAGTTAAAAAAATAGCTCATGTGGCTGTATTATTCATTGGCTGTGGACGAATTTTTTTTAAACTGCAATATTCCTGACATCTTTACTGTCTGCTGGGGAAGGCAAACATGAGAAGACCTGAACTGGTTCAAGAGGATGGAGTCACGTTGCTTGGTACAACTTGAGCATGCATGTGAGGACTGTCCACCATTACATAATGCCTGTCACCACTGGCCTCCCTCTAATCACACTCTAAGCGCTGCTAACGCCGCTGGTTGTCCTTTCACATGTATACACCTCTGCACGCTGTGTCTTTCCCTCCGTCTTCTCGCCAGGAGCTGTGACAGGTTTCCCAGTGCTCAGCCATGGGAAGCCGCATTGTCGGAGGTGATTAGGGAACAGGAGCCAGGAAAAGCAGCTCCCAACAGCAGGGCTACATGCGATAACACTAGGGGAACTGGTTGGGTGACAGGCCACGACGTTTCTTTCCATTCAACACTCAAAGCACTGGACAGGGGGCGACGCAATTAGCCAAAATCAGAGCTAATTCACTTGCATTACCTTCAGTTGAAGTGATGCTTTTTATGCTGGAATAATAGAGACTGGTAGGTATTTACAGACAGACTGTGAGTCTATTTTGGGTGTTTTATAAGAATAAACTCTAAAAATGAGTTCTGACTGATGTGAGCTAACATCAAAGTCAACAGTATATATGCAGAGATCATACCACATCAATTCACTGTTGTCTTTTCAATTTGCACTGAATGTATTTTTTTTGCTTTTTGTTTTATAGCATGTTAACACTCGCATGCAGCTACATTTCATGTTTTTTTGACTCCATGATAAAATAGGTCCACATTTTCTCCCCTCATATATACTTTTTGCATTAAAGCATTACACTACATTCCTATGCTTCAGATTTAACTGTGTGCATTCCTACAGAAATATTGCCCTTGAAATTTTCTGACAGATCAGACTTATTTGAATATTTGCAATAATTATATTTTTGCAAACAGAGCTACACTTTTCTGATTATTTTTAGAAACTTTCCTGTTTTCTATGTTGTGTCCTTGATGCTGGTGTTCTTGCACTGTATCTTGTTAGCTGCAAATTGAATAGTTCATGGCAGCTGCACTGATGTTTTCCCATTTGTAAAACATGCTAATAACATGTGTATGTGAGGGTATGGAGGGGGTAATGCTAAAGCAGATAGTCACTGTAATGTGGCAGTCCTGAGAGCAGCTTCCCTCAATTCATATGAAGGGTGATATACAATGACACAAAAATAGACAGAGAAATACAGGGCTTTGAGTTGATGTGTGCGCTCCCATCTCTTTATAACATGGGTTATTCAAAGATTATCAGTAATCCATCTGTCTTAATGCATACAGAGGAGGGACTTCTTTAAGGTTTGCTATTATGAATGCTCAGGCTCAAGCAGAAAAGTCACCTTCAGACACACCACCCCCTTGCCATAGAAGTACAGTACATGTGCTTTGTGTTATACTTGACACAACACAGATATTAAGAAAGAAGGAGAAGAAGTTTTTTTGCAATCTGCAGGGTATTGTTATACTAGAAAGCTAAAAAATAATCTATTATGGATGATATATTTTAAAAACAAACAAACTATAAATTGCATTCAAATAAAAACCGACTGTGCTTGTGGAAAATGCAGAAACACTTAAGTTGTGAGTCTTAGAACCACTGTAATTCAATCAGAGGTTAATCTCAATACATTCTGTCTAATTTCTTACATTTAATATATTATTCAAATTGCTCAGATCTTGGTTTTTCAGTGTTTTAAAGCTTTTTTGAAATGCAATGCTGCACTGTGACATCGAGTTTGGCAAATGTGGTGTCTGTTTTCATAAAAGCCAAGCCCTGGCCCCATAATCCAGACTTCAGAGATCCATGTAAAACACCAGAGACAGTGACAGCTGCAGCCAAACTCCAACTCCACCGTCCTTCTGCAAGCCTTCTTTTAGCTGTCAGCAGAGCAGCAGATGAACCAGGACTCAGGCAGGGGCTTTACAGCTGCTGGTGCAGTGGATATTAGGTAGACGTGTTCATGTTATGTGACCACACACCAGTCCACAAATCATGTGTGGTTTTAGATGAAAATGAAGTAAATGAATTTTGGAATTTACTGAAATTTTTATGGCCTCAGGTGGATAAATTGGTCATTTGTGACCAAGCGACCATCATACACTCAAAAGACTAACCAGTGCTTCAGTAGTCAAAGGCTTACGTGATGAAATGCTTTCAGCTGCTCACTGTAAAGCCTGGTGAAAGTCAAGAAAAAACACACAAAAAGGAATCATGAACCATTTATTAAGAGAGCAATGCTCTCATGCCATGGTTGTGTAGGAATATGTGAGCATACAGTTGCTCTCGGTTATGTTTTGTGACTATCAGAGTTACCCAGCTAGCCATTAATGATTGCTTAATCAGGGTGGCAAAAATATCTCGTCACTATTCAAATTGTGAATGTATATATCTTCTACATGCATGCATACGTAACAGACATGTTTCTTTTGATTCTCAGTGTATTTTGTAGGAGGGATGTCTATCTTAAAAGCGCCTTGTTGCCCTGGCTGTTTATCACTGGCTCTCATGTTGCCAGCAGTTGTTCAGTACCTCATGAGGTAGGTGCACGTGACCCCTCACTGCCCAGAACAGTTACGACCCTAACAGATAAAATAAAACTGCAAAGAACTTGGGGAGTAGCTCAGCATGATGGAACTGCAGTTTACATTTCTGATACTTCCTGTGGAGCTTCATGATTGTCATAATGATGTTCTTTGTGTGAAACCATACTGAAACCCAGTATAGAGTCAGTAAAATAAAGAAGCAGAGTCAGCGCTGTGAGACAAAATAAAGATTACCCGGAGCTCTTGTGTCAAACTCTAGGGTTTCGGCACTGAGCGCCATTCAGACACATTCAGGGTGTCACAGTCAAAGTTTCTGTACTGGTAGGGCTCAGTGTGGTCGATTAACTATACAGTAAATTTTCCCCTGGAAGTTCAGAACAGTACAGGAAAGTTATTCTAAAATATTTGTTCTGTGGTGGACACAGTTACATGTTAATCACTGTCATGGTGAAGTTTTGCTCCCAGGGTAGAAAGGGCCTCAGTCTCCTTTAATGATGGGTCTTCTCAGAATATTCTGTCATTCAGATTTATAACATAAACCATGACCCCAGTTACCCTCATTTGCTGAAAGGAAAAAAGAAGCTATAGACTTAATTTACGATGAAATAACACTTTGGCATGTGTCACTGTCACTATGGCAGTGCAACACAGTTTGGAATAGTCTGATGAACTATAACTGTATAACTGTATATGAACTGAACTGTACTATAACTGTATATGAACTGAACTGTATAAATTGCACAAGGACCATGAAAGGCCCTTCACCATTTAACGGCTTTGTCATAACAAAATCTTAAACTGGGCAAAATTACTGTACATAAAGGTAAAATTAGTTACAAATTTTGCTGTAGTGGGCCCCTAATGTTCACCTTGTCATTGCTTAAACCATTGCAGATTGTAGGATTATGAATCCATTTCACTCATATTATTCATCAGAGATCCATATTCCATATTTTATCGAAGAAGAACAGAATCTTCTTGCTGCAATGACGTCCTTTTGGATGAAGTAATAGCATATTAACTCAAAATGGCTTTTTCTCACAGCATGAGAATTATTCCAGGCACATTTCTCCCAGTGTAAACCTAATGCTCATCAAAGTGCAGGTTTAAACTAATGGCCCTCTCAATTTTCTGCAATAACACCAAGCTATCTATTGCTGTCAGCTGTGATCTCATGTGTTCTCTCCATCTCCCAACAATCGTTCTCCAGATAGGGTCATTCAATCAGCCAGAGGTGTGGGTTCTAAGATAGAGTAGGGTATGAGGTCATTTGTCCCTTGTTATACTTGGCTTGACTTGGGATAACTTTGCTGGACAATGCTGTTGGCCATCACAGATTATTAGCAGCATCAATTTATGTTATATGTTCTTGATGGGGATTAGAGGTGGTTGAAAGATGCAAAGAGTACCTGCTTTTCACAGAGCAGTACCTGTTGGCTCTCACAGGGCAGAGGGAGTCCACATGAAGCACAGGAACTCTTCAATAAGGCAAAGAGGGAGCATTTGCTTTGATGATTGCACTGAAAAATGAAAGTGTGGAAGTTTAGAACTGTGATCCTGATCACATGTATAAAGGCTTCAGACTGAATGCTGCCATAGTTCAAGACTTGTTTGGCAGAGCCAATGGCCAAGAGAGTTGTGTACACTGACTGTGTGTTAAGGGCAATCACAAGGGAATGCTACCTGCATTATCAAAGCCCTCTCTCAGAGATGAAATAAAGGGTAGACACACACCTGCAGGAGAAGCAAAGCCGTCGGTCCAGGAGGCAAAGGAGAAGCTGGCTGAAAGTGCTGTCAAGCCTGCAGGCTACCAGCAGGTAACGTATCAGTCTATTTCTGATCCAGCACTTTGTGTCCGGTGCCCGCTTTTATGATGCCTTTATTCAGTGGAATCAAGACTGATGACAACGCTCACATACAAATATCACACCTTTGCTGGTATTTAACTAATCACAAAATGCTATCTTTGCATCCTTTAAAGGGTGATTTCTTAAAAGCTCCCTTCCCACACACACCTGAAATGAGTTACAACTAGAAAGTGTCAGTTTAATGCAAAAAATTGCCACCAGATTTACAAGATGTTTTTTTAATCCTCTGGTTTCCCATAAATTTGCTCTGCTCGATAGAGACGGCATATGCCATCTGTTCCCGAAAGCAAAGCAAACAGAAGCAAACTGTAATGATTTACACTCTGTGCTCTAGCTTTTGTTTATTGTAGCATTTCTGAGCCAAAAAAAATCAGTTGCACATTTTCAATTTATATGCTACAGTGATAAATCAGATTTAGAGCTGTTTTTTGAACGAAACATCTAGATTTATGTTTTCGAATTTTGTTCCTCCTTCGTATATTGACATTAGCTCACTCTTGATGGGTACATAAAACTCACGCAGTTTTAATCCAGCGAGAAACTTATTAACACAGGCTAGCCGTGTTGTGTGTGCTGTGCTGTGCTGTGCTGTGTTGTCCTGCAGCGCACTTTGTTGAGCTGTACTGTGCTGTGCTGCACCGTACTGTGGTGTGCTGTGTTGTGCTGTGCTGTCCTGTGCTGTGCTGTTCTACAGCTTGTCCTCTGCTGTGCTGTGATGTGCTGCAGGGGTTAATATCCAGAGTAATGCATGGCATATCAGCACCTACCCTTTGTGCACAATGACAGCCCCTCAAAACACCCATTCACTGCATTGTATACTAAGTGCCTTTTCCATTTGTTTTCTCCGTTAGACCATCATTGCAGTTAAAAAACACCCAATTCCTCTTTGGGGCTCTTTAAACTAGCATGCTGATGGATTGATTTGACGCAGCAGCTTGATGGAGTTGAATGTGAACAGGAGTTGAATGTGAACATAGAACAGGTGTTGAATGTGTTTTACTCTGCACTTTTCCTGGGAAAGGTGCCGTGATGGTGAGTATGAATGGTTGCAGTTGTGAGGAGATGCATGTTGATCTTTGTGTGCCTCGCTGATTGATGAATGGTGATTATGATTATGAAGAATAATAATGGAAGAGAAGACTTCCCCTGGAGGGTGTTACACCTCACTTGGCAGAGTAAAACTCTCACAAAGAGGTGCATTGTACATTAGAAAGCATCCCTAATGTGTGCCCATGGGGCATGGTTATCATTCTTGTCAGCTGACACAAGGTAATATTGAAAAAAAAAACAAAGGTTGATTGTGTCTGAGCAATGAGAAAAGCGAAAACACTTTTAATGGATTGAGGTTTTAAAAACATTGTGAGTTGTTCATTTTTGTTCGGTTTCCAGACGCAACAAGAGTCCTCAGTACAGGAGTCACCACACATTCTTTATCTTGTGACACACTCATTACATTATTACATTATTGTGACACACTTGTGACACACTCGCTTTCATTAATACACCAGTGTGGCTGCACCTCACACACCTCTCTGTCTGTATGTCTTACTGTTGTAACTGTATACATGGCTCTGACAGGAGCAGTGTCCAGATGTGGCTTCCTCTCCACAAAAGCACTGTCCAGCTGCTCATCAGTTGTGGTCAGGTCTGTCTGAGCTGCAAAGCTACAAGATTAATTCATGCTTCCTCCTACTTTGTTATCATTGATGATAATGAAATTTCCCATAGAAGGTCCAGCATTTATGGTGGTTAACAAATGGTACGTTACATATGTTACATATCATATTTTCTCTGGCTTAGTGTCTGGGGGAGGAATCCCTCTTGACCACTGAGGTGAGAGAGTCGATCTCCTTTAACCATAAGTTCCACTTGTACACTTGTAACAAAATAATGAGCATCTAATTACACGGTTTTGGCATTGCAGTCCTCAAAAGAATTGGATGAAAAACACAGAATCCTGATCCCTGACATCCCCCTGCCTTTGTGGCTGAGCAGGTCTGTCCTCTAGTGGGCACTGGTCTATCCAGTGCTTCTTTCAGGCCGAAATGGGCAGGACTTGACCCAGATGGACCACAGTCACATAAACACTTCAGGCATGAGTGGCCATACACCTGTGTGTGCAGGCTTAATGAGTGTGCTAAACACTAAATGTTCCACTCTGTTAATGCGTTTCCACACAGCTGTTCAATTAGCAGGTGCTGTCACGCTCCATCAGCTCCCAGACTCACGCCGGTTTCATCAATGCAGTCGCAGCTATCTCTGAGGCCTTCACACACGGCCCTCGGCTCGCTGATCCTCTGTGCACATACAGAGCAGCATCTGCAGCAGGAGATATCCCGAGGAGTGAATGCCTAGATCAGCACGCATTTAAAGCTGTTTATACACAAGGCATTTCATTTATTTCAATGGCCACACAACTCACCGTGTCAGTTCCTTACCTTAAGGACAAAAGCACAAGGCAATATAAACAAGCTTGCAACAATGCAGTAGTTACTTGTTTCATCGACCAGAACAGATAAAGTTTAGAAGTTAAGCCTTCCTCCAGTATGTGCTATCTAATCCCTAAACAACCCCCCTCTCCCCCCTTCACCAAATACCCTCAGTGCTCTGCAGGTCATGAAGTGGAGACAGACCTTTAGATGAGAAACTGATGTGGATCTCCTCTTTCAATTTCACACCGCTTAAGTCTCTCATGTGATTGCCAGATGCACCTCCACAGTAAGAACGGATGGCTTTCTCTGCGGACCGGAAAAGCCTCCTGGCACAGCTGCGAGGGAGTGCAGTGTGCAGCGCAGGGGCAGAGGCGGGTGGGATGAGGAGACTCTCCACGTACTGCGGAGCGCTCCTTTTCATTAACAGACAGACACTCGAAGAATGCAGCGCTGCGATTGTGTCTAAACGTGCGCGTAATGAAGGTCTTCCTCCCCAGCGATGCCCTGCAATTTCTCCCTGTGATTAGCACATGTGGGGGAAGAGCAGCGCAAAACAAAAAAACGCGCCACAATGGGGCACAAAGCAACCAGTCATTACGGCCCTTTATTTTTCTGTTTGCTGTCTCTGTCCAATGAAGGATAAATGTGTTGCATTCCTATTGAAGTCCAAAAATAAGCATACCAGCACGGTGTGAGTCTGGCAGGGAGGAGTGTGTTTTATGTGATGTGTCTTCTATGCCCTATTTTGTATTTGTAGATGTTATCCCCTCCTTCATTGTGCCTCAGAAAGAAAGGAGCTTTGCTGCTTTAGACATTAAGGTCCATTCTATGCTATTATTGCACTTAGAATGGCTTATCTTTCCAAACACTGTGTGTGTGTCTGTGTGGTGTTTTGTGTGTGTGTATGAAGTGAAGAGTCAACCACCCTCCCTTCCCCAGGGGTCCAGAACACACACACAGAACAAAGAACACTGTCACTTCCCTCTGATGATCAAGTTAACAACTCCTGGAATGCCCTTTGCTCCACAGTGACCTGCCCCTCTTCCCGTCATGCCTGAACACCTCTGCAGTGCCACTCAGCTTTAAAGAAAGTGGCGAGATGGCAATGCACCTGCCCTTTCTGTGGCAGGACTACAGCTGGATTATGCCTGGATTCACTTTGAACTGACAGTCTTCTTTGAGGTCTTTGCTGGGTCACACGTTACGGAGTTATTTTTAACTCTCTAATGTGTGACCCAGCAAAGACCTCAAAAACAGTCATTCAGGGTCATGTTCTTTTTTGAAAGGGTGGCCATGTTGTAGTAATGAATTAGAGCGCACTTGTTACTACCATTTCTAATTCCTTAGGAAGCTGCTCCCATCCAAAATTATGCTTCGTAGTGATGCATAACAATGGGTAGCGTGTGTTAAAATGTACAAATTTTATTCCTAGTGTAGAGTATGTACAATAGACTTTTTCTTTAGAGGGAGCACATAAGAGCGTTTATCCATCAGTCCCTCCTCATGCAGTGTGATGTTGGTAATGGATGATAACCGTGACATGAGGAGCCATAACATACCCGTTGGGAAGATCATGTTGTGCTGACCAGTGTTTTTAGCCCATTGCTAGCAGTGAGCTTGTGGAATCGTGACTGCCAGCAATCAGTGCTCGTCAATCTGACACACATGGTGTCATAACGTGTCTCAGTTAGTCCTCCCCAGCTCTATTAGAGAGCAGCACACAAGCACGCTCATTTACTGCCACCTTAACATTGCACCGTAAAGACTACACATACAAAGGTAACTTTTACATACCGGAGAGCAAGAATGACATACTGGAAATTTGAAAGAAAAACCTGGGGAATTCCCCTTGTGAAGCACTCTGTCGATAATTTGAATGGATATGGTGGTATACCACATAACATTTGATTGATTTATTGATACTACAACCTTCCATCTGGGCTCTGTGTGAATTGTTTTGTTGTATATTGAACAGTTATCTTACTACTTGTCTAAATACAAGAATGGGCTGATCCAAACTTTAATTATAATGGAATGCATTATCATTATGACTGAAACAACTGAGCAAAACAGCATGCATGGATTTAATACAATCCATATCAATCATTTCTATGTTGACAGCAAAACAGCACAACAGATTTCTCTCCCCTGTGACCACAAAGCAAAAGAACCACTTGACAGAAAAATAAAGAATAAAAATAAGCAAATGGGCTGATTTGCATGTAAAGCACCGCTGCAAATTCTGAAATCAGATTTATGTGACATCTCAAACCATGTGTGCCTTTTTATCGGGAAAAGAACCATTTAAAACATACATGACATATAACATCTGATATCTCTATCTGACATGAAGTGTAACTCTAACTGGGATGAACTGTAACAGATTTCTTCAGTTCTCTGGCTGTCACCACTTTTTTACATCTGTTTCATTGGCACCCGAAATCAAACTCCAAATCATCCAACTGGTGACCTGTTATGTCAGAGCTGTATGAATGGTGACGAGTGTCGAGAGTGCTAATTAGCTAGTCATGCAGGAGCTCATTAAGATTGCTAAACTCAATGGCCAGCCTGACAGCATTTCACTCTCTGTATTGCCCTCAACTGATGGTTCAATTAGCACAGTGGTCCTTAGATCTGTAGAACAACTTGTCCGCTGACAGGCCTGACAAAAAAGAATAATCCCAGCACAAAATAGGTCCTCATTTATATTTTTCTGATTAGTTGGGCAATGGGCAATATTCCTGGTTATTGATAAATCAGTTATAGACTCATTCATGTACTTTAGCCTCTCTTTACTTCATACACTACTGTGATTCTACAGCGTTGCTCCCTGCTGGATTTGAACTCTTATTAAACAAGTGTGGAGACTGGGGTATTAATGCTTCACTGCAGAAGTGCAACCTCTCTCATTTGTGCTTCATGTTCCCGTCTGTGCTATAACAGCTATTTTATCTTCCCATTCCTGTAATCTACTGCAGTGTGTTACTCCTCAGCTAACTGGCATGTATACAGTATCACTGGTGTTTTGTTTAAGAAGCAGAGCCGGTGAAGAGGAACAATGCTGGAGGTGTTATTGGTGAGGACTAATCTCAGAAGAGACAGGATGCACAGACTGTATTCCCCCAGAGCAGCATCACTCTCCCCCAGGAGAAGTCCTCCAGTCTCACAGCAAAATCTGGCTGTCTTTGAAGAACACAGAAACTATATGCTGATACTGATGGTATTGGTATGCTGATACTGATGCCCTGTGAGTTGCTGAAACATTGTGGTAATGTAGCCTAGCCACATTACAAAGCATTGATTGGTATACCAATCAATACCAATCAATAGCTTGTAGCATAGCCTTTGCAACATAGCCTAGCCAAGGATTGATTGGTATCTGTGGGCTGCTTTCAGCAAAGGACAGGGTCAGACACAGCTGTGATCTTTTGTCCCCACTTTAGTGTTAATTGTGCATTTCCTGTTCACTATACATGGTCTCATTTTCCCACCTGAAAACACAAATGAATATACAAATTTATGAATTGTTACCATTTCTGCCATGCGTGAGTTACTTGTCATTTCCACATCCTTATAGAGAGGATTATGTCAACCAGTTTCCTTGGAAACACAATATTTGCTACCAAGTAACAATGTGAAAGACCAAATAAAGCATCTTGTTGTGAACCCGAGTTAGATCAATGATGCGACACTAATCACTGATGAAGCGTAGGATGGAAAAAAGATGTTAATATCATACCATATCATATGACTAATGAGCCAGGTGTTTCAAATGCCACTGAACATACAAATGAGGAAAACCAGCTTCAGTTCTGATCATATGAGCTGTGGTCGGCGAATGGGCATTTGGCCCATACAGCCAGCAGCTTTCAACCTTCCTACTGTTTACCACTTGTGACCACAGTTCAATATTGCCTTCTTTCCAGAAAAGTCAGATGTCAAAAACATTCCAGGCACGGTTGCTTGTGAACCACAGGGAAAGAGGGAGAGTAGGGATAGGGGGAAAAACATTCACAGACAGGCTGAACTTCATTATAGTTTCATTGGATGGTGCATTAAGTGTGCTGAATTATGCAACCACAGGGGAGAAGTGTGGAGAAAACAGTACTTGTGTGTCCTGAACTGTATGGACTAAGCTAGCCTGGTTCTAACACTGTGCTTTTAAAGGACACAGACCAGAATCCACCCGCCTCTTAGACAAAAAAGATCAATTCATTTCATGGCACAAAAGAATAAATAGACACCTTATCACCTGTGCAAAACATGAATACTCAGATATCGTTATTCAAGCATTCTCTTCACCTGACTCTGATATTCCCTAATAGCTTCATAACAGGGGTTCACAGAGCAATGGCAGCAGTGTTTGAAAGCAGCAACATCACATCTGTGGAGGACACTTGACCTTTTTTTGATGCACAGGCTTGAGAGCTCACTCGAATGTGACTGCGCTTGAGATTGTGTCATCGGCAAATTACCTCTCACTGCGGAACCTCTGTTTCAGCTGACTCACTCATGTTCGTGAAATGGATGACTCAAGCAAAGCTATTTTGTAAGAAGAATTAATTGATTCAGAATTTAAAGTGATGAAAAACGAGACTCAGGTCCTCATTCCTGCCACATGTGAGGTTTTAATTCAGCCAGAGGGAAAATTTTTCTCAGAAAATACATCACATTAGAGAGAACAAATCTTTAGGAGTTTACAATGCAGTCTGCAGGGACTGTTGTCCACAATCAAATAATTCAATGGCATTCTAATTCATTAACAGTCAGGACTGTTGAAATACTTTTTTCCAAGGATGGGTAAGTGAGGATCAATGCACCAGTTGAATGGAATTAGCATGGCAAAATTATTTATCCCTGCAACTTTCAATGCATTCATACTAAGAACCACAGATAGTACATGACAGCTTCATCCATTGAGAGGTTTATGAAGTTTCATTCATCATCGGTACTCATTCCAGTGGGTCTCACAATAATACATCTCTCACAGAGCAAATGGCCAATAAAGTCATGCCAAAGGCCTGGAGCATGTGCACTGTGCACTAAATGCACTAACTTTGTATGAGTGCATTTAACATTATTTTTTACATCCAGCTGATGCTCTTATCCAGAGCAACACACCAGATGTGCGTACCTTTAAGATTACATTCACATTTCTTATATCCAACAGATGCTCTGATCCAGAGCAACTCCTGAAGTCAAGCACAAAGGGCATCAAAATGACACAAAGTTTACATAAACAAGGAGGCCATCATCCTGGCATCACAAACAGTGTCATTACAATGCGCGCATTTCTCTCATGTCACTGTTTATCATGTTCCTCCCAACACGTATAATTTGAGACAAAAAAAAACACATCTTCCAATGTGTGATCAATCTTTTAACTTTCCTTTGAGAAGGATGGGAATTACTTGTGTCATTGACTGATCGGCTTCATATGAAAGTGCGCATAAACAGTTCACAGTCAGACAGCATGTTTACACAGACTTCACATCACTTCTTAATGAATGTGCGCGTTTAAACATTGCTATCCTGCATCGGCTGTGACAGGGGAGAGAGCCTGCGTTCCTCTGCAGGGTGTTCCTGTCTCTCTGTCTGAACATCTGCAGCCTCAGGGAGACACAGCAGCGGGAGGCGACCGTCGACATGTCATAGACTCTCCTGCCAGCGTCAGGCTGTCTGCCGAGCCGCGCGAAACAGCCCGACAGTGGCGGGCTCCCGTAAAACCTCCGGGACCACGCCCTTTAGCGGGACTCTTCAGACATGCCCATGGACTTTTCCTCCGGGACCCCAGAGCCTACGCATTAGAGGCATATATATTTGGTTTCATTGCCAGCTCATGTTCTCTTAGTGTCTCTTAGTGTGGTGAAATGTGGCGTTGTCATGTTGTTACGTTTTACAACAGAAAGTATTCAGACAGACTGGTGCATTGGAATGTCTCACTTCAGGAAACGTCCTCTGCTTCAGCCAAACCCCCAGCCAAACGCTGTGCCACAAAGGACATGCCACCCCCCCCAGTGAAAGGTAATTTTGGTAAGAGGATGAGAGGAGGTAAGAGGAATTTCTATCTGGGGTAGAGGCACAGTTAATCCTGTATTTGTATCCGTAAGGAAGCTAAAAGTAAGCTTCACACTATAGTTCTAACAGTAGTATCTCTGTGGAAGGGAGCTGATAAGCACAGAGCTCAGAAGAGGAGCTCTGTGTAGGCTCGTGTGAGAGGCAGGAGCAGGAGCGGGCTCGTTGCTAGCGTCACTGTGCAGCAGACTAAGAGTCAACACGGTATGGGCTTCCTTGCTCGTGGGCACGCAATGAGAAGCCATGCGTAGGCAGGGGGTCTCTGTTTATTTCTGTAACGCCTGTGGGTGTTTTTCTTACGCACTGCTTTTCGCATCCAGAGGCAAACACCTTAAAGGCTGGCTCAGAAACATCAGAGGCTGCACGCCCGCTATTGGATGATATTGCGGGTGAAGCAACGATAGGAACAGACTGAATGTGTCTTTTCTCTGGATCTCGAGCGGAGTTCCAGGGCACAATCTGCTAAAATCAGCAGGGTTTGGCCTTCCCCTGTGAAAAGATCTAAATGCATCCCGTATCCCTCTCATCTGTAAAACCCTGACAGTGCCTCCACCACACCAGCTCGGTTTTAATTAGGGGAATGAATTAAGCAATCACGACTTGCAGCTTTGAAAATGAACAGCTTCTTGTGGAATGCAAGCAAGAACAACTTCAAAAAGAAGCTTGGAAGAAAATGATGATGGTAGCTGTGACATCATAATCCAACTGTAAATCCACAGGGGACCATGACTAGAGAGTAAGAATATATCATTTTACAAATAGCTTCCTCAGTCCTGATCAGGAGCAAAGGTCTCAGGTGAAACTCAGAGAGTTTTACATCAGCAAAATCATGACTGGGACTGAATCAATATTTTATCCTTTATATTTTAACAAATCAGCGAAGTTGCATTTTTATATGCCTGTACTTACAGATGGAGGGGAAAAAACATTTCCTTTTCAACTGTTGGTGTTCTTCCCCTCACAACTTCATAAGCAGTGAGTGCAGTGGTCATTAGGAGGTAAGGGACCAGCCAGAATAAACAGGGGAGAAGGAGATAAAAGAGCAATAAAGAGCTACAGGCTCTGAGGTAATAAAATGCAAGGCGTGAGAGTTGGTTGTACAGCACAGTGTTTGAGTATGTGCCAAAGCTTTCTGCTAACTCAAAACCTGCTGCCCAGCTACACACACAGCATCAAGCACCACAGCATTACGCCCTGAGGAAACCTACCCATACCTGAATCTGGATTATCACAGGTACGAGAAAAAGCAGCACAGGCCAGTGATGTCGCGGCCCTCCACCCTGACATCAGCGCCTGTCGATGAGCCTGCTGCAAGTGCTGCAGAGTTGGAACCCCTCCTGGGCTGACATATTCCCTGATGAAGCAATTGTAGGAGCCCCATCACCTTAATGACAGATAAAAATAGACCAATGTAGCAATTAAACATACCTCCTACTGAATAATATCTTTAGACCCTGAAGGTAAAGTCTGACTTTATTCAGCAGATGTGTGACCATCTGTATCTCGGGTAGGTCTAATTGGTTTGGCTTGTTTTGCCTTCCCTGTGCAATTTTAGCATCCAAAATTCCTACGTGAGCAGGAGATCATTTAGTTTTTTCACTCCGTCATAAAAAGGCCTGCTGAAGAATTTCAAATATTCATATGGATTGAAGTGTTGCAACTTTTCTTTTTTAATGTGTTACAATAGAGGGAGGTTAGTAGCAGGCAACGTACTGTGGATAAGATTACATTAGGCTTTTTATTATGCATAGAACCCCTAACACAGGCTAAGGCTACTCCTGGGATATGCTTTAAAGCGACATGGAAAAGCAGAGAGGGTGTTGCCAGGAAAAAGGGGGGGTGGAGCAAGGGAGGCAACAAGGCCAAATTAAGACATTTAAGACAACATTTTCCACAATTTTCCACAATTCTGCATCAACGTTAGTCCTGGGGGTGGCCACTCATAGTCCATCACTTTACATTTGGAATGAGGAATGGACATGTTGGAGCATGGGAAAATTCATTCTGAGTGGTCCCTCAGTGCTACTTAGGGGGAGCGTGCTATTGTGTTGGACAGGTCAAATTGATCAGTTGAGTGTCACACAGGGTTAAGTCTTCCTTAACCTGTGATTGATTTATATGGGGTTCAGACTCACACTGAATCTAAGTCACCCGAAAAATAAATTGACCATACTGTCCCCAGGAATGTCTGTTCTCATATATTGATACTCTCTGAGCTTTATGTGGAGGAACAGGCTATGATGGCAACAAGGCACCCAGGCCCAGAGAAGGTTTTTACACCCTGAAGGTCAGGAATGGTGTCTTTGTCTTGAGAATGTGCCCCAACACAGGAGTGGAACTTTGGCTATAAGCGTCCTTTCACACAAGCATGCAGGTACATTTTGAAATATCTGTTAGCATCTCTAGGCCTTTCAAACAGTAAAACTTCTATCCTTTCTGCAAATGATTGACAGAATGGTGCTTGATACTCAAAATCTGAAGGCAGTCAATTTATGAGCATTCTCATATAATTATTATCCAGCAGTACTTAAAACACAATGAAAATTGTTATTCAAAAGGTAATAACAACTAACCCATCTTGAAGATCCGTACGTGCGGTCGGTGCAACCACTTTCTGAAAAATGAGTTTTTTCCCCATGTATAACTGTCCAGAAAGTGTTTGTCCTTCCATACACTTTAGTTTGAACATCTATGTAGTAAACTGAGCTCTCTGGCTGAGCAGATGACACTCTTTGATGATTGTTTTCCTGGAGCCTGTATTGAACAATTAAGACACAACCTTAAACAGACTATATTCCCTCTGAAAAATACGGGGACAACACAACCCTATTTCTTGTGCCCCCCACCACCCTCCAAATGCATACACACATACCATATATAACTCATGTTACAACATTAATGGAAGAAATTCTGTGTTTGCACACCCATGTTCAATTCAGTTTCATAATAGTCAGTTCAGTTTTCATGTTTGATTAAAAAATGTCTAAAACAGCCACACTCCTGAAAATATTCACAAAATAACTCCAAAGTGATCAAGAGCACTGTGCTTTCCTAACAAAAACAGGGTAGCTGGTGTTCCCTTACACATGATAAACAAATAAAGAACACAGAGGCACCATTTATGCCAACATTAAGTCAGCTGTAAAAAATTGCCATATTTTATTCAGCACAACAGCTTTGCATATCCCTTCTTGCCTCATAAACTTAGTCTGCTGTGAGCAGGCTGATATGCATGTGCTTTGTAAATAAAGAGGTGGGGGTGGGGGTGGCAGAGGTACAGACACTGAGATGCTCAAGTACTAATGCGAATGAATAAGGTCCATGCAAAACCATGCTAATGGAATTACAGCACTGCAACACCTATCTCCTTCCTGCTCTGGCCCTCTCTCCTTATATCCATGAGGGGACCATTTCTGCACCCATGCACTTTGTCCTCTTAATCTTTGAAACCCCTCAAAGAATGACAGTCAGAAGACCCCACCCCCAACCATTGCCACCAACACCACCATCCTCATTCCTCTCCTGTCCCCTCACTGAAGGTAACAAGAAATAATCCACTCAGGGAAGGAATAATTCAACAGCTCCGAGGTCAAACGGTGTGACACATTTCCCTCCCTTTCCCTTGAGAAGCTGCTGCTTGCAAGACCCCCATATAACAGCACAGGTGAACCAGCAGGAATTCTTAAGCACGTGCCTGGGCAATCTGATCAGCACTGCAGACAGGGTGACGGAGGATTTGTTCAAAGCGTGTGTGTGTGTGTGTGTGTGTGTGTGTGTGTGTGTGCGTGTGTGTGATGCGGTGGCTTTCACAGCCAAGTCAGTTGCAGACAGATTGGCTGTCTGTCTGGGTGGGTAGCAGACCTTTGAGTTTAGTGCCTTGTGGATCCATGTTACAGGAACTAAATCTGGCTGAAAAAATTTAAGATTTAAGATTATGAAATTGAAATCATGCATCTGTGTCATAAAAGCACAAGATTTGTTAATATTTAATTTTATATTAATTTAAAAACTACTTGTACCTTTTAAGTTTAATGCTGGCAAAAGATGGGAATTCGTGAAATTTCTTCTGCATTAAACTAAGGCACTTGAGCTCACTGAATTGATACATGTTATGATACTTTAGTTATATTGGGTTCATTCAAACATACTTTATAAGTATTTGGTTACTATATGTACTTAGACATTAGTTTCTACATATAATTTACCACTTATGTGTATTGGTACTTTCTAGTAAGTAACTGCTTGAGTCAATACACAAAACAACCCTGGATTAAGCCATAAAATCCCTATTCAACATTATATATAGACCAGGAGGAGGTTTAATCTGCATCTGGGAATTGTACTAAATGATTCCCAAATGTTCACAGAAGTCCAGAAAAAATAAAACACTTCCTTTGGTAAAGTATATATTTCAGAGAATAAAATAACATAAATATGGTGCCTAAATGAATGGTATTATCCAAAGATTTACAACTCACAGTACATATACACCAAACTTCAAGTCCTCATTAGTTAGTGGACTTGTTTGAAAGTTGTGGCATGTTTACATTGAGAGAGTTTCTACTATATATCCAAGAACACCTTTAGACACATGAAAATTTCATGCACTCTTTCTATTAAAATTATTTTTAACACTTGAACAACAAAATCAATGTTACAGTGATTAAGTTCAGGTTATGGCTTGTGCAAATGAAATAATGTATCATTCTTTGAAGAAAAGAATGACAGCCACATAGATGGCAGTTTTTGAAAGATAATTTTTGTAGGCAGATCATTCCATCACTGGACAGCTAAAGAAGGGTATATTTAGAAACAGCAGTAATGAAGGATAGAAGAGATACCCTGCCCATAGATGATGATTTCAACAGACAAGAGGGAGCACTGGAAGACATAAAGGCAAGACAAAGAGGACCATTGTAGTTAACGCGACAGTTAGTGGTAACAAGGGTTTCGGCGCTTGTTAGAGCAGCAACAGGGAGTCAATGAAGGGAACTCGGCAGTAATGAAGCATGAGAGAGGTGAGAAGGTGGAGACAAGCAGCAGAACTCAGGGTTAGTTAAAGAGGAAGGGAAGGCAAGGGAAGGGAAATGCAGAAACCAAACTCAGCAACCAAGGTGAAACAATTTCAATGAGCATATCCTATGTGACAAGACCAAGGACACAGAGGAGTTTACGGTGACACCTGGATCTTCAAATGAAGGGGAGGTGGAAAGAGATAGACACCAAAGGATGGAGGAGTGCATTATGAGGGTGAAGGAACAAGAAAAAAGTGTCTAGATTAGGTAAGTTTGAAAGTGCTGGGACTCTAGGAGATGTCCAATTAGCACTGTAAATCCAAGACAAGTATCTGAGAAAAAGGAGAAGAAGAACTAACTCCATCATCTGCACAAATATGGCTAACACTGTGGGAAGCAATGAAAAGATTCAAAGAGCTGGTGTAGATTAAAAAACAGCTTAAATTTGCATCACAGCTTGCCCTTTCATATTGATTGTCTCAAAGCAGTTTTCTGCTTTGCCTCTCTGATTCCCTCAAAGGCACATCTCTTTGGTGTTGTTGACATTAAGATCTAAAAAGCTGTCATCAGACTATGAGACAAGGGTATTTATACACTGAAAATATGAAACAGATTCGAATTTGTCTTCCAGACGTGCCACTAAAGCCATATTGTCTGCATACTTAATGAGCTTTGGATCTCTGTCATTGTGCTCAATCTCATTAGTATAGATCGAGAACAGTATTGGTGCCAAGATGCGCCCTTGGGGAACGCCAGAATTTGAAACCTGTATGTCTGATTGAGTGCATTTTAGGATTACCATGCTCAATCACTTAAAACTCTGTAATACACAAAAGTAGATTCATAAATACATTCAAGATACAATCAAAATGATTTAAGAATAAGACCAAATGGACAGCGAGCAAAGCAAAGGATAAATCCATGAATAAAATTTAAATAACGTAAAATATGTATTGGCTTTCTCTAGATAAGGATAAACTTAATCAGAGTTGTCCTTGTCTCCTTGTCACTGAGTCAGAGTAGCATCCTCCAGTCCATACTTTTCTCTGTTTGCAAAATGCACTGAGTCTTTATTGTCAGCTATTGCAGGACCTTTCAATGTGCTTTCAGAGAGAGGAAAGTGAAAACAATCGGTCTAAAATCATTCCAGAAATTCGCATGCGTTACCTCAGGCACTGGTATGATGGTGGCTACCTTCCATTAGAACGAAACAAAGATTGTGTTTGAAAACAGATTAAATAGCTGTGTAGAAGCATTTCCTAGTTGTGTGGCAGATTCTTTCAGGACACTTCCCTTCCAGCCATCTGGTCCAGGAGACTTGCTGGGTTTAAACCGCTGAAATACTTTTCTTCTACTGTTACAGCATATGGCACCATATCCTTGCAAATAGTGTTACATTCCTTGCAAAAAACCTTTTTGTCAAACCTATCTTAAAAGTGGGCTGAACTCATTTGCAGATCTGAGGGGATCATTGCATCATATTTATGTTTTCTGCTTTCTGCTACCCAGCATTACATTCAAACCTCTCTATCCTCCCTTGCATTACCAAGCCTTAAACTTCTCTTCTGTTGAATTCAGTTTTGGCAACCCTAGTCATGCATCTGATAGCCTTATTTAATTCTTTAACTTTCTGGGAAGACAGAAGCACACAAATTAGATCAGGGAATAAGGTATGCCCACATATGTTTAAGGCCCAAACAGCTGTCTTGAACAGAAAGCCCCCTGGAACAGTAGCGAGGAGGGGAGGCTGAGGCGTACCTCCTTGATGGACTCCATTGGATTGATTTCCTGTCTTTGTGAACCTAGGCCTTCCATTTGTGTCTCTTTACTGACACAGAAACTTAAACATTCCACTAACGTTAATGGCACAAACTGAGAACAGGGTTCCTGCAAGAGATTACGGAAATAAAATGAAATGTATTATTTCACGAACTGAAAAATCTTTCATTCAATTTGCATTTTCAATTCATGAATTGAATTTCAGTCCGTTCCCTGAATTGTGAAATCGAACTGACCCAAACTCTGGTGTGTTTTGGGTAGTGTTAAATCGAATGACAGCTGAGTCACTTTTGTTCCTACAGAAGATGAGGCATTCCAAGATGCTAAGGAAATTACACAATCAGGCTAGTCTGCAGCATTAAGGTTGAACAGCTTCAAGCCAGCAACGGTTTCAAGGATAGTCAAAGGTTTCAGTGTGTAGTGATAGAGTCTCTGCAATGTTTCAGCATTGATGTACCTGCAGTTCTTAATATCACAGAGCGACTGAGTTACGTCCAGGAATCCCGGAGAAGTTCCGGCTCTCCCCAGTTTTGGGTCCTTGCCCAGACAAGCAGCATCTCTCTCGCGGGTAGTCTTCAGAGAGGATGGGTACACGCGATGGAGGAGTGTATGGACAGGTGGGTAAACCCGTGCTCACATAGACAGATGGAGGAGAACTGCTGGACAGCAGAGAGAGAGCGTGGACCGGGTCTCTGCATTGCACTGCTCAGCATCAGATACTGCAGCTACTGCACATCCATCACACATGTGGCATTGCGTTCAGCAAGGACATTAGGAATACGCATTGACACGAGGAGAAAAAAACAGATGACAGCTTTAATTGCCCACTAATGTGTGTCCTCTGGCCACATCACCCTCAGGATACACAAACTGCTGTACATTGTCAAGGCATGTATATTGGTCTGTTTGAGCCAGGATGTGTGAAGTATGCTACATGTTTGTCTGCTTTTTTTCTGCTTAACCTCTATGTTTTGAATACAGGTCATAAAGTAAGTATGAATCTTTGCTGAAGCTGCTACAGCTTGATTGTGCCACTGTTCTGTGGAGCCAAGGATTTCGTTTTTATTCTATTCTATGTATTCTATTTACTTTATCTTTTATTCTTATATTATTGTTATGGCATCCATTGTGGACAGCAAAGGAAGAATTTCATTGGACGGGGAACATGTTTCTTACTGTGCATATGACAATAAACGCTTTGACTTGACTTGACTCTCCTTTCACATGCTCACCCCAAAGCACCAGTGCGCCCTGATCTGCTCTGAAATGCAGCCCCTCCCCTAGAGATCAGGGCCAATCAGACTGAGTTCTCACTTTCACCTGGGGACAGCGTATACTGCTCGAGAGAGCAGGTGCACACTCTACCCGCAAGACAAACATCTGACATAATGCATGAGATGGGTAAAGGGTCACTATCCTCATCTGTGCAAGTGGCGCATGGACACTGTCTCCATGTGCTTTTTGCAAGGGGTGTTCATCCATTTATTTACGACACCATGGATTTTGGAGCTCAGGTGTGTCTGCCCACATTTCTAGGAAAAAAGAAGACAATGGATTGCATAATTTTGGAGATGCTTTATTCAGGGACCTTCAATTCCATTCAGATCTAGCAGAATTGCTTGACCTGAATGTTGATACTTTTGACCTTATGATACAGGCAAAGAAAACTACTCAACATGCCATGTCCATGCCAGGTATCAAACACAGCTTCTGTGTTAGCCAGGTAATCCCCTATGAGTGAAAGCTTCCTCCCAGGTAGGACAGCCTCTCTTTTCTCTCTCTCTCTCCTTTCAGTATCACAGTCCACCCCCAGGTGTTCATTTCTACACGCTTAGGTGACAAGTGGACAAATTAAATATGAAAGCTGCCTCCTTCTGTTAAATCCACTTTTCACATCTAAAATACAGAGGGAGAGGAGCCTAAAAGCTCTTTAGTAAGTGCACAGGGTGTTATACTATCTGCTGACCTTATTCCATCAATATGCTTTCAGAGAAATGTTGTTAATGACAATGTGTGCTAAGAAATTGACTGAGATAATCCACTGCTATTTACTAGGGAAAGACAGAAAAATGCCTCATCCCATCCCATTATATTGTGAATAAAATACAAACAGGTAAAGTTCCAATAATTTGTATTCAAATGCCTGCCCCTATTCTTTATCAAAAATCATAAATCTGACAATATTACCTTTCATGTGGTACTTTACCATTCCTGCAGGTTACAACTTCCATGTTTTGAAGGTTGAATTCTTTGCCTCTGCACAGGAATACCTTAATAGAGACAATGTTAAGCATTAGGCAATCCATGTACGGCTGAAGTTTAATGAGTGGATCATTACATCTCCCTCGGGTCCCATTCATCTTTTTTAGCAGTTGTGTCAGCATACAAGTTTTAGTGAACACCTCTCAGGGTCAGAACAGTGATGACACTCCCTGCAAGTTCTTACTCAAAGAGGAAAACACTCAACTCGTATCTGTCTGCATCATACGTGGACACTGACTTATCTTAACTATATTTTATTCTCCCGATATATTAACACAAGCAAATACCTGAAGCCCAGGGATAAAAGAGAATTTTTTTTACTTTCTTTCTGAGCGAATAAATGAGGCATAGTTTTAAAACATACCTGCCTCCATTCAAAGGCCTGCCTAATTGGGAAACCTAATTAGATCAGAGATTTTCCATTGTCCAAAAGTGCCCTGGTGTTGTCTAACCCTCAGCTAGAGGAGTTAGACTGTCAGACAAAACAGAGAGGAAAAGGGCCTTAACAACAGCATGCTCCTGACAATTAAACCAAACAGGCTCCCCTCCTTTACCTGTGAAATCCGGTTAACTCCAAGCAGCTACCATCCAGTTGTGTATCATGGTCGTTTCTCTCACATAGCATGTTTTGTGTCTTTTGACTGATAGCATGCAATAACATCACAATGCCATTCGCAACAGAGGGTGGGACAACCTGTGATACTTCTCCAGCAGCACTCAATCACAGCAGCACTAATGAAAGCCAGACAGAACACCTCTTAATTAACACTGATTCAGCAACCAAGGGATCCAGGAAACACAGGACCACTGATCATAACTGTCTCTTCTTACAGAACGTCAGAATGTGTTTGCTTTATTGAGGGTGGTCATTCAGTTGCTGATTAAACCTCTATAATATCTTTCAATAAAAGCTGGTGACATAAAGCTGACTCAGGGTATTTCATCTGTAATTTATTGCAGTTGTTAATAATGACTACACCCTTATAAATCAACTGTGTAAGAATTGTATTCCCACAGTTTGGTTATGAATGGCAATATGAGAAAATGTTTCAGAGTAGATTCCAGATGCTAAATTTGAGCTTTCTGGATGGGGCACTGTTGATTTTTTTATCATCAATACTGAACAGTGACTATCCTGTTTTTCATTTGTACACCTTCATTAGTTGTACAACTTCAGCATTTCCTCAGTATTTTTAACATAGACAGACTGCCAGTGGTAGACAGAGTGGAAGTGTAGAAGAGTAAAAAACTTCTAGTATATATGTTCAAAAATAGGTCCACTTTGTGGAACGTTGCAGATTGGAGGTCACAGGCTATTGAAATTGGTAATAGCAATCAAAGGGGAACAGAGGTCATGAAGGCCACAGGACAAGGGGGTCGAGGTTTATGGAATTTGTTGGTCAAGGTCAAACTTGCTGGGCATCCAACACATGAATAAACTTAGTTGCTACAAGTCTTGCAAGAGCAGGACCCTCTTTCACCTTGAGTTCCTGCTGACCCAGGTCTTTGTCCTTAATCATATCTATGCAAAAAATTTGATAGGTTTTAAATGGCATGGAGATACTTCTATTCAATAATGAATAGACTCTGGGCCTATCCCATATTGAGTTCATTAATCCATTTATTAATACTCAATGGTAACACCCTTGGTATGCCTTAGACGCGGACTGCTAAGGAGGTCCTGTGGATCTGCACTCCGCGTTAATTTGGTTGAGGTGACAAGAGCATTTGTAAGTACCTCAAAACAGAACTAAAGAACTGAACAGAATCTCAGGAAACTTTCTAAGCACCTTCCCTCTTAATGAGTGGGGTTTTGCTGCTCTCTAGTGGTATTATACAGTACTGCATCACACTACTGCAGATTTAAAAAAGGGCACTTTTTTCATTTACTATCAAGTTTGGGATTAACCACTGATCTGTTGTAAAAATTAATCTTTGAGAATTAGTTCCAGTACATTCAATGGTAGAGTCCATACACCAGTAGATAAAGTCATAACCGGTTACTGACTTAATCTTGGTGGTCCAGGTAAGGAGTCTACCATGACAGATGGCCCCCACTGCTCACCTATTGCTGATGGACTGGGCTCATTTCAGTACAAATTTCTATGGTGTATTCATCTAACCATAATTACGTTAAACAACACAGGCCAATCTTGGCTGGTCACTGGCTCATATCACTCAAGGTCATAGCAGCAGATTAGCAAAGACAAACTTCAGTCACAACAGCAGTAAATTCACATTCTACATTTGGTCATTTAGCAGAAACTCTTGTCCAGAGCAACTTAAAAAAGTACAAGCAGGTTAGGCTAAGAGCACAGCTGATACTAAATGAAGTGTCTCAACCCGGGTAGGAGTCATTACACCGCATGTCATACTCTAAGCGCTACAGTAGGTACAAGAGGAATTTTGATGATATGGCAAATGTGTCTGAGGACACAGCACAAATGTTTAGAGTTCAGTGTTAGTTTAACCAAGATGCAGTTTGAACAGATGAGGTTTCAGTCTGTGGAGAAAGATGGGACGTGACTCAATATTTCTGACTGCTGTGGGGGGGCAGGTTCCAGCACTGGGGGGCCAGAGTAAAGAACAGACACGATCGAGAGGATGGACCCTTTTGGAGAGGGATGGCAAGTCGACCAGACGTTTCCGAGCAGAGTGGTCCGTCAGGAGTGAATGGTTTGGTGGTAGACTGAAGGTAACAACGTGCAGTTCCTCTTGCTGCCCCACAGAGTAGCACCACGTATTCATATTTCACTCTGGCCACAACTAATGACCAGTGGAGGGAGATGAGGAAAGACATTACATGTGAGTATTTCAGCCAGTTAAAGACAAGAAAAGCAGCAACCTTCTGTATATGCTGGAGGGGCCCCGACACCACAGAGCAGCCAGGGGAGAGCTGCAGCAGTCCAGTCAGGGCAGCAAGTGTCTGGACAATGAGTAGCACATGAGTAGCAGAAACTGACCATTTTTGTGGATATTGTACAGAAAGAATTGACTGCTCTAGATACTTGATACTTGTAATACAAACACCCTCAGGCACACACACTCAAATACACATCCACGCATACACACACAGCAGATCCAACACGCTGCTTCCTATCACAGCAGCAGCAGTGGACTTGAGCTTACAAATAAAACCATTCTGCAGCTCTGCTTTATCACAAAACAGGTTTAATTTAATATCTCTTTATTTTTTAAAATAATTAGACATTTCATTTATCCAACCCTTTTTTTTTTTTTTTTTTTAAATTGTATTATATCTGGGCCATCCAAAAGCACACATTAAGTTTGAATGGGGTCGATAACGCAGCTGTTACTGTGGATTTGAGCACGATGTTGAGTCCTCCCCAACCCCCCCCTGCACTCCACCACTAACAAAATCTCAAATGATCAAAAGAACTTAATAAAAAAAAAACAGGAAAAGGGGAGAAAACAACATCATAAATACCAGGAAGTCTTGTTCCATTATACCACTTTATATACTGGATACTCCTCAACTGTTCCTAAGAAAATAGAAGCTAAATTACTACAAGATACAAGATATCAATGTACTGCATTCATTAACAATATACAGATTCTTAATACTGTGAAGATTTGACACAAATAGTGTTCCTTTTCACAATACATGAGTTTCACAAGTTCACCACTAACTTGGGAACCTCTACAGCTTGCAGTTGTTAACATGTTCATCTTTACAGGTTACTGATCAACGGTACCAGTACCAGACCGGTACCACCTGGTACTGCAGAGATAGGACAGAAACCAAGAAAAAAAAGTTGAAAAAAAAAAAAAAAAAACAATCCAATGGTTTGGTCAGATGCACACACAAATGCTAAATGTGAACAGAAGATAAAGTAAAAGGGAGAAAAATGAAAGTGTGCAGTAATCCAATAATTTATTTTCCACTTTTTTTTTTAGCTTCCCAGATTGATGGAGGAATCTGGGGGGGGGGGGGGTGGCAAGGGCAGGGGGGTTGATGAATTCTTTCGTTTTGCTTTCTTCCTTCAGGCTAATGGTTCTGCAGCAGTTTGTTTCAGCGGGAGAGGTGAACGAGGCCAGCCTGTGAGCCTCCGAAGGGCGGGGTGCATCCTCCTGTTCGGGGCCCGGCCTCGACCCCCCTCCTGCCTCCTGAAGGGACCCCGTGTTCTGCACAGTCAGGAACGCAGCCTTCCAAAAAGGTACAGGTACACGTGCACCTTTGGAGAGGGAGCTGGAGCCGAGTACATGGGGAGGGACTGGTTTCAGAGGGAGGGGCTTCCAAGTGATGGGGGAGGGGGTAAAATAATCTTTTTTTTTTTTTTAATTTTTTTTTTTCCCAGAAGAGCTCATTTCAAGTCCTACTGTCCGAAGTCTCTTTTTCCCCCAGCATGTTTCTTTTTCTTGTTTTAATTTTTTTTTTTGCTTGTTTTTAACTTTTTTTTTTCTTTCAGCGTAATATTTTAAGGGAAAAGAAGTTATTTACAGTGCGGTTGAAATAATGAAACAGACGTGTGAAATCTACCGTAAAGTAAGTCGCACAATACAGGGGAAAAAAAAAAAAAAGTGGGCTGCTCCATCTCTGGCGCTAATGGCTAATGGCCGCAGATGGCTGGAACACAGGGCGCGGGGCGGCGCCTGCCTGTGTTAAGTGGGGATGATCCCGTCACTGCGAAGGCCCCTTTTCAGCTCCAGATCCTCCAGCTTCTTCCACAGCTCCTCCCGCTCCTTCTCCTTCTTCTTCTCACTGCAGGGGGAGGAGACTTATCAGGAAGCACCATGAACACACACACACAAACACACACACACACACACACACACACACACACACACACACACACACACACACACACACACACACCTGCGCGCGCGCATACACACACATACAACTGTCACCCAATCATACACTCTCCAGCCACACGGTCAAAGGTCAGATTATGTGCATGACACCTACAAGTGTGTATGCAAGTGCTTGTGTCTACATAGTTACTTGTGATTAGTGATAAGTGTTCTTGGAAGTGCTTTTACCAATGTTTGCATTTCCTTTGTGCCCTGGAATGGCCCAATGTAAACACCTCAAAGGCTGTGAAGCACTTTGCTAGTACAAATGGCATTTGCGGTTATGCATTTTAATTATTTTTTAAGTATATTCATTGCAAAAAAAAAAAAAAAAAAAACAAGAGCTTTTTGTTAATAAACCAGACATCCTACATCATGCTGCTGGTCTACAAATGGTGCTGCAGATACTATTGTTTTGACGACAAACAGCAGAGTGCTTTAGGTGACTCTTACCGCTGGCGGTCTGACTTGTACGTGGCTGTGAGTTCATCAAACAAGGTACTGTTCATTTCCATGAATGCTTTCAGTACATTGTAGACTAAAGCTACTATCGCCCTGGAGATTAGAGAAAGAGACAATACAAAAATGAAAAACACTGTCATGTGAAAATGAACACAAACAAAAAGCAGGCAGTTTCAGGAAAACAGGAGAGAAGTCAACTCATTCATGCCAGGGGAAGGGTAACTGCCATGTTTACAGTCTGTCTATTTTAAAAGCTCCACTTGTGCACAATCTTGTTTCACCCAATTTCAGCTTGTACTTCCCATCAAATGTATGTAGAGAGGCCAGGAAAAACCCATGAAAATCATGCCAGTGGCATACACAGACTGATCAGCTCAAGATAGATAGTTCAACGCTGCTTTAGCTCAACCCGACAATAAAAACCCCTTCCAATGGACATGGGCCCATTGTGAATGAGATTCAAAGTGGGCAGTCCAGTGCAGAGACAGTACAAGGCTAGCCTGGGTTATGTGCATGGTGAACGGGGGGACACTGGAGCCTGGGTGATAGGAGTCACTTACGGGTTCCAGTGTTCTTTGGAGATCCTGTAGAGGCTGGCGAACATGATGGGCAGGATGACGCTGGAGTTCTCCTCGATCAAACTCATGATGTACTCATTGTTCCAGTAGTACAAGGCCCGTTCTGCCACCTGATGGAGACAAGAGATTTCTTACTGGTATCTGAGAGGTGTACACACACACACACACACACACACACACACACACACACACATTTAAGAGTGGGATCTCTTCTTGAAATATGACCATTTAAGCCACTTAAGTCAAATAAAATGGATTTTGCAGCAAAGGTCGGATTTCATCAAAAAACAGTAAAATGAAACAGCAAGGTGAACAAAAGAGGCTATTCAGCAGACATCCTTGCAGGATTCTGGTCAGAACGGGTTTTTTGGTACTCTATGTTTAAGGTTTTTTCCATGTCTTCTTTTAACATATGACACACTCTTCCTGTTGCTGTTACAAGGGTCTGTATTAGTCAAAACCCAGGCACAAGTTCACTGGAATGTCGTCAACTCTTGGATGTCCATCTTTGTTGTCATGGTAATCCCCAAAAGCATTACCAAGCTGCCATCATGCTACCACCATTCCATCAGAGTCAAGAGTGACAAAGCCCCTGATGTTTCTTTCAGTGGCCTTTCTGAAATAACCGTCACCTGCCACCTGGGTTTTGACACTGGGACAAAAATGGTGTTTTATGTGCCTGGGGTTATTTCAGCAAACTGTCCCTGTCCCTTAGAAAACTGTCCTCTTGCCAGTCTTTCCTGGAATACATAAATGTGATTCAGATTGTATCCTCTCTGCCAAAAAAGCTGTCTTTACCTGGTGAGTCTTAGGAATACTTGCATTTGAAGCAGTTCTGTGACGATTTCCACTAAGACAACCACAGGCACACAAAAACTTCTCTATTTCTTACATTGTCAAAAGCCCAGTGGCAAGTGAAGTCTTGCTTGCCTGGAGCATGATGGGAAATGGAAATGGATAGGAAATTTCACAAGTGGAAATTTCAGGAAAATCATAAAAGATAACTCCAATATCAAGTTGTTTTTTTTTACAAGGAACGCAAAGCAATATGGAGACCCAAAGGTCAGTTTAGATGCAGTTAAACACACACCAGTTTTAGAGGAAACGGGCGAAAGAGTGTTCTCTCTGACCTGAAAGTGTGGGCTGGAGACGCATCTGGAGATCTGCTTGAAGAGGGGCTCCTGGATCTTGACAAACTGTGTGGGCTCAATCACATCCAGGATCTCCTCCAGCTCACCCAGGAACATCACCTGAGGAGACACAACCAAGCTGTATGAAGACAGAGAAACTTGGAATTGTCCACTGTCCAAACTAGAACAAAGAACGAGGAAGTAGAACAGGAGAATTAAGTCATGTATGTCATGAGTGACTATACGCCTGATGACATCCCTCAATACACATATAGTTAACTTGTAAGGCCCCTTTTGGCATGAGGAGAGTTGCTAATTGCTAAATACCCATTTCTGATGAATGGTAGGACTGTGTGAAGTAATGGCTTCAAATTAAGGTGGCAATTCATGCTGGATGGTTGTGGTGCCGTTTCATGTAAATAAAATTGGTGAGGCTGGAAAGTTAGGCTAGCTAGGCTAGCTTGTTTGCTTACTACTGTATAGGTAGCCAGTTAGGTGGCTAGGGTGGTAGCTAAAAAGATAGCTTGCTAGCTATCATGTTAGCTATTTACAAATTTAGCAGTGTATCAGAATTATGTTGTGATCATTTTAATAACTAGCTAGCAAACTACTGATGTCGAGCTACCTTAGCTTGGTAGGTATGTGGTAAGTAGCTACAATTGTGATTGCCCACAGACATTTCTTGGACTTCCACAAACAAGTCAGTCACCTTTGCAATTCTTTGTTCAGTTGTCAGTTTCTCTTACATCTAGCCAAAGGCACAAATTTCCTCTTGACATTATGAATATCAAGGGGAATGCTGATCACCCAATTTAATTTTCAGGACATGTGTTTTGTCCAATTTTCTCCAGTAAGGAGTAGACTGTCAGCTAACATTTTAGCTCTGTAACTGCTGACTCAAGAGAAAGAAGTTGGAAGGGCTTTAATGTATGCTTGATATGCATGCTAGTGTATACGTGAGAGAGGATACTCAGAGAGGTCCTCAAAGACCATCATAATCCTCTGTTCAGAGCATGTGGTCGAGGCAGTGTGGTTTTTGGATTCACTGAGATGTTCCATGTCATTATATTATTGTTCATGGGATGAGTCACTGGATGTGTGGTCATGCTCTGATGCCTTTCCGATTGGCTGAGGCAGGTGCTGAACGGGTGCTGTTGCATGAAAAGGAATTCAATGGAAACGTGAAACCAGAACCACAGCAGTTTTCTGGTTCATGCTTTTCAGTCTGTGGCTGTAGTTCCCTTTGGCTTCTGACAGCAACTATGGGCAGTGGTGATAAAGAAGCTAAGTAAAGTAAGGGAAATTACAAGGTGGTAAATTCTGCTTCTGTGCAGGCTACAAAATCCTTCAGTATTAAAAACTCACATTTATATTTTACTTCCAAACATGTGGTTTAAATAAAATACATGCTTTCATATCAATCAGGTGACATTCACTGCATGTCCAGCCAGCAGACATGAAAATGCATTTATAAATCTCTAGATGTTTTTATATGATGTGCTTATGTATAAAAGGTATAAGGTATGGAATGTGTGCTAAAAATAAATAGCATGTGACTAATGACAATTTTACCTCTTTTTGACTGCAGGTTTTTGGCCAGAACTTTAGCAAGCCTCTGATGACCTGAATGAGACAAACATGCATTAGCGACCATAGTGAAATGAACCACTCGCTAATTAAGAGAAAAACATAGGCTCTTCTGTTGTGGGGAAAAAAACACTTACTGGTTCTGTTAATGCTGGGTCTTTCTCTAGGAACTGTACAATGCAATATGCCAACTGAAAAAAAAGAGATGAAATACAAAAGTTCAGATTTGATGAGTGACCACACTATAATGTTATGCAGGCAACGACGAGGGACAGGGAAACCGCATACACACACGCACGCATGCACACGCACTCTCACACTCCTTACCTGTGCGTGGAAGAGGGAGAGACTCCGGACTGTGTGCAGGGGAATCAGCACTTTGACCAGGAACTGTTTGTGCTCAGCCTTCAGAGGCAGAGCGAACCCATTGATTATGCTGCGAGGGTAGAGGAGACACGGTCACAGGGAGCGTTAGCAGGAGGACAGCGGAGCGGCCTGACAACAAGCAGCCACAACACGTCACAATGCAGCTACTGTCAGATGTCAGCACGCATCAGCTGAGAGGGACAGGCTGAAACGCGTCTCAACATGTATGCGCTGATTTCCGACTTCAGACAGCCTGTTGTCATTCCAGAACATCGGTGTGACAGCACAGAAGAGGGCGCATTACTGTAGCCAGGGGGGGCGGTCAAGTCATCATACTCAGTTCGGTGGCCTCTAACATTCAGTGGCTGGGGAAAGATGCACGTACCTTCCAAGTATCTCCAGCAGCTCAGCTACCCCATTGAAGTGCTCAGTTTCATAAACAAAACTGCAGGAGACACAGAGAGGGCGGGAGGGTTAGCTGAATGCACAATGCAGCTCAAGGGCATTTACGGCGGGATTTCCGCACACTTACCGTAGAAAAATATTATTAATCTGTTTTCGTATAAAAGCCCGCAGCCCCAGGAACTTCCCGTAAATTCTGTGTAAGACTGTCTTCAGGTAGTCTCGCTCCCGGGGGTCCTCACTGTCAAAGAGCTCGAGAAGCTGCGTGGAGAAAACGGGTGGGACACTGATGCATCCATGTGCACAGAACCCTCATACACCAACATTCAGTTATACAGAACCCTCATACACCAACATTCAGTTATACAGAACCCTCATACACCAACATTCAGTTATACAGAACCCTCATACACCAACATTCAATTACACAGCTCCTTCATACACCAACATTCAGTTACACAGAACCCTCATACACCAACATTCAGTTATACAGAACCCTCATACGCCAACATTCAATTACACAGCTCCTTCATACACCAACATTCAGTTACACAGAACCCTCATACACCAACATTCAATTACACAGCTCCTTCATACACCAACATTCAGTTACACAGAACCCTCATACACCAACATTCAATTACACAGACCCCTCATACACCAACATTCAATTACACAGAACCTTCTTACACCAACAGTTACACAGAACCCTCATACACCAACATTCAATTACACAGACCCCTCATACACCAACATTCAATTACACAGACCCCTCATACACCAACATTCAATTACACAGCTCCTTCATACACCAACATTCAGTTACACAGAACCTTCATACACCAACAGTTACACAGAACCCTCATACACCAACATTCAATTACAAAGCTCCTTCATACACCAACATTCAGTTACACAGCATTCTCATACATCAGTGTTTCTCAACCTTACTCCTGGTGGCACCCTGTCCTGCATATCTTCTATCTATCCTTGCCCTACCTACCTGACTGAACTCATCAGTGGCACATTTTATTAGCTGAGTACACCTGATTTAATCAAGCAGCAAGGATAGATAGAAGATATGCAGGACAGGTTACCGTCAGGAGTAGAACTGAGAAACACTGTCATACATCAGCATTCAGTTATACAGCACCTTCATACACCAACATTCAGTTATACAGCACCTTTACACACCAACATTCAGTTACACAGCATTCTCATACATCAACATACACATATGCTCCAACAATATCCCCACTGTGACCAACAGAACCCGGGTAATCTCAAATAATACAAGCATGTCCTCATCTCTCTTTCACCGTGTTTCCTGACACATGACTGTAGTGCCCACTGTGGTGCAACATGCATCACCTACCTGTAATACAAATTTCTGGTCAATGTACTTTTTGGCAATGCTGGGCTGGAATTCTTGACTCTCCAAAAACCGTATGAAGAACTCGTATACGAGCTGCGGAAACAGAGGAGGGGAGAGTTATGAAAGATGGGCCGGGCGGCAGCGCAGACTTCAACTGAGGCTGGAGCACGACTGCAGGGGGGCGGGGGTCCTGGGAGGTCAAAACACATGACGGCCAGCATTAGGCACTACTGCCACAGGGGGGCGCAGGTCTCTAGTCTGAAGCCTCTATCACAGTGACAAGGGTTAGTAATATGGGGGCAGGGAGGATGACTGGGGATTAATCTCAAAATTTAGTTGATTGAATGAATTTGGTTTTTAATTCAAATAATACAATATATAAAAAAAACAAATGAATGTAAATAAGGTTTTACCAGGAAGATTCTCCTTGAGATATGCATCTCATTTCTAAAGGAGTCCTGGAAAACAGAGCAGTAAGTACACAAAAAGGGGGTGAGAGAACACCCGCACCAAAACAAAACAAAAAAAAAGCTCATATCAAAAGAAAAGGATCCAAATGAATCCATAAAACACCGCAATGTTAGAAGACAGAACACAAACCAACCAAAAAAAGGCTAAATCTACTCCACAGGCAGGGAGATTTCCACAGAAGGGAAGGAAGACTGTCAGGCTGAACAATCAATCGCGCGCGTGCACACACACATGCAGACATGCACACACATTCTGCTTGTTTGGCCATTACGGACTTGTGCAGTCGGCGTTCCCTTCTCAGTACCTGTAAGTGTGGCCATGAAGCCTCAAGCGTCGGTTCATCTTCTTCAGGGTCAAATTCATTACTGTCGCTGGGAGGGAGGGTCCGGAATATATTGTAGGACACCTGGGAGAGGAAAAAATTACTATGCTCACAAGGCTTTTCTGCAGCTGCTGTTCCAGTACAGATGTTGTGGGATGGGCACAATGAAGAGTAGCCCACAGACAGTCTTGCTTCTGTTTACAGCGCACCATGCTGCCCTCTAGTGGAGGGTCTAAAAAGAAACAATGGGCTTGGGTAGGGTAGGAATGCTCGGATTATGCACAGAAATCGGGTGAGAAAATTAGTTTCTCACTACCCTGCACATGCTAAGTCTCAACATCTGCAAATATCTGAAAGGCTCTTAACATATTAACGCTCCATATTAGTCAGTCTTTTACACATTGCTCGGTGCGGGTTGTGTAAGTGTGAGGAATGCGAAAAATGCAACAGCACGGCACATTAACGCCTTTGAGAATGACATAACCTGTTACGAACACGTACTGAACACACGCCCGCTCAGTCAGATACAGTCACAGGCTCTCCCACAGGCAGCCGCGGTCGGAGGAGTGCCGCAGTGCCCGGGCTGCAGGCCCAGCAGTGAGCCGGCCGCGTATATATATTTAGGGTAAATATTTATATTTAGTTCTCTCCCTCCACACTGCTGGCCTCACAGGAAAATCTTACAGTCTGGTCACAGAGAAGGAATGAGTAAATGCGGCTGGTGCACCACGGGTAAATGCCACTGTGCTGCAGTCTTTTCACGAGCAGCTGAAACAATCTAGATTTGGCAGAGTGACGTTTGTGATTTAAAAAGTATGGCATTTATTCTGGGAGATGCACCGATAAAGACAGGCATGTCAAATGGTTCCTGACTGAAGGCTGCTCTGAGCATCTGATCTGTCTCCTTCAGCGTGTTCCCTCGAAGTACACAAGGCTGAAGGTCATGGGCTCGGGAGGAGGGAGCGGTTGTGCGTGCACGTGCGCACGTGCGCCTGTGTGCTCACCATTTTAACGACTTCAGGATAGGCCTGCTCCGTCAGGTAGCCCCGGCTGACTGTGACGTAGTCCACCAGCTCGTTGAGCGTGGAGCGCTTGTACTCCTTCATCTTGAGGTCGGACAGCGTGTCCATGAAGTCGAAGACGGTGCAGCACTGCTGCAGCTTCTTCAGGAACAGCTCCGGCTGCTCCGGCGCTGGGACGTCTGTGGGGAGGAGACCAGAGAGAGACAGACGTGAGACAACCAACCCGGGGCAGGAGAGGGAGCAGGAAGAGAGACAGGTGAGACCATCTGGTGAGGGAGTAGGAAGACACGGGTGAAATCAACAGGAGAGGAGAATGAGCAGTATGAGAGACAAGTGAGACCATCAGGTGAAGAGAGGGAGCAGGAAAAGAGACAGGTGAGACCATCTGGCGAGGGAGTAGGAAGACACGGGTGAAATCAGCAGGAGAGGAGAATGAGCAGTATGAGAGACAAGTGAGACCATCAGGTGAAGAGAGGGAACAGGAAGAGAGACAGGTGAGACCATCAGGAGAAGAGGGGGAGCAGGAAAGAGAGACAGGTAAGACCATGGAAAAGAACAAGCAGGAAGAGTGACAGGTGAGGCCAATAGGAGAAGAGACTGAGCAGGAAGAGAGAGAGGTGAAACCATCTGGAGAAGAGAGGGAGCAGGAAGAGAGACACATGAGACCAACAGGAGAAGAGAGTGAGGTGGAAGAGAGACGGGTGAGGACAGAGAAAGACCTTACCCAGAGAGAGAAACTGAGAGAAAGAGAGAACAGCAATGTAGAACATGTAGAGCAAAGGGAGAGTGAACAGAAAAACTACAGTACAGGAGAATGTATAAGAGAAAGGAAAATGTGAATGGGATAGTGGGAGGTGTCAGTATAAATATTCTAGGTATTTAACAAGCTACATAAATATCATGCCCACCATTTATATCTGTTTAGACTATGTGGTTAGAACTGAGTCGGCTGGAACTCAGCAGGGGAATTGGTATCGATTTACAAGTATTACATAACACCGGTCAGCTTCTCTGCTCGTAAGCTGTGTGTGACAACATATGGCTTTCCTACCGAAGGTCCTATTGAGTGGGGGAATCTGCCAGCTGCAGCTGAGCTACTGAACAAAAACCCTGGGAAAGTTCTGCCAATCCCGGGCAAAGAAAGGGGGATAGAGAGAAGAGTGAGACACGTGAACCAGAGAAGAAAGGGAGGTGGGAGAAGGGGAGAGAAAAGAGCCTTCAGGCAGCGCAGAGGATGACTGAGAGAAAGAGTGGGCACAGCCTCCTTCAGATGGTACAAGGTTTCAGGGACTGACGCATCTCATCAGAGCGGTTAAATCACTCCATTCTCTTTCCTTGAATAGGACTGAATATTGCTACTTGAAAACAGGAAATGGATAAATACGGACACTGAGATGGATTTGCACCAAGCACGTTTGTCCTCAGAACACCACAGGAAGCATGAACTCTGGGTTAGAGACATTTTAGATGGAGAGAACAAGCCAATATTGTGAAAGACTGAAAAGGGCTCAGTTGGAACAATCTTTCCTTGCATGGTCATTGGGGAAAACATGAAATGAGAAAATACAGCACACACCCACAATCAGAATCGCCAGTGATGACCCTGAATAGCATATTCTGATACTTCAGGAAAAGGAGGGACACTGCAGGATCAAAACTATCTGGCCCCTAGCTGAGTTTTGATAAACTACACAACACAGATCTACAAGGTTCTACCATAGCTTCAGTAGCAACAGCTCAGCGAGAGAGTGGCAGCATTAAAGGCTTGATTTATATGTGTAGAATGTACTCGCACGCAGATTGCGAAGGATCATTCAGGGCTACTGACAGATGACAGTGCCAGCTGGTGAGGCCGGGTTGGGGTGAAGGTGAGGTCTACAGGCAGAGGTTTTTGATTTGGAGGAAATGACCCTTCCAGGACAGGGCACATGTTAATTGCACCACACAGAGGGCCCCCCTGCTGCCCCCTTTTTAGAGCGTCGGTGATTAAAACGCTGGGATTAGCAGGAGTTTCCTGGAACGGTCCAGGACGACAGCGCTACTCTCCCTGAACCCGGGCGACGGAGCGATACAGCAGTGTGTGCATGGCCTAATCAGAGCTGGGCGCCATGCCTTTCCTGCTCGATGTAATTACCCGACCTGCCACGGACTGCCCTGGGTCCCTGAGACGCTATGGAGCATTTGAATGGCCTTAAAGGCGGCTATTAATAGCCAAGATAATCACAGAGGAGAGAGTAATCCCCTGCAGGCCACCACCACGGCCTGCAGCTCCGCTTAGGCCCGAGCTACAGTGCTCTCTCACCATCATGCACCATCTTCCTCCTGTCTGAAGGAAGTCTGGAGTCTGTACGCAGCCTGAACACCAACGGCGGGTAGCAGAGGAAGAGGGTAACAATAAGATTTGAGGCAGGGGACAGGTCAGCCCTGCACCTTTAAAAGCTCTTCTCATGTATTCTGCATGAACAGGGAAGAGGAAAGCCCTGCCTAGAGCTCCTGAGGTCTTCACTCTGGACAGTGTGTCAATGTCATTCTGTGACTGTTTCCTCACAGACTTGTGTGAGAGGAACATGAGGTGTGTCCTTTCCTGAAACTGACAATAAGGTTTTTAGCTCTCTGCCCTCCTATCGCAACCCTGCACAGGTGTGTTGGGTTGGACGTCACGGAGGCAGGGCCAGGGACAAAGGAGGACAAAAGCCACCGTCACACAGCAACTGCCACCTGTCATCATAATAGAAATGTCATTCTGCTGTCCCTTCAGAAACAGGGACCTTTCGCAAGGCCTTTCACAGGCATAAAGCTACTTCTTCTGTCCTCCAAATTTGTAGTATTATGCTCACCTCCTTAATAGTGATTAATATACCTTTGAAGACCCTGCATCATTTTGCACCGAGAATCTGCCCTGATATGAGGCAACTGTTCATTCCACGCTGAGCAGAAGTGTTCGTGTTAGTGTGATTACATTCCGTTTTTCGCCTTCTCTCAATGGCTTGGCATGACCAACCCCATTACAATTTTACACCTGTTATCAGGTCCGAAAAGTGACAGGTTATATAACCCAAACATGCCGACTGAAAAGAAACATGCTGAAACCTATGTGTCATGATCATATAGCTACTGCCAACTTCTACAGTCAATTGTTTCAAATGAATTCAACTTCACGGGTGATTAAACCGTTTGCTATTTGAGCATCTGTTGTAGCCACACTCCCAAGCAGAGCTATGACAAACACTGAGAGGCGTCACAAACACGGCTTCTTTTCCCTTTAAGCTAAATGCTGAAAATACTAACAAGAATAGAGCATACTGTATGCTAACATATCTAACACGATAAAGCATTGTATTTTCCAGGGAATCAATCTGAGACTGGACTGAGCTGCTGGTTTTCAAATGCTAGATGAGAGAGCACTGAGGAGACTGTGCAGTTCAGACCACTGTTTCTGCCTCTCTGCAGGGTCCTTGCCCTCCCAGCATCTAGAGCACTTTCACTCACTGATGATGCAGAGTACTCTAGAGATTCATCATTAAATATCGGTATCACATTCATGCTTTAAATACTGTTGACAGATTATATTTTTAAACGTCATTTGTTTATAAATATCCGAGCGAAGGGTAGTTTGTAATATGAACGCATCAGTTAGCCAGCCATTTGAAAATGAAATGAGACATCATAACAAGCTTTAAAATGACTTTTGGGTGTGTTTAAGAGGTTATGTTTCTGCCAAACTGTGACGTTTAAACAGAAGCCAAAAAATTTAAATGAAAGTCCCAAAAATTTTAAATGATCTAATGTTGGATGGCATTTTTTATTACAGCGAAGACACTTAATTTACTAGAAAGTACCAAACACCACTTAGTGCAACTGTTTCTCACAACAGTCATTTAAGAAAGATGGATCATCATTTATCATAATTAAGTTAATCCTGACAGAACAATTCCTGTGTGTGTCTTTTTTGAAAGAATTAAGTCACAAAAAGGAAAATTTGTTGAATAAAAGGTTACAAAAGTGGCAGGACTTAAGAGTACTCTAGACATCAAACTCAATAATTTTATTGTGTAAATTAATTCTTGACTCTGTATCTGTACTGGAACCGTCAAAGCGATTGGTACTGCTGAAAATGCATGGTATTGGCACCAGTAGCAATAAAACCTCATGCAATCAAGCCCCAACATCTGCGTGAAACACTCACCGGCAGCAGGGCGTCTCAGTACTCTTAGAGAAACACAATATTTGCTGTTGAATTTGTATTGACAAAAAGCCTCTTCCAAAGGACCAGTTTAATGGCCTGCCACCCAAATCTTCAAAGTTAATTTCATAATCGCTTAAACCTATTGAAAAGAGTCCAGCCCTACTGCGTCTGGTTTCAGCTCTGTCGTATCCACGCCGTGTCTTCGTTTGAACCAACCCGCTCCCAGCTCAGACTCCAAACCCTGATTGGCTGGCTTGAGGCTCCTCAGGCGCAGGTTGGCATCCCCTTTTCTCTGCTCACACCTGAACCGGACTGGCTTCCGTCAGCGGGGCTATGGCTCCCCTTTATCTCCCAGGCCAGGGAACGGGACTCTCACCCGTGCATCCTCCTCATGAAGGAACAACAATCCTCTCCCCCCACCCTGCCCTCACGCATCACTCCATCGGTCTCTCTGTCGCAGCAGTCCGGAGAGCTTCCTGTCTCCAGGGCTGCGGCCTGCGGCAGGGGAAAACCCCGGTCTATAAAAGCCCTCGCGCGCGGACGAGGTTGGATTACTGCTGGAGAAAGTGAGCTGAGCAAGCAGGTGCGTTCGGCAGGTGACCAGGCAAGATCATGCCAAGTGTGAAGGTCAACATGCATAATATGTACTGTATGCATATGCAAACCAGCACAAACACCAACAACGTCTCCAGGAAAGAATTTGTTCCACCGCTGTCGTTACCCTGCACATCACTATTCCTAGTTCTAGACGTTACAGGGTATAGGCTACTGGACTGCTACTGCCCAGCTAATGGACTGATCAGAGATTTAAAGTGATTAGAGAACAGTCCAATAGCTAGGCATACACACAATGTCATGTATACTAGAACAATTGTACGTGTCAAGTTAACAAACAGGATCACGATCATAATTGTCTTCCACATTTTAACAATTTTAATCATTTCTGTACTTGGAACTTCACAGAGTGAGTGTCATGTAGTGTAACTATCAGTATCAGTTTCTGTATGACACTAGAAATTTGGTACTACCACAGTCAGAGTGCCTCACAGTAGACACAAAAAATGAACAAAGTCTTGACCTGAAAATGCTATGCCTAAGACGCGTTATCGAATCCTTTTTTAGAAGTGTGAGCTGGGCCCCCTTCTGCCAGAAGTCATTAACATCAGAAAGCTTGAAGGGAAATTATTCAAAAGGAAAGTCTGCCTCTTCAAAATACAGACCACTGCAGTCCTCGCCACTGGCAAACACTACCCATATGTCCTCCACATTAAGAGTATACAACTGTAAAGCATCATGTTTTTTAAAAATTTTGGTGCTCTAATAATTACTCAATCAAATATATGGGATGATACATATGCTCATATATATTATTACAACTGTCCAAATATGGAATTACTTCAACTGGTAAGCGCATCTAGATAAAGAGAATATATTACTGGTTCAATGTATAACCGTATGTTATGCTAACTCTGAATATGTGATGTAAGCTACTTCTACAAATAAAACATGTTCTGCCATGGCTACGCAAAGGGTTGGCCGCTTCTTTTTTAGTTTTTAATAAAATAAGAGAACAGAGGAGAATGTTGAGCACCCACCAGTTCAAATCTAGCGCTCAGCTCAGTCTACAAACACTTGCCTTCTCAAACTTACAGCAAACTTACAGAGCAGCCACCCTGCATGCTAACCTGAAGATTCTGTTTATCTCCCCTGCTGCCAGATTTTGTGCGGCGTTCACACGCTTTCAGTGTCCTCCTACACTTCTTCATTGGTGTATTTACAAAATGTGAGCACATGGCTTGAGCACGCAGCGGAGATGTCATCCGGGGTGACAGGTCTTTCATCCTCCAGAGCGCACACATCCTGATAATATGCTGCGTGTCTGTGTTTACAGAAATGCACTGGAATTTACAAGACTTTTTGCACTTCTTAGGCTGCAAGGCAACTAAAAAAAAAATCATCACTGAAGTGGGCTACCTGTCATATAAAGACTCATTAATAAACACATGGCTGTTTGACACCTGGCTCTTTTTGGTGCTGTGAATAAGAAAATACCACACCACTAACACAGCGGGGGAAAAACAGTTACAGCGCACAACACTTTTGAGGAAGTAAAAGCCGTTAGGTTCATGAAACTAAAACACAGCTCGGCACCACTTCTGCTGGAGCGTGAGATGGCCTCAGAAACAGGTTTCGCTCTCTGGCTGTCTCCAGGAGAGAGGCAGCAGGAGAGGAGCCTCCCGCGTCGCGGTAATCTGCGCACGTACTGCGCTCGCACGTGCTGCCTGCGGGAAGGGCGCGGCTATAAACGGCCCCCTCGTCAGCGCAACCCCTCACCTCACGCAGCCTCTCGGCTCTGCTCCCGCCGCCCTCTCCGACCCCCCTCGGCTCGGACCGCGCTGCCCGCCCAAGTCTGAACTCAACCTCAGGACCACTCACGGGCCTGCATTTCAGAGTACGGGAAGATAGAGGGGTGTCCAAACATCAGCCGAAGGTACCGTGAGACCTCTGCCCCAACAAGATGTGCGAAAGAAGGGACAACAGCCTCAGACGGAGTGAGGGTGGAGCAGAGCCTGTTCCACCCTGAACTTGTAAAGCTACCTCGAACTCGTAATGACAAAAACAGAGACACCCCCCCCACCGCCGCCAAGAACACAATGCTGCGCCAGCCCACACTCAGCGGCTTGCTCAGCGAACACAGAGCATTTCACAACACCAGACCACCGAGGAAACAGCCACGATCTCCGGACCACCCCAAGGTCTCCGCTGACACCTCCTCAACCGAGCCTGCCCCCTCCACCTCCCTGACAGCTGAGCGGAACGTCCGGCCATGCCCAAGACACTCCCAAGCAAGCACAGCAACACCGCGCACCGGGACATGGTGACCAGGAGGGGGTGCCTCCCGCGCCAAGCGGATATACGGGACCCCCCCGATGCGTGAGGACTCACTCAGTCAAGCTTCCGTCTCTCTGCGGAGCGTGCAGCGAGGTGGGCGAGAGCAAAACCGGCCGCTTCGGGGGGCAGCGGTGAGGATCCTCAGAGAAGAAGCGCAGTGGCCCACCGTCCCTGCTGCTTGTTTAGAACTGGTGGGACGCGGAGGCTGTAAAGAGACACCTCGGGGATTGGATTACCCCTGCAGGGAGGGGGGAGTAGGGGGAAGAAGAGAGAGGGAGCTGACCACAGGGGAAAAAAAGAGAAGGGAAGGCTGGCGAAGGGAGACGGCGAGCTGCCGTGGAGCCCGTGACGGCCTCTGCCTCTCCCCTGCCGACGGCCGGCTATTTATGCTCGCCTCTTTATTTCTGCTCATGAGGTCAGGGTGACAGCGATCCGTCTTCCACCCGGCGCACAGGGGGTGGGCCTTATTTTAGAACTGGAGCGGGCCCGGCCTGCCCGACACGGGGGAGCGGTCGGCCGGGGCGGACGCACCGAAGAGCGTCGCGATGGCCGCCCTGGCGGAGGCAGAGGGAGTGGGGCCCCGGGACGCGGCGGCGCTGGTGGCGGCGGAGGTGGCGGCGGGGTGACAGCTTGTCCCAGGCTGGCCTGCTTTTCGGGCAGGCGTGCCCCTCCCTCCCTCCTGCTGCTGCCGCTCCGTCTTGCATCGTAAAGAAGCACTAATCCCCCCTGCGCAAGGCCTCTCGCCAAACCCCTCTCTCCCATCCTCAGCACACTCAGCTGTGAGCGCACACGAGCTTTCAAAAAGGCACGCCATACAAAAAGGACACAAAAACGGAGACGGGCTTTACGTGGATGCAAACACTGCAACAAGCTTCTGGTAGTGGTACAAAGCTGTATCACCATGGCACTACCAGAGAATGCCTTTTCCAAAGCTACCCACAACTGGAGCGTACAGAATGACCTGGCCTGGTGAAATGCAAATGGGAAAATAACCATGGGAGGATGACAGGTGCATATCCAGTGGCTCCATGTGCTTTGGAAGCAAGTGTACAGCCACACTGTACAGAGATGGCCTAATGCAGCTGGGGGTTGTGGACTACGTTTAGAAAGGCTGAGACTACAATTCCCATCAGACCTTCTGAGGAATGTTACAAGTTGTTCAGCTTGAGATACTCAGTTTTCTGCTGGAGACTGGGATTACACAGACACAGTCACCTCACGGCTGAGGGTTACACTGGACAATTCCATTTGTCCAGTTTTGATGTACTATCACTATAAAAAGTGGAAAATGGTAAAAACAAAGAATAAAAGCTCTGTCCAAACTTTTGACTGGTACTGTACATAATTAGGAAATAATGTGGACAAGTTTTGCTATGGGAATGAACTGCTGTGAATCACTGTATCAGTGAGAAAAAATGTACGAATCCAAACCTGTAAAAAACAACTCTCCACCTCTGTGCTTGGCCACCAGTCGAGAGCTGGTGAGTGAGTCTAACTCTCACACTTAGAGCTGTTGCCGGTGCTCGAATAGTGCAAGTGGCAGTGCTACAAGAGCCTCCTACAGCTAGCAGAGAGGCTATGGAACCCACTTGCTCAGTTATTCCAGGTTCTGATAAGGATTTACACAAGAGCAGAAAAAAGGCAGAGAGGGCAAGTGCTGAGAGATTTCCTGACTTTGTGGCCGTGCTCGGGCCCCGCCCCGCACGGAGGGCTTTCCTGCGCCCTGCAGCGACAGGACACGTGCCACGGGAAGAGGAGCAGTTTCCTGTCTCCCCGCCCCTCCCACCCTTCACCCCCAACCCCCAGCCTCCACAAAGCCATCCCAGCTTTCAGCTGACACAGTGCACTGCTAGATACCTACAAGGGAGGATGACCAGTCTGAATGCACGTTTCACCCTCACGCTGGGTCACAGTGCTAGAGGACTGAGATTATGAATCCCCACTATAAAAGGGTGGGTCTGCCATTCAGAGCCTCGAAATGAGGGCCCGGTCCTGGAGGGATCAGAAGAAACGCGGGGTTTAAACTCAAAACATTTGCCTGCTGTGACATCTGTGCCGTGCTGCCACCTACACAAGGGACAAGACTGCTACGGGCAACCAGTCTGGCCACAAACAATTGTACTAAAAGGGAACTTTGTCAATCTGTGGTGATTGGATCATTTTGTACACAGCTACTATACCACTATAGGCCATAAAAGCATCCTCCACTGACAATATATTCACAGCACAATACTACCCAACTACACTCTATATATCAGTACTACTGTGTGACACAAAAGGATGATGTAGCCGTAAGAAAAGCACCAGCTAGAGGCTGCGATCCATTGCATAGCTACAGACTGTATCTCACTTTTCCCTCACACTTGGATGTTTGGTAGACTTTGTCGCACAAAATGGATTACTGTGCAGAAAATTGCATCAAAACACTGGAACAAAGTTGACAACTTCATGCTGTGAGTTTTATTCATGCAAACATCATTCAAGCCTTACGCCTGCTTCTTGCTTCTGAAAATCAACTTCCTTCATGTACACTCTACAACACCAGAAACATAAACAAGGCATTCAGTAGCTTTCCCAACAAACTGCAACACCCAAACTTTTCATTTGTCTTTCTCATAAATATGAAGCTCACTTATACATATTAAGCTCACACATATGCACACAAGTACACATGCAAACACATATATAATATTGTGATCACTAAGTTCTGAAAGTGGCAGGAATTTGCATCAATATGACTATAAAGCAGTACCTCACAGGGAATGGTGATTTGAATCAAAGCTCATCCCAAAAAGAGGTGCGGTGCAGGTGCTGCATATACACACACACGCATGCGCGCACACACGCCTGCCCGCCCACACGCTGGAGGCACGCACCCCCACTGCGGTAAAGATCGGGCAGGATTCCGATTCCAGTTGGTTGACATTCCAAGCATCCTTCCTCGCCACCTCCTTGACTCACTGGCCGTCCCTGACTCTCGCTGCCTCCTGCTGGCCTCTCTGACCGCCACGCGCCACGCTTACAGAGTTGGCCTTTGAGGAACAGAGGGCTGAACCCTCGCCGCACCCCGGGAGGGGACTGTCCTTGACCACGGCTCAGGCTGCTCTTGTGCGAGGCCTACGCGGCCGAGCGCACACGCATGTACATACACACCGGCCCCCTGGCGATGGTGTCCGCTAACGCGCGACACGTGATCAGGGACTGTGACATGTGACCAAGGACATCTCTGTCCTGCCACAGGGACAATAGGCTGACTATAGTATAGAGGGAGTCAAAGCAGACTAACCTCTTGTCTAAAATGTGGGCATTAAGGTGGTGCAGCAATCAATGCATGGACTGGAAAATCAACTGGGATGGTCTTACACACAGTGTACACATCTCATTTTCAGCTGCTTTCATTCTCAGAGCTCACAGGGAAGTGGCATTCTGCTCAGACCACAGCTTTCATTCTCACACCTCACAGAAAATTGATTCTGTTCATATCTTTAGCTGTTCTGCTCATCTGACCATGCAACAGAAGCACATTTTTCTGGATTGTTTTGTCTGCGTATTATTTATTGTCCCTTATCTTCTCATCCTTTCTCCCAGAAATCTCCACTTATACTGTCATCCTCCAGATAAAATAAAGGTATTTTTGCCGAGAATATAAATATGGGAATATAAATAGAACTATCAAAGTGCAAGCTGGTCTGTGATGTAACAATTAAACAAAGAAGGATATAGTCAGGAAAGGCAGAAGTCGTCTTGAGAAACAGACAATCCCAATATTCCTAAATACTGTTGGGATGATGGCCATGGAGTTGTGCTGACAACACAACACCCCTACAGGAGCCATTCACCAATGGAGTAGAGCATCCTCTAATGTAGAGGGAGACCAATTCTTTTTGATGGCAAAACTTGCCACACAGCACAAGTTTATCTTGAGCACCACCAGACTGTGATAGATGGTTCGTGCAACAGAGAATAACATAACTTCTTAACCATTCCCCTTAAACCAGAACCAGTGGTCATTGCTGGTACCAGAACTTGATCTTTGAATAAACATTTATTCTAACAACTTTTTGTGTCTGTTTATCAGATAGTACTGCTTAAAGCTGGAAAGGGTCCATTGTTTGTAGGTCATTCAAAAATTAGAAGGAAGTAAGCAAGTTCATTGTATTAACATCACATAGCATAATGACTTATCTAGGTTTTCATCATGCTGTCAGATCAAGCTCGACTTTTTACACAGAGTGCTCTTACAGGATATGTCACAACCCCATTGGCTTTAGGCTGCGGTCACTCTTCACTGAGCCTTCGGAAATCTCTAGGTGCAGATTTCAGACCACGGCACACAGGGTAACTTTTCGAGCGCTCTATCCGAATGGGACAGAAGGCTGCCCACAGACTGCGCTAATTAGCCACCCCGGCCTCAATCAGCCACATCCTGTGGGACCGGACAAAACAATTACTGCAAGCTCAAATGTTACCTGTGCAGAAATGAGCAGCCAGCTCTGTGTCTATCTGTACCCTCAGCATGAGGAACGCCACAGGGGATACATACAGTGCTGACGTACAGCAGGAGAATACAATCACATCACGCTACACCTTATACACTCCCTCAGAGTGTAACAGACCTACAGGGGGTGACTCTCCCCAATGTTCCTGAAAATTGAACTTTCTCACCAAGTACAAACATGTATCCATGAAACGCGATTTGACATGTGAGGTGCATGACAGCATTACACCGTCTGACAGCACAGTATGAGCTCTTGAGTAGCCAAGAGAGATGATGCAGGGAACAGCAAGTGTCACAGTTCAGAAACCCAATTCAACATTATCAGACTGATCCATGACAGTAACGCAGTAGTCTATTGGTTCTTTACATTTTTTTAACAGGTTTTGGGCTACATTTCATAGAACACTGATCTGTGGGGCAATATCAATAAGACTTTCGTTTGTTTAAGTGCACATCAAATTCAGCTTGAACGATAAGTCCCGCATACAGGTGTTACAATGACAGACATGTTTCTTCCACCCATCGTTCTGCTTGGCATGAGTTTGGAAAGTAACCTCAGCGTATGATCCTTCTCAGTCCAGATAACTTCAGAATTCCCACTCACACCCTAAATGAAAATACGATTTTTCAACAGAAGCATAGACATACGAGTCCCTGCTCAATCTGAGCCTGTTGTTAAACTGGCAGCGTGACGGACCGCTCAGACGGGCCTTACCTTTCAGCAGTGGCAAAGGCGTGAGCTCGATGGGTTTGCCCTGAGATCGGAACTGTGAGGAACTCTGCGACCTCTTCTGTTTGGCCTTCCTGACAGACTTCCGGGAAAATCCGTCCACTTTGTCCACTGATGGAGGTGTGGTGGCTGTTGAGGACATAGCCCTGCTGGGACACACACACACACACAGAAGGAAGGGTCAGCCACTCACAATGCAAAGAGTCAGCGCTCGCAGGCACGCACGCACACACGCACGCACAAACGCCACCAACCAGTGCTGTCGGCACACCCCACCGCGATCATGTGCAGCCGCTGGAGAGAGCAGAAGCTCCAAGCAACCATCTGCCTGCTCCTGGTTATCTTTCCCACCCTTTGATCAGAGTATCACGATCCCCAGGAGGCAGCACACGAAAGCTGCAGAGCGCCTCTTCCCTGATGGAATGTTTTGTGACAGCAACATCAAAGCGACGAGGCATGCCGTAACCAACCCTCGCAAAATTACCACCAAAGGAAGACACTGATGGCTGGACGGGTCACGATTAGCACAGATCTCGGACTACCGCATGACAAATTAGGGTCACTAATCTAGAACTAATCTAATAATGCTGCTCCAGAATCCTGATCTGCGAGGCCCGGGCCCCGATGTGGAATTCCTGCTTTGCTGGCTATCAGCTGCTGAAATCAGCCACGCACGCAGGGGGGAGGTCAGGAGCCCGGGAGCGCTGTGTTGGAAGTTGCACCGCGCTGAGATGGACGGCGTGCACCCAGGCGGCCGAGCAGAGCGGAGAGGAGCACGAGTATGAGCAGGAGCAGGAGCAGGCGCTGGAGGGGAGGAGCCAGCGGCAGAGCCAGCACAGTACAGGAAGCAGGGTGTGTGTCAACATGGTGCGAGCGCAGGCAGGAAGAGCAACAGGCAGGGCCCTCCGCTACTCGCGCAGAACGCCGCAAACGGTGGCACTCAGAGTCCAGCGTCTACAGGCTGCCAAGTACACTCCCCTGCCCGAAGGCTACACAAGTATTTTCTTCCACAGGTCTACAGTTAGCCTGTTGGTAATGCCTACATAATTGCAGCTTTTGCTCAGCTGAATTTTAAGAGGTCAGACTGTGACTCCTTCCAAGTCCCAATTGATATCGCATACATGGGGATGATCCAATGCAAGTATCTGTTATTTTACAGCATTTGAACCAACTCCTCTTGACAGTGGAGTTCCAGCCACACGAGAGGCGATGTATGTGTGCAATTTAAAGCAGGGTGCTTCCAACTGCACTGTGTTTGTTGCTGCCCTCTGGGAATTATTCCTGGTTGCGATCTGAACCTGTCACTCCATGTGACAAGCTGTCGAAGGTGTGACATGCGGTCATCGCTGCTTATCTACAGAGTCCCGCGGACTGACTCACTGCATACAGCAGACAGCACAGTCCGGTTACCCCGGCACAGCTCCACTGGAGGCTAAAAAGTGCAAACACTGCCCTGTGGGTTAAAGCTTACCATTCAAAGTGTGCATTCAAATCTACACAAAGCACCAGTGTTCCAATGTCAAGGGCACACACCAGGATTCACAACTGACAGGGCAAAAAAAAACATGCCAGTAACTGCCATAACTACAGTACTGAACACTTCCTACCATTAAGGAAAAGCAGTACAATCTGAATGATGCTTACCGTTATGCACCGCTTAGTCACAACAAATACACTGTCAGCGAGCACTCAGACAAAGCAAGGACGGCCCGTGGTTAAAGCAGGGGGAGCGCAGAGCGCAGGCCGGCATACAGCATGTGCCGATCTCCCTCCCGTGCATCCCTCTTACATAAGCAGCCAGATGACATCTACACGGGCGGGGGGATTAAGGGCCGCCAGCCGAAGGGCCTGCCCCGGCCCAGCGCAACAGGAAGTCAACAGGCATTAGCCCCTGCTACGAGGAGGCCCCGGCTCTCCGAACGCGGAGCGTGGCGAGAGTCGGGGGTTGGGAGCCGGGGTTCGGCGGGTGGGCCTCGCTGCGGGACAGAGCCCCTGCTGCATTCCACATTAGGTGTGTGACCCCCCGCGGATGAAGTGATCTTTCTTCTCAGATTTCCCCCCCACCTGCCTGGCCATTTGTAGCAGACCCACTTCTTAACAGGTTCTCATTCTGCTTTGATGTGTAACAAAATGGCTTTTTTCACATTCAAAGCCTCAATACACTCCTGCTTGTCAAGGTGTTCTAATTCTTCCCTATGGTTTAGTTCTCAGAAGGAGATGTACTGGTGCCTTACACTCCAGCAAAAGCCCAAGGATCTGGAGAGCTGACAGCATTACCTCATACACTTCAACTACCCCATGGTACAGGTACAAAATTAAAACATAGTATGGACACAGTGATCCCACAATGCACCACGGTACATAGCAATGCGTCAATAAAAAGCAGATAAGGAGAAAGAACCGCAGCGATGGCAAAGATGAAATTACCAGCACATGGCCCTTATCTCCAGTCATAAACTTTAGGGACTTTGGAAGGTAAGCTATCAACAGGTCGAGATGAAACTTACCTGCCTTATAACATCTGAAAACATTGAAAAAGCCCTCATGTCACATGCGCATACTTTGGCACCTTATGAATTTGACCTTCTGATAAAAATGGGATAATGCTCAAGGTTCAATATGCCTCTTTACAGTGAAGATTCAGCTATGCAATCATCTCAAGATATTTGACTGCTTTGGAAAAAATGATTTTTCTCTTCTCCAAAAGCAAAAATCCACGTTTTGCATGGACAGTGTCCACTCTGTGTATACTTACTGCTGGAAGGAGAAAGCATGGCTTGAACAGCATATTTCCCCACAATCACACAAGTACCTGCAACATGTAGCCTCAAATTTGCCTGCAGCATTTGGGGCTGATTATGGAGCATGCAAATAGCTACATGAACAGCGACCACATCATGGCCACCAGAGGCTAAGGCATACCTAACTCCTTCCTATACTTCAAGAACGTCTCACCACACTGAGCATAACATGTGGCTTTAGGGAAACATAATACCTGCCTGACTCTAACTAAACTGAAAAGCTCCACACAATTCTTCAACAGACTCACTTGTGGGCATAAAAAGGCACCCAAAGGAGAGCAAAGTATTAAGTGCAGCCCCAACTCAACAACTCATCATGAAATATACACGCCTATTTACTTCCAAGAAGACCCTGTTGATTACACGTAAATATTTTAATGGTGTGGTGGGCAAATGTACCCTCTTTTTGGATGGTGTATCTTCTGCAATGCACGAGATGGAGACATTGTCAGAAATCACTGATCTAAATAAAACTGAGGATACAGTGTCTTCCAACATTGTGAAAAGAGGAAGGTCCTTCTTTCTCCTGCATGCCCCTGGCCAATAGAAGGGTTGGGAAACAGGTAAAACAGAAAAACAGGTAAGACCGCAGGGGTCTGGGAAGAACAGGTGATGGTGTACTCTAAAAATTCCATAAAGTCATGAGTGGGAGAGGCAATTTATATCATAAACTTGCCGCTTCCTCTATGTACCCACCAATCTTGTAAAGTTGCGAACTGGTGACGACTCGAGTGCAAACTATACACACTTTCGGCCAAATTGCCTTGGAGAAATAACAGACCGAGATTCCACCACAACAGCAGCTGATGAATTTGCTGAAATCTCGAAACCACAGCAAAGCCAGACACTAGACTAATTACTATTGTGTTTTGGCCCTTGAGCAAAAATACCGACGAGCTAAATGGAAGCTGAGCAAACTAAGTCGTCGGCGACAAATCCGAATGGGAGTAGCTAGCTAGCAGTTTGACATTTCAAACGTCTGTGGCCAGCCAAGGAAAAAAGGAAAACATTGCGTCAAAGGATTGTTTCAAAGCCCAAATGAAAATACAAATCCTTAGCTAACGATCTAGCTAGATAGTTGGATGGAACAACATGCATTTTCCCACAACTATCTCCAGAAACTTAGGCTAATGTCAGTTAGCTGTCCTGCTAGTATCACAGCCAGCTAACAGCCGTTAGCCGTTAACGGTACTGTACTGACTGCTGCCAGCTGTAAATTTAATCCTGATCACATCCTCCGCGTCATATATTTTAGCTAACTGGTTTAGCAGAACGCTGTTTGTAGATTTCCCACATTTTTGTTTAAGACCATAAAGTGTAGCAAGCTACCTCATATCTAACGTTACACTTCATACTACTGACGTTAGCTGTTCTTTGAGGCTGGTTAGCTACCTACATACTGACAAACAAAAATGTGAGCCAGCTAACTCCAGTGTTCTTTTCGTGCGGGTTGTTACACTGTCTTGCTAGCTAGTTAGCAGATCCAGCTAACCTAGCTGTCTACCTATAAGCTAGCTAGCAAGCAGCTCATGATAATCGTGAATAACACGGCTTGCTACCAACTGTTAATAGGCCTAGGTAGCTAGCAGGCTAATCATCACACAACCGTAGTGAAGACTTCTAGCATCGTTGAGTCTGATACTTTATAGCTCGCAAGCTAGGTTAACTAGCAAGCTGTGAGAGACAACTAACGTTACGCTCGGTGGCTGTCCAGCTTGATAGCTAGTACACAGCCACGGAATAGAGCTAGCTTGTCAGCTAACGTTAGTGCAATTTTACTATTTTAGGAATGATCCTCATTTACTCGCCAATGTGTGACTGATGTTGCTGTAGCTAGCTAAGTATGTTATTAGCTAGCTAGCTAACCGAATACCGTGTCACAGACGACAGATCCCTCGCATTACTGAAATTAAGTGCACATACCAGAAAGGGCTGTAGGAAGGAGAATGAACTGTATCATACTTTACCTTGATCCTCTGTGTTTCGGAGCGGAGATGATGACAAGGAGTGATCCTAATTTAAAATATTTAAACAAGGATGTTTTCAGTCCTGTGCAATGAGCCTCTCCTTGCAGCGGCAACAGCAGAAAAAGCTATCTTGGCCTTTTTAGACAGCCAAACCCACAAGCACCTTTTTACCTTCTAACGAAATAATCCTCCGACTCCCATTAATAATGAAATACGAACGTATAAAAAGACGAAAAGAAATGAATCACATTCCCTGATAGTTTACGGAATCGCCTGCTTGCAGCGCTCCCCCGTGTTTTCTGGTTATTTTTCTTTTGACTCTGTTTAATTTAGGGCAATCTCTTTTCACCCTATTGTCAATATTACTGGGCTGAGTCCATGGCACACATAACACAAGCACATTCTACCGTGCTGTTCAGCTCGGGCCTATGGCCGACGCCTATTGGCTGGTTTGAAGGAAATAAGCGATTGGGTTGGGTCGCCGATGACGTCTATCATTTCGCAAGTGGAGACGCTCCTAGAGAGATGAATAAGTAAGATCGGTTGTAGAGAATAGGGGTAGGAAGGAGATTGGAGAAGGTGGACCATTCCCCGCATGGAATGAGGCTAAACCAGTTCGAAGCCCTTCCCTTGCCGTGCTATACAAAGGTACCGTGCTATATTGTACAGAACTAGAGCGAACTACACTTTCTTCTAATTTCTATTAGCAAAACTCATTCTGTGCAGCGCCGTGGACCAAAGGACAAGGATTTACTCCGGCATCTGGCTCCGTTCGGAGAAAAGGATTAAATGGGGATTTTTTCAGGAACTAATACCACACACTCTAGAGCAAAATGTTACGTAACAATAACAACAAAAACAACGATTATGACAAGCATGAACGTTCAGAAATCAGAGACATTGAAAAATATTTACAAGGAATGAAAGTAGTAGTCACAAATAATACGTAATACTTATTATGCCTATGATAACAGTTAATGTAGTTTCATTATATGAATTAACGTAAAACTAATTTATCCTTTTCATTACTGTGTCTGACAGGGTCGAATGTATATTAAAGGTTAAGAATCAATCCAGGAGCGAACAGATTACTCTGACTAGAGGTTGATGTGATGATTTTGTGTTTTGCTCCTGTACGTTTACTTTATGAAATACACTCGTATCTGTATTTACTGAGGTTATTAGTAAAAATTAGCTATTGTGTGTAATGCAGAATAAAAAGTGGTCCAAGGGGTTGTGTGAACTATTATTTCCCTGTTTATCACTACTCTTTCAATCCAATAGCTGTATCCAATGTGTAAATGCAACTAAGAATTGAATATCAAGTTTGCATAAAAGTTTGCTTTCTTCCCCCGCGTCTCCATAAATTGAATCAGAATGAGACTGTCTGAATCAGTAGCCAAGTGTGGGTTTTTGATTTGTTTTGAAAGCATTTCTGATATCCTTGTCTTCAAATGCACAAGGAAAGATTACAATGGATCATGAGATCAGACAAGATTAGCTCTCCAACAGAGGAGAACAGACACAGGGGTGTTGAGGTCAGGTTTAAACGATTCTGTTTTTATTGATTTCACACAAAAAAGGCCTGCATCTAAAATCTCATCACACCAGACATTCACAACACATGAGCCAACAGCACACTTTTGCGTGAATAATGTGCAATAATCCTATAAAGCAGGTATTTGGTGTAGGGTGGGTTTACACATTGTGTAGTAGATTTATATCTTCATCAATTATTTATTGTGTTCATTTTTGGACCATTAGTTAATCATTAGCTAATGGTTGTCCCCTTGGTGTTCTGGCAGCTGAACAGGAACTTACACTTTATGGCAAAATATATTGCTAATTACTTGACTGAGCACTTTTGCATATCAGGATAGTTTAAATGTTACCAAGATGTAAATGTGATCCATGTGTATTTTTGTACAGTAGCATTCAAACCCCAACCTTCCACCTTTGCTACTTCCCCTTGCACACACACACAATGTTGTAAAGATATGAGACATTGCCTTTGCAGTAAATATTTAAAAAGCAACCTGGCAGTGCTGATAAAAAGACATTAACCGTTCATCCTTGCTGGAATGGCACCAAACAAAACATATGAGAATTATCTACCCTACATCCTTATGGTTAGACATAAACATTTGAAAAAGAAATTATACTTCATGTCCCATCATATCCCTTGACTTGGCAAGAGATAGCGCTTGTTGTTAACATGTCAAATCTCTTGATTTGGCTCTGAAGGAATGATTGATATGATCGTTTTCAAGATTCATGTCTATATATACATATGCCTGAAATGGCCTGGTACTCACCACTACACAGTACCTTATGTATTTTATGTCAGTAGATATGTCAGTGTTGGCTTCTACAAAAATGTTTTTCAGCTAATAAACAAGACTTTATGTATCAGGTGGCCAGAGATCAGACACAATGGACAGGAAGGGATGGAAAGGATAAACAGGACTATAAAGTAAGAGACTGAGAGAGACAGGGGCAATGAACAAAGAAATATAAACAGTCGGACACATAGAGACAGCTTCTCATAAACAGAGACAGGGGAGCATGGAGACACAGGGAGGGATACCAAAAGAGAGCAAGACAGACCCAGGCACAGAAGGACTACAGTGAGGACCTGCCCCATGTTCCTCCTCATTTCAAGCACTGCAACCAAGGAACAGGCAATCATCTGCCTACCACCTATAGCTGATCCCCTCCCAATGCTAATGTTTAACATCACAGTGCAGCATATGGTTTAGCAACAACTGCACAGAACAGTAACCAAAAAAAAACAAAACAATCAAAACCTTGTTCCCAGAAAGGGTTTTTTGCAGATGTGAATGCTGGTATTGTCAGTTGCTCTGTGATTTATGTAGTTAAAAGGCCATATGCAGATCCAGTGGGTTCCTCTGACCCAACCATGCTCCAGTTTCCCTCTCTGATCTGTGCCAAAGGAAACCTAAGGGGAGCTAGTTAAGGCATACTGAGCATGTTTAAAAAAGCACATCCAGGCAAATCAGTGCCTTATTAGTAGTGTTCTTTCCCTTGCCTAATTTTTAGGCAAAAACAACAGGAAATGGTGGCACAACATTAGGCTGAATTTGTGCAGCAGTGTGATGTGGGTAACTGAGCATGGTTTATTCAGCAACAGAAGCTGAGATGAATTGTATTTTGTATCCTTCTTGAGTGATTTTTCTTTTCTCATTGCAGGGCTCAGGCACAAGCAGTGAAAATGGAATGGGCCTGGCAATAAACAGATACATAAAATAAACATAAAATAAAAGATCATAAAACAATTATGTCACAGTCTAACTGACCTATTGTCAATGGTAAGAAAGACCTTGTGACTGGATTTCTCTGATGGTTCATTTGGTCATCCCAGCCACAGTTCAATTTGTAACGTGCCCTATCACATAAAGATACAGGTTGTCACAGTATTGTTAGTATCTTAGTATTTTGGCATATGTGAGGAGGAGGAGGAGCTTTTACCTGTGCCTAAAATGGCTGCATTGTTTGTTAATATGCTATTAGTCATCTATTGTATTTACATTATATTGCTAACATTTAGCAGACGCTCTTATCCACTGCACCTTACATAGGTTACAATTTTTACATGCTGACCAGTTATCTGGACATTTATTGAGGCAATTCGGCTTAAGGTACCTTGCCCAAGGGTACAATGGCAGAGCCCCAGCAGGGAATCAAACCAGCAACCTTTTGATTATGAGCCCTGCTCCCCTATTTAATTGTTTAAGGATGCTTAATTTTTGTATTTGCAATAGATAGATCGTATACCATCAGCTTCATTCCAAACAAGTTAACTGTAATTGTTATTGTGTAACTTAATTGTAGACAGCCATTGTTTAATGAGCCACACCTGCCTAATTAGGGGCCTATTAAATACAGGTGTGTGGCAGGAGGCTCACTTTGTTTCAGCTGGTTGTGTACTCACACTGATTCATTTTATTGTTGGTTTGGGTTGTTTTTATTGGTTATGTTTTCTTCTTGTTTTGGTAGAAATCCTTAAAAAAAAATCTCAGAATGTATTGACAGTCAAACAGTACTGTACAGTGCAGATACCATAGAAATGATTTGCTATTAATTATTTTTCCAAAGACTTAGATTTTTAATGCAACTGTGTAGCTCAATACCTCACACAAACACCCAACCTTTTAAACACAGTATTTAGAAAGTCACACAAAAAAATCTACAGCAAACATGCAGAATTGTAACCTTTTTCTCTGAAAAGTGCTCACCTTCACTTGAATGACTCAGAACAACCTGTAACTACTGGCTATGTGAACCATATTTTTCTGTGACCCACAACAAACCTTCATCTGTGTGAACAGGGCCTGCTCTGTCATTATGCTTCTTCACTGTGTGGTTTCAGATGCTGGTCGATGCCCCAGGAAACACTGTGCAGAGCTGCCCATATCTCATCATCCTGAGTGATTACAGAGGACGCCCTCAAGACTGCAATCCAGCTCAAAGTCATTAAATTTCATTATGTTTATCCTGCAGAACACACAAGGACATTGTCATTCTGGTGCGTCTTCCACCACCTCACTGACTTTAATAAAGTGAACCTTGTAATCAGAATCCATAATGAAGACTGATTTTAAACTATACCTGCTCATTTTCTGTCCACAATAACACAGAGACCTCAGAGTGGAAAATTCAATATATTTATACATAGAAAATCAAACAGTGAATAGATTACATTTTAAAACCGAAGTCACAAGATACGTTCTAAATTCATTGCAAGTCATGTTTTGAAGAAGTTAGAAACAGCATTGACTTGGACAAAGCACAGAGGAGATGGCTGTCCTTGCATGTGCCATAAACACTTCTGTTCTGCTGGCTTTGAAAGCCAAACCCCTGTTGACACTTGAACGACCTCAGGGTAACAAATGAAGACACATTAATGTCAAGTACCAACTACAACATCTCTCCTTTCTTCTGTGGCTGTCTCCCTCCAGCTGCAGGACAGTAGGACTGGCCTCTCCTTTCTGTGATCAGATATTAGCTACTGATGTGCAAACTTGCATGCAATCCAGGTGCTCCTTTCTGCTGACTCTTGGCTTACCATAAATCACAAGACAACTTTCAAGATCCTGTACCCTGATGCTTACACAGCTGTTTTCAACCAGCCCGAGAACAGCAGGCTGTCTATAGAACTAGCCACTCCGCGACGCTGACTGCTTTTCCCCTCTCTTTGATGTCCTCCCCAGCGACCACCCGTCTGTCTCATTTCTCCCTCTTGCTTTTTTGCTTCCCATGGGCCCGGGCTTTCAGCTGCAGTGCAGAGGCACTCTTTAGGCTGCACCTCTTCCCAGATGCGTGCTCCTCCGCTCCTGGCTTCCACTGCAGCAGCTGAGCGTCCTCCCCGCCTGTGAACAGGGCACCCCCTGCTGGGTCCCACTGGAAGCAGCGCACGGTGGCAGAGTGGCCACCCTGCAGAGATTTCAGCAGCTCCAGGCCCTGGTCCCTGCAGTCAAAGAGGTGGAGCTCCCCCCTGCTGGTCCCGCCCAGCACCAACAGCCTCTCGGCGTCCTCCACCCAGGCCCCTCCGACAAAGTAATCCAGGGCTGCGTCTCCAGGGAGGGTGGCGGAACAGCGGGCATCAGCGACACTCAGAACAGTCAGCGGTTCTTCCGTGTCCACATGGCCCAAGTCCCACAGGTGGAGGCCCTCATCGTGACTCAGGCACAGCAGTCGCCTGTATTCCTTACCCGCCCAGCACACCGCGCTGACAGAGGAGCAGGAGTTACAGGTGGCCTGCAGGGCGTCCTCCTCTGAGCCGTGGCTCAGGTCGAACACGTTGACCAGGCCATCGGTGGAGCCTGAGGCCAGGCGGTCAGGATCCCGGGGGTGGAAGCACACCTGTGTGATGTCATCACTGTGCGATTCCGAATACACCCCCAGAACCCCGCCGCTGTCCTTCGCCATGCGGGCGTCCCAGAACATCAGGAAGCTGTCCTCCTCCACCTGTTCGGTGCCGGCGCACAGCACCAAGTCGTTGCAGCTGATGTCAAAGCTGCAGAGAGGGTAAGAGGGGGAACTCTGGAGCACCTGCACGGGCTGAGAACCGGGGCAACGCACGTCCCAGGCGCGGAGGGTCCCATCAGCAGAGCCTGAGAACAGCAGGTCTGAGGAGGTGTGGGCGAAGCGCACTCCGAACACAGCCCCGGAGTGGCCCTTGTACTCACCCTGCAGCCTGAGGGTGTGCGAGCTGTGCAGGAGGACTGAGCGGTTTGAGCAACACACAGCCACCAGTCCGTCACCTGAGCCACACCTCTGAACAGCCATGCCCAGAAGGTACGTGGGCTCGCTCGGCTGCAGCCGTCTGGCAACAGACAGAGCTGCAAACTTATCCTCCAGGTCCTCCATGGCAAAATTCAGTCACAGCCTGCAAGCACATCCAGGTAAGGAAAGGAGAAGGAAAAACACGATGAGAATTGTTGGCCGTATTTATGATTAAGAGTATGTTACACTTAATGTTAAGATGACCGACCAGACCTTGTAAGTGTAAATACTGAGACGCGTGTGGTTATCGAAGTGTCGGCCAAGGGGGCTTCCACCAATCACATGGTCGAATGTGACACTCTTGCATTGACGTTTATTTCTGACTATACGCGTCTAAGATAACATCCCGTGTTAAAGGCACCGATGCCATGTAGCTCTCAAGTAGCTGGCACCTAATAAAGCAAACTGACGACGCCTGATGCTTTCGGCTGGCTTATTTTCTGTTTCTATTTTATTTTCTAACTAGCTCTGCTAGCAGCTATCTAGCTTCACAACATGAAGCTCCATAACTCTGTATTTGTTGTCCAGGAAATAATGGTGGCTCGAGTGTAACAGAAGTACACTCCACGAAAATGATGGCCCCTTCTGAATATTTTACATAGTTATTAATATGAAAGCGCATACCTATGCTACGGTCCTCTTCAACCACTTCGTGCATGTTCTGTCGTAATGAGTTGCACGAATTGCTGCTCCTAGGAAACTCATCACATCGAAAGATGAGTTCCGCGCTGCATGAAGTGACCACGGAACTCGCATTTTCACTTTAATAAAAATACTCAGAGCATTTTTATTAATATCACAATACAATACATATGCGACAAAGAGAAAAAGAAAAACTTACGAAAGTAAATAATGCGGTGGTGAAGATGGTGGTATTCTTCATATAAAGTTATAGCTGTCGCTCGCCACCAGGTGGGAGTCATTCACTGAAAGTATGGCACTGTCAGTGGTGGGGACATTGATTTGAACTGGGCCCTGTCTCAAACCGAATGCTAAAGGTGCTTTCACACTAGTTTGTTTGAATGTTTGTCTCATGTATTATTGGTCTTATACACTGAACTGAGTAGAATGCTACTGAATTAACAAATTATTTGATTTAAGCACCACATTATATTTTTATTGGCTTCAATAGTATTTTAAGTAACTCAGTACTCATTTATTATTTGTACTTTCACTCTTCTGTTGGGAAACCTGGTGATGTCCTTCACTAATGAATTCAAGTTTACTCGCCTGAAACAGAGCTAACCTAAATAACAATTTTAAAAATGAACTGAACAGTGTACCTGATGTGATACAATTGCAAGGATTGGGAGGGGACCAAAGGCTGCCCCCAAATGTCATTGTCAGTCACTTGTCTGAAGCACAGTGCATTCAGGGTGTGCCCAATGTACAGTACAAACAAAAAAAATAATGTCAATAGAGAATCCCAAACCAGTTTCTTCCCTCCAACTGATCATTTCACCCTGTTAATATAATGCTTTTATCGTAGCACAAATAAATAGTTTCCTTAGTGATTGAATGTATTGATCTACTGTGCTTTTGAAGTTCTAGAAAAGGCTGTGGCTTTTAATGTTAACTTTCATTCTCAGAGTTGAAGTGGTTAAAAAGATGTACTTTTCTAACTAGCCACTAAGTGGCGCTCCTCCCATGATCAAACCTTGTCAGGGTCAAACCTCCCAATATATACCCTGCATGTAAATTCAGAAATGATCACTTTCAAATAGAATGATAAAAGTTAAACTTAAGCCCTTCAATCCCTCATATGTAATGAATTCCTAAAAAGCTTTACAAAAGCACAGTGAGGAGTGAGGTGAATGACATGACAAATCCCAGATGGAGAATGTGTAATTTGGGAGTAGCAGAGGCGAGACTCAGACCGTGTGTTCTGGAAAATCCCTTCAGGGGTGAGCGGCATGCACACATCATTCTTCCCCAGGAACAGAAGCGCCTTTGTCTCCCGCTGCCTGTGAGAGCGAAAGAAATGCACTGCCCCCCTTTGTTTTGTTTGATACTCTGTTATCTCCATAGCTGTTCCCGGTGGGCACTCTACTATCCCACTTCTGAGTCGGGTGATGAAATTTGGGGGGGAGGGAGCTGGATCTTGTACAGGACTCCCAGTTGGTGGGAAGTGCGTGGGGATGGGGGGGGGCAACAAGGCTGCCATTGTGAAGCAAACAGAAGCCGCTCATGGGGCCTGGAGGTCAGGGTGAGGCCTGGCGGTCCGTTCGCCTTTAGCACGGGCTCCTGCCATTCCCAACCGGCATCAGCACCGAGCCGCCCGTATCGGCGCACAGCATCAGACGCTCCCGCTGTGGTTTGGGCTGCTCTGCTTTGTGACAGGTGGCCGGACACGTGCGGCACGCGTCTGCCAGGGCTGCGAACTCACCGAGCGAAGAGGACAGCATGAATGTCGGCTGACCAAAACCTACACGCACGCACACACACGCACCACAATGGAAAAAGACCTTTCATCCACAGCCAGCCTGAAATGTGTTTTTGCATGTGTGTGTTTGAATCTGCCTGGTACCGTCTGGTAGTTTGGCAGGCCGGAGTGGAAACTCTGCGACGTGTCTCCTTAAGGTACAAGCTAACTGATAATTTCCAGAAAACTAAACAGTTAGAGAGGAGGAGGGAGGTACACAGTTGGGTCAGCTGTGGGGGTGGCCTGGAGCGTTTTAGGTTACATCTGTTCAGGCTCAACAGTGGATGCGGTGAGGTCAGAGACTAGCACTCGCAGGTGGACAGAAGAGAGCGGAGGTCTCAGTCATTCAGCACCCATGCTGGGGCCCATATTAATAATTCAGCCATTGTAAAGCAACACAGCATGGGACTGGGGTGGATCTGGTGACCCGGTGCGCTCTTCGCTTTTCAGGACTGGAACAAGGAGGGTGGTTCTGTTACATAGCCAGAGAAGAAGGTGACAGAGGCAACACAAACAAGCCAAACCGACACTTTTCCAGGCTCACCAGATTACATTACGTCATTTAGCAGACGCTCTTACCCAGATCAAAGGCAACATTCTACTTCTAACTTGAAAATATCAGAAGCAGTGACTCACACAAATGATCAAATTCATCTCTTTATTTGCCATATGTAAATTAGAAAATACCAATGAATGGAGTGGATAGTACTTTATGCACATAGGGGGATAAAAACTTGTTTGCTTCATGAATTTATTGTGCAATCTTACATATGAGGAGGAAAAAGAAGTCCCCATATGCATATGATACAAATATTTCTCAAAAAGGGAACCCACTGTGACGCACACACTAAAGGCATTGATATACAGCACACATGTACTCTGCGTCACATGGGTTACTGATTCTTACCACAGCTCTTTCCAGACAAACACTGTTATACATTTAGGAAAATGATAGGATCGTATTTGCTACAAATTCTTCCAAGGCAACCATGAAGGGGATATAGATTGGAGCATATAAGTTTGGTGTCATTCGTAAACTATGGGTTATGCATGTTTTCCAGTTTCACATCAACTAGTTGAATTGGCTTGAGATTTATTTGGTCAAAAAAGGAGCAAATGTAGAACTGAAGCGAAACAAGAGCTCTGACAGTTAATTAGTGCAGGCGAGCCAAAAGTCAACAGTTCCAACACCTTGCTCCTGTAACACTAGCCCTGCACTCATCTGACACTAGCATGTAGTGTGTTTGCACACAGTACCAACGTTGCTAACAGGAAAAGCACTAGTTTGCAATCCACAGGCCCAAGAGTAGCCCAGTGCAGTGAGCAGACAGAACCTGACAGTCTGGGAGAGACATCACCATCCTAGTGGAGAACTACAGAAGTGCTGCTCACCTGGGCAAGACCTTACACTTTAAACGAACCCACCCTGAGGTCAGAGACATACCAAAGCCTGCTGTTCAGGCAATATGTGCAAATTACTGAGCTTTCCTGAATACAGTCTGAAGTTCAATAGAAAAACAGCTGGCAAGTCATTTTCCTCAATTCAAATTCACAGCTGCAACTGCAGCTGTTAGTGATGTAACAACAGCCTGACAGATTTGCACAGATTAAAACTACTCCTTCCCTGTGTGAGTATGGAGGAAAGACAAACCCATATTCAACTGATGAAAAATGTTTTTCAACATCTTTCAACGTCAGTAGGACTCCTGTCCTTCAACTTAGAGGAGTGAAATCTCTTGTGAAAATTATTTATGCAGGTTAACACGTTAACGATCGAGGAACAAACACCAACTCCGAAATGAGGAACTGAAGGCAGACATTTTTCAAAAATAGAAAACAGATTAAATGCAGGATATTTTTGAAACTTATGCTGCTAAAATAAACAAAAAGTCTGCATTATCTGCAGTACAGCATGTACAGAATAGATCAATTTTTACAGAATGAAATTAAAGACACAGGTTTTTACATCAAGGACCTACCCAAACTGGTACTAATTCCTTAACATTCCACAGTTCATTACAGAAGACAACTGTAGCCTTGCTGCTCCAACGCACCAGACTCACTTAGCATTTCAGAGCACAGACTTGAGTTACAGTAAAGGCACAAGGGTATATAAGAATAATGGAGCTCGGTTCAAACCTGAAAATCTAGGTTCTTTTTTGGTCTTTAATTCTTTAGTCGCAATGCTCAATTCACCATCTCCCTGGACGGTTACAGTATGTCTCTGACCTAAAGTATGCTGAACTAAAGGAACACCTAGACCTACTGACTACATACAAGTACACAACTAAAAGCTTTAAAATAATCTCAAAACACATATACACACATACATACATACATACATACATACATACATACATACATACATACATACATACATACAAATACATGCAAGGACACACTGAACCGCTTCTTTCTCATAGTACAATACTGAGGATTTGTAGGGACTGGAATCCAAAACATTTTGGCTGTCTTGACGCTGGTAAAGAAAAATGACGTAGGGAATGAGAGACCATATCACCATGAAGAAATCAGCTGAAGCTGAAACAGAAGGAGCATTTAAGGCATCTGAGTAAAATATCTCTAAGATCTTTAACTTTTTTAAATCAAATTTTTAAATGTCAGAATGCCTCATGGCTGCACATATTAAAAATTACCCTTTGTTTGAATATATTCATAGGGAAAGTCCAAATTTGGGGGCAGTTAAGACTGAGTTCAGAGCATACAGGTCCCCATTAGAGGAGCAGCAACAGCCCATTTCTCCATCTCTGACCCAGCCCTCCTGTTGCAGGGTCTGGAGGTGATTGCTGCAGCTCTAAAGTGCCACAATCCCAGACACAGGAGGCAGTCACAGCCATGGGTTACCTTAGATGAGCTCCAATCAAGTGCAACCTGTTTTTTTGGTTTGCTTAGTTATTTTTGGAATCCAGGCTCTACTATGTCACACCATTGAGTACTTTGCGTCCAGTTGACTGGAACACACCCACACCCACACACAGGACAAGGACACAGGATGAAAAGACAATTAAAAAACACAAACAAACAGAGGCGTATCACTGCTGAGCGCTGGCCTGACCCCAGGCTCCTCCTCCTGCCCTGGGGGAGGCAGCAAAGCAGAGGATAAGAAAGCAGTGCACTCTGGGAGCAGTATAACAAAACGGCACATGTGGAAGGCCGTAAATCAGTCCAGCCAGCCAGTCATTTCTGCTGGTGGTGAAGTGGTATTCCTGCCATTTTGTCATGCTCCTTTTCTCACAAGTATGAGGACATTTTACAAAGACTTCAAGCAATAACAAATATTTATGTATAATTTATGTACCGTACTAAAGCAGCGATTGCCTTGGTCATGTGGGGAGAGAGACCGATATGAGAATAATGAACTAACACTACTTTCTCCAGCTAGATTTAGCTGTTTCCCACACGCACTCGCTGGTTAGGGATGCAGCCCGGGGTTGGGCTGGTGGGGCCAGTGGGTAGGGAGGGAGGAGAGGACAGAGGGAGTAGTGGAGGGATGCCATGCTACTCTCTACATTTTAAGAGACAACGCTGCTCCAATCACAGCAGGTAATAAAACACCTCCTGCCACTGAATTCACAGCTCGGACAGCAGTGAGATCATGGAACTGTCACCTGCTTTGACGTTCCCTTGTGCTCAGCATCTCTGGTAGAGATGGCTGTATCATCTGCAGGGAATGGCAAAGAAGGGTTGATAAGCTCCTCTAAGGCTTACGAAGACAACCAGCCCCTCGGACATGAGAGAGACGGAGCCAGCCTGCCCCGTGAGCTGCATCCCCACCTCCCAGGATCCTCTGCCTTCCGGCCATTTCTTCCGACCCTGGCCCCCCGTTTGCCCTCCGGGAGGGGCGGGGCCATCGCTGCCTCGCCCCTCGCGATCCCGAGTTGCAGGAGGTTCAATCCACAGGAAGGCGATGCGTGCAGTCCAGGCGACCCTCAGCTGAAACAGGAAGCCCCCGGGCAGCCAGCCCAGATCACAGCATATTGATAGTAACTGAGGGTCAGGTCAGGAAGAACAAGATAAATAAGGTCTGCTATCCCCAGCTCAGACAACCAGGAGACCTCCCTCTGCACTGAAACCACAGCTAGCAGGGATGTCTATGAATTCTATGTGCCCATCCATGGCTTCTTTCCTATCAGTCCACAGCACTGGCATATATCCATTCAACATAACAAATAATTATTCTCTTAATCAAGAGAAGCAAAAATCAAAGAAACAGACAAAGAGCCCTTCAGAGAGAAACAATACTAACCATGAGAGCAGAGTCAGAAATTATACCATAAATCAGGTATGATTCCTGGACAGAGTTTCAAGTACAAAAAAAAATTTGAAATGGGCAAGCAAAAACCAAATACAATATTGAGTTATTGGGAAAAAAGCAAAATCTCTTCTGTGTTCACTGGTTTTTGCAAGATCCGTGTGCTCGTGTGCGCGTGTGTGCGTGTAGGAGACACCAAGAGCAAAAGAGAGGGAGCGACAGAAAGCTAGTCAGAAAGAAAGAGAGGGAGAGGCTGGGCCAGACAGTCTGACCACAAAGAGAGAGATAAAACTCAACAGTGGAAGCCCAGTCATAGTACCCTCTAAACCCAAAACCCTGTTCCACCTCTGCTACAGTCCTGTTACAGTGGCCGACGGCCTGAGAAGAATGGACTTGACATACCGAAATCAATAAACATCTGATCGCTTTTAAATCTGAGCCACCGAAAACCAAGAGAACGGACGATAAATCAAACAATAAAGCACACAGATTATGATGAAAATCACAAATAAAGGCAGCTGGTCCTTTGCGATAAGTTATCGGCTTGGTGTCGACGGGGGGGGGGTGCGCTCGTCAGGACAGGCCCAGGCACCTGAAGAGCTGCGGCACCAGGTAGACGGTGTTGAAGCCCACGGCGCCGTAGACGATGTACCTGTAGGGCAGCTCCACCTCCATGTGCTGGCGGGCCTTGCGCACGTCGTCGCAGGGGATGCCCGTGAAGCGGCACACCAGCGGGATGGTCAGCGCCTTCATGGCCGCCCGCGTCACCAGCAGCGCCACCACGCCCAGGCAGAAGCGCAGCAGGGACATGGCCACCAGGGCGGCGCTCAGGGGCGGCATGGAGAGGGGCAGCTGGGACAGGGGCGGGTCGGGCATCAGGCCCAGCTGGTGGTTGAGGTGCGAGGCCAGGGCGATGCCCGCCCCCGAGCCCAGGATCTGGGCGGTGTCGCCGCGCGACGTGCTCCAGGTGTCCAGGGTGAAGGAGAAGAGGCCCATGCCCAGGTGCAGGGAGATGATGATGAGGGGAGCGTAGCGGCACGTCAGGTTGAAGTTGTCGATCACCTCCAGCGCCGGCTGGAACACCACCAGGATCAGGATGCTGTACAGGAAGCCGGCAATGACGTCCTGCAGAAGAGACAAGCACTGGTCAGTGTCAGGAAAACCTCAACTGACAGGAGTTTCTATTTCTCTGGATATGCTCCTCCACACTGTCTCACTTGGTAGAAAGCGACCCACACACACACGCAAACACACATAATCTAAGGTTCCAGACAGAACAAATATGCTACAGCAGCAAAATCCAAACCAACACTACAATCGCGGACAATTTTCAAATGACCTCCCTATAGAATTCTCTTTTACACATACAAACAGAACACATTGACTCACTGCAGCATGTGCTGGTGAATAAACACTGCTGATATTGAGCTACTCAGAGAGTCAGAACAACGTGTTCCTGACCAGCTACCCTTAGTTTCACCTTTCGTTACCTTCAGCGCTGACAGAATTCTCCATTCAATGAGGTGGTAGTGGGTAGGAGAGAAGTGAGTTCTGACAGGTTGAAAGAAAATAAATTGAAGAGTGTACGGTCTTGGAGAAAAGTACACAGAATGGCTTGTATTGTTCTTTTACATTACGTGCATTTAGCAATCGCTTTTATCCAGAGCGACTTCCAGCACAATAGAACATAAGTGTGTCCGTATCTTTACTGGGCTTTTAGAACACACTGAAATGCATGGAGTGTCAAAAGTGTGCCAAGTCCCACAATTCCTGCTCCGCAGAGCCTGAAGTTCCATGCAGGTGTACAGCGACACAAATGCACATCCTCTGATGTGTGCTCCTTGGGACACAAGCAAGAGAGTGTGTGGTTAAACAGTGACAGACAGGCTACCATCCCCAGGTGACTGCCTGACAACAGGTTCATGCTTCATTACCAAACCAGCAGAGACCACAGCGTAGCAAAACATATTATCCGCAACAGCGCTTAAGGACTCAGGCAAGCATGAGCAGCATCCAGTAACGCAATTAAAGGAAATCCACACCTGAACAAGACTGTTTCCATTTGCTTCAGTTAGTCTTCGCTGCTAGTCTGTGATCATATGCTTGACAGATAATTAGCAGAACTGCAAGGGAATGACTCATAAACATGAGTTCACTCACTGGTATCAATTCTCTGCTTAAAAATAGTCAAAGTCTCTAAAGACAAAGCTGAAGAGCGTGGTGTTCTGTGAACATCTCAGAGTCTCTTATTCCTACAACCCTGCACTGCTTTGTATGTAACCGAGTGGAACAAACCCAGACACTGCCATGCGCCTCCTGAACAAGATGACCGCCGATTGCTGTGGGGGAGACTCTTCACTAGGGCAGGGGTAACACTAATGACGAGTCCCACTGAAGGCCTTGTGTGTGGGCGTGCTGAAATCTCAGCACATTTCTGGAGGACCGCTTCTCACTAGAGCACGCCTCTGTACTTGGTCTAAGGTTAATCTGAGTGCTCAGTGTTGATATCAGTGCCCGAGAGTGAGCGGATTTCACATTTCACATTATTATCTGCTAACTGAATAAACTCCTGAGAGCAGTGGAGAGCAGCACTCTCTCGAGGGTAAACTGGCCAGGGGCCCGGGTGTGAGGCACACTCCTTTTCACAATACAGGAAGCGGTGAAATGACAAAGTGTGGGGAAACTGAGCAGAAACGGGGAAGTGAAAAACAGGATCTGATGCGGACGCTGAGGCTTCAGGACAGGGTGCCTCTTTCCACCCTCTCCCCCGGACGGGGGCCTGGGTTAGAGAACGGGGAGGATTTCCATGTCAAAAGCAGCGCGGCTCTCCCAGGGGCATCAGCTCCCTGCCTCCGGCGCCGGCCCGCCCCCCTCCTCTCCCTGCTCTCAACACACAGGATGATGCCGATGACACTGGGACAAGAGATGACGTCAGGGAGCCACAAATCAACCCCCCGCCATTACAGGCCTTTGTCAAAAGTCCATTTCACACAGGCGAGGTAGGCCGTGGCAGCTTTCACAGCTCCTATAAATAACGCTTCCTCCCAGCAACACTTGTCGCGCCTGGATTCAATCGGCCGGTAATGAATGGCTGTGCTTTCACAGGCCCCGGGTGCTCGGCCTGTTATGGAAAGGTGCAGTTGCTGTGAAAGCAGAGTTAGTGCCGCGCCGAGGGCCCCCTGAACAATGTAAACCACGGCATACTTTATCCCCACAGGGAAGCGTTACTGAAGCAGCGCAGACGGCAGCCTCTCAGAGAGTCAGTCTCATAACCGCTTTGATATGCTGTGCGGTAAAAAAGATACAGCAGATTTATTTTATGTTGCAAAACACCGGTTTATTTGAAAACCAAAAAAAGAATGTTTTTCTTTTGACAGTACCACTGCAGATCCATTCATGAATCAATGAATATTCAGCAAAAGCAGCATAACTGACGCTGTCTGGTGGCCCTGTGTAGGTGTCAGAGCAGCGTCCTTACCGCCCAGCGCTGGCAGTGCTGGTGTAGAGGTCCATTACTTTTAATGAGACAGAGCTCCCCCGCTGCGGGGCCACATGCATCACTGCTTTCAGCTCAGCACCGCAGTCTGTCTTCCTCGCCAACCAGAGATGTAAACCAAGCTGCTGAGGTGTGTCGAGTTCATCAAAAATTGAGCATGCTGGCACATCAGGAGCGACCGACGCGCAGGCACACGGCTAGCAGACAGACCCACTGTCTTGTAGTTGGATGAGCTGGTGTTCAGCGTGGAGTGAGACTTTTTTGAATCCATTCACCTCATTAGTGTAGTTTTTCCCCTGTCTGCCTTTGTACTAGCGTGGGAGTCTTGGAGTTGGGTTTCACTGTTGGGTGTGACATTCCACAGAAGGCACACAACACACACTCTCCACCCACAGACCACCGCTCCTGTGTGTTTGTCACTTCCTACACAAAGGCCATGTTCATAGTGCATAAATATGGTGGAGTTCCACTTTCTGACAGCTGCTAGAAGCAGGTAGTAAAGCCCATTATTAGCACTGCTCAGCATGCTAATGAACAATAACTTATGTGCGTGACCAGGACATGTATTTGAACACTAATTAAGGCTTTGCACTAGATGTCATTCAATTTCCTTATTCCATCTGTGCATATCAGCAACATGTTCAGCAATTAAGATGCCACATGGCACCCGATTGCTTTGTAACATCACTAGTGGTCCTTATTCCCATCTGTGATGACACTATCCATCATGAAAGAGAGCAAAAACAAGCGTCCCCAATGTGTCCATACTGTTTAAAATGTACTTTTGCATGAGTCACACAGTCTCCTTGTGTTAGCATAGCCGTCTGACTGAGAGCGAGGTCTGTTTGTTGTACACAGGAGAGGGCAGTCACTCATGTAATGTGTGCATGCGAACAAACAGACGAACAGCAAGAGCTGTGTGCGAGCGAGGACATCACAGCCCGCTCCGTTCACCCAGTGACCTCTGACCCCCGAACCTCACCAGCCTCCACATCTTCTTCAAAGCCAGACTATGGACACACACGAGGCGGCTTTCCAAACCCCTGCGACCGGGTCAGGGTGGACAGTCCAGGCTATGGCTGTGTTTGTGTGCGTTAGAAGCACAGGTGAACCGCATCCCTGACGGTGATGTGGTAACACACTCCGGGGGCTGCCGGCCTGGAGGCGCACAGAGCCGCGCTGACACGCCGCTCAGGTCACATCGCACCCAGATCTTTTATTCATTAACCAGGAGGGCCGAGCGTCTTTCCCTGTGCGCAGCAGAGCACAGCAAGGCAGCGTGAACTCACTCCCCTTCACATCACATGTTCGGGTCAGCGGCTTCACGAGGGGCCCTTTGAACTCTACACTGTGAGACGTTCCTAAGTCAGGCCACCACTCGGGTGGGTGAGGAAGGAGCTCTCACATTTTATGTCGCCTCCATCTCAATGCGGAATAGGCCAAAATCCCTTTAGCATTTTAAAAAGCAAGAGTAAACTTGTCCCTCTACAATGAAACAGCATTACAGGGAGGCAGTCCTTGTACTTCAAAGGGAGTGTTCGAGAAATGACTGCAATCAGCCTCATACTTTACATAGATGGATGCAATTATAGGCCTACGCTTCCCACTTCTTGTCCTGCAGTTTATCCTCAGTCTTTCACTGATAATAGCCTTGGGCACACAGGTCCTCCGTTCTTCTGTTCCCTTCCTCCTCATCCCTACCCTAATCTTTGCTCTCATCCACCAGCACTTCTGAATCCTCTGTGCCAATCCTCTGTTCCAACCCAGGCCATTTCACACTATTCTGACAAGGCCACCCAGACAGAGATCACTGCTGTGCAAGGCTACAATAAGCTTGGAACAGCCCATACAAACCAAACTGTCTAAACTCTGTACAAAAGGCAGTGATGAAACCAGCCACATTATTACCACAGTTCAAAGGTATAGTAACAAGGTTTAAAAGATTAAGAAAGATGATTAGCTGAAAAAGATTTATATCCTTATTACCGTGCCAGTGCAATACCATGTGGTCGTTTATCACTTCCCAGTCTAGGCACTTAATGATTAAACACAAGACGCATCCCTTGTCCCAGAAGGCTGAAGTTATAATCCTTAATTACATAACAGGATGCATAATCAGCTCGAATGACGACATATTCATGATTTTCTATGATCAGGAGAGACCTGGAAAATCTATAGGATCACATTACTTGAAAAACAGAAGTAGTGTCGTTTTCTGAGTGTGTATTATAAAATTGCTAAGAACACAGAATGAGACAAACATGAAGCGGCCTTTCAATAAAAATGTTGCCTAACACTGAAAGGGGCAGGTGGAGGCATTAGGAATGAATGGTAATCAACTTTCACAACCACCAAAAACAAACTGGAGAGCAGCATTGCTGTTTCCCTGACTGAGCAGAAAGAGCCCTCTGGATCTAAGCAAAAGGCAGCGGGGGGAGCCAAGCCCACGAGCGGAGGCACAAAGGGGCTCTCCTCCTCCCTGCTCCCCCACAAACAGCATTACGTGCCATTAGACCTGCCATTAAGTGCTTATTAGCAGGAAATGAGCGGCTCGATATCTGCCATCGCAGGAGGGCGGAGGGGATAAGGGAGATGCGGAGATGCTGGCTGGTGCGGGGGTGCTGGTAAAGCTGAGGCCTAGCAGAATTCACCACACTGACGGGCAAAGCACAGACAGACATATGGGAGGACCCAGTGGTGCTCTCATTAAAAAGCCATGAAAGTGTGACGCTGATCTATGTTGGAGAGGCACAGAGAGTGTGTGTGCAGTTAACAGCTATGAGCTGATCCCACGTTAACATAAGAACACATGTGGAAAGTGCCAAGTTCCATCTTCCACGCTGCCATCTTTTGGATTGCAAATTAAACCAAGGTCCTAACCGTGGACATTAAAAACCCCACGGCCTTTATCGCAAAGAGTAACGAGTTCCCTGTTGCCCTGGCTAAATTCCCAATATAACTCTTTTGATCTAGCCATCTAATCATGCCCGCTTTGCTTGACCAAACATATTCCTCCAACCATCTCGGCTGATGAGCGGTAAGCATTGTGTAGTGCTGGCACAAAACAGCTGCTGTGCACCGCCAAGGTGGTTGCTTCACACTGGTGGTAGTTTAGGTGGTCATCCCCCACAGCAAACTTTCAGATCCTTGAAAAGCGTAAAAGCAGTGCATTGAGGCAAATGTGCATGTAGGACTTGTCTGTGAACTTGTGCGTCTTTCTTGGTTGCTAAAGCAGTTTGATAGTAGCTAGCTACTAATACTTGAAATTTGTTGTTTCAAAGGTAGTTTATGTTAAGAACAGACATAACTAAAGAAAGACAGTTCTTTAAAGGAAAAATGGAACATTCCTTTAAGTGCCTGTTAAGAAAAAAAGTTCCCCCATTCCCACATTCACGGATTTGTTTAGCACATAAGCATAAAAGGGTTAAACCTTATCAATTTCATCAGTTCTCAACTAAAGCTCTCCCTAATGAGACAGTGGCTCAGAAAACACAGACTGGCAGTGGAGAAAGGGTTAAGCTCGCCTGGCCTCTCCTCTCTCATTCCCATCTGCAGCTCCTGCTGTACACAGCCATGCCAGAGCGGCTCATTTCTCCAGCAGATGACCCAGCCTGGCAGGATGGTGCTGATGTTTCAGCCGGGGGTCCTCAGTTCACACGCGCGGGCTGGGACCCCGCGGGTCCGCGACTGGGGGGGGGGGCTGTGGTGTGATTTTCGGAGCTTAGCGTAAACAAACGCAGACACGCGCAGATACGGCGGCGGCGGCATGGTCAGCGCGTTCCAGCCCGCGGCTTTAGGGACGGTCAATAGCAGGATCGGGGGGGAGTCCGGAGGGCACCCAGCAAACAGGGGCGAGGAGGGGGAGAGCGCGTTGGGCCGCTTTCAGCAGGGCCGCAGGCAGCGCTGATTCAACACTGCCCGGGGATCAGCGGTAATGCCAATCGGTGCTCTGCACACAACTGTGTCTCACACAAGTCACATCACAGCCGAGGCATCCCAGACAGCCCAACACTCATCTGCGCACCAACATGTGACCAATGAGGTCATCTGAAATGACACTAACAGACCGAATGGAAGAGGAGAGAGAGCGCTCCACCCTCGTAGCTCAGAAACCCGGGTGACACACTGTCTAATTAAATATAAGTTACTCCGCACAGATGGGAACCAACAAGACGCCCCACGCTGAAGGAACACCCCTCATCTGGACTAAGCTGTATGCAGTGAAGAGACGACCTGCCAAGTAGGCATTTATTCAGAACTTTTTTTCTGTGCATGCAGGGGCACACACTTTCCAAAGAATTACAAAAAAGGAATAAAGGGAACAAGACCATCAATGTTGCGTGAGGTGGCTCACCCCATGAGTCTTGTCTCTTTGCATTAGAACAAGAATGCAGGGAGTATTGTGCTGAGCTGTTTACTTCAGAGAGACAGAAACACCCTGTCTAACAAATGATGACAGTGTTGGCCTCCTTGCAAGGAACAAGAGAACAGCAGAGCTGCCGGCTGAACTTTATTGTGCAGGGAGAAACACAGTCACTGCCAAAGCTACCACCCCCCAATCCCCTCAACCCCCTCGACAGCAGTTCATCTCTGTCATGATCATAGGCCACTTTTGACTGGAATATTTCTCTTCAATATGCTTCCTTTTAAGGAGCCGGCTGACTGGGACAGCCTCCATTAACGGTCACTAATGCGATGCAATTTGTCTTCTGGACATGCAAAATGGTCTGCCGTGTCCTCTGTAAGGCAACAGGCAACTCTACCTCAGGATCTCAACTGGTGCTTATCACTAACAACCCTAAGTGTGAGATGGTTTCAGTATATGCAGAGATGAAACTGTTTAACATGGGCCTGTAGCTCACCAGGTAATTTATACTACTGAGGTGTTTAAATAGAGGGGGGCAAGTCAGGGCTGGCAACGTGAGTTAGGTGAGGAAAGATCTCATAATCCAGGGCAGACACAGCCAGAAAACACAGACAGTACTTATTCTACAGGGAGGTACAAGTCTGAGCCTGAGAGGGAAGCTAAACTTTTCTCTTCTCTCTTCTCTTTATCCTTCCCGAGACTCCCACAGAGATGAGGCTACCTTAACGTTCAGCTTCCCGTCGGTGGTCCGCGGGGGGGAAGTGCAGGGACCTGCGTGTATGTGCAGTGGCTGCGTGTATGTGCCTCTCCTGCGTACACTCTGAGGACAGTGTGAAGGAGCGTTCGGGCTGCGCTCGAAGCAGAAGATGTTCCGCTGCAGTTACAGGGCTATGAGTCATGGATTGCTACACTTTCCCAAAATGTCTAAACACATTTCAAGGTCATATAATCCTGTTAACAGCATCAAAGCCTGGATTAAAGGCTACAGAATTCTACAAAAATGCCTGTTACATATAATATGTATTTACCTATGACATATTTTTGCCCGTTAATCATTGGCAATTATGTTTCCAGGCATGGAAATGTTATTTTTGAAATGGCCTTAGAGGTCTGTAGGAGCTTCCAGAGCTTCCATTTTCCTGCTTATGCATGTGGCAGCTCCATGCTTTTGCACAGGACTGAAAGAGTGGCTGTATCCCACCCTCTGATGAAAAGTGGACTGTTGCTGGACCACCTCCACAGCCAGCTCTCAGTCTCAGACAGAAGGCCCTAATCCAGCCCTCCCAGGACGCATGGCTGCAGCTCCATCTGATTAGGCCCTGCCTGAATTGCCTCTAATCCTCTGGTTAAGTGGAGAGTGATGAAGCCCTTCCTCCTGCCGGCCCCTGCGGCCTCCGGCTGGCCGCACTCCCACCCACCCTTTAAACACTCTGCTGTAGACTGGTGAAATCTGATATCCGCCTTAATTCAGCTCTGTAATTCTATCCAGCGATGGACAATCAGAACCCCTGCACTCCTCTTCGTGAGGGATGGATATTTGAGACAGCATGGGGGGGTAGGGAGGGGCGGTTTCAGTGCTCTCTCCTCCTCCTAGTCCCTAACTGAGCTCACTGCTCCTGGTTCCCTCTGACATTTACATTACGTTTACATTTACATTTATTCATTTGGCAGACACTTTTACCTATAGTGACTTAAAAGTGAGGCAGAGTACAACACAAGCAAAAAGCCATATAAGAAGTCAACAATATTAGAAGCGCTGCATGACTAAGTTTCAGATTAAGATATAAGAAATTGCTTTATGTGGCAGTGTGTCAGGTGTTCAGGTGAGCCCAGAAATGCTGTGTCTTCAGCTGTGTCTCTGACAGCTGGAAAGCCAGATGGGGCGCGATGCGATGCAGACTCACCAGGATGGAGTGCATGCCCATGTAGATTCGGCTCATGCAGACCAGGACGCACCAGCTGAAAGCCAGCACCAGGCCCAGCACGAATGGGTACTGTGGGGAGAGAGGAGGGTGGGGGAGGAGAAAAGAGAGACAGAGAGAGGGAGGGAGGGGAACACATTACTTCAGTGCAGCTGTTGGTAAATTATGTATACCTCAGACCATTGCTTCATCTGTTTTTACTACCCACACGTGCATCCAATATATTCACAGGGTCGATCAGTCATCTGCTGCCAGCAGCTAATAAACAACTGAGCTATACTGAAGTTCTGGTTTCTATATTATCATTAAGGTCACATTTCAATTATTTGTATACACTTTTAGACTGAAAGTTAAGAGTTTCGTTGACTGCCATTTTACTGAGTGACAATGTTTTTTCAGATGGTCTTGATACAGACTTTCTCCACTCAGAACTGGATGCTTAAAATGTGAAACAGCAAGGCTGTGCAAAATAATACCAGTTTGCTTGGCAAGTTGCTCATATTTGTGATTTGTGCGTTTCTAAAATCCTGGGCATCAGTTCAGACCAAAGTCCATTTTGCTTCTCTATACTGGCATCTCTTTACACTGGCTGAAATCACTACTTTGAATAAACTGTTTTGCTTCATGAAAACAACTCTGTTTAATCATTAAACGCCACATAAGCAACATCAAATCAGTAAAGGTCATTGTAATTCTATGTCAAGTGAAATCATAATCAGTGATAAAGTAATAAACTCATATGCAAATGCAAAATGACCTTCAAAGCTACTTGGCAAATCACAGTCTGTAACTCTCTCTCTCTCAAGCCCACAAACACAGGTGTGTGACAAATTGCCAGTCACACACACACACACTATTGCAACACTATTACAGAGAAATAACGTCATGCAGACACAGGTCATGTTTACTCTACAGTGAGGTTTTTCCAGCACTGTGCCCTGGGTGAAAATTAAGGGAAACCCATTTACACTGACCTCCTCAGCCAGCCATCCCCACTGGCCTCCGAACCACAACCATTCACACTGATCTCCAATCACAACCATCGGCACTGACTGCCAATCACAGCCTACCGCACTGATCTCCAATCACAACCATCGGCACTGACTGCCAATCTCAGCCCACCGCACTGATCTCCAATCACAACCATCGGCACTGACTGCCAATCACAGCCTACCGCACTGATCTCCAATCACAACCATCAGCACTGACTGCCAATCACAGCCATCCACACTAACCTCCACTGAGTGACCTGCACTGACCTGAGATTTTGCAAGAGTCCATAAGAAGCAAACAGTAGGTCTTCTTCAATATGATGTTTCCCAAAGATAACCAACTATTGTTCCTATGGTGATTTCACTTCCCCTATAGATTGTAAATAGCAAATTCCTTCTTCTTTTGTGTCAGCAACTCCTATAAACGTGACAAAAACGTGGCTAAAACCACTGCGAGCTTACTTTGCACGTGGTAGTGCGAGTTCTACTTTCCACATGCACACAGTAACACTTAGTTAAGAAACTATTTTTGCATGGAAACGGAAAAAATATACAATTTAGCATACGAGTTCCACAAACTCTCAGACTGATGTACAATGTACACCGTCTGTCAGGAGACAATGCACTGACCTTCAACCAAAACCATCTGCACTGACCCTCAATCACAACCATCCACACTGGCGTCCAAGCCATAATCATCCCTCAATCAGAGCCATCAGCGTTGACCTCCAATCAAAGCCAAGGGCATGGATCTCTCCCTTAGTGGGGCCTGGAGGCAGTGTATGGGGGTGGGGAGTCTCCAGGGAGACTGCAGTTGTTCCCCAGCATACACCCTCTCCTGAATCAGTTAGGCCAGGCGTACGCTCCTAAATCGGTTAAGCCAGGCTCACAATGCTGAATCATTTAGGCCAGGCTCTCAATGCTGAATCATTTAGGCCAGAGGCACACTCCTGAATCAATTAGGCCAGAGGCACACTCCTGAATCATTTAGGCCAGAGGCACACTCCTGAATCATTTAGGCCAGGCTCTCAATGCTGAATCATTTAGGCCAGAGGCACACTCCTGAATCATTTAGGCCAGAGGCACACTCCTGAATCATTTAGGCCAGAGGCACACTCCTGAATCATTTAGGCCAGGCTCTCAATGCTGAATCATTTAGGCCAGAGGCACACTCCTGAATCATTTAGGCCAGAGGCACACTCCTGAATCATTTAGGCCAGGCTCTTAATGCTGAATCATTTAGGCCAGAGGCACACTCCTGAATCATTTAGGCCAGAGGCACACTCCTGAATCATTGAGGCCAGAGGCACACTCCTGAATCATTGAGGCCAGAGGCACACTCCTGAATCATTTAGGCCAGAGGCACACTCCTGAATCATTTAGGCTAGGCGATGAAAAGTTTAGGCCAGGCTCACTCTCCTAAATTGTTTAGGCCAGGCGCACACTTCTGAATAGCGTAGCTAGGGCCCCGGACATCCCTGTTGGGAGAAGCCAGTGGAGGGTCCCAGATGAGAGTCTCACACCCCCATTGTCTCCTTGTGTTCTAGACACAGTGTAACGCAATATGCTCCTGCTCAGAACACACACTCTCCCGAATCTCTGGCATCCCGGGGGCTGTGTGTGCGGAAGAGGCCCTGCTGCATTCTGCCCGGCTGTGTAAAACCTGAAAAGGCCTGCTGGACCAGGCCTGCTGGACCAAAGTACATTTCCACTACAAACACAGAGACACGGATTCATAATCCCACACACCCTGGCACTTATCTCGTTTTGATCAGACGCATCGAGTGAGAGAGAGGGGGAGGCAAAGAGCCAGGACTGCTGATGTTTGCACACCGCCTAAAAGCCTTTTGTTCCTCCTCCTCACTATGGTTGCCATGTTTGGAGTTTAGCTCCAGTGCCTTTTTAGTAGGCCCTCCCACCACCATGTGCTCGTTAGTGACCCCGCTCCTGCCCCCATCTCCTGGGAAGCACTGACCCCCATCTGATGAAGCCTGATTCTCAGGAACTAATGACTTCATTCACTTGTGCTCCACAGCAGCACGCACCTTCCCTCACACTGGGCCTAGCAGCATTGAGGAAGAATAAACCTTGGATCCAGCTGTCATTAAAACATGGGAGGAAGTACTATCTTCACTGAACATACAGTGTTGATTGTAGTCCTAATTCTAAACTGATCTCACAATTGAGTGTCCTAATCCAGTATGTTCGACGTCTGCACCTTGAGCCAGTCCCAGACACAGTGGCCCAAATCTGAGCAGGAGAGTGGGGTCAACGTGGCTAGGGGGTAAACAGAGAGAGAAGGTGGCGACTGGATGGATTAGAACAAAGCTGGGTCACTAACGAGCACATGGCTGCCTGCTGCACCCTGCGTGCCTGCGCTCAACAGGGGGAGGCTGGGAAACTGCCATCCTGTAGCGCTCTGCACAAAACCCCCACCTCCTACCAGCTGGAGAGCTCACGCAGGGAAACACACACGCTACGAGCAAGGGCCCCCATCTGGCCGGCTTCCTGTGCTAGCGTGCTCGACTGAAGTCACGGCGCGAGAAAATCCGGCAAACTTTCATGAGCATGCGGTTTGCGGCCCATGTGTTTCTGTGCAGGGTTAGGGTCGGCTTTATAAAGCAGCGGTAAAAAACGCGCATCTCCCAAGGGCAGGGTGAGGATGAGAACTGGCTGGGTGTCAGGGCCGATGATCTCACCAAAACCCCCCGGCAACGCGGCAGAGCAAATAGGCTGAGCCACTGCGGTGCCAAGAGGAGGGGTGGCACTGAGAATCAATGAAAAAGTCAATCAGATTTTAATGAGACAGGGCATCGTTTGCATTGTTTGCCACAGCAAGCAAATAAGCAACAGTGGAGGGCACACAGTACAACCATCACAATAAATATTCATCTGTAAATGCAGTCCCCATCTTAATGACTCCATACCACTGCAGCACACCACTTTTCTGGTAAATGCCATGGTCCTTACCAGCGGTGCCATCTGCTTTCTAAAAGTGACAACTGAACAACCAGAGTGCAATTCACTTCTCAGAGATAGTGAACCAGTACTGATCTGCAGTCTGTGCTCCCACAGTAAATCTGAGAAAGGCAAGTGTAATTTCAATCAGTACCCAACCCTATAAAACAGAAAGAACAGGGGCCAGAAAATCTGGTCCACATTTCCGGCATCCCTCCCACCCCCTTCCTGACAAATCAGCTGAAGCGGTCCAGACTCATCAGTATTCCTGCAAGTATACTGGTGCTGAAAAGTAAGCAGAATCCTGCAGAATTTCAACAAATTTCAACAGCAAACCCACAGAGTGAACGGCTGCCTAAGAGAAAGGGGGAGCAGATGAGCTTGCGGTGAAACTTTATATCTGCAGGCCACCAGTCAGACCACTGTGCGCACTTTGATGGGCTACCACAGCACCACAGCAGAAGCCATGGCTGAAAAACCCATGCTGGCAGAGGCAGGGAGGCCGCGCTGCTCTCGTTCACGGCCGTTTGGCACATCCAGAGTGGTGGCTTGGACTCCATGAACTCAGCTCACTGAGACACAAGTGCTGCCCCTGCTGTTTAATTACTTCAGGAGAGCAGCCCTGCAGAAAATGGAATAATTGGCTCAGAACTGTCTTTGGTAGTGTCAGTCAAACAAAAAAGTCTGAATGTTTAAGGGAGAGGACAATAAGCCTGCCGGATTGACATTCTGCATATCTGTTTTAAAAAGGGTCACAATTACACATTCTGGCTCTGTCTATTGCTCATATTTTCTGATGTAAGAGAGAGAAGTGTTAAAGACTGTGATTGGTGGATGTACTGATGACTTACATGTGGGAACACCATCATACTTATCATAACTTCTGGAAGGTCCCCTGACTATATATATGCCTGCTGGGAAGCCTAGACAAAAATCACTCAGAACTCCTTTGAGAGTTAGTGGAACGGGCCAACACTGATACGCAAGATCAACAATAGTGGGACGCAACCTTCCAGGAAATCCGACAGAAGTTTGCCAAGACCCACATGGCTTCAAGTGGATTCCCAAAAGCACAATCCATTGACATAAACGATTAAATGATGAGTATCTAAGCTGTCTTGTGGACATCATGATCATCTGAATCAAGGTGGCAGACTTCAATAAGATGGAAAAGAAGCTGCTGTCACTTTAGCTGTACACCCAAATATATAACCTACCGGTTCTTGGGCTGACGATGTAAAACTTGGCTGTTAACTGCTGCTAGCCGATAATCCCACTATATCATACGAATTGGATTTAACATTTGTATTCCAGTTAAAAACAACACTATGAAAAGTGTCACACTGAAACCAGTGGATGTAACAGTGTGGTTCAGTTAGAGACAGGAGAACACCATAGTATTGTTTCTGTTAAGAGTGACCATTTTCCCTGTCTTCCTGCTCCGAACAGTACCATAAAGCATGGGCCACAGGATCTCCAATTCCACAACCAAAACAGGGGGTTTAATACAAGTTTAATGTACACTAAGGAGGAGGCTGAGGCCAGCTCAAAGCCTCCACATTCTGCCTGTGTGCATGCTCTCAAGGCCATAATGTCACTACTGAGCCAAAAAGACACAAAGGGAATGGTCACCTTCCAGTCACCCTACCATAATTATGATCACACCTCTTTCCAGCAGAGCTTTAACTGCCATCTCTACAGTGTATCCACTCCCAGAGCAGAGGAGGGGCTGTTCAGCTGGGAACAGGAGAGCTGGCCCCTGAGATCAGAAACCCCCGACACTTCATCCTGCCCGCAGGGAGATAAGAAACCAGGCGGAGAGGAAGTGGCATCCTGCCTCGTGCTTTTCTCTTAGACCCGCTCTGCTCGCATTTCTGTCAAACACTCACCGCATGCAAAATGGAAGAAAAAACCATCTAACACAATTTAAACTAACAAAACGCTGAACTGTGACCTGAAATGGCAATAGCTGTGGTATCAGCTATCTGCCTTCAACAGTCACTGAAAGCATCGCCTGCCCCACTCCCTTCTGACCGCGTTCCCATTGGCGACTCCCCGAGATAGAGAAACATCTGTGTTCAGTTACAAAGGTGGGGGGGAAATCTCTTTCGCATCCCAAAGTCCTGCACAGGCCTGTCAGTACTGCAACATTCCAGATGCTTGAGAGGCACAGTCAACTGCTGCAGTCTCCACTCAGAAAACAGAGCAACAGCACAGAAAGGGGGGAAACGGGGGGAGACTGGGAAAGGCAGGAACAACTGTCGATGTGAGTGCAAAGAAGAAGGTAAACCAAGAGGAGTGGGAGCGTAAGGGAGGAAGTCATGAAAAGCTGAACAAGGCAGCAGGAGGAGACAGGCTGGGTTGTTTTCTGCGTGTCTGTAGATCACTGGCCTGGGAGTCTATAACTGACCTGGAGCTCTCCGTGTTCTCCAAATGGCTGTTCCTTACTGTCTGAGCAGGCACAGAGATACCAAACTCTGCAACAGTCTCACCCCCATACTCATAACAATGTTTCAACAGTTCGCTCCAAATTACTTCATCAGAAAGCTTCCAGCACCCAAGGGGGCCAGAGAGAAAGATGGGGATTTCTGCAAGTGTGGTTTCCAGGCACCTCATTGCTTTCTTCCTCATGGACTTGGAAGAAATGACTAAGTGACTGTGCTGCACCACCCACACACATCTAAGCTTGTGGGGTCCCTGGTTCAGGCAGTGATGCTAAGCATCCAGTCACCATCTGAGAATGCTGATCAAGTCCTACTTCTCTCATCCTGCAAAGTTCCTGAAGCATTATAATTAAGAATTTAGAGAGGGGGCTCTCTAAATCCTTGCTTCTTTGAATGTATCAAAGACTTCAAGTGCCTTTGATGAGTTCAAATGTTGCTGAAGTAATGTTTTGGTTACATGAGTGAGTATTGTGCTCATAGTTAGAAACAGAAGGAAGATCATAATGCCTTTAATAAGCACCTTTACTGTAGACATTCTGTAATTCTCTAGCTACAACAAAGGTAGTCGTTTGGCCACTTCAGCGCGATGTGGGCACTAGCTATGCTGCCCATCATTCCTAACAAACTTGCCTTAAGTTAGCTGATCTTCCAGTTTTGCTTGAAATATAGCCTAGACCTTATCTGCCTTGGCTCAGGCTAATAAGACTGTGTACCACAGTTACATTCATTATGTTCATTATCAAAGGTTTCATTTATAGTATCCATGCTGCTAGGCAAGCCATTTAAAGTAACACTAGTACATACTTCAGGAGGTCAACATGGGTCACGTAGCTGGGAGCAGAAAACCCAAGATGGAGATGTAAAGAGGCTATGATCTAATCTGGCTGGAAACTTCTATCATGTAGTTCAAAAAGAATGGTATTCAGCTGAAAGGTATGCAGCAGAAAGGTATGTGGCAACAACTGCCACTGTCCACAAAGATGCGTAATCTAACTGGTGAAAGTGGATTCTCTGGGTAAGAGGAGGTGAAGAAGGCATCAGTGAAGAAGGCTGATGGGCTTGTTAGTTACCTTCTGATGCAGAGACTCAGCGAGCCTTTTCTGCAGTTTAAACAGAATCCCAGAGTACAAATTTTTTTTCAGTCCCTTTACTTCAGCCCTGATTAGCTGTTCAGCTGTCTGCTGTCAGCAAGATTTGTTTTTTGCACAATAAAGATATGCGCTGTTTATCAGGCTGTTTTCCCTAAGGAAAGCAACTCTTACAACATTCGCTGTATTTCACAACTAAAGTGCACCAAGCACACCAGGTGCTTATGCTGATCTGGTCACATGTTTCTTGCACTCAGTCCATGTCAACCTGTAAACCCTTTTGTAAGGGTCTGACAGCCTGATAGTCACCTTCCTCTGTCTAAGTGATGGTGAAGTGAAGTCAATGTGATCCTGACAACTTTCTGTACTTCAAGTCAGTGTTTATGCTCCAGGAATGTGCCAGAATGACACTCAGACCCTCCAGCAGGGAACTGTGCCCCCTTGACTGAGAGAAGAGGCAAGCTATCCAACACTGCAGCCCAACAGACTGCCAGAGAGCCCAGCTGAAGTGCTGGTAGTGCAACTAAGCAAGGCCCATCATTGACAGCTATTGACTTTTGATGAGAGTCAGGGCAAGGATATTAGAGTGCTTTGCTCTCCCTGTTTAAACATTTGTATTGCTTGCTTTGTGTTTAACTTACTAGTACAGTATTCTACACTGCAGCAAAAGTACAACTGAACAGTTTGGCTCTGAACACAGCCTATGTTAATCATCTGTGCAGTTACTACCTAACAGGTGTATCAAAACTCCTCAGTGAACATCATACGTGCCTGCATGTTACTGAATAAGTTTAATAAGATGCATAACAATTATGGCTGAGGGAGACTCATTCTATCAGGCCCAGCCACCATATAATGTACGTTACAGATGTATATGTATTGCCAGAACGTGACGACGGCTGCTTTGGTTAACAATAAATGCAATAACTTTACCTCCCATCGGCCGTAAGTGAGCAGGAATAACTCAAAGGGGATAGCAGTGCCCGACATGGCGTGCGTCGAGGGCATGCTATACTCCGAGTTGTAGAACATCTCCACCTTGACCACGGGCGGCGAGGCCGGCCTCGACCAGCGGATGACGTCTTTGGTGCACTGACCCAGGTACATGACCCACACCCACACCACGATCAGCCGCCGGCAAACGTAGGCGTCCACGTTCCACATGAAGAAGGGGAAGAACGTGATGTAGAAGAGCTCGTTGCCCAGCTCGGTCCCGAAAGTGAACAGGTAGTACAGAAACTTGTTCTCGATCAAAAACTCCTGCCCGACATCGCCGGTCAGAGAGTTCTTGCGCAGCGGCTTGACTGTCGTGCTACTGCAGTTTGACCCCTCATTCAGCCTGTCCGCATCCGCATCTGGAATGCGCTCCCCGCCGCAACCGTTATTCGGGTTTCGCAGCGAGGTGTCCCTCGTCTCGGCGGCATCGCTGTCACCAGAGAGGCAAGCGCTTACGGTGCTCCCCACCGTCTCCCCCGCTCCGAGAGTCAGAGCTGCCCCGTTCGGCAGGCCGTTTCTACAACCGTCCTCCTTCACACGGGTTCCCGTCACGTTGTTTTTCCTCTGCCGTAGACCATCGTTGCTCTTTCCCTCATCTCCGTAAATGTCACAGTTTTCGCTTTCGCCCTGGCAGTGGTTAATGCAGGCGCCGTTGTGCAGATCTTCGTGCTCTCCCCTTCTTTCACTGGAAATCCCAGAAAATGTCCCCCTCACCCCGCAGATCTCCTGAAACCTCGCTACATGGTGCGGGTCTTGAAGATTCCGACAGAGCTGCACGACTTTTGTTTGAAGATTATTTGCCATATTTCTTAAACCCATGCTGAAACATTAAAGAAAATTACGCGAGCAACGCCTCACCCAAATAAAGAATTTTAGCTAGCTATAACACGTTAGCTACGCTCTCAGGCTAACTGGTACCAGGGGAACATATGAGACTTGCTGGCTCTCTAGATAGCCAACTAGCTAGCTAAGCTTACTGTGAAAGTTTCCACTGGAAATATAACAAACACGTGCAGGAAGGAAAAAAAAAACAAAATACAAATCCCCCAACGCGTTCCAGGTACAAATGTCAATGAAGCGTGAGGAAGAGCAGAAATCACGATGACTCCATTTTTGCAATCAAGGACTAAGCTTGGCGCTCCGTTGCTTTGCAGAGACTCCGCTACTTCTTTCACTAATATCCGGTAACTGACAGCTCACTGTGAGGCAAGCTGACGGGAACGCGCACGTATGCCTGACGCACCAGATGCCCGCCAGCGATTCCCTTTAACTGCGCTTGCGCTAATAAAAAATTTGCAACGCCGTAAATGAGCCAGTTACCGCCAGAAGGTGATTTACATCTATATTTACATTTCCGTTATTTAGCAGACGTTTGAAGTTGTATTTCGGCATACCGTATGCTGCTAAATTAAGTTGCTAAATTAAATTCAGTTGTTTAATGCACAATATGTATTATATTATAGTAGCCTTCCTTGCAAATCAGAAGCAGGATCTGGTTCTGTTAATCAGCGTAACGTGATGTATAATATATATACAATGTGTATTAATTGAACATAATATTCACATGTTTTACACGGCTAATTGTATGTATCCGCTTCCTAACGTGATATATATCATTACATATGTATCGTTATTTGTATGTATGATGTATGTATAGTCTAGTTTATTAGTGTAGTATACAGTATATACTAGTTTACAGTATCAATTGGTATATATTTGTGTATAAACAACGTAGACACATCCTTAAATAGGCATAACTTCTGTATGTATAAATCATGTTTATAATAAAACAAAATCATTTGCTGTTTGCTGTTTGAATAAATCCACAAATGTTGGACAACTGATGTGACTCAGTCATATGGTTGCGTTGAAAATATGCATTTTGAGCTGTGGATTTACATACTGAATTTTTCATTTTGTTTAAAGACTACAATTCTGATCAAAAGAAGATCCTGCCACTACTGCTTTTCCACTATGACAACACTGCTGCCTGAAGACAAATGTTGGCTGAGCAATGGTTGCTCTCTCACATAAGCCATGGAATGGCACCTGTATTTTCTCATGTTGAAAAAAAAATACTGGTTTACTTTTAAAACTCATTCTGTGTGAAGGAACATTTCTGTAATACAGGATCACTTATGCCACCCTTAACTTTGATTTAAATGTGTGTATTTGAGTGAATCCAAAATGTTACCTGTTTTCTGGTTGCGAGAACATTTTTTCTTGCTCTTTTCCATCTCAGTCATTTTTCCATTGCAAGCTACAGAAAAGTGTCTGTGTTGTGAAAGGTTTAATATTCTATGCCTTTCTTGCCTGCACTTACAAGAAGCATATCTCATAACAAAACGAGTTTCATTTAACAGCATTTTATAAGGAAAGAGCTATTGCCCATTGAATATGACTTTTCAGCTAACGAAAAACATTTTCCAATTTCCACCTCAGTTACAACACAGAAGTTACAATAAATACAACCACATGTCTAAAGTAACTTATTTTTTCCATGCACTCTTGTTACTGGTACCCACAAGAATAGTGTTTATGAAAAACAATGTAGAGAATGGCATTATGTTATCAACTTCATATCCATGTTATGGTTCTCATGTCAGTATACCCAGATGAAGAAAATCCCTTCACTTCTCTAGGTGTCTCCCCCAGCAGTCTTATGTTTCTTTACAAAGTGCATTATTTTTACATTATGATATTTTTGAAATAAGACCCATAATAGCAACATTGCAACATTTGTATTTTATTTGATAGCAAACATCTCTGAAAATAAGGCGGATTATTGATGCTACTTTTCCAAGACATTTAGCAAAATAACATCATAATATTTTATATATTACAATATTTTTATGAAGAATATTTTGAAGAAATATTGAACAATTATTTTTTTCCTCAAAAATAATTTCATACAGTAAAATATTGTTCATTTAATCTTCAGAAAAATATTTCCAATTGTATAACTAATTATCCAAGGAGTCACTTCTAAAGCACTTTTGACTGAATCGCTTTTCAGAAAAAGGATTAGAATTACTTTCTTAAATATATCAAAATAGAGAAACAATGATTTTACACACAATGTACATTTTTTAGAGAAATGTTTGAACAAATATTTCAACATTAAATTGTCATATTTAAACCACATCGATGCAATCAAATCAATCTTATTTTTGACTTGTTTCACCATATAGTTCTAGAACAATCATGTCATCGTTACCATCTCAACTTAAATGACGACCTATAAACATACATCAGAACACTTCCTGTCAGTACCACAAAACCTTTCAAAAATGACAGCCACTTCACTAAACATATATAATTTAACCAGAAAACAGAAAACTCTCAGACCAGAGATGTGAGATGCATGTTCTGTTCCTCGTCTCCAAATGTACAGGAATGAAAAGCCCATCACAGCAACATCATAGCAGCAGCATGCTGTTAAGTAATCCCCTGTCGGCTGAAGAGGCAACAGAACATGGGTAGCAGATGTATCCACAAGAAAATATCTGAGCCAATGTGAGCAAGGTAGGTTTGGACTGGAGTTTATTCCCATTGAGATTTCTGGATCATGGGAAGCAATGAATACCATTTTTAAAGTCTTTAGTATCACTCGGCAAGACATAAAACGCAGAACAAAAGATCATACTCTAACCACACAGCCTCTGAACTTTGCCTGTGCTGGGTAAGCAATGCTATACAGAAGGATTAAGGAATGACAACCAGGTCTTATTGGAGGACACACTCCAAAAGACTGTATCACTGCGTAGTTAGTTATATTGAAGATAGATGTGTTTTATAAAGTAAGTAGCTGTTGCTCTTTAATATGCAGAATGCGAGAATGGACAGAGCAAGAGATTAAATGAGTCCAGAGCAGTCTGTACTCTCTGGGACAGTGACAGACAATAATAAGAATAACAATGTCAAAAATATACTCCCACTGAGTCTGCACCATTTAGCTGCAAAGAAAGGACTGTCTTGGCCAGTCACTAGTGTTCTTTATTTTAAGTGCAAATTTCAATGGAAATACAGTCACCTTTCAAACCATTAACAGTAGAGGGCAGCACAATGCATTTATTAAAAGACAAGTGAAAGTTCATGCAGCCACTCAATGAGTGAGCATTTATGAGAGGTTGAAAAGAATGCAGCCTCAGTTTCACACTATATGACAACAACAACAATAAGAAATACTCTTATACCTGACATGTACTGGCTTACTATAGGCTCATAAACCAGCACATCCTGAGCCTCCACACAAAAATTAATCAATTTCAAAATAAAATTTTGCATCTAAAAACCATTCCTGCCAATGTCTTGTTCCCATTTTCTTCATTCTGTATTCTCACAGAATTCCAAACTATTTGAAATGAAATATTTTGTTGTCAGTGTAACTATTCTGTACCACAATTTTGGCAGTTAAAAATGCACAACATAGCAATTATGCTATTGCACACTACACCACTTCACTCCCAACCATCGTAACTGTGTTTTATAGCTACAATAAATAACAAAGTTGACTGGTTCTGAAACAGTTATGTCTATGAAACAGGTGCATGATTTCAAGAACTAGATTTAAAAAATCCCTGAAACTGATACCAGTTCTATTATTAGCATAATCAATAACCAAAACAGTCTTATTATAAGTTGCGCATCATTCCAGTACTAAGGTATGATTAAAACAAACTTAAAACAAGCTGTTGATTTGGACTTTTGCTGTATATTCTCATAAATCAATGTCCTCAAAACCCAGCTAGAATGATCTTTTCAAATCATGATGAGACTGCCTGCACAGGCACTCAGTAAAGCAGCCCACACTACAGCATTCTCTAGCTCTGACCGAATATTGTTTGAATGTGTGTAGGTGTGTGTCTGTTTCTTCCAAGTACAGTTAGTAAGAAACTCAGTCACCCATTATCGTCCAGGTTGTAGAGGAGGACCCGGGTGCTGTGGTCGGGTGTGACACTGGGGTAGCTACCCAGTCTGTAAAGGCAGCTGGCGGAGCTATAGGGCATCACATGGTAGTGCTGTATCTCTTCATAGCCGAAGGTCTGGGAGCAGCACTCCGCCACCACCAGCTTCAGCCTCTTCCTGTCCGGGTAGACCAGCCTCTGGCCTGGGCCCCTGTCACAGGGCACCTGGCCCTCCTCCGTCTCCTTCTCCTCATGGTGGATCTTGCGCAGCAGGTTGTTGATGAGCACGGAGCGCCTCAGGTAAGCCTCCGGGTCCTCCAGGAACCGGAGCTTCTCCAGGGAGAGTTTGAGGATGCAGCTGCGGTCCTCAGACAGTATCAGGTGCTAGGGACAGGCACAAAACAAAGCAATACATGTCATGACGCTACAGAAACAGTCAGCTCTCCCGAATAGGCCTTTGTGACAATTGTACACCAGTTACTCACAGAGGAAGTAGCTCTTACTCTCTGAAAATACCCATGAAAATCTCTTTGTACATCCTCCTCTTCCGCATATTTCCTCTTGAAGTAGGCGACTTTCGACGTTGTTGATGGATTTGGTCTTTCTCGGAGGGAATCAGCTGTGAAGACGTGGGGAAATTCAGCAGACGTGTCACATTGCCAGTGCTATACCTCTTCTCTGACTCAACAAAAGGAGAGTGGTGACATTCAAGGACGTCTGAGTGGCTTGTTAAAGGACTACAGAGCAATGAAGAAGTTTACAGTACCTAAAGAGGGCAGGAATCAGCCACAGATGAGCGCTCTGCCTGGGTTACTGTTCCTCTGGGCCGCCCTTTTCACTTCACACATCGCCTTCACAAGTTTCTACAGGAGGAAAAAGGGGCACATACCCTTACATCCATGTTGAGTATACCAATGAAGCCCTGATCCTTGATTAGTAAAAGCAGCCGGTGTTTTGTTCATCTGTCAATAGCGGTATCCTGACTGGGGAACATATTTAATCTTTTATCTCTAATCCACCAACAATGACAGCTTTCACATGTCAAGAGCTTTATGCCTGACAATAGAGGTAGCCACATTTATTTCCATTTTCAAAATAAATAAATGAAGAAATAAACCCCCTACATAGAAAGACACATCTGGACCATTAAACCAACACTTTAAATAATCTGGCTGCCTGGGATAGGGTTAAATTTTTACTTTATTCCTTTTCTGTAATCATACGTTTGCATATTTAACATTCACCGCGTGGAAAGGAATGTTAAGTTCCTTTCACTGAAACTAGCGTTAGATTCTTCTATCCCACAACAGTTTCAACTCTTTCATGTGGCGGGAGAAGTATCAAACCGATTATCAATGTTTGTTTTGTTCAAGGATCATGTATAACTTGAGGTTATTACTGTTACCTTCCAAGAGGGACGAAGGCAAAAGTCTGTTTATATCATTAGATAAAGATATTCCGCTGTGGGAATTCTTACACGAGTGCAGTAGCTTCTTAATTGACCGAGATGGTCCTTTGAGACTACTCTTGCCATTTCTCCGTGCTGACAGCTAGGCTATTACTAGCAATATGTCCAACTCTTTGGGGACATAAGAACTGGTGCATCACAATAATACAATAAGAGTGTCACATCATTTAGCTCTCATATTTACAGCGCTGTTCAAGATTTGTGGGCGGTTTACAGTAAAATGAAAGCGACACCTAAGTATTGCTCCAAGATTGAAGAAAACGTATCAGCAAGTCGTATACTCCCACAAACTGTTAGCAGACTACAGCGCCGGAATGAATAAATCCTAAAGCGGCAATCTAAATATGTTAATACAAACTATTGAAAAAATAGTATTTATTTTGCAAACCCAATTTCCACAGTTGTCAGCATCTTAATGCAATAAATATCAATAGAAAATTGAGTAGAAGCAATCCAAATTATATCGAGTAGTTAAACAACATTTTTATTTATCATTTAGAAAATTAATAATGTCATGTATATTAAAAGACACAACGTTAAGAAATACCTTTTGATAGTGACCAGAGATAATTCACTTTGAGAACCAAAGCAGTAGGTTGATCAGATGGATGAAGGTGATAAATGTCTCTGCTCAGGAGTGATAAGGTCGTCCGGTGTGTTAGCGTTCTTTGCTGCGACATTAATCCCTTTGCTTTCTATACCAATTCTTCCCGCTCTCTGCTCTGACAGTTTGCCTTTTACACCCTACCGCTGTATCGCTGTCTTAATAATCCCCTCGGAACACGCAACACTCCTTGGTCTTAAAATATCCCTTTTTGTGCAACAAGCAACAACACAGTTCTTTCTGAAACCTTATTGGTCCTCCCAGCAGCAGATGTTTCTAGTTGCTAGGAGAGTCGCTAGGCAATGATGACGCTTCATCCTTTCAGCATCCTCTTTATTTGGTGCAAGGTTTCGTGATTTTTTTCCCCCCGCTGGGTTAGATACGAAGAGATAAGAATGTTTGATTTAAACGTAATATTTAGGCACAGTCTTATGTTGCTGTTGTAAGACTAAACCTTTATATAAACGTATTACTTTGTTATTGGCCAGCTATATTTTATATTTTTGTGTACCACAAGTCAGCATCTCTGTTGTACAGTGTCCACAGAGGCAGCTTTCTCTATCTTTAGTGCTGATGCACAGATTGAGGTCTTCCAATGCACTATCTCTGCCTAATCACATTTAAACCTGGTTCTACAAACATAATGATTTCCTTTACGCATGTGGACTGCAGCATTAAGACAGAGAGTCTTTTACACAGAGAACAGTCCGCTGCTGATCGTAAAGGAAAACTCGTTGCATTAAAAATGAGGTTGTCAACCACTTACAAATTGAAACCAAGGCAACACTGGTATCCAAATAAGAATCAAAATTTACTGAAAGACAAAAATAAGTACAAACTATGCTCTGTCTCATCCTCTTGGCATGCGTGGTACAGGCACTGTTTACACAGATATAAGAATTCACTGGTCCATGCATTCTGCCTCCAACTGGAATAGTAAACGTGATTGACAATGCATGCTCACCTCTTACAACAAAATTATAATTCACACACGCAAACTACTCCACACATACACTGCAGGCACTTCTTGTACAGTTCAAAGTCAGGAAGCTGTAAAATGGGCATGCCATAGAAAATATATTTCTGGAAATAACACGACAAAATTTCTCTAAAAATATACAATAAATATTTACATAAACATTTGGCATGCATAAGTGAATTTGTAACCACTACTGGTGCGCTAAACAAGTGGGACAGGTTAATCTCAATCATACCAGTAACATACATTGTGCATTACAATATAATCAGTAGTATAGGAACCACGGGACCATCTGTATTTCTAAGAGCCAGATACATCGATAAATCAGTGGAGGATTGTGGGGTTGAGGAGGGTGGTTTTATTAAGCGATCTTCAATTTCCATATAAGACTGAGAGTGCATTAGAGGAGGAAAAAAACTCATTTTGGGAATATAAGTTTCCTTGCCAATAAAGAACAGCAGTTTCACCAACCATTAACCTTACGAAATCATTTAAATCAAATTCACCAAGAGACTGTTCTCTCAAATAAGCATTCGTCTAGATTTCAGTAGGGCACTAAAGGGGATAGGACTGAAGACCCCTATGTATACACTTTGAGTGCTTTTGACTGTCAACAGAAGCATACATGTACGCGTACCCTTGATAAGGCTTCAAGCAACCAACCCCACCATTCCTTAATGACTGCTTTAAACTCCACTAAACCCAAATTCAGGTTAACTTGGCCTGTAGCTCATCATGAATAAAGAGCATTTAATTGATTAAATTTGGTTAAAATTAAGTAGTTTGAGGATAAAGCTAAATAATACATATTGGACCAGTAAAACAGCCAAAGAACAATTCATTGTGTCAATTAATTATGTCAACTTGACTTGAGTACAGGTATACAAAGCAGTGCCATTAAAAATTGAGTTCTACAACAATTGTTCAGTCCTTTTCAGTTTACCACCACTGCACTGTGTTGTCCCAGCACCCTTTAGAATAATGCACCTTGAGGACAGACATTTTACAGGCAGGATGATACAAGGAGCCATTACAACAGCCATTCAGAGGAGCCAGTGAAGCAAGGCATGCACGGCAATATAGATTAGCATCACCTTGTAGCCTATCATTCAAAGAGGATCTTACTAATTATGACTAAATGGGAAAAAAAGAACACCACATCCCAGCGCAGCAGCTGAGCGCAGTGTCTCATAGTGGAGAGCAGATGGGAGTTGAATGAGCCCTCTGTGGAGAGGCTTTCAGAGATGGCCGCAGCGCTTCCTTCAGGATGAGTGGAGAGACTCGAGCAGCCCCTCTCATGCGGGCAGCGGCTTTGACTGACTGAGGGAGGAGTTCCGTTCGCATCCATTAGCAGATACTTGTACGGGGAGGGAGACGGAGGGGGGAGGGGCTCTTTTTCCCATTTGCAGTTGTTGAGATCCCGAAGCCCATAATGTCAAGGCTGTTCGGCAGACTGAGGATGACTGCGACCTGGCTGGAGAAGAGAGGAGGTGAGGTAAAAAGGAGTACAATTTGCGCTCATAGCCAACCCAACGCAAGCCGGCTCTCAGCAAAGCAGCACAGGAGAACAAAATACTCCATTTGCTGGCATTCCTGTGTAAAATCTTCACCGTCAAATTGAGGTTAATGTCCTGTTAAAAGGAACATGTACAATAACATTATAATAAACCATCATTGCCATACAGTCAATGTAGAAGAAAAAAAAGAAGATGGATGTCTGTTATAATTTTAATATCAAATAATCAAATCAATCAATTCATCAAATCCAGGTTTTATATAATGAATTCAAACAAATAAAATTTGTGCTTTTTACCTGTAAAATGGATATTTCTAATTTACATCACAATGATTTTGGGTCTATACTATACTGTACTTTGAGTCTGTTCTATAACAAAACAACCATGGGATATGTGTCCATTTAATCAGCAGTTTAATTCAAACAAGAAAAAACTGCTGTCAAAATCATGTGAATAATTTGTTCCCCAGGTACAGATGGCAATACCTTTGACTAATTAAAACTAGCCACATTGAGAAAAACTGCTATAGATTGGACGCAACAGCACTGACTTTCAGGTTAATGTAAATCATAGCTTTTCAACGAGATGGGGTTTGACTGTCTTTACTCTTGCATGAAAAGTGAGGTTTGGGGCATGGGGGGAGGCAGGGACCACGTACGTTTTTAGGACTCCAGCAGCACGTGCCAGCGACAGACTTGCTGGCCGCGCGACTCCTTCATGTCCTGCCAGTGGAGCTGCTCCTCCTCGCCGCTGCTGTTCTGGCCCATGGAGATCCAGCCCACCATCTCCTTGCGCTTCATGCTGCGCCGGTTGTAGATGGAGATCATGAGGGTGACGTCGCTCAGCTGGAAGAGGGCCACCTGGAAGACGAAGGTCTCCTTGTAGACCGGGTTGGGCTGCCCCCGCCGGATGGACGTCTTGCAGCGGGAGATTTCCTGCCCCATGGAGTTCAGCAGTGTCAGCTTGCCGTAGGTGTCTGCCAGGGGAGACGGGGAGGGAGCGGAGGCTGTCTGTTAGGCCACATGTCACCAGCGGGTAATCTGAAAGGCTGTCTGGCCGCATCCACTGCGTGGACTGTGAGTGATCAGCTTCTACAGAGATGGAAGCACTTAGTCCAGCTGGGTCTGTTTGAATGGACCTATTTTATCAGGCCATCTTGTCTTATGAGGAATTAAGAGCCCTCGCTCATATACCCACAGCATTTGTATACCTGTCCATTTGTCCACAGAAAGCTGATACTGAGGGTAATGTGAAACATGAGCAAAATGGTGGTATCCAATTGCTAGTCATTTCCTGAACAGGTGGATTTGTTGTAAATTCTGAGGAAAATTAATCCTAGGTAGAAAGTACTGTGGGCCACACTTCTGGTCTGAGATTACTTGGATTTCTTTGAAGTTAGCATTGCGGTAGTTTGAATCAGAGGACATCTGTATCTTGTAAATATGGCCTGTGTGTGTGTGTGTGTGTGTGTGTGTGTGTGTGTGAGAGAGAGAGAAGGCATACATGCATGTATATGTGTGTGTGTGTGTGAATGCATACATGCGTGTGTGTGTGTGTGTGTGTGTGTGTGTGTGTGTGTTTATGTGCTCGTGTGTGTGAGTGTGTGCATTCTACTCCAGGCTCACCAGGTGGCCTGTTAATGGCCAGGTTGCGGAAGTGGCTGCCCTTGATGATCTCCACAGAGAGCCGCCCTGTGGTGGCGTTGTAGGACAGACCGACGAGCAGCTCGGGGACCCCTCCGTGGGACAGGGACTGAGTGGACGAGGCACTGTCGCTCTGAGAGATGGCAGACAGGCTGAGCTGGGAGTCTGCACCCTGGGTCAGAGAAATACACACCGTCAGCTTTGTCTCAGCAAAATACCATACTGTATCTGCTACTGTATCTCCCCTTGTTAATTCTATCTATACTTGACTGAATGCACCTGTTACTGCAACCTGTTGTACATGCCTGTACTTTATTGTCCCTGCGGGGAATTCCTGAACCTGTCTATGCAGTGTTGCTCCTACCTGTGAGATACATACAGTACCAGTAAAAAGTTTGAACACAACTTTCTTTTTTATTTTTACTATTTTCCACATTTTAGAATAATATTGAAGACATCAAAACTATTAAATAACACAATTGGAATTATGCAGTGACAAAAAAGTGTTAAACAAATCAAAACTATCTTATATTTTAGATTCTTCAAAGTAGCCAAAAATATTTTTAAAAAACAATTTTTTTGGAAACAAATTCATACATTGACATCAACTTCACTATTTATATTTGTCAAAAGAAACAAATTTCAAGCATTTAAGCATAAGTCTTTAGATCAAAATGTTTCTGAACGCATGGTTCCCATCGTCTTAATCAGGTATGTCCAAACTTTTGACTGGTACTGTACCTTGTGGGTTATAATAGCTACTTTTGACTGATTGTACCTGCCTGTGAGTTATTCTAATTGCCTGTGACTTAATCCCTTGCAGTGATGTGTGGTCTGTCTAATGAAGTTTCTGCAGTCCTGTAGAAGCTGAGGGGTTTCACCTTCATGTTGCTGCGGGGCTCCAGCACCAGCGTGGCCTCCATCTCCCCGTCCAGGCTGACGCCCCGGAGGTGGAAGAGCGCCTCGCCCATCATGCGCTCCCGGGACATCTTGCCCACGGCGTAAAGGCGGAAGCGCAGGGCGGAGCCGCCCAGCTCGGAGGGGTCCAGGCGGGAGAAGCGGAAGGTCTCGCTGAAGCGCGGCGCCGAGCCCCGCTGGACGCCGGTCTTGTGGCGCTGCTTCTTGCCTGGCAGCAGGACCACGTGCACCTGCCAGGAGTCCATGCCGCTGCGCTCCTTGTCGGGAATGTCGCGCGCCGTCACCACCGTCAACAGCAGCTTCTGCGCCTCCGCCTTGTAGTCCAGGATGATGATGAGGTCGCCGCACTTGGAGATCGGGACGTGGGCGCTGGCAGGCTGGGATAGAGTCTCCCCTGTGGCCTGCTCCTGCAGGGAACACACACACACACACACACGCCACAGACAGACAGACAGACAGACAGACAGACACACACACACACACACACAGAGAGACAAAGACACACACACAATAATTTACACGTTATTTTCAGCACAACCCCACAGAGTGACAGTGATGTAAAAGTGTGGGCATCATTGCTGATGACCCTGATTTGGCTGATTTTATATCCCCAGTCAAAAATGATTACTTTTTCAAAAGCTAGCAAAACTTTCTGTATACAAATATATGTTTATTTGGCTATCTACAGTACCTATCTTGTGGAAATTTTTACATAGCTCTCACTTCAGCTATCACAATGAATGCAACTAATGCATTTCTTACTAGTTACAAATGAACACATTTTGAAGATTATATAAAATTAGTAAAATTGGTAGTATTAACGCTTTACAAATGCAATAGCAATTCTAATGTTAAATCACGTTACAATTTCTCAAGGTTATGAATATCTGTTTTCCAGTTAGTTACGCTGGCATGCTTTCCAGCGCACTTTAACATTCTGAAAACCTTACATAAAACATTAAAATGGTGCATTCTGTATGGCCGCTTCTACCACAATGTCCTCAACGACCATAAATGGTGGACATCCTGATCCAGTCCGCACATTCACTGAGGTAGTAGGAGATTTTCATGTGGGTGCGCTCAAAGCTTTCAAAGTGACATGTGAGCGCAGGAACACGAGAGTGTCCTCGTCCCCGCTTTGTGTATATTGTGTATAAATATCCGTTTTCATAGGAACAAAGTCCTTGTAGAAGCTATGCAACTCATCCACGCCTGTGTAAAACCTGAAGGGAAAAGTAAAAGATTACGTAAACTGTATAGAAAAAAAAAACTTTGAAGGACACAGCATTGGACGTGTCACTACAGGCTTTTAGACAAAGCACAAGAAAGAAAAAGGAGGCAGAGGAAACAGTGAAAGGAGGCAGAAGGGACCATTCCTGATCAACTGTCGTAGCCGTATTCAGGGTAAGTATCAGCAGGCTGCCCACGCACGCGAAGCGAAGGCCAGAGCATGCAGGCCCTCAGGTTTCACACCAGCTAACTCCTGACAACGCAGATCACAGTCACTTCGCCCTGGGCATTACCTGCTGTTCGTAGGCAACAATTTCCCCTCGCACGGCCCAAAGGGAGATGCGTCACGCTGCACTATTAAATATCCAGCTGCAATAAATGTCTAACCATTCGCTGCCCAGCACAGTCAGCGGTTTGTCCCGTGGGGGGAAGCAGTAATGTGTTATACATCTCTGGCTATAAAAAAACAGCCCCAACAAAACAAATGAATAATGCCGCTAACTGGTAGCAGAGCCGGGGCCGTGCGCTGAGAGAGTGGGATGTTTAAACGCACAGCTTGGACGACCTGTCATTCGGCGTCTGAGTAACAGCGCCACACGCACACGCGTGCACGCACTCACGCACACACACAGGCTGTTGTGAGAAGGGGCCCGCGCCGGGGGTGGCGTTTTTTTTTCCAGAACCAGGACGTCCTGGGGGACTGCCACGTGTGAGCACACGCTCGCCCACGCCTCTCACCCGCTCCCACTGAGCTGATAACCGAGCGCGACACATTAACACAGAATGTGTCCATTAGCGATGCTCCGCGGCGCTTGGTATCAACATGTGATGTTTTGATATTCTTAATGCCCCATAAATATTTATGACGGCTGGCTCTTACATGAGCTTGTGGGCAGAGTTATGGACGGGCGATGCAAATTAGGGCAGCCGCCAGAAATGACTGGGCAATGCCCAAGAAATTGCTTGAGAGCAAAGTACAAATACACAAATTGATACATAGCTATAGCATGCTTTAAAACGTGATCTAACACTTTTACATTACATTACATTACTGGCATTTAGCAGACACTCTTATCCTGAGCGACTTATAATATAGCTGGATATTTACTGAGACAATTCTGGGTTAAGTACCCAGCCCAAAGGGCACAACAGCAGTGCCCTAGCAGGGAATCAAACTGGTAACCTCCCAGTTATAAGTCCTGCTCCTTACCACTACGCTACACTTTACTGCCAAGTGCTGTCAAGGGTCTTTAAGCCTGCCCCTGGCTGCAGTACCTCCGGGCTCCAGGTGGAAGAGCTGTCCGTGGCGTCGTTGTTGTCGTAGCCGTGGTTGTCCACGGCGGTCTCCATTTCCAGGCTGCCCTCCGTGGCCTGCCGGCTCAGGCTGGGGGCCAGGCTCCCTTCCGTTCCCGCAGAGGCCTTGCGCCCGCCGGGCTCCATCCCGTCCACCGTGTCCTGGGACCCCAGGGAGCCGCGCTCATCGTCCCCGTACGCCAGAGGGTCCTGGTAACTCAGCCTGCTGAGCCCGTCCACATCTACAGGAGCAGCGACACCACGTAACACTGCGGACTGCCCCTCACTCACCCACATAGCAAGCAAGGTCCCTGACACACAACGGTCACACATGCTAAAGTGAAAACATCTGAAATACACATAAACACTAGATATACAGACACGTACTTCAACAAAGACACTTCAAAGATCATAAATATTTCAATGAAAATATACAGACTCTGAACCTGCTCACATAAAAGCGCACAGCAAATAATTTTTTGATTAAAAACGGTTCGTCAAATTACTAGCTAGCTAACGTGAAAAGTGCTGACCTACTTTTAACTTATTTTCTCTGAGAGGATTTGAATTCTGACAATGTATAGTATTTGTGCAATCCTTCGACATGACTTGATTTCCCTGCTTAGGTAATTATTGTAGGTAACGTAAGGAAATCTTATCCTCATCTATGAACAGCTGAACACTTCACCTTAAGTAATTACAGCTATGTTAATGCAGAATGCTTCAGAATTACAGTAACTGCATAAAGCATTATTATATATGGCTAGATTTTGATGGTACTCAGGAAAGCATTGAGATCAAGCAATTCCTCATTATACCATATTCAAGACATACATAGTATTTCAAACATCACACCTAATTACCCATCAGACACAAGTGATGTTCTGACCCTTTAGTCTACCTGGATCACGGCTCTCTAAAAACAGACACCTATTCTCAAGTGCTATTTTGGACCTTGGTTGAAGTGTGGGTTTGCATGCTGTTTGGTCTGCGGATCGCGGTGTGCTTGGTGATGACAGGGCCCTGACAGGGAGTGGGTGTGAATGGCGGCGGGAGAAGGGGTGACATCTGGCAGCTACGGCAGTGTGAACTCCACATGCTCCGGCGTGGACAGCGGAGCACCCCCCCCTCCAGCAGGGTGAGATCTGGCACTGTGGCGTGGCTAGTGAAGGGCTGTCGCTGAGGAAGCAGGATGCTCATGCGATCCAGGCGTTGACACCTTCTCTGTTTCTCTTCTCCCAGAGAGCAGCTCCCCTCTGCACCTCCCTCTCTCTCTGTCTTTCTCTCTCTCTCTCTCTACTCCCTGTCTCTCTGTCTCTCTCTCTCTCTCTCTGTCTTTATCTCTCTGTCTTTCTGTCTTTGTCTCATTCTCTCTGTCTCTCTCTCTCTATGTCTCTCTCTCTCTCTCTCTCTCTCTCTCTCTCTCTCTCTCAGTCTCTCTCTCTCTCCCTCCGCCTCTCCCTGCTGGTACCTTCGCAGTCCGAGGGCTCCGTGCTGCCCTCCTCCTGGTCGGACAGCAGGCGCGTGAACTTGTGGCGCCGCCCGGGCACCACCTGCGGCCCGCTCTCGGCTGCCTGCGAGCGGAAGCTCTGGGAGCGGGACACGGAGATCTCAAACTGCTTGATGATCTCGTCCTCGCTGTCCGACGACGTGGACTGATCCTCGTCGTCCCCGTAGCTGTTCACTGCGCACGGACACACAGAGGAGACAGGGAGGAGACAGGGGGTTCACAGGGAGGAGGCGAGCCCGAAAGGAGAGGGGAGAGAGGGGAAGACGGACAGAGAGGGACGAGAGGCGACAGGCAGGGAGGTGAGGGAGAGAGATAGGGCGAGATGGAGACAGGAAGGTAGGTTATTCTGTAGGGAGAACAAGGGACATACAAGGCCAAGGGAATACAGGTATGAAAGAAGTGTCCTATGAGAAAAAGAGAGTGAAAGGGAGTGAAGCAGAATGTAATAATGTACTATATGGGAGAATAGCAGATGTATATCCTTGAGGAAATTCCAGTATCTACAAATCCCCAACCTGCTAACTCTTTAAGGAGAAGAAAAAAATCACAAGGTGAAGACCTACACAAAGATGAGAACATGCAAGGCCGAAGGAGGCTCCTTTGAAAGATGTGTCCACACGTTGTGAGTCTCCCCTCATGTTTGCTGTAGTTTTTCTCCTGTTATTCTAGTAAGTCGCTTTTTCTGGGTAATGACGTTATTATACCATTAACAGACAACAGCTCGCATGGTTACGTAATCTGACAAAGTGCTAAATATTAGACCACTTTAATGGATAATTATACCCCCACCCATGTATCTCCCAATGTACAAAATGTCCTTCTTTACCCATATCCATATGGGAGAGACAACGGCTGGAGTGTCGCCATGGAAACCCTTTAGTGCAGCCCAGCTCCGCTGTGTGGGCGCTGAAGATGACTGACTTCCTGTCACCCTCCTCTCTCATATTCTGCAAGCCTCCAGGGCTCCACTGAGTGAGCACGCTTGCGCCTATTTTCGAACATCAGCGCAGAGCTGAATGCCGCGTAAACAAGCTTTGATTTCCACAACATGGCAAAATTAGTGTTTGTGAGGTAAGCCTGACTGATGCGCCCAGACAACCTGATCATACTGCAACTTCATTTCCCACTAATAATTTCCAGGAGCTGAAAATTTGCAGCTAGCATTTTACAAATTAAATACTATGTGAACTAGTAGAGACCAGAGCAAAATAAGGCTGTAGATAGCACTCATGGACTAGAGGATGTAGAAAATTCATTGGTAGCTAGCAAGCAAGCCATCTGTTTATATATGTTCTTGTTTTCATTGCTTGTAGCTGCAATGTATTTAATATATCATGCCATGTTTACTTTATAGGTAGCTCTGGATATGAGTATCTGCCAAACGAAAGATAAGTCAATAATATTGAATAATATGGGGTTGATGCTATTCAGTTAAGTTTCGATTCCTGTCCATCCCTTGTACTTTGTAATGCATTCCTGATAAAGTACAGTTTTTTTTGAGGTGATCTTTCTTGTCAAATTCAAAACTCAAATCCTTGTGTTCCACTCCCCAACACAGTGCCGCAACTATATACCTTGTATTGGCTTACATTGAATAAATGTTGCATCGGACTGCTTCCAAAATCTTCCAGGTGATGTCACGCTGCTTGCTGGACAGTGGGATCGCTGCATTATGTTTCCTTTTCCTTCCTCAGACCCTGGTGTACGTGTACACACATGATGGGGCTGCTGAAATAAACTTTACGTCTCCAATACCCTCTCTGTATCCATGCAACAAAGACAGATGGGACATAAAGTGGCCAGCGCTGGAGAGTCCATTTAGACGGCCCTTACCGAAGCTGCTTCTAAAAGCACACCCACTCAAGACTAATGCTTCCACTGTGAAGAGTCCCAGACAATAACGTCCCGAAACGGCCCACTTCTGCTGCCTCTGTTCCCATGGCAAAGCCTGGGCAAGTGGCTACCCATTATTCCAGCAGTGCTTCTGCACGTTTTCTCCGGATGGACAAGGCCCTACGGCGCGGCTCTCGGCATAAAGGTCAGAGAGGGAGAAATGGCCACTCCAGAAAGGATCGATACTGGATCAAGGCCAGAGCTTGTTCGGAAACATCAAGCAATGTACCAGAGTACAACTGAAAGCCGGATAAACATATCGACATGCAGCACAAATAAAAGCGTATAGAGTGTGTGCGTGCGTGCGTGCGTGCGCGTGCATGCGTGCGTGTGTGTGTGTGTGTGTGTGTGTGTGTGTGTGTGTGTGTGTGTGTGTGTGTGACTGGCAATTTGTCTGTGTGCTTCTGTATGTTCAGAAAGGCAAAAGAGTGGCAAAAGTGGATACTTCCCCCTCTTTGTGTGAATGTGGCGCTGGACCATTTCAAAGGGCCTGATGTTTTTATTCACTCAGACTCAGGCTCATTCTGTCACCATGATGAACAATAGCGTTCCTCTCTCTATTGAGCTGCCAGGGTCATGTTCAATAATATCTGAATAATATCTGAAATTTCCACGGACATCCTGTGCTATGCTATGCTGTGCTGTAATCTTGATAAAAAAATTATAATCACAGTCCCCTGCTATGGTAAATCAATAGATTTGCAGCATGCAGTAGCGGATCTTCTTATCTCCTCCTGATACTGGAACCTCATGACCAACGTGTGCCCATGTATTGACCCAGAGAACACCAGTCCACCACTCCTTTTTATACAACAATATTGTGTTCAGATCACTGCATCCTCATGGTAGACCTAACAGCATGCAAACACACTAGCGTTGTCTCAACACCTCATTGCAATTACATCAGAGCCATTGAAGAATTACAGCATGAAGGTAGCTAAAATGTTGACAGCCTGCTTTCACAGGAAATGCGTCGCCTGTGATGTCACTCGTCACACGTGACAGAACAGCGGTCGTGTTCGCTGTTGCAGATCACCCTGACCTGACAGTCTGCATAGAGGGTGTGAGGGGCATGTCTCTCATTACCTCCATGTCAGATCCAGAGCGGCGAGGACATGCCTGCGGAGGAGAGCTCTTACCAGTGCGATGAGAGGGCAGTGCACTCGTTCTGCCCTCCTCTAGGCCGAGGAACTGGCTCTCCAGGTCCTCGTTCTCCTCGGGGATGGTGGAGAGGCGCTCGGTTATCTGCTCGTCTGTCAGGCCCAGGTGGGCCAGCCGGGCGCGGATGGCCTCCAGCCTCTCCCGGGCGTCCATGGAGGACACGTCCAGGCTGACCGCACCTGAGCTCCCGCTCCACGCCGGCCCCGTCTGGGGTGTGGGGTCTGTTAAACGGTCGCCGTCCGCCAGGGACCCCTGACCGTCCGCGGGCTCGGACTTGTGCGGACCACCGTTCGCCTGGCCCAGCTGGAGGAAGGTGTTGGATATAGCCTCGGAGACGTGGGAGAGCCAGGAGCTGAACGAGGAGGTGCTGCCCTCCGTCTCCTGAGGAGACGACATCACTGCACACCTCCAGACAGGCGGGGCCTGAGGCTTGCGCAGCGAGATATGACTGCCCAATCCCCTCCTCCAGAAGGGACAGAGGAATCCCCCAACACACCAGTCAAACAGCCTGTACACCCAGGACATAATACAACATGTTTACTCAAGGAACCAGACAAAAGCACATTCTCCCGACCTGGAAAATGTGTAGCTTACCAAGAGCGCATATTAAATATTTGCTAGAGTCTTACTGAGTGAACAGACAAAGCCTATCCATTGAAAGTGTAATTATGATTGTAATAAGTATGATTTTAACTGAGAATTAATAGTATGACACTGGCACTGACGACCACAGAATGACGAGGCGGTTCACAGGAGCCCAGAGATTGTTCCTGATTGTCATAACGTGCCTTGCAGATAAGCAGATAAGTTACGATAATCTGTCACTTACTTCCCTGGCACGGACATTCCCATGAAAGGATTTCCCTTTATGGGTTTTTGTTCTTCTTGATTAATACACTGATGTTGATTAATTCACTGTGAGGGGCGGACACCACTTTCCTGGAATTTTCTAAGGAACTGGAGCAGATACCACGAATGAGAAACCCAGCCCATTTGATCAGAGGCCTCTTGGTCTCATTGCTGTTTGATGGATGTAGAGACCTGGTAAGAGCTGAACCTTTCTGAAGTGTCCAGGCACAGCAGAGCTGGTTCAGCTCTGTACTCTCTCCCCAGATATGGACAGCAGTAGGCCTGCAGGTTTTCTGGCTCCCCTTCAACTACTGGAATCTCTCCGAGATAATCTCCAATATTGATGGATGACCAAAGCACACTCACTAAGTCCCTAGCCAACAGTGTTTCTTTGCAATAAACAATCTTACCAGAGTTCTATGATTTATTTTTTTTCTTAAATCCCTTGTTCGGTGAGGTGCCTAAGTATTTGCCAAAGTTGAAGTTTTCACTGTGTCTGTAAAGGGGATGCTCTTTGGGAATGGCCAAATGCTTGTTATGAGACAAGATGCTCTTTTCACTAGTCTTGAAGTTACAAAATAAGAGGCTGTGGAGTCATTTACAGAGGCTCAGTAAAATACAACTGCAAGGAAATTTTCATCCCTTATCACCACCACCAACTCAACATAATATCACAGAAAGTCTAAGTTCCTACCCAATACAATAAAATCCATATTCCTGTGGTAAAATGGCTGCCTAGCTCTGTGGCCCGGAATACATTTTAACATTCAAACGGTCAACAGGCCAGTATTAGGAAACAGATTTTAGGATCAACAGGAAATCAAACCACAGCAAACATGATGAGTGAGAGTTTTAGTGTAGAAGGTATAGGGCAAATCAAATCTCAGGCAAATCAGACACATGCAATCTTAATAGCAGGTGGGATTTCATCATTCAATCATTATTGTGCTGTTGATTGACAGTATAATTAAATCAAAACCCCAGCTTGGAAATGTAATGTAACATATGTGGTGTGTTATGGAGTTGGACTTTTAACCTGAAGGCTACAGGGTCACTTACAAGAAAGGGCATGGGTGCTGTACCCAGAAAGGTGCTTAACTTGTAATCAGCCAACTGTATAAATTGATGACACATAAAAATATAAGGTGTGTAGGTCTACTAGGCAAATAAATATAGCAAAAGTTTAACAGTGGGAAATGACAGGTTAAGTGCAAAATCAATTGCAAACTCTCTGAGAACAGCTGCACTCTTGCTTAGACCCCTTCACCCCGTCCTCTGGGCCCAAACTCTCACCCAGGCCCTGGTGGATCCCCGCCTTGTCCCGCGAGCGCCTCTTCCTGCTGTACTGCTCCAGGCAGAGCAGGCCTCCCACGCGGGAGAAACACAGCTTCTTGTTGATGAAGAGGAAGAGCACGGCCAGCACCACCACGAAGACGCCCACCGCCGACAGGAAGCCGATGGCCTCAGGGGTGACTTTGAGGGAGAGGGGACACGTTGATCAGACCACACACACAGACAGTCTGAACAACATACATACACACACACACACACACACACACACACACACACACACACAATGGGTAGCACTTCAAAGTTCTCAACCTGACAGGCCATCCCAGCCTCCATAAACTTCAGCCTCAACTCAATGCAACATGAGTCAAAGCACAACAACATATGCAAGAGACAGCTTTTAGCTGTTGCCTTTAAACAGGCCTGAATCATTGCGCAGTATTAGATCAGATAATCAAAGTATCTTTCCACACAGTGTCCACACACTACATATATTGAAGGAAACCAAATTAAATGAAACCAAGACACCATATGATCCTTAGAGAGGGACCATGGGAAATATGCTGTAAACAGTTGCTCATGCATTGGAGTAGACCAACTTCTAATGTAAATCCTCAAGATTTCCCTCCTCTCATAGGAGTGATTGTTGAGCTGGAATACATGTTCAAGCCCCTAAGTCCTCTCTAAAAGATCTGAAGTGGACTTTCTCAAGAGAAACAGGACCCATTCCGAAAAGTGCTCTCAATGACCAGTTGTGCCCTCTTTGCACATCAGGAGAGGGCTGTGACCTTTGCCATTACTGCTTTGACCTTCACATCGGAGCACAGACATGAAAGCCTTCTGCAGGCTACCTTCAAGTACAACTATGACATCTCTGATGCAGGAGGTGTGTGTGTGTGTGTGTGTGTGTGTATGTGTGTGTGAACAGAGACGTGTGTGGAAGGGGTTCTGTGTGTGTGTGTGTGAGAGATAGATCAGTCATTTCAGCTCAAGTTAAAAAACCAGCTCGCCTACTCGTCTTCCCACGGCTCAGTGCTGTCCTTCAGTCCCTTTTGAATTTGCACTGTCATATCAGCCTAATCTACCACAGTAAAAGAAAAAAAAGTCACTGCTTTCATTTCTCTTGTGATCTTTCTCTCAGTATAATTCCACGCTCTGTGCCTCCACTGCAGGGAGTACAATAAGCCAAGACCTGTCTCTACAACCTGCTGTCTGTGTGTGTGTGTGTGTGTGTGTGTGTGTGTGTGTGTGTGTGTGTGTGTGTGTGTGTGCGCACGTGTGTGAGAGAGAGAGGGAGAGAAAGAGAGAGAGAAAGAGAGCAAGAGAAAGAAAGAGAACAAGAGCATCATGCTTATTAGGCGCATAAGCACTTGCAGGTACTCAGAGGATCCTCTTATGCAAAGATCCATCTTATTGGTTTGTGGCCACACAAAGTAGGCAAACCACCTCCCCTGTCAACACACACACACACATCAAGCAGAGCTAATGAATGCCACACAGATGGAGGGGCAACAGAGGAGAAAACAATATTGTCATTTCAGAGACCCCTCAGCAATGCAATCTACTCTGGCACAAAGAGTCAGAGAGGCCAACCTAACACGTATGTTGATGTGGGAGCTTTATATGGGACCCAGGGGAACAACAAGGAGACAAAAAAACGCATTCACTCACAATATTAGCTGAATAATAAAAAAAAAACAATGGTATGACAATATTCTCGAATATTCTTCAATATCCTTGCCTGGGAGCTGGAGGAGTTCCAGACAATCTGAAGCATGAGGTAACAGAATTTAATGATGAAAACTTCATGAACAGATTCATTTGCAACTCCAACTCAGCAAATAAACAAGCTGAGTGGGAATTCGTATCAAATAAAGCCTGTTGTCAGAGCGATTGATATTGCTTTAGTAATAAAAAATCCAACTCTTTATCACCGTGTAGCATCAAACATTTCAGCACATAAAACTGGAATTATTCTGGAGGCGGATCAGCTCATCATTTCTTCTGTACAATAAAGAGGCTCACCGGTTCACAACAAATTAGATCATTAGTCAAAGTAACAGCACTGAACTGGAGCTTAATGAGTGTCAGAGACAGGGTCTCCTATGCACAATTGTGAAAACATCAAGAGGCAAAGGTGTCAAAGAATGGATTAGGAGGAATTAAAAGCCAACATCAAAGACTAATCTGCTCTTTTTGCTGAGTTCAGATCAAAGCCGGGAAAAGGACACTATCTCCACAGCATCTCCACACTCATGGTTCAACATTCATCATCTGACACATGCACACACACACACACACACACACACACACACACACACACACACACACACACACACACACATATGCACGCATGCACACACACAACAGAACACACAAACACCCTACATACCAACACATTCCACTGTGCTCCAACACAATGGCGATGATGTCATTTCAAGGGCTTCTTTAACACAGGTACAATAATACAGAGTAGCATTATGTACTGTGGTTCCAGATGAAGATGTGTAATCCAACGCAATCCACGTGCTTCTGTGGGACCCTAACCTGGCTGTACTGTGGCAGCCACAAAAAGGAGATGGGAGAGCAAGAAAAGAGAGGGAGTGAGGTGGAGCTGTGCTGTAGCGTGGTGTTTGCTCTGCTGCAGGTAGTGTACCTTTGCAGCAGGTGTGGTCTGAGATACAGGTGTGTGTGAAGAGGGCAGAGCACAGTATGTGGTCAGCCCACGGTTCAAAAAAACCCATAGCATGACTAAGGATGTGGGCATTCGGTCAACAAACCACCCTGTCGCTTTTGCCCTTCCCACCCGTGGTTATTTCTCCCACAATTCAGCAGGAGCCGGAAAGACTGAAGGAGTGACTGGAGCTCAAACAGACAGCTGGGCCAAGCCAGTCTGAACGTGCTTCACCTGATATGCGACTGCCATGATCCTGCTGTGCTGGATAGTGTGACATGGGACGTGGATCCTTCAGGTGATGAGCAAACACAGGTGCGGTCACAGCGCAGACGGCGCTGCAGAGAGGCGTAAGGGAGAGAGATCGAGGATCCTTCTGTTCCCTGGTTGAGATCATCTTCCCAGCCCCCACGTCATGCGCGTTGTTTTCGCAGCGCAGCGGAGGAGGAACTCCGCTCACCTTTAGCGCCGCGGAACGGCCAGTTTCCCTGGAAACCGCCCTGTCTTCCTCGGGCCGAACGTCTGAGGCCTCACCCACAAACGGAAAAAAAAAAAGGCTCCATGTTGCCATGGCACTGATGGCCTTGCTTGATTGGGCGGGATCACAAGGGCTTTCTGGTGTCGGAGTGCACATCTGAGAATGGACTTCCTTGTATACCAGGCTCACTGATCTTGTACTGAGACTGGAAGGCTAATCTACAGCTGTGTGGACCTCATCAAGGCCTACCCTGCAAATGTGTACCACACAATCTTGTAACATGTGGGTCCCCTGAGCTGCTCATTACAGTCTGCACATCCTCCACACACCACTCGCAAGCAATCAAGGTCACGACGCACATCGAACTGGACTGAGATTGATGTGCATTCCTGCAAATTCTAATAATAATAAATACAGTGTCATTAGGGTCTGTTTAAAACAGTGACAGCCAATTACCTTCCACATATTAGAGGTGTTTATCTTCAGTCTGTCTTTTAAAGACCTGCCGTAGTGTACTGAATCAAACATTTGTGCCTCAAATGCTTCATTAAAGTTGAATTGCTCACAGACTGTGTTCATTAAAAACAGCAGTACATGGGCCTGATGAGAAAAGACTTGAGCAATCAGGAATCCACCTGATTGCCAGGAGATGCAGAGAACACACAGCCCTAGCAACAGCAGCAGGGTGTGAGGCAGAGAGAGTGGGAGGGTGGTGTGAGGGCCTGAATGTGAATGTATGTGTGTGTGTGTGTGTGTGTGTGTGTGTGTGTGTGTGTGTGTGTGTGTGTGTGTGTGTGTGTGTGTGTGTATATGTGTGTTGGTGGCATTCTTATCTGTCCTTCTGCCATACAGCCCTGATTGCAGACAGCCCCTGCAGGAAGAGACAACATCGGGGCACTGGAGCTGCTCCTCTCTGCAGGGACACACCATCCACATACAACACCCCTGCCAATACTCACCAATGCAAATACCTTCAATAAAATATCACATGGTGGATCTGTAATTTGAGGAATGTGATTATAAAGCATTATCCAGCTTAATTGGCATGTTCATAATGAATCATAAAGCATTCTTATTGCTCTGTAATGTCTGACTTAAGTATTAGCATATATTCATAATGGCTTATGATAACATGAAAAATACTTTACTGACAGTCAACATAATTCATGACTTCAGGAATATATAATGCATTATGTATTCCAAGGATATAATGCATTCTGGCCTTAACTTGTATGAAAAGGCTATGATAAAAGTGTCATAAGCATTAAAGTGTATCATAAATCTCATAGCAACACTTTAAGGCACGAATGGTATTAGGCACTGTCTTGCATTCATAGTAGAAACTAACTGACTATGCATCACTCCACAACTATGCCTTTGATATTTAACTTCATTACTTGCATTACTTATTTGCCTTAGCCAACACCCTTAACCTGAGCAATTTACATCATGTAAACATCACCAGGTGAATATTTCCTGAAGCAATGCAGGTGAAGTGCATTGCTCAAGGCTACGACAACAGTGTGACTACATCCTCCTTACCATTACACCACACTGCTGGTCTTCATATGAACACCATTCCACTGTATTCAGTATTGAACTAGACAGAATATAATGGAAAAGGCCCTACCATCATATGCAAAATATGGACATTTGAATTCTGGGACACCCGTTAAATGTAACAGCTAAGAATGGCAAGGAAAACCTATTACTTGCAGCTTTTACATTTAAAGAGAACATAAAACATTATGTTCTCCTCCTAGAGCATTATATGGCTTGTCATTATGTATTATATGTGTTAACATAAGCCATGAATATATAGTACATACAAATGTATAAATTAAATATCAAATAGCATTATGATTGCCTTACAGTGCATTATGAAGGTGCTTTATATTAAGCATTTCAGCCACATCTTGATTTAAAATCACACACTTCAGATAAAGTGTTGCCAGATAAAACCACTGAAAATTGAATTGTAAAAAACAGTAAAACAAAGTGACCATAACAGAGGACAGAGACTTAAACACCCTATTATCAAAGAGCCCACATTCCTGTTCTACAACAGTAACTGCTATACTAAGAGTTAGAAAGGCCTCATGTCATAAATTTTGACAGTGCCCTCTGTTGGACAGATATTAACTTTCAAAACGACATGCATTTCCATTCAGATATATAAAGGTTTTATCAACAATTAAATATAAACGCTGTAAAAGATCCATACGGCATGCATATGCTCACAGAGGGAGTAGTATGAATAAAATCCATAATCTAACAATGAACACTGTAATATCTACATGCCATGAGGGAGAAGTCTCATACCTAGTAAACCCATAATATACTATCACCACCTACTGGCCATTTCTGATAGCATTCTGCAAGTTACCTTAACAGAAGAAAAATTAAACTTTCCATTAACAAAACAAACATTAGGTTCTGGTAGGAACAACACTCCTTGTTATCGTAATTGTACTGATGCTTCCTACTGTTTCAATTAGTATCAATTTAAGGTACAAAGACACAGCAAAGATAAATGCCTCAATGAAAGCTCACATGTCTTGGCTGGGGTGTACAGAGTCGCCCCTGTGCCTTGTGGAGTTGGTTGGAGTGCCATAGGTCCACTCTCGCCCTCCGAGTCTCAGACACGGGCTCCTGCTCTGGGTCGGTGGAGTCGACTGGCCCTCTCTCACAGCATGCCTTTCACCCACCTCCTCTATCTGCCGGGAACACAGTGCCCACTCTGTCAGGGAGCTTCCTGTCTCCCCAGGCACAACACCCTTCCTGATCTCACCCAAGACAAAACAAGGGGAGAGAAGGACCACAACAGCAGGCAGCTAGTCCTGAGCGAGCCATTCCTCTGGCTTTTAAATTAAACAGCAACCTGTTTCACTTTCACTAATCTTCCTCCAACCAATTCCTGAAAACTCACAAATAAAACAACATACATATTCAACCGGTATTGCACTTAATGTGTGAACTCATAAAGTTCCTGTCAGTACATGTCAGTGTCTAGTGGGGGATACAGCACTCTATACACAGCTAATAAAGGTAATGCTGGTGACAGATATGTCTGTGTTCACAGCTGGGCAAATAACATGCACTAACTTGCACTTGTGCACACACACATTTGCACCGGGTGAAGAGCCACAGCGCCTGTGCCACCGAGAAACAGAAAGGAAATCAGATACAAGGGCCATTTCCCTGAGGGGAAATTGTACTCTGTTGACCTGTCTTGTAAGGCATTAAAACAACACCACGCAAGCGTACGGAACGGATGGTGTCGCTGCCTGGTCAATGTGGCATGCACGCTGATGTGACATCCTGCCTGCTGAGCTCAAAGAAACAAGAGATACATGACAGTCAACCCGCAGCCCTGTTCTCTAGATTGGTAATCAGCTTTCCCGTATCGCACTAATTTCCTGTCCAGCTGAATTCACACACTCTCTTGACATCTTAAAATCTACAGAGAAAGGAAATCATTAAGAAAATAAGAAAATAATAAGAAAAATGTTTATCTAAATGATATATCCAGACCAACTGATTGCAGTAAATGCAGTTCATTTTCTTTAGAATGCTCTTCCAAAATGGAATGCTAATTGAGTACACCTGAGTTGCACCAATTCTACAACATGGCAGCATGAAGAGGGCACCAATGCGAACTCCATGTCACAGTGGGTGGAGATGTAATCTTCCCCACAAAAAAATGCTGTGCGACATAATGGTTTTATTGCCAAAACAAAGCTTCTCCCCATTTTGAAATGGTGTATTGTAACACTATCTATTAAAAATTGATGGGGCTTTTAGTGGAAAAATAATGCTTTATCTTCCTTTATGGAGTAACAGAAGCTGCAATGCCAAATGTTTCAAGCCTATTATTTGAAGGACTGTCTAATGGGCTACTCACCAACAAATAGTGACCACAATACATGCACATATCCTGTTTAAAGACAGATATGCAGTGAAGAGGCAAGGTTACGCTGATGCAGAGGAATCATAGCCCTACAATTGACATGAGAACAGCCCAAGCATACTAGAATGTTCTCTGCTTTACATTGCATGGATGTTGGCCAGTTACAGAATATCTACAAAAAATGAAAATCCAAAGCACACCTATGAAAAGAGTAAGATAATATTATCAATTATTAAATGAATATTTGAGCCAAGAATATGAAGTGACTTATAAACAGATCATAGTTTCTTCATACTCAGCAATGTCCCCAACCTTGGTCCATCACTGCCTCTGCATCTACTCTACTTGGCTGTAGAAACACTATGAACAGCCGATCACAGTGGGATGATATTGTGTGAGATCAAATGCCTTCTAATGATCTGTTGCCTGAATTGCTGACTATATTTCTGCAGTCTTGGAGGCATGTCCCGAGAGTATTTACAGAACAGTGCAACAGTGTAAGTTCTGCTCCCCAAGAGAAGTTATATGTGAATGCACATTAGCCTATTTGTTTCAGCTGCCTTTAAAACATTTAAATGTTTTTGCCAGCTAAAAATGGAAGAGTACTTCACTATCTATTAGCTTTATGCCTTGTGTCTTCTGCATTTTTAAATACTAAAACAGCAACAGAGATGTTTAGTTTCTGATTCTTCAAAATGGGAACTAAGCAATTTTCAGTGACTGCCACTCTTGAGATATCTCTTTTCACGTATCCTGAAAAGCAGCCGAGCGGAAAACTCTTTAGACAAGTGAGCTGCATGTCGCTCCCTCCCGTCCTCAGCCACCAGGAGTCTGTGATACTGACACTGGCCTCAGGGCTGCAGAGGATCGGCTGGGTCATGGTAGTAACAGGAAATTCCTCCACATCACCTCCCCCAGCTACCGCCAAGAGCCTGAATTATGCATGGCCCTGAATCTAGGCCACGCAGATCTGCAGAGCCAGTGGCGGCCTCGACATCCGCCTCTGCCATCAGCCTAGACTCAAAATGCGCAGCACCATAGGGGAAACATACACCACAGCCTCCACTGTATCTGAGTTTCAGCATTTTTGGCAATGTCTCAAAAATTGCCAAAATCTGATCCAAAATTCTGATATGCGAGCCTGGAGTCCAGACATGAGAAATGGGCATGAAAGACATTCAGATTTCCACAGCCAGAGGAGAATGAACTGAATATGGCAGAGCTGCCAGCATTCTCACCACAAAGACAATGCCTTTCCTGGGTCCACAGGAAAACTGCACTGACAATACTGCTGATTCACTCCTAGCTGCAGGGGTAAATTTAGGTCATTAGCCACATAACTGTCTAGTCAAATCATCCATCCAGAGAGACCAGTCTATACCCAGTTTGAGCTCTTGCTAGTACCAAAACAAAAGAGAACACCAGAACATAATTTCAACTCCAAGACACACCTTATATCAGCAATGCAAATCAGCACTGCCGTCTCTGAGATGTGTTAATACGTCCCTGGCAAAGGAGGAATATATTGCCTGCATAACAATGCTTTGCACATATTTTCAAATGGCTTTCCATCGCCAATAGACAATATAGTGAAAAGATGTACTGGAACACAATCACTACAATTTACGATGAAACAGAAGAACACACACATAATCTCAGATTCCTTAACTGACAAAAGACATAAGACCCTTAAAATGTAAATTGTGATATTTACTAAATTGACTGAATTTACAGTAACATGAAATATTGGACTGAATGGAAAGCATGTCATAATGCATAGCTTTATTTTCAGTTGTATGCAGTGTACTACTAGATCAGCTCTCTGGGTTCTGTGTCCATGTCAATAGCTAGGTGTGGACAGGTCCTCTGGGTGTGTGTGCCCCTCTGTATGTGTGGGGCCATGCCGAGGCATGGCAGCTTCACCCTGATTGGCTCCCTGCACAAAAAGAAGACTGTTCTGGAAAAAAAAAACCTGATACCTCACTCTGTTATTTCTAATTTACATAACCCCATCCTGACATCATAGAACCCCTGACAATCACCTTGAAATACTTTTATTGCCCTTACTAACCTGCGCTAATCTGACACTACACTAGATGCCAGATTGAAAAACACATTGCTTTGAGCCCCCCTAATAAAAATGGCAACAGCTAACAGCATGGGTCTGTCAAATAATAAAAGAAACAGCTTGATGCAGGTTGACCTCATTACCCCTTCAAAAGGACTGCTGAGAAAAAAAGACTGTCGGCATCTCCACCTATACTGTCATTGTGAGGGATGGTGAGAGTCTCTTTCACGCACAGCGAGCAGAAGTACACTCCACAGTGGGACAGGGTCACACAAGGAGCCCCTACAGCAGAGCCCTCTGCCTGCATCCCACAGCACTGCACATGGAGGCTGTCACTCAAATGGCCCCGGCCCCGGCGAGAAGCTCAGCTTCCCCTACACTGTACTGCAGCTACACAACCTACTCGTTTCACCTAATTATGACTCACTTATTGATCCTAATTTTGTTTTGCAATTCCGGATAGGAGAACTTGCAGGCAAATACAAATTTTGAGAACTTGGTTCAATATGATGTTTTTTTCTTGATGGTAGAGTTTATTTTAATCTAATATGGCCAGCTAAAGAAAACATAGGGATGGAATGGATTAGAATAGGAATTGTGTAGCATGGTCAGATACAATCATTATAATCATAAATGTAAGCCTTTCCAGGGTTTTTTTTTTTAATTGCTTTGCTTCTGATACGTGCTGGATGTGTGTGATTCTACCCATTTCATTTTGATCTGATATACAGTGATTATAATGTGGCCCTGATTGTGAAAAGTTAATAAAAATGAAAATTTAAAAAAAAAAAAACATGGGGATGAAATGAACTGAAAATCTCAGTATTGTACTTAACAATGAGGCTGTGGCATTCATTCACATTTATTCATTCATTCACGCTCATTCATATAAGGCATTGCTATATAGGCCAAGTTGCACATGGACCACTCGCTATGTTTTACCATTTGCCCAAGGGGTTCACAGTGAAACAAAGCAAGATAGTTGACACAAAGATTCCAGTGTTTCTAGCTGATCTCCATTCCTGTATCATGGCAACAGCAATGGATTGTTCTAAGGAACTGCTCACCAGGCTCAGAGGGGATTGGTTCAGGAGATTTGATGCTACAGACACATGATTCTTTGTCATTTAAATATATGTTTAATCACATATGACTATGTTTTTTTGAAATATTCACAGGTATTTTACGTGCACCACCAGGCAACAAACTTTTCATTGAGACGTTCAAAACACAGGCCTCAGGCAGATGGTTCCTCAAACAATGTGTAAGGACAGAGCGCTATCCTTTTACCCTGATTGAAACTGCATGCAGAGTGGTGCTGGACCCAGTAACTTTCAGAGCACTGCATTTGGCTCAGGTCAGCTATTTGTGAGCCACCAAGCAGTGGTGCAACAGATCTACTCATCAGCAGAAAGCACAGCAGTCCTTGTTAGCAGACCTTACCACTCCAGCTTTCCATGAAGCCAACATTTACCCTCTGAGCAATGCCCAGCGGAAATTCAGCCCAAGAGGATTAGATTTTCCCTCTGGCCATCAAAGACAAACAGAGCGAGTGCTTATTCTTCAACACAATCTACTGCAATTCTGTTTGACGTCCTTTAATTGGATCACCTCCATTTGACCGACATAATTCCTTACTGTCAATAGTCTGGGCCTTGTTAGCCATTTCAGCTGATTGACCACAAGTTAAGAGGAGATTGAAAGAGTACATCTCCAACCAATAGTGAAGCCATTTTACCCATACATTGTGTGTATCTTGTGCCATGTCTTGGCCTTGAGTACCCTAAAGGTCTCTGCTTCCAGTGCAAACCCTGATAAGGTATTCCATGCATTAACAGCTCTGTATGAAAAAAAAAAACTTTCTTGTGTCAATATGAAGTTTACCTTGAAATAAATGAACCAAACAAGACAGGTGTCTGCCTAAGGCCACCGAGCCTTGGAATTCAAGATGCAAGAAAGTCACTACAACTTCAGAAACTACAACTCTGGATGTCATTATGGGGTGAGACATGGCAAACCAAAATTATTGGTGAAATACTAAGCATAATAACAGGTACACAAAAAAACTAATCATGTGCCAATGTTAGTGAATGAGTTATTCCAAGCACTGCAAAATTAGGAAAAGAAATATAATAGTGCACAGTACAATAACACATAAAATGATCTCGCTCTCACATTTATAATAACACAGTAAAATTATGCCTTGATATAAATGACTGAATGAATGAACAAGTCTGTCACACCCAATGAACCTCAAGCATTTCTTGAATGGGCACAGCACAAATACTGGATAACTGCAAGGTGAAGAGGTAATGCCATCATCAGCCACTGTGCATTCTGCATTACTGTCCTGACTTCATTTACCCATGCACTGTCTGCCACTGGCACACTTGTCATGTCTTGATGTGTCCTGAGAACTGTAATGCAAGTCAATGAGTATTGAAAAGGTGAAATCAATTTGACACTGCGTTTCTTAACGTTTCTAAATATAGACGTTGTCATTAAAGCACAAATTGCTTTACAGCACTTACGTCGAATTTATCCATATTGCCACGCTCAAATTCAGGATTGATTTATAATTGGAAAAAGAGATAGAGACTGCGCAGTGAACTCAGACATTGTTAATGGTGAGTGTCCCTTTCATACAGTAATTGCTTAGCCCATATTCTTACTACATCAATTATCTAGAGTACAGTGCCAAATATATCTAAATGAGCAGAGACAAATATATCTAAACCATTCAAACGCATACTTGTATCTGCAAGCTTGAGCAGTATCGAACATGCCAAACGTTTACTTGCCACTGCGTAACCATTCACCGCAACAAACATCGATTTTCCAGATGAAGACGATGTCAATGCACTGATCAGATTTTAAGGTTAAGATTGCAACAAATGACATAGAACACAAGAATCACTCACTATCTGAAGCCATGGTCGGAGATCAGGTTTATCCACGCTTATTATTCGATTGCAGCATACAACGTTTGCGCTTTGCGCAATGATTGCATTCTCTTCGGATTACTGCTACATAGATAAAAGCTACTGATGGGATGCTGCTGAACCGATCAGCCGTTTTCCTCCGTCCTCCCACCTCTTAGGTACGGCAGCCGCAGTTACGGTTTGGGTTCCTCTTCCTGTCCCCCTCCTGCTTTTTCTATGGGTCCCACAGGCATCAAACGGTGACGTGCTCCACCCTCCCTCTTCCCAGTCTTTGCTGACCAGTCCGCGTTAGCTAGCCTTAGGTGCAGATCCAAGAATCACACCGGCCTAGCTCAATAAGGTGTTACCAATAATTCCTGCCCTTCATTCAAATAACCGCCTCTGTCGCTCACTTTACACTAATTTTTCATTATGACATATTCATCGGATTCCCATCGAAGATGTCGGAATCGGACATTTAGAATTAGTCTAACAAGACTTACACAAACATTCCACTGCGGTATCATCAGAAACTTACCAAATCTTACATCATCATAAAGAAATCTGTCCTGCTGGAAGCAAGCAGTAATAATGTCAGATATCAGACTGAACGGCTTGGATGCGAGGCAGCAGTATCTCTTTGTTCTATTTTGCCCCCCGTTGGTTTCGAGTACCGTCACGACCGGTGCTCAAAGCACCACGCACACCAATTGTCTCTTTGACATCTCGGGTGAGCCATGCATACCCTTATAATTTCTTTCGTCTCGCTGCTCACAGTATCAGAGACTTACTTCTCAGCTGCAGCGACGTGAGCATGATCTTGTCTCAAGACCCATCGTTTGAAACATAACACTGAATTTAACTTACACGTTAATTGTTACTAACTATTGGCTGCACATGCAGTTGGAGACAAAGAATGAGGTTAGTTTTATTGACCTTTTCGTGCGGCGGTGTCTACTGACTACTGCCTCGGCTTAATAAATGCGATTTAGATGGTTAATTTGCTGAAACCTTGAGTGATGTCTGGTTGTTAAAAACAAACTGAAGGTATATCATGCATGCTAGGTAACAAGAGTTACTGCTGAAATTTCAAGCGAAGTTAGCTTAGGTTTTTTTTTTTTTTTAGTCAAAGGCTTTGAATGCAACAGCAGCTTTGAATATGTGAAAATAACCAGTCAGCAACTGAGAAAAAATATGATGCCATTTAATACTTAAGCTAGTCAGTGTCATTAATAATTTATAATTATGTCTAATCATCTATCTACAGATCAATAAGGAACCGGACAGAATGCAATTAGAGAAGCAGGTGGTACAAAACAATGTGACAGGTTAGTATAAATGATAGCTCTAACACCCGTGAGCGCACTGTGGCTGTATGTTGTGGCGACAACTGGTAACAATAGCCTGTTCCTCAGATGAGAAATATGCATCACTGACACACCAGCATGAGTTTGCACCACATCAGAAAACAACTGGCTTATTAGAAGAATCTACACGTCATATCTTACATACTGCTAAGAAACACCCCTGCTGACCCCGAAACTATCAAAATCTATTACATTCCTCATTTTCAACATTGTATTTTTCTGTATGAACATAAATTAATGGTCTCATGAGGTTTATGACATGAATCCCTCCCTCACTAATTCATCACTGACACAACTGCCAAGACAAAGAGGTGTCACGAATGTAAGACACTTCAAACTTTATTTCAGCTACAATAAATCTCCATGTAACTTCCATTTAAAAGGCCACTAGGGTGGTTCCATAATAAAATAAAACCCATGGAAAATGTCCCGTTGGATGTATAGAGGATTTTTAAATAAGCCCTGTCAGAGAAACTGATGTGTGCTTAGTACATCCACTGAAACCCTCTCACTACAGATCATTAAAACACATTCATATATTTTATTTAAAAAATACTCTAAATCAATATAAATGTCATTTAACAGTGGTAAACTATTACTTTCCCATATAGAAGCTCTTATCACTTGTTATTCTTCAGCCACATCTTCTGATCAGTTTGATATAGCTTTCACATACACTTCTGTTGCACTCTCCCTATGTACAGTACCAGTTAAAAGTTTGGACACACCTCGTTAGGATAATGGGAAACATGCATTCAAAGAAATTTTAATCTAAAGACTTATGCTTAAATGCTTGAAATCTGTCTCTTAGAAAATTATAAAAATTATTTTATTTAAAAGAATTTTTGGCTGCTTTGAATACTCTAAAATATAAGATAGTTTTGATTGGTTTAACCATTTTTGGTCACTGCATAATTTCATTTGTGTAACTTCACACTTTTGATGTCTTTACTATTATTCTAAAATATGGAAAATAATAAAAATAAAGAAAATCCCTTCTACGCGTAGGTGTGTCCAAACTTTTGACTGGTACTGTAGTCATACTGACTGCAAAAGGACCAACTGACCACATACAAGCTACTAGCCATGATACTGACCATTGGAAGATATAGCTATTATGTTTACGCTGGTTTCTAATTTATTGCCTATTTTGTCACAATGCAACTTTATACTCTGTTGCAATGTTGATGTGTCAAATGTTCAATCTTTAATTAACCACAATCTGGTCATCATTTGGTTAGTATTTGATGACTGGAATTTTTCCTTCTATTCTGTACACACTTCACTTAAAGTGTGTCCATCACACTTTTCCTACATAGGTAATATTTGTACTGAAAATGTCAAGAGTTTGAAAATGTCACCCGTCAAATGTTTCTTTAACATTACATTAAAATGACGGCATGGCATTTTCTGCCGAACACCATTGATATCTAAACACTCTACACATTCTACAACATTCTATAGAGGGATTATAGAAGGCCTCCTTTTTTGTATCATGGCTTTTGCTAGGTTGAATGGTCTTATATGGTCATTTTTTATACAACCATTGAGTACACAAAACTACAGTACATTCAAGTCATTATTATGTACATTGTCAAATGTATCTGCATCTATTGTATAGGGCAGGTGCAACAGAAGTTCTATGTTTTAATATGACCCTCACTTTCTTAAAATTCTTACAAAGGAACTTTACTGGATAGAGCAAGCTGCTCAACAACATATGACTACTGACACATCCACTGACTCGCCAGTGAGTGACATGTAACCACAGACAGCAGTCAAGTAATTCTCTGAGAGACACACAACCAATTAAGAACCTTCTCAGATATTCGGCTTAGCCCTCCGAGGTTTTCCCTTTTTAAACTGGGAAATTCTCAACAAGAAAACTTGGCCCTTCCAAACACAAGCTCCTCTTCAGGCTCCGTGTCCTCTTCTCATGCTTTACCACTTGAATGATTTTTTCTCTCTTCGTCTCTCTGGGTCAAATTAAAAGAAGAAAATGGTTAATTTACCTGAAATTTCTGAGTGGAAAAAAGTTACCTTTATTGTAACATTATTCATCATTATGACTGTTGGGAAGGATGGCCATTTCAATGAGCAACAATAGGGTTTATAGAATGATGTATTGGTCCATAGTCCAATACTGGGAAAAAGTCAAGTCAAGCTCTATTTCTGTTGTTAAAAATCAATGACTATATTTTACCTATCAATAGTTTTACAATTTCTGCACCTATTGACTTGATATGTATTTAAAACTGAATCTACTGATTCAACTAGGGATGATGTAACACTCTCACAAACATATTTAAAAGAAACATCAGCAGAGAAGGCAAAGTTATCCTCCTGTACATTCAATTGCCTATCCCTACCTCCTAACTTATCTTGTTCAGTCATGGAGAGACGCCATTGCGTGGTGGACTCCAGGTCTTCCTGCTTCGCACTCCCTATCAGACAGACAGAGAGAGACAGCGTGATCACACGGGTTCACAGCAGCTACTCTGAATGGAGAGGACCCCACAGGGGAGAAAGAGAAGGCCCACCTTGGCTCATCAGTTTTTTCCTGGTCCTTTCCCTCAGTGATATGGGCCTCTTGCAACGGGTTGCTGGGTTCGGCTCGGAGGCCGACGTGTCCATTTCTGCCTGCCGGTGCCGCCGCGACCTAGAGGCCTATGAAACCGAGCACAAGAGAGGAACTGTGGAGTTCAGGCACTGATGAAACGTGAACACTATGTGATTTGCCTCTCGTGGTGAATTATACATTACTAAAAGCTCCACTCCTGATTATTATTAGGCTTAGCAGGATTTGACCTGACATTGACAAACAGCTCTACACAACAAAGGTAAGTAAAATTGAGTAACACGTCATTTTTAAAAGCAAAGGTTTTACCTACACTTACTTCAAAGATTCTATAAATATTGTTTGGGGGACTAATTTTTTTTTCACTCAAAATTCCCTTATGTATTTCCCTCCACACTGAACAGCAGTTTGAAAAGCCATTAGTCATGGGTGCACTGCATCAGATTAAGAATTTTAGAGAGCTAACAGAACCAAAATTAGGGCCCATACTGAAAGTTTCAGAAACACTGACTTCTTGCAGAAAAACACTTCCTGGAACAGGGAAATATATTTGTGGACACTCTGCAAATAGAAACTGAGCAACTCTGCTCCTGAGACAGTTTAGAGCACTTCATCTGCATGCCAAATAAACTGTAAGGAACAATATTAAACTTGAGGTTTAGTGTCCCTTTAAGGGGTAGTTCTCATTCACTACAGGAAAGGGATACCAGAAATCTGGACAACTAATCCACAGCACTCTGGCTAGAATGCCTTCAAAACATTTAGAATAGCTGATTAAATGAACACAAGGACATAAACACATCCCTCCCACTTCAACAAGGAGCAGATCATAAGCTTTGCCAGGAAACACACATATCATTCAAGTAAACATGGCTGTGAATAACTCAAACTTTTTCTTAACTATTCAAGCACACACTGATTGCACTGAAGGGCAAACAGACCTGATATAATTTTGTAAATGTCTGTTTGTAAATTTATCTGGTTATGAAACTGTAAAACCCAGAACTCAAAATTAGTAAAATGCAAAGTAAATTCTAAAGCACAAATGCATGAACTGCAGCATAGAGACAGGTAATGTACTTGAAAATGACAGCGGTACACTGAGAAAGAGAGACATACCTCCACTACTTGTCCATAAGATTTGGATTTGATGGATGCCAGCAGCTGTGCTCTACTGGAACACTGGGGAAACAACACCAAAGAGCAGGTACTGCATGTGGTTTTTTCACAGCAAAAGCCTCTGGTTAACCACATAATTGTAAACCAGGGTCAAGAGGAACTTACTGAAACAAGGTCTGCAGGTTATCAAAAGTCATTCAAAGGTCTTTGAGAACAGCTGAAAATGATAATTCAAATTCATGCTCCTCTTATTTTCAGATATATCCAAATAAATATACACTAATATAAAAATTAAAGAGAGAAACTCATGACCTGTCTGATGGCATCCTAAGAACAGAGTCACTCACCTCACTCTGTTTAGAGGTTCCTTCACCAGCATCTGTGTCACCTGCGTCTTCATATCCATTCCTCCTGCGCTCCTAAACATAGAACAGAGTCAAACATGACATAACACTAGGCAACATGCAGCAGAGCACAGAAGCATTCAGTAAAGGTGAGGATCTCACACAGCAGCCTCACAAGGTCTGTCTCACACATACACATACACACACACACACACACACACACACACACACACACACACACACACACACACAAACGCCCGCACACACACACTGAATTGATCATAAAACTCTTACAGTCTCCTCCTGCCACTTGTGGAACCTCATCACTGTGCTCTGCAGACGTGCCCCCAGGTCCTTGTTGATCAAGTGGATGGCGGGGTCCGGCTGGCCAGGGGTGGCTGAGATGGCAGCCTTCACCTTTTCATAGTGCTCGTGCACATTCATAATCTCCTGTACACAGACCATGCGAGTGTGACTATGCACCGCGACCTCCTCCACACAACCCAACTCAATGACCTGCAGCTTTACAATCTCAATGACACGGCTTCACATCCACCAAAGACAGCACCTTGTTTATGTAATGCATGCATATTCTCTGGATCAACAAAAACCCAAGATCCGTTGTGCTTTTTAATGTTTTGTGAAACATTTTTAAAGAGAGCATGATATGCCTGCATCATTTTCATCGGCACTGCACCAGTGCTTTGCTCAGAGTGCAATTCCAGGGCTCACAACTCTAAAGCAGCCCTCAGTGGGCCAGGACCAGGGACCAATCACAGCAGCCGAAGGGGCAGCCTGACCTCCAGCGTGTCCGAGGTGACGAGGTCCTTCACCCGCGTGGACCGGTCCCAGAACTCCTCGCACACCGTGTGCCTCGTGGGCTTCCTCTTCACCTGGAAGCTCAGCTGCCAAAGACACACACGGGAGAGGAGGTGGGTTACACAGTTTGTGCCAGTTGGCTTTACAGTGGTCAGCGGGGCAGCAACATCAGCTCCTTTCCATCACGATGGTGCAGACCCCTGCAGACGCGTTCAGCCCCGTGGAGACCTGGAGATGCATTAAGTTTTCTTATTGCAGACCTTGAATGTGCACGGCTTACATGTTTGGGCATGGCAGCAAAGTAGAAGGCTTTCTCAGAGAAAAGCCTTCTGAGGATGTAGACCACGTCATAGTGCTGGGCATTCACTGCATCCGTCTGGAACTTCTGCACGTGCTCCCAGTCCTTCAGAGCAAGCCTGATCTGGACACACAAAAAAACACACACACTGAAAGACTGGAAGCTTCCGCTTCTTTTCCCATGATAGGATCTCAGCTGTCCATCAACGTAAAGGCTGATGTATGGCAAGATAAGGTCATGAAAAATATTTGGATTACAGCCAACCACAATTATGTAAGAGCAAGGAAAATGTGTAGTAGCTTGAAACATGTCAGATTACTGCAGAAATCTGTGTAAACTGTCAGAAAGTTCATCAGTACCTTTTCTTTGGGTGATGCAAGCTGTGAGTGATACAGGCCATAGAGCAAGTACAAGCCTCCAGCTCGGATCTGGAATGTGTGTGGAGGTAGGAAGTACTGATAGGCAATGGTCAGTATTAAGCGACTAAAGGTCCGCATCTCATTGCCTGCCATTTTACCACTGGAAAGAAAGAGAGGGAAAATGGTTCATAAAACAGAATTAAATCAACTAATCAACTCATTTTAACCTAGTCTGGTTATTATTATGTTGGAGACTACCAAGTGCATTGCTACCTTAGTAACACAGCAAGGTAATTAATTGCAGACGGTGTTTACAGTATAAATACAAAGCTGGAGAGAAAATCCTCTTTAAAAGAGAAAAGGTTTGTGTACGCTGTGCAACATAAATTACAGTAAGTACACGGAGTGCCTAACTCAGCTCATCAGAAAGGCCTAAATGTTACCAGGGCTGCCAACTCACGCATTGAGCGTGAGACTCATGCAATTGGCTCAGATCTCACGCTCTCACGCCACACATGCCTTTTCTCACGCTAACTTCGTCTTCGCTTCCTCCGATGTAAAATTTGTGATTTTTAAGTGAAGGAACAGCAGTGCGTGCAACAGCAAATCATTGCAATGCGCGTTCTGGTGGAGCAGCCAATCACAATGATTTTGTGGTCCAGCAACTAACCGCTGAGCATGAGTGGAGCAAGACTGGAGGAACAAATACATGACGAAGGTTAAGTGCAATGGTCATTTGTCTGATTTTTGTCTGGTCATTTGTCTGAATTGAACTCAGGATCTGTCGGTGTAAAGTTGTAGAGCTGTACAGCAACGACAGCTGAGCTGAGCTGTGGTTGACTAGAGAGTAGTCAACGACAGCTCAGCTCAAATGATCTTATATACAATATATTCATTTTCATGCTTCAAGTGGGAGCAATCCCAATCAATGATCAAGGCTGCAAAATCAGACACCAGCACTCACAACAGAGTAGGGATGAAACGGTTACCGGTTTCACTATTTCACTAAATACTGTTCAGCATCAACCAAAATTAGCAAGTCTCCCAGACACAGACGCGCAGGCGCAGCATGCAACGTGGGTTTGTTTTATGTCAGTGAAAACACGGAGGAAGGCAGTGACAGCGCTCAGGAGATTTTTCAGCCTTCTAAGAGGACTACTTTGCTATTAAGAATGAATTCCGTGTACGTTTGTATTTGCATATTCTTGAAACAGAACACGGTTTAGACCACTTTATTTCCTCCTTCTGTATGAATTTTCCAGCGTAACTACGATGTGACAGTATTATTTGTATTTGCCTGAAGTTCAGTGAATAGTTGAACTCTTACAAAGTCTTGACTCAGACTACTTTGCTGTCAGGGGAACTGAACATTGGAAAACACTTCTATTTAATTTGGCCTCTTCAGCATTGTCATGATATTCTGAAATGACCTACACATTAGCCTATATTATACCAAGACTTTTAGAAAACAACATGCACAAGCAGACTCGACTCTTCCCTTTGTGCTTGATTTGCGAATAACGCATCCTTAGCGTCCTCACTCGGAAATTCACGTCCTCCTTACAAGCTCATTGAAGCAACTGGAGCCGTGCATGGGAATGTTGGACCAGGTAGCTTAAGTTTTGCATTTAACACGTATCTGCACTTCATTTTAGAGTGTTTTTGTAGCCTGAGAAAGTAATGTCATCTATAAAAGACATAGTAGACAATTGTACAATTCATTGGCTATGTTATTATTTTAATGTTTATGCAAGTAAAAACTGCATAGTGCTAATTTTATTTATAGTTTTCAATATAAAACTTGGTGAAATGATTTCAGTTTGTGTATCAGTACTTCTTGAACATTTTCAGCACATTTTAACAATACCGCGATAATACTGATAACCGTGATAATTTTGGTCACTATAATCGTGATATTAAATTTTCATACTGTTTCATCTCTACAACAGAGCACATGAGAATTTGTGAACCTGTTTCTGTTAAACTTTCTGGTTGTGGGTTTTAGGGTTTTAGTGGGTTTTAGGACAGTCAACCTCAAAAAGAAATGTGAATTGAACTTTCCATGTTGTCAATACATTTAAGGAAATACTGTTCAGTTGTCAAATGTTTTGACATTCTCAATAAATGTAAGGGAACACTGTACACTTCTTGTGATGCATGGGTTTTTATGGCTTAGCACATCACTGTATAACAAAAATAAGTACTACTAAAATTACTCCAAGCTGAACCTAAAAGTTGGCAGCCCTGCTGTTACGCAGCTAATTTTCCTCAAAACAGTCGAAAAGATTTTCTTGGCCGAATTGTACACAATGCAGTAAACTAAATATACTGCTCTGACGAAACAAAGTACCACCAATAAATCAAACATTGGAGCTAGATAGCTCAATCTATACGTCTAAGCAGCAAAGACCGATCAGACAGACAAGTAACGTGTGGCTCTGTGGTACTGACTGGTTCACTGGCTAGCTAAAGTTACATAAACTTCAAATCTTAAATTACTCAAATGACAACAAAACATTCTGCTAGCCTAGTTGCTTAGCTAGCCTTCCTCTCTCACATACACATTGTTAATTGCAGCTTTAAAGATGGACTGCAAGGAAGCGACGGCATCAATAATGATCTTACTAAAAAATACTGGAGAAGTTCATTTTCCTCCATATCGCTGCGAATTCCTCGTACCGCACCGACTCCGTCTTTTGAAATTGATTCAGCAAATCTTCGCAATCTGCTTTGAGGGGTGGAATGTAGTAATCCATTTCTGCTCGGTTAAGAACTGTATTCAAAAAGCTAGCATGCTAAACTAATTTAAAAGAGAACCGAAACTGGGGTAGCCTCTGTAACAACAGTTACATCGTGTGACTGACGTTCTTAGTAAACTTCCGTCTTGTGTGTACAGGAGGCAGTTAAGGACAAACTATGCGCGAGGAAAAAGCGGGGTAAAGGGGCGTTTGCGCAGCCTTGCGTCGCAGCGGTATGTCAGCCAAATAAATTAAAAAATGGCAGTTTGTCATAGAATATTGTTTAATTGTAATAATACGGGCTGTTATCCAAATGAATTATTTATACAAAGAAAATTTGATAGAAGGGTATGATGCAAAACACAGCAAATATACCCCTACGGGGTATACTCTACTGGAAATTACATTAACCCAACAAGCCTCTCAGAATTACTGTATACAGTATATAAATCCGAGAGCACACGCATTCTGTGCAGAAAAAAACGAACATTGCTCTCCAGTGTTTCTATTTTTTACCATTCCATTTTAGTATCTGAATATACAAACGTCTAACGTACAAAACAGCATATTTAATATGCAATATTTACAGGGCAAATTTGATAAATATCATGCATGCAAGTCATTACATGCATGCATACCATGTATTATACCCAGCAATCTTGTTCAAGACCTGCTCCATACTATTACACTGCACTGCTGTCACATATCTTATACAGACTAGCAATGTTAAGGTAAAGTATGTGCCAAACCAAATCAAGGACCACTGCATCACTGCATACTGTATTGCAGAGTGAGTGAGGATAAGCACGTAGCCACAGCACATCTGATTATATGCTGATGATGTGAGGATATGCCTGCTGTGTTATATATTAAGCCACAGATCAGTCGGACACCAGTAAGACAGAGTTGCGGGAATATTAGAAATCTGAGTCCAACGTTGCTGTGTCATTGCCAAATCATAAAGCCATTCGGAAACTCATTCCTCACGCCTTCCTACACCATTACAGCGACATGAATGAACGAATTTGACTAATTTATGTTTCTTCATGTGTGCGTGCCTCCAAGGGAATCCGCTATCACACAGCCATGACGACCTGCACGTATACATGGGATGTGGCTGGACCTCAAACGCAGTGAGCTTGTCGCGGTTAAACGCAGGAATACAGTTGGTACCCACTCTGCCTTTACATGGACGGCAAGCCCCTGCTGCACCCGACAACGGTAAGAATCTGAACTAAACGGCACTTGTCTCTGTTTACGTCAAAACTGTAAATCATAATGGTACTTGCTTAAGTAATAAATGTAATGTGTATGCTTTACAAACTATATCTTTTTGTAAATGCTTGTAAAATACCTCGACTAGGTACAGACCGTATATGATAAAACACGTTATTTTAATCTTCTGTGAAGTCTAAATAGTCTTTGTTGTAATTGTGTGAATAGGTGTGGCGAAAATCATATTGTGTCGTCATTTTATGTCAAGAAACGCACGTCCCTATTCATATTAAATTACTTGATAAACTTGAGTCTATTAAAAAAGCGAGTGTTTCATTCCATAATGTTGATATAGTATTGACAAAATCTTGAAAGGAGGTTTGTTGTGGGTTCTTGTAGTGACCACAAAACATTGCTTTTATTAATATTTGTATCCACTATGTAATACTGTGTGTAATCTTTGCAGCGTGATTCTCTCAAGCTGTGGTAGCTTTCCAGTATCTTTTAACATCACCATCGAGCTACAGCTCACACAGCAGACTAAAAAGGCCAGGACATACAGTACCCTCTATATTTATCAATACCACTTAACAAATATGAACAAAACATCCTATGAAAGGCAATTTTTTTCTGGTTAAAACATTTTGATTTGTATGATTTAATCATAATATCTTTGCACAGAGTAAAGTCATGTTGTTCCCAAATTATACATGTTATTCCATAGAACATGAGGGTCACATTTTACACAGCTGTAGTTAGTATTTTGTAAAATTCTTCTCTGGCATGGATGACACTTACAAGATGCTTCCTGGTTTATGAGGTTCTGCCTCTTCTGAGGGGAGACTTTTGTCCATGCCTCCTGGATGATTTGCTCTAGGTTCTTGGATTTTTGTTTATTGCTTGCGAACTGCTTCCTTTGATCAGGGTCTGGAGATAAAAATGATCAAATGAGAATATCGATTTTGTGCTCAGTTAATCTGGACCATTGTCATTTTCAGACAAATTTGAGTTTCTTAGCAGAAGAAACCTTGAGCTCCAGACACATATGCAAAATAATCTAAAACCATAATAGGTTCTTCCTTAGCATAAGCTTGGCCTGTTTATGCCAAACATAAAGCTCATGAGAATTGCCAGTTGCCTGTTTGTGCCTTGCCTTCGAAAGAGGTTTCTGTAACATTAATGCATGCTACATGGAATGGTTTGACATTTACATTTCGTCATTTAGCGAGTGACTTACAATAGTGCATACAAAAAGGTAAGGTCACGAGCAGAGACGATACCAAATCGTCATTGTCAGAACCAACATTAGCAGTCATTACATAGCATACTGGTTTCTGTTAAGAGCCATAGCAGGTGCAAGAGGTAGTCTGATAACATAGTGTTTATATTTTGCAAATATATTTGAGGATATCATATGACTGTTCAGAGTTAGCTCAGCTTAGCTGAGCCAAGATGGAGTTTGAACAGATGAGTTTTCAGTCTGCAGCAGAAGATGGAGAGCAACTCAGCTGTCCTGACTGTTGTGACTATCTCATTCCACCGTTTTCAACCTGAAGATGCCTTTGGATTTACATTTGCCTCCAAACAACTTAGCTCAGGTTGGCAAGACAGGCATGCATTCTCTTCCTGGCAGGGTTGGCACCTTGCTGGTAGCTAAAAATTTCTTACTAATGGACGCTACAGTGGAAAATGGTAGATTCAGCTTTTTGTGAATTTCTTTATAACCACCTTTCAGCTCATTGAGGTCAATGTCTGTTTACTTGTAGTCTCCAGAGAGCTGTCTGACATCAGCCATGATAAAGCACGCTACTGATTAACCTCTTCAATTCCCTCCTTTTTCAACCTCATAAACGGAAAGCCTTTATATGCCCATGTATAGCTGAAGAAGCTTCCATTAAACCTCTTATGAACAGGCTGTTAATGCAGATTTGTGCTGCCAGATTTAATCTTAAAGATTACTTAAGGGTGTGAAGCAAACGATACCATCCTGTTTTCTAAATTTACTCTGTGCAATGCTATTACGATTGAAGTATAACAAAAAATGACAGAATTTTTTTCTTTTAGAACATGTTTTTGTTCCTATTCAATCAGTGATGTACATAAATATGGAGACACTGTATGTACAGATAGTGTGGAATTAGTGGCCTGACAGTTTTAAAGCATTAGGTTACTTTTGTTGAAGTTGACGCTTGCTATTGTGCGGTGAGAGATAATGATCTGATATGGACGATGCATAATAGTTTAACCCCAAATTCTGGATAAATTGATACTTGATAATCCATTTGAAATGGACTCCTCTGAACCTCTAATGACAACAGAAAACGTAATGCACGATGGCATTCATGCTGTCAATGCAAGCAATGTCCTAGAGGATAAAGAAATATACCCTTGAAATATTTCAATGGCTAAATGTGTTCTGCCACCCCTCTTTCAGGGGGGAGCATTGTCGTCATCACAAGTGTAAGAGGGTGGACCCCGAGGGGAGTGTGAGAGTTTAACCCTTGTGTTACCAAGGGCTTGGGGCTACAATGTCACATGTCACCTCAAGTCTGTGTTAACATGGATCTGGTACCACAAGTAGAGGAACACACCTTCCATGTAGCCTGGTCCGCATTTACCATTTACTGATGTAATAAAACAATACATGTAGTGTTAGAAGAACAAACTGCAGAGCAGAAAGACAAATGAGCAATAGGTTACATATGACAAAAAAAAAAAAAAATCACATTAGGACATTCAATTCCTAAAAGACTCAAAAATAAAGAAATAAAATAAATGCCTCTGAATAGCTGCTTTATGCTGTAGTTCTAGATAGCACTGTGAAAGCACTACGAAGCATGAGAACCAACATCGTGTGACTGGATCTACACCATTATGCACAACGTAAAGCTGTAGAAAGCTTTGCCCGACTCATCCACAATTCACTTAATAAGCATAACATCTAAACTTTGTCGGATACACAGTGAGTAAACATGAGGATTTACATCTACTGCACAGCTGCATTTAGGTTGGTGGAAAAAAAAGTGACTACGGAAAATATATATATAAAAAAAATCTATTTCTGAATTAAACAATAAATCTGTGCCAACAACTTCCCCAAGAGACAGCCCAGCAAATTCAGGTCTATAGATGACCCGATCCTTTTGTCCAACACTTTCTCGTGTGAGGTTTTAATTTTGCTGGTGTTTTTACACACAATCTTTGTCATTCTATATATTCCAGGTGATCTATGCATATACAGGACACAGCAATTGCATGGACTGACATTGAACAAGGTAAGCCTCATATATTGGTACGTCACTAACAGTCATGATTCAAACCAGGACAGGTCAGACAGGGTGACTAAAGCTATCCAGATTGAACACATTTTGTACTCTGTACCATTACACAGGGAAGAGAAAAAAAGCAGAACAAAATACATGTTTGAACCTTTCATTATAATTACTTTTTAAAAACAACAGATATTGCATGAACTGCTGGTAATTATTTTCTTTTTTTTTTTTTTTTTTAAGAAAATATATAATTGTGCGAATGTAGCTACAATTCACCGCTGGCAAAAGCACTGGTACTGTGGAGACAGCATACAAGACAGGTACTTCATGTCATTGGTGAGTGAAGGCCTTAAACTCACGCTGGGCTTCGATCATAATAAGCATCTTGCTCTTCCCTACCAGTGCTCTGGGTTAAGGCTACCTCAAGACTGCTGCCATGGTGTTATGTGTATTTCTGCCAAGGAGTAACGCCTCAGGGTCTCTGTAATGTGCAAGACAATAGCTGGATTGTAAAATAGCGACATAGAAAATATAAATAGAGGGTTTTTTTGGGGGCAGTGGATGGGAGGGGAATGGGAGAGGTGCAGTGTCCAGTATTGCGCAGCGAGGCGCTGCTTCAGTTGATTTGGTCCAGAGCACGCAGCAGCTCCTCCCCCTGCAGCAGGTGCTGGCGGCCCAGGACGGGTGCGTTGACCTCGCAGTCATAGCGTGTCAGCTGCGGGAGGCCGCTGCCCTCGAATGAACTTCCCAGGAGGCGGCAAGCCAGGTCTAAGGGGGAGAGCAGAGGTGGTGTAAGAGGCATACTCGGAGATACTGGTGCAGGCCTGGTCTAATGATAACCTGGGGCACGCTCAACAGCTGTGATGATTCAAAGGGCTGTGAACATTCTGCTCAGGAACGAGCAGCTTAAACTTAGTGCTTGTTTCTTCGCAACACCTTTCGGTGGTAGTTCTTTCTTTCTGTGGGAGTGTGAAAGTGGAGAGGGTTTTTGGCTGCTGCTGACAGGGGGTTTAAGTTCCGATTTTGAATGATCGGGAAACAACAAAAGAGGACGATGGGAACACTGTGTAAATGTAGCTAATGTGCCACACATTTCATAGCACTAAGGGACATTCCCCATCGTGTTTGTCATATTTGCTATTTTTATTAGCAGCCTACAAGTATACTTCAATTAATTTCAAATTAAACCGTAGTTATAGTGTGTTAGGTAGTTTGTATTAAATTTAATTTCTCAGAATTAGCTAGCATCCATATTTATTGAAGCAGAATACTGAAAAAATATTACTCATTTTTGCAACCTGATGCTCAGTTCAGCACTACTGTCATTTTAGAATGTTTCTTTAACTGAAAATAGCCCTGGGTTAACTGGTCCAGACATTTAATAGTTCAAAAATACAGTGTGTTATATCCAGTCATGAGAGAGCTACCTGAGGGCAGGAGCAGGATGGTCTTGCTTGAGAGCAGCTCTGAGCCCCTGGCCTCCAGCAGCTTGGCTCTCTTGCCCTGTTCAACAGAGTCTGTCATGTCCTGGAGCAAGGCATCCTGGGAAGACAGCAGTGGACAAAACTCAGTTTCTAACTGTTCAGAACCAGTGATGAAAGTCAAGGCCCCTCTCCAAACCATGACGCATTGATTCACATAAGTTGACAGACAAAGGTTTTTTTTTTTTTTTAAACAAACATAGGGACCCGAAACTCACCAGTCCAACACACTGGGACAATGTCGTGCCAGCCTCCAGCTTCCTCTTGCGCTGGGAGTTCTGTATAGCCACCATCTTGGAAGATGCAGACATCCTGAAGTGCAGGAAAAGATAGGCAGGAGAGTGGTCAGGATGTGCATCTGCTGATGCTGGTGTATGTTGCCCTGCCTGTGATACTCATTTCCAAAGCTGGTTTTACTTAAGTGCAGCAGTGTGGTAGTGTAAACTGGGACTGTCTGCAGAAAATGCAGATCTGAATTTCAAGTAAGGCACTTACAGTTAACTGCTTTCATGAATATCCAGTTGTGAAATGGATCATTTTTTAGATGTAAGCTATAGGGGTGTAATGATACAACGATTTGCATCAATGTTAAATGTGAGAATCAATCCATTCCACTGATTTTTTTAATATTTATGCAGCAATTTGGATGAAACTAGAGTGGTTGCAACAATCCCAGTTATCTTTGAACATTGAGTATTAGTTCACTGGCATAATGAACTAATGCTGAAATACATTTCTTTAAAAGCCTAGAATAAATTATCTCGAATCACATTGCATCATAGTGAAATTAATTCTTAGATGTATTCTGATATGCTGCATCACTGCTTAGGTATCAATGTTGTACATATGTCAACCCTGGGTAAGGCTCGGCTAAGCCAGTAATAACAATGTTTATTTACTTAACACTTAACGTTTATCTAACTTCCCCCATAATGTTGAGGCCATAATTAAACATAGACTGCAGTATAATAGTATGATTGAGTGTGGATAGTTATTCAGGGAAAAACCTTCACACCTCTTGCTGAGTGGTGCGGGAGCGGGTTGGGCGTCGGCCAGCTCGGAGGGTGCGGCAGCAGGTGCGGGGGAGGCGGGGGCGCTGCACACCTCATGCAGAAGGTGCAGCGGGGAGGACGCCCCGGACGAGGGGGAGCTGGAGGAGAGGGACTCCCCCGGGGACAGGGTGCGCAGCTGGAAGTCATCGTCCATCGGGATGTAGGGAGCCAGCATCTCCAGGTCCAGGTCCTCCATGGCCTGGGGACACGCAGAGAGGGAAGAGCGTCAGCGAGTCTGCCTCTCCCTGCTGCTTCACAGCAGTCCACAGGGGACTCTCTACCATGGATACCTCAGACAAACCAGCTTAGCAATAAGTGCCTTACAGCACAGAAAATCCACCTCAGCTCAAACTCTGTGGAGCAATGTTGAATAAAATCTAGTTCTCTTTACTGCTGCAGGAATACCTGTGTGGTGAAAGGGGTCTTGGGTTCCGTGTCGATGGCAAACAGTTTCTCCACCAGGTCCAGTTTGAACTCGGCACCGATATCAGAGTCCATGCGGTAGAAGTCCATTGGGCTTCCAGGCTGGAAAAGGCAGACGTCATAAAGCTCTTTGTTTCAGTAAAATGCATGACAACAAGAGCTTGCTGAATCAGCCTGAGGTTCTTCTCACACAGAGCTTTCACCCTGTGACTGAAGCACACAGCTTCATGCTTACTTGCACCGCCAGCAATTTTGGTCCTATTTTGAAACATCTCTGAAGTGCCTAAAATATTTGGCTGCTTCAAATTAATTTCTGTTTACATTTTGTTCCCATAACCATGAAAAGGGCTTCCCGTAGCAAGATAAGATGTTTACATGGATCCTTCTACAGTAAACTTTGTTCAAATTCAGGCTGTAACCAAACACTCTTGCTGTGTATTCTAAAAATTAACAGCAACTCAGCAACAAACAAACCAACTCAAGCACACCCATGTCTTTGAAGGGGCACCAGCACTATCACGGCGGTTCTGTGGGCAAGTCTGTCAGGGTGCTCACCTCTGGGGGGCTGTTTACAGCGCCGGGGCCTGACGGGGCGCTGGACGCACCCCTGGCTCGGGACACTAAGCTGTCGGAGCTGGGCTCCAGCTGGGCGCCCACCTCCATGTTGAGGGAGGGCTCCAGGCCGCTGCTCAGGGGCTGGGCGGGCTCGCTGGGGGGCAGCGGGGACAGGGGCAGCTTGTCACTGCTGGGGGGCAGCATGACGTCGTTGTAGAGGGGGACCTCCTTCAGAACGTGGATCTCAGAGTCTGCAGTGTGGGAATGAGGAGAGGAGGAGTCAGGACAGGGTGCGGACTCAAACCAAACTTCACACAACAGCTAAGGAGAGCTAATCATCAGGATGTCTCTCTTTTAAGAGACTACCTAAAAGACACCAACAGCATGTGTAAGGAGGCAAACATTGAAGTGCTGAGATTAATACTGCAAGTAGTTTTAGATTCTTTCCAGTGTACAACTTCAGCTCTTTCCCAGTATACGACTATGAATGGCAGTATCTGAGGTGATATCCTTGACTGAAATATTCATCCTAACACATTTACTTGCACCTCTATCCAATTAAATGAATCAATTATTAACATTGTAATACGTTTTGAAACACCTCAAAGTTAATCACAGTATCAGCATGTACAACTCTGAGAAACGTTTGTGATACCAAGCCAAACACACCTATCACAGATCAGCACTGGCATACATGCAGTTTAAAACGTATAATGTTGTAACAACTACAACTGCTGTTATCAATAATCTGATGTCAGACAGACAGAGGAGGAGCTTTAAGCACCACAGCAGTACCTCCACAATCAGTGGAGCTGTGGTAACTTTGCAGCGCTTATCGGTTATAGATATCACATATCTTGTTTGTGCCGCATTGTGTGGTTTTGTCAGTCGCAGTCAATCAACAATAAACATAACGTGCTATGTGCCTCAGCAGAGTAGCACATTGTGTGTCTACCTCCCCCAAATGGAATTGTTGGGGCGGGTGCATGCGCTTAGTGCATCCAGTGTTTTCAGTGCGTTCAATGCGCTCAGTGCGATGCTGACCCGAGCTGCTGAAGTCCAGGGTGATGATGGTGTCTCCAGCGGCAGGGGCCAGGATGGTCAGCGCCTCAGGCTCCTCCTTCAGCTTCTCGTACAGGCTCCCCGTGCCCTTGGTCTCCTCGGCCTTGGTGAAGATCTTGACCATGCTGGCCTCGGGGCTCTCCGCCTCCACGGGCTTCGAGTCCTTCTCCGTCTGATCCAGGGAGAGGACCAGCTTCTCCTCCACCACCCCACTGCGGGGAGAGGCAGGCCGAAGTCAGGCACCGGAACATGCCATCGCCACCACTAGGGGGCACTACCTTCAACCTCACACTCACGCAAGTTGTCTTGTAGTGCTACTGCACCTTGCCAGAGTTGTCATTCATACCTCTAGCTTTTTTCAGCTTCCACTTACAGAAAGCTTGCTCCATTACACCACATAGTTGTCTAGGAGAAGTTCCACTGCATTGGTGGACAGAAAGGGGACAAGGATTTGTGAGAAATATTCTCCTGTCTCTGGTCCAGTTTCGTACCTGAGCACGTAGTTGACGCACACAATGCACTGGGGCTGGGAGTTCTTGTTGTTGTAGATGACAGTAGCCTGGGTCTCCACCCACACATAACCTCCCCTCTTGGCTAGCATGCGGTATTGGCCTGTGGTGGCCTGGCCCTTAGCAAACACTGTAACCGGGAGAGAAGAGAAACACAGATGGGTCACGGGCTGTGCTGACAGAATCAAAAAGGGTAAATATTTTCATGTATTGTGATATGAAAGCAGATGGTCAGCATCTGCTGGAGTGTGCTGACACTCACAGTTATGGTGCGTCTTGGTGAGATGGTCTGAGTCCAGAGCGTGATAATACTCATACACAGAGCGATTCAGGAGATCCTCTGGCTCATATCCCATCAACTCTGTGATCCTGAGAAAAAGGAAAAGAGAAAAAAATGAGTCCGTTAGCCTCTGACATAGCAACAATAATGATATTACAATGCAGTTCTCAGGAAGAGAGACAAGTCTGTTCAGTGTTCAGTGTTCACAAAGCTGTTTAAAATACCAGACACTAGGTGGCAGTGTTGTTTTAATTTCAACAAGAGCAGCCACGATTACGTCCAAAACAGAAGTACAGAAGTTTTGCTCCCACAGGAACATGTTCAAGCAAGAATGCAAAACATTCAAGTTATTCTTAACAAAAAGACAGTAATTGCCCCCTTTTCAATCTAAATTGATGATATGGGGAAACTCAAAAACAAACTTAACCACTACATTTTCATATTATGGATAAAATCTCATACATTTGCTTTTGCAAAGCCAGTTTCCTTCTGATTGCTATGTTAAGACAGCCTTTTTAAACCTTTACAGAGTTCAGCAATCAGAGTGTGACCATTCTGTAAGAAAGCCTGACTGGATACAGTAAACATCCACACATCCCCCACTGTACTCCACAGAAGGATGAGTCTGACAGAAATGAGTAAGATTCAGCACACTGTGGTTTTTGCAAATCTAATTTAATGAGCGGAGCTTTGGATGTAAGTACAGCTTCTCCAGTCCACTGACCAAAAGCCCAGGTTATTAAATGAGGCCTGGCCGGGAATGCGTGCTGTGTTGCCCGTCGCACTAACCTCTCGTCGCAGTAGGAGAATTTCATGTCCAGGGTGTGGCGGCTCAGGAAGGTCTTGCTGTCCAGAGGGACCTCGATGTTGGAGGGGTGCGGGATGGGCTCGCAGATCAGCACCAGATACGGGACGGGCGGCTCCTTGTAGCCGCACTTGTTGGGCGTGTCCTCGTTCTCGTGCACGCGAATGTGCCCTGTGCAGCGCAGCACCTGAGGAGGGGGGCAGAGGGGTAGCGGTCGGTCAGAGAGCCAAGCAGTCTGTCTGTCTATCTGTCTGTCCCTGTATGTGTACACACAAAGATCTGTGAGGAGTAAGACCTGACTGTGTATACGAATACAAACACAAAGCTTAACTTTCAGCGGGCTTCAGAGGTGTCACTCCTTCTGATGATGTTAGTTTCAATACCCAAGATGCGTGGGAAGGTTGGTTCAGGTTTTTGACTTTTGGCTTGTGTGTCTGAGTGGAAATTGCTGATATCAAAACTGCCCCTATTTTGGCACTCGTGACAGTTTATCTTCAGTTCGGCATACACACAAACACAATGACCAGGGCTGGCGCAAGTATAACAGGGATGAAATCACAGCATTCCGATACCTCCTGTAGAGCGAATGAATTGCAAAATGGTATACTTTCAGATCGAAGACAGCATGTGCATCAAAGGTTGCACAGCCAGCCCGGGTAGATTGAGAAGTCATTCACACCCAGGTACAAACATAGCCCGGGATTAGCGCGGACATCTGGCACAGCAGAGCCAGTGAGAGCTCTTTGTTTTTGGAATCTCCGCCGAGTCACGGGACGAGACTAATCCAGCCGCCGCGTCGGGGCGCCAAGGTCTTCCCGCCACTCGCGGTCCAGCCTGCAAGCCGCTTATGACGGCCCCGCCAGCGATACAGGAGAGACCGAGTGAAGGACACCGTGACGCAGGCCAGACGTCTGACCCCAGCAGGGGGCTTACCTTCCACGTGGCCGACTTGATGTTGACGGTGCGCCCCCTGCTGGTGAGAGTGCACTTCATGCGCAGGAAAAAGCTGCGCTCTGTGTTCGGCTCCTTGGCTTTCTTGGAAGACCCTGTGAGGCGAAAAAGCACACGCTGCAGCCTGAGGAGTGTCAAACACGTTCACACATCCCAGGGGGATCCTGCATAGCACTCCCACGCCGGCCAGCTGTCACCCATAAGGGACCCCTTGTTCCATGTGCCTCCTCGGGGGATGGCAACACAAGCTCCACATTTTGTCAGATTTAGATTTAAAAACAAATTAGCATTTGGAAAAAAGTGAAACTCGAAGCAGCACCCAAGGTTAACAAAGGTCACCAGGGGGTGTGTTTATGTTTTTAAAAGAGTGTTGACGGCACGGGCTCAGGGCCAGAGAGGGATGTGCAAATTTGTCAGTTGTGCTCACAGTGAACAAAGGCTAGAGGAGAAATCATTCTTATGTTCTGCTCATGTGTGGGCACTGGCACTAGGAAGTGCCAGGAGCACTCTGAACGAGAAACAGGACTGAGCAGGCTGCTGGTTTACTGTGTAAAAGGACACGTGACAGAACTGGCAACTCTGCCCAAGGCCTAAAATGACTTTAATCATGTATTTTAGTGGGACAGCACTGCATGCTTGACCATGTGTGTGCGTGCACATGTGTATGTGTGTATACCTGTTCTGTGGATGAGCAATTCCCTCATCTCTTCGTGGTCGCAGGGGTGGGTAAAGTCGAAGACGCTGTGCCCCGTCAGGTCAAACTGTCATGATGGAGAGAGATATTTTAGAAATGCCTCTCAAACATTCCCTCAGAACATAACCTCACGGTCCTTACAGCTCACACACCTCACAACTACTCTCGACCGAACAGGTGGACTCACCTGGGCTAGGCCCAAGCACTTGCTGACGTTCTCGGAGAGGTAAATCATGTCCCCATCCTCGGACAGCACCATGAGGAACCCCTCGAGGGCCTTCAGGTAGAAGCTGTTGAGCTGGGTGTCAAGATCTGACTCCTCCACTGCCTCATCTGTGGAAGTGGGGAGAGAAACAGCCTCAGGACTTGCAGGCACTCGAATGCATAACACTGCAGCGCGTGAGAGAAAGGACAGCTCTAATCATGGAGAAACCGAAGGCTCATTATTTGCCCTCTCTGTCCATACATGCATGCGTGTTCTTGTTCACTAGCTTTTTCCTGCTGAATTGGCAGAAAGTTAATCCCAGCCCAAGGCCCCACTTTTACGCCTGAGAGGACGGTTTAAGGCCGGGAAGGCAGTGGGGAGGCGGTTCAAGGCTGACCTTGTCTCTCACGTGAAGCCACAGCCTGCTTCCTTTTCACAGCCTGTACAATGCAAATGAGGAATGCTAACGAGAAGGCTAAATACAGCAGGGCAAACAGCCTATGTTTGTAGAGAACAAGGTTAGGGTGCGTACTGTAGCTGGCTCCTTCTTCTCCTGCAGAGCTATCTGTAATTCTGTCATTATTAATGATCTGAATGGAAGGACATCTGGTTTGCTCAGCCACTGCACTGATCACAAGCCTGCCACTCTGAACACAGGCAGGGCTGCTGCTCCAGTGTCCTACCACCTGAGCTCCATTCACCCACTGAGGCCACCCCATTTGCTTGTCTCGTGTGTAATTTCCACCTCCCCACCACCACACCTCCCTCCCTCAGGACACTGACCGGTGCTCAGCAGCTTCCTCATACGCAGGTAGCTGATGGCCAGCCTCATGATGGAGGCCTTGTCCAGGTTGGAGCTGATGCTGTGGGGCAGGGGCAGCTGGTGCGCCAGCTCGTAGAACACCTCTGACTCCTTGCCCCTCCGACATCGCGCCGCGTCCCGGGACTTCTCTTTCCTGCGCTCCGAGCTCACCCTGCAGAGGGGGGGGAGCAAAAGCAGAGGTCCCATCAGTGTCTGGATCCAAACCTGGCTCACACGATCTCGCCTCTCGCATTCTTAGGGTACCAAACAGGGGGCACGACGCAGTCTCTATCCAGAGTGTGATCCTTCTCATTTACATGAACATCCTAATCTTAATCATATTGGCTGGAGACTAATGAAGGGGCAGAGAGTCCCCTCGTGTGATTGGATGGAGAAGGGGGCCTGGCTGTATGACACGCCCTGGATTCTATGTTCTGCTTCGCGATCCGCAGCCAGAACAGATCACCAATCACCCTGACACTTACTGCCTTGGCTTCTGTCTCCGCTGACAATGGATTAATGTGTTTCGGCTTTGTCAGTGGGAGGAATATATTCCATTAATACAGGGAACTGCATAGCTCACTGAATCAAAACATGTACGTCTGGCCTTGAAATGTCATTCGTTAAAGGCGGAAAGAGCTCTTTCCACACATTTTTTTAAAACACAGAATTTGACGAGGAAAACTAGACAAGCTACACTAAGGTCATGACCCTGTTATGTGTAACACCCATATCACACCTGTCTAAAAACACTACAATCTTCTCTGCTTTAATCAAATTTCAGTGAAGAACAGATTATATGGATTTCTGCTGCCAGACCCTGTTGAGACAACTGCCTGAAACATGTTTGAAGACAACAAATGCACGCCCACTGCAATTTCCTGCTTTTAAGTGGAAAAAAGCTAACTCTGCTAAACAGCCGGGCTTCCTGCCTCTTAATCTTTATTCCAGTCATCACATCTTATGTCCTCTTCCTGGTGCTACAATGGCCCTTGAACGTGACTGAGAAGTGACTGAAACCCTTTCATTACTGAGTAATGCACCCATGAAAGTTTGGAGACATGGCAAAAACGTTAGGTAATCACGCTGGATACTCACTGTGCACATATACTTGCTTTCCCAAAATTATTTATTCTAACAGGTAATAAGTTAGCAGTACAGAAAGTTTAAAGAATGACTATTCAAGTGCACATGACTTAAAAGCCAGGATTCCAACAAAAGTGATCTTTGCTCTTTAGCCAGTGAGTTAGCAAAGCTGGACTGTAGCCAAAACATGCTTTAGTTAACAAGCTAGCCGTTTCTGCGTACCTCACAAGTAACTAATATCCAGAAAACAAACCAATGACATATACATAATATTATATCAGATAGAGACAGGCAACCATTAGAAGACATTCGTTTTTAACTGTTCCTGTAACTCCATTTCCATTGACAGGGGTGGGGAATAGGGCATTTGATAAAAGGATGGGGTTTCTGGAAAAGGAACTGCAGTGGAAACAGCAGTAGGTTTGTAGCCCAAGGTTTGGGATCCCATTTCCCTGTCTGAGGTTCCCCAATTCCAACCGAAAACCTATGGCAGCATGTACTGCAGTGAAAACTCTCTGTTTTGCTACCCAAGTAGCAAATGTTATTCTTTAATACAGAAATGCAGCACCAAAACAAACACACACGCACTCTTTTTATTTACTTGCTGTTGATACTGCTGTTATCGCAATAGCACTATGAAGCCCACACTCAACTCGGTAGGATGTCCTTGCTCTCAGAAAGTGAGTGCACTATGAAGCGCACACCAGGCCCTAACCTTTGGAACTCTGCTACATTCATGAGACATATAGTGCAGACTGTGCCAGGAAAATGTAATGACAACAGCCAGAGGGGCTTACATGGAGGCCGCCCACCATTTCAGTGCGGAGTCCTCTGCAGGAGCCGAGAAGAGTCCGATTGGCGGACCCCAGTTTCCAAACGGAAGAGCCACACGTGCCACAACTCATTTTAGGTCCCCTTCCTCCTCCATCACAGTTCCGGGGGTGATTGATGCCCCTTGTACGCCACTGTATGAACCAGACTGGCGTGCCAAATTCAGATTATGAATGCTTTTCCCACTACCTTCTTTACAACCCAAGTCAGCTCAGCACACTACCGGTACTAGTGCCGGCCTACTTACTTACTTAGTGAGCTGTGAGTGCAGCCAGAAGACTGAGGTACTATGTTGCCTTGATGAGTCCCATTATGGGAAAACTGTGACGAAGTAAATACAGAGGGAGGAAGAGGAGCACACTGCCACTGCTGATCAAAGCAAACAACCAGAGTAATAAGGAGTCTGTATTTCTTTCTTTTAGGAGAACCCCAGCCAGGGACTCGAGACCAGTATGAGGTCACGTACTACAGCTCTGGGTGCGTGCGATTCAATGGAAGAGCAATTTGCTGTATCATCAGTCAGCTTTTTTTCCAGCTTGTGTGATCTTAGTTCTTACCCTACAGCGGAAACGTGGTATTTGAGGGGGCAGAGAGAGATGAGGACGAGAGGCCCCATTCTCTCTCTCTGGATGGTGGTTTAAGGCTTATAGAATATGACAGGCAGACACAGCGTATTGTTAACCACTTGCTGTACCACTCCTGGGATACTGTCCAATCTCTCAGCTCTTTGACACGGGGAAAGCCTTGCTGCGGTTTTGTATTTATGTAACAGTGTGTTCTGGATGTGAGTCGAGTCTGCAATCAAACAGTTCAATAGATACAGTAGCCTAACTGCAAAACACACCCGGCCAACCCCAACTGATCAGCAGAATTAAACAGGTGAAAGAGTTTGTGTACATCAAGTATTTAACAAGTGGATTGGCTTAAAAGGTTCATTCAGGTGCTTGGTACACGCAACCATTCTTCCTGGATAAGCAGCTTATACCGATATCGGTTTTAAGCGCATATATTTTCCAAAACAACCCAAGCAAGAACTATACAGTAGTTGATATTACCATATGACGTTCATGTGCTGGAGTGTCTAAAACGTCACCTGTGAAATCTCATCTCAAACCGACACATAAGTATGATGTTAGCTTACTTTAAGAAACATAACAGCACAACTGAGCAAATCAGGGCAGGCAACTGAAGCATATGCTCTCAGATGCCCTAAGTAAAGCACCTGCTGAATCACCTCACTTAATCGCTCTGTAAAAAGCTTTTACTGCATTTATTGACCAATCCACTTAGAATGTTTACAGTTGCCCTCTAAAAAAAGAAAAGGCCATTACATCTACCAATAATCTTGATGAAATCTATCACTTCTCTATCCACTTGTATGAGGTATGAGCCCCAAAGGAAACAATCTGTCATCACTGGAATGAATTCTGCTTTATATATTTATTACAAATGATGGCAATCAACTTTTCATTTACAGGGTTCATTAACAACAGGCCTCAATAACATATACTGTGCCAATGTTAATTATCTGCAGGAAACCCAGTTATCCATCATTAAGACATTACCGTTAGCAGAAGCAAATTCTGAGATAATTTTGTTTAGATGCTGTTGTGCAAGGATATACAAGGGATGATGTTTCCCTGCCAGTGCAGGAAATATGCGCTCAAACAGTTACCATGTTTCAATGTCGGGCAGCCATTTCAACAACGGGGTGCTTGTAGTACACAACGTCTTTGATCTCGCTGACTTTGTGTGGCTGATTAGGGTGGGGCGGTTTAGACAGTAAAGGCATTCATCAGACATAAGCCGGCATGTCTGTATGGATTCACTGAGCTGGATGATCTGCTGGGACTTGCCCTACCTGTCCTGTGGGTTTCAAGGAAACCAAACAATGCCCCACGATAAACACAGGGCAATAAGCTGTTTATGTTTGACAAAATTTCACCAGTCTCGCGGTAGCAACAGCATTTCAATGCTTTCATTTCTTTTGAAGTCAGGGGATAGGGGTGGGGTTTTCCCCCTGAGGTGCACCCTATGACACTGAACTTCAGACGGAAAATGTCTGCTCTGTCAGCTACCGATGCAACCCAGTGTGACCGTGGCCTTTATATCTGAAGGTCACCTGCTAGCAGTCACAAACAATGGGTTCACCGAGGCCCTCATCGGCCAGCGTTTCCCTTTGTGTCACCCTGGAGAAATCCTATTTGTTTGTGATCTGCATACCACAGGGATGAATTAAAATATGATCTCTTACAGAGAGAGAGAGAGAGATGAGCATCAGCAAAGACAGTGAAGGCTTTATAATACAAATAATTATGAGCTATGTATAAGGGTGCTTGGAAATTCTAATTACTCACCCAACATTAATACCACCCATGTGATTCCATCATTTCTCACATTCTAAAGTGGTGATAGTATTTTCTTGTGGGCTGAATTGCATTAAATTCATTAACTGAGTTCATAGCTTCATTGAGGAATCGTGACTGAAAAAGCACTTGACAGGAGTTTCTCCCCACTCCACTAACAGGACGAGCACCAAGACGGCTTTCTTCTCTTGCAAGATACCGTAGCTACACGAGACTTGCTAGCTAGTAAATATACTTTCAGCTAAAAAAAATTGAGTGCATTTTGTGATTGTATACACAAGGACAGAAAGAATTCTGTGAATTTCTCAACAAGTAAGCTTCCACTTAGTATTATTCATGACACTATGAACCCCTGAGAAAGACAATGGAATATATATGCATTAGCCATAGTTCCCCAGAGGTAATCTTGTAGTGGGCAAAGGGGGTTACTAACTTCTTCCTTGCTTATTTTTTATTATTTTGACAAATGTCAATAAAAACTAGTCGCTGTACTACTAAGCAAATAAACACCTAAACCTAAATACATACTAACTACACCAGAGGACATTTGGCTTATGATCCCTAAACAGGCCTGCAACAGGCCATTCAAATGAAGGGGGAAATCATATGCCACACAAATCCATTATAGTCTCAATGACAACTACACCTCAGCTTGATGCCTGCAGGCCCTCACCTACACATCTGCTCACGTATCTGAATCATCTGTAAATGCTGAAGCAGCCTAGCACATCTGCTGACATTTGCCAGCACTTGATGATGTTCATTGACGTTTTCTGACGATTCAACATGCTAAATCCTTGCAGGTATTTACTGCTTGAAATCTTCGCAGTGTGCCTGGGTCCCCCCAGTCAATGAAACGCTAGCTGTGACACTATTCGTTAAACGATAAGATCTGAAACGTTACTGTTACTTTCCTGCATATTAAATCAAGCAGATGAGGTCTGAGCAGTCGGAACTACCGTGTAACAAGAGCAATTAACCGCACTGGTTCGTGTTCATACGCAGGCCACTGGATTCACCAACACGCATGACGGTTGTGTTGCAGGACTGCTGTCAAAGCATGCACGCAGCTGTTTAGATCTGGTTGTTTATAAGGAGCGGCTGCTTACAGAGTGTAATACTGCACCCTTTCAGTTTGACTGGGAGAGTGAGTCTTATCGTCCCTGAGAGAGGTACTCAGAACAGAGGACAAACGACTGTCTCACCAGTGCAGTGTGAAGGTCAGGCAAAAAAAGCTTTCGCACAGAGACCGGTCCTAGTGCGACAGGATGTCCCACTCCACACAGTTCAGCTGATTGACAGAAGCTTGGTTTAAAAAAAAAAAAAAAACTCAGGTATTGTCATCATTTTCTCCATTTGCTTTGTAGGTCAAGCAGAGCCCAGTTTGCTGTCTGGCAGTCTGGAACCCATGTCTGAAAAACCTGGAAGGAGTCTGCGGTGAGTTCTCTCTGTTGAGGTTTGGATTTGATTTTCCACAGTACAAACAACAAGCCAAAAAACAGACAGGGAAATGCAACTGTTGTGCATTATCACCCCCCTGAGAATTGCTTCAGCAATTAAAAAGCCATTTCTAAGCAGATTCTGTCTGTCGTAAAATTATACATCGAAGGGGCCCTAACCTCCACGAAGCGAAGCAGCACGAAACACACTATCACATTATTGAGGAACTCTTCCTAATAAGGCAATAATTCATCTCTGCTGATAAGCCTTTGCATATTAGAAACGGAAGCAAACATCCACTTAACGCCGTTTAAAAAGATAAAAAGTTCCGTGGAAGGGAAAACAGCAATTATAATATCAATAAATAACATACACCTACATATACATTAATAAACAGAAACACACATTCAAACTAATACCTAAATGTAACATACTGAGGAGTCAAAATGCAACTACTACTGATGTAAGGTCCTTCTCAGTTAACCTCACCCTGATGTGGAGATGCAGAACTACATACACCTTTGTTGCAATTCATGGACATAAATGCTCAGCTTCTTACAAACATTAGAAAAGTAGGGCCACCAGAGTTTAAATAATGCTTTTAGTCCATTCATTTCCAAGCCAAGTAATCAGAAAAAATGCTTCCTTTGCTCCATAATGAAATGCAAGCCAGTAAAAAACATCACCTTGTAACCTTTCAGGGCATTTGCCATTTGTAATTTGTGTGACAGAAATGATTGTTGTGTATTATGTAATGCCTGCCAAGCCTGCACATTGCATATTAGAGTGAACTTCCAGTGGTACAACGCTGCAGAGTCCTGAGTTTATCTGCACTTTGTCCACCTCTCACTGCAGACCAGATCCCAAACAAACTGCTGGCACATTTTCATGACCTAGATGTATTCACGGACGAATTATTAAACAAGACATGTGAGCAACACGGCTTCACTGTGATTTTGAAAGGGAAAAATGCACTCCTACTCTTTGATGCTGGAGCTGGAAGCGTTTAAATAACACCAAGTAAAATACACAGTGCCGTGTGGCCATACAGATAAAAAAATAAGCCTTTAGGCTTTTCTTGCCTTCATTGCAGCACATTACTGTAGACTGACTCTTACACTGGTAAGCTGCCAGTATCTTTTTTTTACATATTCTCCTACAGCCTAGCACCAAGCTACCACATTCTGTGGCGGTTACAGCCAATGACATCAAACCTTCAGTGATTAAGAAGTAAGAAATGAAGAAAGTAATAAAACATAATTAGACTGACGATTCAACGTGTAAAGGCTAAAAACACAGCATTCCTTTGATGTGATCCACAACTTGCTTTGAAACCTAGCTGAAATGACAAAACAGTAATATTTATACCTGTTTTTCAATGGTGTGTTTCAGTGTAATTGTCTCTATGCAGTACAAAGGTGACATCCAGCCCCAGCACAGCTAAATTAAAGACACTGTCTGGCAACCTCCCGAACCTGGCATAAGAGTGTAGCTGAAGCTGTTTAATAATAGAAAGACCAAAGGACTGCTTTCACTAAACTTTTAAAAATTAAAGAACAAGTACCAGCCAAGCAATACAGGGCACTACCTTGAGGCACATAGGCCACCTGACTGACAGCAAGACATGGAAAGATTTTTATTAAACCAAGGGAAAGACTGACTAGAAGGGGAAAAAAACATTATCAGGAGTTTGTGAATGTGTAGAAAGTTCCATATCAGTTCAAGTAAAGCTTGGCACAGATCAACACAAATGCATTTCAGACCACATTAAATCCAGACAAACCAACTTGAACTATATGACCATCTCTCTCTCCTTTTCAAGAACACACAATGGCCTCTTTTTCTGCCATCTCGCCCCTGTGCTCCGTTGACGTCTCGTCACTCAGCTCAGACAAGCGCTCTAGGACACAATCTCAAAGGGCCCACAGTAAATTACACAGCTCAAAGGGGCATTAGTGGTGGCTGACAGTGGACATTAACTGAGCAAGGCTTGAGGCAGCGCTGCAGAACCAGTACTGAACACACAGCAGGAACAAACAGATCAGAGTCCCATTACACCACATGCAGGAGACCACCACAAGGTAATGTCCTGGGAAAAGGAAATGTCGAAGAGTGATCCTGTGCAGACAGCCATCAGCTCTGTATCAAATGGCTTTGCTAAATAAAACCCTGTCCAGGGAAATGGTTTAGTACAGTACCTCACTGAAGCCAGTCAATTTTGCAACTCTTTCACATCTCCAGTAACAATGTTATGTGGCTAAAATGTCACATGTTAAATAAGCACAAATACTGCCCTTTCAGTTCGTTTCCAGAAATTGTAGATTTCAACTGATTAATCCATAGTAAATTAAAAACATGTTAGGTTACACACCAAACAACCTTTTACAATTAATTAGAACCATGAGAAATCTGGTCCACATAACATGGTCAGTAAATGTTTTTGCTAAATTAACTGCCATAAAAGGTGATCACCTGTGGCAGAAAATCTCAGACCAACTGTGAGACTTTCACGCAGCAAACAAAAAACAACACTGTTCAAACGGAAGGACCTGTAAAGAATTTGTTTTAATCCCTGGTGAGGAAAGTTACTTAAGTGTGAATTGTTTCAGTAAATCTTGACGTGTATAAAGATTGTACATCAATTAATTACTCAATGCGTGCTTGAAAATGTGTATGGTGCAGGAAAATGCGACTGAGGAAACATTTGATGTTCACAGAATGCAGAACAGCCTACTTTAGATTAATTAATTAGATAGATTAATTAGATTACTTCGCTTGTGGTAATTTAAGCAAGCAACAGGTTTAAATCCTAGGCTTAAGCGGTTTTAAATTTGGAAAGTGCTTAAATCTCAGAAAATATCCCCAAAACGCTGCGATAACAGCTTCCACCACGTTGGATGCCAATCAAGCTTGATTCGGTCGAACACTGTGCGTGATGCAATAGAGTCGCGATCAAGGAATTAGCTAGTTAGCTAAATCTTATTTTAAATCATCCTGGTATGTACCTGTGTTCAATTAAATAGAACTAGTTAGGAAAAGACAGTTACCAGCCTGCTTGACAAACGTTTATAAAAGTTGTTGTTAACCAGTCAGGTCCTCTGAGAAAAAAAACTAACGTTATAGATCATCATCATCAAGTTATAGAACATTTGACGCTACATTTACGAAAGTGTCAGTGCGTAATCCATCTAACCTGCATGCCAGGTAGTTATAACAAATAACTGTTGCTCAGTTTTCGGTTAAAACGTACAAGCTAGCTAGTTAACGTTAGCTAACATACAGGTTATTTTGCCAGCTATCTTTGCTAGTAGCTAAAAATATTACAACTCTGAACGCTCGATTGCTAACTAACTTGCCAGTGACAACCAACATAGTAGCCGTTACCCAAATTATGGCATAATTATCTTACATCAGCACACTAATAAAGCTCAAAGCGTGTGTCCAGGAAGTTGGGTAATTTAACACAATTTGTTTGATCCGAACTAGCTACTAGTTAGCTAGCAACTGTCCGTAACAAAATGGCGACGTAGACACTGTCGGTGTAGCCAGGGAAGTAGCTATCTGTAACTGGCAACGTTAGCTAGTCTGTCCATTTAAAACAACTAACCAAAGCATACTGTTAGCTAAAAAGAAATGCAAGCCAAAGCAACTCCCCCGAGGAACGATCAACCACATGTGTTAAGTTGCAGCATAAGAAAATGCAAGATACCCCGAATCCCCAAATATAAACATGACATGTACCTTTTCTTTTCAGTGACAACCCCTGTATCCATTCTGGGATGAGACCTCTCTGTTTGCTACAATTCCAGCTAGCTAGCTAGCTAGTTTCTTTTCCCAAAGCAACGCTCCAATCAAGTAAGTTCCGGGCCCGTGTGTGAAGATGTGGCTAATCTGCTTGTTCCAAGAAAACTCCGAGAAAATCGAAAATTCCCTTTAATGTAAAAACTTTGTAGATCTGCGTAGTATCAAGAGGTTAACCCTCCGATGCACAAAGGGTCAAAGCATTTGTTTGACGCCTTTATGTGGCTAATCTTTCAGTAAAAACAGTTTCTGCAGCTCCTCTGTCTCAGCTCCGACTCGCCAGTAGTACTATTTTATTGTGTGTAATCTGTTCGTCCTCGCTGTGTCTTTACGGGAGCGAGCAATCACATGCCTTGTAGACGACAGGGGCGCGCACGCTATGATGAAATATTTCCCGTACAAACTCTGCTCTGTTAAAAAAAAGCTAAACGAATTGTGCACGGTTCTGTTATGGTATTTGTTTTATTTATTTATGTATTAAGTGTCATTTATTCGTCTGTTCATTAATTCATTTTATTCGTTTATTATTATTTTTAGTTTCAAATGTGTTTTATTTATATTTTGTCGCGAGAGTTGTTGCTGTTTATTAACTGAAAATGATCGTTAAAATTAACATAAATTACATGAAATTGTAAGGACAAGTATATTTTCTTTTTTCAACACCAAGCTGTTTATTTTTATTTGCTTCAGATACCTCAGTGATACAGATCAGAGGTGAGCAGCAGCTAGCCACATTGCTTCCAATGTGACTACCTCTGATCAAGTAAATTATACCGTAAATGAAGGTGTAGTGATGTTAAGAGGAACCAGACTTAATTTAAAACAAAATATATGGTAAAGCTGGCAGAGTGGCAGGACATACGTGGAGAGATTAAGTTAAATAGAATGTCTGTGGCTGCATGTATTTGTTTAACCTCACAAATGGGAAGACCTGATTTCTGAAAAAGTACAAAAACTAGTTGATTTCAGTGATTGATTGGTTTAGGCATTGTTTAGGCATATATATGAGAGGCATTTGCACCAGTGTCTGACTGATATAAATGCAAACCATTCCACACTACCATTCACATTTCACAATGGCCAACTTGGAAGCAGTAATAAACTAGCTCCAAGGTAGTATGAAAGGCTAGCAAGGTTATGGATGGACCCCTTTCACACTAAAATGAAGGTGGCACCAATAGTGTGTCAAGTGGGAAAGAAATGCAGTTTTTGCCATTGCGTGAATGAGATTCAGTTGTTTTTTTTCTGCAGTATTAGTGTTTTTCTCAGAGGGTGGGGGGTCTTGAGTCACTCAGAAGGGTTGGGCTCAAATTTAAATTCAGATAGACTTTTAGAAAGGGCTAAAGTAATCATTTAAAGGTGGCTGTAAGTGTATTTTGTAATGACCTAATATACTCTGAATTACAAACTTAATTGATTATCTTCAGAAAGCATTCTTATTTTTAGGAAAATAGAGAACAAATTATGGTCTATCCAAACAGAAGATTGTGAAAACTGTGAAGACTGTGTCTGTTCATTTTGACATGATAAAGTGACAAACACTCACACTGCCCCTCTGTGGAGTGTAGTGAGACAATATTCCCACACAGACTAAATCCCTCCGACCATGCTAATTGGTAGCAGATTTTACGGTATCCCAGAAGGTAAGGCAGTGCTTTCATAGAGGAAAGGCTTATTCGGGCGAAAGTGTAATATTGATTCAGGCATCTTGTCTAGATTGTATACAACCATGAAAATGAAGTGGACAAGTCTCAGAACTTGTCTTGTCTGAAGATCATTCATAAGCTATCCATTTTGATTTTCTTTCAAAGGCTATGCTCCTGCTAGTTTGCAGATTTATTTACTATAGAAGTATGCTTCCAACACTACCTTGAGATTTTAATGGCTGTCAAGGAATGTTTACAGCCTAATGCAGACAATGCATTGCCACAGCCAATCATATTTTGTCACAACTGCTGCAGGGAGGGGCTTGAATAATTATGCTTAATTTTTTTTTACCCTTGAAAGCATTGGTAAGTGGGATGTGAGCTGTCTGTGGCACTGAGACAGGCTGCAGGCTGCTGGCCTCAGTTTTCACTATCTCCAAAACTGCTTTCCTATGAGAAACGTGTGAGTCATGCAAGGGACCCGGTTTCATCATGCTCTGACCAAGCATGGAAAAAAACTTGCAATGCCACACCCATTTAATTATCTCTCTTGAAAAGTGCCCAATAAACCCTCTGCAGACTTGGATGCTTCTGCTGCAGAGCTTTCGCATTGAGTATTAGTTGCCTTCAGTCTTACATATGAATTTGATTATTTTTACTGACTGGAAGGTCGTGTTGTTGTTCCCAGAACTGCCTGGCCGAGTGGCACAGCATGGAAATGTGAGTGGAGCCTACCTGATGAGACCTCAGCACTGAATCCTCACTGAGCAACAGTGTAAAACAACACCACACCCCTTGTAAACAGCTGCTCCAGCTGGCACTAAAACTGTCAGCATCTATGAACTCAGGTGTACCTTCGCTGCCTCATCACCTTAAACTTTCTTCCTCAAGATTCTTAGATGCTTTAATTTCTGTTATACAGCAGGTTCATTTCATTGACAACCAGTCCACATAGTGGAGGAAGGATGCAAGCTGACATTTACTTTTTTACTCAAGTAGTTTCCAAACGCCCCTTTTGATGAATTGGCCAAGCATTGTCCCTGCAAAGCTGCTTGCTCGGTTTGTGTGAATGTTTGCATTTGATTAATGCAGACAGGAGAGAATAGGTTTCATGATGGGGCAATGCAGGCAGGATGTGGTGAAGTGAATGTTGTCTGTCTCAACTGTAGGCAAGCTGTCAGCTGAGGAGCTACAGTTCTCCATCATCAGCCACAGGATGCTCGGTCAGTTTCAGATCAACAACAAATGTTTAATGTTATGAAGAAAGTAAGAGTAAGACAGGTATATTATAGCACACTCTTTCCTCTACATCAAAACTTCATCATCTTCTCAAATCGTCATCATTTATGAAATATACTTACATTTTTCTCCAAGGAGTCCTTCCAAATAAGGACAAATGAAAGATTTTAACTTTGATATTATAATAAGTATTTTAATTAGTAAAGTGTGACACAAGGGTACAGTAGCTAATGAAGGCCTCTAACATGTAAACCATGTATATACAATACCATGGCCTATACACAGACATTCATCAAGTTGCCCTGCAAAATGCTTTGATCTATTGTTTATCTTGAGCAGTGCTGTAAGTGCAAACAATGGTTTGGTGGATGGGTGTTGGAAAGTCATTCTTATCAAAAATCGGTTGAGGAAAGTGATACTGAAACAGGTTAAACCTTGAGTGAATTTAGTTCAGCTCCTGATAAACTGATATAGCACATGCACAGAATTGAGTTGTTTTGGCTGAAAGAGAATATGAGCAGTTGACCTGAGGTATGTTTACGCTATCACATTAGAACTTGTGAATAAATGTTGTTTCCTCATGGGGTCTTTTTTCTATTAGGGAACATTTCAGAGCTGGAGTGATAAATACTCATTAGCACCCCAGAGGGATCAAAGAAGAATAGCTCAGGAAGCTGTCCTCCTGATGACCGGTCCCTCCCTCTGTCTGTCTGTGTTTTCATCCTGGGGGGGTGATCACTCTCTCCTCTGATCAATAAAACCGGGCAAGGCCGCTCACATTAGTGCTTTTATTTGTGATGGGGGCCCTGGGCCGTCCTCAGAGGCGGAGCTGTAATCGCGGCTCTGTCACATTAAACATTCTGCTAAGGTACGTGACGTTTTCCCTCCGCCTGCCATACAGTCTGTTCTCTATGGTGCCTTTGACATTGTATGCGTCAGCAATGCGTCAGGTCTGAGAAAGTGTCCTGTAACACCTATGTGCCAAGCTGACATAATGCATTAACAAAGGCCAGGCAATCAAAAGCAGCGGGTGCTTTACCCGATCAGTGAGTGCACAAGAGGTCTTTCTCATTACTGAAGGGATAGGTTTGCACAAGCTAGGGCTCCTAAGCGTTCTTTAGTTGATTAAAAAGGTTGGCTGAATGAGACAGGCCTGAACAACAACTGGTAAGTGAGGCTACTGTGGAAGGAGGAGCATGAACTTGATTCTCCCACTCATTTGTCTCCATGACAAAGCAGTGTTAAGCAGGTCTGGGCACTGAGTGAGGGATGACGCTAATTGCATTAGCATGTGATTGAGTTTTCCTTTTTTTGTATCTTAATGGTGGGGATAGACAGCTGCAGTTCTCGTGGTCAAGTTTCTGCAGGTTTTGTTGACTCTTTTAAAACTGTTAAGACCTGGCTTTGGAGCCTGGTCTGTCACCACAAGCACCACACAGCTAAGAATAAAAGCAAAGTAAAGGACTTTGTCAGACCTCTGCAGCCCTTAAGAACTGGATTTAATGTTGCATGATGAGGAGAGCAAGCCCACAGGCATATACAGTTCTATAATTAACCAGGTAACATTGGTAGCAGCAGTCATGACTGCCTTGTGTTCCCTGTTCAGAAAAACAGGGTTCCACTCAGGAAATGCCACACAAATGGCCCAGTGTCTTAAAAGGAGGGCAGTACAGGACTCTAAACCCAGAATGCAATGAAACGTTTGCACAGGGACAGAATGAAGTTTATATTCAAAATTTCCTGGCTGCAGCTAAGCCCCTCCCTAAGCAAGCCTGGGGCTGTGTTGAGATGTTGTGCAACTGTAAACAGTTTGGATTGCTCAATCCAGGCTATCAGTCAGCCAAGGCACAGAGGTTGAAAACCAAGATTATGTCAGTGACAAACACAGCTTATGCTGTCCATAAACAATGTCAAGGTGACAGATTTGTGTTAAGCCAGTGTGGGATCAGCAGTCAGGGCAAGGAAGATATGTACTGAGGAAAACAAATAAGAGCACTAAGTGGAATACAAATGTGTTATCCAACGTTCTGTACTAAAATGGTTGCAATCTTTTTATGATTTTTATGATTGTGTTACACTACTACCTTTCCAGATGCTTATATGAAAAATTGCAGCAGACATGAGCCATTGCTGAAGTCACCTCAAAATGAGGCAATAGGTGTAGAATCTAGTGTACAATCATTTTTCTATAATGTTCAGGTGAAATAACCCCAGTTAGCCTGGGTTTTATTACAGAAATCAGGACAAACGGAAACTGTGACCAGTTTTAAGATCATATTTGAACTGCTGTCACTAAGTAACTCTTACTGTCCTACAGTTATGAAGAGGTATGAAAGGAAGCTGTTCTTTTGAAAGGTGTTTCACCTATATAAGTCTGACCTGAGCCGGCTATAGATCAAAGCTTTCCTCCACGTGAATGCATTATGATATCAAATATAAGGTTCAGCAAAGCTAAAGGAATCTATTTCAGTCACATCCAATAACTCAGGCTATCTAACTGAAGGATGCCATTATTTTTGCATCTGATGAGTAATGTAAAAGCCTTAATTCAACATTATGAAGACTGAATATCTGTCATTGGCCTAGGCGCTTTTGAAAAAGCATAATGGGCCTTTGTGCAAAATGTCAACAGTAAGTACTTTGGCTTGTAAAGCCCCCAGATCTCCAATATTATGTTAAAATGGTTAAACAATCAGTCCATTTTTTATGGACTGCACTTCTCTGGAGCTATGGTTCTTATCTCTTCTGACATCATTTAAATAGGATGTGTGAATTTCTTGACTGTGGAGCCTTTCTACAGAAGTCCCCATTAAACAAACTGACCTTGTGTGACCTTATAAATACATCATTAACACATAATAATCTTATTAGTTTCATTTCATACAAAGACAAACGAGGAGGCCTGGTCTTGAAAATGAGATATTGATGAGCACTTAAAGTTTAATGCTGTTAGTCAGCTCCCGGAGGAGCGAAATAAGTTATATTCTGACAAAGAAGCAGATCCGATGTTCGTAGAAAAAGACAGGAAGGTTTATTTACACAGCTGGCCGCGGGAACATCAGCATTGAGCAGAAGTTCCACAAGTATAACATTTTGTTCCTTTTTATATATTTACATTTACATTTGAGTTACAATGACCAGCGGGGGTGCTGTTTCTGATTGGTTTTGTGGTGCTGTGCATAGCTAAACAGCTCCCTCTCTAATTGGGTTTTTCCCGAACCTCGTACCCTAATTGGCTCCGTAAGGTTCAAACTCAAACTTCAGACGGAAGTGAGGTCCATATATGGTCATGTGGAACCCTGTGTTCCGCAGACTATTACCATCAAGAGGCGCCGTTTGGCTCCGGTCGGATGTAGCGGCATCGCTTTGTATTCTAATACACATCGCTCGTCTCCAGCGTTTGTATTCTAATACACATTGCGTGTCTCCGGATCGAACGCCATGCCATTCCACAAAACTGTCTCCTAACAATGCTTTAATTTCATATTTTGAATATTGATCCATTTTAAAAACGTAGTCCACAGGAGAACTGCAACCCCCGTGCACCATTTTAATAAGATTTGCCCAGAAGTGGAGCTCAGGCCTGGAACACTAAATTAGCAGCATATGAAAATTCAATGAACTCAGCTGGAAAGTGATTCTGTCCTTAGTACAATTGACGGACAGTTGTGTTTAAAAACACAAACATGGTTTTTAGTTTTTTTGTCTTATGGAGCAGGTAAAAGTGCATTTTCATATTCAGGACATGTGCATGTTGGTCGTTGGATTATTTTTAACACTTGTCTCCCTCTCCCACTCAAAAAAATCTACATCCTGATATTGTTTTCTGCCTGCATAACTTATATCATTTGCATGTCTTTAGATTCCGGTTAAAAATACATAATCAGCCATGGGTGGAGGAAGTGAGGAACTCTGGGAGCCAGTTAGGGCTTCCTGTGCAACTGGAGAGAGGAACACCGGAGGCTAAAGTCCACTGCTCAACCACAGGGGCTGAAGCAGTAGCACTGCTGTTTTGTTTTGCTTAGAACTGATGCCAGTCAAGGCCAGGGATGGGAGCCAACATTTTCCTGTCTGACCTGAGACTTGAACACTAACCTGCCCCTTTTGCTGTGACTTGTCTGTGACACCTCTGTGCTGTTTGGTTTCCTGTTTTGCAGAAACAATAAGTTGCCCTGATCTCCTCTGAGGATTATTTGAGAGGAAGGAAAAGAGCAGCATTACCAAGGATGGCCGAGTCCAAGCACTGAGCTTTCTTTAGAACCCCATCCATAAGAAAGAGGGATCACTCCTGTATCACGTGCTGGATTCCTGTTTCAAATGAGTATCATTGTCAGTAAATGGCAGAATATAGAAAGCACGTTTTGAGTGGAGCTGAGTCAAAATGAATTACCAACAAACACAACCACGGTCATTCGTCACCCTCCTTCCCTCTTCCATATTTAGCTGGTCTTGTAACTGGTGGTACAACATAGTACTGAAGAAGTCATTCTAAATTAGCATTGTGTATACATTGTTAGTGTGTGAAACCCTTTGTTAAATAACAAGCCCCTTCTCACACTGTGTCTGGAGTTGTGCGCATGCAAGGGCTGGCCAGGCAGCCAGCGCTAGAGAACTGAGATCCCGGGGATGAGAAAGGAGACGTGGCTCGGGCGCAGACACACACAGACATGAAAGCATTGTGTCCTGTGAAAGGGCCAGACGCACTGTCAACATGGCCTTGAATGACATGCCCAGATGGGGACAGGAGGCAGGGCACTGTGAGATCTGCAATGCAGATTGGCCATCAAGGTGTGACAGCACCAAGGAAACTGGCCTGCTGTGAGTGGGGAGCCGTGGCTCGCATGTGAATGAGAGTCTGAACCAGAGAGTGAGAGGGGGCCAACAATACCACCATGTTGCCTTCACAGGCATAGAAGTGGAAAAAAGTGTGTCAAGCTTCGCTAAGTATATGAGAATAGATAAAAGTGAAAACAGTCATTTAAAAATCATGCAAAAAAACTGTAGTTGTTATGGTTACTATATAAGCATTCTTATGTATTGAAGAACATAAAAAACAACAGATTGTGGTACTAGGTGCAGACCTTAGCCACCCCTGCTGTGAACTGAGCTAAACAATGTGGGATCTGCTTTTTCATCTCATCGCAGACATCAAAGGGGCCCTCATGTCAGTTTGACTTCTGTATAACAGCCAGGGCCTTGATAGCTGACAGCAGGGTTATTTACTTAACTGAGCTTTTTGATGCATTGCAAAACATAACAGTGTGATACAGAGTTGCCCAACCTGCTGTGAGAGTTTTAGACCTCAAATGAAACACTCTCCTAATGTGCCTCTTAAGTGCTTCATGTAAATATTGCAGAGACAGAAGATTGGAGCTGGGGTATGTGGATGGTGTCACCCAGGAGCTGATCTTCCTTTTGGATTGGGCATGTTGCTGCACAGGACTTAATAAAGAGAAAAGAAAAAAGTAAGTACGTTTCTCTTATTACAGAATTTGTTTAATGTCTATTTGTTTATCCACAGTCTCCTTATATGTCTAGGTGGATCTCTTCATACCTGTAGGCTGGTTAGCCAGTGGGCTATGTGAGTATCAGGGCTGCAGAGACCTGGCTCACTGCAAGCAGGGAGAGGGAAGTAGAATCATTTTCTTTAATGCAATCAAGAGTGACAATCTGGATGAGGTCTCTCTGTGCCAATGTTGCTGAATAAATATGGTGCATTTGATAGTCTAATTAACCTGAAAGGGTGCGTAGCTGAAAAAAAGAGGGCTGCTTTTCTTCTGCAGACTGCCTGGATCAGTACCGGAGAGCTCCTGCAGTGCTAGCACACCTGGGATTGATGAGATACAGGGTGGATAGTAGGCTGTTACCACCATGTTCCAGCCACCAGGTTTGTATCATCTGTAGACTGTATTGGACCAAGATGTTTACTATTTACCGCTGCACTGGAAAAGTTTGAATTTCCACCAGTCTTTTATGTTCTATGTTTAAACCACTGTTTTACAACTACTGTCTTTTATGGCACTTTTAGGACATGGAGGGGGTCAGAGTTCACCCAGCCAAGTAGTCTGAATGGGTGGGTTTGAGTCTGTGCTCTAAAATGGACAGTGATCCCACTGTTCTGACAGTTGTGGGGAGCTCCTTCCACCACTTGGGGGCAAGGATAGAGAGGGGACATGAAAGAGATCATTGACCCTTCCAGGAAGGGACTACTAGGCTACCAGAGGAAGAAGAGCAGATTGGTCTGGCAGGAGTGTAGGGTGTGATGACAGATTGTATGGGGTGCAGTTTCCTTTCCACACCCAGTTTATTTTTACTCTATTCACACATTACGATGTTTAATCTCACTTGTACTACCTATGAGAAATTGGCCGCATGCCATATTTACTAACAAAAAATTACTGAGTTAGATAGCTTACTAGTTTGATGGAGTGCTCCAGAGACCCTGCAGAGACCCTGATGTGAATACCTCACATAGATTCTAAACGGGAACCGAAAACATTGTTTTGGCTTTGGTAACTCTGCATCCGTGCAGAAAGTGGTAAGCAGTGTTTTTGTGCAGAACAAAGAAGTGAGAAGTGCACAGAAGGCAATGTCGGCCTTCTTACAGACAGAACAATCCTGTGCATTGGATTGCACCAGAAACAGCTGTATCTGTGTTTCAGACCTGAATCAGATCAGACAGAGTGGGAGAAGGTGAGACTGTTTATTACATCATAAACTATGTCCTCTGCACTTCCTGCCTCTGTCTGAGTTCCAGAATAAACAAAAGTTTTATTGAGATACAGTATAATGTGTGCTGGTTATACTTTGCACTGGGGAACATGATGGGCACCACAGATTAGATCTTATTGCTTCACAGAGGCAGAAGCATAAAGTTTTATCAACAAGGAGAACATAACTTGAAGGCATTTGTGAGATAAGATACTGGCTACAAAATACTGCATGTTACAGAAGTATCTATAGTTAGCCATGACACGGGTTCCAATCAACAAGCTTGGCCAGATTGTACCTTAACTGTTGGCTTTGACTATACCTTAATGTTATTCATTTCAGTTTTATTGCAGTATACACATATCATTTTGCTGCATCATTGCTTGTTCAGTCATGAAACATGAGGCTAAGACATCCCTCTGAACAATAATCGTTGTCAACTTATATTTTTTACTTTGATTATGGGAGTATATCAATATTATGAATATGAATATTATATTATAACTATATCATAATTCTATTTGGCTAATTTTTCTGTGGAAGAAAATACGTGTGATTGAGAGAATTTTCCATGGCTTGTGTAGCTCTATAAGCAGGTCAAAGACTTCAAAAATGCCCCAGCCTGCAACTTCACCAACCACATCAACTCATTCATCACCCTGAAGGCAGAGAGCTCATATATCAAATCAAATCAAGCGAAAGCTGAGACGTCCGCAGGCAGTTGAGAGCTCGCAAGCCTTAGCTTCCAGAGACAGCAGCTCCTCTCCTTGTACCGCATGAGAGCACTGAGGACGTCAGCAGTTTCCTTTTAGTGAGTACGATCCGATGGGCTGCTGCATTAAATATAGCAAACATACAAAGGGGAATGTGATGTTTGCTTTTGCATGTTAGCCGAAGCACTGGGATTTTGCTCAGAAGAAATTGATTGATTTACTTCTTGTTCTAATTTTAACAGTCCAAATAAACCATCACTGCTTAAATCGCGCACATCTGTGGGTCATCCTCCTGAATTTGTGTATCCAGGAAAATAATTGCACCGCCTCCATAACTTACTCATACTTTCCTTACTGCCTTCGGTGTACCAGTGATACACTACAGAGAGGCAGATTATCATTTTTGTTTTGAATTTTGCCATCTGAACTGTCAGTATGGGTCTGCTTAAGTGAGAGCCAGAGATGGTCAACCTGAGACGTCACCTGCTCCATCTACAGCAGTGTGATTGTTACTGTTGTTTTTAAACTGTGCTCTTTCATCTTGATAAAGAGCAAAATTAAAGATAGACAGGAATTCGTCAATTCAATCCACTTCCTCTAAGGGCCCTGTAAGAAATGCAACTCTACCTCTATGTGGGAAGGAACGTGATGCCAAGGGCACTCAAATCCATCACATCGATTGTGCACCCTGAATAGACTCACCCGCTTTCCGTAAAAAAAAAAAAAAAAAAAACGTAATTTGCTCAAATCGAATCAATGAAAATGGCAATGGAAAAAGAGTATAATGCAGTGAGGTTTCAATCCATCTTCTACAAACTCAATAACCACGCTAATTACAGAGGCCGGCCTTCTGATGGGAAGCGGCGCTCAGCGTGATTTGCATCCTCACAAACATTACATTACTGTCATTTAGCAGACTCTCTTATCCAGAGCGACTTACATACTGTATGTTACAATGTTTACATGTTATCCATTTAAACAGCTGGATATTTACTGAGGCAATTGTGGGTTAAGTACCTTGCCCAAGGGTACAGCTGCAATGCCCCAGCAGGGAATCGAACTGGCAACCTTTTGGTTACAAGCCCTCATCACTATGCTACATTGCCACAAACATCATGCAAAGGTAGTAGAGTGGGGGGGGTTCCAGAGCCAGTTCCCTGGGCTATGGCCGCTACTGCACACTGCATCACAGACACAGTGCTATAAATAACCTGTGAAGCATGGGGGAGGTCTGTGTCACATTTTGCACCTGACCACTCCGACCGATTTGCTCGCAAGCCAGGGCCATCGATACGTGCCAGAGAGGTCACCATGTGCCCCTCTCCCGTCTCACGATCCTCTCTGCTCACATGCTGGTGACAAGCCGACAAGGAGAGTTGGAAGTCTTTCAAAAAAAAAAAAAAAAAGCACGATGAAAGATTTTGCCATCTAAAACACAGGCTCTACTTTAAATCCCAGAGGAAGTTAGAGAGAACCTCTGAAATATTTAATGGAGGTGCCTGAAGCAGCATTAGATTACAGATGGCATTACGGTATTACAATATTGCAGATTACTATATTCAATTGTATTCCATATCTCAGTTGCATGTTTGGAAAACCTTGAGGCTAAGAGGTACATGGGGAGGGGCGTACTAGCTATATGATTTTCCCATGTTTATTCTTCCAGATTTCCTCCCATGCAGACAGGATGTTGTCTCAGTAGTGTGCCTGATCCCTATTCTTGTGACCAAAAAAGTTGTTTGTCTCCGTCTCTGCTTAGGAGCCGGCCATTTATTGTCCCTGTTTCACTTCCTCTTCTGTGCGCGTCACAACACACAACCAACCCCATATAGCCCTCCGGGGAACTCGCTGAACTTCTCAGCAGCTGTGAATCACCAGGCCTCCAGCAGAGAGGAAACACAGCGTTGTCCCGGCGGGCCCGCCTGCGTCAGTGGTTAAAAAGGCTTGCTTCAGGAGCTGGGAGCCACCCTCCCTGACAGAATGGGCTCGCCCTCGCCATTCCTCAGCACGGTGCGAAACAAAACTATAAACGACCGCAGAGGAGCAGGAAAGCTGAAAGAGGAGAAAGCAGGAGGAGGAGGACGGAGAGGCCAGGCCGAGGAAGACTTTTTCCGATTCCGTGTGAGGTCTTTCAGTCAGACCAAAGAGCAGAGCAAGGTCCAGCTCATCTGTGATGGCGGAACGACGTGGTTATTTTCTCAGAATGAAATATTCATGTCTGAAGTGTGTCTAGCTTTTGTCTGCGTGCCCGGGCATTTCAATGCCACAGGTGATGAATTATTGAGTGACTGATAGGAGTTTATATTTGCTCTTTGACAGATGGGTTCTTAAATGGCATTTGAGGACCCTGTCAATTGAGCAGTGGAAAAAAGGCACATACACACAAAGAGAATATATTGGAAGGAAATGTTTTGAACACAGAAGCACAAATGAATAACCACAAAACAAGCAATACAGCCTCGCAAATGTGAATTTTATTGAGCTCTTGTTATGTTACATTTTTTCCGTAGCTGCTGCTGCATTGACTGGTTAATTGGCATGACACTTCACAGCCAGAGCAAGAGTGCAAACGCACACACACCTGGCTCGTTATCTCCGTTATCTCACACAAACTAGGAGACGTCACTCAGGGACTCGCCAAGCCACATTGAGTGAGTCATCTCTGAGCTGGGAGGAGGCAGCAGGTAGCTGGTGGCTAACAGGGCTTTACCACAAGAAATTTGATTCAACGCTCGCTTCATCGGTACTATTAAAAAAAGCAGTTATTTACAGACATACAAGTCAACGCTCCTCTGAAGAGTGAAAATGACATGTAACACTACTGTACATTTGGCGCAGTTTCATCACATACACAGTATCTCAAGAGAAAACCTGATGGATAGCTAACATTTATTTAAATTACAGCAACACCTGAAAGACTGTGTGCTTTAATACATGTCAAAAATGTATGGTAGATTCACATTCATTGAGATTTACCGAGACTACATAATTCTGTATTCTGACTGACAATGTATACAAATAAATAAATCACATTTTTTATTAAATGAATCCCAGCTACATACTATTCTTGTACAGTTAATTCAGCTCCTCCCCTCAGATGAACTTCCCCTTTGTTAGAATAAATGAAGCTTTAGGGACAGCACAGTTATTCATGAGTATGAAATGTAGCTACACGTAAGAACTGTGCTACTTGTCTCTCCCAATATATATGGAATCTGTAATATATAGCACATATATATTCCTGAGCTTAGTTGAGTCTTTCCTTTTTAATGAAGCCAAATAGGACTGTTTGCCTGTCAGATCAAGGACTAGAATATCACAGCATATAAGTCATTACAACTGAGCTTCCCACCCGTCACCACATACTACAATACTTAACACCACACGTAATGAGACAAGTGGTCATTGGGGTGGAACCTTGTGAATGAAATAATATGTTTAATCAATTCACCAATAGTATTCCATCAGTTGCTTCATCTTTGAGTGAATGTGTGGCCATAAGGATAGTATAAAAGACCAGCATGAGGCACAAGTTCTAAGTAACCACAGGGAGGGCTGTACTACTGGGTGCTATTAACTTACTTAGATACAGATGAGGTTTGCTGTTGTGACCACAACTGCACATCCAGTGAACAAAACAAAGCCCCTTTTCTAGAATTTTCTTCTCTTCATACTGACCAGAGAAGACATGTGGCACTTTATTTCCTCTACCCATGTTAGTAATCTGGCACTGAGTGTCGCATCATTGAAAAACTATTTCACAAGACCCTTCCATGGGATTTTAATGAGTAGCCTTACCCTTACAGGAAGTCTTGGCTGCCACAGACCCACCCAGTAGTTGGCCTGTTTTAAAAACGATCCACTCAGGCTCTCTGCGGTGGCCTGGGACACAAGGCAGACTCCTGCAAGATGTAATTCGCTTTGGGACAAGCTCAGGTGACGTAGGATACACCTAGTTTTGTACTTTGTTTGCAGTGGTATCAACAAAAAGTCACAGCTGATACGAGAACCCGCATTCAGTCCTCTGCTTCTTTTGGGAGATACGCGTGAGAGCCTGGTGCTGTGGGAACCTGAGACTGGGGCAAGGGGCAGCAAGGTTCACAAACATGCTTGTATTCAGCCTAAAGTCGCTGAATGCAAATTCCATCAGCGCTGTTTTGACATGTACAGGGCAAGTTACGACCGCAACTCAGCAGAAGGGAGGCTTACAAGGGGAATGGAGGAGATTAGGAGATTTTTCTTTTCAGGAGTCAGAGGACTTGAATGCAAAAGCTCCTCTGTAAAAAGGAAAGCGTGTGGTCCAGAGTATCTGCACATCTCTGTTCACTCAGCCCGTCCCCGGGAAAGCAGACACCCAGACTCCTCAGGCTGCTGATGGTTCTGATGCGATCCTATCAGAGACGCCCTTCCTCAAGGCCGCGCTGCAGGGGTCACGGCACGGCCCGTCCCGGGTGCTGCGCGTGGCGCTCTCTGTCTCTGCACGCCTGAGGGAGGTGGGTGACATGCTCTTTCTGCAGCGTACTGCACGCCCCAAACTGCAGCGCATCGTTGTTTTTGGGGATACATGCTGACCCATGTGAAGAGAGGAACACGGCAGGGGAAGAAGGCAGGAGAGCTAAAGGGGAACACTCATAGCGGAGCAGGATAAAAACAGACAGAGGGACGAAGATGGAGGAGGGCTGGAGGGAATCAAAAAGACAGACGTTGAAAGACATGGAGAGAGAGCAGGGGCGAACAGAGGGGGCTCTACACCTCCAGCAGCTCAGGGGAGGTGAATGAGAAATTTCGGAATTCATCCTGGTTGACAGAGGGGATCATGGGGTCCTCTATGGGTGTGAGGGTGGGCTCTTCCCGTGTGAAGTCTGGGTCAAAATTATTCACGTCCTCCGGTGTTTTCTGCAAGAAAAGCAAAGAGAAACAGAGACCAGATCAGAATAAAAAGATGGGATCACTGAAGCAGAAATAAAGCCCCTGCTCTGTACCAGAATGCCTCTTTTGCCTTAGATAGAGGCATCACTCAGCTACAGAAGCCTCTAGCCAGTGCTCAGGTGATCAAATGGGGAACTCACAATCCTGGGTTTGAATGGGGGCTCCAACTCCCTGCGGTTCAGCTTCTCCCAGTCGATGCCGGTGAAGAAGGGGTGGCTGACGATGGCGTTCTCTCCACCGTCTGCCGCCACGCAGCCCAGCCGGCGTGCGGGGTTCTTGGTCAGAAACTGTGGGGAGAGGGGAGATTCCTCACTCAAAGGCAACCCGAGGGAGCCGGGTCTCTCACCACACTGATTAAAGTCCTGTCAAACGGCACGTCTCCTCCCAGACTGATCTGGATGTGGGCACTCTGCACCCTGCGCCGTTTTATAAATCGGCCTGACTTCCAGTAATTGAATAACTGTCACTCCTGCAAATGGGCAAAAGATATCATCTTGAACGATCATCGATGTGAAACCCAAACAGCACCCAATGGCGACAACTGGATTAATAGCAATGAATATGGTTTCTACTTGGATGAAGATATCAAAATAATCCACCTGAGAGAATTGTATAGTGAATAGATCATTTTTCGATAGTGCCACGTCAATCGATAAAACAGAGAATTGGGGGGGTGTGAGGCAACATTACTCACTGCCAATCAGGAAGAGCTGAGAGGCAAAGGCAGCAGTGGGACCACCCTGTAGGACAGGGAAAGGGAAGGGCGTGAGGACACGTGCCCGGGCGGGGCCAGCCAATGGGATGGAGTGCGAACACGTGCGCTGGTCTTCGGTGAGCAATGAGGCAAATTGGCCCTGGCAGCTGTGTGAGGAAGGGCCCAGCTGCTCCACTGCCAGGGAGGAGCTGCGGTCCTGGAAGGGCCCCCGGGAGGACGGCACTCCAACGCATTGCGCTCGCACGCGGGAGAGGAAGTATGGCCCGGCAGGGAAGCCAGGCCCTGACTGGGCTCCTGTCTTCGCAGTGAGTCAGTCCTCTGTCACGCTCCGCTGCACTATTCCGCTGGCCCTCTGCAGCCCTCCTCTGCTCAGCCCCAGGCTGATGCTATGATGTAATCTACCTCGAACAGTACCTTCACCCTCCCCTGAGCCTGCATAATCTACCGCAACACAGTAATACCCCATACTTTCCACTGGGCCTGTATTATCTCCCACAACACAATAACACCCTATGACTTCTCCTGTGCCTGTATTGTCTACCACAACAGAATAATACTCTATACCTTCCTCTGACCCTGTATAATGTGCCACAACACAATAGCTATACTTTTACCCAGAATCTTCCCAAAACATCTATAATTTACCACAACATAGGAATATCACAACAGTATAATAGAATTTTAAACTGAATGTGTAATCTACTTCCACACAGTCATCTGGTACACTTTACCAACAGCATATATGAATGTTCCTTTCCTAAGTGCGATGATATTGCAGTTTGTTGAGGTGGCTTAGAGTCTCCATGTTGAGGGTACCATCTGCCCCGCGCCTCCTGAGAAAGCCCACAGCTCACAGATGTGATGTGGTTTGACGGAACCACACTGGCTGCACCCCCGCCCTCTCCCCACCCCCCTTCTCCCCACAGCCACTGTCTGGCACCTCCTCTCAGACCCAGCTGGGGCGAGGCACGCAGCTCCAAAAACTCAAACGACCTCAGAGTGGGGCTGATGGGAAAGGGCTGGGAGCTCGTCTCGCTGGGGTGGCCTTCACAAGTACCCATCATAACTGTAGCCTGTGACTGGGTCTGCCTGCACTTGAGAAGTTCTCTGGGGGGGGGTCTGGGGGGGTGTTCATGTGGATGTGCTATTTCTGGCCTTTCTCGGACCAGATGTAAGCTGCTAAGGTTAGATAGCATGAATCGTTCTTCCATTATCTGCCGAAACATGAGAGCGAAAAGGTCACTGAGCTGAATGTAGAGCTGTGGGCACGGATGATTCACACTCTGTGACCTGGCTGTGGTGAAATACCCACACTGAGGGTGATCAAACCCAATTTAACCCCCTGCAACAAATCCCCGCCCAGCCGCAGCAGAGTGTATGGTAATGCTTTTAACTAGCATTTGCATCATCAATCGATAAAGTTTGTCTTTCCTAGTCAACAATGGGGTCAGCTTTCATTACCCACCACCATAAATGTATCTGACCATCCAACTTCACTAGCCTGGCAACACAGAGACGCGCACACGGTGCGAGCAGCCAATCAAAGAGGAGCATGAGCAGTCATTGATGGAAATGAACCTCAGCCAGGCATGAGTGATCAGGATTATCTACACCCTGCTGCTCTGAGAGAGTAATTATTATTACACTCAGCTGTGATGGCACCACAAGGCGTGTGTGACCACGTTAATTACACCTTATTGCACAAACACTCATTTCTCAGTAAATACAGCATCGCCTGTGAATCGTGGAATCCCTTCTCAAATTAACTTTTTAATGATGTAATAATGTGCTATAAACTGCAAGAGAACACTTATCCATTATTTCACATTTAAAGGAGCATAACATGTTTTTGACTTATTGCTATACATTTTCTTAGCATTGACTTAGTGTGCAATATCTGTCTGTTCTAAATATAAATGTCTCATCTAGCAGAAGTACAATGGTGTAGATGACTAACTTTAAATGTGGATTTAAAGTTATTTTTTTAATAAACTATTAAAACTCCAGGACTGATACTGTCACATGTTCTTTTGCCCAGACCATGCTGCAGGAGCTGCTGGTGTCAGGGAAAAGCGATAAGAAACAAACACAAAGAACAGTTTTTTCCTTAAATTTAAATTACTTCTGCCCCCTGAAATATCGCTGCCCTCTCTGTGAACTTTGTCTGAGAAAAAACTGCATTTTCAAGTACCCTCACAGAGACTATTCAAAGTGAAAAAACTGGTTGCAATCAGTTCTGCTTTTTTCAGTGGAGAGAGGGGCCGCCCCACAGTGCTCTCTGAACCATTTAGATGCCACATACCCAAGTTGCGTGGCCTGTATTATGACAAATTAAAGGTAACCTAGTTCAGCCCAAAACATTATGGGCCTGACCGAACCCATATATGGTACACCGTAATGCCATGCGTAATAGCCTAGCAGTGCTTGTTAGTGTTACACAAAAGGTCTGCCAGACCACCATCATACACATGAAAACACCTCATGAATCAGCCGAACAGCGAGGTATTCAAGCCTGACAGGGAGGGAGATGAACTGAGGCAGCCCTGAAAAGGCAATGACCAGCAACCTGTGATCATGGGATTTCACTGTGCCACCGCAGCGGAGACACGGGGTGAACGCAAACAGCGTGCGTCAGACTCTCATCCTCCAGCCTCACAATACACCTGCCAATCACAGCCAAGCCCTTGGCACCCTGGAGAGAATCGCGGGGGAGAAAAACATGTAGTCACGCGAACACATAATCCTTCCAGTAAACCACTGGAGATACTGCTGCGAATTGACCTCTTTACCTTTTATGAAGCGCGGCCACTGAGACACGAGTACGAAGAAATGGCCATCGCATTTTATATGGCAACCAGCAGGCACTGTGCAAAGAGTGCCCTAAAGGGAGGCAAACCAGACAGAAAAGGGCAGGGCACTGGACACAATGTAATAATGGCTGCACCATGTACCATGTATGGCTTTAAAATCTAAATGCAGATAAGAGGCGAGCTCAGCCCCGCGTGTGATGATGCTGGGCTTTACGTAACGTGTCACAGAGGGCAAATCAGTGCTGGAGAACTGGATCCCGCCTCGTTCAGGCTAAATGGGGGGGGATGGGCGTGTATTTTTAGCCCGGGCTATAGCGCCGAGCGTTGCCTTAATATAGTTATGTAAGAGCCTGAGCCCCGGGAGGGAACAGCTGGGTAATGGAATTACGGCGAACGGAGGGTCGCAGGGGACTCTAGCCCATCTTATCATCGTGGCCCAGTGCCGGCTCCAGGGCCATCATGACACTCACACCACAGCAACAAACTCATTATACTCATACCCTGTCCTGTCTGTGCAGTGCCACCCTCTGTTTACTGGCACGCATCTTGGCTTGCAGGGGGGGTGGGCCACCTCTGGCAAAGCAACCTCAGTGCTGCAAAGTGCTGACAAGTGCTGATACTCCACTCCAACAAACTAATGACTATGTAACTGCTCTCACCACCGGGAAATGCTGACCGTGTGACATAGATAGCTCGTTTATTTGTCGTGCCAAGTGTTGGTAAATGCCAGTGGAGGTAGGGAGGAGATACATGAAAACAATGTGGCCTGCTAAGGCTCTTCCTGACATTTCGGACAGATGACATGTATGTTGCTGTGTTCTTCGACAAGGAGAGGAGGGCGGCCTCTGGACTCACAGCTTTGAGGATGTTCACGGAGTCCATGCTGAGCCAGGAAGCGTAGACGATCTCTTCGTTCAGGATGGACTCAAAGAGGTCGTCCTCGTTCTCCGCCTCGAAGGGGGCGTGGCCAGAGAGCATCTCGTACAGGAGCACACCCAGTGCCCACCAGTCTACTGAGGGCCCGTACAGCATCTCCTGGAGGATCTGAGGGAACAGCATGTGGGGTGTTACAGTGTCTGCTCTCCTTCCACTCCTTTCTCCCATTCCTTCTCTCTCTTAATCTCTCTTCTCTGTCTCACAAACACACACACACACACACACACACACACACACACACACACACACACACACACACACAAGGCCTCCACGGTATTCTCTGTCAGACAGCTATCTCTCACATCTGAGTGCCATTTCATTGTCACTCAGACTAGGCTGTGTTAACACAGGCTGGCTGGGGACTGTGACACTCTGAAAGAGCCATTACTGGTATTAGTGGAGCCCTTTTTACCCCTTGCTGGGCCAAAAAGCTCTCTTTCCCCAGTGAATTCTGGTGAGAGGCCCTGGGAGTCTTGGCAAGGACACCTTCACCCATAGCGCACTCCAGATGTGTTTCACACAGTGGCAGCCAGCCAGTTAAGGGCCATGGAAGTCCAAGATGGAGCAATGGCATTGCATGCACCAACAAACACTCCTACATCAGCAATGACTAAACAGTCAAATGAGGGCAAGAGTTCTCAGGGTTCATAGATAATCTTTGAGATGACTGGAAACCCCCTCCCTGCAGCCAAGGCACTCATACCAGATTCCCGACTGTTGTACAGAGAGCCTGTGCTTGATTAGGATATGTTTTAACTAATGGGTAAGGAAGAGGACATGAAAAACGAGGAGGGGGGGGTTGAGGGGGGGGAGTCAGGATGGGGTGAGTCCAAGTGGGCCAAGTGACCAAAGGCAGGCCAACAAAGCCCAATCCCAGAGTGAGGATGAGGCCCTGCCACACTGGAAACTTTGGTCACTGAGAGGTTACACTAAAAAGCACCCCAGAGTGAGACTGCTATATGATAACAGGCATCACTGAGACACTTGTTATCAGAGACAAGGGCCCCAGGCAGGTCGGTCCATGACTTATTAGGGTGGTGGACGGCCGTACCTCTGGGGCGATGTAATCCGGGGTGCCGCAGAAGGTCCCCGTGGCAGCGCCCTCAAACATCCCCTCTTTGCACATGCCGAAATCGGCCAGCTTGCAGTGACCATCCTTGTCCAGGAGCACGTTGTCCAGTTTCAGGTCCCTGGAGGGAGGAGCAAAGAACACCCACTGTTCAGCAACGACATACAACTTCTTTCACTCACAGCTCTTTTAGTTAATGAATGCCGTGAATGAACACAAAGGCTGCATTAACAAACAGAAATGGAACTGATTATTAGCCTCTGACAACTAGCTGTGTATCTATGTTCATAACTATTTTCTCAACTCTCTTGAGCAATGTGACCTTCAGTGACAAAACAAAATCTGTTCACCCGGCGGCAAACCAGAAAGAGGTGCATTTAGGATGCTACATTAGGTAATCTTTTGAGGAAATCTTCAAGAAATCTTTCAGGAAAACAAATAGATGAATAGATGTTGGCTGGGTGTGCAATTTTTTTATCTTCCATGGAACCACGGCAAAGAGAAGGTATTCATATTAATACAAAAATTATTAGCCTTACTCATACGGAAAAGGCACATGAAGTTAGAGATACTTTTCCACACTTGCAGATAGTGGAGAAGTGGGCAGTCACTGTTTCTAGTGACAACAGCAGAATGACAAATGCCAAAAGGAAGATGTGAGTCTTCACTGTGTGCAAGTAATTCACCAGTGCTGGAGGCAGAGGCAACTTCAATATTTACCCACCCAGTGAGCAAATGGAGTTTTCACTCACGGGTAGGATTTAATGGGAATTGAGAACAACCAACTGTCCTGATTTACCACAGTCTGCTGTTTGCTAAGTAAACGGACTGCAGTCTGGGCTAACAAATCCAACTGGATTGACTGACAACGTGTCTTTAAGCATAGCGGGAGCGGGTAATACAGAGCAACACAAAACTACCACACTCAGTGCAACACGATACCACTATAGGACTACACAGTACTACACAACAACTCACAGTGCAATAGACAGCAAGGTAAAAAGCATATAAACAGAGCATTAAGCCACACACACACACACACACACAGAGGCAAATACCCACACAGCAAAAGTCCACTGCATGTTGTCACTCACAGCCAAACATACATAACAGACAGAGCTATGAGGATGCTAAGATGAAGTGTGATCAAAGTGAAACACATAAAGGCTAACAAAACAAAGGCATGAGTGGTTTTCTTGTTAGAGGCTTGACCACAGAAAACTGAGAAATGGAAGAGACAGAGGGCAGAGGAAGCAGAGGGCTGTGTATTACGTGTCTCAGTGACACAGTGGCACAATACGACTCTGTGTCTGTGTCACTTCCCCAGCTCCACAGTGCTGAGCAGAGCCTGTGGAGAAGGCCACTTTGACAGACACAAATAGGCCCACAAAACACTGACAAAACTTCTGGAGCTCCGCACTCCTTCCTGTCTGTGCCCAACAGCGGACAGATCTGGGGGAGCCTGCCAGGGGGCTGATGGGTACGCAGGGAGGTGGAGGAGGGGCAGGGAGCTGGGGCTGTCTGGGTCTGCGGCACTTTAATGACATTCAGGAAATGCCTGGTGGACCTCAGTGGAAGAAACGGGTCACGTGACCCTTTCCACGAGCGGGAAGGAGGAAGGGGGTGGGGGAGGGGCAGAGACAGAGGTTCTGCACTGTGGTCCCACTGGGGCCAGCTGACTGGAAAGCGGTAACACCACCACCACCTGACTCCATCTGAATGGGGACAGCTTGTCAGGGCCCTCGCATTGGGCTGCTGGCCTGGCGGAAAGCTGGCATTGCCACAGAGACGACGTGGCACTCAAACCCGCCTGGCACAGAGGTGTGTCTGCTCAGCTGCACCGTCGGGAAAGCCACTCAGACAGATCACTCTCTGTTTCACAGGGAAGCTCTCTGGGTTCATCTGATGCAGTGTGTTTGCTGAGTATGAAAAAGGCACACTGTGTTTCTTCTTTACAAAAGGATTCACAGTAAACGCTAGAAAGGGAAACCATGATAAAAAACATAGATAAGTTTCACATTAAATCCATTGTACAAGGCTTCAGCCCACAATGCCAAAAAACATAGGTCTCCTGCATAGGAAACTGGACCAAATCTGACCAATTCCAAGAAGTGATATCATCACAGCTCCCAACACACATTACCCAAGCTGAGCTGTGGACTGTCAAAGAGAGTTTTTCCATCAACAGCGTTGTTCTTCTAAGACAAAGAAAGGGAGGAAAGATTTCACAGGGACTGGCCCAGGTCAAAAATGGACTTAATAATATTGGTAGGTACTTAATATAAAAGTATTTCTCAGGTAGTTTCAGGCTAGATGCATTATCTCACTGATGAGATGAGATTTTTTGTCAGATTTTGAAGTCTGACAAAAATTCATGCCCATTCATTCATGTGATTATTTTATGATCCAGTGTGAGGATAAAGTACATAGACAGAGGTTTTTCAGACTATGACAGTAGCCAAAATGTCAACCCAAAACTTCCCAGCAACAAACAAGTATTCTTTGTAAGAAGAAGTAAGAAGGAAGATCATCCTGCATGAAATCAGACAACCAGAAAATCATTCAGAATTATCTTGTGTTTAGAAATAGCAGACTATAGTATATTTGAAATCACTATATGTGAGGAATAGGTGGATATTGTGCATGGAAATGCAGGTGTCCATAAGGTCTCAGTGAAGCATAACCTGGCTACCCTCAGCATTCACAGCCGAATGGTTGCCCCACAGCAGATTAGCAGCAGATGACAGTCTGTAGGATTACTCCTAAAGGTGATTCCACTGACTGTGACGAGTCAGACCATTCAAGCTGGCTTAGAGGTCACCATGACGCCTTGCGAGCGTATCTGACATGGGTTTCAGTACAGAGCGGGCCAGCCCTAAGTTATGAGAAAGAGGTACAAACCCGTCTCCTTATTGAACAGAGTGGGCCAACCCTGGTTTGTGAGAGAGAGGCACAGACCCATGTTTCCACTGAACAGAATGGGCCAGCCCTTAGCTGTGAGCAGTGCAGGCCCATCTCTCTCTTCTTCACTAAACAAACCACGTAATGCTGGCTCCTTTCCTCAGCACACCAAAAGCAAAGCAAGCAATGCACGTATGGACAAATCTGCAGTGAAAGGACTTACTGGAAAATGTCATGGGAGTCAACCGCAGTAGAATAATTTCATCTATCTCTGGCCACGCAGAGCAGCCAAAAGAATGGAACATTATCCTTCCCTCTGCTTCACAAGAGCAACAAACAGCAATAAATCTCTTTCCTGCACCGGTACAATTGCTCTAGCATCTCACACTGTTTAACCACTGAGACAGGAGCTATTTAAATCCCTGCCTGTAACCGCTTACTTCAACCTTGTCCTCTAACTACAGAGGGACCTCAGGACAGAGCAACTCTCTCCATGACTGACATTGCCGTCAACAGGGGTGCAAGCATAAACAACTCCATTGGAATATTCGCTATAATTAAACTTTGTTTAATTAACTATGTTGAGGCACAGGTGACGGGGCTTTAAATAGCCAGAGTCCTCATGAGGGCTCACACAAACTCAATGCACTCGGTGAACCCCCCCACCGTCACCGCAGAGCCCTACATGTGACTCACAGTAAAGTCACACGGGACTCAGCCATCTGAGGGGAATCATTTAGTCCTGATGGAAAGAAGACAAACAAAACCCGCAACGCGTATATGACTGTGAGATAATGATGGTGATGCCACTGTTCATTTACAACTTGCATATAAATAAAGCTGTGTGTATGTGTGTGGGGGGAGCCTTTACTATTAATCGGTCTTCATAAAACGTTCTAGTCTATGTATGGTCATATTGGATACACTTTTCTTAAAGGCTGTGTCCAGAGTGTAATGAAATGTGAAAACATATGGGGGTCTGTAGACATTGTGGTTTTTGTAGGGACACTGTAGAGGCTTTATATGACTCAGCATCATCCTGACACCCATATCTCCATTTACCAGAGTGTCACAAACTGAGTCAGAGGAAGTAGGTGTGGCAAATGGGGAAGTTTCTACATGTTCATCTCTTACCTGTGCCCCGGGTCAGATGGGAATAGGTTTCTAAACCATCCTTCAGATTACAGAAAACCTCTGTGTTGTGGTTTTAGCCATAACTACACAGTTCATTCATGGCAAATATTGTGCCCTGTTGCCTTATTAGCAGTGGCACTATAATGGAGGTTTGGATTCAAACTCCTGGTAGCAACAATCTAATATGCCAAAGTGTGATATTCTGATATTCTGTTAGTTTTAAATCAAGAGCCACTGACACCTCTTAGGTGAACTGTACAGCGTCTCAAAACAACAGACATATTGGTGACATCTTTGATTGGTGTCTCATACTTTGCACTCTGCGCCCAGAGCCACTTAATACCGGATATCTGACGAGCCATTTCCTGTTTACATCACCATACACTTTGTGGACAGGAATCTGTGAAAACCTGATCTGCCATATCTATGAACAGTTAGGTCAGAGACGTATACAGAGCAGTTGCAGGTCAGAGAAACAAGAGTTTTACAAAGATCAGCAGGAGGTCAGAGAGACAGATGTTTTGTAGTGGTCAGCAGCATTTCAGAGAGCTTCTCTGAAACGTCTTTCAGCACGTGGTAGACACCTCCCCTTTCAGCACATGCTTGCATTATTACAGCAATTCCACAGAAATTGCAAAAATGTCAGTTGGGCAACCTTTTTTATACTGTATAATGAATAGATTACAGAGATGTTTCAAAAAAAAAAAAAAAAAAACAGAAGTTAAAGGAAGAATTTCAGCTGCTGACATACTCAAACACTCTTTGATGTCTAAACAGTAGGATTTCCACACATAACGAGGTTTGACGTTAAAGAGTTAAGACAAAGGGAGAAGGGTAAAAGGGAAAGCTCTGGTTTAAATGTGTGTGCAAGTCATTTTGTATGTAATTGTCAGTGTAGTTGTGTATCCCCCATTCACTGTAGTACTTCCAAATAGTGTGACCTCTGATCCTCAAGACGCAAAGCATCAAGAGCTAATCATGCACTACATTATATAAGTGACACGCACATAACAGTAACATTATATACATGTAACACCCCATCAATGCACATCTGTGGCGATATGTTGAACAGTCATTGTGTTGCATTTATGTACAGTCAATACGTAAAACAATGGTCATTTCAATGCTAGTTCCTCAGGCAAAGATAGAATTCATACTTTGAGCTGTTGACACAGAACAAGAGCTTTCAAATTACCAGCCACCTCTCGCTCAGTTCTGTACGTATGCCTGTGGCATGCTTTACACTGGTCGCCCACGTGGAATCGAGACGGAAAACGGAACGTGCAGCTAAATGATGTTTGTGTGACGGTGACATCTAAGGACTCAGGATGCTGCCACCTAACCCACCTTAAGAGAAAACCTGACTAAGGACAGCATGGTGGAGCAGGGCCATTAAAAAGGGTATCTGTTATTCACTTAAACATGCCTTTTCATACAAATCAGATAAAGGGACTACAAAATTTGTATGATAAAGTGTCAGAAATATAACTCAAAAGGGGTAATGATGAGAAAAGTAAGTCTTCTGCAAAAATACAGAAGACTATGTTGATTGCAAACTGTTTATGAGGTTCTTACTGTCAGTACTTCAGCCCCCTCGCTGTTGTTTTTGTGTTCCCTCTGTCTGTCATGTGGTCCATGTGCTTTTGTTTTCCCATGTGTTCTTGCCCTGCCCCGCTCTCCGCCCTGTTCCCGCCCACCTGATTCCCAGATCGCCTCCACCTGCCTGCCTGCTCACCTGCATCCCATCGCCTCATCAGCCCAGCCCTATTTAAACCCTGCTTGTCCCTGTCTTGTTGCTAGTTCATTCCAGCATTTTTCCTCTGTTGTGTACCTGCTTGTTTTTCGTGCTGCTTAATCTGTTTTGACTCCTGCCTGACTCTGTACCTCGTCTCTGCCTGCTGCTCCTGCCTTGGTTGCCTGATCTGATCGACCACCCAGTTCTGACCCAGCCTGTTCCCGTTCCTGATCCCCGCCCCTGGTTTGTGCTTACTTTGGACTGTCTTTCCGGTTTTGACCCTGCCTGTACTGCTACCTTGAGCCTGCCCAGCGATGTCATTAAAGCCTGTGAACCCGTACCCGCCTGGTCTGCGTCTGAGTCCGTGCCTGCACCCTGACACTTACGGTCTGTGTGGCTGTCAGGGACATATGTCTGCCTCTGTCTCTGACCATGCTGAGGAGTTCAGGCCCGATCACCAACCTGTAGATGATGCCCTTGGTGTGCAGGAACATGAGGGCAGAGGTGATCTCAGCTGTGTAGAACCGTGCCCGCCCCTCTTCAAATTTTCGAGACTTCTGGATGTGGAACATGAGGTCACCCCCATTCACGAACTCCATGACAAAGAAGAGGCGGTCCTGGGACACACAAAACCAGGGGTTAATGTCAGAAGGACAGGACATTGTAACATCCTCACACACACACACGTAAACCTTCTCACTGTAATCCAGGCTTAAAAGACTGTGTAAGAGCACAACCTTCTCCCTGCATATTCAGTTTACAATAGTGCCACAGGAAAAGCAGACTGACTGGAGAAAGCAAGAAGGAGACCACATTTCTTTATAGTTACAAGTTTTCTGTCAGCAATTGATGCTTTTCTTGGATCTTAGCATTTCCATCATTTTATGGACACACATTACCACATATCTCTTTTCTGCTAGCAGGCCTTGCTGCAGACAGATGGTTTCAAGGTGAGTGGTAACCAGGAAAAGCCTCATCTTTTAACACAACATGCACCTCTTCCAACAGACCAAGGACAGAGGAATTACTATTAGGGAAATTATGCAGCAATGCAGGCAGGCCACAGAAAAATGCCTGACTAATGCAAACCATCAGAAAACCAGTGGCACACATTAGACAGTGGCATAGAAGAGAGCTCTGGCTAACCAGGAAAATGGTCGCTACCTCTGCATATTAATGCAGCCACTGGCACAGAGCTGCAGGCGGGAAGCAGGAAAAATTCTGCTTTATGCTTGACTAGCGACAAGCAGACATAAACCAAAAATGAAGAAAAGAGTGGTGAAAAAATAAATACATTCTGGGGTGCCAAATAGGCTGCAGCTTTTCTGCAGAGGTATGAAGGCAGGTTAGTTTTTCTGGTATTTTATGTCTTTATAATAGTGGTAGAAGGGAGTGAATGTATAAGGGGCAGGGGGCAGGGGGTGGGGGGGGGGGTCTATGAGCGTCACACATACCCACACCCCCCACTTCGTAAACTTCTAATGTGGAGGTGTTGTAAACCAGCTGCCACCTCTGCATGTAAACTGAGACATGAAATACCTGCATCAGAAGCAAACAGACAGCACAGTCATGGGGGTACCTGCCACATCCAATGCAGCAAATAAAAGATTAATGTCTGGTGCTTGCTGCAGACTGAGGCTCGGCAACACTGTTGCCCGTGGCAGCGGGCCGACTGAGGCGCTCCTCTTGTAAATCTCTGTTTACAGCTTGCGCGTCACTGGATGGGGACACAGGCCACAGAACATGCAGTGTGTACTCACTGCATCATCAGCAGGTTTTCATAGGAGAGCTCCCTAGTAAGAATACCAAACACTCCCAGCTCCACTGCATCTATGCCCGCAGAGAGCACCTACTCCTGTATAACATGGCGGCCAACTTTCAGACGCTCTGCAGCTCAGGGCTGAGAAACAGGCCGTCCTCTATTGCCAGCTCCGCCATTTGATCCATTATTAACGGGCAGAGAGGTCCTAAGAGCTCAGACTTTCACCATTTGAGACCTCTTGCTGTGTTTGCAGAGGAATCTAACAAACAGTAAAGTCTGCAGGCCTACTGTCACTGGTTTCACTAAAGAATCTCCACTTTAGCTCCAAGTTCAAACCAGTGACAGAATACAGAACCCATCCTACCAATTATTCTAATACAAAACCCATTATCTAAGTTCCTGCTTGGGCACAGAGGGACACAAACAGAGGACGCCACGTCTGTGCCAGCGCACATCCTCATTAAGGTTAATTGCTACACGGAATTCACAGTGCATCATCAGCCTGTCCATTGAGAAAAACACTGCTCAAACCAGCCCGTGCTCTGGGACTCGGGGCTACTGTGTGGCAAAAAAGCAGGGAGGGTCAAACGGGGGCGAGGTCCTCTGAGTGTTTTGGCGGAGCTGCACTCCCTGATGCGAGCCAAAAACCTCTTTTCACGCGGGAAACCCAGAGCATCCACAACAGGACAGAACAACAGAAAGAACAGCCCTTCCCGGCAGCTCTCTCTCCCAGCTGCTGTGACATTCACACAGGGAAAGGAGACACAGACACAGAGGAATTACAGATTCTGTAGCACTGCTGTGGGTGGGGCTAACCTGCAGATAAGGGTAGCCACAACAGAGGAGGAAAAGAACAACAGAGAGAGAGAGAGGGAGAGTGAAAGAGAGAGGAAGGGAGAATAGCAGCACCTGGATTTGCTGGATACTGTCAGAAATGGGCATTTACACAGTAAATTTTAAAAAATCCAAACATAAAAAAAACCAAAACACTAGGTGAAAACACCCCCAGAGCACACTTTTAGTTTCAATTACCTTAAAATCAGTACTTCAGTGCCTCGGTCATGCAGTGAATGCATTAAGAGAGAAAGCCTGTCCAGGCTTCAATGAAATGAAAAGAAAATTCTCCAAAATAGATCTCTTTGCTTATCTCTTTACTGTCAGAGATACAAAACAGAGACAGATCCTGACCACGCAGGCTCAGTGACCACACGCCAGCAACCAAAAAATGTAGACACAAAAAGTCATGGGTACCAACACCTAAGCAGACGTGTGGTAGAGATACAGATGCACTTTCTCCTAGACTGTGAAAAATGTTAAAAGTGACAAAATTAAATTTCATGAAACTCTCCCAAATTATCAATAATTTAAGTGTAAAGTAAAATAATGAAAAACTACAAATCCCACTATGGGAAGGACTGGTAGCCCCACTGGTGGCATAGTATGTAGTATGTATGACTACTATGGCATGGCATTCTACTTGCCATAGCACACACATAGACATACACTATAATATACTTTATGTCTGTGTGTGTATACTTATATGTGATTATCCTATGATTTGTCAATATTTATACAACATATTTCACAGCAAAAAAGCACATTTGAATTTGATTTTGAAAATTTTGAGAGGCAGCAAGGGGAGTGGAGAGAGAGAGGGAGAGAGAGAGAAACCCCTGGTGCTTGTGTGCTATCAGAACCGGCCTAAACACGCACCACACTTCCTCCAATGGCTGACTTGTTTGCCTGTGGGTGTGTGGCAGTGAGTGTGCATGAACACAAGGGTGTATGTATGTGTCTGTTTACAAATATGATCATGTATGTGTGAATTTGAGGGAGTGTGTTTAAGTGTGAATGAGTCAACATGTGTATGTAAACATCTATGCTAGAATATGGGTGTGTATTTGTCATTGTATAAATATGAAATTATGAGTATGAATTTCAGTGTGTGTTCATGTCTGCATATGAATATCAATGTCTGTGTTCCTGCGCTCTAACCTGGAGGGAAGGAATGTTTGACGCTTATTTTAATCTTCGCCAAAGCGGAGTGACGGCTAACCAACAACAGCTCAGGCAGATTAGATTTGACCTTCACTGAATGACTTTGGCATGTGGTAGAACAAGCTCTCTCACCCCTCCCTCCCTTATAAACCCTTACTCTGCCTCAGAGGTCCTGTGCAGGGAATGCAAGCGCACAGGGTAACTGCTGCCATCTGTTGACAGCAAATAGAACTGCAGCTTGAGCTATATTTTGAAATGCATCCGAGGAGCCATCTTGGCAAGGGGAGAGTGAAAGAGTGAGAGACAAATTCAGCAGGCTTTATGATTGGGGTGTTCAAATTATGCAAAGTGTGTTCATATCCTTCTACTCTGGTGTTATACAGATATACATTGACAATTGGAAAACAACTGTTTTATAGCAGAGGCAGTTTTTGGAGTGGAACTGGTGAGTGTGTGTGTGTGTGTGTGTGTGTCTGTATTTGTGTGTATGTTTATGAGAGAGCACTTGCGTGTGTGCCTGTGTGTGTATTTGTGTGTATGTGGGTATATGTATGTGAGAGAGCACTTGTGTGTGTGTTTCTTTGTGTATGCGTGTGCGTGTGCCTGTGAGTGCATGTATTTGTGTGTGTCTGTCTGTGTGCGAGTATGTATGTATGTGTGTGTGTGTGTGTGTGTCTGTGTGCGAGTATGTATGTATGTGTGTGTGTGTGTGTGTTTGTGTGTGTTTGTGTACGTGTGTGCGCGTGCCTGTGTGTGAGTATGTATGTGTGTGTGAGTACGTTGTGAGGGAGAGTTATTCTCACCAAGGTCTGGAAGCAGCAGTAGAGCTGTGTGAGGTAGGGGTGGCACCGGGCGAGCGACAGCACCCGCTTCTCTGTCATTGTGCACTCCACGTCATCGTCCTGCAGAATGATGTCCTTCTTCAGCACCTTCACCGCAAACACCCGCTCCGCACTGTTCAGCCGCGCCAGCATCACCTGAGAGTGCGCACACAGACACAGGCCATCCAGCTCACACAGCAGCTACTCATACTCTGCTCACATCAGATCAAACCTCACAGGATCAATTATACACGGATTAAAACAGGCACAAATTCACCCCATAGAGTCACAGAGAGGGGAGGAGGGAAGCAGGAAAAAGCAGGCAGACAGAGAGGCCTGCTGTGAGGGAGATCTCTTCCTCCACACAGCTGTTTTCAGGGAGGCGGAGAGATTTGGACAGCCCGCAGGGCAGACGCTGTGGCTTTGCTCACCTTGCCGAAGCTGCCCTTGCCCAGCACCTGCAGGAAGGTGAAGTCGGAGATGCCCAGACGCCGGGTCTCCGCCTCTGTGCCGCTGGCCCTGCTCTCACTCCGCACACTGGAGCCGCGGGAGTGGCCTTCATTTAGGGAGCTCCCCTAGGAGATTACACCAGAAGGGCTCAACACTGATCTGAATTGACAGCATCAAGGTGGCTCAGGTACAAAAAACCCTGATCTCAACATTATGACAGACAAATCACATTTTGCAATTGGAATGCAATAAAAAGGCATTATACTGACAACCAGTGGTAACAGCTGAGTACTACACCACTACATCAGTCCTGCCCACACTACATCTACAGAATTCAAAGCCGGTAGCATAGTAATGTCAAGTTGTAAGAACACTCCTGTATCTTTATGGCTGGTGCTAGGCATGTGTATGAATGAGGTGTGGGTGTATGCCAGGGCAGTTACCATGGAGTTCCGCTTGGAGAGCCCTCCCGGCTGAATCCCCATCTCAGCCAGCTTTTTGGCCAGCTCCACATTGTTGACGCCACAGCTGGGTGCCACATTGCCCTTACAGCGGATGTGCACGTTCATCTTACAGACTAAAGGCCCACACACACACACACACACACACACACACACACACACACACACACACAATAATACAATTAATCATTAATACAATTATCATTACATTCACCATGACCATCGATGTCATTGTTATCAGCCACCTCAATTCAGACATTACACAAATCCACAAAGCACATGCAAGTCCGCACAAATATATATTATATGAGAACAATATAAGGGGAGAAATGAGGCCATCATTCACACACTAATTTTCACAGATCACAAATGAGAACAATTGAGTCCACATGAACATTTGAGACACACAACCCTCAGTGCAGGGAGATGAGCAAAAGAATGGAAAACAGAATGAGCAGGGCCAGGGAGTGGGGGAGAGCAAGAGAAAGAGAGAAAGGGAGTGGGGGAGAGACAGAGAGAGAGAGAGAGAGAGACAGAGAGAGAGAGGTGTTGTGAAAGGGAGAGGTTCTCACTCTTGCAGTGCAGGCCCTGCCTGACGATTCCCCAGAGGAGAGAGCCGCAGTGGTCACAGAAGGTGGGGACCTTGTAGTTGTGGACGTTGAATTTGTGAGGGACATTGATGCTGAAGCCTTGGTTGGTGGTCTGTGAGGAAAAGCAGCTTGTGAGAGTTTGCCCTCCAGCACCCTTTTAATTCACCTGAAGCTCTTCTGTGCCCCGCTTTAAACTTTCATACTCAAGACATCAGATGAATCAGATCAATGACAAAATAATCTGCAACATGCATAAATGATCTGCGCATGCTCTTTTACAAGCATTTGCACATGAAGATATGCGTGTGGTCTACACAGTGGTTGAGGAGGGAAGTTAGTTTAAAGAAGCCATAAATGTCAAACTTATTTTCAGCAAGCTCAGCATTGTCCCTTTTAAAATGAGCATCGAGCTGCAGTTATCTGATGCTCTGCTCCTGTTTGTTCCCCTGCTTTTATTCTACAGCAGCTTTCTATGGTCATGAAAATACACCTGCTGCAGACAGCGCATGCAGTGCCAGATACTTTCAGAGGGTGGCAGTGTTCAGGAGGTACTGGCCCCCGACAATGACCCGGCGAGAACACTTCCTTTTTCTTCCAAGTTAAATTTGGACACGAGAGACGAATTTGTCGGCTCAGTGTTTCTTTTTCACACAGTGTTGTAAAATTGACACATAACACTAAAATCTTGCCATGTGTTCCTGAATGGACGTGTTCTCTGCCTGTCCTTGGTGAGGCAGTTATGCAAACGGCAGTTACCATAACTGAGCCCTCAGACTGCTGACACTATGTAATGCTTCACTGGCAAGCCTGAAACAGGTCCCACACACACATACAGGCACGCACACACACGGACACACACATAACCACACAAATGGGCATAGAGACAGCAAATAAAGGCCTGTTGTTTCAAACTACCCACAGAGAGATGGTTATCTGTTAGCTGAGGGTAGTGAGGGTAATGGTTTCTTAACATGAAGAAACCATTCTAACACAATTCAGACCATAGGTAAACGGTTAAACCCAATCCAGGGCCTAAGCATGATATGAAATGTTCTTACAACACATAATGTAACTACATATCACATTGGTACATCACAGTAACGTCATGAGAAGAGCTGGATATTGCCTGAAGGGCCAGAGTTTGGGACCCGGAAAGACCAAAGCGAGGGGCTCCCGTCACTCGTCTCTCTCACCTCCTCCTTCGCCGGCTTCTTCATCTTGGGACACGTCGTGACAACCAGCTGGTGACACCGCTTGTGGACCACGCAGGTGCACACTGAGGGGCAGAGACAGGGACAGCGGAGACCGTGACACTGCTGAGCAAGGAGGTGACATGCCACACACGGCCATGTCTCACATCGGGACACGCACGTCAGCAAAGCATGCTCACAATTACATTGACATTCAATGAACCTCGATCTAACAAATAAACAGCCACTACGGCTGAGCGTTGAAGACAGCCAGCGGAAGGACACAGCGTTTCTGGGGGCTGCGCGGCGCTGAACCACAAAGATCTAGAGTGAGCAGGCAGGGTCCCAGCAGCGGTGGGCTGCACTGTGGGGGAGAGAGAGCTGACTTCCTGACAGAGGGGGCGGTGGTTACACTGAGGGACACAGAGCTGCAAGCTCTGCAAGCCGAGACCCTGCTCACTGAAGGCCTCTCTCACCTTGGCACTGGTAGCCCTGCTTGCCGAACACTCCCCTGCAACAAAAGAACAAAGCCATCAGGCGCCTTAGCCCAAAGTCTAGCTGTGACCTCCTACACACAAGGTGGTGTTAAATCTTCCCACAGTCCTATGCAGCTCTGTAACTTGCACAAACTAGCGTGCAAACCACTCTACTCAGTGCATGTCTGCAGTTTGTCCTTTTTTGAATATGTTTGAGTTGCTTTAGAACAATTTCAGCTGGAGAACAAGTGTAAAGCATCCTGGTCTTAAAATTTAAGGTCTTCTTTAACATCTTTAACAACAATATCAATTTTTCACAACACTAACAAAATGCCCTGTGGAATATGCAAGACAGCCACAACTGAGGAGAATTTTTGCAGCCAATAAATCACATGCTCTGTGTTAATAATTCCGTAACAATATACCCAGGTGAATGTAAAAATGAACGGCCCCCACGTCTGTTGATAGACGCCACAGGTGGCAGCCTGGGGCCTGGCACAGGGCGGCAGCCTCACCAGATGAACTCTTTGCAGTGGCAGCAGAAGGTGGGCTGGCGCAGGAACGTGGACATGAACTTGTGCCCGTTGACCTGGTGGATCCTCCGCCGCACCGCCCCCTGGCGCTGCCGCGTGAACTGCTTATACTGCCTTTCGTTCCCCGTGGCGTCGTCTGCGGGGGGGAAGCAGAGAAAGAGACGGGCCAGCATTACGAGGGTGGGAAGGTGGGCAGAGGAAGCCATATTGGAAGGCGACAGTTAAACTGCGTTTAGCTCTGGACCTGTTTTCAGCAGAACTGGTCGCACACATATAGACCTGGTCAAGCACCCCACTTAAAATGAGTAGGAGCAAGGTTTTTTCTGGGTGGACCAACTACCTAAGGCAATGCCAGAGCACGATCTAGCTACAGAGCCACCAAATAAACTGTACTGCCTACGAAAGGTCAGAGAAGATAAGGATTTTGTGCAACACCGCGGACTTTTGCTCAAAGACAAGTGTAGACCACTTCCCTGCCTTGCAAATGCAAAGTGTACAAAGCAGGGTGAAAAGTGTGATGTACAGTGTCACAGTTCTGCCTCAAGCCCATGCTGCAGACAGCAGGGTCATTAAGATTTGAGCATTCTACTTCTCCTCCTACTTCTCAGAAGCGCAGGCTTGCAGCAGGAAGCACACACACAGGGGCCTGACACCCCCAGGGGCGGGTGTGAATTCACTGCACCACCACAGCGTCACGGAGAGAGCTGCCAAACGTTTATACGGAACACGACATTGAGGGTTCCGGCTGCTTGGTGGTCTGTAGGTCAAACTGAGCTGTCATTTTTTGACATTTTGTTTTTCTAATTCTTCTAAATCTCCCTGTGAGCAAAAGCATCACATACATACATAAAATTAATTTCCAGAAAAAAAAGTTTAATTTCTTTCTGGTTAATTCATTTTTGGTTCTAATTCATTTCCACAGCTGAACAGTGAACAAAATCTAACCCTCCACTGATGCATGACCAGTATTAATGGGCAGTTCTCCATAATTCTGACAGAAAAACACCTGTTGCCCTTGCGCAAATAAGAATTGCTCAGCCTCAATGACTACAAGACCTGCCTTTCAGAGGTATATAAAAAAAAGAAAAACATTCATATTACAGCCTCACGGTATGAAAATTTTCTCAAGCTTGGTATGATGAAGAAATGGGAAACTAAAAAGAAATGAAAATAAATTCTCTCATCCAGCCCACATTTGGATGAATAACCTTTGGTGTAGAGTAAATAAACTACTTTTGTAGTTCCCTGGTCTAGGTGTGTTAACTTTGAAGGATATCGTCAATGATAAAGGTCGAAGGTCATTTCTCCTCAATTTCTCCTCCAGGGGTTGTCTTATGTTATGTTTCTGAGACTGGGATCCCCCTCCCCCCAGACACATTGTGCTTTTGTGAGACTCCACAGCCACAATCAAAAAGGCCTGCACTAAGGCAGTACACAGCAGGTACACGACAAAGCCTGTGCAGCAATGATGGAAGGATGACCTTTTGTCCCCCTCATTTCTTTTTTCCTTCCTTTTTATGTAGTTTCACTGTACTTTCAGTTGCAGTATGACGATTTTATGATGCGTCTTTTTATTGTCACTCCTTCCATATACAACACTGCGCCAAATGTGAATTATTAGTAGGTTAGGCTTATTAGTTAAATTAACAATTCCCATGACTGTTACACTTTCTTTTTAATGGGCAGAACCTAGTCACATGCTATTAACAGTTAAATGAAAATGACAAATAATGGAATTTTTTTGTAAAAATCACAAAAAATAAAAATGCTTTATCTTTAATCATACACTATTTTGGTCATGAGACATAAACAATTTTGTGTTCTGGTCCTTCCTACTCATTGCTAGGATTCTAGCAAGGATGGGAGGATGCTCTGGCCATTGTTGGCCATGAGTTGAAACTCTCTGAATGTACCCTCACTGTAGACACTGGGAATTGACATTCCTGCCTTTGGGCCCCTTCCCTGCCACCAGTGGGGAATGATAGCACTTCAGTCATAATAAGCACATATGTCCTCACAGCTTTTGCACCCATGGCTCTAGGTGCAGAAAGCTGTGAAAATCACCATGATCATATGCACATTTTCACGCCTGTTAACCATTCCAGTATATGTGCTGTGTCACTAATACACAAGTATTGAGATGAGCTTTTCATGTTTGCTTCATTATTTGTTTGGAAATTAAGTGAGGGAAATGTTTGTATTTATTTGTATTGAAATGTTTGTAATTTTGTGAATATATAACTTTGCTGTGTTTTTAATGCCTCCAGTGTTTTGGGCATAGGTACCTGAGCTTCGATTACCTCAAACTGCATACACAAACCTTGTTTGTGGGACCATGGTAAAAGGCCGTAAGCACAACAGTTAAACACACTGTTGTGTTCCTGGGTACTTTGTAGCAACTACAATTACAGGTTATGAAAACCCTAATGACCAAGACATCCACAAGCTTTAAAATGATACAAAAACTCAAACTCTGAAAGACAACCAAGTCGACCGGAGCAGTAGCGCTGCAGAAATCTCATGAGACGAAGGACAGTCTTTGCATGGCAACGCCATCTGAGCACTGCCATGCGAAAAAAGAGAACGGCAAATCTGTGATAGTGTTTTTTGGAACTGTGGTCACGGTTCAGTTCCCCTTTCCTCACTCTCCCTCTGTGTATCTGATCAAACCCACCCCCTCCCGACCACCACTCTCCCCCCCTTTTATTTCCTGTGGTCTAAGAGTAAAGCATGGACAAACTAAAGCTACTCTGAGGGTAGTTTCCTAGTGGTGTTAATCCTGGCCATATGCTGCAGCACCAGAGCCCACATGACACATATGTGTGAAAACCAAACAGACACCTCCACGACACAGTTTTCCTGACACTTAGAAAAAGCCATGCATGACTGGTCACCATGATATAACAACACCAACAGACAGACCAGCCCAGAGACATGAGCTAAAAACAGCTCTGCCGCAGTCAGGTGAAGGGAAAAGGTAACTATCTGATCACTATATGGACACACTGGACACGACAGAGGAGAACGGTCAGCTGTCAGCACAGGTCAGCCTGCTGTCTGGAAACCGAGAATGGTTGAGTTTGTCACCCACAAAAATGCAGCTCAACGCTGACATGACATGCACCCTCTCACCTCACTGCTAAAGCATGATCATAACCTTCCTTAGATGCAGGCAAGAGTCGTTCAGTCTGAATGACTGCAAATAACATCATGACACCGCCGTTTTAGCATTCTAAACTACTGCTCTGGCATCTTTTCAAAATGAAGTCAACACCAGGTTTACAGATAAAGGGGAACTTGGAGAAAAATGAAACTCTGAAGTGAGCTTCTTCTCCGCTGAAACTGATATGCCCCTGCACTCTCTGGCCAGGCCTGGCCCACGTCAGCTCTCTTTGCCTGGACAGCTTCCCTGTGCCACAGCTGGCATAAGGCTCCTGAGGGGACTGAACCAGTTGTGTCCCAGGGCACTGCGGTTCTGTACGTTGGGAATATGGTTCACAAGAAGCACATGGGCCCAAAAACCTGGCTCCAGTGGAGAAAACACCATAGAATGGTGGCCGTTTCCTAGAGACACAGCACGTCATGGAATATACTGGAAGTCACTGTGGATAAGAGTGTCTGCTAAATGAATTTAATGTAATGCAATGTAATCCAGCAAAGTCCTATTATGACACACCAAGCTGCATGAGATGTGGCCTCATATTGGGGAGAGAGGCAGAAGAATAACCATACTTCCATGTTTAAAGCAATCAATGTATTCCACCTCTGCTGTCATTGAAAGTGGCCTGACATGATGCTGTGAGCAAACAGTTATTCAGATGATGGCCCTGAAAGAACAGCTACTCTCCAAGCTCTCCAGAGATGACAGAAACAGCTGTGAAGTATCTAGGCCCAGGAGGCTGGTTGAAAGGCTAGAGGCCAACGTGGCTTTAAATGCTGTTGGGGTATTACTTCCATTCCATCCCCTACATGGTGATAGCGGGACTGGAGCTGTTTGCATGAGAATCTAGGTTGTGCTGCCGTGGGCTGGACTGCAGCAGCTCCAAGGTGATGGACAGACAGAGGCGGGAGGAAGTCAGATATATGATTAAAAGAGACGTGCATGACTATCACACAGGAAGCAGGAGGGCCAGCAGGTGTGAATTCTTATCAGCCTCAGCATTTAAATCTCCCCATCAAACCCGGCCGAAGTGCCCTTCGCTGCACACACACACGACAGGTTTTTGTGACGCATGGAGCGCGCAACGTCTGTCTGTGGCACCTGCAGGCCCCCGGGCCTCTTCACTGATTCATTTAGAGAGTTTGCGTAAAAATGCCCCTCATCTGAGGCCACCGTCCACAGCTCTGGCAGTGGAAATTCCTGGCCTCTACACCCAAGCCAAGACTGTGACCAACCAGAGAAAAGAAAAGTACAGCACCAAATGGGTAACACTTTTAGACAGAGATGATTCAGGTGAACCAGTGGGCATCATTTACAGGGGCATAGGTTTCATATGAACATTTGGTGGGGGGGGCACTGCTGTTACCATTCACATAAATACTGTAGAACAACATAGGTGGTTAATTACCTTCTCTCAACATGAACAAACCTATGCTCATGGTTGTATGTTCATACGTTATAATCAGTAGGTTCAGTGATGAGGTTCGTGCAGGGAAGAGAAGAGGCTTACCATCAGTGAAGGAGCCTGTGAGAGAGATGACGATGTACACCTTGCCCTCTGGCTCCAGGTCCACCTGGACAAAAACACAAAACAGCAGCAGCATTAGCACACGGCAGGCAACACAAAGGCACAGTCAGAGGCACACTGGTATAGGAGCTGTCACAGGGAGAGGGGTGGCAGCCGGGCCGGCCAGCCAGCAGTCTCACTCTCAATATTTCATCTGGGGCAAGGACGCCCTCCCATTATCAAACCCACCCCAGGGGTAGCCCTGCAGACATGGCTGTGGTGTGATCCAGAGGTGCCGTCCTGACATCTGAGGGCAATCCCCGCCTCATATCAACTGCAGGACCCGCTCAGCCGCTAGCGTATATTTTGAGCTGCAGTCTTTTTCAGAAACTGACAGGAAATGTAGGAAATGCACTCAAGCCGAGAGCCTGTGTCAGAACTCCCCTCTCCCTTATGTGAGCAAATGCACCGCACAGTAATACAGGGAGCAGCACTTCCCTCTTCAGCAGGCCCGGGCCTGCCCTCACAGAGCTGCTCCTCACAGCAGGAGAGAAGCTGCTGCAGGACCCTTCCCCTTCATTACACAATACTGTAGTAGGTGTGTAATGACACATGCACCGTTTGGATGCATTGACATTGGATGCATCAAGTGATGATACAGCTGTATCCATGTTGCATGTGAAACACTATCCATACCATTGATTTGTTTTATTTATTATTATTGTTGTTATTTTTATTTATTCATTTACTTTTATTCATATTAATGCAGCAAATTGGATGAAACTGTTGCGCTTGCAACAATCCTGCACTAACGAGCTAATGAACTGATGAACTGGATGAACCAACACTTAGATGCTCTACATTTCTTCAAAAGCATAGAATAATTTATGATTATGTTGAATCGTATTGCATCAAAACGCATCGTATCGAATTGTCACATCACACTGAAGTGAATTTTTAGATATATTTTGATATATTCAATCATTGCGTTTGTATCCATATTGTAATATATATTGTTGTTTATTCAGAGGTTTACACAGCTATAGTGTACAGTGAGGCCCACCTTACAACTGCAGGATTCCCAGCACTTTCACTGGATCAACTAGCAGGCATTTGCCTCCTGCGTATGAGCTCATTTTAACTGCACTGCTACGTGCTCATATCAGGTGTACTGCATCTATCTAAAATTGTGCCAGACCCACACATGCACTAATCTCCGCCCACGTTGGTGACACAAACAACATGATACTTACAAAATGCTCTTGACATTAAGGAAAAAATACAAAAAGCAGCAGGAAATGGAAGAGAAAACAGTCATGATCTCACTGATAAAGATTCAGAAAACTATTTGAGTGAGACAGAAAAAAAAAAAACTCTGAAAACAATGCTGCAGGCACCATAAACCTGTTAGTCCAGAATGTAGAGGAGATCGTATCGCAAGAGGCACAACACAATGCATTGGTTTCGAACTGTAAAAACTGCCCTGGTTTCGTTCACTGAAAAACAACACATGCACGCGCATGCATGCACACACACACACAAACACACGCATGCGCACACACACTCACACACACGTGCACACACACACACACACACACACATAAACACACGCGCGCGTGCACGCACGCACACGCACGCACACACACACACACACACACACACACACACACACACACACACACACACACACACACACACGCACACACGCAATTGAGGGACCGATAGCACAGCTAAGGCTATTGGAATGCATCGCCCGCTGCTACCACTATGCTAGTGATTTCCAGGTACAAGGAATCTGGCCATGCCATGCTGCTGAATGAGAGTGAAATAAAGGCATAGCAGTGACAGTCTGCGAGTCTGTGTCAGCCACCACGCTCCCCGCTCGAAGGGGGGGACATGTGGGACACCTATCAAGCGCCATCTGCATGCAGTGACATTCTGAAGCCTGCGTCTCACCAAACATGAAAGAAGTAAAGCCAGACGCACAACCACAGAATCACACAGTGCCTGTGGGGGAGGGTCACTGAGACCAGCACCTGCAGCTGATAACTCTCTGAAAGCGTTCTGAAACCCCCTGAATTAGGGTGTCTAATAGATAAATGCTTTCAGTAAACAGCCTAAGCACATTTGTTAATCAACACTTTCAAAATCAGTATAGTGACCCCTGCCATCTCCTGCTCGACAGCTGGGGGTAACGGTTAGAAGCTAGACTGAGGTAGGTCTTGCGAGTTTTTCGAACACACTGCAATTCAGCACTCCCGAGTGCCTCAGTGGTTCAGCCATTTGCTTTGAGCTCATATTGAGCTTTACAGACCGGGTCCGATACCAGCCGTGTCATGAGCCAATGATGACTGTGAGCCCATAGAGGCGGAAAAAATCCTTTCTGCCAGGAATGGCAGCAGGTATGTCACCTGCTTTTCTCAAATGACGCCAGTGACGACACAGCCACTCTCCAATAGGAGCCCAGCTCAATGTGACACATTGAGAGACTGGCAGTGTGAAAAATGGCCATTGGGTGCATGTGAGTTTATCAGAGGATTGCACTTGTCTCGCTTCAGTGTTCACACAGGTGTACAGTGGTTGTCAGGGTGACAGACAACTGCCAATATCTAACTGGTGAATCCAAATTACGGCTGCAGTTGTAAAGATAAGGGGGAAAAAAAGCATAAAAAGCACATTCTGTAGTTGGTGGGGATTTGTGGGCAACACTCTATGCTCCACCATACCTGACGCTGCAGAGACACCCATCTGTGTGTGTGTTTGTGTATGCATGTGTGAGAGCATGACAGTAAGTTTTATAAATGTTTGTTTATAAACACAGTTGTATGAATATGGGAGAGTGAATCTGTGTGCATGTAGCTGTACTAGTAGGGGCTTGCATGTTTGTACGTGTGTCAGCAGTAACGTGTGGAGAATGTCAGCGATGAGAAGGGGAGAGCAGGTCGGGCAGGTTAGGCTGGCTGCCATACGTGCCGTGCGTTCTGTGCAGGAAGTGCGTCCGTCCAGCCGAGAGCACGGGCCTGCAATTAGCATCTCGGCGCGTTATAGGAAGTGGATCACCGCCAAACAATGAGAACAGGTGAAGGAAACACTTTTAACACCGTTCACTGAGTGACTGAGTTGGGCCCGTGCTGTGGAAAGAATTTCCCTTGTACCCAGGGGGATACACCCCAGAGAGCGCTCCCGCTGGTGAAGGAAGCCCAACAATGCACCCGCTCTCACCTTCCCCACGCACATGCGGTGAACTCTCAGAGTGGAAAACCGTGGGCAGACAGGAGAGCATCATTAGACAAGAACAAACCCCAGCGTCACCTGCCTCTCTCACGCTCTATCGTAAATCTTCACTGTGAACAAAAAAAAAAAACCTGCTTTGTTTATGCTACTGATCTGTGACACCCAGATGTTGTCTGCAAGCTCTGTAGACCAAACTGCTGAAGCGTGCAGAAAAAAAAAGTGTCAACCAAAAACCAAAAAAGTACATAGTTTACCAATGGACATGATGGTCACAGTGTGCCGTATTTAAAAGCAGGAAGTGTGCCTCATTGGGCACTAGTCAGCAGTGAAGGACTCTGGGGATTCGGGGAGCATTACCTACTCATACACTCTCATCCACAGACAACCTCGCACTAAATGCCATGATGCTGGGAGTGGACCACTTCAAAGCCATGACTTCTGGAGATCTCACTAGTTGAACGGCCCACTAATACAATCTTCAGATATAATGCAAAGATATCACATTCAACCATGCAATATTCATTTCGCCAACATTACTATGACATACACATACACACACATTCACTATACATTTTGCTCATTTGAAATCATCTGTATCGTGCACGTGGTGCTGCATTCCGTGCTCTCGATAGCATATCATCACACCATCTTCAGTCACACAGTCTCCACCATAGCACTCTAGAGTCTATAGTCCACCGCCTCACAAAGGAAACACACCCACAGTGTCTTCCCACAGGCCTCAAAGAAGAGGTGCCAGAGCCGGCGGCCTGCCCCAGCGCCAAAGACTATGCGGGACGCTGCCGTTTCATCCCCTGCGCGCTCCACAGCGGCCTCAGTCCGCCAGCGGCAGAGACGCAGGGTGAAGACAACGCCACGCACCAGGCTGTGAGGGGAAACTGCCAGGTGGAAACTGGTGCCCGCAGTGGGAGAGTGGGCGGACAGCACCGAGGCAGACTCATGTGGTTCACAGGGCCCATAGAGACGTGACTGCAGCTATGACTCAGTATCTCTGCTCCCAGCTATTCTTGGAGTTAGCATTAATGTGGCGGCCGCGCGAGTTCAGCCCTGTGATGATCACATGCGAACACAGAGCAGACATGTTCACCCTCAGACAAAGGCACCCCCATTCACATTCCTGGAACTAGCGCAGGTAGAAACTACATATTTATATTCACCCTTACATCATACCGTCAGTTGGATGTAACTCAGCTTAGCGTGCTGGGGGCACATGGTGAGACTATCGCTATCTCACAGACCAGAATTTTCCACCTCGAGATCGAGCCATTAAAGTGTTAACATTCAGTTTGAGGCGTGGTGTGAATGGAACAGAAAAACAGCAGCATGCGCATGAGTGATCCCCTGACACCTGACAAAAGTGCCTTTTGCAGACTGCTGGAATTAGCTGATCATGGAGCTTCAACAAAAGCTGCTGAAAATTCAGGGAAAGAATAGACCAGGAAAAGTCCAGAAAAAGAATGAACAGTCCTGAAGTGTGGAAAGAACTTCAGGTATCACCAGTAAGCAGGTGCAGGAAAAAAATCAGATCATATGAAGTTCTCTCCTTTAATACAGAAATAAATTTCAATGCAGAACCCAACTACACATCTCTACCCCATACAATAAAGCAAAAAAAATCATCTTAAGTATTTATTAACTTTTTAAGTTTAGTTGGCTATTTACATGACAGTTATTTTGTTTTCCTATAAAGGCAGCTAAGTTTACTCAAGCTGCAACAGTGAATTTACACTGAAAACCATGAGTGATTGTGCTTCACTGGATTCGTTGCCAATTTTTTCATTACAATAGCTGGCCATTCCATTCCAAGTGCACAAGGTTGGTTGCCCAGTTGTCCCAGCTGGAGATTTTTGGACATACCACATTCATCAATCAGGAGTTTTATGTAATTTCCTCTTTGAATTGTGACCTGGCAAGAATCAATAAAAAAAAAACATTGAAAAAAAACTTCTGTATACCTGGTATTGATTTTTGATAAATGGCTGATGATTGCATTCATTCATTGCACTGCAGATGGTCCCTTTGATGAGGTTAAAAAGCTACATAGTCCTCCCCAAAAAGACATTTCCTCAATTTTGTATGCTAGGATATTTTACCTAATAGTTATTTATCCCACAAAAAAATGAAAGTTCATGTCATTATCAGCTTCCAGTGCATAGAAACCCAGGAACCTATATGGTTTATCTCAGATCAATATTTAATTTCTGGTTGATTTTTGCCAGGTCACATCCTGAAATGGAAATGAAAATGATTTATGATGATACAATTGTTTCTTTACTATATACTATCCCCTCCCCCATCTCATCTGACATCCAGTTCTCAGGCAAGTTCCAGAAATGATCTAGAAATTCATGAAAAACAGTAAAAAATATGATATGATAATTGCTGTATGTAAATAATTGTAACATTATGAGTCCTGTGTGTGTGTGTGTGTGTGTGTGTGTGTGTGTGTGTGTGTGTTTTAACACATGTGTGCATGTGCAGTTACAAAATGATGTTGTTTATAAGAATATATTTTATGATGTATAAATTTTATACAAGGAAAAAGGAGAGATGAAAAAAGGAAAAAAGAGAGCAAAAGATGACCAATATAAACACATATCAAGATACACTAGTGTACAGAATTATCTCAAGGATTTCAAAATAGCATATATGTTTTAGATATTAATTAATTGCTTTCAACATGTGCATCATAAGTAGTAGTCTTGATCTCTCCTTATTTAAGTTTCACTGATGAAGAAGACAGTGCATCCAGATATCCAGATAAATATATCAAGACAAAAATATGTGCGCGCATAAAATAAACGTATGTACACACAAATACAAGCTGTAGCTACTATAATACTGTAATTTTAAACTCAGCATGTCCAAAAACCCCAAGCTGAATTTCTTTAAATGTGAGGCAGACAGGCTACCAACCTCTAACAATTAGCTTGGAATGGCCCTAATACTAACACTACTATTGATACAACTACTGCTAGCTAATACTAAGCTACTGCTGCTACTACTAATAATAATAATACTGATAACAATAATAATAATAACATTACCCATTACTATTATATTTTCATGTCAGTAATATTTATATTAATATAGTTGTTTCATAATTATTTGGTGTCTGCAAACAGCAGTATCACAGCATTTGCCTAGTATGTGTGAAAGGGTACAAACCCAGTGGGGGAATTCTTCTAGCTTTGGGCAGAGGTGTGAGTGTGATGCTAGTGAGCTGTTCTTCTGCAGCAATTTGCTCGTGTGACAGTTTGTAAGTAAGTGAGTAAAAGCAACACGATTCACAAACCGATATCAGCTGAAATTGAGGTGAGATGTCAAAGTGCTGCTCTTTTGGGGGAGGCCTTCAGTGCCACTGAAGAAAGAAGACACATTCTGGTAAAGATGTGACATGCAAGGAGGCAACTTCCACATTAATCCAACCCCTTTGAAGAGAAACAGCACTAGCATTCTTACACTGAAAAAATAAGCTGAAACCTAATAAAAAAAAGATCTGTTGGGTGGTACAAATGGTCTTAACACCACTGCAACTCCATGGTACTCACGCTAAATTCAGGCAGAAATAGATGAAATAGTTGTGCTCTGTGCTCAGCACTTATCCAAGCTGATCACTGAACAAAACTGGCAAAGACCTGAACAGGAAAGTGGGTGCAGCCGAGGAGACGGATTGGCTCGGGGGGGAGGAACAGCTTCAACTTATGGGTTCAGCTCAAGGGGAGCAAGATAGGAGTGGCAGGGCAAAGCAGGAGGTAACAGGACAGAGAAACATAAGAGTCAGAAAGAGACCAGAGGGAAAGACAGTGGAGGAAGAGAGAAAAGAGGAAAAGAAGAGGGGGGAAATTTGAAGTGAAAGCCCCTCAGGGATCACCAGGATGGTAAATGCACTTTAATAACAGCTCTAACTGCATGCTGAAACTTGTGTGCTCTGTTCAACATATTATGCCACAACAGCGAACGCTTTGCTTATAACAGTAGAAATGTAGTTCCTACAGTTACACACTGTAAGATCTGTTGAACCTGAATGAAAAAAGGTCAGCTGCACCCACTGGTTTGTAAAAAGTCCCATTTCATCACTGCCCTTTTTGGTGTGAGGTAACCTTTTAACACTGGGTCCTGTGGGAGGATAGTCAGTCTCTTCTTTTGTACTGGTATGCTTTATCTAACAACCCCACAAGCCTAACAAAGCAGAGGGAATCAAGGGGAGTTTGCATGACTGCATGCTCAAAGCATGTTCTTGCCCAGATAACTAAGGCGACACAAAGGGCTGGAGGCCACACACAGGTGACACGCGCTGACGAATCACCTGGGACACCGAGCACGACCACAAAGTTCCACATTAACCCTGAGGAATGGAGACCCTCCCATAACCATAGTTTACACTTAATGCAGCCGTGACACACAACAGCACACGCACAACAGAAAGAATTAAAGAATGTTGTTGAAAGATAAACTCTCAAACGAGAGGTGGCGGTTACATGCCCACTGTGGAGTTCTGAATTCTCCTCACTGAAGGATGGGAGAGCATACCTACAGTAACGTATGTCTAGACAGCACAAACCCAAAGGATTCTGCATGGCTGCAACTCTTGTTTACCGGCATGTGAGGAAAAAAAAGTGCTACAACTAGGCACAACCTTAGCTACTCACAAACTTCCTAACTAACTGATATGATCCTGGCAGGAACACCTTTAACATGAACTCCCGATGATGATGAAGCTGCCCTACATTATCTGTCCCCAACTGAAGATGCCACTCATTCCTGTCACGGCTAAGGTTCCAGACAAGCCGGTGTGGCAGCTTCCTCTGGCGCAGACATCATAGACCACAATACTGCAATTCCCACAATCCCTGTGGATATCTCCTCTTTAGCTGCATGTGCCCAGGATGACCTGAAGATGATTGTGGGTGCCTTTCCCATTACAGGAGATTGTTTCAACACTCCTAATTACAAACAGCTGCAAGCAGGAGGACAGCAGTCTTAATAAACACAAAACAGTCTGAGCAGGAACAGGTGAATCTTATGATCGTCATTTCCAAATGTTGGGCTTCAGACAGATCTATGTGTGCTTCAACATCTCTTTGCAAAGCCATAGTAGCCAAAAGCAAAATAAATAAAATAAAATAAAGGTTAATAATGCTACCCACACCATTCCATAACGTTATTCATCTGATCACTGTGTTTGACTGTGGTATTGCCTGTATGCTTCACCTTTGGAGATGCAGAGCTGTAAGACCAACCCCCAAAAGACTGCACAGGGAGCAAACAACCAGCCATGCATTGTGGCTGCATGGTTGTCACAGGCTGCAGACTTTAGCACCTCACAACGTGACTCCTGAAATACTCCAGGGCGGGGGCGTCAGAACTAGCGTGTTACCAGGTCAGACGACTGAGGCGCGTGCGGTTAAAAAGCGCAGCTGGCGCTCTGTTTTCTGGGGCTCGGACAGGCTGTAGCTGAGCACACCGCAACCAGCAACGCTGTACCCAGCAGCAAAAGACGAGGAACGGAGAGCAACAGCAGAGCACCGAGACGCTGAGGGCTGAATAACACCCTTGCAGGGAACTGTACAAACAAACAGAACGAGGGCATGCCAACACAAAGGGCTAAGAACACAGAGATACTGTGGCACGGTTTCAGCTGATAAAGTGTACAGTGCTGGGATTCTTGATGGGGAGGTGGGGCCTCCTGACCTAAACCCACCACAGCAATATCTTTCACACTTAAGCTACGGTCGTGATACTTTAAGGGAATCAGTAGCCTTTCCCTGATAACCAGTAGGCCTACTTTTCCTTGTCGAGCCACGCAAAATGCATATGACGAGTGGTTAAAAGGAGTTGGCAAAGCCTTTTTTGTGAAGTCTAGGAGAGTTGTCCACAAATTCCTCATCAGTTTAACACCAGCTGGACTTCCCAGACCCCATCATTGGGTAATGGCTTGTGTTGTGGTAATAGGTGGATGGATATTTAATTACAGTGTTAAAGATTTACAAAGAAAAATGACAAATTGCAGCAACTGTACCTCTTACTCCATTCAAAGTCCACATGTAGTTTTAAATCATAAATAAACTGTAATGATGGCCTATGATCATATATTAAATCATAATAAATGTACCCTCCCCAAGTGCACCCCAGTCAGACTCAGTAATGTCAAATAATTACACCTGTCTCCCCTGTGGTCCTCGACATTTCCAAGCCAAACACTTACCCATCCCTCGAAGGTTTCCTCCGTGTTGGAAGTTTTGATCAGGTCCTCAAAGTGAATTGTACAGTTGGCGACGAAGTCGTCGTATCCAATAGGTGCGTCGTGAAACACTGCAAGTTCAATTTTCTTGCCATCGTTGACATTGAGGCAAAACTCTTCGTTGTAAGTTGGCATGTTGGTCTTCTGCTTGGTGTGTGTCTGGCCAATTTTGTACTCGTCCACTTTGACCACAATATAAGGATCCAGGGTGGAAGACGTTTTGTTGAACATAACGGAGTGCCGAAGTGAGGTGGTTGTTGGTTTGAGGTCCACCGCCTCCCCAATCCGGAGCTTCAGGTACCCGTTGAATTTCATATTCGTTTCTTAATAAGTAATCCTGCTAATGAGTGATCACAAATTAAAGATAGCTGAACATTATCTGTAATATTTTAATGTATCACTCTTTAATTAGTTTGAAGCTAGCTATGTCAAGAAGTCGCACAGAAAAGTTACCAATATTAATCTGTCCGATGCGTTTTCTTGTTGGATATGTATTCCAATGTCACAGCGCAAGTAATTCCTTTAACAATGCCCGTAGCAGGTGTAGGTTGTGGAAATATGCGACTTAACCACTTGAGCTTCCCACACGCTCCTAGAGTCCAGCGCGTGTAATCTTGCCTGTCCTCTAAGCAACGCACCAGTTACCCACTGCTAGCCGAGACCGAAAAATGAGGAAGAGCAGCGCAAGTTCCGCAAGTGCGAAGTGAGTTTCGGTGTTATTAGCAAGCATGCACACATACGAAACTAATGTATGTAGCGTTACACTAACCCCAAATTAACGCTGTGTTTCTGTTCAGGTTTGGCATGGCTTTCAGGATTGTTGCACAATCCGAATTCTTCTAACAGCATCTACTTTGCAATTTCAGTCCGCCTATATATGTATGTGAAAAGAAGAATGCAAAAATATCTTTCAAGTCTATCTTGGAAATTGTAGTTTCCTCAACCCTGACGATTGTTCGCAAACTTTGACGTGAAGTTGCCTCAGGACTGCGACTACCGAAGTGCACCGCGGTGTTTGGGTTACACGCCTGAGATACAGGTAAAGGTAAATAGAAAGTAAAAGGCAAGGATATCCTTCCTGAGATATCGCAACTGGACACTTTTATGAGACAGACCGAATACTTTGCGAACAGGACATTTAACTTGCATACAGTGATGATCACCAAATCGAAAGGGAGCTGGTTTCGAATACTGGTGAATTTCTTAAATATGTTGACTGTAGATATATAGAAGATACTCTAGATACTCATCTAGTAAAAAATTGGTGGCTCTTTTAAAGTTTAATTATACATTTGACTGACCAAAGATTTACCCGCACGCAAGTCTCCGATCTGCCTGTACAACACTGTCTCACCTGTGCTGCCAAAGTATTGGCTGAGAAGCGAAACAGTGCGCTCTGCTGTTGTGAGCAGAGAACAGACTGCTTTTTGCAGCAAAAGGTAACGTGTGGAAACGCTCTGGTAGATAAGTTATTCGTGCCATACTGTCGTAAAGTTTGCAGAGGCAACCAAGATAGCGCAGTCATTCAAAGACGTGCTTGTACGCGCAAACGTAGCGTGCGGACAGTGAGTGAGAAGTAAATGCATACATCAATATTTAAAATAAAAGCTATTTTAACGGGTCTTGTCTATGGCGCGGCTTTTCACTTTGCTATGACTCCTATAAACGTATAATTATGAACCATATATTTTAATGTAATAGTCTGATTCCCATCTTATTATATTAGCACACCTGTTCTGACTGTCTAGGCTCTGTCTGGAAAGCCATGTCCATACCTTAGCAATCCCATGAAAGAATGAAACTGTGGCAGGAGACTAAAGAAGCCACTGGCTGGAGACTGGAGTGGTCACAAGAACATAGCCTCCAGGCAGGGCCGGATCAGAGGACCATGAGGCCCTGGGGCACAAACGTCACGAGCCTATGAGGTCTTTATTTACATCTATTGCTGAGTCACCTCTCCATGAAAAACGTGACAGAGAAAGTGACAGTACTGTACATGAAACGCAAGGAAGAAGAGTGTTCTGCCTATATAAATGGAATATTCTATGTCTATGGTTGTGCTGTAGGTCTACCTTTTCAAATGAGCTTATAGGCCACCGTGTCTGCCAGACGTATTACTAGAATTATCATAGGATAGACGTCGAGAATACTGAAGACCTAATTGCTGCACAACTGAACAGTGTGCAGATATTCGTTCGTAATTTAAAAGTAGCAGACTGAATTTAACATAACATCAAGAATGTTAATGATTCCATAAAATATTGTAGAGGGTGTATTGGAGAGTAGGTTACTGACAGGGCTGCCAACTCACGCAGTTGACTCAGATCTCACGCTCTCACGGCACACATGCCTTTTCTCTTCCTCCGACGTAAAATTTGTGATTTTTAAGCGAAGGAACAGCAGTGCGTGCAACAGAAAAACATTGCAATGCGCGTTCCGGAGGAACAGCCAATCACAATGATTTTGTGTTCGAGCAACTAACCGCTGAGCATGAGTGGAGCAAGGCTGGAGGAACAAATACATCGGACAGGCATAGGCTACAACAGCTCCTGTTTACAAACGTGAAATGCTTGTGCATTAAAAGATAACCATGCTGTAAATTAATATTGGCTATTATAGCTAAAAGTTTCTTCCTCAATTTCCTCCTCATTGATTACGTCATTAAAATCCAGCTCCCTGACAAACTCAGATTCTATGGCCATCAAAGAAAGAGAGCTAAGTAGATGCTGCCCCATGGTGGTCCTGAGTTCATCCTTGATGTGTGCCATCTGTGAAAAGGACCATTCTCCCTCACAGTTTGTCACGGGAAGGGTAAGGAAAAGCCTGATAAGCCCTGGGGTATGACATCACATCCAGTTGCCCTTATTCATCGTGAGGTCCTTAGTGATTTGGCACCATAGCCTGCACCTTCATACGAAACAGGTGGCAGGGCTACCTTAAAACTACTTGCTTTTGACTGGTAAGGCACATTAGATGGTTATATGTAGATAGATGACCGTTAAATAACCAAAGAGTGAAAGTTCAGTGGCCCCTGTTCTGTTCCTGAGGGGTGGTTAGGGTGGGAGGATGGGGCCCTCTGTTACATTTGAGCTCCATTAGATGTAGATATGACTGTGAAACTACCAAACAGTGGACGCTGAGGGGCCCCTGTGCTGTTCCAGAGGGGTGGTTGGGGTGGGAGGATGGGCCCTTCTGTTACATTTTGAGCTCCATTATATGTAGAGACATGACTGTGATATGACCAAACAATGGATGCTCAGCTCAGGGGCCCCTATGCTATTCCAGAGGGGTGGGAGGATGGGGCCCTCCATTAGATGTATGTAAATGAAACAACCAATGTGTGAAAGTTCAGAGGCCCGTGTGCTGTTCCAGGAGGATGGGGCCCTCCACTAGATGTATGTAAATGAAACAACCAATGTGTGAAAGTTCAGAGGCCCGTGTGCTGTTCCAGAGTGGTGATTGGGTTAGGAGGATGGGGCCCTCCATTAGATGTAGATAGATGAAACAATTAAAGACCCTTTATTACATTTGGGGGTCAACTTGGGGGCCCCTGCCCTGCCTCCAGGGGCAGTGATTTCAGGATTTGATAGTGAATGCAGGGAATAGAGAGGCCTGGAGGTACTGAGCAGACACTGTGAGGCAGGAGAGGGAATTGAATTGACAGTTGGGACTGAAGACTGACTGTTAGCAAAGATTCAGAGTTTGAAGAACCAGCTTAGCCTAGCAGTGCTAAACCTCAGCCACAGCTGTTTTCATTTTTTTTTCTACCATTATTCTTTATTTTCCATGCAAAGGAAGTGTACCAAGCTGGACCAGAGAACTTTTTCATTGCTTTCTTGGTTTCTACTTGCAAAGCATCTGCATGCTACATTGACTAATTTTAAAATAAATGGACCAGATAGTCAGTTTGATGCACATGAAATTTAAAATTCTGTTTCTGCCATTGTTGAAGTGACAGGTTTTCTGGTTTTCTGGCTCGATATGAACATTTCTGAAGGGTTGTAGTCTGAAACAGTCACCTCCGCTGGAAATAGAATATTAGGTTGTGTTAATTGTTAAAATGTTAGATGTTCAAGGGCCATTTTTCTTCTATCCAATTCAAGCATATCAATAGCAACTCATAGTTCATCAATTGCACCAGAACCTGTTAATTGTTAATTTGCCTTCTGTCACTGTAACTGTCCAATGTGCACATTGGCAGCCAGCCATTGTTTAACGGGTGACACCTGCCTAATTAAAGGTGAATTAAGTATAGGTGTGTGGCTGTTGCTGGAAGTACACTTTTGTGAGCAGCTTGTGGCCGTGGCTGGGTTTCTTAGCTTTATATATACACATGTGATGCATGTTGGCCAGCTTCCTCTTGAACAGAACATCCATAGCATAGTCAGCATTGGAACCTCATATTACCAACTTCCTATATATACGGTATAAAAAAAGGAACTGAATGTCTTGTCAGAGTTGAATGCCTTTACTATATTCCTCTTTCCAGGATGTGAGAAATAGATACTTGAATTAATTCATTTATGTAATGGAAAAATTATTTCATATGATTTCAACTGAAATGCACAATAATCTGCACAATACGTATGCTCTCTGATTTCAGTTACTCAGACTCTTTTCCAATACAACATGCATTATCTTTTTATATGAGATTCAGATTACCACAGAAGTAGTGATTAAAATACAAAACAATTTTATAGTAGCTTGTTTTGCTGGTTAGTGAAAAGGGTCTTCTCTGTGCTCATATGCATCTAAAAATTGTCTTTGAATGATACTATAAGACCGATTAAAGAAATAGGCTGATGGGCACCCCACACTCCCATAATGTGCCTGCAGGGATGGAATTATCCCATTTGGAGCTTTGAGTTGGGTTATGCTGAAGTATCAACTCCCTACTGGATCTGAGGACAGGGTGTTTCTGGTAGGTTTATCCTGATTTCAGCTTCAGCTAACACATGTCATCACTCCTATTCCAAGAGTTCTCGGTTCTAAAGTATAACAGTCAGGTTGTTCATCTATTGTTTATACGACACTTGATGAATCAAACACACTTAAGGAATTAAAAGTTTAACTGGTTGAAAGCAACTTGTTGCTTTATTCTATTAGCACATACAAGACTATCTACACAGATTTTTTTCTAACCATGAAATCATAACCTGAAGTAAAAACTGTTATAAAAGTATTTTGGCATCTTGGACAACTCTCACCCAGAACAGACCAGAACCAGTGAATACACAGGGCAGGTAACAGTAATCATCAGCCAGTTCTGTGTGCATTCTTTGTGCACTCTCCCTGGCTCACAAGATACCTCTTTTACTGCCCCTATGGCTGTTATCCCAAAACCAGCAGGGACTCACTTGCTCTCTTTCATCTGTAAGAGCGGGGTCATGTGGGATTCCTCCAGGGAGAGGGAATGGGGGGAATTTGGAGAGATGCAGGAGCTTACTGTGGGACACAGAGGCTGCCGGAGCTGTGGACGTGATTTATGCTAAGTGCTCCTATCACCTTTCAAACGGAGCATGGAGTGGAGTTTTCTCAAGAAGGATGGTCTCAGAGGCCTAGTAAATGACAGAGAATGTACAAATGGGGCACCCCCGAAGGGCCTTTTGGCTGCCCCGCTTCTGTAAACCGTCACCTCCTCTCCCCGGCCATCCTTCTCCCGTCATGTCTCTCTCTTCCCGCCTGTGACCGTTTCCTTTCACATTCTCTCTCTCTCCCTCTGTCATCCCTCCCTCTGCCCGCCCCAGTGAGCATGGAGCAGCACAGTCAATCTATAATGTGTCAGGATCAAAGGATCGCAATGATTGGTGCTAGCCCTGACCTTTCACCCCCTTCCCCAAATTTTGGCACCCCATCTCTTTCCCAGCTGCCTCCTGCCTCCTGATCTATAATCCTGGAAAGAGGGCCGTAACTTCCAAAGCTCTTAACACGGCCCTAACATCGCCCCAAATTGTGCCTGTCTTATGTAAAAATGGCCATTGTTTCCTCCATAAAACTGCTCTGTCTTCCCTCACACATCACGCATACTTTGGCTCTTATTCAGGTCAGTCAGTGATTGCTCATATTGCCTCTGTTGAGGGACTCTATGAACATCATATACCTGTTTTTTAATTATTTTTGGTGATTTGTATTTTTGTATTTTTCCCATTTTTTCACTCAAGGTTAAGTCATATATTTCAGGTCATCACCAGTACAGTGATGACCGTTGAGCTCACGTGGGTGTGCGATGTGAGGACAGTTCAGTCCTCCAGTACACACACACACACACACACGTCCACTGCAACTATTTCCCACACTACAAGTTCCATAATCCACAAGGAGGGAAACACCATCAAAGTGTAAGTAGGACCTATGCAAGCCTCAGGGTGTTGGCAGTGGAGTGACAAAGGGACTTTGACTGACCTACTCACCCATATCATCAGTAGAATGAAAAATGTGTCCATGCTGTAGAGCTTAACCCACTATTTGAGCCACTCAGGGGCTCTGTAGGTCTGGTTCTTCACCAAGAAATGCACTGTCCTGGTCACAAATAAAATAGAAGTTTTGACAAGTTAACAAATTGATCCTAATTTACAATTCCTTTTTGATATGTGTATGTAAGTGTACATGTGTAATTTTCTCCTTTAATGTGCCAGTCCCCTATAATGGAAAATCAATAGTGTAATTCCACGCATTTGACAGCAGAGGGCAGAATGACACTACTATTTAGTGGTGCAAAATGTGTTATCACAGAGGCATTCATTTCATCTCACTGTCACCTTCACACGTGGATACAGGGAGCAGCACATTAACATTCAGGAAGTCTTATTCGCATTCATGAACTCGTGCTTGGCACAAATACAGACAAGCTTTGGTCCACTGACACAGTTGTCACTCAAACACTCCATTTGCAGACTCCATTCAAGCAGTCAAACACTTTCTCACCAGTTCTCTAATCCAATGTGGATTTTGTCTCCGCCCCTCCCTCAGTTTTAGCCAAACTGAATTCAAAATTCTTTTTGAAATGAATAACTGTGCATTCCTCTGTCTTGCTTTGTGCTCTCTCTCTCTCTCTCTCTCTCTCTCTCTCTGTCCTACACATCCATGTATCCATCTAAATGAAAGGCGATTTAAAGTAGTTTCAAGGGGAGAAAGGGACCGCAGGTAAAGCATGGATTGTTGCTCGGTGGGCTGGCCCTGAGAGCTAGGCCGCTAACCTTTCATCGCTCTCCTCTGGGCGGTGACAGGCCCGCTCCGCTCAGAGCGCAGCGGTGGGTAAGGTGCGGGGTTAACCCTGCCGCACCCCTCTGTAATTCCTCCCTTCTAATCCCCAGAGAAGTGAGCCTGGGGTCGGGGGCTGAGACGCGGCCCTGCCAATCATCCGTCTGTTTGCTTTTCTTTCTCCGACCCCCCACCCCCTTTCCTTGTCTTGGCAGAGTTATTTTCTTTGGGATTACCCCCACCCTTTTTTAGGGAAGCAATTTAGCTGGTGCTTCGGATGGCATTTTTACGATCTTGTAAGATAATTTGTTTGGCTTCTCTGTTTTCACAACTGTCCTCCTCACTCTTATTTTTTCTCCTTTTCCCCCCTCCCTGCAGCTGTTGTCATTCCCCAATACTGAGTAATGGCCACTTACGCACACACTTGTGAGCTCAGATATTCCCTCAGACACACACACAGACGCACACGAACAGGCACGTACACAGCCTGGATGGTACTGCAGACACGAGCGGGAGTTGTTCTGGGAAACCACCAGGAGAGACAGGACAATTGATCGGCGGCAGGGGGAGGAAGGGGGGAGAGGTTCGATCTGGCCTGGCTGGTGACGTGACACACAGGAGAGACAGAGAAGCAGTGGTACACAGACAGCCACATGACACCATGTGATGGACAAGCAGATAAAACTTCCTCTTGCGCTCATGCTTAATGTTACCCACACTTTCACAGCATCATGAACTGCTGGGTGCAGGGAAAAAAGAACAGTCTCTGCAACCAAGTGTAAGAGCTGGAATGAATCCCACTGGCAACATTTCTCATGGGCACACCATGGAGGAATTATCTGAACCGAGGCACACTGGGAAATACTGCACATAAACACCTGGTTAATGGATTCAGAAAATCCCACTTGTTCAGCACACTGTGGCTGTTTGGGGGAGTTTCATGACCCATAATGCAACTTTAGAAGGATAACTTCTTATTCACCACAGCCTGCTTAATGGCTCTCAGGGTGTTCATGACATATTGTCATGTGCACTGTTCCAGTTTCCTTTTTCTATTACAGGCAGATTGGGCTTTACTGACCCAGGCCAGTCCAGTCCTCTGGAATGAACATAGCCCAACCAGGTGCTACCGCTAATGAAACCCTGTGTTTGTCCCAATGCGAGGAAAGGGGCGTGCACAGGCCACTGGTCACAGCAGGTACCCCTCTGGTCTACAGTTTTGTGGATCCCTTTGTGGTACCTCAATATGCACACTATTTCTCGTTCACTTCTGAGTTGACAAATTTAAGCTTGTGTGGACACATGGCATAATGGGAATGACATGTGCTGTTCATGTTCTTTTTAAGCAGTCTGAAGTGAATAGTGTTGGATTTCTGCTCACTCTTCCACAGTTTACTTTAGACTGGCTGCTTAGTTAGACATAAAGTAAGCAGCAACAAGAATGAAAAAAAAGTCCTGGGCCCAGCACACACACACACACACACACACACACATGCACACATGAACACACACATGCATGCATTCACTCTTTCACTAACACACATAAGATTATGAGTCTCTGGAGTTCTCTCCCCTCTGCAGATTTAAACAAGCAGTGCTATAAATAAAAAAATAGAAAAAAACACAGCATATAATTCACTGTCATAAAAGTTGATTTGGTGCTAAGTATCTTTTTTCACAGGTCTACATTTCATACCGGCACTCTGTCAGAGAGGAAACACGATACCTTAATTGAAGTGCAGGTCGAGGGGGAGGGAGAGAGCGCTCTTTGTGTGGGTCAGGCTCAGACCACATAACCCACCCCCCATAACAAGAGTTTAATGAAGTGAGCAGGGAGAGAGCTCTAACATAACAGCACTTGAAGGAGGTATTAAATATTCCTCCCTCCCAATGTTCCTAGCCCCCCTTTCCTCAAGGCCACTGGCAGACTCGGGTTTCATATTTTGGAGAAAAGTTGAATAACTGCAACACAGATCTTGTATACATTTTCTTAAAAAAAAAACACCATGGACGCCCCATTAACTTACAGAGGCTTGTAAAATTACTGCACAGAGTTTACAGTGGCTTTCAATGGTTTTCACCCTTCGCTGAAGGAAAAAAAGCCAAACAGGCAGGACTGTTCAGGAAGAAAGGATGAAAGAGCAGAACGCCGATGGAGAGAGACATAGAGATGAGAGAGGGGTGAAAGAGAGGGACACTGAGAGAACGAGAGAGGGGGAAAGGAAGAGAGGAATCCCAGGCTGTGCTGGACAGAGCAGGCCTCTGTGGCGGCAGCGTGGAGGGGGGAGAGAGAAGGTATGTCCCGGGCTCTCCTCGGTAATTGGGTCCAGATGTTGCACGGTCCTTGCGCCAGCAAGGCGTCAGGGCTGCATTAAGGGCTCAGCGGAAGGCGTTGGGAAGGGGAGAGATCTGCACCCCCCCCCCAACCGCCCACTCCCCTCCAAAATCACAGTCCTCACACTCGCTGGCTCATACCACACCAACTGCTGTGCCACGCACAAGATCAGCGCTGCCATGGCAACTGGGTGATGAACACCGTGGGTGGGGGGAAGGACACATACCAGAGCGCGTGATTGACAAGCGGCACTTTCCACACGCGGCCAAGATCACCAAATATTTGGATTGCACTTTATTTTAATTTGGCAAGCGGCTTGTGAGTGTTGACTCTCTTACAAAATGGTAATCATTCCATCCTGTGATATTCCCTCCGTCAACACAATCAAAGTTGCTCTTCTGAGATTTACTACCAAAGGGGTAAACAAACTGCATAATAGGTCTGTAACATTTTGTAATTTGTTCTTTCAAATTTTGCCTTATACTGTCATCCTTTTAGTCTCATAAAATGTTGAAATATTGCCCATATGAGTGTTAGTGAGGGTGCTATGCTAACTAGGACAGTTAACATAGCATCTATGCTAACAAGGACAGTAGACATTGAATAGGTAGGCATGGAAATTCCATCAGTAGTGGGTGGGTTGCATTGTTTGTTATGTACAGGCACACCTGGGCGTCGTGGCCCCTGTGACTCGGAGTCTTCTGTGGATCTGCAGCTCCGCTCAGCGAGGGGTCAGCAGTCCCGTTCCACCAGCTGGTCTTGGTGCCAGCTCTGCCAATCAGGCTGCCAATCATGCTCTCGCCCACAGAAAGGTGGGCGGCAGGGGTCAGGGGCACGGTGGATGGTCATTAGTTGTAATCTACATACACTTGAGAAGAGAGAGAGGGCTTTTGGTTGGTCCCTCTTGTAGCTGGGCCCAGATGCACAGCAGCATAATGGCTGCCAGGGTCACACGTCTGAGAGTAAAATGCCAAGCACTTCTTGGGCAGAGCGTGCTGGTGTCAGTCACCGTATGAAGATGCAAGAAAGGGAAGTCTTTATACTCAAGGAGGCATCAAGAGATTTAATGTTTTTTCACTGGTGACAATAAATGGATATACCTAAACATTAAAAGTGAGCACATGGGATTGTATTAGTCGAAACTACAGTTTGACTGATTCTGGATTCTGTGGTAGTAATAGGCTATGATAAACAGCTAGCTGTTTCACTAAACTGTTTTTAATGTTGTGTTTAAATTTCAGAACTTGCCACATTGGTATCAAAGGAAATAAGAAAGAGGTTTGAACACATGCCTGAGAAATCCATGTCACAATACAGCAGGTAGTTAACTGATGCAAACGCTGCATAACTCTTGGACTGAAGAAGGTTTGTGCCGGGGGATGGGGGGATAGTGAGGGAGGGAGAAGAGGGGACTCTTAACAGAGACTTCACTCTGAGTGATGTTCTGCTCCTGACAGGGAAAGCACGGTTAGTGATAGACCATGAAATCGATTGAGAGAGGAGAGACGAGCAGGGAGACAGAATATGAAGGAAGGAGAGGAGGAGGGGGGAGGATTCAGTCTGAGTGAACTGACTGAACAGGCAGGTCGCCAGATGACCTGCAAAAAAAAAAAAAAAAGGTCTGAAAAAACCGTGTCAGCACTTAGGTTGCTGCCCTCGGAGCATGTGCTGCAGTCCTGTCAGCCTGTCACATGTGTCACATGTATGCAAAGTCCATGTGGCACCACCATTGGATATCATATAACTCCACGAGCAAAGACTGTTATCAGTGCCACTTGTAGGTGGAGCAGTGATCATTTGATCATCCCTGTGGGTTTGTCTGTCCATCCATTTGTCTGCCAGCGAACAGAATAATTAACATTTGCTTTTGGAAGAAGGAGTGAATTTTAGGGATGGTGTTGGAGGTATGCGCTCTACTGAGAACCATTGCTGTATTGAGGGCAGTCTATAAAGCTCCTAGTCTTTGTCTATAATGCAGGCCATTCCTTGATCGCTGAAAGATATCTGCTTAAATCTTGAGGTCCTCCTTACTGACCCTGGCTCACCCAGAGCCCTGTGAAAGCCTGTGAGCCTCCTACCTGCCCTGCTCCACTTGCTTCCTGGTCACCTGACCCAGAGACTCCACACCCCTACACCAAGTTTAGTGAATATTATTTCGCTCCTGTGAAACTGCAGCACATTAGCAGCAAGGCGGGGACGTCACATTTGGATGGATTCGGAAGAGATCCGGGAAACGGCACATGTTTGGTGCAGCCCCTACCCAACCGGAGCCACTCCTCTGTCGGTTTGGCAGCTCCAGAGAGCGGCATGTTTGATGGCTCCTCTCTGTGTGAGAGCGTCCCCGTCGTGTCGGCCGGCTCTCAGCTCTCGGTAGCAGCAGGAAGCAGGGCGGACAGCCCCTCTCAGGGCCAGGGCGTGCCGCGTTTATCGGCAGTTAACCCAGGACCGGAGACTCCCTCCTACACAGACCAGATCCCCGCGTCCAAGGCCAGCTAATAGCTGGAACAATTTCCTCCTGTCCACTCCAATATCCGCAGCGGGGGGGAACGCTCAGCTCGGACCCGGATTGCACCTTCAGCTGAACACCTGCACACGGCAGGGCACTTTGGCCTACTCTCATCTGGGGCCCAGACCACCCATGCCCACCCGGACACAACAAAGAAAGAACATGATCACGTGTGCATGTGTCTGTCTGTGTGTGTCTGATTAGTCCCCTTACTTGTGGTGACTTTTGTTTCATGTTGCCATAAAATGAATAAATAAGTTGCAGAAAAATACCCAGGCCATTTGCTTTTGAGCACGCTTGAGTGTGGTTAGCTTCTCATGAAAGCATCGCTTTTCTCGGAAATGTGTAAGACAGGTCTTAATCATCACTGTGGGAATGCCAATGCAACCCCGCCCATTACTAAACAGACCAAAAGACAACAACTGAAATCCAAGAACAACACTGACAAATGGGAGAGGGATTCTGCCCACACACACAACTCAACTTCATCCCTTCGGCCCGGCAATAAACTCATTTGTGCCGCTCAATTTGACAACATGTGAAGGTGACAGCGGCACCTTAATCTCACAGGTGCAACAGAGAGGGAGGATTAAAAATGGGTATGAGGACAGAAAGGGGAGGAGCTCATTCAGGTGATGGGTGCCTTCTAAAGGTGAGGAAAGCTGTTGCCAGGTTCCTCCTCTCTTCTCGTAACTGCCACAGGTTCGGGTTTGTGAGAACCAGTCTGGGAAATTCACTGTACAACGTAGGCCATAGTGCACAGAGAGAGAGAGGTTTCCAGGTGAACCACACATCTAAAACATCTGGTGTTTGTGAGATTTGACAGGTAGTTTTGATCACTTCTTTCCCCACAAGGTATAGTTTTATTGATATATGGTTGTCAGCACACTGTATGAGTTAGGCTGGTTGAAAAAAATCCTTGATTTTTATCTTTATTCCTCCCCAAGATGTGCCATGAGCAGGAACAAAAAGCATCCAATTACTGGGAATACGAATATGATTCCTGTCAATTCATGTCTTTAATGTCAGGGACATGCTGCTGGGTATTACAGATATTGAGTTTTGTAAAGTTTATAATACAGCAAGCAACTGTGTGAAGAAAAAAAAAAAAAACATTGCATGTGTAACATTTACACAGACAACCTAAAACTGAGCTTTGAAAGAGAGAGGCTGGGAGGTCATGGGTAGAGATGGGGAGAACAGTCAGAGCTGTGTAAAGTGGGCCTTCATTAAATAAGTTTTAAGCTCCTGTTTCACTCCATAACACCTCAAAGACATACTTGTCAGCTATCTGCAGAGTTTGACGGGTGAAGCATAAACCTCGAGGAGCAGTTTACATTCTTTCCATGTCTGACTTTAGCATTGTTCCATTAATGAAAATATCCATGTTATATTCATGGCCGGGGAAAACATGAGCCTGTCCAAATTGCTTATTGTTTTTGCAATTATCTCACTGCCCACTTCCAAGCCTCCTCAGAGAACCGAAGTTCCAGGCAAGCATTCTTGCCTAATGCTGTCAATGTTTCGGACGGTAGGGGGTCGAGACCCCAAAACTCCTTGGCAAGTGAAACAAGGTGTCCCTGTTTGTCGGGATTGAGGAGACAATCCAAGAAGCATCTCTGTGAGAGACTCACGCCGCATTGTGGGTAAAGCTGGAGAGGACACAATACCCTGGGGTTGGCCGGGGTTGCAGTGGGGACACAAGAAAAAAAAACTGAATAGGAACAGTGTGTCACAATCTCCAAGAACATAAAACAATCAAACACATAATCAACACCCCTTAAAATAATGTCAGAACAGAGGAAGCAGAAGAAGCTGCCAATGGGAGTTTAATTTTCCTGCCCCTGGGTCATGGAGTAAGGAGAGTCCTGGACTGTAGCCCAGGGACCAGTTTGAGACTGGGAACACAAAAACATTGCATCCTCCTCTTCTGAGGAAGACAAGGTTGTTCTTATGATCAAAACAGCTCCAGTCCCCACTAAACATCTCCTACTGCCTACGCATTATCTGCTATGACCATACTGCTGTGTTTCAGAATAGTCTCATCTGTATAGCAGCATCTGATAAGTTTAAATAAAACAACATTATAAATGTCAAATAAAGCAACATTTCCATATTCATTCTCATTTTAATGTAACTATATATTTTTTTCTTTAACCAAGCAAGCACAGGCAGTAAACATTGGCCCATTGACACCAACATAGATGCTGCTTTGCTTCTCTGTTACCACTAGGTGGAAGCCTGTGGCAGCATTTAAAGCTTGTGTAAACATTCTCCAGAGCGGGCAACAGCACCACACAGACTGCATCTTTGACATGACACATTAATGTAACTCCTGCATGAGCGTCACCTAATAACCTTTCCTGGGTCACTTAAGCATCAGCTTACATCTGTCTATCACGGTACCGACAGGAATCCCAGAAGTGACAGGACAGCTTCTGCTTCCTGATCGGGAGAGATAGTCATCGCAGGACCTGCACTTCCTCTCTCTCCCTGTGCAACTGTGTATTGTCAGATGATTACAGCTTTGTTTTTTGCACAGAACAAACGCATTTGAAGTAAAAAAACAACAAAGCCCTACATTGTGCAAGTTTGATTTTTTTTGTGTTGTGACTAGTTTGTTGTGACATAAAATTGTTTCTCTGCAAAAGCTTAATGGCAAGATAAATGTCAGAGGGGAGTATAAATCCGCTCTGTGTGCAAGCAAGCTAACATTAACTGCCTTTGCACTTTTCCATAGCCAGTGCAGTGCAGGGTCCGGTAGAGGACATTTAAAAATGTCCTGTCGACTCAGTGCTCCCCTGCCTGCCCCTCACGCACCCCCAGAATAAAACCCAGCTTGACCTTCAGAGTGCTGACGACAGCTATGTGACATCATACAAAAACAAAAGATTAAATATAAACCAGGTGAGGAGGACCAGCGCCCGGCGCCTTCGCCTCTTCTGTGGAAAGCGAGGGATGAGGGAGGAGAGGGGTGGAGATGGAGGGAGAAAGAGAACACAGGAAAAAAATGGGTAGAGGCATGGGGAATACCAATGGAGAGAAAGTTCAGCGAGGGTTGCGCAAGCAGGCGTGTGAAGTCCCGAGTGAATATCAATGCACAGCTCCGAGTCAAAATAACACACACACTGTACAAATAAACAGCCACCACAAACCAGTGCCATCCACGCTGCAATAAGTGCCCGCCTTGGCAACACGCATTTCGTGGTGTCTGTCAGAACAAGAGGCACGTTCCTGTGAAATTCCTCTCCATGGGCTGAGCTCGATCAGCACATTATCGCGGTGAGGGTGGCGAGCTTTCAGCAGCGCGAGCAGCCTCATAGACAGCAGTGGTGACAGACGTTTGTGATTTGGACAATTGGTGATATCTGCTGCTATTCGAGGCATGCGTGACTGCCGGTCAGGAGAAGGGGATTTCCTGATCTGTGTCCACCAGGGCTACGGCTGTGGGGTTTTTGCAGAGCTGACCACTGAACGCTAAAAAAGGGGAGCAAATCTGAGCATGATGGGGATTCCCAAGTGGCTCAATTGGCCTAGTTGCTTGTTCTGAGTGGAGTGTAAGTCACCAGTCAATAGCACCCTCTAGCACTTCATCAGACACCTGCAAGTTCCTCAGGTGATTTCAGTGGGGATTACACTTATCCTTCCTTTGCCATTTGCTGCCTTCATGGGCTGCACTGTTGGACTCATAGCACCAAAGCTGGATTCAAGCGAATTTGTATCAGAGAATTGCATCTGTTGCCCTTCCATGCTCCTGAGTGATTACAGGTGTTTGTGGTGAGATTTTAATGTATGTACAACTGCTGATTCCACAGCCAGAGGGGAAAAAGGGGAATAAGCTGAGCTTGAATTGTTCACAATTGGCAGGAGGAATAACGCTTCAGACAGGGGAACCCTGGTAAATGGTCTGGTTTGTCTCTCAAGTTATGTTGTCTCATTACAAGCAACAAAATCAGTTTAATTTTTAACACTACTAGCAAGCTCATCACACAACTCACCTGTATTTTTCTGAGTCATTACCTTGTCTGGATTAACTGCCTGCATTTAAAAAAGCTGGTTAAATCTGTTTGAGTGCCTATGGCGCAACAATTTGTCCAGTAACAGGATCTAAACTTGGCATCTGATCCACCCCCCTGCTTTGCAAAGCTGGCTGAGAATAGAGTCAGAGTGAGGGTGCTAACCCTTTTTCCATCCACATCTTCCAATGATAACCTGTACTGAACTGCAGCAAAACTCTACCAAGCAGTGACTGCTAAACAACAATGAAACTATGGTGTTCGGATTTCTACATACTTGAAAATACTAAAACCACAAAGCATGGAGAAAAAATGGGAAGACAAATAATCTGAAGCATGTTGGTACCAAATGGGAGAAAACATGAAGCTAATGTTGCACTGAATAGTCCATTAACTCAATTAAAAAAGAAATAATGGTTAAAACCATGATTTCACAATGCCGATTGGTGCCTTTGTGTGAGTACTGTGTTTTCCCTGTGTCTGTTATACAGGAGTGGGGCTCCCTTGTTTTTCCCTCCCCCAGCCACCCCCAGGTTCAGGGGCCCCTGAGAGACAGGCAGTCAGGCCCAGGCTCTCCCCCTGACTAATTGCCAATATTGGAACCAGCAGTGTGCGCCCCAGAGGCTGCGCACAGATAGAGTATCTAAACAGCATCGCGATTGGAAATGTACTGTACATTTGGCTTCAATTTGCCTCTTCAGAGAGAGTCCCTCCACCAGGGAATACCCAAGATCACTGCCGGCCTGTCCATCACTCTGAAACACACACACACACATACACACACACACCTGCACGTGTTCACATGGTCACATGTGCAAATGGTCACACACATGCATGTGTTAAAAAAATACGTTACTGCTCGGTGAATTGCCGACAAACAGAGAGAGGGGTTGATTGTAACACACCTGAATACAGTTAAGGTAAATGGGTCATAACCATTCTTTCACTAATAAATTCAATGCCATCAGCAAAGGTCTTCAAAGTGAAAGTTTTCCCTTTTATTTGACATCACTGTGACATCATCACTTCCCTTTGGTGATAAGTCTTGGTCCAGTAAACGAACATAAAACATTCAATGGTCAACACTTGCATAGTTGATTGCCTGTAAACCATATGACATAGTTTAATATTCAAGATTTGATATGTAACTAGTTAAGTGACAAAATGATAAGAATGGACATTTCTGAGAGCAGAAATGTGTCAGTTTCACCTCAGTGATAAGAACACTCTGTGTAGGATGTGGGTTTACCCAGAGAATTGTGATGCTCAGTTTTGGCTGTGGGTCCTATAGGATAGTCCCTACTTGAATCCTACATATGGATTCATCCCAGCAAAAGAACCCCATTATGTCTGCTCTAGTACAGTATATCGACGTAGAAAATTTGAAAAAGAACAACCGTCAGTAAAAAATACAAAGTAGCATTGGTACATGATTGTCAGGAATTATAGTGATTATGAAGGATTGTCAGTCTGTACAAATGATCATTGCTGTATATCAAGAGAGGGCTGATGTATGAGGAATTAAGTGATGTACATACAGTATGATGGCTGAGCACCTGTGGTCTGAAAATTGGTCAGCTCATTGAACCTCTTAAACTGGCTATGGAAATCAAACTTACATATTTTCACATTTGAAAATATTACATTTGGTTCTTCCATTAGTGCATGACTGTCATCTAATCTTCTGGTTCTAAAACATTTGTCCATTTACCAGTAAAGAGAAAAGCACCATGGCGCATTAAACCATTCCAACGAGAAAAACCATCCAAACTGAGCCACATGTCACATAATTGTCTGGCATACACATAATTGTAGTGAATTTACAGAAGGAAATTGGATTCTTTCTTCATAGAAAACTTGGAGGATCCACAAGGTTCAAGGAGAATGGAAGCATGGGAAGACTGCTAACACAGAGATGCAAGCTGTCAGTCAAAGTTCCTGAAACTGTCCCTCTAGCACCAGTCAGCTGAGGAAAATGATGCTGCCTATCTATGGATGAACATCGTTTCCCTCAATATAATTTTTCACTGTCCTGTTTCCTGCTCTCAGCATGTCCTTTGAAGTCTTTCCTGTGTGGTCATGGTGATGCCCCTTAAAACTTCCTGTATGTGCTGAGATTGTGACTCCCTTGTCTCTCTGTTGTCTTTTGACTTCATGCATGGTGATCTGCATTTCTAAAGCCACGCTCCCCGTGTGTTGTCCACATCTCATTTTGGTATGAGGCTGTGCCAGTCCTTCAGGGCTTCTGAACCCAGGAGATGATGATGACACACAAGCTCAGAAGCCCCACAAAAGCTCCAAACACCAGCAGAGCCACAGCCTGGGGCGGGAGAAAGGGACAGAAAGGAGAGACACAGCAGCTTAACACACTTAACACAGTACTGCACACCATACATGCACAACACTAAATTAAGAATCTAATGCACACTACTCTTAAAATCAACTCTTAGAGAGCATAACATTGTTAACACCCCTCTAGCTAATAACTCAATTCCAATTCATTTTGTTAGCAACTTTTCACCTTCTCAATGGGAGAATATTTCATAGAGAACAAAGAGTAGTAACTGCATGCAGTTGATGTTTAACAGATAACCATCATTGGACATGCCCAGGAGTGGAAGAGTGCCAACAGAAGACTACTATGGCCCTGAGAGTGGAAGCAGGAGCTGTGCACACACCCCTAGGGCCTGGGGAGACTTGAGGGGGTCAGTGCTGATGCGGAGGTAGAACAGTGCCGGATACACAAACAGCAGGCAGGTGGATGTGGTAGACCCTTGGAGACAGAGACCCAGAGAGTTATTTCTTCATAATAATAATCTATGGTGGGTATTAAACTTCTAACAGTCACCATCAGAAAGTCAACGTTTGAGTCCTTAGCTCAATCTGCTCAAGCAATAAAAGTTAAAAAAATTAATTGGTCTCAACTTAAAACATAAAACCAAATTAAGTGCATCCAGTGCACGTCTCACTGCGCTGCATGGCAGACCACTCACCCACCACCCCGAACACGTTCCTAATGTCCGGGACATAGATGGCCAGCAGCAGGACCACGGAAAGCAGTGCGATGGTGACCAGGCAGTGGCTGAGCCAGGAAAAGGGCCGGTTCCCCAGAGCCAGCATGATGGCCGACTTCCGGGCCTGCGGAGAATAAAGTCGGGTCAGAACAGAGCCGCTCACTGCCTCTCTGCAGCACCTCCATAAATACCTCCATCTAAGTCTTTCCATTTGTCAAAACACAGCAGACCTGTCATTAACAGCCCCCCCCAAAGAAAGGGCAGACATTAATTTTCCTTTGATAGACATCTCCAGCACTCTCTCTCCACACATCTTTTATGCTGATAAAATAATAATCGTACTCCAAGGCTTGGTTTGAGGGCGGCAGAATTCCTACTGAGGAGAGTAAATATAGGGCAGGCCTCAGAGTGAAGCAGACTGTGTGCCAAGATGGAGATTTAAGTACAAAAACATCTAAAAATACCCCTAATAAGGATGTGTTGGGATGGGGAGTGCTGCAGTGCTGAGCGAGCAGAATAGAAACACTGTGCTTGTTGAGAAGGGGAGACAGGCTTTAGCATGACGGAGCCCGGAGGTGTCGCTCAGATCCAGCAGAAAACACAAGCAAACAAGAGAATCATGGGAAATTGAGTACTGACTTAAGAACAAATGTGCAGGTGGAAGGAGGTGCTTTACAGCACTGTGTGTATGCAGCGATGAAAACAATGAAACACAGGACCCACACCTTCAGTGCCAGAGATGCAATGAGATGTATCCATTGAGCATGGTAACTGGGATGAAGGTAACTGGGATGTTTAACTGAGTGAGATGACACTATCGCCCTCTAGAGCTGGGGGGCTGCAGTATCAAGGCAGGGCTAGTGGAGTGCAGTCACTGTTTTGAGTGGAGGCCGGTGGGGGTTGGCCCTGGGTGCGACTCACAGGGAAATGGATGAGTGGTACGGTGAGCAGCACAGCCAGCAGGATGGCCAGACGGACGGACATCACCAGCACGTCACGGGGCAGGTACCAATCATATCCCTGCAGCAGCTCGGAGTCCACGTGCTCTGTCAATCAAACAGAGACGGAGGAGCACTCATCCACAATCCTTTATCCCCCTTTGCCTCCGAGAGGCTCTGCTGACTGAGGCTTCCAGGCTTCCCTGAGCCAACAGTGACTCATTGTCACACTCCCCATCTCCACAGAGCAAACTGTGTTCTTACCGTAGAAAGTGAGGTAGCCAAACAGGGCGGAGACTAGGTAGATGAGGAAGCTCAGAGAGATCCCCACGTTGGCGACGTTCTGCATCTTTTTCTTGGAGGGCCTGAAAGACAGATCAGAGCCGAGCGGAAAGTGTCAACACCACCTCCTTTCAGCCCGCACACATTACACACTGGAGGGCCGAGATCCCCTTATCTGCTAATGGCACCTTCTCAATGGCATCGGCCTGTGCTGAAACCAACCCGACACTGGGAGAGAGATATCCATTCTACATGAAGAGAGCGAAAGGAGCAGCAGAACTGCTCCGGGGTGGGAGGGACACTGACCGATGAAGCTCACAGTAAATGGGCAGCACAGCTGTGTGGCACAGGAAGGAGAAGGCCATTGTGGGGACAGCGTAGGCACTCTGTAAAGCACATTATCAATATCATTGTCATTATCAGTCACACTTTATTTTGAGGATATGTTTATATAGTTACTTATTAGCTAAGTGTGGCATTTACTTTTTTAATGTTTTTTTTTTTAAACTGATAGTAAGCAGGTTATACAATTAAGAAGCAACCAGGCTGTACAATTTCAGAGGTATGGTTCAACGTATGGTCAGGGAGGCCTTTCTGTATAACTGTGAATATCAAAGCTAAAACCTTCTATTAATTGAAAACATTATTCTGGAACATAACCGAAGTACAGAGAGGACACACAAATTACGTCTGAACTACTTCTCACTCTTAGAGAGTTTTTTAACTACTCACTATATAGTCACTGTCTGCTTAGTAAAAACGCGTAACAACAATTCAAATAATTCAACTATGTCATTAAAACTTAGTGTAACGTGAAAGTGAATCTCTGAGTACATTAAAAATAGTTCATTACTTGTTGGCTGAATGCATATACGGGCCCTGAAAATAAAATGTGACCCTGTCATCAGTTTGCATATGCCCCTAACCAGGGCGGCATACATATGCATACAGTCGTTCTGTCACTGATGACATTCTTGCAGGAGAGGCATTTGACCGAGAATCCACTGCTCAGCCACTACTCTGCCCCCATATATTCACGTACATATATGGAGCAGGCACACACATGCTGGACAACTGCAGGTCTGGAGACAGCTTCATAGGCACATGCTGTTCCTTACTCTGCACAATCCTTGGCTACATGCTTGCAAAGAAATGACACCCGTAGACACTTTCAGAAGTGCAGACCATGCAGGTCTCAGATCCACACTGCTCCTATGCACCAAATCCCTGGCTACCATGGATACATATGTCTGACAAATGAATAATAATAACAATGACAGTTACAAATGCCCTCTTATGAGATACATTCTAGCTCTCCCAGGAGGAGTCAGTGTTTCCAGTAACTCATCCAGTCAGCGACATTGTGCAGACTTACCTTACTGGAAATGACAAAGAGTTTGGGAATGCATTCTGAGTCAGAGGAATTGGAGAACTAGAAAAAACCAAAGGCATGAGAATACAGTGTTAGCCACTAAGCCACTAAAGCCGCACTTCCCTAACAATGTACAGTGTCATCCACTGATCTACTGAAGCAGAGCGTCCCCAGCTGAGTTCCCGCTGAGAATTGAGGTTGAAGTGAACTTTTAATTGAATATTGATCTGGAGCATCAATGTGTCACTGTACCTGTAGATTGGTCTATGCAAACAAAACAATAAAGGTAACTTAATTAACCAGCAAAGTCTAATTAATTGAGCCCAGTGGGAATAAAAAACTGCATACCCAGGGATCCCCAGGATCAGGGTCCTGAGACTAGCCTAGGTACCCTCTATTTCCTGCTCATAGAAATACCACAAGCATCCCAAAGTGGGGTGTGCTACCAACGACAGCTCAGTGCAGTTGGGACTTCTGTATTCTGTCTAACATACTATTATCCATTGCTGTGATCTGGATGGGGTCAAAACTGGGCATGTCAAAGGAGCTCTGAGAAGGTCAAGAGCCAAGCACTGGGTGCCCCTGGCAGGGCTGAGAGTACGGGAAGTCTAGCTTCAACTGGGCCTACTCAAGCTCAAAGGCTACATCCTGCCAATGGGCAGGACATATGTGCCTCCAGCCCTGGAAAACTGGCCCCACTGCTGTACTCTCATGACTGTGTTTCTTAAAGCATAACCTCAGCAGTGATCACTAATCCAAATCACATTCAACCAGTTCTGCAGCTACATGTTAAATAGAATGGAACTAATGGTAAATGCTGTTCCCCAATTCCCCTTCCTGCAGTGCAATAAATAGAGCTTTCTGAATGCCTCTGAATGTTGTGCCAGTCGACTAATCATTGATTACACTATGGTGATACCTGAGTGGCACTCAGAGTCAGGTTCTGGGGGAGAGGGCAGGGGATGGTCCATTTCTTGATCACAATCTAGAAGAGAGGGCAGCAAGTCAGTGAGGCAGAACAGATGCACAGTGGCAAACCTTTACACTGTGGACCACAGCGAAGCGGAACTCACAACGATGGCGAAGTAGAGCATGAAGAGGAAGGCAATGCTGCTGGTGTAGCCCAGGAATCCTACAGAGTTAGAGAGAGCAGTGTTGATACACAGGAGGGAAAGAAGGCCTAGTCTCAAACAACATTGAGTGTAACAGTGTCACTAACCAATCTTGGGCAGCAGGGCAAGGGGCAGCACCACACACAGAGTCACCAGCACCACCAGCGTCCTGCCATCCAGGTACCAGGCATTCCTACACACACAGAAACAGAAGCAGAGAGAGCGAATTTGAAAAGTATTTAATGGGGACGTCATCTGAAAGTTAGCAAAGTCTTCCAAGCCCTGCTATATTACATTCTCTCAGCACTGCAAATTACAAAAGTGGAGCGAGAGAAGTCTCAGGACTGTTTTTTTTTTTATATCCATCAGCACAGCCAACAAAAAACACCTCTGAAAAGATGAGGGAGAACATTTCCTGCCAAACCCTCTCCTCGGTTTCTTTGGCTTTTCTCCATTTCTATCTGCAGATGGTATCTCCACACCCCCAGCCCCTACCCCCTGCCCCCCACACACACATGCATACAGAGCGCTCCCTCTCCCCCCACAGACCCCTATCCTGCAGAAGTGTGACCAATGCGGAGGAATTCCGCCCTTTGCGCCCGAGGCTCGTCTAACTGGAAGCAGGCAGACTCTGAGAAATTTGTCTCCATTTCGTGCCTAAATGCAGTGAGACAGCTCTTCATGTGTTATAAATTAAGGGCTTTACTCACAAACCATAACAATTATGTAATTCACATGCAAACGGCTTAATTCTGCCAAATGAAGGGACTTGGTCAGATATATCAGATGCCGAATAATATTTTCCTTGCAGAGGAATGGCCCCGGCAATTTATTCCAGGAGCAGGGGGAATGACAGGGTGACACATGTGGAAGGCATGCCGGCCCGGGCCGAGCTGGGACGGGGGCTGGAGAGAGGAGAGGGGGCCGACGGGACTGTTTTTCGTGGCTCCGTACATCAGCAGCACCTGCTCCAACAACATCACTAAACAAAGTGACCCCTGTTTGGCAGCCCTCGCAGCTTCTGTGTTACTATATTAGCTGACAGTATCAGCTCTCGGATGCAACCGGCATGTCATTAATCTTACTCTGGACTTTCCTTTTCTCGACACCAAATACCGCGCGCACAGCGAGCGTACGCAAGACTCGTAGTTTTAAACTTGAGCAGTGTTGACGGGCTGTGTTGGCTTCAGGTGGCCTTTTTAAATGATCGTGTTGTGTCTAACGCAACAAGATCCAGACATGAAAACCAGTCTTATTTTTACTATCTGAGCAAATCTGTAAGCTCACCCGCTTCCACATACATATGTTGGCAAGCAGCTGCTTTCTCTGCATTAGAATGAAACAGAAGGCTGCGTGGAAGCGAACCAACTATTACAAAACCGTATGTTCTAATCTGCCTACGTACAATGCTCTCCAAAAATGCCACTGGGCCACCAGGGCAGCGTAAGAATTAGCTACTGTGGATGTAAGAGGATCCGATTTCTAATATGAATTGGACAGATGAGACCTAACCCGCTTGCCTCCGCAGTGGACTCGGTAAAGAGGCATTCATTGTTTTCAATCCTCCGCATGACGTGCGAGCCAATCCTGTAAAATCTGAAAGGTGAGGGTAGGACTGCGAGCCTCATAAATATCGGAAATCAATGAAGTGTCTGAAAGGCTGCCAGGGCCTTGATTTAGCTGAGGCCGACCTGCCTTTAATTACAAGCACGGTTTGAAAGAGCATTTTACTGCCATTCATTTAATGTGAGGAAAATGCATGTAATTCCATATTAAAATGCAACATTACCTCTGTAGCGTATACAGAGACAAATGCCTTCATCGATTCACATTCAAATGAGAGGATTCTGCTTTTTTAAAATAATAGCTCAAACTAAACAAACTGCCCCGCCACATGACGTCCTGCAGATAAGCTCGCTCATCAGAGCTGCTCATGCCAGGGAAATAAAAACAATTACACACGCATTACAACAGGCTCCCTGCCCTGACAGACAGAATCCCTCCCGATTCCACAGCCCTCAATCCTCCAATCACACGGGGATCTCGGATAAATCTCCACCAGCCACCTGGAGGATAAAGACACACCCAGCCGACTTTGCTGCATGACGCAAAAAGAGGATACTTTCGGTTGGGCTCCAAATACCAAGTATTTCACAGTATAACCCCGCAAGCCCTTGGTTTTGCTCAACGGCTACGGCTGTACGTTGTTTGGGGGCAGCCGACCCACACATTCTGACTGTCCATCAAATTTTCCTGACCGGTGAGGGCTCCTGAACTTTCAAATGAGCAGTTTCGACTGAACTTCAAACTTGCATGCTACAAATGAAACCAGTCCCTATCTTCACTGACACACTTCACTGAAACCATTCAGCATTATACTGGGAGAACCTCACCCTTTCAATACCTTACAAAGCAATAGCAGCTACAGAATGAACAGCACAGACCAAGGTACAAATTAACAATCACAAAGTACAGTCAGGGCAGACTCGCCACTATTTGCATGACTGCGCATAACAGAAGCAATTTCCCCTCCGTACACAAACCAAGTGAATAAACTGCTCGAGGCCTGCTGTCAAATAGCGTCCCATCAGCCTGTAAGTAACTGTCTAAAACTGCACTCTGGGATCCCAAGATTAATGACTGAGCGAAGGGGAAATGTGCTTTCTGTAAATCCACAAAAAATTATTAAACGCTTAAGGAGCGATCTACATCCCCAAGAATCTCAACCCGCTCATTAACAGCTCTGTTTTGTTTCCCCATCATAAGCGGCAATTATAATGGCAAAACTGATATAAGGTTGTATCGGTTTGATTGGGGGAACATGTGCAAGAGATTTAGAGCAAGCGCCGTAATGCAAAGCAGCTGCGCGGAGATGCCTCTGACTTTGACAGACCGGCCGGGCGAGGCGACGGCTCTCGCTAAATCACTGCAGCGAAGAGCGAAATAATAAGAGCTGCATTCTTGGAAGCAGACTTCACCATTAGCTTTTTCTGAGAGGAAATTTGCCCCGGGGAAAAAAATATATAACGGGAACTTGTGCTGATGAAGGCAGATAAATGTTTTCTCTCAGACGGACATTTCCTTTATCGCCGCGCGGCACTCTACGACAGCAGACTTTAAGGCTTTATTCTGATCCCGGATAGGAACAGCATAGTGATGGGTTTTTAGCGGCAAGGGGTGGCTTTGTGTGATATTTCCGTCACATATTTCAAGACTTTTGGTGATGAATCAAAGATGCTGGGCTGACGGTGTCTGCTCTGATCTCCTTTAAAAAAGTTCCAGTTCTCAACCGAAAAGTCCATTTCTTAACAGGAATGGAGTCTTCTGTTTTTCGGGCACTGGGAACAGGGTACAGGGAGCTCAATATCTCATTCGTTATCCACAAGCACGATGAAAGACTGTCAGAAATCCTAAGATGAAAGGTCTTTTAGACTTTTAGACCAAAGATTTATGTTGAAGTAGCGCTGATGTAAAAGGTGTTATGAGTGTTGATCGATAATGTGACTAGGCTGAGGCCGCTATTAGACGTACCCAGAATGCTCTGAGCTCAGGAAGCTGGTGATGGCAGCAGGAAGTTCCGATTTAATGATGAACATGTAGGAGGACATGGCTGAAAAGGAGTTGCAAAAAAAGACAAAAGTCAATGCAAGAATAATTAGAGGAAAATTGTACACACATCTCTATAACATCATGCAGTAACAGGAGAAACCCTGTCTCCTTGGAAATAAAAACAGCACTGAAAACACAAACAAGCTAAAAACAAGGTCTCTGTTCTCTGATTTAATATGGACAGAGCTGGTCAGCAAATTCTGGAATCTATAGAAAAGCCCAGTGCATTAAATAGCAGACATTAGCCGGATACTTCAAATCCGGGAGTTAAAGCTCTCCCCAATTTGAGCAGCCAGGAGACAGAAAAATAATAAAACAAAATGCGCCTTGACATTAATCCAGGTATTTTTCCCCGCTTGCTATGGAAAAGAGAATATGCATGACATCTTTTCCATCAGCCCCCCCACCCCCACCCCCAACAACAGCCCAAACTGTAATTTGATCAGCGCAGCTTTGTGCACATCCTGTGGGCCGAGCAGGCCCCACAAAGGCGGGCAGGAAAGAGGCAGGCTGGGCCCGGGAGAGACAGAGGGGCTCAGTGACCGGCCCGGCTGGAACAAACCCCCTAATGTAAACTGACTGCTACCTACAGCAGGGCTGAATGAGAAGCAGTTGGCAGGTCAGCCCAGGAGGAAATATTCACTTCTTTGTAGTGAGAAGTGCCAGTGTTTTGGGGGAAAGGCAGCTGCGTGGAGTCTGCCCCGAGGCTTTAGCTTCTCTTCCCTTTTTTTTTTTTTTTTTTTTTTTTTTTTAAAAAACAACCTGGACCTTAATCCCGGAGCGCTTGTGATTGTTTTCTTTTGAAAATTCCTCTGATGCCCTCCAGCACACACCCAGTGGAGGAGACAAGCAGAAACTGCAGGCGCATCTCCTTTTGGTCAGCATCAGTTATTTCTCCCTACATAAATTCACATCCTGCTGTGCCCAGTTTTGGATGAGGTTTCCTGGCCTGTTTTCCCTCTCTTTTGTGAGAATATCTCAATCCTGCTCTTCGATTCTGCTAAATAATTTTTACACTATTTTGTACATTTTTAATTGGCTCTGTCCCTGAGGTAAAAATCCCCACCCTACAGACATAAGCAGTGGTACGACCCCCACCAAACAGTATTGTAACAGAGCCTTACAAAAAGGCCCCTCCAGCTGCCAGCTGTATTACAAACATGCAACAGACCCTGCAATGGATTTGTTACTGCTGTATCTGCTACTTATCAGTGCTGGGACGTCAGCAGACCACAGCGATCTGGACCTGGTTTGGATTGCAAGTACGGTTGTGCTTATTTCAGAATATCAAGTCTCTCATGAACACAGTCACCAAAAAAACAGATCAAGCATTATTTCAATGTGAGGGACTTTTCACAATCAACAGGCATTGCAAGTGCAGAGCAACCTACAGGACACATTTTTGCTTTCACATACAAAAGATACACATTTATTAGTGTTTATCATGCAGTTGGTTAACCTTGGCTATGTCTTAAAAACACACAATCACACACTTAGGCACAAAGAACCACAATACTTACACATTTAAGACACGGTCACTCAGCATGGAAAGATAGAAAATCATTGAAAAATAAAATGAATAAATAACAACAGAAATACCAACACAATCAGACAACTCAGAGGAGTTACCCAAAATATATTGAGGGAATCTCTCCATGCCCTGCAGACGCTGACAGGCAGGGTATACTTAACACATGGCAGAGCTGGTCTGACTTCGTTAAAAGGAGAGCTTGCTCCAGGCCAGCCTATAATTAAGGTCAATTGGTTCATCAGCATTTGGCAGAAGTAATGAGTATTTACTCAACATGGGCTAATTGTGGCCCAGCTGAATGCCCTGGGTCTGGGAGGATGCAAAGGGAAGCTCTCATAACATACCCTGCTACACCTATACTGTGTGCATGACATTCTGGCAGCCCAGAACTGTCTTACCGGTGCTAATGACACCAATTCAGAGGATTAGGAAGTGGAAGTTCCCAATAAGGAATGACTACAACGCACATCCTGAGGAAGGTGAATGGATGGGGTCTATTAGGTCAGTAATCACTGGGGGCTGGGCCCAATAATCAATGTTGGGAGGTCATATTTCAGCTTGTGAGGAGGAGGAGGGGTGAGGAGCATTGTCATGGACTCAGGCAAATCTGTCACGTGACGACGAGAGTGCCGCGGGTTCCCATGGGGGAAGTTACACCCACTCCCGCTCTATGACAAGGACGTCCCCCACCTGGTCACCATCTGTAAGCCTTGGCATGTCACTCTGCTTAACCTCAGCCCGATGAGAGCCGGGAGGAAACTCTTGGCATGGCCATCTGGACAGATGTGCACGTGGGAGGAGCCACTGTAAACTTTCACACCGAGGGTGTCACGGGACCACACACTGATACCAGCGGAGACCATCCCCTCTGCATTAAGATTAGGGAAGGCACATACAGATAATGTCCCAAATCCCGTATCCTGGGTTAGAACTGGCATTGTGCATAAAATGGGATGGGTTGAAGATGAACTAAATCTGGAACAGGGCTTGGGGGCTCCATCTACTAGGAAATGGGAGGACATGCTTGATGATAGGAAAATATTAATTGTACCTGGACATCAACAGAGAGATCTCTCAGACACCACTCCTGACTGATTTAACTGTGGAAGCTGTAACCTCAGACATTCTGAGGATGATCTACATACATGAGACCTTACCTCCAATATTCTGGATGAGAATTGTGCTTGCAACCACAACCTAAAAGCAAAGTACAAGACTTAAACCTTAGATCTTAAAACTGGCTTATGTTAAAGATTTGACTTAAGATGTTCAAATTAATTTTCATTTCAAAATGGAATCTGTAATACAGTCATAACAATGTACTGCAAAATTCCAAAATACATTTGTTACTTACAGATTTTTAACACACACTTACTTTGCCAGGCTTCTGAAAGGCCCTTAAGCCCAGGTCTTCATATGAAGTGATGGCTGAAAAAGGGACACATGGACCAATCAACACCACTCTAGTTAAGTGTCCCATCCCACTTTCAGTAGCCAAAGTCATATCAGCTATTTAACTGTAAAATGTCAGCCATTAGTACTGCTGTCTTTTGGGTATGTGGGTAAACTCTCACAACCCACTGATGGGACCAGCAAGGTTGCGCCACTAATCTCACAACTTGCACCGCTCAACGTCCATGGCCCGGGACTAATGCGGAAGACTTTGCTCTCGCAGAAACACATTTTGGCATAATTTGGGTTATATGTGAGTTTCTGGGAAATGCTCAGCCTTGCCTGCAGGCTTTACTTCTGAAAGGAACCCAGCTGAGTTGTCTTTGCTGGCCTGCGGGTGCTGCTCAGGTTAAGTGTAAACACTACTTCTTTTCAGACCCCCAGGGCTGTATGTTCTTATATTAGACACTGTCAATAAAAACCTGACATCAACTTGATCTGACAAAAAAAAAAAAAAAAATCAGGAGAGCTGAGAAGCAAACATTAAAACACTGACACAATGTTGAACGATGTCCAACAGCACACATACTACATGACCCTCAGGTAACTGCTTTAAAGCAGACAGAAGGGAGGAGCCACAGTGTGTGAGCTGGATAAATATGCTCCTCCTTGGCCCCACCCTGTCTGCTAACCCCGCCCACCACATCACTCATATTCTGAGGGGTAAAGCAGTAAACAGAGCTGACACTAAACAGGAGAGGAGAGCACAAATTTTGCATGACTCATCTCCCACTCCCCGAGTTTAATATGTTTGACAGACATCTTTAAGCACTAAATAACCTTTCACATTATCTTCAGTGGTAATAATTACAAGTCTCTTTCCTGACTCAAGACTATTCAACTACAGCAATGGTTCCCCGGGCGAATATTTCCTTGTAGTAATTAAACAGTGAAACTGAACATCTTACCCAATCTGACAGGATCGGCAAATAAAACTAATATTAAAGCTGCCAGCTGCAATCCTTCAATGAGCATCCTGACAGATTTATGCTGAGAGTGTGGTTATATGCTGGTGATTGGCTTTCACATTAGAGCCGAAGCTGGGTGGAGAGCTGGCCTGGTGGTGACAGTTTAATGCACGCAGCCGGTCTCTGAGGGCAGGGGGACGAACACTGCATGGGTTGTGGAGTCCACTCAACATGGATCTTACCCGTTTGGTCACACAGCTTGAGGAGAAGGTGAATGGAGAACGAGGCGAGACTGGAGACCAGCAGAAGCAGGATGCTGAGAGAACACAGAGAGGTGATACACTGATATATGACAGTAATCACACTCACAGATAGACCAGCAGGACAGGACTGTAGGAGGGGGGCAGTTTATGCAGTACTTGCACAGTATATTGGGATGAGATTCATTCAGCATTTTTGTGCCAGGAATCCTTGCTGCATGCACAGTTTAGCATAGCTGTCAGAATAATCATACAGTTGAGTTATTTGCATTGCACACACACACACACACACACACACACACACACACACACACACTACTGGGACCTGTATGTCCATGACCAATCAACGGGGTAAAAACACAAACGGGAGAGGAACATGGACAGGCACTGGTCAGAAGGCCTTCTCTCCACCCCCCCTCCCTGTGTGTGGGTGTGTTTCATTCTCACCAGAAGCCCACGATGCCGGTGTTTGCCATGGCGTAGGCCAGGCCCAGAATGCCACTCCCCATGATGGCGTTCATCAGGTTGAAGACAGAGGAGCAAAAGGAGGCCTCGGTGTGGCCTGGAGCCCTGGCAGCCTGTACACACAGGGGACACAGGGGCGGAAGACGGTTTAGCCTTTCAGTGCCTGTACTCAGCACACTGCAAGCTGTTTACACACAGAGCCTGTCGGCATCTGAGGACTTATCTGAGACCTTAATACTGAAGTCCACATTTCCTCACTAGCAAAATGGCACAGTTCACACAGCTCACCCAAAACAGCAACCTATTCAAAATATTTCAGACGGAGACAAAGACTCAGGCAAATCTTTTTTCTGGCTGAGAGTACCACAATATCTGCAATACATTAGGTGAGTTAGGCAGCTACAACAAAACACAGGAAACCCCTTGACTTTGACAGCGCTGTCTGCAGGAGAGGGTACGGAAACAGCGCTGGATGGAAGGGGAGAGGATTTGAGCGCTGCCTGTGGGACAGCTGTCAGAGCTGGGCGGCGGGGGCGGGGATCGGGTTCAGCTGCCCTGCTCTAATAGGAGATGTCCGGAGCTGGTCCGAGCTCACACCGCATTGTTCCTACAGCCGGCAGCGGACTACCGGGGACGGGGATCACCGGGCTTTGAGACTTCATTAGGAGGCCATCCAATCCAGACACGCCCCACATCCCGATAGCCCCCCGCAATCCACAGGCGATAATCACAACAAACAAAAGCCAAATCTCGGCGAGGGGGAAAATAGGATGTGCATTATTAAACGGGGGCTAAATATACAGCAGCGGAATGTGTCAGGGAAGCGCCACTGCCCTGCTAACAACTCGTTAGCACATGCGGAGGACATTCTAATTAAAGGGAGGAGGGAATGCACTTGGACGGCCCTCTCGGGCAGTCAGTGAACAGTCTCCCAGTGCTTTAACCGGGCTGAGTAATTCTCTCAGCGCAGTGAGAAGTGCTGAAGGTGCGTGGCCAAATTCCGTCTCAATGAATTAGCGTGGCAGCGGCCCCCTCGTCCTAAACACAGCTTTGGCTGCTGAGGCGCATGCTGTAAAGAATGCAGGTTTTCTGCTAATGTACACATGACCTCAGTGGGACTCAGCCATCCGAAAGTGTTCAATATTCACAGCACCAACTGACGCAGGGATTTCAGGGGATGGAATGACCTGGAGCACAGGGAGAGATATTCTGGGATAGTCTGTACAGGACCTGCTTTAAGGAAGCCTTCCCTTTCCTGCAGCTCAGACGCTTAGCAGGGGGCCGACCCGCTGCATTTGTAAGTTACCTATAAAATTAAGAAACGGCGAGTGAGCATTCAATGCCTCACTGGCAAGTCGCTGCGGGAGATCAATAAAAACACAGGGGGGTACAGTGCATCAAAAGGGTTGTTTCACATGATTGTCTGAGTGCTCTTATCTGCCTTTTCAATGATTCTGAAGACAATTAGCAATGCTGACCTGAGGTATATTGCTTTGAAATGCTTGACTACAGTTAATAGTATTGTTGATATATTTTGTTATAAATATATAAATACTTTTAATACTTTTAAGTCATTATCACTTAGTGAATTAAAAAAATACATTCTAAACATTTTTGATAAACCAGAGTTTGATGAAAAAATGACCGACTGAGCTAACTCCATTTTCTTTTTACACTTCAGCTTTCACTATATAATGTGTCCAAAATCTTCCCAAGGTGGGCATGTTTTATTGCTGAATGATCACTAATTATAAAACACATAGAGCGAAGCCATCTCTCCCCCCCGGGTCCCTGGCAAAGATGCTGCATTCATTTTGCAGAAGCAGGCTTCTCAGATCAATCACCTTTCATCTTGTTTTTTTGAAGTTCCAAAACTGCATCAATCACTTTGTCTCCCCTCTCCACTCCCAGCACTCAGCTGAACAGGCCAGGAAGCCATGAACTGCAGTGAGACAGTAGGGCTTACTATAGGAGAGAATGCTGACACAGTGCACTGATGCCCTGGGGTAAAAGACCAACAGTGCATGGCACAGCAGAAGTGGAGCTGGCATGACTTTCCCAACTGAAGGGGACAAGATGAAAGATTTGAAAACGGGAGCAGAAATAAAAAACATACTGCAAACATACCTTTCCAACCTAATGAGGTTGGCTCTCCTTGAAAATGTCTACAGCTACGAATTGTTCATTGAGAGCAACTTTTGTATGAGAATTATTTTAAGTCTCAATTCAAAACTTTAAGCTCTCTTTGTTTAATTTTTTTAAATTATTGAATTATTTATTAATTTGGTTGAAAATGTTTTTTTGCAAGACCCATGGAAAAAAGTTTTTCTTTTGGAACAAAATTTTGGCTTACATTGAAGTTTGAATTAGGTAACTTCCTGGAACCTGGAAAAAGATGATTGGACACAGAGTAAGGTGCTAAACCTTACTGTAATTTACCTTGAATGTGCTGGGTTAATACATATTTGTCATCGAAGGATTAACCAAAGACCAGGAATGACCTTTACATGTTTGATAAAAGTGAGTTTGTTTTTATTTTTCTGCTCCCAGTTAATTGTGCAGTGGTTTCCTTTCACCTCAAGAATGTTCACCTCAAGCTTAGTGACTACACTGCTTAATGAAAATTCATTTGTACTCTACTCCATAACTTACTTATAATCATTTTCATTATGCCTTTTGTTTTTTCTAGCATATATTTAAGAAATTGCTGTGAAATAACTGTTTAAATACAGCAACTGGTCATATTTAGATAAAGCAGGTGCATTTGACAGGTATCTACCATTTCTGATAAATCTTTATATTTATTAAATACACAACAGTCTTAGACAAGAGGGTCTAATGAGACTGACAAAAATCCATTAATGGAACAGATAACAAAAGGTCTGTTTGTACACGTTTTGAGCATTTCATATACAGTAGAACAATTAACATAACAGATATATTGTATTTAACATTCTTCTGACGACCATCTGAGAATCAAAAATGAAAAATGTAACAACAACAACAACGTCGTACACAACACTAGTTGATGTTGATGCTCTTCACAGAGAACACACACCTTCCTACTTAGCTCAACCGTTAAGGTGTTGAGTACAGAGTAAAAGGAACAAACACTGCTGAATAAGCTTCTTCGGCAAGCACGCAATGATCATGTGAGTTTCAGCTGGTGGCTGCTAAAGCCATGACAAAATCAGTCGTGACAGAATTTGAATTTAGCGTTGAATTTTCAACCTTTAAATCAGACTGTGAATGTGATAATGAATATATTGGCTGTGCTTTAATGCCTGTTCTTCAGAGCAAACTCTCGGTGTCATTTCGCCAACAACAAAAGTTATTGTGATAAAAGAATAAGGACCCCAACTTGTGATAAACGTCAAATACAGTCTGTACGTAAGTAGAATCACATACCATAAGAAGAAGGTAAACAGAGCTGGTTCATGCTGATAAAAAATACGAGCGTACTTACATTTCCCAGTAAAGGCGTTGATTCGCAGTTACTTTCCTCAGTCGCCGGCACCACACTGTTCGCCTGGATTGTGGTGTTGCAAGTTTCATAATTCATTACTGTTCTCTGGCTGAATGAAAATATGAAAATAATGTATAATTGCTATCACACTTGCAACATACTATAAATACGACTCCTGTAAATTAGGTCTGAGCGAAGAACAAATAGTTTTTCTTTTCCAACATTCACGCTCACTGGGAATGTTTTCCAACTTCGCTCAGCTGATTGAACCCAGGGTCACATGACACAACACAGCACCCCCGCTTCCGCTTTCGATTGTCGCTGTTAAAATACGTCAGATAAACTTTTGTCCAATCGTCACTGGGTATTGCCCTATCCACCAATGGAGTTAATATTACTCAAGTCACATTCTGTCCTTAGAATAAGACGTATAATATGCGCATGGCTCCGGTGATGTTCAGGTAAGGGCGAAAACATGCTCATGCTTTCATTTACTCAGCAGAACGGGTCAAACAGCCATCTCCTTAATAATGAATGTAAATCCTCATACTATCCAGTACGACTGTAAACTGTTATGATTTTTCTGACCATGTTTTTCAAAGCCGAAGTAAAATTGCACGTCCTTAGGACTTGCGACCTTAGCTGGCTAGCTAGCTAGTTGATTGCATGCTATATCCCGACTATTGTATCTATGCGACTAAAAAGCAGTGTCGATTAGCTAGCAGCTGTGTTTTTGGTAGCAGCTGGCTGTCTGCAGTTCAGTGACGTAATTATCCAGGGAAACGTTGATGAACATTCTTCGATCCATATGAACTAAACGGAAACATTGGCTGATTAGTATATCAGCAAATGGGAGCTATGTTAGCTCGAAGATTCTTATCACAGTAGGCTGTTGGTCAGCATTTGAAGCAACAACCTTTAATCACAGCGTCACAATTCAGTAGTCCAGACTGCAACGTGGAAAACAAGAATAGGCAACAGTCATGGTGGAAAACAGTGGCTTTAAGCAGAAATGTGTAGTGTTTCTGCAATTATACTATGATGTTTCTGCTTCCACAACAGGAGTGCATGCAGAATCCTTACCTTCGTGAATACTCAGAGCTCTGCTAACCTCCAGCGTGTGTCCCAGCTTGTCCCTCGTGCGCTCCTGAAGCAAGCGTGCGCGCCGTCCAGCAGCGGCCAGCTCTCCCTGAAAGCCTGCGCCCGTGAGCTCATGCCCGAGCAGTCGAGAGGGGCGGACTCCGCCCTGTACACCCCGCCCGCGGGGGTGCGCGGGATGACCAGCCTGGACCGGGAGGCCTTCAGCTGGACGGTGAGCGTCCCCGCCCTGCGCATCCCGAAGGAGGTCCTCAACAAGCTGGTGAAGAGCCTGAAGCGGGTGGCCCTGAAGCGGCCCGGCCTGAAGCGGGTGGTGGAGGACGGGGCCGACCCCGACCGCAGGCTGCTGCTGCTGGACCCGGCCTGCGTTTCCTCCCCAGCTCCTTCAGCGGCGCTGAGGCCGAGGCGCTCCAGAAGGCCGGCGTGCCCCTGGAGGTCCAGAACTACGAGCTGCGGATGACCTACGAGAACCTGAAGAGCGAGGAGGTTCTGCGGGCCGTGCTGCCCGAGGGCCAGGATGTCACCTCGGGCTTCAGCCGGGTGGGACACATCGCGCACATGAACCTGCGCGAGCACCAGCTGCCCTACAAGAACCTCATCGGTGAGGCCGCCGGGAAACATCCACCCCCTTGCCGCTGCACACATTGTCTTAGAAACACACAACTGCACATGGTCTCACAGACACACACAGTTCCTTACACAGTCTTAGAAACACACAACTCCCAACACCCTCCCAGACACACACAGCTCTGCACACGCTCTCAGCAACACACATCTCTCAGAAACACACTACCCTACACACCCCCACTCAGAAATGCACAATAACACACACACTCTCACAGACACACACAACTCTGCACACACTCTCTTAGAAACACACAGCTCCACATGTGCTCTTTCAGAAACACATGCCAGTTAGTACATTTACACTCAAAAGGGCCACTAAGAAACATACAGCACATACACACTGAGTCAAGTCACTGGTACCATTTCTGTGTACAAACCATACATCCCACTTAGAGTGCAGCACATCCTGAAGTGCTGTGTAATGAGGTGGGACCATTAGGCTGTGGTCCAGCTCCCTCTCAGATGTGTGCTGCTACTGTATGATCAGATGGGAAATAATGAGCTTCCCCTCCCTCACTGCTGATTTCAGCTCATTAGCAGGGCAGGAGATCAGACCTTGGATATTTCACTCTTCAATATCTGGAAGCGGTCTAAAGAACTGACACATTTTCAAAGTTGGCAGAAAATGCAGTATAAACCAAGGTCAAAAAATAAAGCCGTCCAAATTAAACACAAGCAACAAGTTTTAAACTTTCCTCATTTACGTTGTTAGATAATGGAATAAGGTCAACATTAAGTGAAGTCTGACTGAATAAGATCACGTAATATGATTTTGTGTAATTTTCATAGTTTTAATATTACATTTGTGGTGCGTTTATTGACTGAAAATTGAGGGTAAATAATCACTATTTAACAAAATACTCATTCTTTATTTAATGTATGTGTGATGGAATCATTCATTTGAAATGGTACTGTAATATAATTGTTATATATGTTTCCCTTATATCTGTTCCTACTTATCTAAAACTCCTTCGATGATGAGAAGCTGTCGTGACATAACTGAGTATTTGGTGTGTCTCAGGCCAGGTTATAATGGACAAGACGCCAGGAATAACGTGTGTTGTCAATAAGACCAACACAATCGACTCCACCTACCGCAACTTCCAGATGGAGGTCCTGGCGGGAGATGGCAACATGGTGGCCAAGGTGAGCTCTGAGGTGGCCCCTCCCACAGCCTCATTCTACTCTCTATATGTAGACAAGACTCCCAACCTCCACACATTTATGAGGAAATCATTACAGGGAAGTTCATTAGCACACAAGTGCACCAGGTTGCACACTGGGGAAAGGACTGGGCATGTAAGCTGACTATTACAGGTTAGATTCCCATGCAGTGCACTGTACTGATTTCCTTCAGCAAGGTCTGTAAACTGAATTTGTTCAGTAAGTATCTAGCTGAATAAATCTGTCAAAACAAAAGTTACATATGTCAAGTAAGCAACTACATAACTAGGAAATAATGCTAATGCAGGCATCCAGTCTGAATCCTGTTTCCGATCTGGGCACACAAGCCCTTCCCCTGGCCAGCTCCTGGAACGTAATTCCTCCCATATTAAATGTGTTGTAAAATGGTAGCAGGCTGTGCCATTAACAGTGTCTGAAGCAGTGCACACGCATACACACTTCTGAAGGCTCGCCAGGCAAGAGCAGCTCAATACACAACCAGTGAATCAATTCTGCATTTGCATTTCTCGTTAAGACACTCTCGTGGGGAATGTTGTGTTTTTTTCTACAACCTGTTTCATAGCAAGGTAATTCCTTTTTGCTTCAGGATTGATTAAGATTTTATTGTAACAGTCTTTAAAACGTATGTGCATGCACACGTTTTATGGAATTCCACCTTTATTTTTATAACAGTGTTGACATGTATGCTTTAGAGGTGAGTTTAATTAGCACTTGTGCATGGATTCTGGGTCATTTGTGCTGTAAACTAATCGTGTACATTGTAAGAAATTGCATCAAGTGGTTGTGGTGTTTAGGTGTTACTACACAGGCAGCAGTGTAGCAGAGTGATAAAGAGCAGGGCTTGTAACTGAAAGGTTGCTGGTATGATTCCCCACTGAGACACTGGTGCTGTACCCTTGGGCAAGGTACTTAACCCAGAATTGCCTCAGTAAATATCCAGCTGTACAAATGGATAACATGTAAAAATTATAACCCATGTAAATCGCTCTGGATAAGAGCATCTGCTAAATGCTAGTAAAGTAACATAGATGATCCCCACTCCCGTTGCTTAGATCCCCTTCTGTTTCTCAGTGTGAATTAAGCAGCTGATGTGCACAGATTTGGGTACAGTAAGGTTTTAGTGACCTCCCCTCTTTCCCCCAGGTGCGCGAGAACGGGGTGACGTACGAGTTCGACTTCTCGCGGGTGTACTGGAACCCGCGGCTGAGCACGGAGCACGAGCGCGTGGTGGAGCTGCTGCGTCCCGGCGACACCGTGCTGGACGTGTTCGCCGGCGTGGGGCCCTTCGCCGTGCCCGCCGCCCGCCGCGGCTGCAGCGTGCTGGCCAACGACCTCAACCCCGAGTCGCACCGCTGGCTGCTGCACAACTGCAAGCTCAACAAGGTGGACGGGAAGGTGCGCGCCTTCAACATGGACGGCAGGGCCTTCATCCGGGGCCCGCTGAGGGAGGCGCTGCCCGCCCTGCTCCGGGGCGCCGCCGGGGTGCACGTCGTCATGAACCTGCCCGCGCTGGCGCTGGAGTTCCTGGACGCCTTCCGGGGCCTCCTGGACCCGGGCCTGTCGCAGGACGTGGGCGGCCTGCCGCGCGTGCACTGCTACGGCTTCTCCAAACAGGACGACCCCCACAGGGACGTGGTGGACAGGGCCTCGGCCAGCCTGGGCGCCCCGCTGGAGGGGCGCTGCTCCGTGCACCTGGTGCGCAACGTGGCGCCCAATAAGGAGATGATGTGCGTGAGCTTCGCCCTGCCCAAGGAGGTGCTCTTCTCCAATCACAGCGCAGAGACAGGTGAGGTGGAGTAGCGTGCATTATACAGACGTGACACATGCTTTTGCACACATTCGTTGTAAACTTTGACGGCTTTACATGCTTATCCGTTCAGAACATGGAATGAAAGAGTTTCTCAGATTTCCCTATTTATAGAGTTGCTGTCTAGAAAGAACTCCCTCACACTTAAAAGATGAAAAATTTCAGCCTAAGGGAGTTCTTTTATTTTGTTCTTCCCTTTTCTTGTTGCACAAGTTACCTCTTAGAGTGTATGCCATTGTTATAGGCTTATTTGCCTTCTTAAATATTCTGTTGAATTAACTTGAGGCTCAGAAGGGTAAACCAGGGTAAAACCAGACAATGTTATGGAAGGCTCCTTTGTGGGAGGTTTAAGATATAGCTATATGAAAAAGACCCTTTTCATTGATGAATTATAGTTGTGCCACAAAAGGGGCACAGCAGACTTTATAAACCAATATCCCAATAGTTCAATAAAGCTTTCTGCACAGCAGTTAAACCCATTAGCAGTGAGAAGGAATGTGTACAGTTTTATACTGTGAGCTTTTACCCACTCTCCTTACCACAGGTAGGTGACACAGGCTCGTTTTAGTGATACAGGCATATTTCAGTGTTCAGTATACTCAATGAAAGCTGATGAGTTTAAATCTTCCCTCCCTTGCTTTAACTAAAATCTCCTCCTTAGATTCTCCAGAGGAACCACCCACAAAGAAGCAGAAGTCTGATGATACAGCAGACTGAAAACATCATAGCACGATGGACAATGTTTAACACATTTTTTTTTAAACCGGAAAACTTCATGTTACCAAGGTGATCATTTTGTAATAAAAAAGGTGCCAGTGTTTAAAGATGAGCCCAAAATGGTGCAAATGGATTGAACAACAAGCAGGGCTTGTACAGATCCTGTTAAGACTTCAGCTCCTGGCTTAGATAGTTGGCATGATCAGTGACTTTGGAGGGAAGAGGAAATTGCATCTGCATCAGCATATCTATCCATAAATATACAGTACAGAATCTGTAAGAAGCCATGCAAATGTACGAAAAGGTTTATTTATTTACTGTTATAAATCAAGTCAAATGCCTTGCTTCAGATATTTCTACAAATCTTAAAATAAAACATGGAAAAACTTAACAGAGAGAAAGGTGTCCCAGGATGGAATATCATTATGTTTAACCCTTCTGGCAATCTCCCCTTGCAGGCTGTCCATGGTTAAACTGAAAATAAACTTGCACAATGTTTTTTTGTCATTTATTTAAATTTTTCTACCAAATCAATAGCAATACAAAAACAAGTCTGTACATTTTGGTCTCGGTCGGCAGTCGCTGCATGTAGCAGCCACGTGTGGCAGGGCAGTGCCCACTTCTGCAGCGGCCCACGCAGTGGGAGAGTCACACACACATACACCTCCTGGAGGTGAAGGGGCGGGGTCAGCGCATGGGGAGGAAGAGCCCGCTGAAGGCGTCCTGCACGGCTCGGTGGCAGGCCAGGCCCGAGGTGTACCCTCCCGCCATGTCCTGGGGCGAGGCGGCCCGCACGTGGTTCAGGTACCTGCAGGCACAAGCGAGAAGAGAAGCCCTGTCATGACAGCTCGCTGCCCAGCCGAAAATGAGCAGCTATTCCGTGTGGTTCCCTGTCTGCGCTCCAGGGGGGTTATGGTCAACTGGAGGGAAAGAAGGCTAACCTCACGCCTGCAGTAATGTCACTGTCATACCTCCTCTACATCATGTTTGCTGCTACTGTCCCTGCAGGACACAGATCCCTAACAGACAAACATGGCAGCACTGTCCTCTTCTCTGTTCTTTTCACCCGCTCCCTGCACCACCGCGGCCAAGTTACGGGCCGTAATTTTTCAGGAATTTTTCGGGCTCCGGGCCCCACAGATTTGTAAGTGCTGGAGCTGGCAGAGGCGAGGTCTTCCAACACTAACACGAGGAGCCCAGCGCAGGGAGGGCTTTTCCAAAGCAAAGCAGCCTCCGCCGCCGCAGCGACTGCCCGTCGGGGAGCCGCTCTCATCCTGCCGGAGAGTTAGAGCCCTCCGCGGGCCCGCGCCGGCCAAGCCGCGTCAGCCGGCACAGAGCTCCAGCGCCTCTAAATTAATAATGATAATATAAAAACAGGCCAGCTCATCGCAGGCGTGTTTCTCCTTCAATCAAGCAGAAATATCCCCCCCAGAGGAAAGAGAGAGGCGCCAGACACTCCCAACGCTAAATGCATCTGTTAAAAACACCATTACCCCAGTGAGGCTTGTTTTCCTTTTCATGTCTTTGAAGGCACTAAGTGGGCTGTGCCACAGTCAGAGCAACAGTGAGGGAGGTGGGCTCAGGGAAAAGGCAGAATTTAACAGTCCCGTCTCATAGCTTCGACATACAGGACCCTTCTCAGTGTCAGCCCATACAGGATTTGGTGTTGGCGACTCTGCTGAGACATGGTGGAGGAGAGAGGCTGATCGCTTTGGGAGCCATGGCCAGTTGTCGGCTTTCCCCCTTTGAGCTTCCCTGCTTGTCACTGTATTCATTTAGCTCTGTGAATGTAGTCGGCTCAGCTGCGGATTTGGGAAGTAGTGTGCATTAATGGATCGACAAGTCAGACAGCTGCATCCTCAATACAGAAACGCTCATGGAAAAGCGAGCGCACACAGTGCATGTCTTCTGTGGCTAAGCGGGCGTGACTGATGCCAGTGCCATTGAGTGGCTGTGTTAGAGGTCCTGGAGGAAGCTGGCCCTCTGAGATAAACACTCTCTAGACAAAACCAGCAGAGACAGGGGAGTAAGAGCAGCATGTTGGCAATAATGGAGAGAGAATAGGGAACTCCCCCACACTATCCTCACGCCTAGGGTTCCTCAGTCCCGCCTCTATTATAGTATTAGGTGCCTTCATTTTAAGTGTTCACAGATGTTCCCACACTCCAGCGCTGAGGCCTACAAGGCCCTTTCACATCGCATTTCCCGAGATTGCAGCCCCCTGTGTTTATCTCTGCCCCACGCCGCAGCCGGGAAAACATTAAACTGTCAGCTCGCCTTAGGCCCCTGTCCCCACGGCGACGGCCGCTCTTCGCCTCGGGGCACTCACGACTGACCTCTGGCTGCTCCTGCTCTAATCCTTCCTGCTTTTGGGCCATCCAGGTCACCAGCCGTGAATTTGCGGTAGGCAGGCGCACAGATCCACGCGAGGGGTCTTTCCCATCACTGTCGATGTGAAGCGCAGCTCAACAATAATGTTACATTATTCATGTACTCACCCCGCATCCTTATACAGTGCAGCTGGCACTGTTTGCATGGTACACATCACCCACGTATATGTTTTCAACTGGATTTCACAATGAGAACCTTGCTCTAGGGTAAAACGAGGTGAAAAAAGATGTTCCCTTACTGGGGTTTCAGCTGATGCCAGACAACAATCTGCCATTGCTGTGCTGTACCCTCACTGTGGTTCCCTGGATGCTGGAATAACAGCTGCAGAGCTACTTCGTGGACCAACCAATCAAGGAATGCCTTCACTAACGCACACCATAACCAGATCCCACTCAATCTGACTGACTGTTCTTTAGCTTGATTAACATATGGGCTATCACGTCCTGCACAGGTGTGCTACCTGCAATTTCTATGCAAAACTGAGCTCCAAAAGCATTTATATATTCTATAAAAATAATTTTTAAGTAAAAGTAAAGTAAGTAAAAAGTAATCTAATGGTTTAACACACTCATTTGCTTTACCTACTAGTTGTACCTTGCCTGGCCAACCCTGGAAATCTGGTCATGCAGCACTACTAATATTGTTGACTCTGTATGGTTTTTCGGCTTGTGATATACTCTACCTCACTTGTAAGCCTTTGGATAAAAGTGTCTGCCAAATGAATTAATGTAAATGTAAAAGCAAGCAAGACAAGGACTTCAGAGAATGAGTGAATAATAGTGCTGGTTGGATGTTTCTGTGCACAGCGCCCTCTCCTCAGATCCCATCCGTGTCCTGGGTTTCCTCTCCTCCTCCTCCGAGAGTGGCTCTGCTGGAGGCTCCCTCTAACCCTGGGATCAGGCAGAGATGAGACGCTGCTCCGAATGTGGATTTAGGGCTGATGGGGCAGCGTACCTTCCCTGGCCCGCATCACCCATCCGAGTCCTAAATCCCCCCCAAAGACTTGGCGGAGGGGTCTAAAGCCCCCACACGAGCCCGGGGCTTTGTGCACAATGTCCTGGAGATTTGGCCAACTTCAAAGGTAATAGGAAGCACACAGAACCCCCCGGAGATTTCTCCTCCAGCAACACTGTTTTGCTAGGTAACCCAAAACCTGCGGCGGCAATTCATCAGACTTCCGAAGTGAGTATGACCGAAGAGGGTGAGCAAGGGTGGGGTGTGTGTGTGTGTGTGTGTGTGTGAGTGGATTGCTTTTGTATTTGGGGATGTGTCTTCATAAGTCCTTTCAGTGAAAAAAGACTGGTGAAAAAGTGAAACACATGCCTTATATGCATACATGAATATTTTAATTCATCCCTCTATACCCTGGTTTGGTATACATCCAAATTGCTGGGGGTCTTACAATTTTGTGGCTTATTTAGAAAAATAAGAGTTTTAGAAATGGGTGCAACTGTCAAGGTTTTCTGTACTGTCTGAAACTTACGTGCCAACTTTCCAAAAGATCCAAATGCATCAGTATCTGAAATTATGACTGGTTCATTACATTTTAGAGGCATGTTCTCTTTGTTATATTCTACCAGAGTGTCAGTGGAATCAAGTCTTGTGAAGAGTCTGTTAGCTTGCCAGGGTTTGATCATCAGCTGACTAAGCAGTTTGTCTAACTATTTTCAGGAACTGCTTTTCCATATGTGCAGGCAGTTTTATTTCTTTCCATGCTTCTCAAACACCTCTTCCTAAATGCACTTCCAATTTTCTGTTGAAATTCCAATTTGCTCCTGTAATTAACCGTTTTATTACTTCCTGGGTTGTTTACACCACGTCAAAGCCCCCAACACTAATGGCTCAGATCTTTGTGTATAACAGCAGAGAAAGAATTTATGATCCACAGCTTGTTGTTTGGAAAACTTTATATAAACTACTGTGGAATTACGTTTTCCATGCAGTGTACTCAAGACATAATCACTCACAGCCCCATTTAATTCTTCAAAGTTAGTGCTTGATTGACAGAGGTCCTCCTAGTACATACATACATTCAAAATGTCCTATTAACCTGTTAGGATTCACACCATCTAAAAAATGAGAATGCATTGTAGTCCCTTTTTGGTGGGTTGGCATGCAATTTATATCCATCTTTGACCGCAACCAAAACCGTACTCTCTTGTGTGTGAGTGTGGCACGAAACATACTGTGCATACTCCCATACTCAGAAGACTCTTCCCTAAATTAGATCTACTAAAGTCCCCAGGTATGAATTCTGGGGCATCTGATATGATGTTGCACACTTTACAATCAAGCCACGGACACTGTTCACAGCTTTGCTGTTGCTGGCTTTTGGATGGTCATATGTAAACCACCATTCATACAGTATGGGCTACACCCGCAACTACTAACATAGGCAGCTGTAAATGAAATACTTCTAATGCTTTGAATCAGCAAAACCTCTCATGGTCAGTGTGCTAACTTTAAATGGGCAAAGAAAATATGAAAATATAAATGCATACTTATCCACGTTATATGAAAAATGCATATTAAGGAGAATGTGATGAGTGACCCTTAATGAAATGATCAGTATCTCCATCCCCAGGCTGAGAGTGAGCCATCACTGGGGTGAGCCTGAGTGCAGATGGTGGCTTTCAGAGGGCTCTGTGTTTTGTTTCACATCTGAACGGGCATGAGGGCTGCCTATTGATTACAATGCGTCTTTTAAAATGAAACGGGGCTATTTCAAGCTCCGCTAAGGCCTCTCTTCCTGCTAATCTAATCCCTCAGCAACGCATGTGGTCATGCCTTCCAAGAAAGCGGAGAGCTCTGTGTAACCTTACACCGGCCAGTCCCCAAGGAGCCAGAGATAGGTGGGTGTGTGTGTGTGTGTGTGTGTGTGTGTGTGTGTGTGTGTGTGTGTGTGTGTGTGTGTGTGCACGCACAAGGGGCACCTTGGTGTATACCTCTCTTTTAGGTAAAACCGACACTTACCCTCATGTACACACCTCCAATTCTCCTCACAAACACAATGGGTTACTACAGCAAAACAAATGGATAAATAAGTAAAAATAAAATCTTAATTACCCTTCATTTGTTCATTTGTCATCCTGCCTTAATTGCATCAGCAGTACTGTGGGAGTATACAGGCTATCTATTAGAGCAGGGTTCCTCTCCTCCAGGACAGAAAACAACACTGAAACAACTCAAGCGCTACAAGATACATGCAGATACTTAATACTACTCAAAGGCCGAGACACTTTACACTACAAACTGTGAACATCGTCCCAGCCCCCGCTGCTACTGCCTGAGTGTAGCCCCCTTCTCAGGTCTTCTTAGACCCTTACCTCTCTCTCTCTGTCTCTCACGCCCTCTCTCCCCCTTTCTCTCTCTCTCCCTCTCTCTCTTATTGAGGACTGTGTGGTACTTTGTTTACAGCCCTGAAACCCAAGCCGTTTCAACTGGCAACATCTTTCAGTGGCTGGTCCTGCTGAAGCATTAGCTGCAACTCGATACAGGCCCTTCTCAGAGCCTTATGTTATTGGGTAAATATGGGCCACTTTGGGCAGGGGGGAGACCCTGCCTCACTCACTGGTAGATAGAGGGCAGCACTGTCAACAATCCCCACGTGTGGAGTTTAACTGGATGGCGACAACACCTGAGACGGCCAACGTGCACAATCCGTACCGACCCAGTCATCCTTACAATCTGACCGTAAAGTCACTGATCCCAGAAGACTGTAAAAGTAGAGACAAGATCATTTCCTCAGACAACGGTCACTTCATAGTTACAGCCATTGCTGTGAATGGATTCATGTATAATAAATGCACCCTTCTACCGAGAGGAATACTGTAATTAAGTAATGCTTTTTTTGTTATTTGCATGGATTTGTACACAGTTCTTATGACCAACCTTATTGCAGAGAACTGTGCCTCACTACAGATGATGGCCCAAAGGACTGAATGCCAGGGTGTCCTAAAAGACATGACTACACAGAACCCTTGTATGAAGGAGCAGCAAACTTGCAATAATAAATGATAATTATTAATTGTGGTAATAACAATAATAAGGTGTAATAAAATTAATTCATTGTAAAATTTCTTTCTGCAGGCATTTGGCTACCAACTCCCTTCTCAAAAGGCCTTGGGTTGTCAGTTTCCTGATTGGTGGAGCTGGGTTTTTCATCTCTGACTGGGATGACGACATACCTGTGTAATGTCTCTTTCTCTAATAATTGTCTTCTCTTTCACCCCAGAGGCCCAAAGCTTTCCCTCACCTCTCCCACCATGGAAAATATACAGAGGCCCTCTCTAATTCAAAGTGAAAAGATAACTGCTGGAACGTTCTGCTTCGTTTCCATCGGAAAATGTGGGGCTTCTCTTTCTGTTTCTCTTCTGCACTGTGTTGCTGAGTGGGGTGGGTGTTTCAGGTCTGGGGTTATTATGAGAGAAGAACAGCACTCCTTCCAGAATGCTATGTAAAGCCATTCTGCTCCACAGCAGACTGGACTCGACATGTTATCTACCTGGAGGGAGGGGGGGTGGTAGCAGGAGAACCAGGGGACTCTGAATCATTAATTTTGGAAAGGCTGTGATATAGCAACCTAAAGCAGTCAGGATGTTAGAACAAAGGGGACTCCCGGCTCATTACCTGCCTCATGACCTCACTAGCCCGGAGCTATGGTTCCCATTGCTTGAGTGTTAAGCTTATTGCAGTGCAATCCTGGACAATATTAAAGCTCTCTGCTGAGCAGATCCTCATTCCCTGCGTGTTGGTACAGCTGGTGTCCAGGAGGGGAGTGTAATGTGTTTGTATGCGTGTCTGCCTGCGTTTCAAGAGACTTCAAAGCCGTTGTCATTGCCATGTCATTAACAAAGCTTGATGTGCACAGATAAAACCACACATACACAGCGTGTCCTGCCCGCCTGTGCTCTGGGAGGGGTTGGAGCGCGTTGGCTTGTTTGGGAAAGCAGAGTGTCTGCTGCTCGTTTGGTTGTACGCCTCAGCGTGGCCTCCACTCTCTGTCTGCATGGCCTCCACACACAGGCTATGAAAAGCTTCTGTTCTCCCCTGCTACAAAGCCCTGCCGTGTTTTAAAAAGCAATCAGACGGGAGCGTGTCCGAGTGAAGGCCGTTAATGGGGATACGGGGGGCTGGAGGGAGGCCAGGTATGCAGAGCGGGCCGATGGGGAGTGCGGGGGGGTGCATGCTCCATCACAGGAGCCCCCCCACGCAGGCCACTGATTACAGTACAAAGGAGTCAAGTGGCAGCCTGCTGCTCCGACCATTTGTCTTGATACGGTGCAATCAATCAGGGGCTTCTGTCTGGGGGTCAGCAGTGGCAGGCCGACCCCAGGGCCCTCTCAGTCCCCCATCAGTGAGGCACGCAGAGTTCCCCTGGCTCCAGCGCAGTGACCTAGTCCTCGGCACCATTCCACGGGGCTCTGAGAACTGACCCTGGTCCAGCACCCATCTCGGCACCTGTCCGCCCCCACGTTGGGCTGTCTGATTCCAGGGCGTGATGGATTTCAAAGCGTGCAAGATCAAAGGCTTTTCCCGCTCCTGGTCCACATAGCAGCTCTCATCGTGAGACCGTTTCATAGAGCAGCCTCGAAACTTCTGCGTAAAATGCCTGTGTTTGTAATAATGCCTGGAGTTTGCAGTGCGCTGCCTCCGTTTTTTGGCGCGTGCCCCTAATTGAAGCACTTCCACTAAGTGTGGACTCTCCGCAGTTTGAGCTCCCTGCCTCCCAGCAAGGGCCATTAGCCCTTACGTCCGAGATGGCCGAGGCAACTCCCCGTCCCAAAATTCCACTTCCATACACAGGAAGCCAGAGTGGGGCCCTGTCAATCTCAGTCTGTCAAACCCAGCTCCTGCCTGCAATGGGCAATGGGAACTAGGGGGTTCACAGTGTTTATACAGAGGGCCTGCTTGAGAAAATCCCAAATTAGAGCAGCCTCCCCCCTCTTGGCCCTGTTCACATGGCCCCTGTTACCCTGGGGCCACAAGGCTGAACCTGAGCTGTGGATGGGGTCTAGGCTGAGGACGTTTTGCCTGTGCATTTAATCAGGCAGGCAGTCAGAGCCGGTTTCATTGAAAAACAAAGTCAAACACAGCACTGAAGCCTCACAGGTACAGCTGCATGTGTACATACAGGAGAGAGAGGATGCTGAAGATGTTATACAGAGAAACAGGGAGAAAACACAACGGCACAGACGAGTCAATCAGTTAGACACTAGTTTCCCACAGCACCACCACTAACTTGTCTCACTTTAACCAGCCAAACAGCTAAACACTAGTCTCCCTGAACCAAACTGATGCTCTGTCTGTGAGAAGGCGCCAGTGGCGGGCCGGTGTGTCCCCTTTAAAGAGCAGAGGGGAGGGCGTCCTCGCGGCCCTGCGCTGTGGCTCTCTGTCCGGAAGTCTTTCTTTAACGCAGCGATCCTGCAGCGCTGCCCGGCCTGGGAATCCGCCGCAGAGCCACACACCTGCTGGGTGATTTGTCATTATAGCGGGGTCAGCGCTCAGCTGTCACCCCCTAATCACCCGTCCCGCCCCCGCCCAGCTCCTCCGAAAAACACCCCCGGCATTCCACATACAGCTCCAGTTACCAGCACTCACATCACAACCACCCCCAAAACTGGATCCCCACCACTGTGCAGGAGAGTGTGTGTGAGAGCTGCTAAAACCGCATGTGTGAATGTAACTGTGTGAGAGTGAGAGTGTGTGTGTGTGTGTGTGTGTGTGTGTGTGTGTGTGTGTGTGTGTGTGTGTGTGTGTGTTTTAGCAGCACAAGGACAAACTGAGCTCAACAGTCCCCTCCAGTAAGCAACAAATGATTCCCTGGGATACACGCAATTACAACAGAGCAGTAAAGGCAGAGCAACTAAACTCAGATCAACAATACACAAACACACACACAGATACACAACATGCTGTCCCCTCTCCATCAACTCTTTAATTATGAGTGTTGATTGAGAAACACTCTCACTCAAACGAGTAACCGACCATCAGTGTTACACACGACACTGATGGAACACCTTCCTTCTCATCGAGGTCTTTTAGACCAAATGACATCGCGCTCTAATGTGTCAACAAATCCGTTCACTAGGTGCCTATCATTCAATTTAATGCTCAGAACCATGTAGTGTCTAAGGGTGTAACATGTTAAACTCTCTATAAACCAAACTGATTAGCGTGGGTTTTAGCGGAACACTGATTCACTTCCATTTCACAGAAAGGCTGGTCATCTGCTGCCTGGCTTGGTCCCAAACCTGCTCACTCACTGCTGCCAGGACTCCTGTGCTGCTCAGCTGCCCGGGCTGCACTTGCCTCTTCTGTCCTGTGTGGGGAGCTAGAGCCTACATGAAAGGCAGCTGCCCGGGATCTCTGGCTTGGCTGCGGACACTCATGACACAATGGCCACTTGATACAGCGGTGAGCTGTGCCTGTTGGAATGGTGTGGACTGGACGGGCGTAATAATGTAGCACGTTATTATTAGAGAATGAGGTGTAAACAAAGTCGCCACCGTTCCGCCCCGAGGCACCGTAAACACCGACACCGAGAAACCAAACGGACACGCGAGAGACCTTCTGCGCGAGGGTCCTGCTCCGGCTCCCTTTCTCCTACGACCGGGAGGGCAGGGGAGCCTCATTAAGGAGCAAAGAGCCGGGAGGCCGCCTCATACATCACGGCGCGCCAGAGAGGAACCTTGCGGTAATTACCGCTCCGACAAGTCGCTGCAGCGAATGACGGGGATGACGGGAGCTTATTTTCTTTATTCTGCTTTTAAGAGGGGGAAAATGAGCCGGCTAATCCCGGCTCCTCGCCGTGCCCTCAGGCTGCGGAGAGGCAGGGAGTGTGAGCTGCAGGCAGGCTGGCTGCTACCTGCAGCGACTGGAAGCTCCCCTCCCTGCTCGACCTATGCCACAGAAACGTACACGCTGGAGGAAGTTAGGGTGACAGATGTGCACCCAGCACATTCCTACTGGACAGTCCTCAGGGGTGTCAGCCTTGGACCGCTTCAGAACCTGTATCTGTCAATACAGCCCGATCAATCAGGATCCGCAGAGATTATGGAGCCACGCCCACCGTACAGGAGGAGGCCCTGTGCAGGCCGGCTGCATGCGTGCCTGTTTGCCGCATCCCTCTCACGGTGGGATATGACTCACCCGGGAGACACAGGGCCTCTCTCCACAGGGAGCTCCCACTGCCAGGCCTTGGCCGGGCCCATCATCTCTGGCCTTGGACTGAAATAAACCAGGGCGTAATAGGCTCCCCTGGAGAAAATAGCTTGGCGCTTCCTATATTTGTGTCATGCTTTTTGTATGGATGGGGTGGGATGGGGGGGGGCTTCCGGAGATGAACGAGCTGGCCCTGAGAGAATCCCTGAGAGAATCCCCCGCTCTTAGAGCTGAGCTTGCAGGAGGCCCAGCATGCACTGGGGCACCGGGCTCCCTTCTCTCCAAAACAAAGGGGGCACCACGCAACCGTGCCTTCAGATAATCCCAAAAACAGAGGCTGATCTCACTCCTGCTGTGCAGCTCACCGCGCCACAGCTCAAATGACCACAATGCAGGACGTTCATAAAATATTTAAAATCACAATGAACATTAAACAGGCAGCCCTGGATGGACACCATTAATCTCACTGCAACAAACAAAAAAACCTTCAAGAGTGCTGCTTACAACGTGAGGGATAATGGTTTAAAAGGTGCACTGGAACACTGACCAGCCCCAGGTCAAGAGCAGCAGCCTCTGCTCCCCAAACTCCCCCATGCCGGATTTATCTGTCTGCGGTGCCGCGCGGGACGGCGGTCAGCTCAGACGGCGTTCGCTTTGCAATTCAAATCTGGCCGCTCCAGAGCTCCGCCCACTCCTGCTTCCTGCTGGCTCTTTTGGCTATGCAAATTTCCCAGCCGCGGGTTCCAGCCCACGGTCTGGCTGCTGCCAGAGCCCTGGCCGGGTGAACACACACCCTGGGTCTGGCCCGCTCTCTCTCTCCGCCAGGCGCTGTCCCTCGCCCCTACCGGCTCTCTGACTCAGCGCCAAGGAGTGCCGCCACCTGCCAGCGCTGTGCCCCAATCACGGGAGAGCGCCAGTGCATGGGGGAAGAGACCTATCCATCCAGCACCTATGGAACTGTGCCCGTGCTTTTCCTGTAATGTAAAAACAACTGTCAAAAATGTGTGCTCATTATGAAATTTTAAACTGCGTGTGAAGATCCTAACTTCATTTTGATGCAGTAATTCATTGCCACACACCCATCTAGACCATGGGAAAAGCCTTTGTTGCTTCCTAAAAGGGTTACTGGCAAGCTTTTTTGTCCTATAAGCACAACAATAACAAACAGCCATCAATGCAGAGTCTACAAAAGATCCATTATTTATCCTGAAACTACATCAAAGGCCTTGCTCCGTTCCCTGGGAGTGCACCTGGCCTCGCCCCCTCAGCCACGTGAACTTCTGTGTAAAGAGTTTGCTGCTGCCCGGCCTATAATTCCTGCATCAAAGGGACAGCGCACATAAAAGGCTCGGCTCCCTCTCTGACCGGCGCACAGGTTGGCTCCGGGCTGCTCCGGTCCGCCAGCGCCACGGTGTCCCTCCCCTCCCAGCGCTCTGCTGCACTGTCAAACAGCAGGCCCAGGGCTCAGCGGGGCAGGACGACAGCACCCCCTCCGACCCAGCTCCCCGGCCCGTGAAATGGATTTGCTCTCGGGCCGGGATCAGAGAGCGGGGGCCGTATGGAAAAGCCATTTAACGCGGTTGCGAAAGATTCCCCGGCCGGCTCCCCCAGGAGTCGTCCCGGGTCCAGCGCGCGCCTCATCAGCAGCCTCGTGGGTGTCACGCTGAAGAAGACGTACGCATCTGCGGAGATTTACGGCTTCCTCGCTGGCGCAGGCCGCGGGGCCTTGGAACGGAGGACGCCGGGGGTTAGACGGCGTAAGTGAATTAAAGTAGGGAGCGCGGTGAGGAGGACGTGCGCAGAGTCGTAAACGCAATCCCAGATCGCCCGGTCTGAGAGCAGACGCCCCGGGCGCCGTTCGTCCCCCGGGTACGAGGCGGGGGTGTGGGGACGGGGATGGGGGGGGGGTGGGAAGGCACGTCCAGGTGGATCATGGGCGCTCGGTCCGCGCCAGGCGGCCTGGCAGCCTGCCCGTCTCATTTCGGCCCTGGAAGTCTCGCTCGCATCTCCTCGAAGTGAGCTACACAGGCCCAGCCGGCCAGCCTCTCCCCACTAAAAGCCGGGCTGCGGGGGCCAGAATCATCAGAGCTAGCAAACACGTTCAATTTGCACTCCGACGAGCCGTCCAAGAACCACGTCCCGAAAACAACCTCCAGCTGAGCGTTTGAGAGACACTCGCGATGCCAATCGGCTTCATAACAGCAAAACAAGCCTGAGAGAGCAGGGATCTCTGGGGTCTTCATACAAAGAGTTTCGAGACCATTAGTGAATCAATCAGCGTTTGAAGTGCAGCTAGTATGCAAGGTGGGCCTGGTAGCCCCTGCTCGCTTAGCGGCTCACTACAACAGCCTCCACAACAAATCAGATCTCGGCAATGGCTGGACTGATAATTACTCACCATATGCTCCGTCAGGCCAATGAGCCAGGATTTCATGGAGGACGGGTTCAGTTTCCACACAGCTGCTCTTTCCAGCAGTGCTGAGCTGGAGACGGGAAAGAATCTCCTGACTCCAGTCTCCCACTCGAGTGCTGGATCGGTGACTGGGATTAGGGCTTCAGAGGGACTAACCCTCCCTGCACAGCAGAGGGACGCCCCCAGGACCCCCCAGAGAGAGAGGCCTGCGTGTGGCTGAGCGCTACGTGTGTTTGGACAGCGGTACGTGTGTTTGGAGTGTACCAATGTGTGTGGGATGCGTTATGGGAGTGTATAGAGGGTAAATGTGTTGTACTGTGTGCGTGTGTGAGCGCAGGGATATGTGTGTGGAGCAGTGTGCTTGATCTATTAGAGATGACAGAGCTGATATCAGGGTTAGAGATAGCATATCTATATGCTTGACTACTGGCTGATGGAGGATTCTGTGTTGAAGTATTACTGAGTATTCTTTAGTATTATTGAGGTAGGTGTGTGTGTGTGTGTGTGTGTGTGTGTGTGGCGTGCGTGCGTAGCATGGCTGTCGCAGCTCGTCTCCCATCCCTCACACACACCTGACAGAGCGTCCAGGAGAGGCACTGACCTCAGCCTAGACGGCGGGGAGGAAACACGGGCGGAGGACCATTTATCACAGCCATTACAGCCTGGGCCTGAGCCAAGAGGGAGCATTAGCCCGGAGCAGAGAGAGCCTCTCACTGCAGCCATTCATACCGCTGCGGGATGGAGAGACATACCCACCCACTGACTCACTGGCAGTGAGGCTCCACCAGCCTGATCTGAGTTCACATTACTGGGTACCTCAGTGATAGAGCCGAAGTGATGGCACACAGTTCTGATGAGGTTGTGGAGGCTCTGTACCACTGAGTGTGTTGCTTCACCTGGTTTCCACCAGTTTAGAGTCGTCTCTGCGAGTCCAAGCACAGGTTTGGCCGCAAGTATCGGCTGCTTAAAAGGCGTGCGGCGCGGGACGGAGGCCGAGGCTCCGCTTGCTCAGCGATGCAGTGAAGAACAAGCGCCGGGGTAAGCCAGGCCCCGCGGGCTACGCATCACCCAAATCCGCCTGGCTCCTTCCGGCCGCCGAGGGGGAAAAAAAAGAACACACGAGCCCCCAGCGTCCTTCCCGAGAGCCGAGATGAGGCGACGGCCGCCGCCGCCGTCCCCGGCCCGGGCCGGGATCGCAGGCGCGCAGACGGTGCGGCCTACCTCAGCCTCAAACTGCAGCCCCCCCGCTGATCCCAGCGCACCGCCCCCCAGCCTCCAACCGCCTGGAGAAATGGCATAATAGCATTTCCTGCGCTGCCTCGCGGCGCTCCCTGGAGAAGACCTCCAGACTAAATATGCTCTCAGCTGCTCCACTTCTCCCGCTGATGAAAGACGACTGCTTGACAACTGCTCCCAACAAAAACCTCACTTTTTCCACCAATTAAAAAAAGGGGGGGGGAGGTTAAAGAAAAACCTTCAAAATATTATCCAGATTGGCATTTAGCATTGAGCAATTCCTGTCAGTTAGATGAAATAATTTCAGAGGGCCGTGCCAACAAAAACAACTGCTCTTTCTTGCTTTCATTGTCAGCACTTGAGGTTTTAGTGAAATTTCATGAGCGGTGCTGCCAAATTCGGATTCTCCCCCCCTTTTTCCTCTCCCTTTCCCTCGTCCAACGCTTCCCCCCCCTTCTGGACCTGAGGAGAATTCAGTCTGTCATCGCCTGCGCGCTGAGGGCCGAGGGAGACACAAAAGCACACAGATACATGCGTACGCTCACACACACTTCCACACACACACACCTGGGACTGCACATGGCATCCCTGCAATCTGTAATAAACACACAGCGACAGACATGCACGATTGCACCAATAATCCTACATTTGACAAAAATATATTCCATGCAGTTGTTTTCAAATGGAGTTGAAAATGTCTGGGCTTGAAACACACTTTCTTGCACAGGCATTGTCTGTCTCTCTGTCTCTCTCTCTCACACACACGCACACACACACACACACACGCGCGCACGCATGAGGCCTCTAAGCCAGCCCATCTGAGTGTGGATCAGCGTCGCTCTGCCAGGAAGCTATCGATCCTGCGTCTCTTGGAGGATCCCGTGAAGAGGGCCTGACAGCCTGCCTGACACGCCCTTACAGTAAAGCAGCGCCCGTCGCTTACCACCACAGACACTTTATCTCTCAGACAGCGCTCATATCTCCCCGCATCATTATCAAGCAGGAAGCTGTCTACACACTCTTCCACCTTCCCACAGTCTCTGCTCAGAATATGAAAAGTAGGGCAGCAGGCCCAAGCAGTGGTCAGGGCACTGGACCGGGTCTCCATTCAAGGTTTTCTACAGCTGCACCAGGTACTTAACATTCACTGGACCAGCGAAGGCCAGCTGTATAAATTGGTTCTGGCGTATTTAAACTGTGAGCACTGTAAACCATCCTGGATGAGGATGTCTGCCAATATAAGGAGCATAAGGGACACACAAACAAAAATCACACACCATCAACACTGAGCAACAAACAGACTGATCAGCACATTAAACTGTAATTAAAAATGCCTTTTGATGCCTTTTGCCAATCCCTACAGCAGCAGTATCTTTTTAAAGAGAGAAGTGAACAGATGTGAACTCAAAGAGAACAGCGCAACTATAGTGAAACCCGCAACAGTTTGGAGCGTGCTTGGCAGGACCACTCCAGTTCTACGCACCCACTCTGGAAAGGCAGGCTGCAGAAGGACTGACCAGGGGAAGCGTGTTTTTTTAACACGGAGGTCTCTGGCAGAGCTGACTGGACACTTTCTGCGCCTCTCTCCCACTCCGCAATGCACCCCATTGTTCCCCCACTATTGAAGCAGCTGTCTCTAATAAGCGCAGCTCAGCAGATATTTATTCAGGTACGGAGGGGAGAGGTGTGGCCCCTCTTTTTCCTGGCAGCCGATGCGGCGATCCTGCGGCTTTCTGGGGGCAAAGGGACGAGGTGGGAAAGCATCGCTCCTTCGATGAAAAACAAGCCCCGGCTTCAATGACTTCCTGTTCCTGGGCCGCTGCTGGCCCGAGCGGGGCCCGGGGGCCGCGGGGAGCGGGGCGGGGGAGGGGAGGACTCCCCGCAGACCCCGTCCAAGACAAATCGCCGCAGGCGCTGCCGTCACCGGGGACGACGGGCCCTGACCAAGACAAACAGCCCGGAGTAAAAGGAGCCCCGTCCTCCTCACAGCGGAGCGGGCCCAACTGACCTTAGGAGGGCGGCCTGCCCCGGGCTTCACCTCCTCTTCCCCTTCTGTGCTTCCCACCACATCGGAAGATGACAACACCCCACTCTGAGTGGGAAGAAGGTTGCTATTTGCTTCGGGGTGCATTAAATGCATGTGTTTACATGGGTGTGTGGGTGTGTGGGTGTTGTAGAAATACAGCTGAAGAATTCCTGCACACAATGCAGGAATGACAGTGAAGCATCTTTGCCTTCAGGGAACATGGTGCTTCACGAGTGTTGTGGTTCATTCATCTTCCTTTCTGTGTCCCTGACTCCCTACTACACTGTCACCGGGACTCCTGTACTTCCTCCCTGATGAGTGGCACAGCAGTCTCTCAAAGCCCCTGCCCTCCGGGACTCCAGGACTGCTGACACAAAACTCTCACCTCACAACACATTTATTCATTCCAGTGGAGCTTGCAGTGAATGCCTGACGAGTTCCTACTTTAGACATTTCCATCTCCATATTGATCAGGTTTATAACAAACTTCAAACATCAGCAGTTCGCTGAATATATAATAGAACAAACAACCTCTACATTGTGTTTCATTAAGAATTCCGTTGATGGATGTCACATTAAGTCATGTGACTCATCTACTGTTCAGCAGTGCAAAACCGTCGGTGTTCTAAAAACTACCTTTTGCAGGATATCTAGAAGTGCCTTGAGTCCATTGTAATGATATAAGTGTCATTGAACTTGTAAAGGGAAGTTGAATGAGACACTCCGTAACAGAGTATTGTAACACTATAGCTTCCATCTGATAATGCTCTTTTGGCAGGACCACAATGAAAGGAGCAATACTGGACTTGGCAAACGGAAGCCTCTTTGCCTTCCTCGTATCTCTGAAGTGACATAACGGCCAATGCGGAGCAAGCTCATCCATCACTCTCATTGGCCAGGATCGTGAGGAGAGAGTGGAAAGCGTACAGAGGCAGTAACAGAGTGAGAAAGAGAGAGAAGCTAGCTAGCTACTCTCAGCGTCCCATCACCTGACACGGTCTGTGCTGCCAAGTGCGCATCTCCACACTGCTCAGCAGTCTAGGGAACTGCCCATATCGGCTCAACGGCTTAGGTTCAAGCCTGCCTCAGTGAACGCTGGAGCCCAACCCTTCCCCCTACAGGTGGAGAGGGCATTGCCCTGCTGAAGAGGCACCAGTGAGCTGTGCATCCCTGCCACCCCGGCCCTATACTGCGCTGGGCTTACATTCGGACCTGGTGTGCTGCGTACATGGAATGGCCAGGGCCGGTCACTGGCTGTGGGGAAGTGGTTCGGTGAGCATTTCCTCCCCTTGTTGATGGATGGTGCTGGGCTGGCTGTGCTTCCTGTGCCCCACTCTGGGCTGTTCTGGGGAGTCCTGTTTGATGCGGAACAGACGGCATGCTCCGTGCCTCCCCGCCCAGGTCGTCAGGGTCAGAAGCACCGGTGGCACTGGGGGAGCCTGACCAAGCTGACTGCAGGGGACGCGAGGCTTTGGCCCGCTCAAACTGCTGCAACACCGTCGGAGCGAGCAGCCCGCCGGCCTTAACGAAGTGAACATTATTCCCCTCTGAACCCCGGGAGGACCTCACACAACAGTGCTGGCTGAATGGGAGCTGGAGATCACAGAGAAAGAGACGGGAGGGGCTTGCTGGTCCTTACCCCAGTCTGCTCAGCTGCTCCAGCTCAGGTACCAGGGGCCCGTGGGTATGGATCTGCAGGGGCTGGTAGCGGTACAGGACCTCCTCCACCCGGGCCACAGGCTGCAGCAAGACCGTCTGTCCCTGCAGAGAGGAGGGGGACACAGTGTCAGAGGGAGCACACTAGGGTTAGAGCAGCATTCTGCCCTTACATAGAAATACAGAGTGGATCTCAAGCCATATTTTAGGAAATACAAGCTTCACAACTTACATCATTATAATTTTTGGTCTGTACTGAAAGCCCATTGTCATCTTATGCGCTAAATGGAAGATTAAGAAGAGCAAGTCATCTCTTACATCATCCCCATTATTTATGAATAATTCAGTAGTTATTGATCACACATGAAAATTGGTTCTTCACAGAAACATATGCTATTATATCAGCAGGGCTGCAAGACTACACTTCCCAGATTTAAAGCAGGCTGGTATTGGGTGGGGGTGGGGAGTGAGTCATGCGCCAGCCCTGTGCCTCCTCAGACAAGGCTGAGTGTTTCGGACCACAGAGAGAAACACCAGATATTAGTACCAAAATGCTACAGTCATCCTTACTCATTTCAATAGATCATTTCAGCAGTGCATGAACCAGTACAAAAATGGCTGCTCACACTGTGCAGCTTTGAAAGATTAAAATGGGGTGTAACACATCAAAAGTGAAGACTGCACTGACGAATATCTTCTGCTGTCTGTGCAATATCTAAAAGTGTTGTTTATGTGATGTTATATAAGCTGCTACTGATAGCAAGCAAGCCACATATGATTTTCATTATGGTTGTACCACAGTTCAGAGGCTATGAAGTCAAGCTATGAAGATAAAAGGGTTTTAAAAATAAAACTGATACTGGCAGCCGCATAGTCTCAACAGTACCTGAACTAAGTTTTACAATAATAGCTGGATGTGCTAGTAAAATGGGATTTAAGGAGAGCAGACTTTTACATAATAACACAGACAGACACAACAGGAAGATACAGTGAAAATACAGTACACAGAATAAAATTTATAGAAGTAAATGCACTCATAGAGCAGGGAAGTACCTCTGCATAAATGTGCATCTAGGCAGCTGAGCAGACAGTAGTGATTGATTGGCTACAATAACTGTGTGGGCGGAAGGGATGCAGGCATACAGGCAACTGGCTGCACGAGTCATGGATGTGTGTGTGTGTGTGTGTGTGTGTGTGTGTGTGTGTGTGTGCGTGTGTGTGTGTGTGTGCGCATTCGTGCAGCAGCACTAAAACCAAATGAATTAGCCAGAAACCTCACTGACGCTACGTGGGCGGCCAATCCATTACCTGCATGACATCACCTCTGAAATCAGCAGCCTTTGATGTACACTAACCGCAACACATTATCTACAAATTTTCTTCCAATCAATTAAAGATTAAAGCAGCTTTAAAAAGGCCCGCCCTCCTTTAAAATACAGACATAAGTTTTAAGCAGCCCCCACCCCCACCCCTACTGACTCAAGACGAAACGCGATACTTCTCCAAAACTTTGCTGTATTGTTGGGTTTTGTGCAGTGCGATCTGGAGCGCTGCCATTATCTGACTCGGAGGGGAATTTCCACTCTGGGCTGACCCCTTTCTGGCACTGCCATGTTTGTTTAGGAGGCAATGACTGCATCTGGATGACAATGAAACACACTGGAAATTAAAGAACAGAAATAAAAGCAAAACAGCAGCGGGCACCATCTGAGGCAGGAGGCTGGCGGGAGTACAAACGGCACGGACGCAAACACACAACTGGGAGCTGACGAAAACCAACAAATGAGCAACATGTGCCCCCACCACCCCCCCGGCCTCTCCTGTCTGTAATCTTATTATGTTCTCAGAGACAAAAACAAATAGCCAAAATGAGCCAAGACTCTGTGGGACACGACTGTTCTACTGAGGCATAAGGGGACAGGGGTATGATTTTCACTACTCCTACTGCTTATACACACACACACGCACATGCACACACACACGCATACACAAACACATGCACATGCACTCATGCGCGCACACACACACGCACAATGCACACACACGCGCACACACAAACACACACACCTGCAAGCATACACATGCAGACACCTGCACGTGCACGCACACACACACACACACACACACACACACACATACAGAGAACTGCAGGGGACTCACCCTTCCCTATCTGCAAAGCAGGGGCTGTCACTCAACCCTTGGTCCTGGGCAGCCACCAGACCCATTTTTTTTTACTCCCACGCGTTTACACTACATTGCCCTGGACCGCAAGTTAATAAGGAACACCAGTGTACCCAGAACAATCCCCATGTTATAAACTACCCCCTATCTCTCCATCCATCTCCGCGGTCTTTCAGCGGCGCATTACGCCACACTGGGCCAATCAGGGCCAGCGCGGGGGGACAGGCACCGAGAAGACAGATCGCAGGGGGGAAAAACAGGCAGTAAATCTCACTTGTAAATGACAGACAAACAAGAGCCAAAGCCACAGTGTCCGGGGAGGCGTTTCTCCAGCATTCCTGCTGTCTGTCCAAGGGCACCTTGAAGGCTGGCAGCCGAGCCCACAGACTCAAAGGCACACCCAGCTACCCGCTCCCAGCCACTGTCTGCCCGGAGGAGGGGGTTTGTCCTGCCCTGCTCAGCTAATACAAATTATTGATTCTATATTTAACGGTCACCTTGTTCAGGTCAAGAGAGTTACGGTGGGAAGATGAGATGGCCTCCACCCAAAAGGTGAGGGGACTGTTACTGCAGTGCTGGTCACCATTCTAACCTTTGGTATATGGAGGAAAAACTTCCTCAGAAACATACCTGAACACCTCTGAAACACACCTGCAAAGCTCAAAAACACACATTAACGCCACACAAACAAAAACACACACTTCACAAAAATATCTACACGCCTCAAAAACCCACAAGAACACCTCATAAACACACCTGTACACCTCACAAACACCACACGAATACACCTACTCGCCTCATAAACATACCTACACACCTAACGGACACACCCTCACACCTCAGAAACACATGAACACCTCCCACACATGCCTGCATAGCCTGAGTAAAGGTACATCAGGGGAACTGAGTCCCTGTGCAGGGAAAGCCTTCAGCAGTGTTTCAGCTCCACGGCGCTGCAGTGCACAGGCAAGGAAGCTCCTGCATCATAATACACTTCCGCATTAAACACATCGGACACATACGCACTTCACATAAATAAAGCGGAGGCGTTAACTTTATTACTCATGCATTCATGTCCATTTACGTTGCCGGGCGAGCGAGCGGGGGGTCCGTGACAGCGCGGGCTTCCTGCGCGGAGCTCATCCCTCCCGCTGAGGCTTCTTCACCCCAAAAACCGCCCGAACTCTCAATCATGAAATCATCGCGTTCTATTAAAAGCCGGCCCGGGTCGGCGCGCGGGCCTCCTCCGAGAGCTCCGGCGATTACTCTGTCATCGCCCGGGTAACCCTGCCTTCCACACTGCCACCCCGCGTGACCGCCCGCTCGGATGCGCCGAAAAACCCCCCCTTCACGCCCCCCACCTCCCCCGGGGTCGGAGAGAGACGTGGCGCTTCACGGCGGCGGAGCTCTGAGCACAACATCTGCCTTCCCCATTAAAGGAGACTATTTACAACCTGAGGAGCAATGAGTGCAAGTGTTGAGGCTGGGCTGGATTTTCCGAACATTCTCAACGCGCCCCCCTTGACTCTCAAACGAAACCAAGTACCAACCAGGGACCAAGCAGCTCAATAAAACTACAGGAGAAGATAACCAGCGGAAATCTCATACTTTACCAAATCCACAACTCTTAACATGTCTCCGCCCCATAAAGTCACCTCCACCAATCAGTGTAGGGGACTGGGGTGGGGCATGACCAACAAGAGGTATGATGCCACTGTTACTTGATATAACTTTGTGACAATGGCGCAGTGTGTGAAGCAGCAGAAATCCAGGCCGAAACTGGTTTATAACTACACTGAAAATCTGCTGACACATCAGGCAGCATTCCATCTCTCCTACCTTCACCAGACCCGGTCTGTTTGAGAGCACGTTTCAGACATGCCTACAGGTGGCACGGTGATCTCAGAGACGGCCTAGCACGAGGAACAGATCCAGTTATTTCGCAGAGGGAACTGATCATGGGCAAAATGGCACTGGGACAACAGGGCAGACGGACACAAGCAGCAGTAGAGCCAAAATGTCACTGTGTGGCCTATTCAACGCACCACCATCAACAAATTTGTTTTCGGCGTATTGCACAACTGAAAAACCCCTGACATGTGATTTCACCAAAGATATTTTGGAAAATCTATTTCTGAAGAGACGGCCATAAAGAAATGAAATAGATGCATATGGGACCGATCACTTTAGCACGCAGTTCCCCCAGCCCGTCAGTCAACCTGAGAGCTCCTGCCAAAGGTTCCCTTTTTATGCCTGAGCTAGACTTCTTCCAACGCAGAGAATGCTTTCAAGTGTGACCGGATAGTGTTAAAGTTCCACTGCATCAAACCCGTGGCCCCGAGCTGGCAGAACCCACCCAGCACCGAGAGACGCACTGAGCTGAATTATAAGACACCTCCAGGAGTTGCCGTTATGAACTGTTGAGTCGGTTGGGCAGGAGATACGGGAGATTAACTGAACGTCAAAGGCGGGAGGGGCACAGGAGGCTAAAGCGGAGGCGGAGTTCCAAGGCCCTTTCCCAAACCATTCCCATTCCCCTGCGCTGTCCCCTGGCCGGCCACCGCCGCAACTCTCCCCTCCTGACTCGGCAGCCCCGCGGGACGTCCCAAGGTCAGCGGAACGGAAGCCCTCCGTCAGCGCCTCCTGTCCCACTGCGAGGGACAGCACAGTGGTCTCTCGCGCCTCTCTCAAAGGGACGCACGTGTGGAGACAGCCGCCCCTTTGAACCCAGCCAATTAGAGCCCTCCACTCAACACGCCGCAGACCAATGACACAAAGTGCCTTGGAAAGTAAGCAGCACATTCATTAACTTTGGGAGGTGATCACCTTGTGCAGGCAATCTGTTCTGAGTGAAAAAAGGACAGACAGGATCCGGATGACTTCATGCAGCTGCCCCACCAACTGCTAGGGAAGGCACATCCATTTTTTTAAGCGCCATAGGAATAAAACACAATCCACACAATGTGTACAGCTACAAATACGATCACTCCACCTTTGAGACACTGCTAAACACATAAAAACCTTCTTGTTGGGTTCATTCAACACTGGGACATTTCAGCTTTCAACCAAACTCCCACTTGATTATGTTCAATCCGCATTCATTCTCCCAGGTCCACACCACAGGCACACTTGACAAGAAGCAGCATATGGTCAAAGTCCAATCACATCACGTTCAAAACCAACTGTTTTGAGATCAGTAGACCGAACTGACTCACTGCACTTCATCCAAACTCCCCTGCCAGTCAGCTGCCATCCTCCCCCCGCCCTCACACTCCTAACCCATACCTGACCGCACGGAGCTGGGGAGAGCACAGTGGACTCCGAGCTGCCCCGACCTGAGTGATAATAACAGTAATAAAAAAGACAGTTCAGGCGAGAGTGAGGCCGCCGGTAATGGTAAATAATGACGATAATTATAACAACCAGAAGCCACCTGGGGCTGGGGACAGAGCCCCCAGCTCTCAGAGTGCTTCTGTGTGGATAAAGGGCTTTGTGCCTCAGGCACGCTGAGCTCAAGTAGCAAGTGTAAAAAGCAAGCCCCCCCCCATGCAGCCTCCCCTCCAGGCCCCTCTCTCGCACGGTTAAATATAGCCCTCCTAGAAGCAGGGCTACGCTGCAGCTGCCACAAGCGCAAAGCCCATAAAGCTGACAACCCCTTTTTTCCGCTAGCTGGAGGTGGCGCGGCCAGTGGGGGCTAATGCAAGGGGGGGCACCGGCACCAGTGCGCCCGCACATGCCAGTGCCAATCAGGGGCGGGGCAGGGACTCTCCGCTACACCCCCTCCCTCCCCTGACCCCTTCTGCCCCACGGGCTCCCTCTCACCGTCCCGCGGCGGAACAGGGGAAAGGGCAAATGTCGAGCCCTCTCCCACACAATGCGCTCCGCCGCTCTATCTGTGCGGGTGTGCCCGGGGGTAAAACACACACTCGGACGCAATTGGCTCTGCACAATGACAAAGTGTGAGCGGAAGGTCAGACTGCTGCACACACGGGATTCACACAAAACACACACATGCTGACTCATTCGCAGGCAGAGACAGCGGGGTAAACATGCGCACGCAAATGTTTGCTCGCTCACACAAATGCATGTGAGCACACACACATACACACACACAGTGTCTCCCTCATATGTGCAAACACTAGGAAAGACAAACACACAAACATTCATTTGGTCTCTCCCTCGCTCACACACACACACACACACACACACACACACACACACACACACACACACACACACACACACACACACACAACCATACATGTACACACATGCACACAAACATGCTCACATGCGCGAAAGTTTGTGCAGATATGCACAAACATTCATTTGCTCACACAAACACACACACACACACGTGCGCACGCGCGCACACACACGCACACACACGCACACACACACAGTCTTGCTCATATGCGCAAAGGCTAGGGCAGTCACACACACAAGCATTCATTCACTCCCACAAACACACAGAAATACACACACACACACTGACTTGGGCATACGTACAAACAGCAGCAGACGTACAGGCCCCCCTCCCTCTCTCCTTCCCTCACTCCGTCTCTGACTCACTCGCTCATATTCAGCCGCAGTTCCAGAGTGAGACTCCCGGCGGAGCACCTGGGCCTGCCCAGCGGGCGACAGACGCCACCCCTAACTCCCCTGCCCGGTCTTGAGAGCGGACGATTCGCCAGGGAACCTGCAAAGACACAGCGCCGCGCTGGACCCGGGCCACAGAGCCAGCAGCGCTCACACGGCGCGGTCACTGCCCTGCTCCTCACACCTGGGGGAGCGCGGACTGCTCTGACAACATTCTGCCTCCCTCTGTCTCACCCCTTTCCCCCTCTCTCCCTCCCCCTCTCCCTCCTTCCCAAACCCGATCCCCTCTCTTCCACCCTCTAAGGGCTTGCCGTCCCCTCTGTGTTGTGCTCCAACTTCCTCTCATTCAGTTTTATTTCAATTTGCATTACTGGCAGCACAAGCATACATCTGTGTTGCTAAAGCATGCTCACGTGGAAGAAAGGGAGCACTAATAACAAGCAATAATGCAGCAGCACTACAATATCATTACAACAGTTCACACGCAGAGCTCATGTTCTCTCACAGCATACCAGCTCAGGCTTGGCGCGCTCCAGTTGAGCTGACCTCTAGGCTGACCTCTGGAGAGGTAGTCATGCACCGCACTGCAAGCTGAGTCTTGTTAGACCTGCTAAACCTGTTCCACAGGGAAGCTCTCTATTTCTCTCTCTCTCTCTCTCTCTTTCTCAGAGACAGTACTATTTCTCTGATAGGCTCTCTATTTCCCCTTCGCTCTCACCTCTCACAGTAGCTATGAGAGCACAGCCTCTCCTGGGCCTTATACAGCACAGTGTGGTCATTCCGCATGTGTCTGTCCACAGTCCCCATGTGAATATACAGAGACATAATCTTAGGGCTTTGTGGAGTCCATGCTGTGGAAAACTGAATAGCAATCACCACTAAACAAAGCCCAGGTATAAACTCTCTGCTACAAATGAAACTTAAAATGAAACTGAGAGTCTGTTAAATGGCAGGCCTAAGGACACACATGTATTTTTCCTGTGAAATATGCTCTCGCACTTCCCAGGAACCACACAGAAAATTTGAACAAAGTAATGGCTCCCAGTTCTACCTGTTCCAGCTGGTCCTGGATCATCTTACGCAATGCAATCTTGGCTGCAGCTATTTAGTGAAAAGGTGAATACTGACCCAAATTCAGTCCCTGGGGTTAGGACAACTGTCACAAAAAATTACCACGAGGTAAGACAGTTGTCATTTCTGGTGCTTGACACCTGAACAGTCCCCCAATTATATGAAGCAACCGGTTATTAACAAATACTTGACCCTGTTTACTCCGCTGATTTATTTACAACATGAATCCATACATTTGCTGATTGCCTGGCATATCATAATTGAGCAGCTTAACAATGTTCACATGTTTGACGGTTATACAGGCCAGCAAGCTACCTAGCTGTCTTTGAAATTGCATTTAAAATCATTTTTCACAATAAAACTTTCAAACCCATCTTATTCTCATAGAAAAAAAATGTACTGGAGCTCCTTCAGTAATGTGGCTGTGTCAACTCACACTGTAAATTACATGGCTTTGGGCAGATTTTATTCACCGTAGTCATACAACAATTGAAGGCTGAGGAATGATATTAATATGGAGCAAATGTGAAGGATGTTGGAGACTATTTCTCACTGGAGGAACAGAAGTGCAGCAGTGGTTGCAGAACTGGGCTTGTATCTAATGGGTGTAAGTTTGATAACCAGGTAGTGCCCTGCACAGCATCCTTGAGCTTGGTACTTCACCTGAATTGCTTTAGGGAATAACCAATTATAGTAACCGACATTATGTAGTAGGTGCTGTCCGACCAGGATAAGTGTGCCTGCCATGCAAATATATAAATATTTTGGCACGCCTGGTGCACCAGTTTTTAACCCTGTCTCACATCCTGGAGGCACCAGGCCTGCCTGCCAACCCCCAGACCACACCACATCACCCACATGGAGGAGCTCTACTCTCTTTAGCCAGTAGCCTTAAGTTGGGTGCTTTTCTTGTTCCAGGTTCTTTTGAAAATAACAGATTTTACTGTAGGCAAATTATCCAAAAAGCAAAAAAAGTCAAAATCTCTGAAAAATATTTCCTTAAGGCCACACATTGTGAGCTAAGCACTGACAAACACCCAAAATAACCTATCCTGCAGCCAAACATTGGCTAGAACGCATTTGACTTTCAAATCCGCACTCATTTCAATACTAATCCACTGCCATCGTATCCCTAACCGCGGCTGCCTCGCCGCTCTGCTCCTCCCACTCGAAGCGGATGACATATAAGTGGGCATGAGATTAGCTGATTAAAGCCAGGCAGCTCTCACAGCACCGAATATCCAAGCCAAGCCCCAGGCAGCGGTGTACAAACAGAGCTAGCAGTGTGTACGCTTCCTGTGGTCCTTTGTGATTCCAGCACACTGCGGTGAGCACGGAGGGGCCCCCACCGGCCCACGGAGGACGCTGGGTAAATTTACCGTGGTATACATCTGGGTTTCGGGATAAACTTTTGGCCCTCATTGGAGGTACATGAAAAGGCATGTCAGCTGCTCTGGCCGTCCGGGGCGGGGTGGGGCGGCAGTGGGGGCAGGGGGTGCGGGGGGGAGGAATCGCACCCCTCCGGCCGCAGGATGTTTTATTTAAGCCGGCGATGAAAGCTGGACAAAGGTGAACGGATTCCTGGGAGGTCAGACCCACTGAAGCACGGACAGCAGAGGCAGCTGTTGATGCGGGCCGTCCAGACGCACAGGGGCGAGACGCGGGCGGGTGAAAAATGGAAAGGTGCAAACGTGCACGCTCATGCAGGCTGGAGAGCCCTGAGCATGGGTTCCCAAACCGGGGGAGGGAGGAGGGGGGAGGGGGACCCCGAGGGTCCTCGGGGAAAACGCTGATCATTTTTCACTGCTAAATCACCTGTGAAGCAAGTCTAAGCACATTGACAGATCTCAGCTCCACCTCACTTGCACACATCCCTCCCATAACATGCATGAAAATATCAGTGTAAACACAGGGAGTAGAAACCACAATTTAAATGACCTGTTTGGAACTTGCTGGTGAATCACATTCATATTTTAGCAGTTATTCAAAGCTGCTATGACTTCAAAGACATTTAATGTTCCTGTAAGGATGAACTCCTTTCAGTGACGTGTGCATATTACTAGCACTAATGGCTTAAGAGTCATCCAATGACGGGAGCCTCTTCCATAATGGAGTATTATAGGCCTACACATCAGGGAGTGAGAGGGAGTGCCCTACCACCAGCAGACACACAGACACACACTGAGCAAACTGCTGCATCCCCGGCTGAGCCGCTGTGGAACAGGCCGGCCCGCGTGCGCCGCGCTGGGTCTCCTCGGGCGCAGCGCCAGGGCGATGTGTGCGATCGGGATGGCGGCACCGCCACAGGGAAAGCCGCCTTTGTCTGCTGGAGTACTACAAAGTGAGGGATTATTCCAGGCACTTTCCCCGGGCAAGACCGGGCCCATTCCGGCGGATCACACCAAAGCCCGCTGCACCTGGACTCAGTTCCTGCCTCCGCACCGTCCCCCCCCCCCCAGCGGCCCACCGAGCGGGGGGGACAGGGGGGCCACACAGGGCGGGGGGTTCGGGGGCATTGCTCGCATATCGTGATCCGGCAAGCAGCGTGTCCAGAGGAGGCACGTACACCCGACATCGCTAACCACCGAAGGTAGTAACGCATGCTCCAGAGTCCTCCAAAGATACGTGACGTTCGGATTCCACAGAGACAACTGTGGTGCAATAGCTGAGCGACTGCACCAAACAGGGGAAATATGCTATCCCCACTGACAGCTCACCTTGACCTGTAAGCCATTAACATCACTTGCTTTCATCTCTCTCACCACCCCCCCCCATCCCGCGATGAGACAATGGCATCATTTGTTTGTCTACCCAAAACACCCGCCCTTTGGCCTCCGACTGAGCGCGGTGGCGGTGCCGGCGTGATTGACAGCGGACCTGGAGGACGAGTCATTCCCGCTCCACGCTTCACCTCACGGCGCAACTGTCAGGTGCCATTCCAACACTGTCAGGGCAACGCACACAAGCTTTCTCCCTCTCTCTCCTGTAACGCGGCTCATTACTCAGACAAAAAGATGTAGATCAGCGACCTTCATTTTCATAATGGAAAACAGTTCACACTTCAAAAGGTTTAAATTCATTTAAAAATCAAAAAAAAACTTTCATTGGGCTTGCTGCCTCTGTCCCAAAGCTAAAAGCTGAAGATTTCATCAAGACACCACAAAAGAAGGAAAGAGACAAATAAACGCGCAAATAAATAAGTTAATAAATAAATAAACGGACAAAATTTTCCGCTGAAATCCACCACGGCTTGAACTCCCACCAACTCAAACAGTGGTTAAATCCGCGAGGCTCAGAGGCAGGGGTGGGGGGTGGGGGGACGAAAACCGCACTCCCCGGGATTTCCACCAGCTGAGGCCCCCGGCACCCGGGTTCGGCGTGGCTCACCGGGGACCGCCGGCCGCCGCCGAGGCCTCGGAAAACACCGAGAGATCTGCTGAGCCCTGCGTTCAGGCCCCGAGTTTAACACGGAGGAAAAACATCCAGGGGGAAAAAAAGGAAAAGAAGAACGAGACGACTGCCAAGACCAACAATACTGTACGTTCTTCTCCATCAGCAACTTTGCTAATGCCGGACTTACCACATATCAGTCATTCAGACAGATAGAACAAAATCTGATGGGGTAGATCTAGTGCACTCAGCTGCATGGAGATGAAGCCAGAGGAAACCTTTAGCGAGAATTGTAACCCACTGCCCATAAGGGCAGCACTGCCCTCTTTTCCCTCAACATGGCAGATCTGCGCAGGCCGATTACTTCCTGTGCCGATTCTGGTCAGCTAGGACAGCATACATTTTCCCATAGGAGAGACAGACAGAACCTCAAACCCAGGGGCAAACCCTCTACCCCTGCTAAACTCTCTAGTGCTGGTGTTGGTGGTGGTGTAGTGCATATTGCAAGGGGGAAGCTTTTACCTAATTAAATTCTATCTACTCTATCTCTATCTAAATTCTCTCGCTAGCTCTCCACCCTCCTCACCCTGCTGAGGGCGCTTCTTTGAATAAACATTTCAGAGGTGCTGAGAGCGATTTATCACCTTTGCGAGACGCTGTCACTCATCTGTGACTATCATTAGAGCGGGGAGCAGGTTCCAGCCTGCGCTCACCTGCGTGTTTGCGCTGCGGGCGAGCAGGCGAGGGGGGGGAGTGCAAATGTAACGATAACGATAATGGAAGAGGAGAGTCGACCTGCGGCGGAACTCCAGCCCACGCCGCCGCCGCTGCGCCCGTAACCTGCAGCGAGGCTAAAGGCAGCCCGAAACAGAGGGCATCACTCCGCGAGGAAAACAAAGGGGCAGGAGGAGAGGGACCGGCTGAGTGCATTAAGGATGACATCATCTGGGTGACTGGCAGGATGAGATCACCGGGGGGGGGGGGGTGACCGGGCAGGATTTGAGACACCCCGAGGACACGCGCGGGGGCCTCTTCTGCGTCCGCCAGGTCGGCGCGGTGTCACGGCCGCAATCGATGTCAAACGCTACATTAAATAAATCTCACGTTTCAGCCATACGGCCGACCTACCACTTGCAGCAGGTCTGAAGACTACAATAAATTCACTCGGATGTCTTCTTTTTGGCATGGGTTAGGATCTGCCAGCGCACAACATGGCAGCATCTGTTATAGCTTTTCTATGATGACTGTCCTTTTTTGGAAACAGGCTCAGGAAACAGACACAGCCACATTCACTCCAACTACATAAAACAAGCAAATTCCACAGCAAGTTTGCATTAAATTACTGTGACAGCCAGCATTGCATTTTGTTTTTCTATCATGTTTTACTGCTTCAATGCCACAATGTTATCTATAGTGTGCAAGAGACTAAATTATTATTCAAAAACCTATATGTTTCACATTTGCTGCAAATGATTATTGTTACCGATTTATTTAGCAGATATTCTTATCCAGAGTGACAAATAAAAACTACTGAAGCTTCAGTGTTATATTAGCTTCAGTGCAACATGTCCATTTTAATTCCCATATATCACTGCACTGGGTAGTTATTTATTTTAATAAGATCAAAGAAAAAGGATCTTAAAAAAAGCAAAGAAAAAGGAATTTTCCCACTTGCATGACCAGGTCTGAAAAAGGAAAATTCCTGTGGGGGATATTGTGGTATTCACACCTCACAGAATAGTGGGGGTAACTAGCTTTTTACTGGAACTAGGTTCAGTGTGAACAGGGCTTCATGCCACCTCAAATATCAAAAAGTGCTAAATGAATGAATAGACTTGCGTGATTTTTAACAAACCTCAAAACTTGTGTGAAGCTATGTGAAGTTATCAGAGCACTGGATCAAGAACCTGAAGAGTACTGGTCAGGGTGCTGTTGTACTGCTGTTTTGATATAAAGTCCTAAACCTTAACTGCAGCGGCAGGAAGCTACAGCTAATAAATGGGCTACGGAAAGCGTAATGAGTAAATTTGTAGCAGACAGTAACACACACCACATGAGAGTGACTGCCAACACGGTAATGCATATCAATAATAAATGTACGCAAAGGCAGGTAGAGGGTAAGCAGCGTGTGAGATCGTTTAGTCTTCGCCGTGCCTCCCACCTCTCTCCCGGCATGAGGCTGCCTGCTTCACATTCATCACCAAAACAACATGCGCAGCAAACGCATGCGCAGCCCTGCGCACTCCCAGCGCCCGTCTGCGCAGAGACAGCGGCGTCACGTCTTCATTCTGCCTCCCAGTTGTGTAGGTCAGGGTTGAGCCAGGGTTTGTATTTCTCACGCACCGCTGTCCTGGGAAACTGAAACGCGTCTCTCACAGAGAGAACAGGGGGAGGGGGCGGGGGAGGCCTAATCTGATCGGGATGAAATGAAAGCGAATGGGCGAAAAAGCGGAGCCGCTGCCAAATCGAAGGCTTCAACACACCTGAATGTAAACACCGGTGCTCGTCAGAGCCGGGGGAGCCCTCATCCCGGCGGCCTGAGAAGGTGCGCGTCTGACAAGCCGGATCAGGGCTGCGGTCGCACGCATGATAGAGGTGAGAGGGAACGCTTGCGCAACAGCAGTCAGCCTCCGATATACTCACCCACAGGGCCCTGCCTCAGCACGACATCAGCCTGGTCAGGTGAGGGGTTAGCTCACCACGCTAACTACCAGTACAACACCGGGGGCCCAGGCGTCTCTCCAGCCTTCCCTCAGCCCCGCTCTGCACACTCACCATGGGGATGCCCGTGGAGAAAATGGTGGGCTTGACCACCTGCCGCTGCCTCTCCAGCTGGGTGTCGAGCTGAGCGGCCCGGTCCTTGTGCTGGGCCAGGAGCAGGGTGGCAGGCAGCTGCGAGCTCTCCTGCAGAGACAAGCACGGAGGAAACGCACACACACACACACGCACGCACGCACGCACGCACGCACGCACGCACAGACACACGCACAGACACGCACACACACACACACACACACACAAACACACACACACACACACACACACACACACACACACACACACACACACACACGCACACACACACAGATTAGAAGAATATACACAGCACAATGCTTTTGCGCAAAAGGCGCAATAAAAACACTCATATCAATAAAAACTGAGTGAGCAGAAAGATTTCTGTTAATCACTGTTAGGCAAAGTTATCATACAAGATAACAAATGATTTGAAAAAGGTTTACTAAAACAAAAAAGGAACAAATTCAAGAGTGCACACTTTATAAAATTAAACATTTTTTATAACGCTATCAGATGTTGTCAATATTGACTTGAATTGAATAGGAGTTTCCCTCTTAAATAAACAGTCCCTGTCTCACTTTTCCCTGTTTCATGATGATGAGACCGTACAGAGGGAACAATTAGGAGACCGTACAGAGGGAACAATTAGGAGACATGAAAAGTGAAGCGTTGTATTTGTTCTGGCATGGACAACAATGAAAGCCATTTTAAATCAAGCAGAAAGGTGAAAACTTCAGTGTGCAATGCTAGATGGACACATGACTAGAAAGACCTAGCACACAGGACGAAGCTCTGAGAAATGAGAGTGTTACTCTGTCTAAACTAATGTATGTTCAATGTAAGTTAAACAAAAGTGTAATTCATGTTTAAAGCACATTTGATATTAATTCTTTACTTGTCAAAATTTATTCAGTTACCCCTTTTCTAAAGCCCTCAACACTTCCCTATACTATAACATGCATGCCATGTTATTGAAATCTCCAGTAACTGCATTTTGATAGGGACATGACATTAGGGAACATGTTGACTTTATTAGCCCGGGTTAATTTGTAGAGGAAATGCCCTAAAGGAATGCTTTAAAGAAACACACAATACAACTGGACAGACAGTTTGAACATTCAAACGCAGACCTGCACTGTAAACAATTAGGAGCTCGCGAGCGAATAAACACTAAAAGGCATGTAAACCGCAGCAGCCTGTGCCGTTCAGCCAGGGCCAACGCAGCGTCTCCGCATCCATTAAGCCAAGTCCACGCATTTCAACCTCTCCGGTGGAGCCCTGCCGAGCTGAAAGCACAGGAGCGAGAGCACGCACAGCTACACAGCCTCTCACACAGGGCTCAGAGCACAGGCAGATACACAGCCTCTCACACAGGGCTCAGAGCACAGGCAGATACACAGCCTCTCACACAGGCTGAGAGCACAGGCAGCTACACAGCCTCTCACACAGGGCTGAGAGCACAGGCAGATACACAGCCTCTCACACAGGGCTGAGAGCACAGGCAGATACACAGCCTCTCACACAGGCTGAGAGCACAGGCAGCTACACAGCCTCTCACACAGGGCTGAGAGCACAGGCAGATACACAGCCTCTAACACAGGGCTGAGAACACAGGCAGATACACAGCCTCTAACACAGGGCTGAGAACACAGGCAGCTACACAGCAGTTACAGCGGACTGGAGGGCAGCAACAGAGGGAGAGGCGGGAATTCCAACAGCCGCAGGGCAGTTTACATCTAAAATCCTACTGATAAATCTCTCCAGCAGCAGCAACAGAAATGCCAGGACGGGATTTAAACTTTCATTATGCATCTACAAAGGTTGCGTTTTGTCTTCAGCCAGCATTGGTGTAATGTCTACTGCACATTTAGTGTGTGCTGTGTGTACCCTCGCATAGGGCGAAAGAGGGTATGATGAGGACAGGCAGATGTTGTTGCTGAAGATCCCCCAACAGAAACCACCCTCTGCAGAGAGGGCTTTGATTCAGTCTTGCCTGTTCTGCACAGCTTAGCCCTGCCACCAGTAATTATGCCCCACTATAATCTGTGGCCCATACTATGCATAGTGACTGTGAACGGAACAGCACTCAGGCCCCCACTTGAGTGTATAAATGGAACACTGGGCATGTCCCGTCCTGGGATGGGGCTACAGCATAGAGCCAACAGAGAGGATGCACCCCCTGCATGCAGTGACTCGGGTGGACCAGCATGAAAACTGGTTTCGTGATTTTGGCTGAAGGGTGCTGGTTGCTCAGCAGGCTGCTTGGCTACTGCATGCAGGACGGGAGAGAGGGGCTCGCGGCCGCCCCACCTCTCCAAACATAAGTGTGCTGTTCGGTGTTGCCTGCACAGGCAAACAAAAGCTAAGCTGCTCCTGCCTGAGCACTTCAGATCCTCCCTTTGAAATGGCACAAGTGAAGCGTGACTAATATGACTTCATCACTCATTTCGGTGCGCCGCAAGCCGACTTCTGCACAGTGTCAAAGCATAAGCGGCGCCCGGCCCTGCAAGATGATCAGAGAGCACACAGCAAATAAAAGCCCAAGCACTCAACATAGTTTGTGGCATTTTGTGTCTGCACAGAACATCCACACTGTTGGCTTTGATTTTGGGGCTTTTGCAGTAGCTCGCACCAGAATCAAGCATTTTCAGATGCATTGTACCTGAACTTAAATAATATGTATTATACTGTACTTTGTACTCAACTTGATCTTATGATATATATAATATTGGACCTCTTGATCTTATGATAGATGATAATATTGGGCTTATCCAACTGAAGTGAGTGATGACATGTACCTGTGTATGAGTCGTGTCTTTTGCATGCCGTCTGTGTTTTGTATGGGATTTTGTTGCCGTGTGAGCGTGCGATGCCACTGAGCCTGTGAGACAAACTGAACACAGGAGCAGCCCCTGGGAGGCTCCTCGCTCATCCCCTGCTGACAACAGGGCACTTGTTAAACAAACACGGCACTCCCCCGGCTCCCAGTAATAGGCCTTTACCAGTCAACTGCACAGGCATTCAGCTGGAGACAACGGAGCCAGGAGACTTCCAGCGCCACAGAATGTTAATGGCCGCAGAGCACCTCAGAAATGCAGCCCAAGAATGGGTTAGCGTGTGGACAGGCCGTGTGAGCAGGCTGGCTAACGCCAATGCATCCTGTGACAATTAACCAGCATGCATGAGAGACCACTGCCCAGCTGCGGCCTCCTTACTGAACACCTTCTCAGTCCTTTTCGCCGGACAACTGTAACACCTCAGCTTTGAGTAATTACCATACAGTAACTAAATATGGCATGGCAGAGATCTTCCTTCAGTCACTGTGACATTGTGCTACACCCTGATGACCGTGGCCTTCGGAGAGCGCAGCTCTCTCACCTTCCCCGTCCTGCACACAAAGCACCGCTCCCCTTCCAGACTCCGTACACATGAATTATTCATCTGGCCGATGCTCTCATCCAAAGTGACTTACAAAGTGGGACCCATTTTTAGAGCTGTAGTTTAACTGCGTGCATGTGTGCAGGGGTGTGTGTGTGTCTGTGAGTGGGTGTGTGTGTGTGTGCAGGTGAGCATGCGTATGTGGTGTATGTGGGCATGAGTGTGGGCATGTGTGTGTGTGTGTGTGTGTGTGTGTGTGTGTGTGTGTGTGTGTGTGTGTGTGTGTGAGCAAGTGAGCATGTGCATGTGGTGTATGTGGGCATGAGTGTGGGAAACTGTGTGTGTGTGTGTGTGTGTGTGTGTGTGTGTGTAAGCCTGTGTGTGTCTCACCAGCTCGTCCAGCAGGGCCTGTTTGTTCTTCCTCTTGGCCATCAGCTGCCTCTGCTCCTCCTGCAGGGTCTCCAGCCTGCGCTGCTCATTGCCCTGCTGCTCCAGCAGCAGCAGCTCCTCCAGCTCCTCCTGCTCCCGCGTCTGAGACAGAGACACACGTCACACTCTCAGACTGACTGCACACAGCTGCTCAAAACATCTACACAGAGACTACACAAAGCAACCACACAACAGGTGAAGATGCGGACAGTCTTTCCTAAACACGGAACCAGAACAAACCTATGAATGTAAGAATACTGGCTGATGTAAAGGGGGGGTGCAGGTCAGACTTGCCCATCACAGCCAGCGGAAACAGATACTGACCAATTTGACTTTGTTCCTCTGAATGATGTCTCTGTTCTCCCTCTGGTACTGCTCCATCATCTGTTTGGTAGCCTCCATGTCCACATTGTTCGTCAGGTTAAAGACTGCGTGGAGAGAAAAAAGGGGTGAGCCGTGGTCTACAGAGAGAGGAAGCGCAAGAACAAAAACAGAAAAAAGGCAACACCTGCACACAGGTGAGGGGAGGTTGCCCCTTTTGTACGCCATTCACTGTCACAGATCAAACCGCACCTTTCAATAGTAAAAGCCTGACTTTCCAAACGCGGGACAGTGTGTCCTCTGATTTCCATCCAAAAGGGAGCACAGCAGTTACATCCAGGACTGCAGGCGTCCCCCAGGCCTCTGGCACAGGCTGCCAATAGTTTCAGGGCTATTTTCACTTTGTAACTCTACCCTCCGATTGTTGGGCAATTTGCATCAATATGAATCAATTAGAATATGATTGCGGTGAGGGTGAGCTGGGAGGGGGCTTTGTGCTGTGTGAGAGGGAGCTGCTACCCTCTCAGAGCTGGCAGAGGGAAGCGCGGCTTCCTGACACCTCTCACCTGCCTGGCACCGATGCCCATTTCACACCGCCCGCCCGAGAACCGGGGGGGGGTGCGGGTGGCCAGAGAGATCGCCAGATCGGGGTCCTCGCCCCCGCCGGTTCACTCCAGCTCGTGTGACAGAGAGCTCTCCAGCGTCACCCCGTCCGGGCCAGCGGGTGTCTTTTCAAACGCCCCTCATCCCCACCCTCCCACTCCCACAATAACTAACACAACCGAGGGCACAAAGACTCAGAGAATTAAAAAAAAGAACGATACTGTACACAAAAGGAAAATACCAGCTAATGGGATTTTCTTTGTGGCTTTGTGTTTTCTTTGGATGTTCTTTGTGCATCAGTTCCGGCCCAATGAGTCTCTTCAATGCAGTTCAGAATGTTTCACCAACAAACCTGGCTTCACACCCTAGTTCCAGCAGGCTATACACATGCAGGAATTGACAGGCAACAACACAGTAGCCAATATCTCACCGATATCCTCCACGTGCTCCAGGTAGTCATTGTACTCCCTCTGGCTCGGGAAATCGGAGTCTCTCTTGTTGTAGCTGCACGAGACAATAGGGGCATTACGGCACAGCACAAATATTCAGTTTTTCTCGCACTGAGAATCAGCACATTCTGTTTGAAACTGTGGTTTTCTGGCTGGGGCAGAGAAAATGAGCTTCCCTGAGGTCTTATACTTTTACAGTTGTTGAGAAGAAGCAGTTTTTTGATTTCTGATTCCAACTTCAATAAAGACCTAAAAGTCTGGATCCCCATAAACCCTTGGGATGAGGAGCAGACTGTCTTATAGTACTTTCTGGAGTTTCCTGCACCTGGTTTAAAGAAACACAACCATATAGAAGAATGGAAACTTTGCACTTCCAAATATTTATTTATTTCCTTGAACATTCCAGGGGATTGACCCAGCTTAGGTATAGCACAGAAATCTGAATGCCAGCCAGTTTGTCTGTTTACACTGACTTCGTTAGCACGGCAAATATGGAAATGTGCAGGGCTTTGTCTGATGAAAGAGATGAATTGCGCAGCATTGGCAGAACAATAGAGGAAGAACTAAATCCTATCATCCCACAAAAAGAGCGCAGAGACACAAAGGAAAGCTTGCCAAATACAGACATGTTACCCCGAATATAACGATCAAAACCCTGATTAGTGTGCATGCACACACAAACACTCATACATGCCCATGCACAAACGCTCATATGCACGTGTATGCACATAAATGCGTGTGCATGCACGCACCCACACACACAAATATATTCTTGACCCACGTAGACAGTTGAACAAGTATCAAATTGTTGACCACTTCAACATTCCTCACAGGATCCACAGAAGCAACCCAAATTTTCACTCAGCCCCAGTGAAGGGGCGGGCGGGGGTACAGAGAGCTCAGTCTACATTTTCGTTCTTGTTCATGTAGGTCAGTTACTTTCTGTAATTTGGTCTATTTCTGCGCACAACTGTAGTATTTTTCCATACACAAATGTAGGCCTGATGGAAGCAGGCACTTTGGAATAGTGGGTGTTCTGCACTTCATGAGAGCCCAGTGTGTGGTGTCTGGCAGGGAAAAGCCCTTCTTGTTGTTTACTGTGTGCAGTGCCCCGCTACAGTTGGGGATGCTGGGAGGGGAGGCTTTGTCTACAAAACAAACACTGTTGTTACCAAGACAAAGGAGGCTTAACAAGAGGGAGGAGCAGAATCCCACCCACACCTCACTCACATATACACACCTAGCCCCCACTCCCCACCCCTCACCTCACACACACACACACACACACACACACACACACACACACACACACACACACACACACTCGTGCACCACGTGTTGAACACACATACACACATCTATAATCACACCTCATTTCACACACATATACACAGCCCACACAGTTTATATAACACACATACATACACCTGTATGATTAAACAGAATAAATAAATAAATACATTTTATATATACATATATAATTCTAATAACTCTGGACTTTTTGACACAGAAAAATTTAAAATGAGCAACACACTATGTTTTACAAAACCTCGTTTCAAAAAGGACAATCAACAAAAATTTTCATACCTCTTATCTGAACAAAATGACATTACATCCTGCTAAATCGTTCTCAGCAGACATCTACAAAAATAATGCAGGTTCAACATTCTGTTATCTGATGTATTCCCCTGGAACTTTACAGAAGCTGGCAAAGGATATCTGTTTCCATGCAGTATAAAATAAGGTGATACAGGAGCGAGGAAATTGATCAGAAGGTTGAAGTCAGACAACTATCCTTTGATCTCCACAAGCTGGGCGATGGCTGTGACAAAATTCACAAAAAACTCAGTCTACCCATTTCCACTGTTGTGTCCATCATTAAGGCGCTATAGGCCCCTGGAACACTTGTTTTCATGCCAGGAAAAAGACACCACCAAAATATTGCCACCACACACTGAAAAAATGGCTTGCAAAGAAACTCAGATCCAAGGCTAAACACTGCAGATCTCCATGATGATCTTGCATCATCAAAGATACAACTTTCTTTCAATGCTGGCTGCATGAGTCTAGTGTTCATGACGGCATAGCAAGAAGATTCTTCTTAAGGTTCCAAACCCATCTCACATCCACACACACACACACACACACACACACACACACACACACACACACTATTTGACACACTGTCTACCGCTATCTAATGCACATACACACCCACTTAACACTCTGAAATACTTCGCCCCTCCTCCACCCCGCACTCTGTCTGCACTCACATTTTCAGGACCTTCTTGCGGATCTCCACTTCCTTGTCCACAGCAGGATCTTCGAAGAGCTGCACACGGAAGTTGCTCTTCCTCAGCGGTGTGTCGCACTGCACGCAGTTCCCAGAGCCACGCACAAACAGCATCTCCACACAGCTCTCGCACCTGGGGAGCAGAGGCACAGCTAACACATCAGGCCCTTACACACACACACACACACACACACACACACACACACACACACACACACACACACACACACAGACACACACACACAGACAAAGACACAGACACACACACGCACACACGCAGACACACACACACACAGACAAAGACACAGACACAGACACACACACGCACACACACACACACACACGCACACATGCAGACACACACACACACATACACACACACAGACAAAGACACAGACACACACAGACACACACACGCACACACACACACATACAGACAGATACGGACACACAAAGACACATAAAACACACATACACACGCACGTATACACACATGTGCACATGCATGGCCAAATGGCAATGTGCACATAAGAACACTCACAGCCTCAAAGAAGGCTGAGATCATTGCTAACTGGCTGACTTAACAAGATCAGGTACTTATCAGTAATCACTGATCAAAGCAATTTGTGCTTCAATAGACTGACAACAATGACCCTATATAAAAATATGGCTTCATTGATAATTGCAAAATAATGCTTCAAATTGAGGTCTCATTTTCAACTTTGCAGATACATTTTAAAGCACTTCCATATTTAAATATTGAATACTTGTGTATAAATTGACATATAAATACAAAAAGGTGAACAAAACATTTATTTAACTTACATTTATTCATTTGGGAGACACCAAAACATTTTCTTTGTGAAGAAAACAAAACTGCTAAAATTAACCATTACTATGTCATCTGAACACAGACGATGTACACATGATCTTGCTGTCATAATATATCTTTTGTTACATGTTAGAAAATAATTCTTCAGAAATAATTTTTAACAATAGACTTTTTATTTCTGCCATTTTTGCCTGAATTCAAAAAAGGAAGACAGCAAGAAGATCTCAACATATTATATAAACTATTTTTATCAATCATGCCAACAAAACATGCCACATATTTCTGTAATTTTATTGATTAATTTCAGGGCTCTTGTAGATATTACATTACATATGCCCCCCCACCTCATAATATATCGTAATCCTATCCTTGTAAAAATAAGGTACAAATCTTTGGTTTGGCGAGCACTTCACAGTAATGTAGGAAAAAGACAAAACACATCTGAGACTGAGATAGTGATGCTAATATCAGAAGCTGAGATAAAGAGTAAAATGCTGTTCAGCGTGTCAAACCAACGTAAAAATGCTGCTTGGCAGAAAACTACTAATGCTGTGAATGCATCTATGTGACATGACAGCTGAGCTTGGGGGGTTTACAGAGGTTTTAGCTGAAATGAGCGTCACTAGGAAGGCCTAGTAAATTGTTTCAAATGCCTCAACAAATAACTGACGTTTAAGCATTTCAGTTAACTATAGACATGCGATCAGCCTTGTATATTAAAAAATCTAAATTTATGTATGAAAGTATATCATGCATATGTGTGTGTGTATATATAATATACATATATTCATTTTCAATATATCATAAAACCTAGAATCACCCAATATATTATTTAGTAAAGTGAAATGAAACATTTCACAGGTGTTTTATAATACAGTCATCCTGTCTTTGGATGGTAGCCATACAGGAGGCTTTACAGGTGGTTCCTTGTACTTCTGAGTCATGTTATGAAGGAAATACAACTGGGAAACAAAGAGGGCTGTGATATCCCCAACCTGTCTACAAGTTGCTGCTGCAAGGTGCCTGTGCGCAAAACACAGAGGGCTGCACCTGCACGTGTTCACGGCTAGCGTGGCTGTCGGGCTGGTCTCATTTGCATGGGAGCTAACTCGCCACACCGATTTCGCAGAATTTCTCCTGGCGATCAATAGCGACGTATTAGCCATTCCGTTCTCCCGGAAAAGAAAATCAGATCGATCTTACAGGACTCACTCTCACGTGAAAGGCTTCCAAAGGTGCAAGATCAGCAATTTTCAAGTCAATTTGGTTCAACTCACCACTTTTAAAGGAAAAAAAAACATACTTTATTTTGCCACAGCAGAATGGCACATACATGTATCATATTTTGCGCATATTTTAGATGTGTTCATGTGTATTAGAATTATTATTTCAAAATTTACATTATTTTATGGTGTATGTTTTTCCTTGTAATTCTACTTCTCTTAAACTGTCACTGCAAATCCAGTGCTCTAATATTAATAAGCCTATGAAATTCAAAAGATTTTTTTTTTTTTTTAAATTTGAAGATGCCCCTCTCCACTGCAGTGAGGTAATCCTATGGGCAGGTACTGAACTCCCGAGGGGAGGGCCAACTCCACGGAGTTTGAAATTCCTGAGCTGGGGAGCACTTCTTTGTTCAGTAGCGCTGGGCACTAAGTCTGTGCCACACTCCAGATCTGGCTGTCAGCGGCACTGCTTTAGCCTCCTCGGGAGGGCTCTGGGGCTCTTTAAGCATCTTGTAATCACCCTTGAAAAGCCCTTTCGTTAATGGAGGCGCTGCGTGTTGAGGAGCCAACACTCATCCACTGTAAATCACACACACCGCCAGCCTCGGCAATTACGCCAAATGAATGTGTGCAAAGAGATACCTGCATTTTGCAGCAGCATTAACAATGGCTTAATGGAAAAACCTTTTCTTTTTTTTTTTTTTTTTTTTTTTTACTTTTCTGGCAGATTTTCAAGTGAACATTTCACCAGAACCAGAAAGATAATCCAGTTAGAGGGGAACGAAGGCGTGTATTTTTGAACAACAAATTAGTTTCAGATGTCAATCACCTTCAACTAACTTTTTTTTTTCTTCTCCTGTCTGGAAACGAGCATGAGGGAGGCTTTGAATAAACCCATTCACTTGAGTGCAGGGATTTGCCAAATGCGCAGGTCAGGGCGTAAAAATGACAGGAATCCACAGTGTTTGATGAAATTGCCGCAGTCCTCAGAGGAGACGGTTGGTCTCAGAGTCTGTTGGCTTGTGCAGGCTCCTATTAGTACGGCAAAGCTCTAGGTGATGGACAAATGGAACTGGCCTGAGACAATGCACAGCCCTCATTACTGTCACCTACTAATGCCAAACACGAGGAAGACACCAGCCCAGCCAATCACGGCACAGGGAATAAAAGCTTTCCACAGTCAGTCTAAAATCAGCCCCTTGGCAACCAGACACACCTTTGAGTTGGCTAACAGTTAAACATCAATCACTCACAACAACATGGTGCTCCTAGAAGACAATGGAAACAGAATGAATCTTCCTTGTGTGGTCAACACAAAGGAAACAGCTCGTGTGTGTGTGTGTGTGTGTGTGTGTGTGTGTGTGTGCGTTGGGGGTGGAGGCAAATGGCCACAGTCCATTTCTGTAATACAGACATTACCAATACATTACATTATAAGCATTTAGTTACAAAGCCTGAAAACGCATTCCCAGCAATTAAGTAATTCACAACTTTTCAAAACATTAGACAGGCTCTCCACTCCTCTAAGCCACTCGAAAATCAAGACATAACCTCAGAAGAAGTATCGAGGTATCATGTTTACAAAACTAAGAGATGTAACTGCTATAATTACTAAAATTCAGAGGTCAATTCATTCTAATATTATGTCCAATATTACATCCAATATTATGTCCATTTCCACAATTGACACTACTATAGGTACAAAAGTCAACCTAAATAAAAATGCAAAATTCCAGGTCAAAGTATCCTGAACTGTGGACAAACTAGCCTAAATGCAAGTGAGATTTTGCCTCATTATGTCTAATCAGCACATGCGACATCAGACTGGTAAAACCAGCAAAGGTAGAAACTGCTGTGCTGTGGATTTTACCTGTTTACACATACAAGAGTTGAGCAAGACAAACACGCCTCTATTTCTCTCCTGTTGCTCAGTCCAGACTTCCACAGTGCACGGACTGATCAGCGAGCAGTTGAACAGACCAAACTCTAATGCGCTGCAGTGCTGGGGCAGATGTTCCGCCTAGCCCTGGGCTACCGCAGACACATGGGTCTGAACATATGGAGGGTCACCGCGTGTTTCCACAGGCCCACAAAGAGCCCATTCATCACTACAGGCCGGACATGGGGCATTACCGGTCCCTCTGCTCGAGTGGACCGCACACTCCACAAGGAGCTGCAGGGTAAGTACAGGCCAGGGTCCAATAATAGGAAGAGACCCTCAAAGAAAAAAATGAACATAAACTACATTCAACATGAAATGAGCCTCTCCAAGACTAATCCTAACATTCACTTATATAAAGAAGAGCTCAGACACAAAAGCTAGCACGCTAGCTAACAGTTTGAAGAACGTAATAAATCATACAAGAAAAGCCACATAAAATCTGGCCCAAAGCCTAAACTGCATGGAGAGTGTGAGATTCAAACACCACAAAGTACTGTCAAACTCATAAGAACCACTAAACCATGAAGATCACCCAGTGGGTTTTACAGGTGTCAGAAACACCAACCGAGGTTGGAGACACAACTTAAGACGGTGATACTGGGAATCATGCCACTACACAGTCCCACAATGACCCACATACAGTATTATCCACCCCCATCCACACTGTTCTTTCTGTGAGTCCTGGCTGTCCCCTTCCCTTTACCCTAAGTTCAACAGTGGAGGAGTCATGGCAGGAGAGCATGGCAGATCCCAGCCCAGCTCCCCCAGGCTGTTCCCAAGGCAGCCGCCCACAGGTGAGCTGCTTATCTCTGCTCCGTCCTGCTGTCCCTCACCTTCTGGGCCACGCTAATCTCTCCATCTGCAGCTGTAAGCACAACAGCCATGACAGACCAGGGCCTTGCTCAGCACACAGGACGCCCTGTAGGGCCAGAAACACGACCAACACCCAACCCCCACCGCGGCCCACATGTGAGACGGCCCACAGGCAGCAGAGCCACACCAGAGGGGGAAAAAAAGTCACCTGTTCCTTCCACCCTTAACTGCACACTGGACTTCCACCAGCAATCAGGACTAACACTGGAGCTTTGTGTGTGTGTCCACCTGTTCACCATGCACTATCAACCACCTTGTGATACATGATGCTACCACATACTCAAAAAAAAAAAAAAAAACACAATGTTGACAATGTTGCTTGAGTGAATAATAAATGTGCAAGGGGACCTACTGAGTGACAATGCACCTGTCAGTTTCCCTCCCCTGCTTTCTGATGATATCCCTGTCACTAAAAGCCTAGCGTGCCAGTAAAACATCCAGCCTGACTCCCAGCTACTTTGAGCTGCCTGGCTGACTAACAACAGTTTCCCTCGAAGGGAAGTTTTATATCAGCCTGGTACAACGTATCATGAGGGAGAGTTAATATAGTTTCCACTCAGGGAGATCATGCATAACAAAAGTCCTGGACTTATTTGAGGAAATTATGAAACGTCAACTCATATCTGGCCTATGACACAGGCTATTTGGATTTTCAAGAACTGACAAAGTAGCACAGAGTGACTATTCATCAAACTGAAATCAGTCGGCGTTAATGAATTTGAACCGGGATTCAACTTAGAATACTAGGAGTAATGATAACAGTGATCTCAGCAAGATGTTGTGGGAAATGTGGCCCCTCAGGGATCAGTGTTGGGTCCTCTGCTGCTCCCTATTTATGAAAATTTGCCGATGACAATAAACTCAAGGGTGACTCAAACAGTTTGGAAGTTACCACAGTAATTCAAGTTAAATACAACAGGAATTTGGAAGACACGTGGCAGTATCAGTCAATGTAAAATTCTACATGTGAGAAATAACAATGTAAGGCAGGACTGTTTTAAGGGAGACACTAAATTTGTGAGTGCAATGTGAAACTCTCGTTATATAGTTGACCAAAGACTGGACGTAGACATTGTGCTAAACTAGTAAAGAAGGCAAGGAAGCTGTGATATATGGAAAAACGTTTGACTACAAATCAAAGGAGGCTTCATTAATGTAATATGCCTTTGTCAAGACACACTCAGAGTACAGTCCAGTTCAGAGAGCCATGCTATAAGAAGGTTACAGAAGCTCTTGGAAAAGCACAGAGAAGGGCAACAAGACTGGTGCCATGTATCAAACACACACACATAAAAAAGAGAGTTATAAATGCATGGAGCAATTTATATCCCATAGACTGTATTCAGAATGAAAACCCTGTTCTGGTCATAAAACATGTTCATACGTTAAAGGCCTGCCAGCCTGAGTCTTGTTGTGGAATGACAGTGGTCTTTGTTCTTTGCGGCAGGATGGGAGGCCAGCAGGGTCCAGGGTGACACCAACACGAGGGCTATGTGGGGAGGGAATGCAAGATAGCTGCCCCCGTCCCCCCCAACCTCACTCGACACAAACAGCCTCCCCGTTTCCAGCTAACATTATGCCAGTACCTGTCATCTGCGCCCAGAGCTGCCACCGGCCCCAAATGCCAAAGGACATCTGACTGCGTAATCGTGCGTAGGTAATAAATAAGCAGTCGCTGGCGGTGTGAAACTAAATGTGCTATGGGTTTAATTTTAGATGTCAGCCATTCCACATGCCTGTCCGCTTTGGAACAACTTTAGAAAGCTTGTCAGCTGTCCTCAAGGCTGGCATTGGTTCAGACACGACCCTCCCCATAGATAGACAGGTAGAAGGGTAGACAGACAAACAGACAGACAGAGAGAGTCAGACACAGCTTTAATGCACATTAAGGCAGGCAGGTGGACAGGCAGGCAAAGCAGTAGACAGAGCAACGTGTCAAACAGCCATAGTGATAGGCAGGTATGGTGCAAACAATGAAGCCGATGGGCAGATCACAGAGACCAAGAGGCAGCAAGTGGAATGACACTGGACCATCCTGCTCATATGTGAAATACAAGCACAACACGATCAAGGCACTGAATATGCAACTTTCTAGCAAAAGTATTTTCCCCTCTCTCTCACTGAGCCTGCTGACAACACTACTGAGTTATGTGCAAAACGACCTGATGAAAAAGCAACAGCACTTCCTTGTCAAGTCAATAAACTCGGGGAGGACGCATAGAGAGCATCCGCTCTGATAACGGCGCTTGTATTTTCCACACGTTGCACTGTCATTACATTAAAAACTGCGGTCTTAATTACAGAGACCAACAGGTTAGTCAGAGTTTTCTCAAGGACTGAAGAGTGACTTCTCTCATTTCCATCCAGCAGTGCCAGACAACTGAACACTGCATGCGGGGAATGATAATGTAGACTCTCAATCTATCGCTGTTCAGTGCTGGACACATTAAAATTACGCTCACCCGCCCCAAAGAAAGTGTTCCACGGAATAACTGTCTCATGACCATCTGAATATTAACTTGACATAATGGCTAGATGTTGGTATGTGTCCAAGTGCTGTCTAAATGCTATACAAATAGCCAAATTATTGTAATCTAGCAATATATCCAAACTCAAACCAGACTGCCTCAGAGAGAAACAAAAACAACTGGAAATACAGTCTGGGTACCGTACACAAAATGAGAAACATGGACCTGGACCAAGCTAGCTGACACTTGCATTTTCTATTGCAATTTATTGTGCCACGCTTTGCCTGCCACCTGTGGTAGCAACTTCATCCAAGAGGGCTACAACATTGCGACAAACATGCAACAACACGGGGACTTGTGCAAAACAGAATGGCAAGTTGCCCTGACAGACAACGAGCTACCTATCCGCATTTGCGCTGGTTTACGTTAGTCCTTCAACGTCAGCTGCTCAGCTACTGCTTTGCTACCTCTATTAACACCGTTGACCAAAATAACCAGATGGAGAGGTCACTAGCTAGCTAGATAATAAAACAGCAAGTTCTGCCACTGTTCATGTTCGTGCAAGCTATCTTGCAATAACAGTTAGCATAAGCTTACCTAGCTGTCCATCCTAGCGATGTTATTTAGCCAGGTAGCTGATGTTAGCTAGATAGCGGTAAACGTTTGCAAGCTGTAATATAGTTAGCTGTGTATGCTAACTAGCTGCTGTAAACTGAACACTTACAGTGTATGACCACACACATTCACCATCAGTTTCAGCGACGGATTCCTATATTTAGTCGTCTTGCATCTTGGGCACCCCTGGTCGTCCATACTTATAATACTGTTAGGCAGTGTTTTTCAGTGAATTAACTTTTGACTAGAAAACTAGACAGCTACCTACTCATCCACGCAAGCTAGCTAACACCACGAAGCACAACCAACTGGCTGCTTCACAGGATTTATATTCCGGCCGAGAAATAGCTGAGAAGAACATAGTTCCCACCTTTTCGTTCCAGCGCGCTTGCCATCTGCGGTAAAAGTGAGATACATAGTCATAGTTGCGTTCACATCTGATGGTTACGAACAAAATTCAATGTGAACGACTACCAGCTGAAATCTATGCATAAGAGGTTGTTTATTTACGTTTATTGTAGTGGAAAAAAAATAAAATGATTTTCACATGATGCGTTCGGGTCGTTGAAGAAACTTCGCTAAAACTTGGTTGCGGTGGGTTATGCAATTAGAACTTCAATTCCATACACTGTGTCGAATGACAGACATTAAATATAAATCTGCACAATAAAATGCTTAATAAAAATATGATTTATGGGGAAGCGCTATGATTGTAGGGGAAACACTCAACTAAACGATTGTCACGAGTTTATTAATTTCACCTAAGAGACACGAAATTATTAGCTATAATAGGCTATGGTAATATTATATAATATAGCCTAGTATTGTATTGATTATCATCAGTAGTATCACTACAGCTACTTCTGCACTATTAGTGTGGCATAATAATAATACGATCTATAATTACGATCTTTGCCATCCCCATCATAATCATCAGTTTGTGTCATATTTGTAGCCTATCTATTTGTCGGTCATTTTTGCTTTTAAGAACGTGTATAAATATGCGGTGTATGTATCATTTCAATTACATTTTCTGTTGTACTTTATACAACAAATATGCATTAGAAATAACTGTAGCCTGTATTTGTTGTATGTTGCGTTTTGTATACTTATGAGACTTTAGAAATACTTTTCTCACATGTGCGCGTGCACAAACACACACACACACCAGTAATGGTGAGCAATATTACGGACAATCGAGATGTTCAGCTCTGCATCTCTCTAACGAGTTCACCTTATGCAGGTAAGTCATTGTGCGGCATGTTTGACTGACAGTCTCAGGACAAACAGGATCACACTCGCTCCTCCCCCATAAAGCCTTGTATGGCCAATCAGACTGCTCTTCTGCAGGCAGACCCCGTTGCCCCCTTCCTGCTACAGTTAGCGGAGTAAAAGTCACGTTGGTACGAGAGGAGAGGAGAGACCTATCCTCTTACAGCCGCTGCCAGATATCTGATCGCGTTTGCATGGCGAACGGAAACCTGATCGGCTAAAGACTGCCGAAACCAGGAGGAGTGACTTACCAGGAAGCATTAAAAAATGTCTTCTTCCTCAAACGAAGTCATAGTTGCAAATGAGATCAAGAAGGAAAATGGTAAGGGAAATAAACGGGAGACCATCAAGCTGCTAGCGCTGGACACTGCGGAGTTGTCTATGGAGCATGCAACTTCAGCTGCAGATGGGGTCCACACTGAACTTCTCGTGAGCGCTACCTCCTCCCTGGCCTTTTCCCCCGAGCAAGTCGCGTGTGTGTGCGAGGCTCTGCAGCAGGGAGGCAATGTGGATCGCTTGGCCAGATTTTTATGGTCCTTACCACAGAGTGACTTGCTACGTGGCAACGAAAGCATCCTAAAAGCCCAAGCTCTTGTGGCTTTCCACCAGGCTCGGTACCAGGAGCTGTACAGTATCCTGGAGAACCACAGCTTCAGCCCCTCTAATCACTCCTCACTACAGGACCTGTGGTACAAGGCACGGTACACCGAGGCGGAGAAGGCTCGAGGGAGACCACTGGGCGCTGTGGATAAATACCGCCTGCGTAGGAAATACCCCCTTCCACGAACAATCTGGGACGGGGAAGAGACGGTGTACTGCTTCAAAGAGAGGTCCCGAAACGCGCTGAAGGATCTATACAAGCAGAATAGGTACCCCTCTCCAGCAGAGAAGAGGAATCTCGCTAAAATAACCGGGCTCTCCTTGACCCAAGTCAGCAACTGGTTTAAAAACAGGAGACAGAGGGACAGGAACCCTTCTGAAGCGCAGTCAAAGAGGTGAGGAAAAACTTCCACCGTTATTTATTTCGAGTACTCTGTTGTGATGCCTTGACCCGTGGCAACCTACACATTTCACAGTTATAATACCGCCAAACTTTACATTCCGTACATTATTTAGAATTATGTTGTTCCTATTAAAAGCGTTCTGCTTGGCTGGTCAGCCCGTACTGACTCACCTGGCGTTCCCTTCCCTCCATCGTTGAAGCCCGGTTCTAACAGCAGACACAGTCTGTTGCGCTCATTCTGTAAGGTGACAGCGTTAATCATTTACAGAGATAATTCCAAAAGAAAAGTGTGCCAGGTACGCGGTACTAATGTTTTGAAATATGAAGCTCTTTCAGTTGAGATCGGGTTTCATTTGCAATGTACAAGCGCCACGGAAAAAGATTTCGATAGCTCGCCTGCTATTTCACTGTGGGTAAAAATAATTATCGTGCTCTTTGCACTATATTTAACGTATAAATGTAGGCCATATCATATACAATCAAATAAAGAATGAAATGTTATAGTTTTAATCAGGCTAAGTAGCCTGTTCATCAGAAATCAAATAACAATTTATCTATTTTGTGTAACCTACATATAGGCTCAATATTTACCCTATGGCTTTTAACACGCCCCTAATTAACAGTCGGTATTAGCATTTCGGAGGCCTATTGTTTTAGTTTGTGTGTGTGTTTACTTTTAGTTCGCGTTTAAAATCCATTGAATCCCCTGCCTTGCTGTTGCACATAAATCACTCAGGCTATTTATTTACTCTTCTTAGCAGGGAAGGATCGGAAAACCTGCCCCTCAGCGTTTCATGAAAGATTTGCTCACCCCCCATGCAGGAGGCAGGGGCGAACGATCTATTCCTGAGTTTTTGTTTTTCTTTCTCTGTGAATCAGGCTCGTGCGCACCTGGTGGAGGTGACCTCTCTCTCTCCTACAGGCGTTTTTCACCCCTCCCTGAAAGCTGATGTCATAAATCGCTCAAAGGCATTTCGCCTTGAAGGACGTTTTTCTGTAGTCAAACAGAAGTCTGCTGTATTTGCGAGATTAATTTTTTTCCGCCAACGACAGGCCAACGCAGGACTGTTCTAATGTTGCGACTTTGAAGTGTTGGTAGTGATCAATGGTGAACATGAAGCACTTTTAGAGAACGAAAGATCAAGATGGTCGTACTCCCTAGTATCCGGTAAATGAAAGAAAAGTCTGGATGAGACGAGAGCCCTGCAAAGTCAATAGAGTTCTTTGTGTTACGCGCTCGCTCAGGGTTTTCTAAAAGTGATGGGGTGCAGCTGTTTCAGTCGCTAAAGAAATTTACAGCGTGTCGCCCAGGGTAGAGCGCGTTTGTCTGATTTATATCCTACGAGTAATCTACAATTTATTTTTTGCTCTTCGTATTTATAATGCAGTGCGTTACCTAATGCATACCGTAATTTTTATTCCTGGTAAATGTAACACCTTTTGCTTCAACAATCTTATATTAAGCTTCATTAAATTGAATATTCGGGAAAGTAATGGACGTTTGAATGTTAAACACCGTAAACTCAGTAAACAGGACTTCCAATTGGTTGTGTCCGAACGGTAGGCACTGCCCATAAACGTTCTGACCATTTGTGTTTGGCACGTAGCGACCACTGACATTTGTCACCAGAGAGTTTATTGCGCCAAATGGTCATAGACGGGATCAAGGTACCCTAAACTAGAGGGGTCTGTTGTCAGATTAAGTTAGAAATTAGGGCTATAATCCAATTTGCTCTCCGTGGGGTACACATTCCAGTGTCTTTAAAGGATGAGTTTTTCGTCCATAAAATGGACATAATAATTCATAGTGGTCTATAACATTGAGGACCTCTTCGTGTGGTTGGAATTATATAATAATGTATCATTTAACAGAAGTAATTGTTACTTTTAAGGTTTTGATTCTTTATCAGCCACTCAACAGCAAAATTCCTTGTTGTAACTGATATAACTCTACCATCAGAATGAAAATAATATATCAAAGTGCTGTGAAGTTAAGAATGTTACCCATTAAGAAATACTGCTTATTGAAACTCAGACATGAATGAGTTATTTCAGTTTCAGATGTGATGATCCATTTTGATCTTGTTTTTCCACTGGACAAGAGCTTCTGGAGCGCATTGGCATCTTTTTATTTACAAATAAACAACAAATTGTTGTTCCAAAGCCCCCCATTACCATAAAGGCAGTGGTAGCAAGAGTATGATTGGCACATATGGCACTTCAACCCCCAACCCATAAAAAGCAGCCATTTTGCTACTTGGAATTTGAGGTGGGGGTAACTTTTAGGGGTTGGACAGCAGCACAGGGGCAATGGGAGGTAGTATCTTTGAGTTTAGCCCCCAGGAAAAATGCGGGGGTGAAAGTCGTTGGGGCACAGAGCTTTCTCTCCTGTTCACAATAAGCTCTTGTGAGAGCCACCGGCAGATGCACAGCCAACAGCTGTGCTGTCGAGGGCCAGGGGAGGTGGACCACAGCAGTAGTAAGCTGGACCAGTGTAATTACCATGCGCCTCTGAGGCACAAGAATGGTACAGAGGAGTAGCCTGCCTTGCACAGAATAATGCAATGAAGTGTTTTTGTGTGCTCTCCCATAATGCTTGAAATAATATCAGTGTTGTAAGCAAAGAGGCTCATTACAATTAAACCATTCTAAAAAGTGAAGAAGTGATTATTGTGTCACACACCTGACATTCCTCATTTGTTCTGTCCCCTCTCTTTATACAGTGAATCTGATGGCAACCACAGCACAGAGGACGAGTCCAGCAAGGGCCAGGATGACCTCTCTCCACGGCCTCTCTCCAACTCGTCTGACGGGATGGCAGCCCACGGAGCCCTCCCCATGGCAGGCGCCCTGGACAGCAGCGTGGTCATCCAGCAGATCGGGGACATCAAGATGTCCTCCGGGGGCGGAGTGGTCTTCAACGGGAACCTGGTGACCACCAACCCTTCGACCATCTTCCACAACGGGAGCTCCTACATCCAGGCCCCCGGCAATATCCTCTTCAACGGGCTCAACCTGGGTGCCCAGCCCCTGGCCTTCAACCCCCTCCGCCCCTCCTCCGAGGGCCTGCTGGGCGGCTCCAACGGAGACGCGCCGCTGCAGCCCCCCCAGGAGAAGGGGCTCAACGGCCTGGCCGCGAGCTCCCCGCCGCTGCCCTACCCCGCCTTCGCCGGCAGCGTGAACGGCGCAGAGGTGAAGCTGGAGGGGGTGCAGACTCTCGCGTCCCAGAGCGGGGGCTCCTCCGTCCTCACCTTCACCTCCTCCACCGGGTCCCTGCAGCTCGGCAACTACAGCCTGGTCCACGTCCCCAGCACAGACAGCGGCGCGGCACTGCTCAGCAGCAACAACGCAGGCCTACCCCCGCTGCAGCTGCCCCCTACCTCATCTCACGGTAGGTTCATCGCAACATCCCACACGTCATGCAACTAATGCGCTCAGAGTGGGAAAGAGAAGTTAGCGCATAAGGGAATGCTATATTTATTTACATTAACATTTACATTTACTCATTTGGCAGATACTTTAATCCAAAATGACCTCCAAGTGAGGCAGAGTACAACACAAGCAAAAAGCCATAAGGAGTCAACAATGTTAGAAGTGCCACATGACCAAGTTTCAATAGTTGGCCAGACAAGGTACAAGCTAGCTGGTAGAGATACAAGTGCATGAAACCATAAATTTGAATTTATTTTTAAAGGAAAACTAAGCTTAAGACATAAGAAATTGCTTTAGGTGGTAGTGTTTCGGGTGTTCTGGTGAATGTTACAGGGCAGTTTCTGCAGATGTGGCAGAAGCTGGAAAAGATGGATGAACACAGCTGAGCCCTCTGTCCTGTGGCGTGTCACCTTCATTTAATCTGGAAATAGAACGCTCTCTGGTCATTCACAGCTCTTATGTCCACATTAAGAGTAGAACGGCAAAATTGATTATTAGAGGTGATGAGGCTAAAGATGATAAACTCTGTCCTTGCTCAGCTGTGAGACAGTTTTGCTTTGCAGTTGTTCTCCGGTCAGCCAGGCAACAGAGCTATGGCTCCTGCAAGACAGCTGGCAGCAGCGGAGTGAAATTGGCTTGTCAGGCCCGGGCTAATTGCTCCATCACTTGCGGTGTAGGAGCGCGGAATATTTAACGGAGCGCGGCTCCGCTCCGTAGCCTCCCTTTGCCCACCTGCTGGCAGAGAGCGGAGCTGCAGGTGAGGGCACAGGGGGCAGGGTGTTTAGGGGTGTCGCAGTGCAGCCGCTCGAACTGCCAACAGCCCTGGGTGCCAAGCGGGACCTAGCACCCCATCCCTCCCTCAGCTTTGGCCCGGCTCTCAGGCCAGATTGATCTCTCTATCATTCTTTTATGGATATGTTTGTAGCAGTTTAGCGGGCCCTGAACTCTTTTACCCTCCACACGGTCCTTTTATTTCTTCATCATTCTTTTAATAAATGATTTACAAGCCCCATAAAAATAAAAGCCCCCATTGTTGAACTTTTGATTTAAGAGGAAGTGCGTTGTGCCAAACAGTTAAATGAAAAACAGACATTAAATTTGTTTAGCCAAAGCCCTTTTTCCCTCCTTTTTTAATATAAAAGGAAATAAAAAAAAAAACCTGAGGTTTGGTTTCCAGGCTCGTAGCGAGACGCTGAAACGATGTTAATTTCCTCTGAGCTGTGCTGTGTGTTCTGTTGAGTGACCAGCTTGACCCCGAACCTGCGCAGTAATTGGGTGTATCTGAGGCGGGAGGCCCATCGCCCCGCCGCACTGACAGGGGCTGAGACACAGAGCAGAGAGGGAGAGAGTGCACCACACACAGCCACCCCGTTAGGGCCACGGGCCTCCCTCCTCTCTCTCTCTCTCTCTCTCTCTCTCTCTCTCTCTCTCTCTCTACGGTAGACCAGGCGAAACTCTGTCTGGCAGGAGACATCTGCTGGCGCAGCTTTGAAGAGACAGATTTTGTATTTTAACAAGCAGTATATCTGCTTTAAGGTTCACTGCTGTGTATGCGTAAAACATACATCACTGCATACCCTACACTGTAATATTGTGATTGTGGACTCAGATGCCCTTGCATTGTGGCCAGTAACATTTTTGTGGGGCATGTCAGAGTATAACAACCCCAGGGGAGATTCAGAATATCTGAAGCCTTCTGAAAGAGGCTTTCAGAATACCATTACTTATTTCTATCTGTGCGGAAGGGGAGTACAGACATGATTCAGACATAAAGTTATGACAAACTTCCAGATCTAGAGGAAATCATATTACAGCGCTGGATTTGACAGCAAGAGAAAACAACATATCTCACTGCAGCAACACACAATAAAAAGTGAAGGGAGAAATTGCTGTTGGTGGTATGCCTGTAGTTTGTCTCTCCCTTTGCTGTTACCTGTCAGAGCTCCACGGGGCCGGCTGTGAGCAGTTAGAGGCACATCACCAGCACTGGGCATGATTCCTCTGTAATTACCCAGTCGTTAGAGCCGGGGTAGTAGCAAAGACAGAAGTCAGAGTTGCGGGTGCGCCGCGTGGGGAGTCGATCAATAACCCAACTGGGACGTGTCTGACTGTGAGCTTTGCTGTTGTCCTCTCTAGGTGCCGTGCCGCTGAACAGCGTGGTTGTCAGCTCCCCCGGGGGCGACTCCTCGTTCTCCCTCCAGCAGCAGCCCCAGGACAAGCTGGTGCTGGCCCCGCTGCAGCCCAGCACGGTGCTCTACACCATGGCCAACGCGGCGCAGCCCATCATCAAGCAGGAGCCCGTGGAGGGCGAGGGCTACGCCTTCCCCCCGGGGCTGCACCTGGACCAGGGCGGGCAGCTCAGCTACTCCCCCTCCCCCTTGAACTCCGGCGAGGCCCTGCCCTCCAGCCAGGCCCCGGCCAACACGGCGGTCAGCGCCTCCAGCTCCGAGGCGGGGGACTACGCCACGCTCTCGGTCAGCACCCCGCTGGGGGCCCAGACTGTCTCCACACACCACCACTTGCTCCCCTCAGACTACAGTGGCCATAACCCCCTAACCCCCCACAGCCACCCTCCCGCGCCCGGCCTGAACGGCAACTTCCTGTCCATCACAGAAGATAAGGCGGGCGCGGCGGGAATGAGCGACATGGTGAGGGTCATGTGCGGGGAGATGGAGTCAGAGGAGAAGGAGCTGGCCAAACTGCAGACCGTACAAATGGACGAGGACATTGGTGACCTCTAACCTCCGGTCTCCCATTGTCATCCATATCAGCAAAGGGGTGTGGGGCATTTATATTTTTTATTTGAATCTTTAATTTCCTTGAAGTGTTAAATTATTTGCAAGTGTTCCTAAAAGTGATCAAATGACACCCAGTATAGGTAAATAAATTCTAACCAATCAGATTAGCTCAACAAACTCTGTCAAAAGAAAACCTGTGGGAGCTCTCCTCTGAACAAAAAATTGCTCCTTGTACTATTTTTACGATATTGAATTCTTAGTAGTTGCATGTATTTCGAGCAAATTCAAGTGTGCATTAAGCCCCACTGTGTGGATGCTCACTGCGTCCTGTGTGGTGTGTCTGAAGAACAGGAGCAGGTGTTGAACAGCCTTGGTCATGTGACTAAGACACCCTGCGACCGACTGTGTCATCAGGATCTGACCGGGGAGGTCACCCTGTACGGATATGTATACCACTGAGAAGTGTGCTAGCGTTAATCCCGCCGTGTTGAGTCAGAGAAGGGAAGAATGTGCAGAGAAGACCATTCTTCGTACGTAGCAGTGTCAGAAATATGCAGTCCTTTATGGAGCACCTCAAGGGGGTCATGCACACAAGTGTCTCCGACGTCCTCTCTGTCCGTTCCGTACCCTGAGTTCGTGCTGTTGAGACAGAAGCCATTATGATGAATTGTATGGAGACGAAACGTGCCTTTTTGCCGACGAAATGTCCGAACCTGTCGACCCTGTCCCCGACTTGCACTATATCTGCCCTCACGCAGAAGAATGTAATAAAAAGCGTATGTTGTTCTCCGAACCTGTGAACTAAGTAGACGTCTGCAACCCGCCAGTGGTCTGGACGCAGCCTGTGATGCGAGTGCCCTGTAAAAGCCACTCCAGACTAACATGCAGCTATGGGAGAGAGAGAGAGAGAGAGAGAGAGAGAGAGAAGGGGAGCAGTGTCACTCCAATCCAGCTGTCTGATGAAATATGCAGCTCCCCTAAGTGCAATACATCAAGCCAGTCTGGTCAAGTCCCATTTTTCATTGCAAAGGGTCTGTGTGAATTATTATAATGGTTGTTTTTTTTGTACTAAGTCTGATGCAAGCACATATGTAAATACATGAATTTTGCTTTTGTTAGCGAGGTACTGAGATGAGCGTGACGGTGCGCCGTTTTTGCCGAAGGAACACAGCGGTCATTATCGACTGCGTCTCCTCTGTAGCCGGGCACTCTGTCTGCTATTATGTGTTTCTCAATGGAAAGGGATTCTTGTGTTGTTTCTTTTGCATGGTGAGTGTAGTCTGTTACATGAGTATGTCCTGCTTTCATGTGCCTTCTGTCTTTTTTTGTGTTCTAAATAAGGTACAATTCTGGGTGTGGCTACTAACTCCTCCTGTTTTTTTTTTTTTTTTTAGTGATGGTACACTAAGCATATGACACATCAAACATGCTTAATTTTCTCATACCAAAGATGAGCTGTACACATACGTTAATAATAGGACTTTTAAGCTTGAACTGTCTGTTTATATTCTGAAATGATGTGAACTTATTTTTCTAAAACTCCATACCCCCATTAAAACTTTATATTTATACTTACAATGAAAAAAACAGTCATGTCTTTCACTTGTGTTACTCACCAGTAGTTCCACTTGTTTTAGTAATTCAGTCCAAGACTCTCATTTATTTAAGTAATTGTGTGAAGCTGAATTATTTATTACTCTTTTCTTTAATGTGGCAATGCTCATTGTTTTATTGCTGTAGTGTCTACTTTATTTTCCTTTTATCATTTTATCATTTACGGTGGGATTCTTTGTTGAGTCACTGATGGGTATAAAATCTCCCTGCAGGAAACACACTCCTCCTCTACATTTAAAGGGCTTTAAGACCAGAGCTCCAGGAAGATAGGTATAACATGCATGCACTGATCCCGCAAGCCTGTGCTGCAGCCTAGAATTTGCGGTGATCATTTGCACATGCCTGGCAACCTGGAGTTCATTAGCCCTCATTCACGTTTCAGCCAGTAATTCAAATAAACAGCAATGAGATTTCCAGAGGTACTGTACAGGGGGTCTGTCTGCGGGCCTCCCTGGCCCACAATGCTCTTGTGCTCTCTGTTAGTCTCTTAGCTGCTCTGCGGAGCCGCAGGAGGTCCCTGCTCGGGTAGATCTGGGGCACTGATTCCTTAAGCCGCACGTAAACAGACTGCTGAGTCACTGGCAGTTTCTCGCTCTCCGTTCCGAATGGCACAACCCCAGTGGCCCAAGAGGCTTTCCCAGAATTCACCCACTCAGATTTTGGCCCAATAATTAAGTCACTAAGGTATAGTTTGCGGAGGTTGTGCTCAGATCTGTGAGGGGTCGATGGTATTTTTTTTCTTCTCTTCTGGTTTACAGCACATTGTCGTGGGAAGAACTCACTGCAGGTGAAGTGTATGACCCCAATACACAATGAGCCTGTGAGTCACTGCCTGTTGAATGCTGCTCAGGCAAAAAAAAAAAAAAGTAGGAGGGTAATCAGTGTATTGTTACCCGCGTGTAGGTGACCTCGTCACCATGGACTTTAGATTAGCTGATTGCCAGGTATCAGGTAGCACCTCTTTTAATATTGAAGAGTATGAAACTGGTATTGTTGGGCTCCAAACAAAACCACGTCAGCCACGTGACAGCAAAGCTGTCCCGTTCCCGGGGCTCAGGCGGGGGGGGGGGTTGCAAAGACGTTTTTGAACTCTGTTCCTCCCAGCGCTGACACTGTAAAAAATACTGCTCCTTTTCTTACGATTGGTTAATGAAAAGGGCCAGCACAGCTCCTTGAGAAACGCCATGCTTACTTTTAAGTAAATCTGCCTTGGCATGTTTACCACCACAAACTGGGGCACGCTGTAAACAACGGTCATGTTGCATGACATGGACAGTCACTATATTTTTTACATTGTCCTTTTACACTTTCAGAGAGAAGCTTGTTGCTTAATCTATTAAAATGGCATTTTCCCACAGGTGAATAAGGAAATTAAATTAATTCTGAAGAAGACACCATTACTTTACCCTCAGTCAATTCCCGTGAAGCGGAGTGGGGTAAGAATTTTCATTTGAAATGGGCAGAGGTATCATTTTGTCCACAGTGAAAAAGGTGCACAGTAAAACACACGCAGGCGAGCAGTAAAAAAAGGCACCCCCAGAACAGGGCTTATTAAAAAAGCTCACCTCTGGCCTTATGGAAATTTCAAAGCTGACATTTAATGCTCTGCAGCAGACTGCAAGCCATATGTAACATGACCTGAAGAGCGCGGTGCTCCAGCGCTCTGCGTTCCACTAATGAGGGGTCAGGGGTCACGGGGGTTCTGTGCCGTTCAAAGACCCACCACTATTTTGGCGTACATTTGTGTTCATCTTCAAACAAAATGGCATATGCGCACAGACTTGGAGGGCCCTCACTCGAATCGATCATTACGTGCCCTTTAAAGCGTGCCTGTCTGCAGATCAATGGCAGAATACCAGCGTTCAGAGGCAGTCCCTGCACTGGTAACAGAGATCAGTGATAAGTCTCTCACATACACTGGCTGTCTAGGCCTCAAGACTACAATACTGTAATGTATTTACCTTTCCCCATGCCATACATGTATTTCATATTGTGTATAGTAACCATGGCAACCCCAAATACACAAAAACAGCATTACTCATGGGCTGTGGAGGGCTTTGGGGTTGTAGATGACATACTAAAGGGAGGGAAATGAACACACAGAAAAAAAATAATTTTATGAGCTTTTATTGCTTCTAAACATATTTCTTGGCAACGGAAGGGTTCAGCTGAATGTAAAACTGTTTTTAGAGCTCAGTTTTACACAAAACTTAAAAGTTTCCTTTTCTTTGTGGCAGAATTCATGTGCACATATTAATCCTGAAAATAGCTGGAGTGCTGGTTTTTGGGCATGGAGAGTAACAGAGGTCCAGCACAAACGGGAGCCTTAAATTTTATTATGTGAAGAGGGGCATCTTGTTATAATACTGATAATAACAGTGGACAGACCAGGGCAGGAGCATTGCATCGAGGAACACCGGAGCATAAATATTGATTAAGCTCGGGCACAACATGCTTATGGCATGGTCACAACACAGTCACAGTGTGCAGAAGGCTCACTGAGATTTTACCAAAGCACATAGATTTAACAGCGTAACAGTTTACTTGCATTAGGTTGTAAATCACTTGAGCCTTAAGGCCAAATGAGAATACTCCCACGGCCACGTTTTCACATATGCCTATATCATAAACTTCCCATGTCCTTGCTTGACAAAGGGTATCGTCATATCAGATCTTCCTGAAGAGTCTTGAATATTCATGATTTGAATACTGAATATGAATAGGACTGACGGAGTACTCCTCCGTAGCACCTCTCTGACTCTGGGGTCAGTAAATTGAGCTGTCAGGTGAATTTATCTCAACACATGTTGAGTCCATCACCTGAAAAGAAAAAAAAACTGTACCGCTGGTTTAATGTAATGGTAAGGACGGCGCTCTGCACAATTTTTAACATATGCGCGGCCAACGTACTCTGGAGTCTGTACGCATATATCCGCAAACGGTGTGTGTGTGTGTGTGTGTGTGTGTGTGTGTGTGTGTGTGTGTGTGTGTGTGTGTGAGAGAGAGAGAGAGAGAACGAAAGAGGGAGAGAAAGAAAGAAAGAGGGGGAGATCGCGCGCAAATAGTAAGTAAATGGTTACAGTGCTCCAAGCTGCGGCCTGTTGTTCTCCGTTGAAATGGGAGAGGGGACGAAGAGAGAGAAGTAACAGCTGGGAGGCCGCTCCATCTCCACACCACACTGGACAAATGGTATTTCCCAGAACAGAACCCCACTTTGTAACAGGAGCTACACAGATAAGATTCTCAGATGACTATTGAGGAGTTTTACTTTGTCTGAAAGCCATTTGAGCTTGACAGTTTCTTTCGCCATGCCAAAAGCCACCTGTCCGATTTCCCCCTCTTCTTTGTCTGGTGCTGGTCAGAAAAGAGCGTAGAGAAAAGGTTATTACGTGTGATTATTTTGTTAATTGTGTTTATTGTAGGATATCAAGTAAATTATTATCTAACTGTGTATATACAATTAGACACATATTCAATATGCATATACAGATACATTATGCATATTCTTTATAATTTTATTTAAAATCACGCATTTAATTTCTATTAAATCGCCCATTCATGAATCTATTCTATTAAACGCCTACTTCTTGCAGCAGTCTACAACACAGACACTGCAAAGGATTTTTTTAATGAAGCACTTTTATATGAGGTTAACATTATATTAATGCCACCACCATCCGCACCGAGAAACAATAAACGAAACGAATCTTTATCTTAGCCAGCGCAGTATGGAAACAATGTAGTTTGTTTTTAACTGGCGCCCTCTCCCTGCCAAACCACAGTGCGCTGTAACAGCATGGGTTAACATATCCGAGCTAATAAACACCTTAAGTCTGCGCGAACTTGATATTTACAATGCATTCTGAATTATTCGGATTTTAATACAGCCGCACAGGAGTAAGTACGATGTCGATTTGACTACACTTGTAATGAAAACTATAACTGTGGATATTGGCCCATTTTTCTGATATTATTCACCGGAAACGTATTCGTGTCTGCAAGATATTTCAAGTTCTAAATAAAGGCTAGGAATCAATATCTTTATAGACAAATTTCCGATACAGAGAATATATTTCATTATAAGCAAATATCTTACTGTTTTACATATTTACTGACTTAACCTAATTACTTTTCCCATAACGGTCACATCAAGCACTTGACCGCTACTGTAAAAGACTTTGAATGATGCACGTCAATGGCCTTGCCAGTAAAGAGAGCAATCATAAACATTAACGATTTTTAAATGGGGGAAATAACGCAATGCTTTTAAACAATACCTAATTTTTAAACGTGACAGGAAATTATGTTAAGATGATAATCGCATCTCCGATTGCATTTAACTCGTTTAAGTCAATTGTTGTTGTGTTTCTGGCTCTCCGAGACCCTTCGCATTTTAAGCACTGCACTTTAGGCATCTCGTAATACGTTCTTACATCAACCTGATGGGATTCAAGTAGGCATATAAATAGAACACAGACAGGAGAAAATATTATTTCGTCATGTCAGAAGGAAGCGCGTGAGGTTATATCCGCAAATAGGAATCGATTTTGAATTCGTATTGAGAAATTTACGATTTCTAAATACATCTGATGATATGCGCACTATAGAAAATAAGTCAGTGCCATTAAGCGTAATTAAAGACATATGCATGATCATTAGGCTGTTTTTCTTTCTTTCTTTTTCTTCGTGTATTATGTACTGTGAGTGGAGTTTCATACACAAATAACCGGAACGAGGAAAGGGGTGTTTGCAAGCAGCTGTTCAACGAAACATAGGGCCTACATTTTTGAAGGACAAACCTGTAGCATCAGCAGACTAGATTTGGTAAAATTTTCTATTGCGCTCCTGTCCCGGGCGGGGCCTACTTGTGTGAATAACCTATTTTGTGAAATTACTGTAAAAAACGACTTCTTAAATCTAACTCGAGTTCAGATAGAAAGTCTAGAAAAATGGCAAAGCCAAGTACGCAGTATATGCAGTTTACATATTTTCAGATATTTGAACAACATCTGTACTGTCTCGCTGAGCAGCTGACACCGCGGTTTTGATTGAAGAAAAACGCCTGCTTTCCGTTTTTGTTTATTTAGCCTTGCTTCATATTTAACAGATCATATGTATAAGGACGAAAATGCCCATATACAGGGACGCATAAGCTGGTAGATGTAAAATACGATGACGTTTATTTATGAGGTGCTTTCTTGGTATGCATTTGTGGGTCCTTTTTTCTTTTCTTTTCTTTTCTTCTCCTCCTCCCATCCGCCTCAGCAGTGTGCAGTAGCAAAGATCTCGCCAGTCGTCGCCCAGAGGCAGGAGTCCACATCTTGAAATAATCATGACCTGAGAATGGGCACGTCCCCTTGGCTTCTCGGGTTAAAGGAGGAGGCGCGGCGCAATGTGGTAGAGACATTACAGAAACCCGAGAGCTGCTCATCAGACACCCCAATTGGTATTGCATTAGAATTGATTAGGAGGCCAGAGCAGCCCGTGGTATAATGGTCAGGACCAGGTATCGGCCTCGCTAACGTCCGTTCGCTCATCCAGTTGTCGACTAAAGAGGCCTTGGGCAATTCGCGTCTTGCGTGAAATACTAGACGTAGCCTATATCGAATAAATGAAAATAACCTTATAAGGGCAGGAGAATTTGAAAAGAATGCTATCCTCTTTTTTCTTTTTCAAAACAAATGGATTAACCTCCGACAGAAAGACGTGTATCTGTGTTTCAGAAAACACCGTTTACCATTAATCAGTTTCTCAAATTTTCTGAACGATATTCTCATAGAATTCACAATAAAGAAATATAATACTTTCCTACACCCACCTGGACTGAGGTATTGTCCCTCAGTTTGTTTGCATACTACAATCTGTTGTTTTGATAACGATATTTAGGAAATATGTCTGTTATTCAACAAACGTGTACCCTTTAGTACCCTGTGTTAGCTCGTTAAAACCAGCCTCTGCATTATCCACGTTGAAAAACATTTATCATCTGCACCCATCACCGTCACAAGGTGATCGTACTCGGCACTCAAAAATAAACGGTCTGTGGTCACTCCTCTTTAAATCATAGCTCACAAAGTCATGTCCTATGTAGTATCTATTTCTGTTTAATTGTTTTATCAAAACGAATGAATTTAATTGTTAAAATTAATCATGGAAAATAAGCTTCCAACTAGAAACGAAATGCAATACAAAACGAGCACGTCGCGAGAAACGTTGCGTTAACAATAATATTCTTCAACATTCACATTTTCGCATAGTCTCAATATAAGGAATTGCACTAAGCAGTACCAGAGATTTAAAACACATTACAACCCTGAAGCTAATTACTTTTAGAACCCCCACGATCTTCGTGAAGTTGAGACATTAATGCACGCCTTTAAACCCAATTGTTTTCCCTTTTAAGTCTGTATATTCCGTCAAACCACAAACATTTATTTATTATTTGGCAGTGTAACTGTCCAGGCTTCGGTAAACACAAACATGTCTAAAATGTGTACACTGTTCCTTCTGCTGAGCTGAATCCACGTTAGGTGGATCTAATTGCAGGCCATATCGGAGCTGAATATGTTGCATTATCCTCAAAGACAGACAGAACGGGATAGCTTTCAGGAACCTCCTAGTGTCAAAGCCTCCCGAGACACTGACAAAGTTTGTTTTTACAGGTGCCTGGTAGAGCTGCTAAAACCAATTAAAGCTTTCCTTTATTTTAATATAAAGACCAAGACGACGAAAGAGGCGCGCATTAGAGACGAAAACCGGCCGTTGAACATGAACGTTCAATTTCTGAGCCAGAAAATAATTTTATATAAAAAATAGTGCACCCTTTTTGGGTGAGTGGCTGTGTGCGTTGTGTTGCCCTGGTATCACGTTGCAGATGGAGATGAAGATAAAGAAATGTGATCTATTCTTTAAAACAGCGGCTGGACTGCAAAGAGCTCGCGAAACACTGAACTCATTTACTAATGGACCGGTTTTAAGTTTCACCGTATAAAGAAAGAAAAAAGCAAGAGAAAATCAGTGAAAACGTTTTCTTTTCTGTTAGGATGTGAACGCCGTTTAACCTCCTACAAAACAATATTTGCATGTAAATTTCGCGTAGAGTCAAATACGTATTTCGACTCATTTTAAGTATGTGGCCACCCGTTGGACACGATTCACTCTGCCTGCAGAGAAGCTTGTCCTCAACATGTCAACATAAGAAAGTATTGCGTTTCGACTTCAGCGACCGCGGAATATACAACATAAACAACCTTTGTTTCAAATGCGTGATTCGAATGAGCAAGACGCTGTGCGCTTTAATTGAATCAAGCTTTTTTGTCAGAACAGCATGTCATACCTGTCGACTATCCCCGGAACAGTCAGCAACAGTACCAAATGCAGCTGTATTTCCAATGCTCCCTGCACACCTTCGTGTGTAGAGAACGTGTCCAGTTCTCAGTTACTACTTTGTGACTAAACAACACATTATTTGTTTTATGATTTTTTAACATGAACTAATCCCGAGTATCTTGTGCATTCAGCAGGAGATTCATTTTCGTTGCTCAATATATATCACCCACCTTTACAATGGGATAACATTTTAAGAATTTTCAAAAAGAATAACATACAGATATGCCCATTATGTACTGAGACGTCCCAAGACGTTTCCAGGTGAGGACTGATCTCTCAAAACGAGACAATGGTCTGTTCTTAGGAAACTTTAGGACTTCACACAATGCGAATTATGGAAATCAAGCTCTGAAGGACTACGTTTACAACTATTTCTCCCTCTCTTTGTAAGAATTGTGTTTATTGGCCATTCTCAGTCGCATTTTCTCACGTGCTATCAGGACAATAATGTCATACATGCTTCTTTTTTTATATCGTTCTCAATTATAGAGGCTTGCGCGCGTTTCAGGGGTACTGTCTGCAAGACCATAATCTGTCTTGCTCTCTCCCACGATCCTATTGTTTATGTGCTTTGGAATGTGTGTTCTGGAAATACAGGGATTACGCATTCAAATGAACAAATCCACCGCATTTTTAACAAAGGTACAATTAACTCCGAGATCCGTGCTATCATCTCTGAATCAAATAACTGACAATGGGTAATCTCGTATGATGAAGGACTTATTGTTCTTAACTGAGCCTTTAAAGCGCATCAGGTTCGTAAAACGTCAGTTCTCTTCATTTTAACTTGCAACCGCCCCCGGAAAATATTATACAAACCTGAATTTTCCGAGCTGTCAGGTGCATACTACGCGAATACAACCTGTACCTCTGCCCCTTTCCTCCTTCCGAAAATCTCAACACTTTCTGAGAAGGAATCATAATACAGCCGGCCCCGCGAACCATAATTTGAAGCTGTTAAAGTATATAACCTGATAAAAATGAGCAGTATGTTAACGAATATATCAGGAAAAGGAAAACTTGCGTTCAGTGGTTCAGTGTTCTATACGCTTGCGCATCTAACTGTATCCGAGGTTATTATTAATAATGTATTAAAATGTAATAAATTGCTTTGGCTGTTTATCGATTCATTAATAATTCACGGGCAGAAGTGGCGTAATTAAATAAAAGCTCACCAAAACGAGGGGGTCTGGGTGGAGATCACAATGAAAATGGCTTTAAAGGTCTGTAATAATTGATTAGTATCGAGGTGCCCCTCTCCCTCAGGTAATACTGAAGAAAGGGGTTCGGTTTCAGCCCTGACGTCCTCCTGGGAGGAAACGGAGCTGCAAACTTTGTTCTGCTCTGCTGCCAGGGTATAGGGCGGACAGGGAACCAATCAGCGGGCCGCGCAGCGCTCTTTAAGCCTGACATAACTTGAACAGGAACAAATTGTCCCAACAATCAACATCCAAAACTCCGGTGCACATCGGCGGTGGATAACGCCGATTCGGATTGCTTAAAAAAACGACATACATAAACGAAGACACAGGCGAATACCTACCAGTTATACAGAGGATATCGGCTTTGGTGCGGGGAGTAAAACCTATCCTGCAGGCATTATGTCAATGTTGCCTTCCTTCGGGTTTACCCAGGAGCAAGTGGCGTGTGTGTGCGAGGTGCTGCAACAAGGGGGGAATCTGGAGAGGCTGGGCCGCTTTCTCTGGTCTCTTCCCGCCTGCGACCACCTCCACAAGAACGAGAGCGTCCTCAAGGCGAAGGCTGTGGTGGCTTTTCACCGGGGGAACTTCAGAGAGCTTTACAAGATCCTCGAGAGCCACCAGTTCTCCCCACATAACCATCCCAAGCTCCAGCAACTGTGGCTCAAGGCGCACTACGTGGAGGCTGAGAAACTGAGGGGCAGACCGCTCGGCGCGGTGGGGAAATACAGGGTCCGGAGGAAATTCCCTCTGCCCCGCACTATCTGGGACGGCGAGGAGACAAGTTATTGTTTTAAGGAGAAGTCCAGGGGAGTTCTGAGGGAGTGGTACACCCACAACCCCTATCCCTCCCCCAGGGAGAAAAGAGAGCTGGCCGAGGCCACGGGACTGACCACCACGCAAGTCAGTAACTGGTTCAAAAACAGAAGGCAGAGAGACCGAGCCGCTGAAGCCAAAGAAAGGTATTCATATTAATACTATTTTCTACGTTCAGTCCTGTAAAATATAGATGATAATAAACTGAATAAAATATGCTATTCGAAACGCAACATAATGAAAATCTAAGTAGCCGAATTAATTATAAATCACATGTCTTTTTATCATGTATTTTCTCCCCTTGTAGGCTAGTTATTGTTACATTTGGCTTCGGACGGATACAGAAGTTTGAGTTATGAGGAATTTGTCACATTTGAATGAGGAATAAGATGGCATCTATGCTTGAACTGTACAGTGTAGCAATAGCGCACATAACTTTATTTCGGCTACTAGATTTTTGCTACGTGTATCCAAACAAGCACATGCATGTTTACAGCAGATCAAATGTTTATACATTGAACACATTTCAAAATGATTTAATGAACACCACTTCACTTGAGATTTTATGTTAAATTATTTTTAATCCTGATTTCAATTGCAGTGGTTTGATAACATGTAACTGAAATGCTCACCGACGGGACAGAAACACATGCTGAACATAAAACATAAAATACTCCAATGATTATAATTTTAATGTTACCATAAAATAAATATTTCATATTTACATCTGCATTGTAAACATTTGAAAAAAATAAACGTTGGTCTATTCTTTATTGCAGGCTAATATATGCATTACAAAAGTAGTTTCATAATAATTGAAAGATTTTAAGGCAACTGAAATTTACTGTTATTGGGAATTCTATGCAGTGTTTCGCATTGATTTACTTTTTACAAGAAATATATGGGAATGAACACATTCAGTGAGACTGGCGTTCCTCTAGATTCCCTGAAATTTTAGCGCTGTATTCTTACTTGTTTAGCTTTTCGTGCAGGCCTACATCATATTAAATTTATACAAGTCAAGGCCTACCACTTATGTGTTGCACTGACCATTACACGACATGAAACACAGGAGAACGTGTGAACAATCACTGATAACGGCAAACAATGGCGTAGTTGTAGAGGGTGTTGAATTCAGAAACATAGAAATCAGAAATTTCGCATTAAAACTTATATATTAATGTTTCAACAGCATGTCACACGTACATTTGTACGTAAGATTACCTTACACAGCGATGCGTTTATGTATCAAAATCTAGAAATAAATTGACCTCTGGGTTTCGAAAACATCAATAGTTTCTGACAAATGCAGATAATGCACAAGTTTGATCATTTAATGTCAGCTAGCAATGCTTGGAACAGCACGCAAGAACTGCACCGATTTACCGACGCTGATCTGGACGTTCTGCAATACATATGTTTAAAGTTTTAATTCAGTGCTGTTGTTTTTGTCTTTCATCAGAGAGAACAGCGAAAACAACAATTCCGGCAACAACAAACAGAACCAACTGTCTCCTCTTGACGGCGGCAAGTCCTTGATGTCCAGTTCGGATGACGAGTTCTCACCACCGCAGAGCCCAGACCAGAACTCCGTTCTTCTGCTCCAAGGAAACATGACTCACCCCGGCGGCTCCTCTTACCCTCTGGCAGGCCTTAATGCAGCACAGTCGGTGCACAGCATCCAAGGACACCCGCACCAACTCCAAGACTCGTTATTGGGACCGCTAACTTCTAGCCTTGTGGATCTCGGTTCCTAAACACTTTTTGATTTTATTTCATTTTTTTATTTTATTTTTTTCTAATATAAGACAGAAAGACTGAGATCCGACACTTTCAATGTATATATAAAATATATATTATATAAATATTACAGTTCTAACATCCCCGAGTTTTCTGATGTGAAATAACACACCGTGGTACTTACGATGATAGCCGGACTGACGTTTGTCAAGTCGTTAAATTGGTAAAATGGTCCACGCAAAACGCAGTTTTTATTAAAGCTCTTGCCGGGGCTTGGGATGTGTTCCCCTTCCTGCCCCATAGCATAAACTACAAACTAGCTCCCTTTAAGATAACGCTTTCATGGTTCTCATGAACTCTAAAAACACAACGGAACACTTGGCTGGACTTGCCTTTTTTGCTTAATTTATGATTTTTTGTTTTTGTTCAGAGTTGAATTTATAGGAAAATCTTGTTATGGAAACTGGGATAGAGACAACGTCCCACACCCCACAACTTCACGTTTTCTTCACAAAAATAGTGTATCGGCTTCAGCTAGTTTCCAATAAACATGACAAAAGGTGAGGGGTTGTATGGTGTGTGTTATTTGTATTGTCGACAGCAATCTTAGCCAATGGCGATGTCACCCAAATATCACTGTTTTTTAAGTAAGCATAATAACCTGACTTGTACAAATATCAATAAAACACAACGTACTTTGATAATTATCTAGCGAAGAGAAGTGAAAGTAAAGATTTGCACACTGTATTTCTGGAAATTCATTAAAGACATGAATTAGGTAAATACTACTTACGGCTGAAATCATATCTCCACAAAACAGCATTCCATTCAGAAATCATAACAGGACAGCGAGATATGATATTTTAAAATAAATTTGAATCATGAGTTAATTTTTGGACTTCGGGTGGTGTTTAATAAATGATTAAAAATAAAACGTGCTGGAAAAAGCAAGAGAAAATTAAACATACGAGTTAATTGAATTATTTTTCGTATATATTACGTCACCTTTGTTAAGGCCAGTCCAAATATTACCCTTTGAGAAAAGAAAAAGGATGAAAACGGTCTCGTATGTCAACACTACGAAAGGGAGTTCGTCCTCAGACAGTCCTTATGAGGGTACTTTGTCAGAAGGCGCCTCAGTCGTTTCTGGGTACAAGCCCAAGTTCAGTGCTCCAGGTTCAACTCTGGAAAAGCGACATTGTTAATCTTTTTACAGAATTTGCTTGCATGTAAAAATGGGTTGTGTATCCAAAATGAGGTTAAGCATAGCAATGGCAAAAATGCTATAGCCAAAAGTTTAACCAGTGATAATTGTATCTTAATTTATTCACAACCCCTTAAAACAGACGATGCAAGTTAACACAGACATGTGCTATTTAACTTGTCAGACGCGTTTTGCCCGAAGCTAAGCGTGTTTCTCCCTCATGAGGGAGAGAGCGGGACAGCGCTCCGCGCTTTGTGAGCGCTGTGGATCATTAGGTCTGTGTTGCCCTGTTTACTTTGTGCTCTTTCGGTGTTTGTTCTGTCGGTTCTGGGCCATGGAGAAATGACACCATCTGCAGGAGGCGCGCTCACGGCTCTTTCATTGCTCCGTTTTAACAGGGGAAGCAAATATACTCTCTTAACATTGCCCTGCGTCTATTTATTGAATAACCACGTGGACTCTATATATTCGCTCAAAAAACAAAAACAATAATTCCTCAAAATCTAAATGTCATCTGTTAGAATGAGCGGTTCTTGTTCATTAACCCTTCGCATCGACATATTTGATGTGGGATACTCCCAGCATCTTTAGAATAAAATCATTTTCCGTCCTCTCTTTTCTGATATAACTGCTTTTTAATTTTATTTTTAAGTAAACAGGTATGCTTGTTAAGAGTTAGAGGACCATTTGGAAAACGTATTCATTCTTAATTTTTTTTTACCAGAATGTGACATTTTCATAACATGTACGGTTGGACTTACACAAACGTAATTTATTCACTGTCTGAAGTTAATTGTTTTAGAATTACGCGAAAGAATAAAATGTCCTCGTCACAAAAAATGTTTACGGTGAAAAAATCCTGTTGCCTACTTGTCTACAACCATTATTAGTGTTACTACTGGGACTGCTACCAATAGTAGTCGCCTATTATTATTATTATTATTATTATTATTATTATTATTATTATTATTACTAATACTACTACTACACTGATTAATGGACTGGTGTCAAATAATTTTGAGTAGATATTTCGTTTTTTCTTCTGACTTTCATGGTTTTTGTAATTGTCTGAGCACGCGCAAAAATTATACACCCTTTAGACGAACAAAAATGGCATATGTGCCCAAGTAAAATGTTGTCCTGAATGTACATTCATTTGTGGGGAAGAGAAACTATTGCACAAAAGAAATGGTTTATATATTGCTACTTATTTTTTATCTCGGGGTGAAAGACTGCTTGGACCCCGAGGAGCCCCCCCTCGCCTCCCCCTTGTGTCGGGATAAATTGTTTTGAACAGAGTGCACAGAGGATTTCCTGCGCCTAATCTGAACCAGTTGCTGCGCGTATTAGAGCCTGATTGCGGAGATTGCAGCGCCAGTGCCCGTCCATACCAAGTCACCCTGGAGCAGTCTTTAACCTCGAGGCATTTATCACATATAAGTGTATCAGTCTCAGTACTCGAAACACAGTGGTCAAATATGTCTCTCCGAAATATTAAGATATTGTTGTTACACTATATGTTTCACAGCTCTCACTTGCTTAAAATATTTACATTTAATAATAAAAAAGTAAGTTTACCCACGTTTCTGTCCTATCTAAATAAAAGACTACGACTTCGTATTTGCAGGATTTCTAAAATTTCCCTAGCTTTTCCGCCTAAAAGAATAAATCTTCATTAGCTCGTCATGTGCGTGTAGTATTTCAATAATTAGCTAGAGTGATGATGTACGACTTGTCAAGACTGGATGTTTTCTTCTCAACTAATGCAAGCCGAAAACGCACCAAGGAACAAATGCATCTTTATCGATTATACTGTATGCGTGTTTTAAAGGCCTATCAATTATATTGTCATTCTTTATTTGTATATTGTTTAAGTCTGCTAGAACCAAGCCCACAAACTATGGGCAGCCATTCTCTTATTATTTTTTGACATAGAACAGAGCAGTTTTATGGCGAAGGATAGATTTACAAGAAAACCTCAATTCGAGAAGAAAATGTGTCCTACGATGGCGTCTCTTCCGAGAAGGCAAAAAACTTTTGAAGGTCAACGAATCACATCTTCAAAGAATTTGCAGTTGTGATATTTGAGCTATGTATAGTTATAAAAGTGTATCCGCCTCGGGAACGAAATAAAACAAAATTTCGATTCTATGCATTCCATTCTATCACTTTCATCAACATATTTCTCCACGCACGCCTTGTTTATTTAATAGTAAACGGAGAAAAGAAACATGGCCGATACCCGTTCAAATACCATATTATGATCTATATTGTCAAAAGGGATTATAAATTAGTCAATTACTAATTGTGATTTATATAGCTCACATAAAATACAAAGAGGAGGTCGTTTAGTTTCAAAATTAATGGTTTATTTTTTATCATCAACATATTTTAATCAACTTTGATGCGTATGTAATAATTTCAGCGACTTTTGTTATTTCAGAACTAATTAGACCTAATCAATGGGCGGATCCTATTACACAATTTTGTAATTTATATTGATTAACAGAAAGCAGCAAACGTCCGACTGCCGTCCCAGGAGTATGGATGCTGTTCAACGCAGTAATTCGTACCCTAATGGCGTGTTGTGAAATTCATGTCAGTGTTCTACGTCATATCAGTGGCCAACAGACAGCATCAATAGTACAACTTAGTGCTTGTTTGCATATATGATATCAACCTTTATGCAAATTTGAATTTCTTTATATCTGTGGCTCTGTGGCTTCTTTATATATGTAGGCCTACAGTAATTTAACTGAAAAGTAGGTCCAGTCTATTTGCCCGATATGTGTGGGTCAGTCTGAATCAAGGGGAAGCAAACAAACTATTCCTTCCAAAGAGTTCTAGTTATAGACTGCAGAGATGAGCAGGTCCACCCAGATAATCCATCAAGATAATCACAAAGGGATTGGAAATTTTGAGAAATCACAGCAGTTACGGCTCAAATGTTGTCTGAGACACAAATGTCTCCATCCCTGTAAAAATTCAGCATACAGATTCAGTTGAGACGGCTGAAATATTGCTCCACAGGTATAGGGTACACAGTACAGGCGGAAATCAAGATTAAGCATGTATTCGTTTCGTAAATCCTGCAGCAGCAGTGAAAGTGAAGACATGTCAAACGGCCTGCAGCTAGCGGACTCCCTAACAGAGACCTTCACCGTCAGGTTCAGAGTGAATAAGCTTGGAAAAGCAGTTGAGAATCCTGCAGCAGAGGTCTCAAACAAAGGGGCTTTTCTGCCACGCCAGTTCACTACAGCGGCTCTACAGCACAGTAATTTAAATACTGTATGAGGTGTAAATCCATACAAGATGAAAATGAAACAACGGGGGCTTTTTAATGTGGCGGGCAGGAGAGCCGGGCTGTAAATTTAGTAATTAGTCAGGTGCAGTGGGGGGGACGTGTAAAACCTGCCTGCTTCCACTGCTGACAATGACTGAGGCTGCGGAGGTAGAGTGCTTCTCGGAGCGGGTCTCTTGCCGGTACCTGGGCAGGTTGCCTTTCACCCCGGGCAGTGAATGCATCATGCGAAACCAGCCCAGGAATTCGCAACCACAGACGCAGCAAGGAGCAGGGGGGACAAAAGGATCTTTTCAAGCCGGGCACAGGGAGCGGGGCCTGCGAGGAGATTCTGTTACCGGTGATGTATAGGCCTGACAAGGCTCCGGCCCGAGTGGACCCTTGAGGCGGACTGACACTGCGTGCGTGTGATGTATCATAGTGCGGGAGCGTTTTCAAAGGGCATTGTTGCGCTGTTGTTTCTGCTGCTCGGGCAAAGTATGCCCCAGCAGGCAGCCGATCCCCCCTCAGACTGTGACTGCCTCTTCCCAGGACTGTGTAGGCTGGAGCCTTTGTGCTGATATTCCCAGACTAGACAATGTGAAGCCCCTGTGCTGATATCTCCAGGCTGTACAACGTGGAACCCCTTTGCTGATATTCCCAGACTGTGCGGTGTGGAGCCCCCGTGCTGATTTCACCCAGGTTGTGCAGTGTGGAGCCCCTGTGCTGATATTCCCAGACTATAGTCTGGAGTTGGGCTGCTGGGGTATAGGGCCCTAGGGCCCCCTTTCAAATCTGCTGTATATTACAGATGTGCTTTGATAGCTATATCACACTCAAATCAGCTAATAATCAGCCAGAGGAGCTTTTTATAGATTTTAAAATCTTAAACCTCACTATGAAGGGCCAGGGGGGCAGGGGGGAGGAGGTGGGGGTGGCCTGTAGAGTATTACACAGGCTGGCCTAAGAGAGGATGCAAAGAGGAGTTACTCATAGCCTTGCAGGATAAATCATCAACTATAAAAGCCATTGCTATGTTGATTATCAGTGTCTCATTCTGATTACACTAAATGCCTATGATCTAATGACAAAATGACAGTATTCTAACCCTAGTGTGACAAAATTATTACTGATACCATAAATCCCACGAAGTTAGTGCTGGAAGATCATTGTTCCTGTGTGATACAACAGGAACAATTTGTTACAATGCTACATCGTTAATGTCTCCCAACTGACCACCACTCACACAAGGTCCATCTGAGGGCCAGGCAGTGTGCGGTGAAGGGGTACAGGGTGCATGGCGCGTTCCATTTTCTCTGATTGTTTTTTAATAACCCTCGGGCTGAAAGGCAGAGGGGTAGGATTTCAGCCCAGCCACTTTCCCCAGCCACTCGCAAAGCTGTTCATACAGAGAGAGAGAGAGAGAGAAGGTTTGTCAACAGAAATCCAAATGAGCCGCTGTCACAACAAGGCAAACACTGCGGCCGCACGCACGAAAAGCCAGCGTCTACGGCCCCGGCCTGCGGGTAGCGAGGCGGTAGGGCTGGGGTTTGCGCAGGATCAGACAATGTGCTGATTCAACAGACACACACCTGTCCTCCCACCCGTCCCTCCTGTGTGAGGATACCTGTTGTTTTTCAGCTGGGGGGGGGCAGGGGAAACACCAAACATAAAAGCCATGTTAAGACCATGTTAAACTGCAGTGCAGTGGAGGAGTTCTGTGTTTCTGTCAGTGATAGATGATGCCTGGTCAACGCTTCAAGGCCGTGGAGGGGGCTGCTATGAGGGCTGGGCATTGGGCGGCCATGCCAAGATACACAAGACATGGCCACACCCCTGTCCTCAGCTGCCTCTCTCAGGAGAAACGCACCGTGTGGGATGGCTTAGTGCACATTGGGGATTCGTATTACTCCCTATTTATTTGTCAATGTTTACTGGAAAATTAATTTCAGGCTGTAACGTTAACTTAAAGGTGAAAGTTGTGTGGCTGTTGCATTATTGCTTTACTCTTTTGCAGTACATCTCCAGTCAAAAAACCTCAAATGTGACGATAAATGTGACGATAAGGATAGTTGGATTCACCTTTTAACTGGGTCCACTGGTGTTGGGCCATCAGGAACCCCCAAACCACAGGCACACGCATCCAGATCAGTCCCAACAGGTCACATGTGATTACATAGTTAAAATAATGATTCATAATCACTTTGCATAAAGGTGGTTTTATTGCAACCCAGTCATCTCCCAGCTCACTCTGCTCATATTCCACACGGACAACTAATTCCTTAATTATTGCCCCGGTGTAGTTTCTTTCAGGTGTAAAAGAGCTGAGAGGAGCTAAAAGGAGGGAATTTGGAATATGGGATGATAAAATGTTCATCCATTATCCTTCTTGCCCCGGTCTTTTCCAGGTAAGCGACTGATATGCCGTCTTACCGCAGAACCACCCCCACCAACTGAAACCTGAAGACCGAGCACGTAGACGGCCGGTGACATTTTCCACCAAAGGAAAGGTGGAAAATTTCCTGGTAAATGATATTCTAATGATGTTGCTCAAGCGCATTGTCCCTAAAATGCTGACAGAATGCCAGGGTGCTGTTTGGAGCACACTGCAGACAGCCCTGAGGAGGTGTCGCCAGTCTCTCCCTGCCAGCTTTAGCGTCGGCTTCTGTCGGCATCCCAACAGCCCCTGCCTTGCCCAGAGCACGTAGTACTGACCACAGACAGCAGGATAGACTTCTGTCATTCCATATGGAAAATGGATATAAATAAATATAAATAGATATAAATAAATATTTTGGCCCCCATGCAGGCATGCATGCGCCCGCACGCACACACACACAATACACAGACACACACACGTACGCACACATATTTCCATACACACCAAATGAAGACAATGTGGCATCCAAACTCCAGAATCCAAGACACTAATGCCCTCAGACCATGTCTATGCCAGGTAAACAGGAGTTGGTATATCAGATTTAATGGCAGCCTCTGTCACCCTTTGACAATGAAGCTCCGTGACAGAAAAGCGGCCAGTTATTGTCAGTTGCTCAGGTGTATTAGTCAGTGCTGCAGGGGGTTTTCATCCCCTTACAAACAGAAAGGGCAAAAAGATAAAGCAACCTGAGTCTGCTGCTGTTGAAAACGCCTGCTAAAACGATATGGCTGCAAGGGCCCAGCTCATGTAACCAAGACCTGCAGCAACGGAAGATTTCTCTTGTTTCATTTTGTCAGGTGTCTGTATTTTTGTAGCATAGCTGGAAAAATGATATTCAAACTCTATTACCAAAATAAAGTTTTTTTTTTAACCATAGAAATACTTCTTTGGTATGGGGTTTGGCACTGTGTATTTCCCTGGCTTTGTTGCCAAAGAAGAGTTCCTGTAAGATCCTGTAAGAGCCAGTTCAAACCTGAGCACACTAGCATGACATTGTGACCCATTTCCTGCTACCGGAACTGCTTATGCTTATGACCCTCTCACCTCAGCCACCTCAACCTAAATCGAACCTAAACACACACATGCACACATGCACTCATACACACACACACACACACACACACACAGAGAAACACACACACACAGATACACACACACACACACACATTCCCCTGGCCTTGCGAGGGGCTCTCTCAGGTGTGGAGTGACAGTACTTCCTGCAGATAAGACAGTGAGCGGACCCTGATAAGTGTGGTCATGGTGACAGCAGTGTGAGAGGAGCCCCATGTCTGACCAGCACTGAGTGAAGCCCTGTCACAACTAAGGAGGACTGGAGCCCCGAGCAGACACACTCCTTACAGGGCTCTCCTAGACAGTCCTGTGGCCAGGCTTATACAACAACAATCAATACTCCTTAAAACCAGGATGAATATGTGTCTACTTGTTCTGACAAAAAAGCAAATGGCAAAATAGAGAGCTCAGAGGTCATTGCTTCTCTTGCTTAAATGGGTGGCCCCTGCTATACCAGGTGTGTGGCAGACACTGTGCTATATCAGGTTTGAGTGTGTGTGTGAGGCAGACACTGTGCTATACCAGGTCTGAGTGTGTGTGATGCAGACACTGTGCTATACCAGGTCTGAGTGTGTGTGTGATGCAGACACTGGGTCACCCTGGCACAGATCCCAGGGGCTCCTCCGCTCACTTCCCAGCGGTACTGTTATGTGGACCTGCTTCTCTGGGGTAGGAGCCGGCAGCAGCATCTCACTGCACGGATTTAACTGAGACAGAGACAGACTGGTGCATGGGATTTAATACATGGCATGTCTATTAGTGGAGACCTATAAAAGTACAGTATACTGAGGTAGTGCTTACAACTGCTTCATGCCATTAACTCTGATGCTGTTAAAAGTTTCTATTAACTTCCACTCAAACAAACACAAATACAAATACAGACTAACCAACCTACACCAGCACAACTGCTGGTGGAGAAAGAAAGCACAAAAAGGGCAAAAAGACAAAAAAAGTTACCTTAAAAAAAACAAGATTTGCTTTATAAAAGTACAGGCCAATGTTTGACAGACAAGTTGCTCCAATAAAGTTCAATGCCTCTTGCTTCACACTGAACTCTCATGTTTTCAGCTCCAAGCAACTGATTCCAAGAGCTGTTATTACATATACTTAGCAAGAAACACATTTCTCCATCTGTGACTCATCTCTGAGACTGAAATAATGAATAATCAAAGTTCAGGAGAATTCTCATAATGTTTGTGCCTTAGCAGAGGCTGGATTCAACATAATAAGTGAGGTAGAAAGAAACACCACTACCAATACACCACCACTGACATCCCGATTCTATTTAAAAACATCACAGTTTCTTACGTGGCTGCCTCAGGTCAATTAGCAAAATGGGTATACTGAAATTCCTGGATACACATTTGAAGTCTCTTCCATTGGAAGAGATACAGCAGTCCTGATCACTTAAGAGCTACAGACTTTGTGACAGAATAGGAGAATATCAGCCTCTATCATTCTGTAACATGATTGTAGTTTTGAATGAGGAGTTCTGTCGTTTTGAATTGTGTTGCTACCGCTGTCCTCTCCTCTTAATTCTACAGAAGTGTTTTCTCCATCGTTAAATAGAACATCCCCATGGGATGGGGGCCCTTCTTCAAACCATGGGGGAGGCTTGTGGGAATATGAAGGCCCGCCCTGTCACATCACGCTCTCAGACATGCGTGGGCAGACAGACTGTTTTCTGTGATGCAGATGACAATATGTGGCCTGACAGACACCACAGCAAAATAAAATGAAATATACATCAATAATATTACCAGCATTTAGAAATTCAAATGTCTACATAACATACAGAGGTAAATGTGCTATGCTATGTAATTTGGTGTTTTGATGATTTGATAGTTTTATTTGGAATAATAAATGACTAATGATTTTGTGATTGTATGCTAAGATTTATCACACTTTTGGGGAAGGTTGACAGTGTGTGCTATTCATTTCAGGTCAATAGCTATCCTGAAAAGACAACATTGTTATTTTTTTAAGTGAGTGTAATTTATGTTAGCATTTATAGCTTTGGAGTAAATATTTGATTTGGAAAATGACTGTGTCTTTCACGATTTTATTATTTTAATTCATTTTTCAAATATATATTGTGGTTTTGAAATTCACAAGGCCTTTGTTGGGTGTGTTACAGTAACCATATTTGTGAAGAGTTTTTTTTTCCTGTAATTTTGGAAGAATCTGTAATGTATTTTTGTTGTGTTGAGATGTTGTTTTCTGGCTTCCCTGACTCCATGAGGTCTGCTTCCCTGTGTTCTGTGCTGATGCATCAGAGTCCTCATTCACAGGTGAGGTGTTGAGCACTGAGTTGTGTTGTGCCATGTAGCGTTGTTTTGTGCGCTGTCCTGTGATCCGTTGCATGTTGTTGTGTGTTTGTCCCCCAGTCTGCAAGGTGGGTAAGGAAAGCACAGACTGGGGCAGTGAAGGAGTTAACGCTCCCTGTCCCAGCATCCTCTCCCCTGGCTGCAGGGTAGAGGCAGACACAATAAAAGGAAATGGAGAAGAGCAGGATAATGAATGAGGACTTGGGTTCCCATGGGCGCTCACCTGCTGCAGGGGGTCATGAATAGCAGGTAGCTCTCCCAGACTCAGGCACTGAGAGCGCCGTTTGTTCGGTGACAGCAGAGTGACAGGTCCCGTAACCCGAGCCGGTGGCCTCGCCCCGTGTGTGGATAAAACCCTGGATGTTCCCTCAAACATTTCAGGAAATGAAAGTTGTAACACGATCCCAGCGCGCCAACATCTCCCTGAGCACAGACAAAAGGCTCACAGGAATCCACACAGATTATTTTCATCCTGCAGATGATGGAGGGAGGAGAGAGGGAGAGAGAGAGGGAGAGAGAGAGCAGGAGAGGAGGAGGAATCAAATGAGAGGTGCAGAAGAGCGGTGAGAGTGAAGGAAAGACAGTGAAAGAAAGAGAGACAGAAAGAGAGCCTTCTGCCAAGTAGGCCTTGGAGCTTTTTTCTTCTGTTACACCATCATCAGAAATAACTGCTCTTTACGAAGTAGTCCTATCTGTCTCTCAAACACACATGCACTCATACACACACACACACACACACACACACACACACACACACACACACACATACACACACAGCGAAAATATGAAACACAAAGAAAATAAATTCCCTTTCATTCCCAGGAAGCCTCTTGAGATCCCCCTGCCGCCCATCAGTCAGTGCTCCCTGTCAGTGGTGCTGGTCAGGCTTCATTGAAGTGTGTCTATTCACACTCAATTGAGGGCGAGAGAGAGAGAGAGAAATCCCTTTCATCCTGGCACTAGAAGCACAGCAGCATGTTTAATGTGCCTTAGCTCATGGTCACCTGATGCTAAGGAAACAATAGGCATGTTCTCGCAGCCTCCCCTGACTGACGCACTAACATGCTGAGCCACGCTCAGATCCTACACCAGGCCTGCGCTTTCTGACCAGCGAGGAAGTGACCACTTTGGCTCTGTCATCGCTCCCCGCAGATGAATGGACAGACGGGGAGGCCACTCCCCCCACCCTCAACAGGAGCGAGAGGCAGCGGAAGGGGTTAATAGTGCACCGAATTACCCTCCAGCTCGGCCCGCATTCGCCGCGTGGTGACAGTGGCCGCTGTGATTACCGGGCTCTCCCAGGGATACTGCATCAGGACTGCAATCCTGTGAGGAATGCTGGCTAAGCCACTTATTAGGGCCGAAGTGACAGTGCGGGCAGCCGCCCTTGGCTCGGCCCGGCTCACCGCAGCGACTCCCCCTCGCGCTGTTCCTGCCGTGCCCCGGGCAGCGGTGTTCACGCCCTCTCCTCCAGCGCCAGAGGCTGCAGTTTCTTCTTCTTTGACCTTTTTAGGAGAATGCCACAGCGCTGTGAAGAAACACATACGCAGATTCACAGTTCTGCGAAAATCAACCGCAACGTCCCCAATGTTAACCTGGGTTTTCATTACTCCTCATACATATTGTAGAAATTCTTGGCCAGCATAAAATAGTTCTCTGAGGAGACTTCAGTGAAAATGAGCTCTACAACAAAGCCAGGCCAGCTCAGTTATGAGGTTTTTTTTATTGGAAGGACGTGTTGATTGCTGCTGTCCAATATTTAGTACAGATCATTCAGACGATATGTATCCCAGACAACAACAGCTGCCAAAACCCTGTTGCCTGTAAATTTACAAAAAGTACAGATAATTAAAGGTAATTTCTCCTTATTCCAAACATATGCCACAGTGTCTTTAAAAATTTTTGTGTAATAACGCAACTTCAGTTTTGTACATTTTTATTTGTGATTGAACAAAACCATCTAAAAATAGATTTAAAAATACAGTTACATGGACCTTAAAGCAATGATTATAAAATTAGCATTCGGCCGCTTCATCAGATGAGAGGTGCACTGAAATAAAGCTAATCTGACTGTTTCATGTCTGTTTCTGTGCAGCGTCTGAGAAGTCTCTGCTTCCTCTTTCTCCTTAAATTAGCCTAATGCAGCTTCCATCAATAGGATGACATTTCTCATGCCTAATTAACGCTCACTTTATTAAAATTAAGCACCATTTTCATTTCCACACTGCTGTATATGTCACAGTGCTCCACATTCCAACTTAGTAAAAGGAAGTCATACCCAAGAAGGGCTGAGCACACACCTGAGAATATTGCAGAAATTCTGGATAAGAACTGCAGATGTTGAACAGTCTTTCACAATTTAGCCTAAAACAGCAATCTTTAAGAAGAGGCTTTCAAAGTTTCTTTCACTGCTTTTTATGTTTTCATTTTGTGTTTTAATAGAGGAAACAAAAGGAAGTCTGTCTTCAAAGAAAAAACCTTATGGAAGACAATTATGTCTTGTTTCAAAGTTTGAGGACAGTTTTAATTTTTCTGATTTGAAACATCCATGAGAAGTCATTTATTTAAACAACACTTTTTCATTTCAAGATTGTTTTAATGTATGGAGCTGTTTACTCATACTTTAATTTTTTTTGTTAATCTTGTGTCGTACAATTTAACATAATGAGAAAACGTGTCTCACGCAACCTAATTCCAAATATGATCAGTCGTGATTGTGAACACATGATTTTACCATTCGTTCTTCATGCTGATGGAGGTGGAGGACTACAGGTTTTGAAGTGCCATGCAGGACTGTGTGAAATGCCCGCCTTAAAGGGAAGAGAGATGCAGGCTGTGTGCCCGGAGCAGCATGCGGAACCTGCTCCTGCAGGCACGCACCTGCTCTCTCTCCGCCCCCTGTAGGTCGTCCCAGGGTTGGACCGGGCTCCACGTTTCCGCGGCTGACCCCTGGATCCGCACTCCTGCGTCAGGAGCCTCCCGTCCCGGCAGCCCGATACCCGCTCCCATGGCACCTAATCCTCCCAGGAATCGACAGAGGGGTGTAGAATTCCCCCGGTGGTACAGCGAGAGGGCACAGTGTTCCAGAGGCCCGGAGCACCGTGCCAGACGTGTCCGCGGCCAGGTGCTCCAGCTCCGCTGTGCTCTGCCGTGCCCGCTCACACAGCGATTACCACTCCTGCACACACGCTGTCCGCCGGGCCAGCGGGCGACCACAGAAACAGCAGAACCCAGTCATTCTGCCCAGACTGTAAGTCTGAGTTTTTAACCATAATTCACGGCATAATTCATGTTTTATGAATACGCTGCAACCTGAGCGCGGCTGTGTGTGTGCGAGCAGCGTTCTCAGAACCGTAAGGCAATTTGAAGTTAATGACATGTTTAGTGTTTAGGTGAATTGGCTGCAGTGAAAGTCTAAAGGACTCGGAGGGCACGTGGAGGCAGCGCAGGGAGGATCCCTCTGGAGTTTCAGCAGGTTTATATTTATGGACAAGCAGTTTGAGAAAAGCACAAGGTGCTGAACTTAAACATGGTGACAGCTGCAGAAACCAGAGCCCTGGGTTATTTATAGACTCTCAAAAAACCTCTGCTGCAGCACTTCCACTCTCTCCCTCACACACACAAACACATACAACCGTGCGTGCACACACACACACGCACTCACCCAAATACACGCATGCATGCACACGCACGCACACGCAGACACAAACTCTGCAGCTGCCAGCGCTCATGGGTTCTGCGGGTAGGCCTACCCCGCCCGCACACTTGCCACAAATACCTGCCCAAGCACACATCTGGGGAGCCCTCCAACACAACCCTGTGCAGAAATGGCAGGGGTGAGAATATACTCTGCCATGCAATGGCCAATGCCCTGGATAAGCCAGCACAATGCACTCAGAAAAGAAAGCCAAGGCAGGGGAGCTCATAAGAGCCTGTCTAGGGCCATGTGGGTTAGCAGTGTGCACGCTAGCCTGGCTCCGGCTCAGTGTGCAGCAGGATAGCGGTGCTGACACAGGGACCGCACAGCCCCGAGCAGCAGCACACAATGCAGGGACACGCTCAGGCTGCCTGGCTTCCTGTCTCCGGGGGGGGTGCATTGATTTCGGCTCAGACAGGGAGCTGTCGAACGCGTTTCGGTTACATCCAGAAACCCGATCGAACCCTCGATGCCTTAAAGGGGAAGGGCGCTCCTCTGCACAGAGCTGACCAGAGCGCACCCCCCACTCCCCGTCCCGCCCGTAACCACAGCTCCACCAGAGAGCCAAGCACATGTGAGTGAGTGACCCGCACCAGAAAGCAGTATTGACTGGAGGTAAAGTTACTGCGGCTGGGATTGCCTGGGCCAGCAATGACAAGCTGGCCAGAGTCATACGTTGTGCGGTGCACAACACTTCAGACAAGACAGTGAAACTGTACCTCTCTCACGCATGTCACTGACCGTACGGCCTCAAAGCAGCGATGTGCTGAGCCGGAGCACCACAATGGAGGCTGGTTCCTGAACTCTGGTGCTGCTTTGTAACGCTGTTTTCTGCGAGTGTTGGGGGTTGTGCTTCTAGTGTGGCTGTTTGCAGCCTGGCAGGATTACGCAGGGGTATCACAGTCCTCGCCACACACACACACACACACACACACACACACTGCACGGAAACAAACAGCGCCCCTCTACTCCTCTTATTCACACCCTGCTAATGTCAGGAGCCATTTTAGCTCAGCCGCGGCTGTTACCTGCAGCTAGGCTCACAAAGGTTTTGCACAAAATGGCCCCTCCAGTAGCCCATGTACCTGGTGTGAACTCAGTAATGTTGTACGGCGTGATATTAGCACTGTGTGACATGACACTTGTAATCTTAGAAAAAAAATGATTTTCCAATGTAAACTATTTTCAGGTCAGTATGTTATTCTATAAAACAATAAATCCAATTCCAGGTGTTAGTAAAAGGGCACTAAAGCTTGAGCACATATGTGTTAGTGAACATGTTTATATGTGACAGCTTACGTTATTGGCTCCTAAATGTGTCTGAGCTGTGCAATCAGCCATTTCCTCAACACGTATTGTGTTACTACAGAACAGTGAACCAGGGACAGCCTTTCCCAACCATGAAAAGGAAAGCACGGCTTCATTAAAATGCTGGTACAGTATATGAAAGACACAGCGTCTCTTCTCAGTTATGTGCTCCCTACCTCAGATGCCGGATGTGGACAGAGTGTGTGTCTGTGATTGGGGATATCTGAGTAATACAGGGGACCGAGGGACTGAGACTATAAAACTCAACTTTCCACCCCACCCCCACACCAAAAAAAAAAAAAAAAAAAACAGTGACAGACGGGGCTGGAAACAGATCTTCTCGACACCGGGGTCAGAGCGGACAGCGAGGGGGCAGCGTGGTGTGAGGGGGAGGGGCTCGGATGTCAGACTGCTGGCTAATGGACAACACATCTGCAGGTCTGACCTCCCAATCACTGCAGCCTTTAGGCACTGCGACTTGGCACTCAGTGACCATTACAGCTCCAGCAGAAGGAAGCAGGCTCTTGCAAAGACTATAAAGCGCACGGGACACCACCAGATCAGCCCTCCTCTCTCTCTGTAGCTCTATCACAGCAGCGAGGCAAAGCCAAGCTGTATCAGCACAGCAGCCCCTCCAAATGTTACCAGGCCCTCTTCAGAATGAGCCTCCCTTTCCTCTTTATGATTTATAATGCTAGCTGAGCTCTTAAAGCACAAACTAGTACATATGATCAGATGGCCAGAGAATATGTTGTGTTTAATCATCAAACAAAACAAATATATAAGAAGAATAATTTTTACCATCTCCTATTTTGCTATCAATTATTTCAAACAATGTATGTAATATATATGTATAAAATAAATAGCTGCGTTCGTACTGAGTTATCTATAGAAAAAACGACCTTTAAACTGTTCAATATAGTAAGCTCAGAGAAACCATTAACAAGCATTTTACATCACAAGGGTTCATACCTCCACCTTGTGGTGAAATATAAAAACTACAATTGCAAAGTTCGGAACGATAAAAAAAAATGCAGAACTGTACAGGCTGTATTTATGATATATATTTTTTTCATGCTTGTATACACCATTAGCATAAACACAACACATATATTCCCTGTGACCAAAATTATCTCACCTGTCTAATAAATGCTAAAAAGTCTGAATAAGTCATAAATTCTGATGTTCGTCGATTCGAGCTTCATCTTGAATTTCGCCTCGGTAAGCAGCACTCACCACATTGAACTAAGGAGTTTCAAATAAGCCATACGGTGAGCATTAATGGGCTGCTTTACGTGCAATGGTTCATAACAAATATCCTGTGGGTAACTCCAATAAAATAGGTGTTATGTAATTTGTGAAACTATATAAATCATTGTGGCCAAATTTTAGAGACAGAAGCAAGCTATCAGCATGTTGACTTCTGTGTAACATTTGCATATATCTTTTACAAAAAGCAACAAAAAATAAACTTGTGATCAAACGTCTGCTGGCCACAATTTACCATATTTGCATTTTAATATTTTGAATCTGTGACTGAGCAAAGAGTTCAGCGTGTCAATATAAATAGTAATATATGACTGAATTAAGGTGATTTTTGACAGACATCTGGTTCTGCATAACCTGTACATTAAACATATGTGGCGTCCACCACAAGATGGCATAACGTGTGTCAAACACATTGAGGAACTGACAATGCTAACAAGCACAACATTTCTATATATAACATTTTTATAGTGAAACATAATACAACACACTTCTATAACAAATCGGACTCAATTTGCACAGAAGTTAAGAATTTGGAGTGAAAGTTTTTTTATTTTGCGCTGAACTGCAGCACTGATTATGTATGTTCACTGTCTCCATCTTGTGGCAAAAGATGGAAATAAATCAAAATTAGGAGCTTCAGATGCTTCACAATGCGGTCCAAAATCCTAAATACTGTTGGAAAGGAAACAGCAAAACAGCATTGGATGCGTGTAGGAGGAGGTGTGCCGATACTGAAAAATGAATGTTTCCAGTTTTATTTTCTAATCCATCGCCCTGCAATGCTGAATCAACCACATTCCCTTTTTTTCAAAGCCATTTGCCTTGAACCATGTATCAAGCTGTACCAAGGATAAAGACATCCTGCAAATTCAATATGGGAAGCAGTGTGATTTCACCTGAAAAAGCCATTGAAGCAGAAGAAAAATCGTTTAATGGGGGCTTGTGCTTATTGCTCGCCTTCATTCTAGAAAATATTGAAGGTCAAGAGGGAGTCAAAATAACAATGATACAAGAAGGATACTATTCCAACCCCTTTAATTGGGACAGTCTTTTAAGAGTGGGATGGCCATGGCTGCCATCAGAGAAAAAACTTCTTATTACCACTGTGTGGAATGCTTACCAAAGCCGTGTCCGTTCTGTCCTGTTTCTGTCTGCACCTGCATTTCAGCCATCCTTTGCTGTGTCCACACAGACTCAGCTCAATGATGAATGCACTCTGCAATATACAGCAGCCCTCCGATTTTATTTATTTTTTTTGTCTTAACATTTAACGAAGCCCTTGAAAGCCTGTGTGTGGCCTTATGGTCAGCATCGCTCCCGAATCTACACCGTCCTGTTGCAACACACTCTCTGGTGCCGTAATTACACGGCAATAATGTGTGCTTTTTTTCGGCTGATGTCTCACTCAAAGCCAAGGAGGACAGAGGATTTTGATTTTAATCCATGTAATGAGTGTGTTTACACAAAGGCAATTTACGGCTAATGATCTTCTGTAATTTCAAATACTCTCTGCACCGAATAAACACACAATCATTACAGATTTTCCCTGGAGGCTGGTATACAATCAAAGAACAATAACCAAAGAACAACACAGATATTCATTAAAAGTATCTAAAATAATACACAGGGAATATACAGTAGTTGGATGGCCATTATGTTTATCTAGCTAAGTTTTTTTTAAATACAAAACCATCTTGTAGATTTTTGAAGAATGGTCAGCTAGCCTTATTTTGATATTGAGAGGAATTGAATGCTTCAGATTTTCACGCAGTGCCACAGTCAGCATTGTAGCTCAGACGCACAGCGTATGACAAAGACTGCCAACAGTGAATGAAAAACAACTATTCAGCAGCACAATGCGAAGCATCACAGACACAGAGACGACAAGACGCAAGCTCTGGTGTAAGGCTACAAAAAAACTACAGGCCACAGCAAACTGAAAGTCATTGTTTTCTACGGGAGAACAAAGGACTGAGTGAGACCAGCGTTGCCTTGTTTGCATTTGACCGGCTCAGAGACACTGCTCAGTCAAGAGGTATCTGGAACCATTTCCAGCAGGTGGCACTTGTAACATGAAAAAAGGAAATGAGGTAGGAGTGAGTCAGACCCTATCAGAGTTTAGTGGGTGGTCCCTCCCTGGCACCCAGACATTCAGACATAATATGGAGACATGCAGACGTGTTCACTTGGTAGTTCTCAGCAGAGCAGCAGGTTATTATTAACTGTGTTGGGCCCACAGATACTACTTCACAGCCTGTGAAAAACAATAGGAAACCTTTTCAATCCAGTCACATCTGTTACATCGTACAACAGATTCTCTGGGTGCCTTCAAAAGAAAACTGAAAACTCATCTCTTCAAGTATCTTCTGTATATCTAGTCTACCTTCCTCTTTATCTATCCTATCGATCCCTATTTTCTATTAAAAAAGCACTCTACACTAGTTTGGCACTCAACTCAATATCTTACTGACCTCTTGTAATACTTCTTGATAACTGCTCTTAGCATAGTGGTGTACTTCTTTGGAAGTTGCTCTGGGTAAGAGCATCTGCCAAATGACGTAATGCAATGTAATGTAATTTAAGATATTTACCATGCTGTACCAAGGAACCCTCTGAGGAAGTTTTATCTGAAAGAGCTGGCCACACTCTCTGTTGTTCCTCTGTTGCTATCTGCAGTGGCATGCTTGCATGGCAGGTATGTTTGCACTACAGGGACACTCGGGACAGAAGCAGAATATGACGGACTGATTGTGCTGCAAGGAGAGAAGAGAATATTTAATTGATTTAACTGCAGAGGCTTGCCATGACAAATAGAAGGAAGCAGAAAAATGAATAGTTGGGCAGCTTGGAAAAGGCTGGATTACAGAATTCTCACACAAATTCTCAAAATTCCATTAAAATCCTTAGAACACACAGTACTTTTTTTTTTGAAAATGTCAAGGCATTGAGCTTGTCATAGGATTGTGGGATTCTTGGACTTGAAGCTCACATGCCACATGAGTTAAAAAATTGAGGTGGGGGGATATGGTACAGGAGACTGGGGGGGGCATCATTATGCTTTAGCATAATGTGACATGAGAATACTGCAATCCAGTCTAGGTGCATTTCAAAAAGAAAAGACCATGTCCAGTACACTTGTTCAATATGTGGCATTCATTACATTCTCATAGTGTGTTGTGAAAGTGTTTCGCTTTATATTACCTCAAGGACATTCAATAATATTGATCAAGATTATTGTAGCAACTTCAATTGTATATCGTGTGAGGTATAGTGTGAGGTCATTAGTAATTGGTTTGATGACAGTATATAACGGTGTCATTAAACTTGGTAAAAATAAATGGAAAAACGAGGAGTTAGAGAATTCCCCATTACACAGCAACTACTCTGAAATAACAAAAAACAGATCATTAGGGACTAGTGGAGATTCTTCTATTTCAATTGAAGACACTGAATGCAACTCTTAAGCAGATAATTGATAACGGAACAGAAAAGGGGCTAAAAACGTACATCCTGAATATACAAAGCAGTGTCTGTTGTTGTGGCTTCCATTTACCATTGGATGTCACTGTTGACCCTAGTGGCTTCCAACGCTTCAACGCACCAAATCATTTCAGAATGAATGTATTTAAGTGGGCTGCTGCTTAGAAAAGCCTTGCATTTCAAAGCATTGCATCCGTCACTCAATAAAATCATTTGCGGTCACAAAAACATTCATGTTTCAGCCGTGCTCCTGACCTTCATCACAAAACACAGAAAGACAAGTGTGCATTAGGCTTTACATGGCCTGTCTTAATACACAGTCAGATGTCAAGCTTAGACCCTGCAGGGCACCGTGAATACGGGGCTCTGAGCAATTCCTTTGACTTTACAAATCCACTTATGTGTATTTAACTAGCTTATACATTTACCCTCTGTGAATTGGAGTGAAATGTGTCTTGAGCAGAAAACATGCATTTGAACTTAAGGTATGCTGTATAATTTACAAAAGGGGCAGAGAGAACTCAGGAATGCTCAAGCAAGTTAAGTAATTACCAGTAAAGGTTGTATCAAGGAAAAAAAAATAGCATACACATGGCCCTTCTTAATTAACTAATGAAGGGAAATAATAAAGGGAAAGCAGGTGGCCTGACCGAGTTTGTAGAATTTAATAAAATCAACAAAAACAACAAAAAATGTGTCTGTTCATCCAAAAGGATGTCAAATGCTTACCAAGCTGAAGGTGAAGATCATTAATTCAGGCAAAGCTCAGGCGTATTTAGGTCTTCTCAAAATATAACATATCATATCAAAATGAAACAAAAACATATTAAAAGCAATGAAGTCTATCTTCAGGTTAAGGCCCAGTGGAGACAATGTGTCCAGTAAATGGATCTAATAAATATCCCTGCATCTTTTGCAACTAATTATTTTTCAAAGAATGAGTTACAGTGTTCTACCACAGGGGTACTTGGATCTCACCACTGAATGGTACTTCAAATTTCACATGTTTGTGAATGTAGCTCCCCAGGTGTTTCACCCCCGTTATGCATACCACAGGGACAATGAATAGCTTGCACAACGTTTCTGGTAATGACAAACTTCATTTTGAATGGAATTTCCATATGTAAGGTATGTCACAAAGTTGTCCGTTTTTGCACACACACAAAAAAAGTTTTTTGTTCGTTTCTTTGTTTTGTCTTGTTTTGAATATTTCACCATTTATACTGATTATCCATGGTGCCAGAACAAACAGACCCTTAAACATGGCATTGATAGCCTGAGTTTTTTTCTGAGAAGCCTGTCTGGTGATGCATTTGCTATTTACGCACCTGCTTAGTTCAGCATTGCTTCAGCTAATTTAGATTTATTTTTATCTAAATGTTATCTTTAACAAGTTCACATTCTCACAGATAACAAAAGGGAGGTAAAATGAACTAATATACCCAAAGTAGGAAGAGAGGCTGCAGTACATTTTAGTAGCATTACACATGTGAAAATCTAGCATTATAAAGGACAGCCATGGGTATGTCTCACTGTACACAGACATTCTTCTAAACATAAAGTATGAAATTTGATGGTGTATTAATGAATAAAGTGGGGAAATAAAACATGATATCTAACATCACAGACTCAAAGCAGTTGATCCTCAACAAGGACCTTGTCAGCCTGAAGAGTGCTTTATCTGCTAAGTAACATTCATGTCAATTACAATGTAACCTATGCTTTTGAACTTGCAAACATTCCAAGGGAAAAACTCAACAACCCAGTGCTTTAAGCTTGCTTATATGGACATGTCACTAATTATAAAGGCATACTTTCTGTTGTCACATACTTTAAGTCCTGTCATATTATTTGATAGAGGCTATACTTGTGTCAATAGGCTCCTTTTTCATTTTGTCAAGAAGAAACTGGTTTTGTCTTTATTTGAATAGAAACACTATTCAGTCTGTAAAGAATGATAGCTACGACCATGATATATTATGTCTTCTGTGTACCTTATATTCTGTGTGTGGCATTTCAGCGAGCAATTGCAGTAGTGCTAGCCAGAAACCAAGGTTTGCCATGAGACCTTGCCATTGCAATAGCTGTTGAGAGTAATCCAAATGCAGATCTATTTTTTATGAATACGGCTCTATTATTTTTTTTTTCTCATGTGGTTCAAGAGAGTAGATGACTGAAGATGATAGTTCTCTTGGATGAACCACTGGGTACATCATGCTAGCTAAGTAAATAGTGATAGATTCTTGGCAATCAACAACATGATGCACATACTTTCATTTTGTGTGTGTGTGTGTGTGTGTGTGTGTGTGTGTGTGTGTGTGTGTGTGTGTGTGTGTGTGCGTATGTGTATGTGTGTGCGTGTGTGTGCATGTGTATGTGTGTGTGTGTCTGTGTGTGTGTGTGCTACTCTCTTCTTTTGTGCCCTTTGCACTGCCACTGAGGTAAATGTGAACTTCATGTAAACTAACATTTTGCTTACTAAATAACTTTGGCTTTGGTTATGTATGTTGCAGCAAACAAGAGACTGGACTCCCTTAACTGGAATGAGACACAGCACCCATGGTGGGCTTTCAGTGTTGTGCAAAGCAGCATGTATGGGACATGAACACAATATGCAAGCCAGCATCTTATGTAGTTAGTCTGCTATAATCAGAAAATGGCATAAATGAAAACCTCACTCAGATATGAAGAAAATATTGTACTATTAAGAGGTGCTGTACAGATCCACTCTATATTATGTGGATGTGTTAACTAATAATGTGTGCATTCAGTTTATCTAAGCTTAAATATCTATGGATCACAGCACAGCAAACTGATTCACTTCCTAAAAGCACCCACATTTAGTTAAACAAGCAAAACAACATTTTAACAATTTTGTTTTTTCCCAGTCTACAATAAAGGCAGTAGAACAAACATCAAGCAGTCAAAAGGTGTATGGATCAATGACTTAGCTGAACTGTGTATGTTTACATTTTGTGCTATGATGATGTATTGTATTGCATTGTGTTCCTGTCGCAGGTTCCACCGAAACTCTAATGTATTTATATATGATGATGGATTTGTGACAATATGATTGTCACATTCTGTTGTTGTAGACATAGGCGCTTTGTTTTTGCATCCATAATTGCCACGGGTCATCTCTTTGCACAACCCTACCTCCACCCATTTAAGGACCACAACAGAAGTGAACTTTCGAGCTTTATTATTCTCAATAATTCTTTTTAGCTCTCTTAATGATGTTCCTGGCTGGAGCTTCCTATTGAATGTTTTAATGATCATCAAATGAATCATTTGAATCATTTCAAATGATTCAATCGATCAATCGATCGAAAGGGAAAGATGAAACTTAGCAGGTGGCTGTGCACGGGGATTCCACCTCAAATGCGCGGGAGCCGTGGGGTTCACGCGGGCCCGCCGATGAGCAAACGAGCAGCAGCTGCGCTGAGGAGCGCTGAGGAGCGATGAGCCGCGGCTGCCGCGGTGGCTGTGAGGAGGGCCGGGGCTCTCCGTGGTCCCGCAGCGGGCCTGGTCTGTTAAGGCTCCTGCAGTCTGAGCGCTCCAGACACGGAAGCGGGCCCCCCTGCCACCTTACCCCAGCAGCACGGGTTAGAATTCACGTTTGCGGTGGGCAGGCCGCTCGTGATGTCATCAGGAGGGCAAAAAGGAACCACAGCTCTGACTTAATGGTAAATTCCACCAATTACTGGCACACAGTCATGGCAATCGTTCCTTCTCTGTGTTTATAGTGATCAAATGTGTTCAATAACAGCAACATTTCCTTCTTCACATTGATAATGCTTACACATTAGAGCAGCAGTGCTACACTTAGGGCTACACTGCTGCCCTTACATTAAGGGCAGCAGTGTAGCATAGTGGTGAGGAGCAGAACTCGTAATGGAAAGGTTGCTGGTTCAATTCCCCACTGAGGCGCTGCTGCTGTACCCTTGGGTAAGGTACTTAACTCACCTTTGCCTCAGTTAATATCCAGCTGTATAAATGGATAACATGCAAAAACTGTAATGTATGTAAGTCGCTTTGCATAAGGGTGTCTACTAAATGACAATAATGCAATGTGTATTAGATATATGTGACTTTGCTCAGAGAGAGCCCTTTTGAGGTCACAGCCTCCTGAGGAGAGGTCAAGTTCTGCCTGGAGCTGGCCACTCGTCTCTTTCAGCCCGCTCCTTCAAACTCTGGAGAACACATTGTTCAGCCCAGCATCGTAACCACGCTAATTGTTTTTCGTCTTGTAACTCCACCAATCCAAGAGAAACCTGTACCCATCAATGCATCAGCGTTTCAACAGCGCGGTCCCAGGAACAGAAAGTTTGGCTTTGCATGTGGCAGAAGGGGAGAAAAAAAAAGAGTGAACCCAATTATCCAACATGCTTTGAGCACTTCCTATTAATAGGGCCCAACAATGCACTCAGGACTCGGCTGCTCTTACAGGGAAAATGTTCTCATTATAGACCACATGTGTTTTTCCGATCGTTCCCCCACACCATCTTTTTCATTATTCCACTCACCGCTTGGGCGGCTAAACACTTGTCAAAACAATGTCCACTCTGGTCTAATAATTGTTTGAGTCAGGGAAATTGCCAGAGGATCCAAGTTCACATTAGGCTCTTTGAAAGAACAAAACCTTGATGACATGCACATTGATTAGCATTTCAGCATGAAGACTGTCAAGGTAATTGCCATATATTACCTGCATTGTATCCAGTAACAAATTATGGATTGCTCAAACCGTTCTTGCCTACAGACAGGCACAGAACATTGATCCGTCTAGACAAACACACAAGCATAATCTACAGTATGAAGAGCTGTGATTAATAGTGGGGAGGAAAGTTAATTTTGAGAGGCAGACTTTGTGCAAGAGCTTTGTGCTTGTGATGTGAACTCAGCAGACCACATCTCGAGAGCAGTGACTGTGGCAACAACAGAGTCAATGGACTGATATGAGGAAAGGTTGAGCATATCCTATATAAGCCATTCAGAGTATTGCATATATCACTACCTTGCTGCAGGTGTAGTAAAGTTAGCAATCCTTGGCAAAAGGCATCTAAAAATCCTATTTTTAAAGGCATTTAAAAAATTACTTCACAAAAAATTGACCTCAAGTTCATTGTGTTCCTTAAATGTGACAATGTACATATCACTTTATAACCATTTATAACCATTATAACTGCAGGGCTTTGTGTACAGAAAACAATTTTCATGTTAATTGATCAATTGCAATCTCATCACTGTCTTTTTTTCATCAAACATCTGTAAATTAATTTAACTAAAATTCATTCATCTAAAATGTAGAGGTAACAGAAACATCTGAAGGAATCAATCCAATGCATACTACTGTCCAGAATGAGATGTTATAGAGAGGATTTTCCTTTGACCTTTCATATGACTGTACTTTTGCTCATGACATTGGAGGGTTTGTGTATATATCAGCAGCATTCTCAAGCACACACACACACACACACACACACATACACACACACACAAACAGACACACAGACACAAAGTAACCTGTGTGTAGCTCAAACTCAGCAAACACACCAAGCTCCAGGGGGTTTGGCTGTGCAAGCACAACTAACAGGCCCAGCGGAGGAAACGCCAGCTGAGCTTGCAGTAAAGTAGCAGCCTATTGTCTTTCTGTGCAACTCACCTCATGGGAACTGAACAACAGAGAAACGAAGAGCACCTCATCTGTGGGGCCGCGCCGTGGGCACATCCAGGGCCTTCGCAGGAGACGCGAGTCCACAAAATAAGCACAAATGGAGGGAGTGGAAATTTAACGGTGACATGAGCCTGTCGTACATCCTGAACTAGAGTTCAGAACACTTTCTAAACTCATTTCCTTAACCATATTCCGACAGAGAAAACCTTCAAAAGGTGGCATTGTGGCATTAACTATCAGGCACCCCTGATAGCGGTGGTCCGCACTGCGGGCAGACTGTGAAGGACACAAAGCCACCTTTAGGGGAAGTGCAAAGGCAGCAAGCATTTACAAGTGCCGCTACACAAATGTTTATTATTGCGCTTGGCCATGGCGCAGTGAATTAACAACTTTCTTGTGGGTCTGTAAACATTCCAGTGAGCTGGCACTTTGACATCTCTGTACACAAAGATTACAAAACAATGTGTTTTGAGCATTCAAATCCCATTCAACAAGTCTGACAAAAACTAGTCACATTTATTACATTGTGCTTGAGGGTCAGGTGTCAACTGTGCTGGACATTTGGAAATTACAGTTAATTTGTGCATAAACTAATAATGCTGCTTATCCCGCCACAGGAGTAATGCAAAATGTGCTTCTGTCCATCTCTGTGGCCTTAGAACTTGCTTTGTGTTGCAAGGAAAAGCCACAATAAGGTGGTTGATTTTCATCACCTTCATGACATTTTTTCATGACAAAAGGATTTCAGACAAAATGGAATTTATGGTAAAACAGTTTTCTTTGACCTTTGTTAAAGCAAAGATTTGACAGTGTAGGAGGAGTGAAGAACAGGTAAAAAAAATACGAAGAATGGAACTCAACTTAGACAGCAAATGAGCAAAAATCAAAGTGTGCAGTAACACAGGATGTGTCATTTTCAAGAGGTGTTGACCAATGCATCACCCATAAACACAACAGGAAGAATATTTACTAAAAACAAAATTTATTTTAATGCACAGGGACCAGCATGGACAGAGACACATTAATCTTTCTACATTCTCAAAGAATTTAGAATAATAGAAAGAGAACATTTCCTGTTGTTACCACTGAAATGGTGTTTCTGTTAGAACCAGTGCATTATGGGTAGCAAGGAGTGCAGAGTTCAAAATTCCACAATGCAAGCAAATAGCACATGTGCATTTTCTTACAGTTCTACATCCCTTCACCCATATGGCTGGTTTATGCTTCTTCATTCTATGGCTATTTATTCTTATGCTCAAAGGTAACGCAAATTGTCCTTGAATTCAGTCAATATACAAAAAAGAACAAGTTAACAATTACTCTCTTAAAACAGTCAGTTTTAGCAGGGGTATAGTATCATACAGGTGAAGTCTCCTTCATACCTGTCTTCCAGAATCAATATATGAATCTCTGAATAAAGTGAACAAATACAAACAATTGGATATGCTTTTGTTACATAATGAACATATTTGCTGTCACTACTCATCAATTTCATGAGAGTGATTCATTTCATCTATGCAATGATGCATAAGGAGAAAATGTCATGTTGGATTTTGTTATACTTTAAAATTAAAAAAAAAAACAAAGTACTATCTCTGGAGGCCTAGATTTACATATTGGCAAGACTGATTTCCTGTACATAAAGAGGAATGATCAATGGCTCACAGTTCCATGTTGGAATAAATGATAAGGGCGGGTTTCTCACATTATGCTATAAAAAAGCAATTTGCTTGCCGATGCTGTGGATGACTCAGATGCACTCGTGGTGATGACGGAAACCGAATCTCCCTTTTGAGAGACAGCAGTCACCGGCAGAAGTGACCCCCACACACACACACACACCTCCCTGCCAATGGCACGTGAAGGAGCTGCTCCACCACTCCTCTCCAGCCCAGGTAACCCGACCTACCCCCCCAACTCTAATCACATTATACCTGCTCAGCACCTCCTCACCACAGAGGCTTGGAGGCTTGAGAGATTTCACGCTTCAGGAAACATAGATGGAGCTTTCCCTCAACGGCCCTCCTGCTACCTGCAGATTTAACACAATCCCCCAAAACAGCCATGCAACCAAACCCCAAGCAGACTAGTCTACCACATGGCTATATTTTGTTCAGCAAGATGGGTTTACACCTAATATGCATGAACTTCAAAACATTTATCCTAGGCTCATACTTCAGAAAGAATAATTACAATTTTTAGTTTTTTGGGTTTTTCTTGCTCAAACAAATATAAGTGTGTACATCAGACCATACAGGAAGGTGTTACCTTTCTCTGCCTGACAAGATGGTAGACTGAAAGCTATGCTGACAATGACTGGACAAACGGGTGGATTTACCCTCTAACACATGGAAATTAAAGCAAGCACTGCACCTTGCGCTGTCCATTGTTCTGAAACATCTCTGTGGCCCCTGTATAGGATTATGTTTCAGCAAACCCACTATCTGTCATTTGCACAGAGCAAGGCCGCATTCAGTTCTTTTTGTGTCTGTCAGTGTTACCGCAATGAACCAAGCTGGTCACATGTCCCACTTGGTTTTCTTGTTTCTTTCACCTCCATAATATAGAATTCAGAGGATGCGTGGGAAGACGGCAATAACATTGGATGGTAGACTTGAGCCATTGGTTGTGCAGTTCACACATTTAATATAACAATGGTGCTACATGAAACTAACAGAAAGTCAAACAACAAGTAGACTGACCTTTCAGTTAAAAGATTTCTGGAAATGGAAATGGAAAAATGCACTATGAAATAGGGGCCATGTTGTAGAAACACCTTTCAAATCTTATCCTAAGTCACACATGGAACATAGTTCATGGCATTTGAGCAAGTAATACTAACATTATAGAAGTGTCCCAGTACTTTAATATCTGAAAATATTAACCCGGCTTGGAGGATTGCATGGAAAAAGAACACCAAATTACCCTTCAATAAGTGTATAAGTCTTGTGTGTTAGGATAAGCTACTTCTGTCAGAGATAAATCTGTAGTAATTGAGAAAATACAGCAGATCCACACACATCAAGCACCATATTTTCTGGGTGAATTTAGTATATGTAAGTATAGATTGCTGAGGGAAATGCTCTAAACATCAAAAGCAGATTTGGTGAGATAAAAGCACAGATCATTTTTACAAATGTCGGTCCAACGAGCCAACAACAGCTGAATGAATGTCCTTCTAAATTTCCCATTGGTGAGAGTACTGTGACTAAAATACATTCGCTCATTTGCCAGTTAAAGAGATGGATGCTGAGCCAGCCCCACTGTTACTGACACTGAACTGGAAACTTCTCTAACAAAGCATGTTCTGTTTCTGCATTAAAAAATGAACAATTCCATCTCATCTCTTAAGTCCAAAGTGCAATTCTTTCTCATCATAAAGTCCAAATCTCATCTTCATGACCTCTTTGCAGGTGTTATCGGCCAGGAAGATAGCTAGCAAACTAATACTGTTCTCTTAATGTTAGAGCTTCACACATTAGTAAAACCTCACTCCGTGTTTAATTAGAAAGAGGATTGTTTATAGACTGGTCAAGATTTGTTGACATAAATATGCAGCACAGCAAATTTGCACTGGAATTCTCAATTTATCATTGAAGTTTGAGTTACAGCATATAAACATCTAGGCAAAGATATGCTTCTGTAATACTACCTCAAGCATATGATATGTTCAGTGAACAAAAACACCAAATTAGTCAAACATATTAAGTATTTATTCTCTGTAAGTCAATAGAAGCATTTAATTAAAAAATCACCTATTAAAATAACTGATAGGGCCTATTAAAATGAAGCTAAGTTACCTTAAACAATGAGGGCCACCACACATAAATTCCCCATCAGATGTACCAAATGTTTCCTAACCTCTCCTGTGTGACATGATCCAGTATTTCATATTATCATTTCAATTGAATGAGGTCTTTGAAAGCTTGTGTCATGTCCAAGAATAAAACAAAAGAAAGAGTTGGTGAATCTGCTGTATACTCATTAATAGACAAGATGTATTATTCCCATAGAGTCTGTCATTTCACACTTTCACGTGAGAGTCTTCAAATAACAGAGGAAAGGGGCATAGATTTATTGATGTATTGCTATCATGTAAGATCAAGTCTTTCATTATAGTTAAAGCATTAGAGTAATGCATTGGCAACCTCATGTCCTATCTATCTAGCTGGCAAACGTAACTTTCTAGCTAACTGACTTCAGTCAGGTCAATTTGGAATGTTTTTAAACTGTATGGATCGATGACAAGCTAACTCTAAGCTAAATAATGAGCTAACTAAACTACTGAAAATAAAACAAATAACCAGATTTTAAAATAATGGTATAATACTACCTGGCTTTACTTTTTAATCGAAATCATCTCAACAAGTTTAGAATTTCCCTGAATGCAGGGACTTTTACCTGATTCGTCGAAAAATCAGTACTTCCTCCTAAAGTTCCTTAATATGTAGAATACATTTCTATACACTGTGCTACAAAACCATAAAATTAGGAAGCTAACATGATACCTACCCAATACGTTAGCTGGGAGGTTTTCAGTGGCTTAAATTACAATTATCTTGCTAACAATCTGCGTGATCCGCCAGCTAGCCAGCTATGTAGCTAGCTTTTGGGATGAGGATTTTAACCTAAAAACAGTCATTTACAGCTGCAGCCATAAATAGACAAACTAGTTCGGTATGTTAAAGCCTGTCTTTTTACCTTGCTAGTCTACCTGTTGTGTGATGTTTTTGCTAAATCAAAGTGAAAGCAGTAGTAAAGCTTAAGCTTTAAAGCGCTTAAATAAAGCCATAAGCTTTCAAATACTTTGCTGCCGGTTGGGGTGATATAGGAATTTTATTATAATTAGGCTATCATTAATCTTTTGGCTAGGGTCTTACCTTCCGAGGTCGTCCGCAAAAAAACGAAGAGGAATAAAGTGAAAATCGTCTAAGATTGTGCATTTATTGTGCAGTATTATGAGATTGTATACAAATTTTGTGTGTTTAAATTAAATTAAGTCAGATGAGAAACGTGTTAACGCCTGTAATGAGTCAGACTTGTGGCTCGCTGTAGGTATTTCTGTAGGAAACTCCAAAAAAGAGCCAAATCTCAGTAGGCCTACTGTGTAAATACCCTATGGGGTATGCCCGGACAACCCGTAATTTGGCATTTAGCATACCTGCCTGGTGTAGTGTTGAAACAACATTTTGTTCCAGAAGACAGCCCTAGGAATACTTCACAGTAAATAACATATTATGTTGGTTTCAATACAAATTGTGCGCTATGGTTGTATCTCGTGTATGCGTACATGTGGAGCCTATGCATTGTAGCATTAATTTGCATTCAAATGGCTTAAGAATAAACTATGCCATGCTTTTAAATTCAAATTTTGTAAAACTGGATATTTCACATAGTCTGTAAGTACAGATACTTCAAATATCAGGGGGAAATATCACATCACAAAAAGAATAGATATTTTACAACCCAGAAAAAATATCAGTGTCAAACCTTGCTATATCAGAAAAGGCATCAATCAAGTTAGGTGTGGGAGTTCAAGAGCCTTAGTAGAAAACACGCAGTAAACAGTTTAGCCAGTGCAATACTGTCTAGGCCTATATACAGTACCATTGTGTAAGAATCACTATTTGCGTTTAGTTTCAAAGCCGTAATAAAACGGGAACTATTTTCAATGGAATAACATTTTGCCATTCCTGTAACTTCTTCGGAAGGCACGCAAATGTGAATCGACCAACATTAGCAGTGAATAATATCTAAATTTAATAATATATAATTTAGGAATTTTACACTGTGACTAAATGCAAACCAGCTAGCGACCTAGCCCTGTTTCCATTCGGCTTCCCATGCTGTAACGATACAGCCTTGTGTTCATTACAACCCATCAGTTTGTCCGATGTTTTGTAACGTTCATACCAGTCCGTCAACTATCCATGCCCCCTCATTGTTGCTTTTTGAGATGAAGATGACCATGCCGAACATTATCACCAGAGGTCGCCATTTGCCCTCCAAATCAACGCACTTTTATTCCACGAAGCGGTTCATAACGCAAGTCATTGTAGGCATAGCAAATGCAAACAGTCCGGTTCCGAAAAAAAATAAATGAAAACAGACTCTATAAACAGTTATACAATGAACAACCAAATTTAGACTGCTGAAACAGGTAGAGTCAACATAAATTAGCACAGACTTTGGGGCGTCAAACCTTTAGCTGTTGTGATCAGACTTAGTTCAGGGTCTTGTACGTTTCAAGGTGTGTGTCACAATAAGCTGAAAACTTTGCAAAGTTTTGAATACAGGTTTAATATTTTAGGATAGTCTTGTCATTATATTATCCCTCTAGAAATCTATGCTGAAGTTTGAGTAGCTCTAGAAAGTAGGATTAGCATCAAATGATGAGATATCATTGGAATTATAATAATGAAGCATAAACATCTCATTATCTTGACGTAGGTTTACATGTGTAACAATATTTTTCTTATGTGTGATGCATATGTGAAATTGAAATTAATAATTTAAAAAGTTTTATTTCACAGGGATACGAAAACATTTACGCAATTCTTAAACCATGTAAATCTCTTCCGCTGCCTTTTTAATCAATTTTAAAAGCACTCTCGCATTCATCAAAAAATGAATACAAAGACTGAAGGGGGCCTTAAAAGTAGGTCTGCACCAAAGCACATAGCCTGGCCCAAACTTGTCCCACTGTCTGTTGAGTAAGCCGAGGTGATTAGTGGGTTGTTATAAAGCACTAAACCTTGCTGAGCAATTTCCACAATAGAACCTATTTCCTAACCTTTTCATACACTGACAACACACAAAAGCGGTACCCAGGTCGGCCACTTTTACTTAATGAGAAAACGCAGTCTTGGAATCCGGCGATTCCCGCTGCACTTCTTACATAATGGCACAGAATGGGGCTCGAAAACCTTTGATTAGTTGGACTAATCAAGATCCCCGAATTTCGTGACTAATTATCAATAATTTTAATATTATTAAAATTCAATTTTAATAGCTGTAGATGTTTTATGCAGCGGTGGATCTTGGTCAATTACCTGCGTCCAAGCCTGAAAATGGGTGTATCTGCTACGGCTGAAAAGTCAGCCGGTCGACGTCATATCTGGGCCTGTGTCCAAACAAAAAAACGTTGGATTGCATATAGGCCGATAGATAAATAATCAGTCGGTTCGGTTTACGAAATGTGCCCTGAAAACCTAACGTGACAGCATTCAGTCGGAGACAGGACACGGTATGTACAAATCCAGTGGGTCACTGTTGTACAGATAACTTACATTATCGATAAGAGGAGCCTGTGGAAAGAAGCTGCATTGTCACAAGATCCAGTGAGGATGGCCCCTATTCAGAGCGACGCTAATTAATGATGTGCAGATTACAGTGAAAGTTTGTTCTCTTATAATATCCCAACCAGTTTTATTTTTTTGTGTGAAGTAAAGCACGTTTGTAGGTGAATAATCCATTTCGAGACAACGCCCGCGAAAGGACAGGATGCGCAATGGATGTGTTTATATGGAATGCAGGAGTAAGAAAAACAGGACCAACGTATTTATCTGCCAAGTAAAACCATCTCTAAAATGTACATCAAATGTCATTTCTTAGCATGATGTCACTGTACGCCAGACACTGGCGTCTGACTCAGGACACCTGAGATGGAGCGAATCACACTTGCACTGACACCGCCTCGCATTATTTTATGCGATACCATGTCACTGTCAAAGTGGCGTTGTGTGTACATCAATACTGCTTTTGTTTAAGAGCAAGAAGTAGGCTATCCACAGGTGAGCGATGGACGAAAATGAATAAACGAAAGTCGTGAATCAACAAAACACTGGGACAAAGGCGTACCAGGCTCTACTATTACGACGACGACTAATAATAATAATAATAATAATAATAATAATAATAATAATAATGACTCAAAATCTTGTCGAGAAGGGGAACTTGTGGACCAAACAAAAATCCTTCTTTGCTCCTTCCTTGTATGTTCTGGTATAACAAACAATCGTGAGTTTTGGTTATTCCAAGCACAATAGTGAAAGATTGTAAAAATAACGTTCCTATCCTATGTTGATAAACAATGAGAATTATAAGTGTGATCAATAAAAGAAAGATGCGATTAATAGTTATATTATCTCAAACGTCTAGATGTTGGCTAATTATTATTTTGAGCATTGAAAATTGTATTGCAATATTGAAAATTATGTGTAAATAATAAAGAATTGTAGTAGTCTACTACGGCTATTTTCTTGTAACGTTAACGCAATTTTTTATTGAAAAAGCAGTATAGAGCAAAAAAGACGAGTCATCCATCAGCTGTAAAGTCAATTCAATCGAAGCTAAAGCTGGAGAGAAACTTTCAAATTGGTGGTTAATTTATGGACCTGTTACATCTACCACAAAGCCTTAACAACAGGTTAACCGAAACATTCGAGTTACTCTTAGTTATAACCCACACAGTTTCACCTGTAATATGAAACCGCTATGACAACCTGATAGAATTTAGGACATACAAACGCCACACTGACACGTTTTTGTGATGTATTTTGACTGAAAATTAATTTTAAAAAATGCCCGAACATGCAAAGGGCCAAGAGATGCAAACGTCACAGGATGAGCACGTTCTAAAAGTAAATGCAGAAAATAATGACCCATCCATTCCGCAGTCAGTGTGCCTCCTGCAGCTGCCCTTGTACCCGCGAAAAAAACGTTGGAAAAAAAGTTTGATTTCCGTCTCTCTGGCAGCCTCCCTCGACAGCTAACTTTTTCATAGAAGGGGAAAAAAACTTATTAGCTGCCTCCCTTCACAAAACATCGGGAGCTCTCCTTTGTTCGAGCGGGGACTCGAGACCCCATCATTAGCGCTGATTACCGCTGACCAGTTTGACAACCTTATTGACTGCTAAAAAGACTTTTTCATGTATCCCTCCCGGGTTGCCCTCGTTTTCAATGGAAACGGAAATATTCTGCCATCTTGTCCCCTCGAGTTGAATGAAATCCAAAGCCCTTTCCCTTCCCCTCACTCTCTTCCTCCTCCTTTTTACACCGAAACACTGTTTTGGCCCCCGTTTTGTTCCAGCTGAAAGGCGTTTTTAAAAATACAGCTTGTCCCTTTCACTCGCTACAGTAATTAATTACAAATAGCACCCAGGTGTGCACCAATAGTCACAACGGTTGGAAGCACAGCTCCTGCTTAGTTTTATTTTGTATTAACTCTGCTCAGTTTAGGCGTATAACCTTTAAACTACATTCATGTGACTGCACACGGAACATGTCTTCCGACCATGCCGCCGTTTAGAGGCCAAACAACAATGTATTATTCTCTTGTCTTATTACACCTGTTTAGCAAATAACGACAAAACGTAACAGTCATTTAAGATTTCATTAATATATCACCCCCCCTTCCGCTCCTCCCCATTCCTTGCCCCGGTGAATCAAATTAAAAAGAGCAACGCTGTTACTTGAATCTATTAATTTGGCAAGTTCAGGCGGGCTAATGAAAAGGACCCTAAGCATTCACTGCGCGTTGTTATTGCTATAGGCAAGTAACACTTTCTGTTCCAGTGTTGTTCAAATATTTAGATTACCGACGGTGGCAAAACTATATGAGTCTTTCAGCGATGAAAAGACCGTCTCTCGCATTCATGCCCCTTCTTGAATTATCCAGAGGCGACAAGTGAACACAGTCATCATTTTGCATGCATCACCTAACCCAGAAAGAGCAAAAATATTATAAAAGCAATACTAGGCTTATGTCTTATAAAAAAGACACTAGTCCGTGTGTAAATATGAAGACAAAAAAACACGATTCGCGTTTTCCTAAAATAACTGTTAATTACACAGATACATGCGAAATATATTTCAAGCACAATAGTCGTTGCCACTATCACCACCACTATTCACACATTTGTCAAGCCTAAATTGTAGCTGAGGGACATATACGATTACACTATATTTTTACAATAATTATAAAAATGTATGTCATTATTGTAAAAATGTTTCCCTCTTGTAGTATGACGTATGACGCCTGAATAAGCGCACCGACCCAAGTGCAAATTATACACAAGCAAGGACAACACATCATGTAACGCGGAATTCCTCTGTCGAAAGCGGTATCAGGCCTGTGAATCAACCATGTGTCCGATATTCCATTTTTGTGGTTGCTGTTTTGTTTTTACTCCATCTCGTTTCATGAGTCGGCCTTTCTTTGACCTTTCGCTGTCATGTCGCATTATATGAGCCTAAGCATGTAGGCAAATAGCAACGGAAACGTGTCTGCACGCATAGTATCTCATATACACAAGCAACACATTTTTCATTCAGATATTTTGAAAATATAAGAGTAATATATGATGTATATTTGAAATGATGCGGAACACCAGTATTCACATGCACTCTGTGGGCCTAGGCATTGGTAAACCTGGTATATCCATGCAGAAACGCAGATTTATACTCCAACTTGTGTATTTTGCTCATTAGTTATAATATGTGATCATATTACTAATTCATATTACTATATTTCACTACATTTTCATACTATTCATATTGAAAAAGTTTTTTATTTACTTTTTTTTGAGAGGTATCAAAACTGATACTACAGTTCAATTAATGAAAATCCAGATCGGTTGGCCCATTTGTAGTCCAATCAATGAATCCACCCCAGAGGATTTAGAATAAATTTGTGGGACCATTCATCCACACTCCTGAGTTGGTGTTGCGTTGTTAGGAAAAGATGCACAGCTATCAGAACCTTTGTCATCTTATGTAGGCTACTAAAAATACAGCTCTCACATTTCACCTCAGTTGTTAAGAATAAAACACCCTGATAGTGAATTGCTTTGATCAACAAATATTTATTAAGTTATCTTTTTTCCTTTTTACTGAAACATATGTCCACTATTCAGCGCACTGCTCTACGGTTCACCTGTGCACGAGGCAAATATTAAAAACATCAAGCAAATGAAGACCAAAATCTAACAGAGCCAATCATTTAAATAAGTAAATAAACATTATTTATAAAACTTTAAAGTAAAGTAAAAATTTCACAGCGTCTTTTTTCAACATGAAATACCCACAGAAAAGCAGGGCAGGCGCTCAACATTTTTTTTTTTTTTTTTTTTTTTTTGAGGCATCAGCTTTTTCGTCCTCCCAAAAAAAGAATGGTGAAGATCTAAGTTTCTTTTTTTCAAATATCTTCCACTGTCCTTTTTCACGGTATGTTATAGTTTTCTCTTATTTTTTAGTTCAGTCATCCGTTATGGAAAAAAAATATATAGCTGAGAAAAAATGAATTTAAAATGACAAATTTAAGACAGGGCATTCCCGTGGATCCCTCGCGGTTTGGCAGCCTTCAAATAAGAACACCTTCTGTTTACTTCAATGCAGGCACTGTTTTTGTTTTTGTTAGATTGTCTGTCGTGATCTCCCTCCTTTTAGTCGCGTTAATTTTTCTCCTCTTGGTTCCTTCAGGCTGCCCGCGTTGTTAGATGTCACATTCGCTGTCGCTGGAAGTGATAGATATCGCCGAGGCGGCGGCTTTGCTGGACAAACTAGCTTCGGGGCTGGACGCAGTACCGAGTCGGTCCACCGCGACATCCTCCTCGGCCAGAGACCGAACCGAACCTTGGGTCAGGACCTGCTGTTGCAGCCTTAGCAAAAGACAGAAATGGCAAGTGATGATCATAATCACATTCAATTCAGTTTTATTCGTTATAATAATAAACTATATAATAGGCAGAATTTGGATTACTAGGACTGCAGACTGTCAGGATAAACTGCCAGACGAATAAATTATTATTATTATTATTATTATTATTATTATTGTTGTTGTTGTTGTTGTTGTTGTTGTTTTTGATGTTGTTCTTGATGTTATCATTACTATTAATTTCAATTCCATCACATAACAAAATGCTCAAATAGTCATACGTATAATTCCTCATTCCGGCCCAGAAAATGCAGGTGGAAAGGAGATCAGGTATGGATTTGACCTGAGTAGTTGGTGGGTTAACGTATCTCTGCTCCGTTAAAAAATTACAAGATAGAACTCGATGGTATTAGCGTTGCGTTAGTGAAAATAACAGCTTGACGGTAATCGAAATGAATGGACTGGTTGAGAAAGATTTACAGTGACAAATAGCGTAGTATGACTATGTATCAATTCATAAAATAGGAAGAAAATAATGCCTTTGTCAGTTGCTGTACTTTGACATATTGCATTCATTTGACAGTAAGCCTGACGACACTCACAGCAAAACTGTTCTTTAAATTATAACCAATCAGCTTGGAAGTCACGTTCAAATTGCGCCCTGTCTGTCTGAAAACATTTAACGTTGCACAACTTCGAAACCCGAATGGTTCATATTTAGAGCAACTTCATTCTTACTGTGATCTGACAAAACGGATAGAGATAACATCACTCATTTAATGAACTATCAAGTGGTTATAATACATTTAAGTGCGCATTATTGCCTGTATTTGTGCAAACTATACCCTGGCTATTTAGGACAAAATCTTGGAATACTATTTTAGGCCTCATCACTAAACGTAATGCGTCCTGTAATGGAATTTCAGATGTAGAGTTCTGTTGAATGGAAACCACAGAAGTCAATTGTTCATCCCATGTAGATAAACTTGGTCAACATAAGGAGGTATTTTATAATATGTATTTCACACTCGAAGCATAACTATATTCTATATATTCATTTGTAGTTTATTCGCAGTTAATAGTTATGTGGAATTATATATGGAAGTAGAGTTAGTAAATAATTGCTTTCAAAATATACTATAATATACTATAATACAATACTTTTTTGAATAAGATTATGATCCACAGAAAACAGTGTTTTGTTTATTTATTTTGGCTTTGGGGGTGTTTGTTTTTTTTTTTTTTTTGGGGGTGATGGTGGGAAACCAGTTCATGCTGAAAACGGGTAAACAGTTTACCCGTTTTCAGCAACGGGTAATACAATTTAAATCTAAAATCATACTCTTTCTTTGTTGTAACAATATTTTCCATTAAAATGATCTACCAGTTGCGAGACGAAATGACACATATTCCATTATCCGCTAAAGTGACTAATGTACACAGAGAAAGCACGACTGCGGGAAAATAAAGCGGCAGAAAGAGCTGAGGTGCTGAGGTGTGGTGCGATTGTACATAAACGAACATACCTGTTTTTTGCCGCCGCCGCTCTATCCCTTTGTCTGCGGTTTTTGAACCAGTTTCCCACTTGTGTGGGAGTAAGTCCCGTTGCCTGTGCTAGCTCCCTCTTTTTGCTAGGGTTCGGATAAGGGTCCTGTAGGTACCATTCTCTGAGCAAATGTCGGGTTCTCTCCTTGAAGCAGTGCGTCTTTTGTTCCCCGTCCCAAATCGTCCTGGGCAGAGGGAACTTCTTCCTCACCCTGTATTTGTCCACCGGTCCTAGCGGGCGGCCCCTCAGCTTCTCCGCCTCCTGGTAGTGTGCCTCCAGCCAAAGGGCCTGCAGTTTGGAGTGAGACTCTTTAGTGAACTTGTGGTTTTCCAGGATGTGGTAGAGCTCTCGGAAATTCCCGGTGTGGAAGGCCACAATGGCCCGCGCTCTGAGGACCGACTCATTCTTGTTGAGGACTTCGCAGGCTGCAGGAGCAACGGGCAGCGACCAGAGAAAGCGACCGAGACGTTCAATATCTCCGCTTTCCTCTAAAGTCTCACAAACCCCCGCTACCTGCTGGGGGCTAAAATTCAAGATAGGCAGCTGAAACATGGATGCTTCTCTTTTTCCCCGCTGTCTCTCTGTCTCACTCACACTCGCTCCCACTCTCGCTTACCCTCTCTCCCTTTCGGATCCAGACAAAAAGGCAATCCCAAAGTTAACAGATCAACCGTTAAAAACACCGAGGAACGATGCCCTCTGGCTGACTACAGCAGCCTCGATGGGTGAACTTCGTAGATTGCAAGTACGAGAGTATACAACTAGACCCGAGATGTTTTTTGAAGAAAAAAGACATTCAGCCCTCTGCTGATTTTCTATTGGACTTGGCAGATTGGTTGCGTGGTTGCCATGGATGCCTGTCAATCACTGTCAAGTTTGCCAATCACGCGGAAAGGAGCGTAAAGGGATTTCAGCACCTCCCAAAGCTCGACAGCGCCTTTTAGAAACGAAAACATTCTGACCTTTGCTTTTTGTCTTCAAATACTTAATTGCCTTCGATGTTTTTTGTGCATTAGCTCCTTTGCACGGCGCTGTTTTAAAAGAAAAAGAAAAACGTTAATGCATTCCGTTAAAATGTGTTATATAAAACAAACATCGGCTGTTTTTTCTTTACGAAATAAAATACCGGCTTCTACAGCGAACGCTTTTTTTGTTTCAGTCTCCGGATTATCAGCGTACCCACATTTCCTGTAATTCGGACAGAGACTCCGAAAAGCATCGTTCATTCTGAATGAAAAAGGTCCGCCAGGACATTTCCCAGAGAAATAGTTATTTTATGTCAAAACATGACGTAACAACAAATTCATTCACGTTGCGATTTTAAAATTCCGAGGATTGTTGTTATTATTAGCATAAAAATGCACATTTATGAAGGAAAAAGAGATTATTATTATTATTGCAACGAGACGATAAAATTGTTACTGCTTGAATTGCGTGTTAACGCGGTGTGGCAAGCATGGCAAATCGGTCGCAAAGAGCGCTAATGTGAAAAAAATTAAATATAACCCTGCGACATAGGATGAAACACCTTGTTCATGCTCGTTGAAATAATGCTTGATAATCACATATGATACAGGGATTTCAAGCTTATATGTGAAATACGTCTTATATGTAATTATTTTACGTAGCCTATTGTATCCGTTGATAATACGTTTTGTGAATATGTAAATATATATTTGGATGAACCTCATTTAGCTTTTATTGTCATTGTCTGAAACTAGGGGAGTAATTTTATTTATTTCTCTCATTATAGCTCCTTGGTTTGCAAAGCTGCTCTGTATTTAGTTGCCATTTCTTATCAACACCACTCCCTTGAAATCATCTATTATAAATAGTAGAAAAATAAATATATTTATGGATTATGTGAGGGCGCTATGTGGCTGGCTATTCGGGTTTAGTATCAGATACACTTCGCTTTGTGCACAGGCTGATTTCGTAAATAAGAAGGCGGATAGATAGCGCAGATGGTTTGAAATGTCGGGTCAGATTATTTCATGCCTGGGTACAGTGGAAAAGTTCATTCTGACGGAAAACCCTGATATTATTTTCACAGATCCACGCAGTTCAATTGAAACCCCTTCAGGGTCTTTTACATGATTTATAGGAGGCTCGTGGCCCGTGTTATGGAACTGCCTTATGTACAAAAAGCTGCTCATTTTTATGTACGGTGCTTGCCCATGTGAAATGGCTTAATATGAATGCTGCAATGCCCTCATCCTCAAAGCTCTGCTGTTTCTAATGTCGGGGTAAGATGTAAGACCTGACACTGTAACGATGAATTATCTGAAATTTCCATGCATATACAGAAAGCTCAATGTATACATATATTAAACTGTATGCTTATCATACATTGATCTAATGTATACATATATAATGTATACATTAGATCAATGTATGATAAACAAGTGAGTAACACTCAAAACAAGAGAGGACTGTGGATGTTGGGAGTGTTTGTATGATACATTTACATGACTGTCCCTGGGAAACATATATTAGAAGGGAGTGGAATAATGATGGCATTTCATGAACTCTTCCTAAAAATCATTTCTTTCTGTAGCACCTACACTAAACTACATACCGTGTCTGCCCTCACAGTTTGTGGTTTTCATGATTGTTTTGAGTTGAACTGGAAATGGTTTTGAACAGGAAACGTCATTGTCAATTCATAATAATCATAATTCATAATAAATTTAGTATCACATGAACATTTTACACACACACACACACACACACACACACACACACACACACACACACACACACACACACACACACACACAAAGACTGTATTTGTTTTCAGATGTAATAGTCATAAGTGTTCCTTTATATCCCATTTTTAAAAAATACATTATCTATAAGTTTTCTGCGGCGTAACTTCATTGTCAATGATATCCCACTGTCAATTCATATTAATCAACATTTAAATATTGGCTATAAGAAATAAATAAAATTATCTACATAAAGATTGATTGACTACATCTGTCTACACCTGTAGTAAGTATGGTCATTTGATTACACTTATGATTGAAATTATGTTTAATCATTCGCTTTTACTATCTCTCTATCCTTGATGTTCTGAAGGAACCATTTGGGATACACTCAGCATAAAGAAGTAGAGACGCACTATAAAGAAGTAGACGCAATAAGGAGATTAACACTCGTCCTGGAATTGTCATTTATAAATCCCCATTATTACAGGTTTAACACAGAACGGTTAAACAACCATAAATAAAGGATTTACGAGCGCCTTGGAAATTAGGCTAAGACACTGGCTCATGTGACAGGCAGGAGCACAGAAAAGTAATGTTGTGAAGCTGACAGGGTAGATTTCTGAAAAATTTACAGGCTTGTTAATATTTAATCATGTAGGCATACACAAACCTAAATAAACACGGGTTTTTGGAAGGACGGCATTAATAAAGAATAATTCCTTTTAGGATACTATTACACAAATGGAATGTATTCATAAAATAATAAGCCTCAGTAAAATCATGCCTTTTTCGACCAAACCATAAGGCACGCGCTGAATGTATGACGTTTTGGATTGTGTTGAATCTTTTTGTCCGGCTCTGTTAAATACATGCAACATTTTCTGAGGACAAAACAATGAATAAAGTTTTGATTTTTGTCGGGAAGCCTTCACTATACAGCTTCCATAAACGTAAAAAGAGGCCACGCGTATTCATAAGTTGTGGATGTAAATTCTGGCAAATATGTTATATATCATACATTGATATGAACCGAGATAATGTAATGGTTAGAGTGCAAACGTAAGTATTTTTCTAAAAGGTCAAACAGTGTCAAACCACGTCGTTTTTGTTTTAACTATAAGCAGCAGGCGTGTTGCTCTCCAGAGAAAGCAATAGCCCAATTATCGTAGTTAAATGAATTAAATTATAATGACGAACATAATTTATTCAGTGGACTTCATGAACGTCTAAAGCAGTCAGCAATAAGGTACGATATTCAACCAACATGTTTGTAACAATCAAATATTTTAGAAATAAAGCAGTACTGAAATATAGTCAGTTACATTTTATAGCAGAACAAGCTTTTTGAGGGTTGTGTCAAATCATAAGTTCGGTAAATCAGTCAGACGGGACATCTATAATGAATACTTATGTAAACTTGTACTTAAGTCAACAAGGAGGCTCGTTTGTTATGGGTGTTAGCCTTCGAAGAATCTCTAGATAACTTCGCCATAAAGCATGAATGATACATTTTTAACTTTGGTCTCAAATGACTGGGAAACATCTCTCTTGTGGCTGTGCATGGTCTACATTCATTTGTGTGTTTTGTGCAGCAGGCCTACACAAGATAGGTAAACTATATCAAAAGGGAAAACCACTGAGGTTTACTTGGTCATTAATGGTTCTGAATAAAAAGATCTGACTACCAATGGGCAGTCTATTTATTTCCTGCATAGGTTAAATTGGGTGCTGTATGTTGTGTCTAAAAGTACAAAATATTGCTGAATAATGCCATGTCATCTTATATCTGTTCATCTTTAACTTCATTGAAATAGGAAAGGGGTTACGTGAACTGTCAAGAGCAGAATTCGACACAACTTATAATTTGATTCATTGCTTTGGATTTAACATTTTAAATGAAGACAAATTTTTTCAAACCTATTTGTTCTGTATGACAAAATACCAAAAAAAGACTGGACTGCATTTACTTTGTTTTACTGACTTAGTAGATAACAGTCATATAAAAGTCCTCATAACCAAAAAAACAGAGCATCTTTGATGAATCTTTCTTACAACATACTTATTTCTATTTAACTAATTGTTAATTGGGACAAGTAAGATTTTATTGTGCTCATTGAGGGGAGACCAATGTCAAATCAACATTCTTTCAACATTTTACATGTTATTAAATGTCTGTATAATGACAGATATCCATACTTAAGAACATCTATTTCACAAAAGCAGGATTTCATGTGACTACTGATTGCAAGAGCCAAGATTAACCCTGCAGATTCCATATGTCTGCGTGGCTGGGTGTTCCTTCCCACATACAATGAAATGATTAAATTAATTACTTAATCACCTATTAAATCTGGTATAAAGGAAAATCACCCTTATCCATGTTACATCGCAGAATATCGGGGTTTTTTTTTCCTATCACAGGGACAAGCATCAATGAAAGCAGAGAGATGCCAGGTGTAAAAGACCTTCTGTGTCAGTCAGAAAAAAGAAAGACAAAAAACAAAACAGGATCTGATGTCTAATGTGCATAGATTTGAGTGAATGTTTAGTCCACAGCTCTGACTAACCTGACAGAAGCTGAGGCTATTTTTTTCCCTGTGCTTTGCCCAGTGAGATGCTTATCGTTCCTATTCACAAATATTGTCCTTGTGCTGGTAACAATATCAGACCTTCACCCTGTATATATTCAGTGCCTCCAACAGGAGCTATCCCTGTGGTGAACTGTGCCTGTTCTGTATCTCCGTTACAAGAGGAACCTAGAAATGAACAAAAGAGAAAACACAGTTAGACATACTCTTTGAGTAGGTTCCTCTGGATGAGGGTGTCTGCTAAGCAAATAAATGCTGTAACAATAACCCTGAGCACCGCGCTGGAAATTGTTGCATCAGAGAAAGTTGGTTTTTGCCAATCAGAATCAGCAAAATGTGGGCCACTCCTTTCAGCTGTGTGACTCAGAAGCTCTATGATAGCAATGAGAGCTGGTGTTGGTGATCCACCACAGATAGAACGGGACAGGGAGGCAATGGAGGAGAGCAGAAGTGGTGTCAGGAGGTCAGGGAAGGCCTGCCAAGACTGACCTTTAGCACTAATGTGGAGGGAGGAAAGTACTCATTGCCATTTCAAATGCACTTCCTATTGTGATCTTGATCTTCAGTCCTCATCAACGGAGATCATCAGTAGCTCTTACAATGTTACTTAGCTAAGCACTATATGGTCACACTACACACTACACTACACACTAACACTAAGCACATACATACATCAGACAAATGTGAAAATAAGTCAAATAAAAAAATGCATGGTTGCGTCAAGCTGCTTTTAAGCATTTCATTTCCTATAAAACAGGAAATAAGTGAATTCTAATTTCAGGGAGGGCACTTGGTCAGTGTTCTAGACAATGCACTTTCCACTGTCAATCTTATTCGAGAGACTGGATGCCCACCTGACCATTTGCAGCCTATCAGGAGAAGCAGACTGCTCATTCTCTAGCTGTTTGCTTGCTTTTCTGCAGCCGTTAACTCTGTAATCACAGCAGATGTAACAGCGCTGTCCAAACGCACACAGACCTCTGATAGCTCAACATCCACACGCGAGATGAGTAAACAAGAAATTAACACAGAGGAGAGGAACTTGCACAAACAGTGGCAGACCCCATAAACGCTGCAATTTTCCTTCCATTCATCCAACAAACAAACAAAAACATTTGATTTGGATCGTCCATTTGCATAGCTGCTGGGTCATAGCCCACATAAAGCTTTCATTTTTTTTTCTCCCTGCAATTTGCCAAAAGAAAAATACATTTGCTTTGAATCACCCATTTGCACAGCACAGGGTCATATCCTGCCCAAGGCAGAGGAGAACAAAAAGCAATGAAGGAGCGAACGGGCTGTAACTGACCCAGATTTGCAGCCAGGCAAACGAGATATTAAAGAAGCTGGTTACCATCTCCCATTTCAGTCATCCTCTGCGTCTCTCCCAGATGCCCTCCCCTCCACGAAAACGTGATGTCCGCCCATCACTCCACCCCCGCCCCCGACTACCTCATCCAAAGCTCCACTCCGTTCCAAGGCCGTCCCTGCCAGCTCCCCCTTGCCCAAGACAGCCAACCCACCTACCCTGCTCAACACTCTCATACATGCCAGCAGCCAGCAGCCCACATTAGGGTCCTTTCATAGGACCACAATTTTTACATGTACGTTTTGTCATGAATGTGATGCTTCCCATACAACCTGAAGGTCCTTTAACAGTTTGTTTATCCAGGCATTTTCACAAGGCCCTTTTGAATTGGCTTTGTGTTCACATGATTTCATACCGAGCAGTAGAAACACAGGCACGGATTCAATCTGAGAACAGTATGCTTTGTCCTTAACCGTGTGCAGGGAAAAGTGAGCATTATGTATTGTGGTGAGGGTTTTTTTTTCAGATGCTAGCACATTATTGTGAATTTGTTAGTCCCTGAAATGAACAAAAAGTGTTGTGATAGAATTAAAGCAAATGTTCCTTGCGGAGGATTTGTACCCAAACGTAAGGACGTGGAACACTGCCTTTAGATTGAATCTGGGTCCAGGTGCCTATCCAGGATTAACTTTGTAATTAAGCTATCATGCCAACAGTCGTATTCACAGCATTCCAGTGGCCTAGTTCCGGTGGCCCCGAGTAGGCTATGAATGAGCAAAATGTTGCAAAAATAAACTTTTTTTTCAAAGCCATATCAGCTGCAAATGAGATGGATGGATAAGCAGGAGCCTCTGAAAGCTGTGTTTTAGTCCCATTAGCACTTGGTCCGAGCTTTTTACATTGTTTAATCTGTGGATTTATGGTAACAGAGAATACTTCTTATCCATGGACCCACTGGCCTTCCCCCCATAATCCACCAGCCCTTACTTAAACCCTGCTGACAGAGAAGAGCAAATGGAGGCAATGTCTGCATCGAGATGGAATTAACAATGTGGGCAGAGATGCCAGTTTCCTGACACAGATATCCCCAGACGTTTATACAAACATTCGCAGAGAGAGAGGATCTCATACAAAGCATTGTCTATTGTGTGATCCTTTCGCCGCATGCCCAATCCACACTCCCTATACCGATGGGTGCGTCAGTTGAACATGTGAGCTGTGTATGTGCGCGTTTACAACAGGCACTCTTTTCATCCTTTACCCCAACATGCACCTGCGCTGCCACACACAAGAAAGAATATTATTATTATGCGCAAAGAGTCATCACGGTCTCTATGGAATGCACTTCATCCCAATGATAGGCCATGCATATCATTTAAATATGTGCGCTGCCACACACAGACTGCACAGATAGGCATGATATTACACCAGAGCTGATTTGAACAGTGTGGAGAGCGTGATGATAATGCATCATATGAACCACGTCTGTATAGGTTCAGTAGAACATTCACTGCCTCAACACTGACAGGCAGACCTTCAAGCTGAGGGAATACTACGCCAAGCACTACAATAAATAACAAGAGAAGGAAGGGAAAAAAAGAATGACAAAGAGAAAAATAGGCCGTTATTAGTCCTATGATTCAAAGAGCTTTTTACTTTATTTAATGGAATGTCAGCTTTTCAAAACTTATGTTAGGTTTTTATTTATTCACAAAGGTTCCTGCAACAGCAGAATTTGCTTTTGTGTTTGTTATGTAGGTGCATGTACAACCAAAGAATAGACTTGATGGTGCTCTCATGCTTCGACAAGAGATAACATAGTACTTTTAGTTTCTTTTCAAGGCAACAGATCTCTATGAGCTACACTTGTGCCCTTAAATAATGACTACATTTTAACAAATGAATGGTATCCTTAAAATGAAGTTTAAATGCATGCTTATTTATGATTTGTTTGTTTTAATATTGTGATGTTGTCCAGTGCATGGTAGTTTAGACATGTTGGATAATGGGATCTGTTGACTAAGTGACTAAGTGAATATTAAGCAAAAACTACAACCACAGTATAATAATAATAATAATAATAATAATAATAATAATAATAATAATAATAATAACAATAATAATTATATACAGCAAGTAATTACACCATTCAAAGACAAGGGAAGACTAATTGTCTACATAACAATGCAAAGATATTTCTTTAATTATACTCATTAATTATAGTAATGAAACCTCTGAGACTTGCTAATGCTTGGCATTATTTAGTAACGGAGTAATTCCTCCAAGCAAAACATTATGTGTGTTCTGTATTCTGTAAGTGAATGTAAGAATTGGGTCCAGAAATTGTGGTATTCTGAAGCTTCATCACTTCAGTTTATACATAGGCCCTGATCCTGTCTAAACCCAATGCACTTTCTCCACACTGTGAGTAGCCACTGTATGTAAGTGTCACTTTTATGTTTATTTAATATTTTCCATTAGTTTCAGGGACAACAAAACTCATAATTTTGTGTTTGAAGGAAAAATAATTACATTACTGTTAAAATTTGGGACTCAAAGTTAAAACACGTCACAGTAAGAGTGAATACAGTCTGAGGTCCAACCAACACCACTGAGTGAGCTTCACTGAAGAGTTCAGTGAAAAGACTGTATTGTGAAAACAAGACTTATGTGCCCAAAAAACTGACACACAGAATCAGGCCTCTTGTCAGTCTTTACAGTAGCTTTTAGCCCTTATATCAAATCAATGCATTCATCTATACATTCCTGTCCTCTGCATCTGTGTATGTAAAGGACACACCCACCCCACGGTGTTTTGTCTCTCATGTGACCACCCACAGCCATTTCCAAAAGACTTAAGATTGCCGTGCATGTTATACTGATACAGTATTTTTAAACCCTCTTTAGAGGATGGTTCACATTTTCTTATTTACACAGTTCTTTCATCACACAAGTCCTGTAAACACTGACTGGAGATAAACCACTCTCTCTATGTGTGGAGCAAGAAAGGCTTCACACAAGATCCTGGGACTATCCAAAGAAAATCCCTTAAATCTCCTGCATTTTAGGGAGCCTAATAACACAATGAAACAGTCTCACAATAAAATAAAACAATCCATTCAAAAAGCATCTGTGACGTCCTTCTGTTTCACTGAATGTGTTCCCTTCAGTGGTAGAATCAGTGAGAACACCTCATGCTCTTCGGCTAGTTCACCAATATAAATGGATAAAATTCTACTGCAGTTATGATTCTGATTTTCTGTCATGTCAATGCTCCAGAATGCTCAAACTCAGTGAGGGCATTATGGCAAATCCAATGAGTCCAGAGTTCATAACAGGGCAAAGAAAATTCAAAGGTTCCTTCAGTACTGAAATCTGTCATCTGGTGGGAGAGAGGAAGTGCAGCTGGAATGCTTCGTTGTGTATTTGCATTGTACGCTGACCCTGTCTCCTGTAAATGTGGAGCTCGGCAAAGAATAGATTCTATCAAGGCAACGCTTTCACTGAAAGAGAGGGCTGAAAAGAGGACCGGAACACTGGGCGTCCACAAAGCCAGTCAGACCAACTGTAGCCTGGGTCAATGAGGATGACACCAATGCAGACGTGCTCGAGTCAACCGACTCTGCCTCAGGAAGAACACAGAGACAAAGCACATGTGGGGGTGTGGCTAGCAAAGTCTGGACAGTCACCCAGGTTCACTGGGGGAGTGCTCTCCCTTTCCCAACACCTGCCCCATGTTTGGACATCAAGGTCTTTTTGTTTGTAATTGTATTGGATGTTTTCATTGTCTCTGCTAACGGAGAGCAGAAAGCCTCTTCTTAGCGCTGAGTGCCAGGTCGTACAATAGAGAGGAAGCGTAACTGTTGAAGACGACTGAAGTAACACTACATGAGTCACAGAGGCCGCCGGGGCACGGCAAACGGGTTACGCATGACTTCTGCCAAGCATAAAAAGGCCCCGCGCTTGGCGCACAGACACTGAAAAGGTACACATCAGTTCATGTTAAAGGAGGTCGTTAGCACTGAAGGGTGCTAACATATAGACTTTAATGAGCGCGGCTGATATTATTAGCTCGGCCGAGAGGAAAAAGTGTGACACTCTGAGGGTGGCGGTGGCAGCGGCGGTGTGGGTGGGTGTGCGGGACGGCGGGTCCGGCTCGTGATTTCCCCAGCGTTCACGCGGCAGTGAGGCGTACGCGGGTTAGCCACAGCCGTCCATCAACGTGGGAAAACGGCCTAATGCAGATCGTTTGTGGCTGGACGGGGCCCCTGTTTTGCGCCATGTGTCTTGACAGCACCGGAAGTGACAGGAGTCACAAGCGATCAGAGTGAGGGCCCCCGCTCGCCTGCCCACCCCCCTGCCCCCCCCGGCGGCTCGCGGGCCCTTAATGATGGGTGACTCAGGCCCAGGTTGCGTCGCGGCGTCACTCGCCTCTCGCCTTCCTGCCCGACCCGTCTCTCCCACACTCAGCCCATTAACGGCTCCACTCTCTGCCTGGCCAATATACTTCTCCCTGCCTTAGATGATGCTCTTTTCCTGCTTGCAGATCGCAGCTTCTTTTTTGTCATTATGAGTAAGTGCAAATGTTTCACTATAATACCAGTATCTTCAGACTAATGTACTGATACACCTACATGCGTGCTATGTATGTTATTTTTAGGGACAGTGTCGCCATGAATCAGATGATCAAGCCCACCATGGGCTCCATATCATCAGTCTCCATGGGGAAATGCAAGTGTATCAAATTCAAGGCAGCAACACGGGCAAGATCTTCTCAAAGCCTGCAGTCTGTCCGTTAGCCTTATTGAGTGAATTATGTAAGCCTGTAGCATCACAGCTAGTTGACCCTCAGCCAGAGGTTATGCTCAAAGTTACATATACAGGGCAGACAGTTTAATCTCATGACTAAATATGCTCTAATAATTGGATTAGGAGAGTGTAAAAATAGCACTGTTCATATTTAGCTACAGTACAGTGTCTTGGCAGTGTGTTAGTACTCCCTGGCCTGGAGTAGATGGCATAGACCTTTGGCTTTGTTGATTGGTTGCTTTTACAGTGCAGCAGAGGAGATGATTGGATCTTGGTGTATACAGTCATGATACTGTGTTTCACAGTGAGGCAAGGCCCTGTCTAGTAGAGACATGCTCTGGAACATATGCATGTTTTGCACTGTTTCCAGGCTTGGTATGGCATTTATTATCATTATTATCACTGTGGTATGATGATATTTGCTTATACCTGTGTTTAATCTCAAATTCAAAATGCAAGTCAAGTTGTGTTATTCTGTAAATGAATGAAGTATATGAGAAATATGCACTAATCTTCTCCACCATCAACATCCTCTGTCTCTTACTACCATTGTTCTGCTCTCAGAGACAGTATGGCTGAACCTGGCCATGAACCAACGGCTCAGATTTTCACACGTTTGCACTTTTGATCAGTGGTCGCTGTACTTAAAGACCCATGCTGACAATAGTTGATTCTCTCCTTCTCTTCCGGCTTGTTAGTGCACCCATTTACGTGAAGGCATTTCCATGCTTCATCAGTGCGTTATGGAAACGTACATGCATGCTGGTATGCAGATAAAAAGGAGCATGTCAGCAGTGCCTGGCATTACACCATTGGTGATGTAACAGGGATAATTATCTCCTATACACCAGAACAAACCTTAAGAAAACAGCAGCGAGCGCATTGCAAGGTCAGCCTTTCTCTTCTCCGCGGAGGCACGGAGCTATCCTTGATTTTGAGGTCTTAATGTCTGTCAACTGTACTTTATTGATGGCTTATGCCAAATGCCACTCTGACACATCTAATTAAAATGAGCGGACGTTTCCGAGGTAGGGCATGAGATGGCAAGCCAAGCCATTCGGTCCCTGTCTGCGGGCCCCTCTGCGGTAACGCCGGCCGCGGTGATGCGTTTGACAAGACGGCGCTGACGGGCGCACGGGCCCGCCCCGGCGTCTCCGGAGCAGGTCCCCGCTCACCGCGGCGAGTCCGATCGCAACTGACAGCTAAGAGTTGTGTCACTTTCGCTCCGCGCTCGCCTTTATTTATTTATTTAAATCCCCCCCCCAGCCTCGCGGCACTGCATGGCAAGGTTGGCCGCAGTGTCTGCGAGCCTCAGGGACAGGGAGAGGGGAGAGGGGAGAGAGGGCCAGGACTCCCTCTCCCAGCCGCATGCACAGCGCCTCCCTTTGTCTACGTTCGACACGAGGCTCAATAAAAAAAATCTGGATGAATATAATGGCATCGGCACAGCGGCGCATGAAAGCACACCACGCCGTTGAGAAAGAGCCACTTAACATCTCTGACCTTGTCCAGATGCTGTGCACATGTTGGTAATTCAGCGCTAGCGCTAACACGTACATTGTGGCAAACATGACGAGCTGGAGGTGGAATCCTTTGTGTGGAAATCTAGTGAACCAAGTTTGTAACAAAAATATAATACAATGTAATGATGTAATGAAACAAATACAGTTTCTTTCTTCCTGCAAAATCAATCGGTATGGCAAATCTTCCACTGATTCAAGTCACCCTCAGCCTGTTTCTGTCAGACCTCTCAAACTGTGAGGCATGATATTAGGGCTAAACCAACATACAGCATGATCCTTAGATTCCCAACAGCGCAGATACTTCAGGAACCACAAGAAGCAAGAGTCCATCATTCCTATGCACCACAGGTTTTAAAAAAAGCAAAACTGGGATGTCTAAGATGAGTCACGGTTATCAGCAAGGCCAGGGTGTGTGTGCTGCCCCATCATTTATTTAAACTCCTCTGAAGCAGCACTTACTCAAGCGCGAAACTCATTGTGGAGTCTTTTCTGTGTCAGCTGCACCCCACATCACAGTGTTTACCCTCGCATAATTAAAATAATGAGACATCACGCGAATAGATTCAGCAAACACAGTGATTATTCTGTTATTGCTCGTAGGTAAAGTCTAATGCCACAGTAAATAGCCTAATCCACATCTGTTGTGGCTAATAGGCGTCAGTAAGCTCAGACTGTTATTTGACATCTTAAGGTAGTTTTCTAATATGCTGATTAAAAATGCACGCTCGGAAGGCAGGCGGCCGGCTGCTCGGTGAACACTTGCCGGAGGAGATTACGTCGTCTTATTTAAAACACATTCCTGGGATTAGGGTCATGTAAATGAGTAAACAGCTTGCACTAGTCATCAAGTAACTTCCCACACACAGACCCAAGCAAAGGACAATGACTGCTAAGAATCTGGGCATCTGCTTTCAGGGGTGTATCAGTCAAGGAGGCTAATCAGATGCCAATTACATATCTCCATGAGTCTTCTATTTTAGATGGATTTTTTTGTTTTGGTTGATCAGTTAACTTGGCATTGGTTAAACTGTAACAAGGGCAGATGTCAATTCAGCAATGTTGCAATAAAATACAAGAAGAGGAACTGTCCATTAGCTGCAAATAGTTTGGTGGATCCTCTTATTAGCACGTTTTGTCAAGTAGTGGTAAAATAAAGATACTGTTGTTGAGTTGGGAGGCACTCTGAGTGAGTGAGGGACTGCTGTTTCTAGGTCTGCTTAGTCACAACCAAAATCTTTCTAAACATTCATTAAAGATTAAAACACAGTGCTTATGGTCATTGGTGCAAACTTAAGCTTTACAAGCATTAATCAGCTCAACAACTCAGCCAAAAGACCAGATATTGTGGCCATGCACAGACACTTACTGTTACATTTAGCCATTTTGCAGGAAGCGACTTTTAAGAACATACCAAAAATGTCAGGCTATGAGCAGAGATGGTACTAAATTAGAAGTATACTAAGTCATAAGTATATTCCACACAGACAGCAATAACAAGCCCCACCTTGTTCTGTTCAGCAGTTTCTGTGGCTTGCATCTCACAGATGCAGGAGGATGATGGCAGCCCCACGGGTCTGACCCACCCCGGGATATCTGGTATGCTATGCTGATGAACTGCCCTGCCTTACCTCTGCATGACTCCTGCCAAGGGTAAACCTTAGGAGCAATAATGCCGTCTTAGGCTGAGCCTCTTATGAACTTTGTACATCCCAAAGTCCCTCCGCGAGCCACAGGGCGGCGGAGGGGGGGATGCGGCAGTTAATCCAATCAGCTAACAGACAAACCCATATGCTTGTGGCCAGCTTTGCCTTGAGCCAATCAATAATCACTGCCCTAAAACTTGTTCCCTGCCAAGGGGGATCCAAACTTCATATCATAGAACAGCACATGGGTTCTTCAAAGCAGAGTCACAGAAGGTCCTCACAGTTAAAACTCAAACACATATCAGAACATCTGTGGAAAAATAAATGGTTGACAGATCTACAGCAAGCAACTTCCTTTGACGTTCTGCGACGCATACTTCTGAAACCTGCCACTCAAAAACATGGTACCTCTCAATCACCATTAACAGTTGGATAAATACTATTGAACTCAGAGGTAACAGACACACAGTTCCTGAGCGTTCCTGGTTCAAAGGATTTACTTTTCAGTGTGTTTTTTTTCCAGGTGGTTAGCTAGTTAAACCTATCTTGTTAAAGGATGCTGCCTGAAAAGATCAGCAGACTCTCGCATTTGGGTCTGCTGAAGAGATGGATCCAGAGTTCAACCTTGCTCCGAGTGAGCAAATCCTGCCGTGATTGATTAATTACAGGCAATTGGACAGAAACGGCTTGCAGAGTGACCTCAGACCAACGGCAGCAAGTGCAATCCCAGACCCGCCTGAATAGCAAAGTTAGCACTGCATAGAAATATAAAGAAGCGTCTCAAAAACCAATAGTTATGAAAACACATTTCACGTGGAATTTCAAGGTATCCAGAGCATATCAAATATGTATCTCCAATTTTCTTTTCTCTGCTCGATAAATGCAGCAATGACATGGTGAAGAATATTGAATTGCACCTGAAATGTTTATCATTCTCGCTACTAACCAGGTCTCACTTTCGCTGTTTGCCTGCTTTGCTTTTTGTAGTTTGTTGCAGAAATTCAAAGCAATTCTCCTTAATCTGCAAAACTGCATTTTCTGCTGTTGCTTGCAAAAAGGATGCAGCAATAACCAATTCCTTATCATCCCAAATGGAGGGAAGAAATGTTCCAATATGATGCATCTTCTTTCATCACCGCTTGAGAGGAAAGAGAAAAAAAAGTACACCTGCTATTCTTCCACAAACTGTATGGGGGAGAAAATTGCCAGCGCTCTGAAATTGTCACTTTCATTGGCACCAAGTGACAGTGTGCAGAGGGAAGTGGACATCAGATTAGGATCATGTCATTTTCCAGGAAAATGTTCTTGTATGTAGGTGAAGGTGTGTTAAAAGACATGTTTAGACATATGCCTCGACTGTCTCTGCAAAAGCTAATGCTACTTACAGTAAGACTGGGGTTAGGGCTAATAAGGTAAGATAAGATAATAGGCAGATGCATGAGTAATATTCGCTGTAAGCCCGTAAGTACCTTATGATCACTTAATGATATCAAGTTAAACAAAGTTACCCGGTCTGCTTGAGGTCAGAGGTCTCTATTGTTTGACGGTACAGTATGGCTTAAAAGGCGGTTGATAACAAAGACTGAACGCTACCTTCCTAAGCTGATGGAAAAAAAGAAAAGTCCTCTGCATTGGTCTGCCACAGGGATAGTACACATGGTAGAATTAACTGTATGAAGCCGAGCAGCTAACACTAGGAGATGCAACCAGGTACTAATGGGGGAATCAGAGGATTTTCTGACCTTTTCAGCATTAAAAGATATTAATAGAGGCAAAAGCTTTGCTCTTTGTTCTTCAGCTTCCAAGGAGGAATAACTGAAGATATGTTGAATTTTCTTATACCCAGCAGTTTTTGAGCACCAGCCTCTGAGAGACATACACATATCCACGATTCTAGTACAGACGCCTGGTAGCAAAAAATTGAATAAGGAGAGATAGGTAAACACCCTTATACTCTTTTCAAGCTCCTGAGTATGTCTTATTTTTTCACACTCTGAGAAGAGCTGACATCCATTTAAACCATGTTGAACCATGCCTGGTCTTCATCAAGCAAAAGTTAACATGTAAGTGCAGCTGTATAAACAGACAATTGGTTAGCACATAGATTAGTCGGCAGAATGCAGCCGTCCAAACACCTACAGTTGTAGCCAGGCTCTGCAGTGATCAACCTGTCAGGAAGGTCAGTGTACATCAGGGATGCACTGCCCCTCCGCTAACAGTTTAACTGGCAGTACGGGAAAACTCTCTTAACCTGAAGCTATGAAAACAGTTCTGAAAGTCGAAGATGTCATCCAAGTCATTACTGTTGGTAAAAGGACTAGAAGAAAGTCATTTATTTTGAGCAGAGATACAATGTTTAGACACCATCCTGCTTGTGAGGTTGATCACTACAGAGTCTGGGTGCAACTGTGGGTGTTTAGGGGGATGTACACCTCACCCCTGAAGTACATAGTCATTGTTGGAGCACCTTAGTGTACCACATAGAGGAGGAGACATCAACAGAGGGATATACTACACAGGGAATGCTGTTGGCATCACAGATTGAATAACTCTTTCCACAAAAGGACTCAATGAGACATTCAAATTCAGACAATTTCTTTAAGCCAGTGACATTTGTATCTTCAAGTGTTTTTGCTGATTTTTTTTTTTTTGCATTTTTTGATGGTCCCAGAGTAATCTGACTTGTAAGTTTTAAAATTTGAAATTGTGACTTATTTTCTTATCTTGTTTTTGCTTTGTATACAATTTACTTACTGTGTACAATTACATTTTCTCTATTATCTCTCTACCTTACCAATAACATAGCTTAATAGGTTAATGTCCCATTGCCCCATTGCACATGATTGCCCAAGAATGAAATAACAGAAGAAAGCATATTAATCTGATCTGTTTATACGGGTGCACTCACATGATCACCTTTACCTGATGAATCCTAGGAAATGGCTGAAACGTTGCTACCTTTGTTCACAGGAGGGAAAAAAAAAATCAGACCTGGGAGCCTGAAAACAGTGCGTGGGCTTTTCCTTCATTTTCAGTTTGCATAGAGCTGCGAATTCTTGACGTTAAAGCTTTTCTGGCCCCAGTTATAGTGCAGAGCTGTAGGTTCACACACAGGTACGGAGACACACTCACACGTGCACATGCACGTGTGCGTGCACACACGCACACATACACACACACACAGACTCAGTATGCAGTTTCTATTCGCTACGCTTTTGAAAATGCCTGGCAAGCCGCCTCTTTCGGCCTTGTGCTAATATATAGCTGCAGAAAGAGCTGGATTTTTTTTGATGGGTCCAGGTGTGCACTGATAGTTTCAGCAGTTTCAGAAACACAATGGAAAGAAAGCTGTTTGTATTGAGGAGGAAATAAAGGTGGAGTGGCAGGAGGGGGTGGGCAAAGTGGCAATTGGTTTTTCTCCTCCTTTACCAGATTCTTGCCTTCAAATGGAGGTTGCAGTAAATGGTATCTGAGGAAAAATCAAAGTAAGATGACCCTGAATTTATGAACTATGCACAGCCATACCATAAACAATATAATAAATATTATAATTATATAAATTACTGACAACAACGTAAAAAGTAACAATACTGTAGATGATATCCTGATGAATGTATAGGCGATCTGGGCCTTGCAAATGAGACAGACACTCATCCACCCCCTCTCCCCTGCAGAGAGTGCAGGAGGGAAACCATCAGGCTGTTTAGACTGCTGTCACATTCAGATGAGTGACCCCGTAGCTGCCTGATGCTTACTGGCATGTCAAAGTTAATTTAACCTCTCAGATGCTCTCTGTCTTAATGGATGTCATCAGCTTTTTAAAGTAAGCTGGAGCCGGCCTTAATATTCATACGGTGGAGCACAGAGGATCTGGGCGCCGCCCCCGAGGTCTCTCTCGCCGTAATAAAATATTAAGAAGGAGCGGCTCCCTCCCTCTGAAGAGCCTTGGTGGGACACATCTGTCCCTCTGTGACAGGACTCAGGTGAGCTCATGGCACGGCAGCACAAGTGACAAGGGCCAAATTCAGCAGCCAAGGTGGAGCAGGGGGTGAGGGCTAACTGTTCTGCCAGGACTGTGTCTGGGTCAGGACTCCTTGTCCACCTCACTCTTGGTCTCGTCTCTCTTGCACTTCTCTCTCTCCCCCTCTCCCTCCCTCTCCGCCGGATCTCCTTCTCGTGCATGCTGAGCAGGAGTTCTCAGCGACGCGGTATCTTTTTTGGATGTGGTAATGAGTAATGACAGGATGAGTCACTGAACTGCTGACTCAGTAGGAGGCGCCAATGAAACGACAACTGGGCACTGACTTAATGAACACGTCTGCCCAGCCGCACTGCAGTGGCCAAGAGCCGCACCCTGCCACCACATGCATACACACCTTCCGCAACGAGCTACCGCTCTCAGTATGGGCTCATGCTTTAACCGTACCCAATTAAAGTGAACCAAAACTGACATTACTGCATATTCAATCATTACAATCTACGTAATAAGTTATTTAATTCAACTGATTTCATTTAAAAGGTAGAAAGACATAGAGCATTTTAAAAAGGGGCTGACGGGAGGAGAAGTCCACAATGTGTTAAATGTATTCTATAGCCTCAAGCTTTGGACTCCATGTCCCATCATCCCCCCTACAAAACATTTTGTGATACTCTCCTTTTTTGAAAACAGCCTTGATTTCCATCAAGTTACTTTTAATTAAAAAATCTTAAGAGGAGGTGTAACTTACTGAAGGTTTGTGAAATCAATCATAAACTCACCATCTATATTCTATATATTGGTTGGAAACACCATAACATGTGTAAGTGAAATGGACTGTTATGTCGGTTTAGGCTGTGTCAGGCGTTCCCCATCATCTTCAGCTCTTCCTGCATCAGCCCCCTTCCTGTATCAAATGATCTGTAGCATTGTGTCCATTTTAGCACAACCCAGGACTGTCTTGTCTCTTGTATGTGTAGGATGTGGCCTGGCTACCTCCCTCTCATCCACCTCACTTTGGTTAAAATGGTGTTGCTGGCTGTGCATAGTCTGTGGTGTCCTCATCTGGCTCTTCCAAAATCATTGTGAAATTTCTTTTTTATGATCTATTTTTTTTATTGTATTTTGTATTCAATCATTATGAACAGAATTCAACCCCTTACAATAAATGTTATTTTTTATTTTCACCCATATTTAGGTATATCCTGTGTGTAAAGGACCTTATTACTGTATCTACCAGATTTTTCTTAGAAGTCTTTTCTGTGCGTGAGACAAATCAGACGCCATCAGCATCAGTGCATTCTGATAATCTCCAATGTCCAGTAAAATGTCCTCAGGCTGTTCTCTGATAGTTGTATCGTTCATCTTCTATGAATGGTAAATAGTTCCTCGCGGCAAGAGAGGATGTCTCATGGAGCACTGACTGTCCATATATGTTGATTGCATTTTGGAAGAGGCTTGATGCCTGAATTTGCAAGGATTACTTGTGCGATTTTGTGAAAGGCTTTTTCAAAGTGCAAAAATAAAACTCATGCAAGCTAATGACAAGTGCCACTGCACTAGTAGTCTTACAGCATAAAAATCTGCCATTCTTCTTTAGCCTTCGGCATCTGAAACAAGCCTGCACTTCTCTATGTACTTTCTTTTTCTCTGCAAGAGACCTCTCCCGGGTGCGAGGGCTGATTGATTCCTCTCACGCCTTCATCTTCTGAAAGGTCTCCTTTCACGGAGAGATTTGTTACTCGCTATACGGGAACCGATTCCTCACGTTTCCCCTAGATAAATAAAGGTTTTTCTGTTTTTATATATTTATTTATTTTATTTTAATCACGCTCCAATCAAGTCTCATTTCAACCTCTACATCTTTTTATTGTGCCTGTCTGTATCTCCCAGGTGCTTTATAATGCAAGCAAAAGCCTTCACTAATTAGTGCATGCCACTGAATGTTTGATTGTAGCGAACGCTCCTCATTAATATTTGTTCAATTAATGAGTTTCTGGGAGAGAGGAACTGTCTGCAGTACTGTGAGCTATAGTGAGAACTCAGTTAATCAAACCATTGGTGTTCATTCACACACTAGCTTTTAGCACAAAACGTGTTTACCATTCAATTTCTTTCAACCAGAAGTTGAGCTAAACAGAAGTCAGTAGAGGAGGAGAAGGAAGGAACATGTCAAGTCAAATGCACACATTGATTAGGTATTTCTCCATCCCCATTTCCACAGGAGGAGAGGCCTGCAGCTTTGGAGGAAGGCACCCCTCACATCCTACCTGTCCCTGTACATTACCAGTCAAGGTCTAGAGTGGGCTACCCGCAGCCGGAGTTCTGTGGCACAGCACACAATTCTGCTTACTTTGCAAGAGTCTGTCAGGCACACACTTATTGGCAAGTACTCTCCACTGCAGTGAAAAGTGAGATGTGTTTCCCTGCTTGTTTTAATTGACTTAACCTCAGCAGTTTCTCAGTTACTTGGCTGAATGCTTTGAGATTTAAGGCCCCACAAAAATAGAGATAATAAATATTGCTTCTATAATATTAGGTGTCTCAGCAGAATTCTGTTCATGTACCTTCTGATGTTTTCATGTCACATCTGAGAGGTTATATGTTCTTGACTGTCAATGTTATGTAGAAGGAAACCTACACAAATCACTATCTACCAACTCCTTTCAGTTTGGACTTAGAAAAGGGAGCAGTTTCCAAGTACTTCCAATTAAAAATAAACAAAAAATTATAGAGAAATTGTTCATAAGACCCTTTTAATGTAAATTGTTCTATGTTTCATGTATTCTAAAAAATGCAACACCCCCAAAATATGAAGGATGGTACATAACTAGCACGTTAAGTATGAAATGTATAAATGTGATCAGATTACATTGCTATATTGTCCTTGAAAATGGATATTTCTTCCATTGGTCACAGAAAAAATTAGCGGTACAGTTTATACCATAATGGTGAATTACTATAGCATACACATGTATGCAGCTCTACGGTACAGTTAATCAGGACAACAGTCACAAATAAGCTAATACATTTTCAAAAAAGATGTGCAATGTTGCCATGTTCCATTAACTACCTCATTAGTGGGGCTGAGGGTTTCCATACAAAATTCTGATTAATTGGCTCAGGAAGTAATCAATGTATTGTGATAAACATTTCTACATTTCCCCTTTATCCAAACAGCCATGTATGAGGTTTAAATTGTGGTTATTTCATTTAAAAAGAAAATGATACCAGATTTCAAAAAAATATTTATAATGTCACACCCCTGTTTTGTGGTCATAACCATAACTCATCAGACAGGCGCTGTACTGGGTGAAGTGAAAATTTAATTTTTAAATGTGATTCTGCTCAATTAATAAAGGGGCAAGAAAAATGGTGGAATCAGTGGGGAAGGCAAAATAATTAATTCTGAATTCTAATTTTTTTCTTCTAATTTCTGATATATTAAAAATATTTCCTTATTGAAATTCCAAATGGAAGCTATGTGAACTGTACTATAATTAGGCCATGATACCAATAAAAACCAATGCCATTGTACAGAAAACCTTAGATCAGTGTTGCTAGTCATCAATAACTACAAATGTCATTTTTCAGATATACTATGCAAGTAATTTTTTGCAAGCGTGCACTAATAAAAGCTTGTTTTAAATCTTTGGACTTCGGGAATATGTCTAAGTTATACATCTAGTAATGCAGTAAATCTACAGAAAAAAGATTCTGAGCCTAAGCGCCAATTCTGAATCAAGGGACCCTGATAAGGCAGCATAAGTACGGCTTTCAAATGCAGATGCAAGGTGCAAACGCTGTTATCACAAAGCCATGTCGGAATCAATTTTGGTATTTAAACAGCACTTGCACATGAGGTGCGAGTGGTAAGTGGGCCAGGAATAACTCTTTAATGACTAGAAGGTGTGACCAAGCTGTGACAGTGCAACTGACCAGTTGGGATGCCTGCCACATTACCTTTCAAAGAACACTGTGTAATTGGGCAGAACTAGAATACAGTTATTGCCCATTTTGTGTGTTATAGAGGGGTTTATGAAATAATTGTAAATCAAGTGTAAAGCACTATAATTACAATACATAAAACTCTTCAAAAGTTAACAAAATCCAAAAACTCTCTTGTCACAAAGTATAAGATATAGCTTTAAAAAAAACCCTGTCCCTCTCAGCTTAGTACTGAAAAAAAAAATCGAAAAGCAAGTAAAAACCAAAAGAAACTAACAGACCTTGACTGCAGTGTCTTACCCTCCTCAATTTGAACACACTCAGTGCTGTCAACAGCTGGCTCATTCATTATTCCTTAATCATTTGACATATATAAAAGAACAAAGTGACCACCTTTAATTAAAATACAGGCTCAAAACATACTGAAAAGAGCCAGAGCCAGTAATGTATTTTTGTTAATTCACCATAATGATTTTCTGATTAACAGCACAATATTTCATTCACATTCATATTCATTTCTGGGTTTATGAAACCATTCCTCTGCAATTCAATGTAGCCTATTGACGATGACCCAGACCTGTCTCTCATTTAAAGCAGAGGCATGCCTGTGTGTGCATGAGAGATTCGTGGGCAATGTCAAGGACAAGAACAAACAGAACTCTGAGCTCAGTTGTGCCCAGAGGCATAAAAACACTGAATAATGCACCTGAATCACAACTGTCATTCAGCAACTGCACATCCTTGTTAGTCTGAGATTCAGGCGAAAGATGGATTCCTGAAAAATGAAGCTCATCCATGTTCCGTGCCATCTGTGCAGTTCTGCGCACTCCACATGTCTGCTCTGTAATACAACAGGCCACTGTAGGCACACAATTGAAAGCTTGCTATTTTGCAGCTGTGGGCACAGTATGTCAGCCATGTCTTTAATATGTAGCCAGTGTCCCTCATTCAGATAGTGTTCCTCCTGAAAGGCAGTAGAGATAACCGGAATGAAGGAGCCACTGGCAGACCCAGGATGACTGGTCAACACATTCATTACATGGCAATTTGCATTGCAAACCTAAACACAGACGGACTGGACCCCCTTACCATTCATCTAAATAACACTGCTGAGTGATAATGCGTGTGATGGCATGCAAGTGCAGTCAGTGGTCCTAAGGACACTAGGCAGTCTGTACTTGTGCAGAAACTCCTGCTTAGTTTGCTCATGCTTGGTGGGTGTTAACGGAGATGTAATGAGAGCGTGAGCGTTCCTGACAAAGCCTAGTGTGGCATGCTGTGAGGGAGAGCTAACTGTCTCTTGGGACATGCCCTTACGTGACCCCAAGGTGTGCTGGAATGAGCCAGGGGTGAAGAAGGAAAGGATGACTCTTGTTGAGAGAGGTGGAGTCTTTACATGGTGTTCATGCTGCATAGAACTTCTTTAGGTAAAGGATTTGTAAGTCTAAGCCCCAGTACATACGAATATCTCTATGTCTGCTCCAATCTAGATCCCAAAATAAATGTTAGCACCCGTGTCATACCCACTCAGCACCAACACTGCTAAGTGAGGGGAAAATAGCAACTTAAGTACAACTGCCAAGTTTTCATAGGATTTTTATAACTGGCAGATAAATTGATATTGCACCACAATGGTTTGCTCCATATTATTTTTAATTATAGAATTTGCTCTGCATTTTAATGACCTATAGGCTTTCTTTGCTGCTACCATGCCCACCCCTTTTAAAATGGGAGCCAGACAATCGCAGTTTGCATGGAAGAAGAGAAGAGGCCATGTGGCAAACTGCAAAGTTGTTGGAGGTTTTTGTTGTGGAAGCATTTAAAAATGATCCAAAGAGTATTCCAGAGAAAATCTGGTAGTGGGGTTGTCCATTCTCATTTGCATATTTAAAGCAGAATACAGTGACCACAATATACTGTTACTTCCCAACCCTGCCAATATGCAATGAATATAGCCACTGATCATGCCACTATCCCACCATGGGTTCCCACTGTGAAAACAGTCAGCTGTGCATGCACTTTAAAATTCTTCTCTTGACATTTTACCATTTCATACTATAGGATTATTATTTGTAAAATGGCAAACAGAAATGCCAAGGAATTAGTCCCCGGCCTTGAAATGCAAGTATGAATCCCTCCGCTTCCATTCAAACTAACACAGGAAACAGACATGCTCATGAAGCACACAGTGACACCATGGGCTCTGAGCACAGCCTGAGCAGTGGCCTGGCTATCACAATAACGCAGGGACTGTGCCCTTCCCAGCCAATGAAAAACATCACTCAGCTCCACCGATTCTGGCCACACACAGTGCTAAGGTGCTGCGTCGTCTTTCAAAACTAACGGAGCAGGATAAGAACAATCATTGATATTAAAAAAAAAAACACACAAAAACAACAACTCTGTGTTAGCGCTAAGATTCTAGCTGTGCTCATTTTCTGCAAAAATTTAGCAGAGGTGGTGCGTTCCACCTGTCTGTACTCTCTCACCGGCGCGCTCATAATGACCAGTGAGGAGGGGAAGACAAGATGTGGGGAGGAGAAGGAGGAGGGGAAAAAAAGGGACACAGAAAGAAGTACTAACCTCAGGCACAGAAAACTGACAGGCAGCAGTTGTCAGTCACCTAGCAACAAGTTTCCCCCATCTCCCACTGTGCTCTTTAATTCAACAAATCTGCTCAGGATGTATGGCTACTCTCCTGACAAAGCACATTATGCACCGGACCTAAGGACAGAGGCCTCTGCTGTACACACCACTCGGCTGCCTATTGACCACTGGGCCTTTCTCCCTGCCCACAAAGGAACAGGGGACAAAGCCCTGAAAAGGGGGCAGGCTCAACAGAGAAAACATTTGTTTGTAATTGTGATTGACTGCGTAATGAAAATGATGTTCTTTTTAAATTTGGGCTTGTTAAGGCTACACTTTTGTCACCTGGTAATCGGAAAGCATTCCCGCTGCGAGGAGGGACAAATATTGAAAATACTCCAAACCCCTCTGCCTCTTTCAACAATGTGTCTCGACAAAACGAGGAAATATGCGCATGCACAGCAGACGACAAGACAGGATGCTATATGAACGTTTCGGGGCATTTTGTATACGTGTTTGAGCATTTTGAAGAAAACAGGGGTGGAGAATATGTTTGCTTGGGACGCAGTCTAAAATGAGCAGTGAGTTCTTCAACTCGGAGCAATTCAGATGGAAAGCTCTGAAGCATTTAGCAGCATTTCTCATGATACTCAACATAAAAAGTCATTCGAGAGTCAGAACTGAGGCACAACCTCAGTATACACATTCAGAGGTGACTTTGTTTTACATCTTCCAATACTGTTCTATTCATCTCAACTTAAGCTGCATCCCACTTCTTCAGGGTCTATCTCCATTCTCCATAGTGATGGCCATTTGGGGCTAGTATATTATAGCTTTAAAAATAATATAGAAAAAAACCCAAATCAATCATATTTTGTCTGCAATTTGAAAGCCGCTGTTAAATTCGTCAGTAGAAAAATATTGCTGTCGGCCAGAGGGAAAAGAAGCCTACTGATCTTTCATCAAAGGATAAAACATTTCTCTGCAAATAAAAAGTATCAAAATAGAGTTCTGACTGACAACATGTTACATGTAACTCCATTTGTGACATCTTCAAACTTGAAATATAAAACATGTTTTATATTTTTCAAGGTTCCCTCAGAACCCCATACGGAGAGCTATTGAGTGAGTTAATTGCTTGGATTTGATTTTGATATCAGGTCAGACTGCTACAAAACATGCCTTTGAGGATATAATGTTGTATGCCAGGCTTTTAGATTTACAGTTACATGAGAAGCCATGATTCAGAAATTTGACATTTTACATCCCTGACCCCATACACTGAAATTCAAGCATTCCTTCATACCTTCCACTGAATTTCAAAATTAGATGAGACATGATACATGCACCAGGAAATAAACTGCTTCCTTTCCCTGCTCCTTTGACTATACACATGTCCTACGCCTGAGTTCTGAATACTGTCTATATTCCACTTGTTGCAATGTTATCTTTCAAACTAAAGGTGACTCATTATCTTGTCTGCAAGCCATGTGACAAAAAACCGTTTACTGAAGTATGGCCAAAATCACTGACAAACACCTACCTTACAGAAGGGCAAACACCAATATAGTTCTTGTGGATTAAAATTTTGTTTCAAGCTGATTTCACATTTAGAGCACTAAGCATGACATTATGAACAATGAACAAAATAATCAGGGATTGTGATGTGCCAAAAATATGATGGGATGGGATCTAGAAATTAATTAATACATCAAAAACTCACAGTGTAGAATCTGCCATCAAACACTGACACTCAGTTGAGTATACTTTCAGTTCCCTCATAGAATTCCCAAAGTTGATATACACAGACCTTTTGCTTTAACACCTTTTTAGTGGTGTTCACAATCTTGTTGCAACGAGCGTGACAACTTCACTAAGTGGCTAATATTTCAGCAATGTATAATTGAGCAGAAGAAGGATGGTTCATAAAGAAATGCTAAAGGTAAAGTCTTAGTCATATCCAAGTCACAAACGGCTTTGTGTTGCCGGCCTTACAAAGTTGTAATGAGTTTCCACCACGTTGTTTAGGGCCTATTTTATTTGCTTTAAGCAGACAATGAGTGTAATTGCTGTCTCTAGATGTTTTTGAAATCTCTTTCACAATTAAGACTCCAAGCCGACACCAATTAAAGAGATTATGTCTTGGGCAAGAGGAAAACTATAGTGTTGTATGTTATTGCAGTGATTGCATTTGACAAGGTCACCAGACACCATACAACAGTACATGACCTTAACAGAAAATCACTTTTGGTGCTCAAATGTCTATTAGACTAATATTGCTTTCTTCCTTTCCTTACCTATCTTTCAGCACCTTCTGATCTTAAGTAAACATCACACCAAATACAAGAAAAGGGAAACCACTTCATTTTAATTGGGATTCCACTGTTGCAACAGTTGGTCCTGTAATGTGATGCACAACAACGAAGGAAATGTAAAAGTGAGCAAAATGACAACCCGTTCAGACAGGACCACTGAACTACAAATCAGTTTATATAATATATTCGAAGCATACAAATAACTATTTTGTGCCCGAAATACTCAGAATTAATCTATGTTGCACTGACTGATGACTAGAGTAAGCATTATTCTTTTTTTCTTCTGCAGTTACATAGTAATATCATAAAGTCTTTATTTTACAAAATGTGGTGTATTCTTTGCATCTCTATGTTTTAACAATCTCTTCCCTCGAAGAAAAACTGCGGACGCGTATAATTGTATACGGCGGAAAACAGATACCGCAATTGAAACAAACGTTTTGACCGAAAGAAAAACATGCCAAGCCAACAGCGTCAACAGAAAGGGGAACCCTTATTATACGTTTTGTGCTTTGCAAGGATGCTCGAGCAGTTTGTCTGACGTGCCATACGATATAAATGCTTTGTTTTCATTTTTAGCGTCCTGGCAACGTGTAACGTTAGCCTGTAGCCCATATCCTAAATCCTAAATCTAATTTCGTAAATGAAGAAAAAACATAAGTAACAAAATAAACTGCGCTTAATACCATGAATCGGCAATTATATACCGAGCTATCGAGTTCTGAATAAGACAGGTTTTTAGGGCATTATGTGCTAACGTGAACGCTGACGTTATTAGGCTCCATGTTTGAAGATGGCGATTGCTCACCTACGCCGATGCAGTGGGGTGCACAGAGTACACAGAGGACAGTGCGGGGACAGGGATTAAATGTATCCCAAGTGGTTTGACCTTGACTCTCTGTAACAAATTCAAAACTACATCATACTCTGTCGTAAATTATAAGACATGGTTTGTTTCCAGTTTAATCAAACCTAAATCCTGTAACGTTAAATAGGGTGGAGAAACAACATATTTCAAATAGTTCTAAGAAGGGCTAACACAGAGGGTCAGCCTATTTTAGCCTGAATATGGCAAATTGTTTTTTCGGCAGCTAATGTCGTGTAGGTTACTTTTTATGCACAAACACTGCTAAAATCTGATAAAACATAAATAAAAATGATGTGCAACAAAGACCTATATGTATAGTCTGCACGCCACTCGGAACATTTAAGGTGCAGGTGTGAACAGTTTTCTTCTCACAAAAGAAACGCAGTTTTTCATGTAGTTTACCATGACAAAGAAAGGACTGTTCCAAAAACGACAAAATTTCTGTGGCGTTTGTGGGTGATTGTTTGTTACCCCATTTGTGTGTAAATGCTTTCTACATTTCGCTAATACGCGTGTTTGGTTTTACAGGATTAAAAACATGGGAGAATTCTGAGGTTTATGACATGTTTACGGCATCCAGCAGTCCGACACACACCTTATCCCCGGAACTATATCATGTTCAAGGTTAGGTGACCGATTGTGCTTCATATGCATCCAGGACCATTGGATGTTCAAGGCTGGGTAACCAACTGCACTTCAAATCTCTACATCCATTAAGTCAAATGAAGAGACGGTGTTTGTATGCCCAATGTATACAGACTGGGGAATGGTGGCGTGATAGAAATATATTATTGTTATTTTCTCATGTTTACTTTCAAAGGGCTACTATTACTTTTATTTGAAAGTCCACGGACTACGTTAAATGGGCTACCGTTTTACATCTACCTATGCTGAAATAATTTCAGTGGAGTCAACATGAACTACGTACGTAGTATACAAACCTTAATCTATCGACCATTAGGCTACTTGTGGATGGTGGATAATAAAACAAAATGAATAAAGAAAATATGACTGGCCAAAACGTTGGGCATTTCAGAGGCACTAGGGCACTACGATTTGAATTAAATATAAAAACACTATTTGATTTTTGAACATTTCTAATGTCTGCTGGTTGGAAGATGCACTGTTGGTTAAAAGTTTGAAATCCGCGAGGAGCGTCCTTGTCTCTTCGCACTGAGTTTGGAAGGACTCATATATCGTAATTCCAGGGAATTTTAAACCCAAATGATAAAAGAAACATCTGAAATATTGGATTGAAAATGTATACACAATCACAGTCTGACAGATCTGTAATAATCAACGGGATTGTGGTATAAAGTTGTGTTTGCAGCGATGCAAGAGGGCAATGATGTTATTTAATCTAACGAACTTGTCCTATGCGGTTTTCGGTGGAGACTGGACTCAGTTGTTGGACATAAATAAATAATACAACTGATCAGGTGGCCAGAGTGCTGGCGAGCACTATTTCAACGCACTGTTCACTGTTGCTACTATGATTCTACGATCGCCATAATTAATGATAATCTGTTTTACCTTATTATACCTATTATTTCCTATAACCTGGAAAGTAAAGCGACAATATTATAAACAAGCCTGTTTACAAATATTTTGCATTCATTCCTGGGGCTAGATAGATCAGTTTAGTTAATAGGTTTTAAATGTGCAACTTCAACAGGTTTTTTCTGTCATCGTTGACCACAGTTCCTAATTTGGCACGTTTGGTTACTTGTGATGTTGCTTTAACTACTTCTTCCGGAACATTAATCACACACAGCGACTTCTTTGTGGCAATAAATAAGTCATCTTTGAATTCGTTACCACTGTCATTGCATAATTCCTCAAAAGCCATAAATGATGTAGGCTAAGTAATTAAGCCATAGACATTTGCTGAATGGCTCCGACTGTTACGAGAGGCATTGCCGGTCCATACCGATGTTGATCATTGCCTATCAACAAAGATATACACTGCATTTCAGTAACGCAAAATAGATAAATAAGTTAAAAAGAATTTTTTTTTCAAATTTCAGGAAGAAAAACAGCCTTAAAATTCCATCCCGTACTGAAGTAGGCCACCTGTCACTGAAGACCAACGCTGTAGTTATTGGTAAGTTTAGGAAGCAGGCAACTCTTAACGGAATCGCCTCGTTTATTACCCCTCAGTGTTGCGAAGTGTTGAAATTAACAAAATATCTATCTGGTCTCCTTATTCAGACACAAAATTGAATGTTTACGAAAAGGAACGATTGGCTTCACAGCATCTCTTTAACCGTCTTTCTGATTGTAAGAGTAAGATTGATGATTTTCTTACCTTCGCGCCTTAAAGCATTCTGTATAACCTCATTCTTTCTACCGTTTCGTGGAAAATGGGGAAAGGGGAAACCTGCTTGCGTCTATCGGAGCAACCCCTTTTCCTACGTTTTTAACGTTAATTACAAGCGGTTGAACTGAGAGTCGTAAATCAAGCACTATCGAGTAGAGAAATGTCTATATAACTCATAATTAGGGGACCAAGTATTGTTGGCAACAGAGGCGGGTTAGACCACCCAAGCAACCATTTCCTCCGAAGTTTCTTGAGAGACAATGAAGGACCACTTGAGGCTGCCACGCTCTAAAAACATGAATGAAAACTTTCAGAGGGACATTTTTTTCCCCCACAAAACTTCTCAAGCGTTAGAAAGTGTACCAATTCGTAGGCCTGCTGTCCACCTTTCTCGATAGTTGTATTTTCCAACAATGGCTGCAGTGTTTCAAATGTAAATATAGCCATCTCCTTTCGTTAGAAAAGTGTTTAATGACCGTAATATAAATGCTTATTTTTCCTTCCCTAAACTTTAAAACTAAAAAATAAACCAGAATCTGACAATCAATAAAGATGCAGAAAATATCTAAATGGAAGACCATTACAAGATAATCAAATCACATTAAATTGCTTTCGCCTCTTTTCCAGGTAATTAGGCAATTATTCAAATCAACCTAGGTGATGCAACACTTTAATTATTCATACTCAAAAGTCTAATGTGTAAAAGGTATCAGAAAAGACAACAACTTTGCTGTAGAGCAAGGCTATTCTGGTAGCTGGTCAGGGGCTAAATGGCCTGCCATGGACTTCATCTTAGCCTTTTGATAATTGATTATATGTAATAGTGTGCCTAGTCCATCTTAATGTTATGTTGTATGACCACTGATTATATATAATGGTGTGCCTAGTCCTAACCTTGATGTTTTTCCTCTATGTCCAGCACCATGACTTAGTGTTTGTGCACTATCACCTCTTTCTCTTAATGTGTGCTGTTATTATTGTTAATTTAGTTCCCTAATCGTTATTGATTGTGGACCTGAAATGTTTTGTTTTATAGTATCTGCTCTAAATTGATCGTTCACCCCACATATGAAAAAATAGGAGAGAAAATATTAAAAGTATTAAAAGAGAGTAAATATTAAAAATATCAATTCATATGCTTATGTGAACATTGTTTTGCCATAAGGAAGAGGAAAATGTTTGGCTCACTAGCACCATTAAAAAAAATCTCTCCATAGCAATGAGGGTGAAGTAAGATGCAGTGCAATTTGTTCAAGCTAAATTAATTTTCTGTATTTCTAATATAAATAATCTGGGGAGCATTCTATTTCCCCCATCAAGTATTTGAGAATGGGTAATACTTCATTATGTTGCTGGTCTCATTCCACTGCAATCAAACTTGGGGTCATGTATATTAGACAACTGTGTAAGTAGATTTCTGTAGTGACGCAAGTGCAGAATCACAAGTCTAATCTATGCAAACATACAAGTTCCACCGGCTTCTGACAGTTGTGTCTAAATGAGTTATTGACATATTTTTGCTCTAGCTACTTTACTTAGACAACATATTGGATACCCAAGAGTGCTTTTACCCTTAACTGATAAACCAACCATTACCAAAATGATGTTCTTCTAATTGTATTGCACTATGATCACTCTGTCTCTTATGACAAGTATACTGTAGACATCAGAAGATGTTTGGTATTTAATTTGACGGACAATATGGAGGCTGGCCCCTGGTGGCCATATGTATGTGTGTAGATAGATAGATAGATAGATAGATAGATAGATAGATAGATAGATAGATAGATAGATTTACTAGGCAGCTCGCATGTGTTCTTTAGGTCTTGACTTTTCCTACACACAGGCAGTCCTTGATACTAGTAAACACTTCCATATCTGTGAAGAAAAATACATTTTAATGTCACCGTTTTCTAAAAGTGTATTTTGAAAAACGACAAAATAATATTCATATGGCGAAACCACAGACAGTTCAGGTTAAATATTCCCTCACTGCTCATTGTCCTCTGACAATAAATTAGCAAAATTAACAGCCTGAACAATACCATAAAGAAGTACTTTTTTGTGCAAATATATTGCATTTACTTTGCTTTCAGCTATAATTTCCTGGGTATAAAATTAAGTTAAAGACATCGACAGAACCTACTATACAAGGAATTCATAGAAGTAGACTAAGAAGTGTGCGTGCCCTCACTGTTAAAGGTCGCTGTAAGGTGATGTTATTGTCTATATAAATATGCTTTGCAGACTGCATGAATTGACTACAAAGTGCAAAAACAGTGACCAAAATAGAAGGCCTCTCCTATACTTACAGTGAGCTTCACTTGCAATAAAAAACAAACTACAGGTAAATAACAAAAAATGACATTATCAAAAAGCTTTCAACAAATGCCACTCTGACTGGTAGTAAAATTGAATTCCAGTAGGCCTGCTTTTAAAAACAGAAAAACAGTCTTTCTGACTATACAGCACTTCTAATATTAAGACTTCTCTGAAAGAGATCTTCCAAAAGAAAAGTAACTATTTTGCATGAGAGGGTCATGTGAACTTCTTCCTTATACATTCACACACCTCTTTTGTATGTCTTCTCTTCTGAAAAAGAAAAAAAACTTTTTGAGTAATAAGAGAAAAATGTATAACATGCAATTCATAAACTTCCAATTCCCAAATTTCTCAGCATTAAAGGATGACTGTTTTTTTTTTTTTTTGCAGGGTAATGCCGTGATATTAATTTTTCTCTGCCACATTCCGTAAGAAAATGCAGTCTCAGTGGGTTGATTCACATTGGAGAAATAAGTCTCACATATGATGGTGTTCTTTTAAAGTATCTTTATGTCACAATTCCACTTTTGGTTTAGAAGCGACGGAACCATGGGCCTGCTACTTCCCCCATGTCAGGACTGCGTTGGTTTGATTTCGTTCTGATCAGGCTAGGATTTCAGTGGAGTGATGAAAAATAATACAGCAAAACTACATGTACGGAAAAGCATTTCCCACCTCTGACAAGTGCCCCACTCCTCATTCCAAATTGAAAACGGAAAAGTCCCCGTTGAGCTGCTGAATGTCCCATTCAGTATACCTTTGTTCTCAGTTCCTATGGCTTTTTAACCCACATCCCGGTGCTGGAAAGTGTGCTTTCTTTGACTCCTGCTCCTGGGCTTGTTCAGTAACTGGTTATGTCTGAGCCAAAAAATTGGACAATCAGTCGACCAAATCCCCTTCCTCAAATTGATTGCTGTGGCTTTAGACAAAACCTGCCCTCCTTGTATAAAAGGCATATTTTTTCTGCTTACTTTCAGCAGAATTACTGGGGGAAAAAACACACTGTATCCCAGATACTGTGGTATGTGCACTTCTTCAGCACTAAAAATGTGTTTTTGAAATAACGCAAACTAGTTTTCGGCAAATTTTGTTTAGCATTTTACAAAGCTATGCCATGCAATGTTTGAATACAGCTTGTATGAAATACTTGTCTTCAATACAGCTTGTCAGTTTTTCATGTTTTTTATTGCCCTGAGGTTAAGGGTTTAAAATGACACATTTAAAATGACAGATATAAGGATACAAAAGATGTCATCAAACACACATTTCTGCTGTATGTTGCATTAGCCCTTCAGGTCATAACCTTTCTCAGCCTCATTCAGATTCAGATAAAACCTCTCCCCGACATTGTCTAGTATTATACCAGGTACCTCGGTGGCTTTCGCTATGGTTAGATGAACCATTCCAAGACAAATCAGTCTGGTTTCTGTGCGACATCCCTTCTCTTCCATTGACAGCAACAGTCACAAATCAAACAAAACACATAACTGAGGGCTTGCAGAGCAGGGAGGCCTTAAGATGCATGTCAAAAAAGGAAACGTGGCATCTTTTGGTTTCATCAGAACACAGAAATGTGACCTTTCATCGCCAGTATTTACCCAGAAACACAGACAGTGTGCATCCAAATAGCTGTTAGAGCAGAAAGTTCCTTGTTTACGAACTGACATATGAATGCATGGTGTTCGGGGGAAAATTACAGGAGACAGTCACAAAAAAAGCAATTAAGAAAAGCAGCACATGTTTTCAGATTGTTTTTATTTGAGTGCTCACCATGTGTGTTTATATGTCACTGGTAAATCACACAGTGGGAATCTTCTGTTTACATTTTATTTTCATTTCTGAGAACTTCTCCTGACTTCTCAAACAAAGGTGCCCCCAGATAGCTAAAACATGGCATTAATATTCACTCACAGAGGAGAACACATTTATTAAAGATGGCACCAGATTAGTCACTGACATTACGAACAGTGGTAAGATGCATAACTCAAATTTGTCTTCACAATATGCAAAACAATGAGGGGACAGAAAAGAAAGACTGGCCGGTGGCACTTTGTGACAAGATTTTACCTCTGCTGTGTTCTATGCAATTCAAATACACAAGACAAATGTGTCCCCAGAGAATGCTTGCATTCAGTACGTTTTAAAACAGAAAGTCATTGGACCTTTAGGTGCTCCACTTAGACTGCGGTCATGTCAAGGGGCAAGGTATAGTCCTTCTTCCCTAAGATTGCTAATCAGGATCTTTTAATGTCACAGAAATAATACATATGCATATCTCATTAGCACCATGAATTCATTTAATATCCTTGCATTAAAAAAAGGTTGTTCCATTGTAGCTGTGCTATATGTTGACTGACGCAAAAATGGAGCATATACTGGTGCATTAATTAAGTTGACCACACAAAGATTTATCATACCCTATTTCAGCTGTGCACCAAACTGAGCATTTGGTCCCCTGGTTTCCCTTTGCTTGCATACCAGCCATTGGGCTACCGGGACTGTGAACATCCCCTGAAGGTCCTGTGTTGTCTTCAAGTAATTTTAGTAGGCCTAAACAGCATTAGCATACAGACAGCCTTACATACTTGGTCTTAATCAAACAAATGTTCAAAAGCCTCTGCTGTCAAACACAGGAAAATGTGACCAAATGTTGCAGGGGCAAAGGGCTATGCCAGTGTCAAAACATTGGATCTCAAATTGCTCAATTTTAAAGTGTGCCGATCATGGACGGGTTCAATGGACACAAAGTTTTCTGCCCACTTAAAAACTAATCTTCCTGGCATCCTTCAAACACTTCAGGCCTTAAAAAATCAACAAGGTACTGAAACATTCCTCAGAGAGTTTGGTCCATATTGACATGACCACTTGCTCCCAAGCAGTCAATCCAGAATCCACCACATCAAAATTGCACTGTGGAGGCCATTTCAAAGTGAACTCATTGGAAACCAGCTGAGATGCCAGTGTCAAAACATTGGATCTCAAATTGTTCATTTTCAAAGAGTCAGAAATTACACCACCAAAAGAAAGATGGATTCTTTCCATGTTGTGCCAAATTCTGACCCTACCATCCGAATGTCGCAGCAGAAATCGAGACTCATCAGACCAGGCAACGCTTTTTCCAATCTTCTATTGTTCAATGGACACAAAGTTTTCTGCATACCCGAGTGGTTATTTGAGTTACTGTTGCCTTTCTATCAGCTCGAACCAGTCTGGCCAAAACTGCCGCTCACTGGATAATCTTAAACCCTAGAGATGGTTGTGAAAATCCCAGTAGATCAGCAGTTTCTGAAATACTCAGACCAGCCCGTCTGGCACCAACAACCATGCCATCAAAGTCATAAATCACCTTTCTTCCCATTCTGATGCTCGGTTTGAACTGCAGCAGATATATGTCTACATGCCTAAATGCATTGAGTTGCTGCCATGTGATTGGCTGATTAGGAATTTGCGTTACGAGCAGTTGGACAGGTGTGCCTAATAAAGTGGCCGGTGAGTATATATATATATATATATATATATTATATATATATATACATTTTACTACAAAGTATAGTATCAACTACACTTTTATTCAACTAGTCTTATTTTGTTCATCTTAACTGAGAAAAATGACTGATTAAAAATAATAGTACATGCTAACAGCATGCTGAGACAGATTGGAACAGCTCTAGAAAGGTTATTTCTGAACCTGTATGTAATACTGCATTCACTTTGTGTTTGTCTGATTTTCTTAAACTATGTGTAATGATACAGATGGAACAGCGTGGACACATCACTCTGTATAGAGGTTTTATCTACAAAACTAGTTGGTTTGATATTTCTGAAATAGTTTTCCAACTTGCTAGATAGACACCATTGTTGTCTTGTTATCTAACTGGCTCTAATTAGGTATCTGTGTAAACGGAAGAATGGAAAATAAGCATATCTGATTTACTGAAATGTTTTTTTTTTTCCACTGTTCAGAGTCATTAGATGCTTAGCCCTGCATATCTAGTAACTGATTTTAAAATATAAAGAGAAGAAATACTAACCATACTTTATGGATAGAGCCCAATAAGCCTTCACTTCCTAGGGGGAAATGAAAAGTGTAAGACCTGCTTCAAAGACCCTGTGTAGCATCTGTTAAAGAGCCACAGTGTGCTGAGCTGAATGAATGACAGGACCTGAGAGATAACTCTAAAACTGCAGTGTGTCGCAAGATTGTTCTTACGTTCATATGCTTCCACTGGTCAATACCAAGTAATAGTTGTTACTCATTATGAAATCAACATGACTATCTTCATCTGCTCTGAAATGCTGGCAATCTGATGAATGTGTTTACTAATATGTTTTAATTGAGTGTGTAGAATAGCATGTATTTATAACAAGGATGTTCAGACTAGGAGTAACATAATATTTGGAGTAATAGGATTATTAACATTAAACTTCCCCATACTAAAAAACAGAATATATTTAGGAAAATATATATTTTTAGCTCAATATATGTAACATATGTAAATTATTAAAATTTTGGTATACTGAAATATATTTCTGCTTTGCAATATATTATTGGGCTAAACAGCATATTTCTAAATATATTACAATGTATTTTATTTCCGTATTGGTCTAATATAATCTGTAGCACGTCACACCTATGGTCACTCTCATGGTTTTTTGTTCAATACTTTTCATACAATGAAATTTGAAAATATTTTCTTCACCAGCATTTTAAATGTTTTATATATACTTTTACCTGAATGCTTTATCAAATGTTCTGCTGCTTTATCACGTTAGTTGCAGTTCTGGTCTCAGGCCCTTCCTCATGAGGCTCTTGTGATATGCAACATATGTACCTTGCCATGATGGCCTTTATAAGCCTGGATAAGAGTGTGCATCAAATTTAATACATAACACCTTGGTGATGATGGATAGAGTATGGTCCTTATAGTACTGTGCGATGGATCCTTCCATGTGACATCAAATTTACATTTACATTACATTTACATTTATCAAATCTGCTGACATACATTTCTACAGAAGATCTAATAACAGAGGTTGCGATTGTTGAACTGAAACAGTGAAAAGTCTTGCGCCAATTTGTGCCTGCCTGGTTTCTTTTAAGGCATCTTAACTTTGACCAACACATGACTTGGTGTCATTAAGCGCTTTGTGTGCCACATTGTATTTGTCACTTTACACATTTAACAAGAATTTAGGGATATTAAGTTTTTGAATGTAAAATTTCTATTTGGCATAAAATGCTTGACTTTATATGTGTGCTTTTTCGTAACTACATTTCTGCTGGGATCTTTCAAAACAAAATCAATATTACCAAGCAAACTTACTGAAACTCCAGAAAAGGCAGTCTATTTCCCAATTCATTTCCTTCATTAGACACACCCTTAGAGACAGGCATTCAAATGTGCAATAGTGTGGTCAGAACACTGAAACCCCTTTTTGTGGATGTTTGCATTGTGCAATGACAAAAATTGGGCCCTGCATGCACTGTGATTACTATGATTTCTGAACCAAACATGCTATGACTCAGCTAGAACACAAACTGAACCTACCTGTACTGATTTTCACCTATAGAGGTGATACTTACACACTGACCACATAAATAGAGGAGGAAGGGGTTATTATGGTTCCATGAGTTCCTCCACGACTGGGTGCTCACCTTTGTTCAATTATAGCACCATTTACTTAGCACCAACCTCAAATTTCAAGGCTGGAAGATGACAAAAAAAACAACAAAATCAAAGCAACATCAACCCGTAGAACTGTAGATGTGTGGACGTCTTGCGTTTTGGTCCCATTTTAGCTGAAACCGCGGAAGAGGAGGATGTCAGGGTCCTGGGAAAGAGAGCATCGTCTGGGTGAAGGCGTGGTGTAATGACTGCATGCGGGGGGGCTTTCCACTCCGACACAGAGCAGAGAGGGGGTGGCAGGGCACGCTCTGACCCCGAGACTAAGAGCAGTCGGTGGCACTCAAACTGTCACCAGCACACTCAGCCTGACACCTCGGATCTTGCGCCGAGGCCTCAGATCAGACGTGGCCACGGTCATTCAGCTGACACAAAACGCAAAGCGGCCGCCTCCCCGCTCGGGTTTTATGCAAGCGGCAGTCACAAGCGAGCAGGCCGGGCGTCGACGTTATCCGCGTTTACAAGAGCGCATGCAGGTGAAGCACCGAGTGATTCACTGAAGAAGGGTGAGCAACAATAAGCAAGCTACAGGCTCCATGACATAACCTTGCATCAGAGATGAATAAATTGCTCAAAGCCACAACATTCCAAGTTAAGTGCACCTGGGGAAAAAACTTCAAACAAAAGCTGTCATGCACAACCAGTTAATGTCATTAAGAAACAATAAGGAGCGGGGTTAGTATCTGGATGAGTCATATTAACCCACTGAGAATGCTCTTTTCAACAACTGCTTCATGCTTTCTTGCTACTTCTACCTATTACATGGTAAGGCGATTTTGTATTATATAGTCCCTTAATATACATTATAAACGCACTGATGCTGCAGCATGTTCAACAATGGCCGCTGACTCCCACTGGCTGAGCACCAGGTAGCCTTTTGATATGCGACTGCTGCTAAAAGCAGAGCATTTTCTTGCTTATTTCACACAGTGTGGCTTTCATTACTGACATATCCAGAATTCCTTTAGCTCGCTAATTACCTAAAAAGTCGCAAACCTGCATGACTTTCATGAGATGCATATTCTGCTCTGTGCGGCCCTGTGAGGCTGTAAGCAGTGGTGCAGGTTATCCAATCATCAACTGAGCAAATGATCCAAACGGCACAGACACCAGATGCCCAGTCTGTGAGGACATTCCGGAACAGCCTTCAGAAAATCACCATTAAAGCCAATGGCAGAACCAGAAAATGTTGACAAAGCGTTTCCATTTACCTGCAAATGGACTGGGCATCCCCACATCGTAACATTAAAAAAAAAGGTCTCAGGATAGGTCACACAAATGACTCTCAAAAGTGACTGTGTCAATCCTAAAAACATGGAATACGTGAATAAGTGAGTAATGGTGACGTGGACACTGTGGGGAGTGGATGCCGATACAGGGGCTAATGAGGAAAGGTGCTAATGCTAACAAGCGTTTCCGCCAGACCTTAACGAGGCCATCTGATTTGGTGCCCTAATTTGCGGCGAGCTGCATCTCAAGGGAGCGGGATAATGAGCCAGGCAGGCTCCAGTGCTGGGGATTGTGTAATGCACAGTGCACAGGCAAGAACACAAACTCCCCAGACAAGAGAGAGAGAGAGAGACAGAAAGGAGGGGGAGAGGGAGAGAGACAGACAGACAGAGAGAGAGAGAGAGAGTAGCAGGATGTCATCTCTGCCTGCTACGGCTCAATTCTGTTTGTTCAATCCCATCATTGTGTCGCTGTGAACGAGTGAGAAAAGCTGGTGCTCTCTCTAACCTCAGGCCACGGGTGCACACTCACAGCAAAAATAGAGGGGGGAGGAGGGAGGGAGGGAGAGAGACAGAAAGGGAAAAGAGGGATGGGAGACAAAAAAAACTGTTGGTGTCCCTCTAAAGGTCATATTTTTATACAACAAGCTATTTTCATTGAGATAAAGCATAGCTTGAGTTGACCTTGGGAACATGGCATCTCAGGCCTATTGCCAATTTATTCTGTATCAATGAGCAGCGGGCAGTGGCCACGCCAAACTGGGTTTGCTCACTGCGCTTGATAGCAGGCAGATTTGCCATGCCTTACAGGACCCCCAGTAAAAATGATTTAATGTATCTGAAGCTGTAAGTAAACTGGAAGAGAGCCCACTGACATCAGATACCACAGCCCCAGGGTGGATCAGGCTAACTGCTGCGCGGCCGCATTAGTCAGACTTAATGGTTTTGCTGAGAGAAACAGAGCATGACATGGGCTAAACAATGCAGGCAGACAGGGTGGCCACGCCGACGATGATGCTGCCGTTCTGGATGTGGAGGACGAAAAGATGAAAGGGCTGCATTTTGTTGTCATGCTGCAGGTGGCCCGAGGTTTAACCTCATGTGGTCTTTCCTGATAAAGGTATTGATGTCTCTGATTGGTATCTCTTTCAGCGTACAGGTACACCAAGCTACTGCCACATTCATAAACATATTCTGTACACACTCATACATATATATTTGCAAACAAATACATAGCCAAGTTGCCTGTCGGAACAGAAAACCCCTGGCTAGAATATTTGTGCATCATTATTGTGTGAGGTAATGGGGACAAAACTGTTGTAAGTTAACCTATTGGTATAAATACTTTAAGTGGGGAAAAAAGGGGTGGTGGGAATTTCCAGTAAATTTTGAAAATTTCCATGGAAATTTACCTCTGAGTTTTTTTCAATTCTACACACACAAGCGTATTCTGAGTTTTGATCAGGTCCCCTTTAAAATTAATAGAGACTGATTCCTAATCTTTTAAAAAAAATCCCTAATCATTCATTACACATGATTATGATGTCTTGAATTAGCTGTCAGCCAGTTAGTCATCAACCTTTCCTGAACCATTTAGCTGACTTTCTTGAAGTTTAGTACACATATGTGGTGTACTGACTGCTATGGATCTTGTGAACGCATACACGGTACTGTAGTATGGGCACTATTTTAAAAAATTTCTCTAGAATTGTAGCATACATGGTACTACTCAATATTTCATGCTATCCAGTGGCTTTTAAGTGTCTCATGAGCCAATTAAATCTTGGTTTGAAACACATGCTCATCTCCATCATGTAAGTACTGTGTACAACACTTAAAGAACTCTAAAGTAACATCAGCCACATGTCAATCATGTCCCTGAAACAGCACATTTTTACATTTTGAATGTAAATGGCTATGCATTTTAAAGTGATAGTCGGCTTTGTTTACATGTAGAGGACTATGGGATGTGTTCTCAGTGTCAAACTGAGGTCAAGAACTCACTTAAAGATCAACAACTCCTCATGAACTGGCTGGCCTTTCAGGCATGGAGATGTGTCTATGGGATTCTATTTGAGTAGCTATGCAGCTGCTGCAGTCTCATTGAGCAAACGTTTTGAACATACATGGTCTCTAAAACTCAAGATGGGTGCTACATCTTGCAAAACATTACAGAAATTTAGAGGCCTATGACAAGTGTGTCCAGCTACACTGAGGTCAGCAGGTTCCATGGTCACATTAGCAGTAACAGCACTGTTAGCAGCAGGCTTTCTGCCATGGACTCCACAGTTCCACACAATGATCAGAAATGTTAATAATCACATCACATTAACCGACAGAAAAACAGCACAGCATAATTAAAACACCACTTTACAGTATTTGCTTCTGCACATCTCAAAAACCCATTATAAATTTAAATGTTCATTATGGGTAAAATCTGTTTAAAACCAGGAAAGAAATTATCTAATTTACTGCCAGCTTTTTGTCATATTATTCGTAAATACAGAAAAAATACCATTAAATTGTACCTGAATCAGACTCAAAAAGTGACCTAAAATGGATTAAAGAAAATATATATAACATAGCAATGGTTTTCTTCCTAATATAAAGAAACTATGGAATTCTTTAAGTGAACACTCGTACATTTAAACAACAGTTTAAAAAGTTTGCCTGTTATAATTGTGTTTTTTTGTGTATTTTTTGGCAGAAATATACTTTACAAATCCATACTGAATATTAACAAGACACAAAAAACAGGCAAACAATTCATTTGCCATCCCCAGTTCTTTTTTTTTAAATTTAGCAGCAGGATACGTATAGTGTTACTCAGTTGGCCTGCAGTACAATGACAGGTTAAATCAAACTAAAACCCCTTTAAAAAAAGGGATCCTAACAAAGCTAAACCCCAGGTACAGGTGAATACAACCCAGATGAGTGTGCGATGGGTGCACTTAGGCTAGGGTAAACTGGAGCTAAATCTGTCTCAGCTCTTTGAAAGTTTGAACTGAATTAACGTTTCAGGGTAATCTGTATTGTCAAAATCCACACACTGATGGTTGACAATATTAACCAGACCACTTCAGTCCGCATTTTAAGCAGATTTTAAACAGGAAATTTCATGATTCCAAAAAGAGCAAACTATTTATATTCCAAGTAATGGGTTTTGCCAGTTCTCTCAATTGATAGCAGTGCATCAACTTGGCTTGCACCTTAAGATGCAAGTGTTGATTTGGGCATGGTCACTGAGCAGACGTGAACAATTGAGAATTTTTCCGCTCTGTGCTGAAAGCTCTGAAATAGTATTTTGAATGATCAGTGGGTGCAGGTGACATTCTCAAAAGCAAATCACTCTGGCGCCCTCTAGCATGGCCCCTATTAGTGACATTCATGGGTTAGGTGTGTGTATTAGCTAGGCCTCTTATTTGGCTGCTACAGTTGCAGCACTTCACACTACTACAGACATTTTGTAAAGGCTGCACATTAATTCAAGTTAAATAATGGCACTTTAATGAATATGACACAAGGAATAAACATTTATACAGTGCAAGGAGACAGCAACTTACTAAGGACATCCCATCAAAGCACAGCCAAACAGTGGAGTAACCGACAAGACTGACAGCATTACAATCATCTCATGAGCAACTGTCTGTGGATTACCACCTTATTCTTATTTTATTATGCTACTGAACATATAGCAATTACAGCTATATTGTTTTCCACTGTAATGGAGTGTTTGATGGCAGTCTCAGGCATTTGTTTTAAGGCAAAGACATGGTTAGCATGAGGGGTGGCATGGTCATGGTTCATGGTGCAGCAGATTTCAATGCTGAATTGTTTCATCTGAAATGTGCTCTTGCACTACCGAGGTGATGGCCTTTGCTCACACTCCAGATGAGTCCCTGCATTACAATCTCACAGTAGCCTCTTTGAAAACAAACGCCTCTCTGTGAGTTGACTACTCTCCCCTAGGGTTCGTAAGGCTACCTGAAGTGACCAGAAAATGACTTCTTTACAGACTAAATGACCACGGCACACTTTAAAGAGCACGGCAAGAGCGTGCCGCCTTCTCACAGCAACTGCAGCCTGGTTTAATTTAGCAGGCCCTCTACACTTCCCTCATTATTGACAAAGGCTATAAAAGCTACTACGGCACGCCACATTCATCTCCCCGCCAGACGCCCCCAACAACAGAAATCATACCTGATTTATCAACCGCCCGGCACTGTGCATCATTTGAACTTTTGACCTTCTCACACAGCTTATGACATTATGTTGACATTTAAAGTAATCCCACCCACAGCCCTTTGTGAGCCATCTCGCGCTGCCGCTGTGCGCCCCGTCGCCATCCCCTCCGCGCCCCGGCCCCGCAGACCGCCGGCCGCGGGAGCCCCGCTGTAATTACTTTCTTAACGTCAACCCCTATGACACGGGAGCCGCGGCCCACCGCAGCCAGCCAGCAAGCAAGCTGCAGGCCCCCGTGCACCGCCTCGGTGCCGTTACTGCACTGCTCCGCTCTCAGCCCCCGGCCCCTCAGAGCTCACAGATGTGCGTGTGCGTGTGTGTGTGTGTGTGTGTGTGTGTGTGCGTCAGAGTGCACACACCCAGAGCAGCCCCTGGAAGCGTCTTCCACTGCTGTCTACAGCGATCACCGGAACACTCAGCACCGCCTCTCCCTCCCAGCCTCCACACTGCCGGGCAAAAACTCCCGGCCCCATGGTACTGCATTAGGGACCATATGGCAGCAACATCCACTTCACAATTTAACATGCATGGGTGACCTATACGTCGCACAAGAGTATTACTCTATGAGTAATGTGGTTATTAAAAAGCCAAAGGTCAACTGATCCGGTAAGAAATACCACTTTAGATTTACAATGATCCAACAAATCCAAACTAATATTCTATATAGGTCTACAGAATGCATGATACACAAAAGACCATTTTATAGTTTTGCAATTTCATTTTTTTATACCTTGATATCCACGTGGGTGCTCAACTGTGAGATATATGACTGAAAAATGTACATTATTCACACCCCTGTTGACTAGTAGTATTTGGTAGACAATTTATGCATTTTCCAATTTGGCAAATACTGAATACATGCCATTTTCAAATCAAGCAAGGAGTATTATTCATATCGGTTTGTTCATGATACAATAATCTGACATCATCTAACCATTGATTTCTGTCAATCCACTGTTGTTTAACATAATACATTTATGTCATGACCTCAATTCCAACAGTGGGGGTAGTTCACTGTAGTCAGTCAGTGCATACAGACATCTCTAATCCATAATCTTTCTGGTTCATACACAGACAAATTTCACCAGGAGCAAGGCAGATTACACTATGTCATAACATAACATTCACAACTCCGGGTGTGTTTTTAAAATAATCTTAAAATTTATTAAAAGAAAGCTAACTTGAATTTTAGGAAATTACCTTTGGACATCTACTGTGCTGAATCAATATTTCATATTTAACAGTAACAAGTAATTAAACAGTAGTATGAGGTACAGAAATGGGATTTTGTTTCAATCGTGTAAAACTGTGACAGAAAAAGCTTAATATGATAAATATTAAAAGAATTTAGCCATCTGATTGCAAATTATCAAAAAGCCAACTTGATTTTTTGACTGGCCTATATTCTCTATAAATGACTTCAATTACATATTACAGATGACATTTAAAGGTTGTACATAATTACCAAATATTACCTGAAGCATATATTTTAAAACAAATGGCTTATCTGCTGTTATTTCCTTTAACCATTAACAGTCTTCTCTGAGCAGTTGAGGAAAGATTGCAGAGGAAAGCTATAAAGACAGTCACCCATTTATTTAGTGGAACACTTTCCAAAACTGAAATTAATTCCCAGACTTATGCAAAAAGAAAGAGAAATGCAAAGGAAAGAAAAACAGCAACAATTCACAAGCAAGGAGTGTGAAGTAAAAAACTGAATCCAAACAAATACAGTTTCAGGGAAAGGGAATGAAACATTTCCTTCTCCTGAATTACAACATTATGTACATAAAATATACAATTACTGAACTTTGTATTAAGCCATTCAGAGACCTCAGAGAAGCATCTGAATCAACACAGGCAATTCCATAGCAATCTACACAATACAATCTACAAACAGGAAAATATTTGTGCGTATGTATCTATATGTGGAAATACATGGAAATATGTGCAGACATATGCTTATGGCACTATCAGACTGAACAGACTGACCAATTATTCCAAATGCACTACAGGTCCTGAATGGTAAGCAATTCAAACAAGCTTTCAGACCTCAATAAGATTATTTCTTCAAAAGGTTCACAATTTGTCATTGTATATATACACACATTTACTGACAAAGTAGCAATGCTTAAAATACTGAGGCTTTTGGATGACTACCAACATAGCAAGTTGAGTGACTTCATTTCATTGACTAAGAAACCAGTCTTGCTGGTGCTGGTGTAGGGTTGATACAGTAAGGCAAAATGGTGAGCTTATCAGTCAGTTTAAAGGTTTAAACCAGATAGGTTTCAGAGCCTAAGTCTCCCTACTGACACCCACCATCTTAAGTGTTCACAAGTCCAACCATGGTGACTTTCTCATGCATTTCATTGAAATGCACTTTATATAACTGAAATCCGCTCTTAATGTAGCTGATTTAAACAATGATCGGAGTATAGGATACCCTGTCATTATAGTCAATGCACTTCAAACTAGCAAAAATTCTGTTCTTCATGAAAAGTCATTTTTAAAATATCACTGTTAACACCACAATCAGTGCAAATAGTGCATAATTTCCTTTAAATCATATTCTGAAGAAATTTTCCTAATAACATAATATCTTGCCTGGTAAGAAACAAAATGGCAGCACATTTGTTTTGAAGAAAATCAATCCACTGGCAATAATGAGGCCTTTTTTCCTGAATATTGCAAAACCACAAAAGAAAACCCACACACTGCCATTATACACCCAGGGGTGCATATGTCTCTATGAAGCTACGACTTATTTTCCAACACATTTTTATACTGGAACAAACCAGTGGAAACCACCCCTTCACTTGATTTCAGATGTTTGATTTAAAAGATCTTTCTTACCTTGAAGAAAGGAACAACTCTTACTAAATTAAGACGCATATAAAGAGAAGTGCTTGCTTCTCACACGCCTTCAATCCATTAAACTTTCACGCAAACTTTCACCCACCAGACTGAGATAGCAATGAACCAAAAGAAGGCAGGGTACTGAGCTTGACCAGGGCACAGATAAATGAAGAACCTTGCTTCATACTTAAACACCAAAAAGACAGCTGAACAAGTGCCAACTCTACTGTGGGAATGTCATATTGCCGTCTACAACGATATGTTCTGTAACTGCTGTGAGAACTGAAACACTTGTGCACTGTACTATGTCTAAAGGCCTTACCTAAAAAAGTACAATTAGTCACTACATTCAGTCAGTGTAGAGTGGCTTCCTGGGCCTGATATTGTTGAAAACCCAGAAAAGGATACAACTGATAATTTACCCCATGTGTACCTACAACAAATGCACACCAATAGTTTTTTTTTGTTTCTGTTCCGCTCTCCACCCTATATGATGTAATGCAATCATTAACTTGACAGGTTTGTAATGGTTAATTACAAGAAAGTGCTAGTATTGATTTAGATTTAGCCTGGGTTTGTTAAAAATAAAATGAATGTTGCAAAGAAATAATTAAAGAACTTGGTGCATGTTGCCCATTCCCATGCCCATTGAAAGTGAGCACTACACTGATGCAAAGATGGTAAACTGAAGAGTATTTCCCATTTACCTCTCCATGTAGAACCGAGCCTATGTAAATGTAGTTTAAGGAAAAAAATGAATACATTTTTCCCCGTCAGATAAAATGTTTATTTCCAGCCTGAAACAACAAAAACATTGCAACACTAAATTAGTTACCAGCCTGCAAGGTTTCAGAGGATTAAAAAAAATAATTTCCTTAATTAGTTCATTTGTGAACATTCTGAAGAATGAGTACAGATATACATATGAATTATTTCACAAAAATAGTTTTAGCTTATGAGGAAACATATGCATCATATACGAAAGTAACCTAACACAACCCTTAAAAGGAAGATCATTCTCTTATCTATCCATGGGGGAGATCTTAGCTTCACTAAAACCACACTAAAATGGTGCATGAGGTGTCCACCAGCTGCAAGTGTAGGTTATGTAATGTTGGTTCCCTTTACACAAAAATAAATGATAGGGGAGCAACGGCAACATTTATTGTGGTAAAATGTTGAGAAATACATTTCTTTTTCTTCTCCACTTGATCAGATGATTGACATCATGTTACTGAATTAAGGCTACATTAACTGCATGGAATATGTACACACAAGGCAGGACCAAATCACAGTCATGAAGAAAAAAAAATGTCAGCACATCCTTGAAATGAAGAAATTCAGAGCACCACATGTAATGTGGATTTACAAAGACATATGACAACAACACAAGGAAAGTGATACAAATAACCAAAAGTAGGCTTTTATTAAACTGAATTGCAACTACTTTTTGAAGACAATTTCCACACCAATGTTTTCACTTCTTGCAAAGGATTCTGGGACCACTGCCTCCTACTGTACAAGTAAAAAAATATTAATGAGGAATTTATTAAATTCTTTGCCTACAATTATTGAAGACAGGCTCGCTACTGGGCTGAAATGTATTTCTGGGTAAAATTCTGACATCTTCTATTAACACACAATGATCTCTGTTCAACGTGACAGCAATGCACTTTGTGCTGAACTTTGAGTAACTAATTTACCCAAGTGCTACTTTCTTTCTTTTACTTTATACAACATTAGGAGCTTGGCGATCATGGAAATAAATGGAAAAACATGTAAGAAGGAAAAAAAAAAACAAACAAACATTACACTTGCTTAAATTAGCTACTCAAAGTTAAGGACAAAACCAATTGTAGTTTGACCAAATCTGGGCCAACATTAAAGAGGCTCAGTCAAAGAAGAGCAGTCAAAGCTTGTGGCTGAGAGTTACATTATTAGATTGTCAGTTTTCAAAGAAGAATTTACAAAAACCCAGTACATTACCCTGTATGGATACTAACAAATAGGACTATGGTCTGGAGGATCAACTGAGCCCAAGCAAACATATTCACCTAGTAAGCCTTTCCCTCACAGAGTTCCATTTAAGTCCATTAAATATCCAAAACAAAGTAAAAGTAGTTTGATCATCAGTGTCTTTATCTTTAGTAATATTATTTATTCTTTAAAAGTTTAGGTCAAAATCTTACATAACAATTTTACCACAATGCACTCTGAAGACATTAATGGCAGAAAATAAAATCCCAAAAAAAAAAAAAAAACTCTCAAAAATATATCACAAGTGTTAAATATAGCTTTAGTCAGTGAACACAGTCATTAAAAAAGAAAAGGAAACAGGAAAGGAAAAAAAAACTCAGCAAAAAGCAATCATACCAGTATAGCAGCAACTGTAGCCAGCCCTGGCTCCTGAGGCAGTGGGAGGTCTCTGCATTACAGTGTGCCACACCACTGCAGGTACTCTGGGTGAGCTCCTTACATTGGTGGATTTGTTCTTTGTTATGGATAAATCGTTTCTAAAAAAAAGAATCACCTTTAAAAAGCAGGTGAAGCATCTGAGAAAAGGTTTTGGGTAGCGAGAGTTAGGGGGTAGCTTCATATAATTTATTTTACGTTAGAAGGCCTTTCTAAAGCCTGTAAAAAAAGACAGACTGCAGCAGCTAAAGTATAACTCACTACTTTGTAGGGGGAGGACTTTGGATTTCAATTTCTGATTCCAATTCCTGATTAATGTTGCAGTTTATTTTTCCCAACTTTAGCCCCCATCAGGTTCTCAGTCCTCCGTCCTGTGGAAGAATGAGGCCCAAGGAGCTCCAAGTACAGTACGCGTAGTCTTTGAATCGTGTTTGTGTGAAAACAAACAGAACGGAGAAAGAGGAAGTGTAGTGTTGCCAGTACACAGACGGGGAGGTGTAGAAAGAGGTGTGGGGGAGTGACTGTGGTGCAGCATCCTCCTAAACAACAGGCCCGTCCTCCACAGCACTCCACAGAGAATACTGATCCTGCTATACCTGTACATTCACGCATACAAACACACACATACAAACACACACACATACAGACACAGACACACACACACAGACACACTCTCAAGCTTAGCCTGGCCCAGGGTATTGAGAAAAAAAGGAAAAGAAAAAAAAAAAAAAAAAAAAACCATAAAAGTCCTTCCCAGGTTTCCAGGAACAGAAAGGGAGGGCTGTGACACACACGCTTACCTACCAGTGGGTGCACAAAAGCAGAATGCAAGAAATAAAAAAAAAAAAATAAAAAATAAAAAAAACAAAATGCAAGAAAGACAGCAAAGAAAAATACATGTCATGATTTTGTTTGATTTACAAAGCTTACTCTGCTGTGAGCTTATAATTTACCCGTTTCTTTAAAGAGCACATACTAAAAGAGAAGAATGGGAGATAAATCACTCGGAGGACTAACAGTAACATTCTCTGAACAGAAGTTTGTTGCAGTCCAAAAGACCAGAAAAAAGGCAGATAGTGCATACAGGGTTATCATTTTTCTTTTCTTTTTTTTTTTTACTTTAACTAAAGCTGCATTAAATACAGGCTTTTTTTTTTTTTTTTTTTACAAAGACAATTGCACTTCACAAAAACAAAAATATACAAAAACACAAAAGGAAAAAAAAATTGGGTATCAAATTAATTACAGTCATGAATTATTTCAATGGATTAAAAAAAAATAAAATGGTTTGAACTTGGTTGTTGTGGTTTAGGGGGTGGTACTGAACAAAAACAAAAAAAGCGAAGAAAAACAGGAAAGGAGCACTTTTAGCTTCCTGGGCAGATTGGTGCTGTACTGCAGCATCTCCAGCTCCCCATCACGCATTCCCTTCTTTAAACAAAACCTCTGGCGACTGACGGGAGAAAGGGACTGATGAGCTGTGGTCTTGGAAGGTGGCTGTTTGTAAACTCTGTGCTAAGCAGGCTGTGTTACCACATGTCATCTGTCGATGCTGAGTCCTTCATAAAGAAAAGGAGGAAGAGCCCTTTAGCGTCTGGACTGGTCACAAACACATCAACTCCTAAAGACAGCCTGGGCCGAAGGGTTAAAGCACCGTGATGTCAGTGCCTTTGCGCTGCTGCGCCGTTACATTATAGACTAGCTGTCCGGAAGCACGGTCATGTAAGACCTTGGGATGCAGCTCACAAATACACCCCACAACATCTTTTCAGTTCTTTTATTGATGACTTCTGCTTCACTAAAAATATCTCCCTGAGCATACCAGCAAAACACACTCAGTGTATCCCCTCAAAGTGCTGAATAGGGATTAACACTCCAGTAAAGATGGGATTCAAATATCTGCACCTACATACAAATATTTCATGATATGTCTCATGACAAAAGTGACATTAAATATATTTTGATGAAATATAGTAAATGTACTGGTAAATGTATAAAAGTGGGTTATATGAGTCTTCCGGACTCCAGCCCCTAGCTGTGGGAAGAGCTCCCTGTTGCCATTAGAAGGAATGAGTCATTGACAATCTTCTGCCACAGACTGAAAACTCACCTATTCACCCGAATGAGGCTGTTCCCTGAATGAGGACTTCTCTCCTCTCTCCTGACACTTAAGACCATTCTGCACTTGAAGGTCAAATTTGGAAAGACTAGGATTCATTATTGTAGTGGTGTAAATGTAGCTATAATTGTCTGAATGCGTTGCCTGCTCATTCCTGTTTTTATAATGATGTTTATGCTCCTCACAATATGCACTAAATGTTCTCTATTTTGTACGTCACTCTGGATAAGAGCATCTGTGAAATGAGTGACTTAAATGTAGAGAGGCAAACATACACACAGATTCACCATGATAATAATTAGAAAATTCCTGTACATTTTTTTTTTTTTAAGATTCCTGTCAGTAGTTTTATGTATGTGTGCCATCTTCATTTAGCTACCTTGAAAATCCAAGCCAAGTGAGCAAGTACTGAATTTAACATCAACTGAAGATCTATTTGTTCTTTATCGAGGTCAAGTTCACTTCACATCACTAATTAAAAGTCATGCATCAATACATGTTCCTTGCAATACCTGCTATTCAATCTCCACAACCTCTCAAAAGCAACAGCAGTATCATCATATGCTGAGGTACTGGGCAAAGTTCTCCTTCATTTTACTATGAGCAGCTCTGCAGATGCAGTGCTGTGCCAACTGCACAGTCACATCACCCCTTAAGGTTCTCTGCCTACCTGTTTACAGCACTCCCAGATCACCTATCACTCTTTCTGAGGCTGGCACACGCACGCCAAAGAGCTTGTGTGAACATGCTTCCTGGACAACTAGTCTGTAGAATAGGTCATGGCTCACTAGCCATTCACACAGAGGACAGGCTGATAACATCAGAGGGAAAAGGTGAGGAATCAAACCTTTTTTTACATTTATTTACAAAGATTAAGAATGAACAATGCCAATGTGAGGATGAGCTTAATACAATGAATGGTAAAGAAACAGACATAGAAGTGATGGATTATTTATACTTGTGGAGAATTTTTTATCAATGAATTTATGGTTTAATTTGCCAGTGAAAGTAAAATTGGAAGTATTACCCCCCAAGAAATGAAGATGATTAATGGTGGCTAAAATTTGCATGACAACAAATCAAAGCAAAAATGATATAAGCAAACACGACCAAAAATCCAAAATGAAACCAGCTGGTGGACCCCTAACCCCTTCTTATTCACTAACCCTTTCTGTAATGAGTACACAATATCTGCCATTGCTTACAGGGGGCTGAGAAATAACTTTTATAGAGGTTTATGTCAGCTGGAGGAAAAGACCTGGCTGGCTTTTTACACATGACCATAGGAACATTAAGCTCCTCTTTCACACTCCCTCTTCCTGCCTAATGACCTCTGCTGTGTGGGCCTAACTCTGCCAGCTCAGACAGTCTGTGGAGCCGAGCCCTTTCCTAGCACTTCTGTCTCACTACGCCCTCCACCACGCTCTTCTGAAAACAACCCCCCACTGAGGGAGATGAAGCCCCACATTTCTGTGCTTTTTTGATGACAGATTCATGGGAGGTTATTTTTATCCACAGCAGTGGACAGAGCAGCGCAGTGCCCTATCTACCCCACCAAGACACAACTGTGAACCAGCCATTTCAGTGCGGCTATGTAAAACCTGGGTCCCATACACAAAAAAAACCTGAAGGAAAAGCAAACCACATAATGCCTGCGTGCGATATAAATGCCTCAAATGAACATGGACAACATTTGAAGGGAATGTCAAAATGGTAATGTAATGCTACCTGGTGAAATTACAATGTGGAAAATCAAATGAAGAACAAAAAGATGAGACCGTGGTGAATTTTAAAAACATCCCAATCAGCATGGATTTCAAGGATGAAGGGTTTACACACATTTACCCATGAATGCAAGCACATCTTTCCATATTTTGTTAATACCAATTAGTCAGATAAAGCTTGAAAACAAACATGTTTTACACCAACATGCACACACAAGCATTTATGAGACAACAGACGCTGACAGAAAGGAGATACTTACTGTGTCATCACTCCGGTATGGGTTGAGTCTGTTGTATACTGCTTCGATAACACTCCGTCTGCGGCAGGCAAAAGACAAACAGGTTTTAGGTTTGGCATCTATGTTGTAAATAAACTGCACAACCAATACCTGTATCAAGCAATACTAAAAAAATGAAAAGTGCTGATGTTTGCTGATTACTGTCTGCCATCTTGTTTTTGAACAAAAATATGACTGCATAAAAAGCAATGTTTCAGGCTGGATCCCTTCATCCCTACTGTTAAAACACAACATGCACACACAATTTCACAACACAGAATATACTACTGGTGCTTCTTTCCCTGAAAGGAAAGGCACTAATGTAAATATTTGACACAGCCCATTTCTTTACAGAGGACTCGTGTCCATGGCAAGGTGCAAGGTTTTAAACACAGTTATGAGATGATATATTCCTACACCTTCGGTGTATTTCCTGGCCAGGTGAACACAGGCAGACTGTCTGAAAGATAGAGCTGAATGCCACTTCCCTTTGCTGTGAATCGCACTGTTGCTCTATATACACCGTGAGTCATGCCAGGCCAGCGTATTAAGGCCTTATCCACTCGAAATATCAGCCGGCGTGCAACAGTACCGCATTCATCTGCCTGCATGCAATTAATGTTTAATGATCCCTCCGCACATCCGGCTTGATAGGAAAAATGCGAGCCACAGACCTGGTGCATATTTAAAATGCGTGGTGAGGCGGCAGGTCATTTCAATTCATAAAGATATCAAACCTGATATCTTTCTACGCTGCAGCTTCATGACCATTTCACAGCAAATGATGGGTTAGTGATTAAGCGCAAAGAAAGGGCAGAGGAGAGCTGATGCTCATGATCATTTTACAGTTATTCCCAATACAAGCACAGCCAATGTAGGTCTCCCACTTAAGCATCAAGATCTTAAGATCCCACTGATATGGAAAAGTGCAAACAAACAGTCCACTTTTTATTTACTTGGGTGCAGATGTGAGACGGCTAACAGCAGAAGCTCGGTTGCAGTGATCATGATCATATTACGGCTTCAAACAACACTCTTTAAATCAGTGGTGTCACAAGTGCTTGTTTGTGTGTGGTGTGTTTTAGCAGCAGGCTCAGGAGGGCACTCACTTGCTGGCCAGCTCTCCCCCCGGTGGGAGGTTGGGGATGCTCTCCGTTGCTAATGTACGCATCACATGGACTAAGTCTGGCACTCCTTCGTCCCCCTGCTTCTTAATGATCTCTGGGAATCAGAAGGACTTCTTGGTAAGTGGATTGTCTGGCAGATGCATCAAATATTCATATCACTTGCTAAGAAACCACCAACAATAGAAATCCTCACACAGTTTGATATAACAAGGATGCCTTACGAAGGTGTGCGTCACCACCTGATCCCTGGAAACGCCACTTAGGGGTTCTCCCTCTGACTCACAGTGACGTCAACTTGCCTGAACTTAACCCATTACAGAATCATAATTACGGGGGTTCTTTGGCTTGGATATTGCTGGTTCTGTCTGAAAGGTACCTTGAATTATTTAATGCTTGGCAATATACACCTTAAGGTATAGGTGTAACTTTATATTTAAGGTGCTGTTAAGGTGCTTTAACAGACTAAGCCTTTACCTGTTATACATTTCCAGTAAATAATCTGTAAAACACGGCTATTCGTGAGACTACATCTAAATAAATAGCTTAAATAAAAAAGCCAAAGAACTCAGACTCGGTTCAGTAAATATCTTTATTGGAATCATTTTTAACATCTAACATAACAACATCACAAGTACTCTCGACATATCTACTGAGGCTAATGTACAAAAATAAAAAAGTCTACTCATAACTAATCCTCATATATAAATATAAGGCTAGAAACACATGTATTAAAATGAGATCTTAAATACAGCCTAAAGATAAGCCTGTCGATTGAATACAGACATCCTTACACTGCAGGTACAGGCAAGGGAAAAGAATGCCCCCTTCACTGGCTTCACTTTCCTGTAGAATTACCTGCTTTCACAGTGCTAACCCTACTCATTTCGGCTCATTTAGGTCATATTTAGTATTTCAGTACAAATATTCTTTCAAACACAGAAAGGCTGATATTGGTCTGGATTCACTTGTTAACATTTCTTTTATGTAAAAATGTGAAAAAATGAACCTACTCAAAATTAAGGGTTTCCTCCAAATGTATGGACACTAAAAACAGATTTATAAATCACTGTTAGCATGTATAAAAGGATGAGATTCACCTACAATTTTTATTACCCTTAGGAAAAATGTTTAGTGCATTCTTTTGTTTATATATTTTGGGAGGTGGAGTCTCTTCATTTGGCACCACTGAGAAGGCTTGTTATAAGGGCAAATTTATGACCAGTGAAACAGTGAATCCAGCAGGTAACTTTACAGATAAAGGAATGTACCAGATACGTATGCCTTCAAAATAAATTAAATAAATAACACTCCCCTTTCTCTGGGGCCTCACATCTTGCTAAATTATGAATTCAGTTTATTGGGTGCCCACTGACTCCTGGGCTCTAACCACCTGCTCTCATTCACTTACTGCATCCAGCGATTATTTTTAGCGAGTCCACAGTGCATCTAACGGACAAACAAACAGCTGTTACTATGCTCAGCAGAGCGCTGCTGCACTACTGTTGTGGTCCCTTTCTCCACCCTTTCCCTACATCTGGGAAATTCCATTTTAAGGCCACCAATCCTCAAGAGAGGCAGAACTAGCTAGATATTCAGTGGGGAGCCTGAACCAGTGAGGCACTGGCTAACAAACAGCAGACGCTACAGAACAGCAGTCCTGAGTTCTACAGCTACCAATTCACACTGCAGAGTTCAGGTGAGACCTATCCCCTCCGCTTACACCACCAGCTTCAATAACCTTTAAAGACTTTCAAGTACTGCACCAAAAAAAAAGCGAATCCTGGCACCTACCACTTACTTTCCCAAGCTATTCCGAGGCTGACAACTCATGGCAATTCAGATTCAAATCGGCACCAAACCACGGCCTTGTGACTGCATACTTGAACACAACCCGAAATGAAATCACAAATTTAACACTGTAAACAACCCTCAAATATCTGTAAGCCACGTATTGAAAAATACAACATAAAACATACACCTACAAATAAAAAAATTGCTCTGCTTTCCAAACAGCAGATTAACCATTAAAAAACTGCTAATTCTGAGTACTGCAAACATCTTAAAGAAAATATACACCAATTAAAATACAAAAACATCATAAAATTACCAGCTGTATCTCAAACAGCTGCAAAGTGCAGAGCACAACTAGACCAGCTTTGAACTTGTGATTAACAATAAAATGAAAACCATCCTCATTTTCTCTAATGACAGTGTTCACTTTTTTCACTGCATGCAGCATGAAAGTATAGGCAGGCACACACTCTATGGAAATGGTTAGAATTTACTTTTTTTAAAAAAGTAAAACTCCACTTTTATATCAGGAAAGGGTGTTACAGTAATCTAGTGAGTTTTTAATCTGCACCACATGCACCAATAAAGTACAAGCAGGCATGGACAGTGTGATATTGAAACTGCTGTAATTCACTTGAAATAAACCCCTGCATTACTGCTACATAATCCTATCTGGAGTTCCTTGACTACTAGTACTGTTAGTGAAGACACATATATTAAAACAAGTGACAAAAGGTGATGCAGAGGAATATGTTTGCTTTGATAACATCAGCCTAACAATGCAGACTTAGTCAAATACCTAATCACCACATGACCTGACACCAGATATGAGCTGGGTTTCAGAATAGTCACTCAATGTTTTGCCTATTAAGCTTCCCCCGTACTACTCTGTAGTGTGCTACTATTTTCTTGACAACAAAGAATTATTAAAACATGTGCAAACAAACCGCATATTAAATGCATGCTTACCCTGGTAGATATGAATACAAACAGCACTAAGGCAATGAGTTTACACTGAAACAGAAAGATTAACAGTACACAATTGTACTGTACATCTTCCTTATACACAAAATGGCCCATCTGTTTTCTTTTCTTTACTACACTAAAAATCCTTCCATATAGCAGCTTTCATGATAAATGACACTCTTACTGTGTATAACATTTCGGCTAGTGGGTGTATTTTAACACCTAAAGAATGAGCTCAATTTTGCATGTCACATCATGCAAAAGTAACAGAACTATGGTGAGGTAAAAATGTGACAAGGCCATAAGCAATTAAACTGGGATGTCTGCTCCCTTTGGTGAGAATTTTGTAAAGGAATAACACACACATTCCACTGATTGATCATTTCTAGATCAACGTGTATCCCATTTCCCTTTCAAACTTTAAAAGGCCAATTTTCCATGTTTAAATCTTCAAAAGACACAATAGTCTTAATGTAACCAACTATAACTGTAGGCCAACTATACCTACAGCAAGTAAACTGTAAAGCCTAAAGATTAATTGCTGGAATTCTAGGAGTGCAACACAATTAAGAATGCTTAATTGGCAAATGTAGATGTCAGCTTATAGGTTTCAGTCAGCTTATAGGTTTCAGTCAGTATGAGGCTCTGTGCAAAATAACTATTTAGTAGCTTTTTTAGATGCTCCACCTTCTACTCTGCTTTCCAGGTACTTATCAAGCTCCGCCTCTCTCTTCACAGCTTCCGCAGATACCTTGGGTGCGCCAGGAAAGCAGATCAACACCACACTCATGTTGTCCCGGCTTCCCTGTTACAGGAGAGAGGGAAAACTCTGGGTCATTACCACTTCCCATTACTCTGTTTAATTTCAAATCGATCATAGACCTCTGAACATACAAAACCAGACAACAGCCTTTAGAAACTCTGCTTAGCATTAAATTAAATCCTTCTATATATCAGAGCACATGAATGAATGTGTATACGTGGTCTCTGGGACCATGTCATACGTGCAGTTACTTGTCAGTCAAACTGTATGTGTTTACTTGTGGCATATGTGGTATGACTGCAAGTCATGAGGCAGTGTACGCCTCACTGTCACAGTAAAGGTTCCTGACGCTAACTCCTGAGTGTAATTACCAAATCTTCTTGACCAAACACCCCTCATTTTATTGACCTTACCTTGTACAAACAAGTGTCAACAATCTCGTTGCAGACTTTCTCAAGATCATCCGTCACCTCCAGCCGGGACCTGACAAAGTCACACAGTTCTTCATTGGCCATGACATCCCAGATGCCGTCGCAGGCCAGGACGATGAACTCGTCGTCCGACTCCGACCGCTCGATCTCGTACACCTCGGGCTCCGGGGAGACCAGCTGCTCCGTGGGGCCCTTGCCGTGCACGCACTTGTAGTCGAAGTCGCCCAGGGCGCGGGACACGGCCAGCGAGCCGTTGACGCGCTGGATCATGACGGAGCCACCGGCGTTCTGGATGCGCTCCTTCTCCAGCGGGTTGCTGGGCTTGTGGTCCTGCGTGAAGAAGTGCACCTTGCCGCCGCGGCTGAGCAGGCCCCGCGAGTCGCCGCAGTTGATGAAGTAGGTGTGCTTGGGCGAGATCATGACGCCCACGGCCGTGGAGCCGCTCCGGTCCACGCTGTGCTTCTTCTCCGAGATGGAGCGCATGTGCTCGTCGATCTGCAGGAAGCCCGTCCGGATGCCCGTCTTCACGCTCTCCACCGACGGCTCCTGCTCGGCGCCCCGGAAGTCCGGGTTGTTGGTGATGTGCTCCAGCAGGTGCTCGCAGCAGTACTTGGCCACCTGCGAGCCGGCGTGCCCGTCGTACACGGCGAAGAAGGACCAGCGGTCGAGTCCGTGCGGGAGGCCGATGACGGCCGTGTGCGCGTCCTCCATCTCCACCCTCCAGCCCTGCATGCTGCTCAGGCCGTAACGCAGGCTGTTCCCGTCGCCGTGCGCGTTATGCTTCTCCATCTTTGGCTTGTCCAAAAACGCACCCATGTTTGCCTTCCTCTAACCTGGAGGATGGAAAATAAAGATTCACCTTCATGAGCAGCAGTTCAAACTGTGCTCGGACATCATGCAGGCCACACAGGTCAAAACAAATGAGTATGGACAAACTTCACCACAATATGCACACTTGGGCTTAGCTTTGTTAATTTCACAGAAATGCCATATTACATACTTAAAGGACGTGGACAGACAACTCTGACATTCATAATGTCACTATAACCATAGCAATCTTTACTGACAGAGAACTACATAGAACACTGGAGGAGAAAAAACTAACACCTGTTCTAAAAAACACACACCCTCGACATCACACACACACACAAGTTACCAGACAAGTTAGAAAATACAAATACTTTCCTATGATATACAGTAACTCGACAAACACATCTACTTAAAAACATTACATCCTCGCTCATTACACTGGGCTCCAAATCATTTGGCTAACAGCTCTGATCCTAGACGACGCAGTCACTGTTACTGTGCAAGAGACTAAATACAGCTAAATATAATAGAATAAAACCTAGCCAGCTAACGCTAGATGACTAAAATCGCTCATTCCACTTCTGCATTTTCTGTCCCCATGAATTCCAGTACACTATGAAAACACAAACAAATGTTAGACTAGCTAGCTAGTTACCGCCAACCATTTGGCTAACTTGGCAGCTAACGTTAAGTAACCATAATATCTTGGGTTCCGAGACTGTTATTACCATTAGATTAAATTACAGGATTAAAGAAACACTCAGTTTGCTTTCTTACTAGCTAATTCGCACGTAACAGATATGTTAATGTTTTAACTTTCGTAGTTAGCTAAAGTCCACTCACAAAATCGCAAAACACGCATGATCTGCGGGCTAGTTAGCTCTACCTAGCCATCCAGTTATCTATCAAGATACCCAAAGTCCATGGGTCGCCGCTATTATCGGCCACATAGGGTTGCGTTCATAACACCGCGACGCCCCGTTGGCCTGGCCACACAATAAGCTAGCCAACGACATCCATCGCGGCACTCCAATACATCCAAGTTAGCTAAAATTAGCAGGCAAACTGGCTGCATACTAGCTAAATTCCATTAGTTAACTTGCTACCATGACCAACCGCCGCAGCATACAATAAAAATGGTGGCGAAATGCAAAGCTAAGGTTAAATCCATTACCGATGTTTATTGTGTTGAATTTCCAGTCTATGTATACAGCAACGCGCCTTGCATCCCAACTAAGCAGCTAATTTTGCAGCGGTTACATCTGCTATGTGGCTAGCATGCTAAGCCACAATGCGGAGATAAACAAACAGCCTGCGCTGCAGCAGGCCGCGGACCTCCTGTCCCCTAGGCCTAAGCGCCCCCTTATTGCTCTCTGTCTCTGCGTAGCTTCGCTCCTCAAAAAATGTACATCGCAAGCGGAGCTCTTCCCAACTTACCAATATCCGAAATGAGCTCTGAGGTATAAAAAACAAAGGCGGCGGGTAGAAGCAGGAATAGCTAGCTACCGGGGAACAGAAACAGCGAAAAAGAGACGGCTAGCTAGCTAGCTAGCTTAGAGGGATAGACAAGAGCGGTAGGTAATGGGGGAGAAATCGCCTTTCAATGCATTCAGACTGAAAAAGAGAGAGACTCCCCGTTCAGGGCGAACCAGGGATGCATTACTTGGACCTGTCAGGCGAGGAAAAAATATATTTTGAAGACCATTAATGTGTCGGTGGTTTTTTAGGCCGGCGTGTTTTTGTGGGGAAAAGCCCCTAACGTCAGCGCTCTACCCCAGCCTCCCTACGAGAAGAGCCTGCACCTAACAACCTAATAACGACAGCTCTGGGACCCGGATGTACATACAGCAGGTTGCCCGCATGAAAGGATTACATCACCAGAACCAAATATAAAAAGGAGCTGGGCGAGCTCAGAACAGCGCTCGTACTGCGTCAGTGAGGTAGAAATGAACTGTAGCTAGCTAAGTAACAGTTTCTGCCTGCTGGTATACCGTGGGGTTGTTGATAACATAATACCATTGATACTGTAACTACTAAACTATTCGTTGAAAACATTTAAAGTTTCAACCATTCAACGACATCGAAATTTAGATGACCTGTAGTATATAACATGCTCAAATGCTTGTCTTTGTCTTGCTAATGAATTAATTCAGAAGGAGACAGGCACACAATCAAATAATAATAAATGAAAAAACCTGTGAGGTTTAGATTTAGAGAATGTCATTAATGGCTTTTCATAAGCAGACACCACCTGACCTATTACCATTGTAAAGGTCGTTGTGTTAAGCTTTTTGCTATATAGATTTGCTGTCTTAATTTTCATTATCATCATTATATATCACACTGAGGTGAACTATTAAGAAAATGAATGAATGAACTGAAACATGCATGTGCTAGCACAAAGTGAAAAACACACATAGCCACAATACATACAATAGTTAAGTCCATGGTTCAGGTGTCTAGTTCACCACTATGTATTCAGTATCAATAGCAGAAATAATTGTACAGGATACTATTTTGCAAGAAATATTGATGTCTATTGTATGTCAATAAAAAGTTTTAAAATTCTACGTGTTATGTTCGGTGCTATTACTATTTTGAAGATCGTATTTTTGCAACATGACTTATTGATTATTTATCTGTATCCTACATTCTTGCAATTAATTCGGATGTCGTTCATAACAAGCACTTCCTGGGTGGGGTGTAAGTGCAAGCGGAAGTTTTTTTTTTTGTTGTTGTTGGAATGATAGTTCCGGGTTGCACACTCCGATAAATTCGTGCGTCTAGCAGTTGCATGTCAAGGGAGTTGTAAGGTGAATTGTCTTCGCAACTGCAGCCATGTTTTGTTGGTTTTTGTTGTGGCAGAAATAATGCTCACCGTTGATTGCTAGTAAAAGCTGCTTGTAGTTTTCACTAGCTGTTATAGTAACGTGCGTAAATTACGCAATCTTGAACTGACAACCAAGTAGTATGGGACAGAGAATTGAAGCTATGTAGATCTGTAACCCCGGTAAGCTATAGTTGTTTGAAATATGTAGCTAGTAAAGTTGCTATCACACAAGTATATTTAGTTTCTCTAATTTTGCTATGTGCTATGTAAATACTAAATTATGCCCCCCCTAATAATGTTTGTGTCTGACAATTGTAATTTCCAGGTCGAGAAAGGTGTGCACATTAGTTTTTACGAATAAAGTCTGCAACACTGTTAAATTCCATGCATTACTTGTCTGGACTACAGGTCAAGCCGTCAATCAATGGATTTCTGCGCGACGTCTTTGCTGTACTTTGGCGCCTTGCTTTACGTGATCGTGCAGCTAGCTCGTTTTGCCTTTGCGGATGCCGACTTCACATTGCTATGGGCTGTCGTGTTTGGAAACAAGCCAGGTAATGTTCCTCTGCTAGCACCTCTACCACGTGACGCCTAGGTAGAAGGCAGGGGATATTAAGCTCCATTCAAACGTTTTTATCGCAAAGTTGGAGGGGAGAGCGTTTCGTTTCATTGCAGCGCATCTGTAGTTTCAGTGATGCGTGTTTTCAGTGTCCTGTACATTCAACTCACAGTTTATGGGGTAACGTCAGTGCCTTTTTACCAGTTCTGCCACATCACACCACACCTGCCATAATGGCAGCCTCACGCCTGTCATGGACAATGGCGCAGCTGACCTGAGGGCACCACTGCTTATTTATACTGTGGCACACCGGGTGTTCTGAGCCTGTCCAGACACCACAGACATTAATGGCACAGCTGGGGAGGAGCCTGTGTGAGTGGAGACACTAACCCTTTATCACAGCAGGGCACACTGTGTCTAGAGTCACACCTGCGTAGCTCTGAGGGCACAGCTCCACAACAGCATCAAACGCAGACGTATCTGTAGTGCTGACAGTTTTTCTTACTTCTAAATGTGTACACCTCTTTTCCGTTTTTGAGATCTTTTTATTTTAGAAAATTGCAAGTAATTTTCTGCATTGTTGTATACAAGTGTGACAACAGCTGGTAGATACTTGCATTTTTTGGTAAAAGGGTTTCTTTTAAACATCCCTGTTTCACTACAATAAATATTTCCATAAAGATTTGACTTCCAGAAAATGGTTGCAATGTGAATTTTGGACATCAGTGATCACCCCTCTAGAACGAAGTAATACTTTTTTAGACCCTCTCTCATATCCTTAAGGTTTGTATAGATTGGATTGAGAGGCAAATCTGTTCTTGTTCGAACAGTAATGAATAGGCATGTTAGGGTTTATTCTACACACTGTGTTGGACACTAAGATCATAATGTTTGTAATAGCTATTCAATCAACACTGACCTGATATTGATTCAGGTAATACATTTTAATTGTACCCATTTCTCTGAGAGGTCACAAAGTAATCCATATGCCAATTTTGTATAAGCATAATTTAGGAACAGTTGTTAAATTAGGGGTCATGTGGAACAGTTATACAGTTTATGATAAATGCAGCATTGTGTCATGGGCCATGGCTACCATCTGGACCTAGATGTCAAATTGTTGTGCCAAGCCAAGCAGGTTGTGAGTGCAGCATTAACACCTCCTTATTTTCACTGCTATGCTTCTCTGCTTACCAGAGAACAAGCTGCAGGGGAAGGTGGTGTGGATCACTGGGGCTTCCAGTGGTATCGGAGAGGAGCTGGCCTGTCAGCTGGCTCGACTGGGGGCTCGCCTGATCCTGTCTGCCCGCCGAGAGGGTGAGCTAGAGAGGGTGAAGCGCTGCTGTTTGGGTGAGTTTAAGTTGCTTTTTTTGGACGAAAGAAGCATAGGCATGAGCTTAAACTTGGTTTGGTGCAAACATTGACTCATCTCTCCTTGCATGCTGAAGAGGTCCATCTGATATTGGCTCAGACCTGCAGGACATGTTAGGCAGATTTATACTCCACCTGACCTTTTTTAACCTTCTGTACACCCCTCATTGTAAGGGTACCAGATGTGTTTGTGCATGCTCAGTATGTTTGTGCAAACCTGATTCTTGTTTGAGCTGTCTGTCAGTGAAGGGGAGGGCTTTGTGTCAGCAATGGCGGCCAGGCATGCAGTGTGAATCTGCACACCACTGTGGCGTCCCTCCTCACACTAGGGGACGAGCTAATACACAGTGCACCACTTTTCTAGTTGCAATCCACCTGTCCTGTGATGACTTTAAAACACCACTCTCTTTTTTTATCTGAAGAGCGCAGCAATTTGCAAGAAAAGGATATTCTTGTTCTTCCGCTTGACTTGCTGGATAGGGGATCCCATGAAGCAAAAATGAAATCTGCAGTTCAGCACTTTGGCAATGTAAGGTTCATGCATTTAATAATTAACAAGTATTTATCCCAACTTTTTTCCTCTTATGGATTTTAGTAATCTGACATGCAAAGACTAAGCAATTACTAATTTCCATTTGTGCAGCTGTGCTCCATTCTCTGTTCTCCTGCCAGTATGTATTGTGTAACTTTGACTGGAGTATGTGAAACTCGTCCAGTGTGTGTGGAATGCGTAAGGGTTTATGTCTTGTTTGTCTCCCTCTGAGTAAACATGCATGTGTCTGCATCGTCAATAAATGTGGCAGCACAGAGGTAGCTCTGTGGATCTACACCCCTGAGGGTCAGTTGTGAGATGCACCTCATCAGCCCTAACACTTAAATCTCCCATCCCACTGCCTGTAGCACAGGGCAGTTAGGCACACACAGTTACATCAGATGACAGCAATTAATAATACCTCTATCAATTGCAATTACAAAAGTAGTTAATCTTGTACATTGTCTTTGTTTTTGTGTAGTCATTCTCCAATCTTCTTTGTTATTAAGAAGTAGTTACTTTATGTCTGATTCGTTCACAATATCAGACAGCTCAGTGGAATTGAACCTGAGCAAGGGCACAGCTGGTTCCAGCAACTTGATTACAAAACACTCCTTAAGGTTATGCACAGTGTTCTCTACGCTGTACTGTATGTACCGCATTGCCACTCAGGGTCCACTGAGTGCATTAATGGATTCATTTAAGAGAAATCTTTGGGGGTTGATGACTCAGTCTGAAGGCTGTGTGTGTGTGTAGATTGACGTCCTGATCAACAATGGGGGGCGCACCCAGCGCTCCCTGTGCCTGGACACCAACGTGGAGGTGTACCAGGCCCTGATGGACCTCAACTACCTGGGAACAGTTTCGATGACCAAGCAGGTGCTGCCCCACATGACGGAGCGTGGGACGGGTGTTGTGGTGACGATCAGCAGCGTGGTGGGGATGGCCGGGGTGCCGCTGGCCACTGGGTATTCTGCCAGTAAACACGCTTTGCAGGTAAGGCATGTGCAGCAACAGCTGGCCAAACTCCTGACACATGCAGAAACAGTGGCCTATGTCATAGAACTGCTTCAGGCAGAGGTTCAGTTTAGATGTATCATGTGCTGTCAAAAACATACTGATTTCAGCCAATCATATTTTGCTATGGAGTACAGAGTCTTTTGATTTGTTCAAACGAGTCAGTGATTGACAGCACATACAAGACACAATAGCTCCATCCATTGTGGGGTTCATGAATTCTTACTTTCCCATTACTACCAAATTCAATGACATCTTGATGGGGCAAAACCCCCATTCATTGACTGGCCACATCAGCATCTTTCCAAGTAAGCTTGTGTAGACACTGATGGGGCAATTTGTAACAATTATTCGAAGTGAATTGAGCTTGAAGGCACTACACGTGAAACAGGCCTTGGCACTGAGCAGCAGGAGACTGATGGGTGTTTACATCGTCTCTGCAGGGCTTTTTCAACTCTCTGCGCACGGAGCTCACAGACTACCCCGGGATCACCATCAGCACAGTGCTGCCGGGGCCCGTGCAGTCCCAAATCGTCCAAAATGCTTTCACGGAGCAGCTCGGCAAGGTGTGTCCCAACTCACTTACCATATTCAGCTGGGTACTGTGTTCCCAAGCCATTATACAGGGTGTATACACTTTATACACTCGAGTCAGTTATTCCAAAGTGTATGGCTTGAGTACCTGGAAAGATGGTGATCTGTAGTGATGTGAGTGCTTGTTGTTTTGCCCTGTTCAGCCTGTGGCGACAGCAGGGGACCAGCAGCACAAGATGCAGACGTCTCGATGTGTCCGTCTCATTTTGGTGGGCATAGCCAATCAGATCCAGGAGATGTGGATTGCCCAGCAGCCCTTTCTTCTCGCCTTCTACTTGTGGCAGTACGCGCCCACCTGGGCCTGGGCCTTCACAAACTTCCTGGGCAGAAAGAGGGTGCAGAACTTCAAAGCGGGACTGGTTCGTACCAAACTGTCTCATATTTACTGCATCAGTGATTTCATCTTAATGTAAGCGGGGAATCCCACAATGTATTTGACACCAAGGGAGTCTAAGAGACGCAAGTATTGGGCAGAATAATATGGCTCATGTACAACTGTATGTTTGACCGGACATCTTTAATTTTTAACGTAGCGAACAAAGGTAACATGCCCACCTAGGTGTTCTACATGGGAAACATTGTGACCCCTTAGTAATTCAGAGCATGCTCTGTTGGAGCGGTGTGGGAAAATAAGCAGCTGCTCCCTTGGTGAAGGCTGTCCATCATAAAGCCCCTCTCCAAATCACCGTAATCCTGCAGCTGGTCGCTTTTCTGGGGGCTAAAACAGCCAAGTCCAAAATACCAGCTGTCAGGCATGTAGGGGTTCATTATAATGGCAATCAAAAGTATGCCATACAACTCTTCTCAACTACAGCCAGAATTCATTTAATTTCACTCTCCCTCTAAGTAAATTCACCACACGATGGTCCACAGGAAAGGTTTTCCTGTCAGTGGGCTAGAGAAGGCCTTGGTAATCCCTGAATGCCTCTCACATCTCACTTTGCTTGCTGACTGTAATTAACACTGAGTTACTAGGGCCATAGATTTATAAGCAAATTGCTGGTACACAAAATGACCTTCAACATTTCATGAATGGTGCATAGTTTATTAGTAAATGTAACATTTAAATTTTGATGAAGGCCTTAAAAAGTGGCCACCCAGGTATATGTAAGCTCCTCCAGGATGCAGTCCTTGCAGACTTTGCTTTGAGCTCCATGACTGGCTGATCCAAACAGCCTACATTACCTGTTTCACCTATGGTCAGCATGTTTTAAAGCACAAGGTGTAAATAATTCTTACTGCCACTGTTCACAACAAAATACCAAATTTTAATTACCATTTACATTAACGTGATGCCAGGAAATTTGTGGAAAAAATGGCAGCATTTTGCCGGAAGCTAGTGTACTGTGAAAAGGGCTCCGGTCTTGCGGCCTTAGGTCTAGGTGGCTTTGCCTTTCAACCCTACGAAGGGGGGGAGGTAGTGACATTAGTCAGTGGCATGAAACACTTGAGAAGGACACGTCAGCATGTCAGACACTATTTAGGGTGACTTCACGGCAGCTGGGCCTTCAGCTGTTCCTGACCTTGCACAGTCCGAGGAAAGGGGCAGCCAGGGCGTGACAGTGAGAATGACTACTTCCTTGCGACAGTGTCCACCGAATCTGGTCAGTGCTGGGCAGTGACAGCTGAAACCATATGGCCAAGTCATGTGCTGTCCGGCCAGAGGGACAAGGGGTCAAGGGAATCACACAATGCCATTCTTACACTCCGAGATACCATGTATGAGGAATTCTGGCGGGGGAGGGAGGATTTCTGGTACTGCTGATCAGAGAATACAGATATCTCAACAATGTGTTCACTGTTACCATTATCTGTAAACAGTATTGCTCCTCTGAGTTTAGCTGCTCTCAAAATATTTGATGTTCACCCCAGTGTTTCTTTAACCAAAAGCTAACAGAAAACTTGATTTTTTTATTACTTTTGCAGGATGCAGACTTGGCTTACTTTACGAAGCCCAAGCCCAAGACCTCCTGAAGTATATATCTTTTTTCCGAAACAAGTTCCTTTTTGTGGGGTTTCTAAAGCTCACCTGCAGTAAAAAGGTCTATTCCCATCAGGACTTTGGCACTTTCCCTTCACTCAGAGTTGCAGTCAGAATAAAATAGTTAAACAACTTCAAAGGCTGATTTCATGTTGTACTGGTTAATGGAACGAGTGAATCAGCAATTCTGCAAGTCTAATGGAATTTACTCTCTGCTTTGTTCCCCTCCTGCCTTCCCTCTGATGCGCATTCAGCGCTGGGCACACAGGGGAGAGCAGAGGGGGATCAGGAGGCAGGAGGTAATGTAGCTCCTAACGCAGAATGATATTGTCCCTCATGCAGAGTTTAGATGGGTTTAAGGGAAAGCAGAACACTAAGAGCCTCTGAGTGGGCACAACTGCATTCTCCGGCATTAGCGCCTGAGTGCTCATTCTGAGACCCTGCCATCTCAATGCAGCAGGGGTTTTTACAGGTCTGAAACCAGGCTCCTCTATGCTAACTTAATTACCTCACTAAATGATTGATCCTGAGGTTAAAACCAAAAATGAAAAGCATCCTACATTAAAGATGAACCACGAACATGCAGCGACTTCAGAACCCGCAACATTATGTTGTCTGCACTTAGCTTGGTACTCTATACACTCCAGGACATTTTCCCAAGGACAAGGAATCTTTAATCCACAGCAGCAATGTTGTGAAAATATGCTATCTGCACTGTCATGTAGCAAAATATTCAAGCCACAGGGCACAAAAAGCACTTTGTGCCTATTTTTAGACAAAAATTGTGAAAATCAATTTTTCAGGGTTGTGGTTACTATATGGTTTAAATGGGGTTTTACTTGTAAAACCAGACAGGGTCAAGGTGCAATAGGTCAACAGGATGCACAAGACCACCAGGTACAACTGCAGCTACTGGTGTGAAACCCATTTGAGATGAGTTATATTTTTATCAGCAATGCAACATTTGTGTTTCAGTAACATACTTCATTGAAGATTCAATCACAACCCCAGATTAATGGATATTCAGAGAGTGACAAGTCAAACGCATCAGTACAGAGGAATCCTCCGACTACTTGCCTTCTCAAATAAAATAAACTAACATTTGAAATTCCTGTAAAATGATATATATAATTACATATATGTACAAATACATACTGTACAATAATCACAGCTTTAAAAATACATTTAAGAACACCCTTTACAGGAATCCTTAACTGCAAACATCTCAAATAATTTTTCTTTTCAAAAGAAGTATATTGTAAACAGGACTACAAAATAATTACCAACAATATTATTGATTCCAGTAACAAAAAAACAAGGCACATCCTTGATATAAGCTGTTTATAGAAAGTGATGCCTTTTTCCCTTCCTGTTTTGAGAACAGAGTTAAATGGTATGTGGAGTAGAACATGTGAAATAGAAACAAAATACAAAAATTGGAAGCACTGAGAGGGCTGTGTTGATATAAGGGGAGAAATGGCCTCTGGGTTTAAAAGATGGAATTTTTCATATTCTGTTTGTTGGTCCCAGTATACTCAGGAATGAGTGTCGTATGAGATAGGTGGGGCCAATCAGACAAGTTACACCAGCATGACAAATTTTCAAATGTGGGTCAAGCCCACAGAAACTTCAGCCAGTTAATATCCTCAATAGGTGTGGTTGTTCATGGTCCTGCATTTTTCTGACTATTCCAGAAAATAGACTAAACTGCAAAATGTTTAAAGCATGAACCTAAAGTCCAAACAAGTAAATTTCACCAAAGAAAAGAAAAACTATTTGATTAATTGTAGACAGTATGATGCAAAACTATGCTTCCAGATGTAGGATTCATTTGTCTTTACCATTGAACAAAGTTTTCACCTGCTTTGAAAAGTTCTGATACTGCAATTGCATTGAGGGAAGGCCTTTTATAACCCAGGGGTATTCAATCTAAACACTTGTGCTTTGTCTTAGAGAACAGTTTAAGCAAGACTTAAAAAAAAATTCTTCATATTTGTACACAATAATTTCACACAAGCTTGAGAACATAAAAGTAATAAATGCCTACATTCATAACACAAAGGTTTGGACTGAATACCATGGCACTTACAATGTTCCTCGAAAGAGTTGACATAACTACCTGTAAAAGGATTCCTTTTAGTTGTGAGGACAAAGGACATTTCATTCTAATGGCATGAGATAACAATGAACTGCTTACCCATGGTGCTTTACAAGGTATCAGGTGTCAGGTCTTTTGCTACTTTTCAAAGCAGGTATGTACTTTCTTATTTGCTTGATGTACTTGAATAACATACCACAAATTTCCAAAGACCTTCTGGCTAGCTTCTGGAAAAGTATGTGCTGTTCTCTGGTGGTGTCATTTCAGGATGCAACCCCACACGCAAGTAACATCTGTCCTAGTGAAACTACTCCCAGCTCTGTCATGAATAATCAAGCCATACTTTGCACTGCCATGTTATAAACAAAATATGCAACTGTCATGTAAAAAGAAATGAATGACCATTTAGAAATATGACCACACGAATCCACAGCTTAAAACACCTTATCAGATTAAGATTTGGATATTCGCCATCAACTGTGAAACAAAGGACTAACAAATACCCTTTGAATATCTTGTATATCAAAGATTAAAAAATACAAGCCAAACTGATGTTTGTTGTCATTTATGACTTCTGTGGTAGAGTAGTTTCAGAAAACACACGTGTAGTGAAAGAGCTGGAATAGATGGCAGTTGCTGGTTTTGCTGGGAGCCATGCAGTGGAGGTTTCATCATGTTGGGTAAGAGAGGGAAAACATGGTATTGTGGCTGTCTCAACAAAGATACGCTCGCGTGTTCTCACCACCTGACGGATATTCTCAAGTCTTCCATAACGCTGTAAAGACTTGTCTGTTGAGTTTCCATGACAAAGACGATGCCCCCCCCCCAAACACTACTGTTACCACTTTGCTTTTGCTGAGAATTGCTCATTTTAAATAGCCAGATGCTCCGCTGGTGTGTCCCCCTGTAGTCAGTGAGCATGCGCGGATCATCAGGTGGACGAAACATTGAGCCTTATGCTACTGGGAGGCGGTCAGAAGCAGGGCAGGTGGAGCGGGGTGGAGGAGTAGATGGGGTACCCGAGGGGCGGGTCCGCGGCCTGCACGGTCAGGTTCCGCAGCAGGACCGGGTGGGCCTGGATGCTGTAGCGCTCCTCGTCGTCGTTGGTGGCGTACAGGAGCTCCCAGGACAGGTTTGCCCACTGGCCGCGCACCCCTTCCCCGTTCAGACGGCCCATCTGCACCAGCATCTCCTGCAGGCTCAGCACACGGCCCGTGTAAGTGCCCTGGGGACAGACGGAGCGACACGCTGACCCGGCCATCTCTGAGGGTATAAACACTGACTGTTTATACCACTACACAGCGTTCCATTTAACGCCAGAGGAGCAGAACACAGAATATCAGTTTCACAATACTTAGTGAGTTGGGGGGTCATTTCTTAGGCATTCATAATATTTAATTGTCATTTCCTCTCAATTAATGCAACACTGTTATTGTGTATTATTGCATGCAATCATACACACATAAACACAAGTAGTTATGTTTTACTCAAGTGGCTGTAGTGGCCATATAGGAAAAATATTTTGTGTCCCAATATATATCCTGATATGCAGTGTGTCAGGATGAAAACAGCTTTTCCTTTGTCTAAAATTTTTACTACCACTTTAACATTTCTATGCATTTCCATAATGAATCACTGGATTAGCCACATGTCCTGGCAGCGTTCAGTTTTCTGCCAGCAGTCTTGTGGTAACCAAGAGGAAATGACACAGGCAAAGGGTAACATGGACAAACAATGGCATGAAAAGAGCAGTAGTCCCAGCGGGTCTACTCCTGTTCCCTCAATGCTGCAGCCCAACATGAGCCTTAACAACAGCCTCACACTAGATACCATGCATTTACCACACTACACCAATCAAAGGCAACAGTTACTAAGTGTTAACAGACAACAGATCACTCCACAAACAAAAGCTGGCCCTTAACCAAACTGTAAGCATAACTTGGTGGCTAAGGATTGAATGAGGTTACCATGGTGAGGTCATGGCCCAGGGAGAAAAGGAAGGGCTTCTCTTGCAGGACGGCCTCCTGCCAGCCCCTCTCGGACACAAGGCCAATGTACCAGTCCCGGCCATAGTCCTCCAGGGTGCTCAGCAGCTCCTCTGGGCCCTCCACAGGTCCCAGGCTGGCCTGGTCAAACAGCAGCTTAAAACTATACCTGAAAATACCAAGCAACAACATGAAAACAGATATGTGAACGGTCAAGGTTATACTTTTGGTTTTCATGTTTATACCTGTTTGAGCTTTAGGAATACAGGTTTACAATATCACATAATATATAAGGTCTTATCTAATATTATCCTGTGTTAAGGACAAGCTCTGGGGTGACCAGCCTTTACGGTTCCCACACCTACATTACCTGAAAGCCTTGAGCGTGAGCTGGAAGAGCTCTGTGTTGGCTGTGAGCCAGTCCAAGCCTTCGTTCCAGGGTACGTCGCCGCAGTAGACCCTGTACACGTAGCTGGGGCTGGTGACGGTGGACTCGGCTCCGAGCGAGATGAAGCAGCTCAGGACCACCTGGGCGTACAGTTCCCTCAGCGCCTCGTCCGCCCGCAGGGCCTCCGCCACCTCCTCCGGAGACTCGCCCTGCCCGGCCAGCTCCATCCGGCCCAGGAGGAAGCGGAACCACTCCTCCGGGAAGGCCTGCCTCAGCTGCTGGATGCGGGACGGGGGCCAGGGCGCAGTCCGCCACCGAGAGGGCAGGCTGAGCAGCTCCGAGTGGCGGGAGCTGAAGTTCACGGGGGGCGGGGCGGACCCGGGGAACTTGGGTCCCTCGGGGTCTCCGCCCTTGTCCACCGCCGGGAGCCCCAGGCCCAAGGGCTGGAGGGGCCTGAGAGCCGAGAGAGCCACGTCCCCGAACAGGCTGTCTATCTCCACGGAGCCGGGCAGGGAGGGGCCCATGTGCAGCACCGTCCGGTCCTCCGGGGCCCCGGCGTTCACCTGCGCCGCCGTCCTCTTCGGGGGCTGCGGGCCGAACAGGTCGTCCTCGTCCGACCAGTCGCCCAGGGAGTTCAGGCTGGAGCTCTCGCGCCGCAGCTTCAGCGAGGAGCTCTTGGACGTCACCACGTTGAGCTCGGCGCACGCCTGCGCCTGGGACGTCTGGGACTTCCGGCCCTCCTCCCCCGCGCTCCCGGGGAAGGCCTTGCGCCGCCGGACGCAGTGCTGCAGCAGCGCCCACGCCAGCACCTTGAGGAAGTCGTCCTTGAACTGGCGCAGGTTGTCGTGCGAGTCGATGATGCCCGTCAGCACGCTGCGGGCGTCCGAGTACACGCGGACGGGCAGCGCGGCGCAGGGCGTCAGGACGTTGCCCCAGTGCAGGTTGAGGCCGCTCACCCGGCCCAGCCCCTCGGGGGACTCGAACGCCACCTCGAACACCTCGTCAACCCGCCGCGCCTCCGCTGTGTGGCAGGACGTCTCCTGCAGCTCCAGCCCCTGGCGCGCAGACAGCAAACAGGCATCAGTGCATCAACATTCGCTTCCAAACAGGCTGCCAGTACAGCACAGACATCAGCCTTCACAAGTTACTGTCAGACACTTTCAGGGAATCCTTTAACTCATTCCTGAATGCAGGTATCATACAATCAAAACACAGCTGTGAGGAAAAGCATGCAGTACCTTGATGTTCAAAGAGCAGTAGCCAAAGCCTCTCTCTAGGACCAAGATCCACACAACCCGGTCCTGGAAACGACCAAGGAAGTGTGATCCAGGTGTGGGGGAACCTTGAGGAAGAGAGGACACACCTCAGTCATGACAGTCAATACAGTCATTAAAAGCAGGGCTTTCAGGGGTGAAACCTGTCAGCACACCTGCACAGCAACACACTGAATAAAACCAGCAGGACACCTGACCAGATAATATCATAGTTTAAAGTGCCCTGTGATATAAATGGCATTTGAACTCTTTTGCATAAGGTGCTGCATTACAAAATGGCAATAGAAGCTGAATTGAGTAGAATATTAACTTTGTCATGTCAAAATGTGGTATGAAACAGGTTAGATCAACTGTCCGCAATGAGATCTAAATACTGAATTCCTTCAGCCCCGCTTTCAATCTGCAGTAAATATTTGCTCCTCCGAAGAAAACAAGCCAAGCTGTTTTCCAAGGTGGCCTTCACAGGGGCTGACAGAAGAGCAGACCCGTGGAGGAATCTGGTGCAACAAAAGAGCAATAGTTGCTTAAGTTCCACTAGTGTTTTCATGGCCCAGGGATAATGTCAGATCCCATATCAACGTCTCGCAGGAGCTGCGACGCCTCTTGATGGAAAGTGACATGTTGTGCATTCTTCGGCTTCTCATTGCTCATTGATGCACAGCCCAATGTCACAGAGGGGGCAAAAACAACAACAGCAATCCCCCCCATCTTTTAAAGCATCAGAGGGCCCAAAAAACATTGTGCTCTTGAATAATACGTCCTGACAAAGACCCTGCTGCTCGCTGCAGAAATAATTAGACTGAAGGATGACATCACCTCTTTTTTTTTTTTTTTTTTGTTTAATGGCACCCCATCTTAAAGAATCACGTAGTCTCCTTCCTCCTTTCCTGACAGCAAATGGAATCAGATTTGTAAGGTAAATGGTGTGGAAATATTTGGGATGCAATGAATCCAGATCAGGGGGGACTTAATTTGGGTCACTTCGCAGAGGGCTGTGGGTCACTTCCACTGGATCTGTGAGCTGCGCTGGAGTCGGGCATGAGCAGCCAGCGGCGGCAGCGCGCGTCACACGGCTAACGCTCCTCGTCTCAGACTCATGCAGGGGAGCTTCCACTCCCCGCACTCCACAAACACTCACCGCAGGTTTAAAAGGTTAGCGCGTCGCCGCAACCGTATCCTGCAGCACACACAACATACAACTGCAACACTGACATGGGAGGCACTGGAGTACCATCCACACGTGTGCTTACATGTTGTTCTTGGAAGCCATTTTTGCCTATCTGATATTTTTTAAAACAGTGATCCATACTGGGTTTCTGTAGGCATGGAAATATTCAGAACATGATCCTAGACAAAGGAAATTTTAAAAAGAAGAACTCTGATCTGATCTGTTACAATGAGGGGCATAACTGTGGACTGGGCTGCTGACTGTTTATGGGTTCCAGTCCTGAGCAGTGCAGGGAAACTGTGCCTTCAAGCAAGCATTTCACTCAGACTGAGCCAGCGTTTTCAGATTCCCAGAATTTGCACGGTAGAATTGCAACAAGAAACATACTGTATGAAAAATGTAAGCAGGCGTCCTAAGCAAGAAAATAATAAACACATTCCGGCTCATTAAGTACATGAACCCTTTAAGACCCGACGTAGTAAATCTTGTTCAGAACCAGAATATTAAAATTACTGATTGTACCAACAATCATACTGAATCATTCCATGTGAAAGGACAGCATTTCACATCTCATAAATGATTTATGATATGAATTAAAAATGATGTCATCTCCGCAATAAAAACGTTCGTTTTTTATGATGCTCATTTTACAGATACGTCTTCGTAATAAATTATGACAACACTGGGAAAGTGAGGAATCTTCCAGGCAATACTAACTGTACCGCCCATATTGATATAGAATCGAGGATGCAGCTACTCCGTGGTGGGAGGGAGGGAGCCACACTGACCCAGCGCTCCCCTGGCGAAGGCCGTCCTCAGGGCGCAGGCCAGACTCCCGCTCATCTGCTGGTAGTAGACGGAGTCCGGGCAGGAGCAGGCGGTGCCCACGGGGCCTGGCCAGCTGCGCTGGGGCCTGGGGAAGCCCACCAGGAAGACGGGCAGGGTGAAGAGGGGCAGCAGGGGGGCGGAGAGCGCCGACGACAGGGCCAGCACGGCCAGCAGCAGGGGGAAGAGGACGCCGTTCAGGGCCAGGAGCGTGCCCGCCGACTGCCGCCGCTGCTTCTTCTCCGTCCAGGACGTCACCAGCACCGTCAGGGCGAACTTCAGCTTGGACCCAAACTGCGCCAGGCGGTCGCTGATCAGGCTCACCTGGGTCAGGCAAACAGAGAAGTGAGGGCTCTACCACCCACTCAAAGTAGTCTGCTTTTTCCCCAGTTGATTTACTGAAGTAAAGGAGGCCTGCTGCCCATGATTCCATAAGATTGACAAGGGCTCTGACCCGCACTGTTCAGTGGAATGCCTGACAGCACCAGCTGAGGCAAAATGTGGCAAATTACAGAAAGGTACAGAGAAAATAGGGACTTTAACAAAGCCATCTGAAAAATGTTGCTGGGACACCACCACAGCTGTGTCCTCAAAACTTTTACTGTATAGATTAAATATGCCATTTAGGGTGAAATGTCAGTCAAATAAAAATGATACTTACATGGATAGTACTTCATTTATAGTAAAAATGGCTGTAGATCATGTTTAATTTTGTCTATTCATTTTTGTCCTTGACTTTCCTGAATATTTGTGTTTAGTACTTAAGACAATACCCAAGTAAAAATAAATAATCTAAGTCCAAATATATACAGTGTATATAACTAACAATACCATTAATTGTTTAAGAATAACACATGAGGGTCAAAAAGACATTTGGTTTTCATCACGTGTAATAATGCCTTGCAGCAACCCCAAGCTCATTTTGCTTTTGGCCAATAACTGGCAGAGTATTTCCCACTGAAACCGTGGCGATGAAGTGGACTCAGTGCCTCACCAGGAGGAGCTGTACTCCTGTGCCCAGGCTGTCCCACCACAGCAACCGCACGCCCCTGGCTGCCAGCCTCACTATGGCCACCACCACCATCTGCAACAGCGAGTCCTCTGTGCTCTGCCACACCTGCGCAAGACAACACACGTCACAGCTTGAGCTTTGTCACTGGGGGAGCAACCTCCTCCCTTCTGTCATCTCCAACCGTTATCAAGCCTGCCTGGGCTCTGACATCTACAAATGTTACACTGCCACGCATGCATACTCTACCATATTATCCTGCATTATCATAGTACTTCACAATTTAAAAGGTAGCCTTTGCATCTCCTGGTGTATGCTGAGTCTATGATTACCATCCAATAATAAGAACCATGACGCTAAGGAACAGTTGTAAGGGTAGCACCACACAGGCAGTCCATTCAGGACCTGAGAGTGGATTTGTTTGATGTTATGTGAGGATGAGGACCAGGCTGACATAGGACAGAGACAGCTTGTTTGAAAAATGGTGATTCTGAGCAGGTCTCCCCTGCTCTCCTGTGCTGGCTCCTTCCTAACAGGAACTGAGGAGAGACTCACCGCTCTGAAAGCCCGAGTGAAGCCCATGCAAAGGGACGCAGTGTGTAGCCACTGAAGGGAGCTGTCCACAGCTAGGAAGGCAATCATGGCGAAGGGCGAAACTGCAAAGCCCACAATCAGACAAAATGAGGGCGATGATTATTTCAGCGGACAATGCAAACTAGCCCTTCACAAAGGATACTTAACTTTCATCAGGAATGCCAACAGAATTATCAGAATGAGTGTAAACAATAGCAACATTAACTGTAATGTCTTACCCAGATTGACCAGCACTCTTCTGACCATCCCAGCCACCTGGAGTCCCCTGCTCTGTTGCTTGAACACCCTCACGCTGGTGGTCTCCTTGGGGTACAAGGGGTTGTGGAAGACCCCTCCGAAAAGGTAGACGCCCTGAACCTCGCGGAGAGCCCAGCTGAGGGCGAAGAGGGCGATCAGGAGGTAGCTGACGGCGGCCTGGGGTCCGGCGGTCCAGTTCAGGGGAAGGGGGAGGAAGTGGTGGAGAAGCCCCGCCTCGGCCAGCGCCCCCAGCAGCAGGCCCAGGTAAAGCAGCAGCTCCTTCCCGCCCAGCCGCCAGCCCAGAGCGCGGGACGGCTCGGCGTGCCGACCCCCCGGCCCGCACAACCTCAGGAGCGCCCCCATCTGGCTGAGGTCCAGGCTGAGCAGGAAGCCCGTGGCGACGGTGAAGAGCACCACTCCCAGGGTGGAGGGGATGAAGAAGACGGAAACGGCCACGGACACGGAAACGATGAACATCCCCAGAAGCCTGCAGGGCAAGGACGCATTCGGTGAGGATCTGCAGCACAGGCCCAAGCAAGAGGACTACAGGGAGACTGATTACCTGAACAGTATCTAGTGTCGAACAGTTAGGTAAAGGAACTAACAAAGAACTTCAAAGTAACTGTACACTGAACTCAGGCCCTGTAGCTAGGAAGGCGTGGTCACCTGAGATTGGTTGACATGGGAGAGCCGCCCAGGCCAAACACCAGCACCTGCTCCATGCCCCAGAGGAGCAGGGCATCCAAGGGAGACAGCATGCCCAGTGCCCACAGCAGCGGCAGGAAGAGGAACAGGACATGGAGCACCTGGTTCGTCTGCTGCAGCTCAGGCACTGGTCCTGCGAATCTGCCAGCAAAGACAGGGGCATAGCAAGCACGTCAACACGAGCTGTTACAAATCAGTCCAAACGGTTTGTACAGAAGATGATACCTTCTTTACGTTACATTAGATCCATTCAGCAGATGCTCTTTTCCAGAGTGACTTCCAGCACGACCTCTTTTGTACCATCAAATTAAACCGAAAAGAAAAAAAACAGGCAATCAAATTTGGGTTTCTCAACTACCTTTGGGCGAGATCCACAGCGATGAAGGCGAAAATGTAGAGCGGTCGGGTGAGAGGCGTTATCTCGTAGGTGTCCTGCGCCTGGAAGGTGGCCGTCTCGGCGGCCGTGTTGACGATGAGCGAGTACTCCCCGATGCAGAGGGTCACCCAGCTCAGCACGAAGACGAGCACGGCCGCCCCCGTGCTGCCGTAGAGCGCGGTCAGCCGGTTGAGGAGCAGGTACCAGGTCCCCAGGCCGCAGAGGGCCCCTGCCAGCAGCGTGTGCAGCACGGCGCTCAGGGCAAACTTCTTCCCCGGCGCGATGAACTTGACCGCCTCCGGGCTGGCGCAGCCGGCGAACTCCACCTCCTCCTCGTCGGCCAGGACGCTGGGCGTGTGCAGGCGCTCCACCGTGGCTGTCCTGCGCGTGGCCCGCCTGGCCGCCGCCTGCACCGCCGCCGCCGCCGCCAGCATGAGCCCCCCGGACAGCGCCGCCGCGTAGTAATCCTCCAGCAGCTGCAGCTGGTACAGCAGGGTGCCCACCCCGCCGAACACCCATGGCGTCAGGAACAGGATGATCTGGTTGACGTAGATGTACGGCGGGGCGCAGTAGCCCAGCTTGAAGCGGGCCCCCCCCAGCACCGTCTGAGGGAAGCGCTTCCAGAAGAACTCCTGCTTGTACTCATTTAGGAGGGGGACATCGGGCCCCATCCTAATCACAGCATGGGGGGAGTCCTTGTCATCCCCAAGGGCCAGTTATAAGCTTCGGTGACATGATCTGTGTCTCAGCTGCAAGCAGACAGAGAAATAACTTTAAAGGCACGATAACAACATAGCAAAATAGCTGTTGAGCTGAGCAGCGTGGAGAAACACTTAGCTAGGACATTTCCTCCGTAGAAACACGCAGCGGATTGACTTTCGCGTGATCGAACTTTCAAAACGCAAACATTTAACCAGCCAACTAGCTAGACTGATACAGACTGGTGATATTTTGCTGGTTACCACATAAAACGTCTGTTTGTTTCGCTTGTCTGTGAATATTTGTGCGACACTCCAGTAACCTGATGCATGACGGTCTCGACGAGGCGAATGTAAACAAACAGTTCGACCATTACTCAACAAGTAGCTAGGCTATCTAATGTTTTGGTATAGTTAGCTTAGCTACATACCTAAATTCAGCACTGATAAACCAAAGTCTGCCATATCTGGCTTACGTTGCACATGTTGTGTTCTTTAGATAGTGGCTAGTGTGACAGTGAAAAATGTAAACAACTGGCTGGCTAGCTTTCAAAAAATCGCAAATTTAGCCAGCGAGCTGTACCTATGCCAAACGCAGGGCTGTTTCCACTTGTAGCATTAGCTATCTTCACTTGCTAACGTTAGCTAACTGGTTTTACGTTTGAATGTAGCTGACTAGCTAGATGATAAACGTTAGCTAACATTGCCTGGATATCTGGCTGGCGTTACTTTAAAGAAGAGATACCCAGGAATTTCATGCAAATATTATTTTATCAAATACACATACCTGAATATATTTTTTACTACGCTTCTGAGTGCCCTTAACTAGCTAGCTCCCAAATCATATACACATTTTGCACGATGACAAATCACTGATGCTAGCTGGCTAGTCTAGGTACCGCCATTCCCACAACACAGTTAGCTAGCCAGCCAGCTAAATGTCTCTCCAAACGATGAGACAACTCATACTCACACATTTTCACATTATAACTGAATGTTTTCTTCAACGATTTTCATCTGTGGACGTGTTACATTTGAAAAGGCGGTCTTCTTTCACAAATTTCCAAGCGCCGGCCCATAACGGCAGATGTTTCCCGTTGTAATTACAATACGCTGCTTCTCCACACTCCCCCCTCCCCGAGCTGGAGCTGCGTGCGCGTCCATGTCCACCTCAAAAATGAAGTGATGCGCGCACGTGTGACCTTTCACTCAAGCGCAACGTGTGCGCGCGAAAGCTTGCGCATGACCGAGCTTCTATATACTCGGTGTTAGGTGGAATAAATTGTCAGCCAATATTGCCAAATTGTTTTTTTTATTTTTATTTTTTTTTATTTTTACACCGAGGTAAACTAAATCTTTACAAATATAAGAATAACGACCACTGCAAAATTAAGGATGACAAATTTTCTCAAGGGCTGCTGAATTTAAAAATTTTGATGTTTTCATCAGAAACTTTTGTTGGTTTGTTTCTTTTTCAAATCATTTATAATAATAACGTATTATGTTTTAATGTATAAGTCAGACTTCAATACAGGCAAAGTTTCTTTATAGGTCAGTGGGTTGTGGTGTATGCTTCATTCAAATGAAACAGAAATAAACAGGAGGCTAGTTTGTTGTGATATGCTGAGACTACCAATCTCTTTGGAAACACAGATCATGGTCAGATTGGTAGATATGAAATTATTTCCATATCATCATAAGTGAATGTATCAGTCACTGGATTCTTGAGTTAAGCACCAGCTGAAGATACAGCCACCTATAGCACTGCAGTTGGATCCACTGTCTGGTGATATGCATAGATTTGGCCAGACTATTTTACAAGGTAATAACGGGCATCTTTGCCATGTTCCTGATTATATAATTTGTCCGTACATAATTGTTCAATTCACAGTTGGAATTCAAATTAAAACATTTATTGGAAACGTGTAAGCAGTTTGTGTATTCGCTGTGGCCTAAGTTTTACTGTTTGTTCCACCTGCATTTTTATCCTCCATTCACACGGTGCAGATCAAGATAATGGTCAAATGTTTACGTTTTTGATTTCAGCTATTCAGTTCATTTCATTACATTTGAAAAGTCGGAAACTGTACATATACAGATGCATAATGTTTACATTGTTGGCTTGTTAGATAGGACCCTATGTGTCTTATGATTTCATTAGCATTTGAAAGGGGTCTCAATAAATGTTTTCATTTTCGTTTATGTGCTTGGGTTGTTCAACACACCACCGAGTACAGTGATCAATGATAGATTAATGCCAACCAACATGATGCACAAACTACTTTTGAATTTATTTTAAGATGATGATCTGAAACTGAAGGCAGTAGAACAATTGGTTAGTTTGTGAACTGAAAATGGGCTTGATCGGCATCATATAGACGGAGTATGAAAACACATCAAAATTAAGATGAAGAAAAACCTATCACAAATCCTTCACAAATACGCCTAACGTGCCGTATTGGTTGTATAAAACTGAGAACAATATAATAATGCTGTACTGAATCTTGGCAACTGATAATGAATGATTTACAATCTGTAGAAATATTTCAAACAAATAAAATTTTATTAGTTAAATATTAAATTAATTATGCTGTTACAATCACTGCCCTAAGACAATTTAAGGGGACAACCTATTGATTAGCAAGATAAGTGTAGTGAAAGGTAAATTAATCCATGACACACGTGTGATTTTGGCTAATGCTTTTTTAATTATTTATTAATTTTTTATTTTTAGTGATTTTCAACCATACCTAGCCTTTAGTTTAACATGTTTTCCATTATGTAGTTGTGGATTGCTCCTGGCTCATTTAGACCAATGTGTATTGTTCATCTGGGGTCCATTTCAGCTGCCCATTAAGACTTGCAGGTTAACATAAACAGACAAATGTGAGGAATCACAGCAGAAACAATGCCATCCTCTCCTTCATTGTGCTTTAATATGAGGTAAAACTATATCCTGCATTTTAACAAGATCCTATGGACAGCCCTTTTTTGATTATATGTAAGACTGTTCATCTAAGATGGTTTGATTTGCTCATTTATTTTTTTATTTATTCAATTTTTAAACTTATTCATCTGATTTTGTAAAAGAACACAAATGTGTTTGTCTTGGGTTTAGTGTTTGGACTTTGTATTGTATTCTGGGCTTGTATCAACCAAAAACAGTCAGCACCGCTCGTCTCCAGTATTTTAATGGAAATATTGATACTGTAAGTTTGATAGATAACAAGATACTTTTAGTAACAGTAACTGATTGTTGAGGGCCTTCAAAATATTGTTGAGGGGCTTCAAAGTAAGTGGAAAAAGAACTCTGAGAGAAGGGGGTAACAGGCCCCCTAACTGCTTTGACTCAGCAGCCATCTTGAATTGTAATCCAACTTCACCATCAGACCCACAATGTCTTCTGCAAGTAAACTTTCTAATTTGCAGGCAGTTGAAAGGCTTTCACACAAATTCAGATCCAACTATGCGATGAGGGATTTAGATGGAATGAACACAGCTTTCAGGTACAGTAAGGACTGGTTTCTGATGGCTTCTTCACTGGTATGAAACAACCTGGTATTCCATGGAAATGGGCATTACTGTGGCTTTGTAGAGAGAGGAATTAAGATGTTTTCATTTGCACAGGACAGTGAAGGAAAGTAACAACATTACTTAATGATGACCATGCCAGAACGCACAGCATTACTGGTGCCACTGGCACAGGTGAAGGTGCTGGCTGTGTTACACAGTAAGTTTTGCCACAAGCTGCAAAATGACTGTTTCAGGGTTTGCCTACAAGGCACTGAGCAGTAGTAACATTGTGGTTGAATGCTGAACAGGAAGGGAGGTGAGCATTTTCATGTGCTCAGGGAACAGTCATTCATTAAAGTATTGATGTCGCCAGTTCCCTGACATTAAATTAAACCCTTGATGTCTTCAAACAAGCGTATTGAAGCACATTTCAAACAAAATTATTGTCACCACGCTTGAATGCTTTTTATGTGTGATTAAATTGCTGCCCCTTTAACTAGAATTAAGTAGAATCTGAGTTACGGAGGCCATAATTAAACAGACAGAACACCCATAAGAAGTGTGCGGAAAGCCATGCAGGCAAGCCGAAACATAATCATTTCATTGCCGTGTTTTCTCCATTTTCGCACAGACCTCCGCTCACAAACCATAAATAGTAAGCACACGCAAAAAAACAGCTCGCATGCAGGGTTGGAGAGAGGAGGAATTGACCTCTGACTGTAGTGAAGTGTATCCAGTGTCAAGTGTACCTGCATAAATTCAATGAAATTCAACACTAAGCGCCTTTTCTAACCACCCAGTGGCAATGTGGTATGGTCCCCCCTGTGTGGCCATTGAGACTGAAGCACTTCATTCCGAGTCCCTCCTGCATAAAACACTCTAACTGAGCTCCCATTGATTCATAGGCCTTGTTGACCTGGTGATGAAGGAGACCTTAAGATTTAGAGGAGTTTGGGGTCACAAGGGCCTTGGACACAAAGACATGTTTTCTAGTTCCAGTGATGGTCCCTAATCTGTCTCATACTAAAAAGAGTCTTGAAACAACCCACTCACAATTTGTTTTGTTTGAACGCATTTTTTTTTCAGCGCAACAAAATAAAGTATGGCTTCATCGTCAACAGCTCGGGGATCCACACGCTTCACCAGTGCAATAACCAGCTTTAGTGGTATCCTGCTCCACGGTCTCTGCTGGAGCCTGGTGCTCTGTGCTCTGCAGGAGCCGAGGGAGCAACAACTGGGACTGTGTTCTAAACTGCTCCCTTTGCTCACCGCGCACTCCGGCGTTCATCGTTGCTTTCTCCGAGCGCTCCTAATTAAGCCCCCTTTTCAGGGTCCAAGCTGAACAGCGTGTGCCATGATTGTCGACAAGAATACCCCGCACGACGGGGGCCCAATTGAAACGCCGACGCATTGCAAATGCGAGCGCAATTACCATGTCATCTGTCAGTAAACGAGGCTCTTCTGCTGATTGCTGTTTGCAAATTTCCACATTTTCCGAACGCGGCTCCTCAAGGGCATGGGGTCTCCTTGCATGCCAGTCTATAATCAAAGCGCGCTGGCAGACGACTCCATTTGTCGCCAGCGGGAAGATTCCTCCTCCTATTAAAACAAAGCCGATGCTTGATCATCCGGCGACACACTGAAGTACAGCAGCAACGTGGGCTCCAGTGCCGTTTCCGCCCTTGAGCGAATGTGGTTGCTGTTCCACATAGCTACAGGTAAGCAGATCTGAAGTGTGTAAATGCTCACTCATCTTTTATGATACCAACATACCTCGGAAGTCCTTGAGCTGAACAGACATTTTCCACCAAAGCATCTTAAACATACTTCTAAATAAACCAGCATTGATATTATGACCACATAAACAGCAAACTCTCAGCTGGTCAACACAAAAAACTGCATTGGACCATTTTAAAACTAAGGGGGAGAGAGAGAGAGAGAGAGGGAAAAGGAGCAAAAGTCTTGGCACCCTTGAGCTGGTTGAAGTTTCCCTTTCTGAAGTCTCAACCAATTTCACCAGTCTGTAACAGCATTTGCCAGTCAGTACAATAGATTGGACGGGAATGAATGTGGTGAGATAGGCTGGGCATCTGGCAGGCAGGCTTACATGGTGTTGCATTGGACTGACCTACAGGCAGGTGGCACAGAGGAAGAGTCATGGGGCAGTCTCCAGACTGCACAACCCCTAGATTTCATTTTCAAGCCACATGTAAGCAACCATTTAAAAACTTGAGAACAAATTCTAGGCACCAAATCAGAGCCATTAAGACAAACTAGATTTGTGTATATATGTCAGTGTCAGCTGCGTTTGTGGTGCAGTTCCACATTGATTACAGTTTGCTTCCTAGCTACAATTATGTGAATAAATCAAATCATCAAGGTGAAGGGATTTCATGGGGAAACCAATATCCGCCCTTTTCAATTTTCCCAAGTCTGAGCAGTTCAAATCTATTATTCAAAACAACACAAGGTAGTCAGATAAACCCTTCCACCCATGCTTATACAAACAACACACACACACACACACACACACACACACACACACACACACACACACATACACAATGAATGTCTTCCTTTCTCATTCTCTCTCTTTTGAAAGACTGGAATGAGAATTCACTGTGGGACCAGTCATTTACTCTTGCTTTATGATGCTGTTTTCAACAAATGTGTTAAATATAAATGGCAAGCATGTACTTCATGTGTTGTAATATTTTGATAATATAGACCAAAAATGTCTTTAAATTTGCTTCATTAATCTTTGAGCCTATGATGTCATAGTATCCGGTGCACACCTGTAATTTCAATGTGGTGTAGTGGTGTAATAGGGTATGTAACCCAAAGGTTGCTGGTGACACATTATCCATGAGCGAGGTACTTAACCTAAAATTGCTTCAGTGAATATCCACCAGTATAAAACGCATTCTGTGAAAGTCACTCTGGATAATGCCTTCTTACGCATCACTTTAATGACATGCGAATCAGGACATCAGATATTTTGTTGGTATTTCACTACAATACCAAAAGGACTCCTCCATTCATTGCTAAATATGGTATCTGTGTCTTGGTCAGGTTTTGTGTCATATTAAATTTTTATACGTGCACCGTAATATAACATTTCTTAATCTAAATCATCAATCATCACTAAAAGCATCATTCCCAGACTGACAGCTGAAAATCTTATTTGCCACAATGGCAGTGTCTGCTGCTCTTGTGTGGGCAGCTGGTCCAGCCCAGGGCAGCGCTCTTCCTCAACCACAGTGGTGTCAGGGCACTCGGGCCGCGGTATTGCATGCCTGCGACTCTGGCAATCTCAGTTATCTCTCTGATTATGGAAGCCTCCGGAGGTTAAGCTCTCCAATGTAATCCTAATATTTCCATGTGATTGCTCTTTCTCCTCCTGCCCTGTGGACAGCATTGCCACTGAGAACAGATTACCCCAAAACCTAAAGACTTAACGGCGCGCATTTCCTTGCGGGGAAGAAATCAAGAGAAAACAGGGTGAGGGCCTGCATACCACATGAGACCAGGCCCAGTCTGACCAGCACATAGACGTAGACAAGGGGGCCATAGGGAGCTGTGTGTTATTGTCAGGGGTGCTCTGATTGTGATGATGGCCCTATGGCTGCAGGTGTCAGCGGGAGAGGAATCACAGCTCAGCGGGGGAGAGTGTAACAGCCTCCACACACTGGACTAATAATGGCAGCCTCCTTACTAAAATGACTGACACCCCAATCCTGAAGACCAAGGAGGACTTCAATCAAAACTTTGAACCACTTGCTAATTTATAACCCTTCAGCTTGATTCAGTCTGGTGTAAAACATATTTTTATTAAAGTGATTCAGATTATTTCTGATAATTCTGGAGAGTTTATACCATGTGCTGGAGGCTTGCGGACAAACAGGGCAGGGCAGGTAAGGATGTCCTGACCAGGGGCTTACTGACTGCAAATCCAGGGTGGTACACTCCATGGAATCCTTGGAGAAGAAAATGATTCATTCTTTTTCCAGTGACACACATGAACATGAATGTAAGCAATTATAGCATCCAGCAAAATATAATACAAGTAAGATAACTTCAGTGTGACAACCACATTGCGTTTGCATTTTGTGTCCAAACTATAGCAATCCTCTCAAGTGAATTCATAAGTATGTGTGTCATTATGTTCACTGCTCCCCCATTTGCCCCTCCTCAACAAAAACAACAAAAACTGTTGTTCTAAAATGAAAGGTATTTTGACTTCTTTTCAATTTGTTACTAAACACTATACTGTATGTATGTATTAAACATGGACTGAAAATGAGAAAAATAAATGAAAAGTTTATTGCCTCACCCCGAGCAAAATAGTTTAAGATGTAAAAGATCAACCCTCCTTGTTTTCCCAGTAGAGTAAATAGGGTCAGATTAATATGCAGTACTGATCTGTATAAATCCACCCAGTCTAATACAGTGCATGTCCTTCTGGAAACAAAAGGCGGCATCAGCCCCTATTGTTGTCTCACAGCAGAACAATGAAATGCACATCATTCTATAGTATCATAATTACATCAAATACACACAACACAGGAACATTTTTAATTCTCCATCTTATCCTAAGCAATTTTTGCAGGCACTTTCCTGTGTCTTTAATTCCCGCAGCTTATGTGATCCAAGACACTGAGGATTACCAATATTAATATTAAACATTGTTAGCTCCTCGCTAATATTTTTAATATCAAATGTTACATGCAAATCCCCTGCGCTTTTATTATTTTAATATTTGGCTGATGAAAGTGATTGCCCCCTCTAGTCCTCCAGATGTTCGCTTTGCTGTACAATAAAGGCGGGGAGGATCATTAGGTGATAAAGAAAAAGGACAAGATATTAACACGAAGACGATAAGGATCTGGAGCAAAGAAGATTACAGTTGGAGGGTTTACGCTCCCTGCTAAACTTGGGGCAGCAATCTCTGCTCATATAAGACAGTATAAAAAAATACCCGCCAGACAAATCAATCTTGTAATCCTGCCGCAACTCAAATCTACTCCACAACAGTGCGTGGTCACGTCAACCGCTCCAATCCCTTTACGAATTTAGACAAAGGGTTTAGGAACTGAACAAATTCCCTAGAAAATGAACATAGTGGCCCACGCTACTGTGCGGCTGAGGCAACCGGGTACTAATGCGCTGTTGTGTTCTTGTTTGTAGGCCAGTCAGTTTGAGCAGGAGGATTATGCTGATGCACTTTCTTCTAATCTTCCTTCTTGCTCATTTCCTACAGCACTTTTACAAATGAAGAAACACACAAACCTAGTGTTGCGCGATGTGTGTGTGTGTGTGTTCAGCACAATGGCTAACCTGTCTATCGCACTTGACTGCTCTTTTTAATGTCCTCGATTTTCCTTCTGGGCGTGGGCATCAGTGTCTCCCTTTGTTGGGCTATCCCCTGCCAGAAAGGGTCGTATTGATCCACTTCACTTGTTCCTTCCTCCTATATATGCTCTCAGGTGCACACAGGCAGAGCTGTTCAACACCAAATCATCCTTCCTCGTCACCTCATGTAATCCCATCACAATCCTCTGCAAACAAGCATGACGTGCCTTATAAAATCATATTGTCCAAATAAAAGTTGGATGGATACTCTCACCTCAGCTTTGGTTGATTTTGCAGAACAGAAGCACGCAACAGACTGTAAACTTTAGTCATGAGTGAAATAATTTTTTTTTCCCTTTTAAAAGAATGGAAACAAGCTGCGTGCAAAAATGTACTGTTCATAGTAAGAGTTTAAAATCTGGACAGATGACATTGAAGGCTGGCACAAATCTCCCAACCAGACAAAAACCATTCTAAATGGCATTCATTTGTAGGTGGCATTTTCATACCTATGTCCTGTGTGTGCAGTGTTTCTTTTTTTTCCCCTTTGCCACAGCGAACAAGCCCGTCTTTTTTGGAACCATTTTGTTGTTCGAGGTCACTTTGGCAGAGTTGTTAGCGAAAATTTATTATCACGCTCACAACAGACCAATATCCCCATCTTGGCAGTTGAGATGTCTGACTCCATCCCCTTGGAAAACAAATGTATAGAGGAAAAAACTCATTTGATTTGTGGCTGCTCTGAATCCTTTCTATACACCCCTCAGGTTAAGTGGCCTCTTACCGAGCAGGAAGTCTGCACAGAATCAGTCCAGGGTTTGCATGCACAAGTGTACTTTCCCCCTCTCTATCTCCCTCTATTTTATCGGGAGGCATATAGGAGGTAATTACAGTGAAAATGACAAACTCCCAACAATACCACAATGACAGGTTTTTAGAACAGCCATTATTATCATTTCTATGTCTTTTATGCTCCTTGAATTGAGTTTCTGCTGGAAGGTCGTAATACTTATAATACGCACCTTTAGAAAATAAATACATAAGAATTTTTTTTAAATTGTCACATTTGAAAAAGCACACATTGTCACCAAGGTAAAGGGTCAATCTGCCTCACAAAGAACATTCAACACAAACAGATTCATTATAGCATTAAATTGATGCATCCATCTATTTTTCCCCACACACGCAATGCAGTCCAACAAAGGTCAGACAGGCACTTGGGAAATCATCTGAACCTTCATTAACTGAGACTGTCTACTTTGTTATCCTCACTCAAGTTCATAGCAAACTATTCAAATGAGCGGCCTTTTAACCACTTATAGACAGCCCTCTGAGCAGCTCACTGCTGATGTTGCTCACGTTTTCAGCAATTAGGGACAAGCAGAGACTGGATTTTGGTCAGAGAAATAGAGAGAGCTCTCTTTGAGCCTCTTCACAAGAAATTAAAAATATCAAAGTACTGCAGCTTCATATCATAGAAGACATCTGCACTGGGAGAGTGGCATCGGTTTGTTTGTGTGCCGTTTTGTTCTTTTGAGCATGCTCTAATGTAACAGGGAGCCTCTTCTTACTGCCAACAACATTTGGTAAACATTTTTTGGGTCTGTTAAACCCTTTGATGGTCCTCCTTTCATTCATTCAGGCTCATTTAGTTCTTCAGCAGTTAACTTTTTCAAATTTTCCATTCATTCCCCTAACCCCTCGCCACCCCGTCCCCATTCCCCTCACCCCCACATTACCACCCCCACCCCCAACCCCCACCCCTACTCGGTGCAACCTGAGTAGATGGCATAGCATACATGGTCCACTCAGCAATTATTCACAGTGCCTTGGTCTAATGGCAGTCTCACTCCACTGACAGGGCAGAATGTGGCTGGCGTCAGTGGAGCAGCAGTAATGGCCCTGTGGAGTGAGAGTGAGAGAGAGGCTGTTCCGAGCATCATCTCCAACAGATACACAACGAGGACAAACATGTCTAATGATGAAGCTAGACCAGCTGTGGAACCCCTCTCTCTCACCCTCTCTCTCTCTCTCTCTCTCATCACCCCCTCCTCCTCCCTCCCTCCTAGGCCAGGCTCCATGTCAGGCCGATGAAAACATAACCTGTCACATTCCATCCCATTAAACCAGCTCTGAACCATGTGCTCCACTCCCAGGGAGAGAGAGCAGGGCCCCGCTGCAGCCAAGTATGTTTGTGTGTTCTCACATGGGTGCATGAATTATTCATGGAGCTTTATGCAAATGAAATTTAAACCAGGAAAAAAAAAAAATCCCAGCGATATACATACAAATAGATAAACCTATTAATGTGCGGGTTCGTATGCGTGTATACATACTGTGCGCATACACACGCAGTCAAATTCTCTTCTCCCCTGGATTGTCCATCAATCCGCGTCGCCTGCCTGCCACTATTAACATGCATTAGAGTGCTCTCATCAAGACCCAGTCTCTACCTCTCCCTCTCTTTTTAGTGGGGCTCATCAGTGGCTATTTGCAGTAATGCAATGAAATGAATGTGCACTCAGTCATTAGGCTTGGTTAGTGCAGGGATTTAACACAAATTAAGTGAAGTATATGCATAAAAGGCTCTTTAACGAAAACCCATGCAGAAACAGATGCTTTTCCAGGTTTAAACACTATCATTAGTCATGTGGGCAGGAACTCCTGTATTTATCCTTGACCTTGAGACACCCTGCCCACTGAGAAGGCTAAACCGGGACTAGGGGGTGGGGTTGGGGGCTATTTTAAAGTGGAATAACATTTGTGGGGAGAACGCATGTGGGAGGCGCATCGATAGCTCTGTGGATTTGGGGGGCTCTTGTTCTGCATGTGAGATGGCAGAGGTCTGTGCGCCCCCGAGGGTCGTTCCCGCGTTCTGCTGCAAGGTACAGCCCCGATCCATGAGGGTTCCTCCGCACCGTGACCTCCTTATTGTCCCCGAGCTCACCGGCAGTGACACTCCGTATGGAAATACGCTCCGTTAAAATGGCGTTTTGTATAGTTGGCTGTGCTGGCTTTGGATGCGAGCTACAGTATGTTCCCATACAGTAAGACCCCCGGTCTTCTGAATAATTTAAAGGATGAAAAAAGGTTTAGAAGGCAAGCCTGTGCTGGATGTTTGTTTTCTGAAAGTGAGAAGTAGAGCACTGTAGACACCTAGTGGTCAGAGTCTGTAACTGCAGACAGACATGACCTTTTCACTGGTACTTGGGATGAGGGAACAAAAGACAGATAAGGTTTGTAGAGGACAGTCACTGTACCGGTTTCACTGTCTGATTGATAAATGAATATATTTATAATTACAGTCTAACTGCAAAGGCAGCACAAGTGGCATCCTGTTAATATCAAGTGTTGGTAGTGTTAAAGTGACAGTGACATGATTCTGTTCATGCAACACATTGAGATTGCACAGTTCTAGACCATGCATCTGTATCTAGTTGTAGTCTTCAAAGTCATCTACAAAAACCACTCTTTTGGACAAAATCTGCAAAACTGAAATGACTGGATCTAGTTTCTAGTTACGCTTAATTGCCCTTATGCCATGAAAAATCTGACGGCCTTTCAGCAACTGCACAAGTGTTTGTCGCTGACAGATCACTGCATTATATTTGGAATACATTCAAGATTACAGCTCCATCTGAGCGATAACAGATTATCATCTTTAGAGAGGTGTGGTAAAGCAGGATTATCCCTTGCTGGGCATCCATTTGACCCAATGACACAACCTACTTGCATGCCCAGCATCTGTGGCTGTTTTTAATGGGGATTTCACTTCCACCACACTATTAAATTATGATATTGCTAAGTGAGAATGTGCGAAGGGAATCAAAGGACTTGTCAACTCCGAGCTCAGATTCTGATCGTCTGGCTACTGATGGTAGGATGTGCTGTTGAAGTTATTCTGCATTTCTCTACATGGGGTAAAGCTCTAACTTGTAGTCACCCTGGCTGAAAAAGTCACTGAAAGAAACCATCAAAACACTCACCGTCACTTGAACCTTTCTTTACAACATCTTTACAACAAAAATATTTGTATGGTTCAAAAATAATGACCGTTTAATCCTTCCTTTGTTTCATCTTTAAAATATACATTTGTAAATGACTAAAACTCAATGTAATATTTAATATCCCTATACTAGCACTCCCCTGCTGTTTTATGTAAAAGTGAAGAGACAGAGTGGACACTCAGATCGGTCACACACAGCCTCTCTGTGTGAGCTTGTCCCTCCGGTATCAACCCTGTGGTTAAGATGCTACATGGGTGGCGGTTTGGGAGCGCTGTGACTCTGGTACCTGTGATCACAGAGGAAGAGGAAAAAGAGTGAGTGAGAGCACCCTCCACAGCTCCATCTCAGCTGTGGTTCACTGCATACTGCAGGTGCACTGTGGAAAACACTGACATGACATACTGACCTGGACCGCTTCACATACAGGTCTTGGGTTGGATGAAACCAAAACTTAGTTCCAAATGCTAATACAGTAGTAATAAGCCACAAGAAATACAAGTTTAAAGTTGTTGTGTTACCATTTTGTATCAACTAAAACAATGTAAACACTTTTAGCAGCAGGTCTTTATTTGGTTCTGTCCAGCCATTGTCTGTAAAGGATTAAATAACCCTTGCTGGCTCAACTGACTAAATAACTATCAACTATCAACTATCTAAATAAATGTACGCAACAGTGAAATATGTATCTTGACATTCCAAAAAGCGATACACATCTTACTCATTTAATCGGTCAAAGAAGATCCAAACCTCTACAGATGATGGTCACATTTTTTGGTGCCCATGCTTGTTGTCCTAAAAGTGACTGATTGCACTGATAAGCCTTGTGCATGCAGAACACATACTGTACAAGCTATTAGGGTATGACCCACCTGCCATCCTGATCCGGTTGGCTGGGGTAAGGAATGAGCACCCTGTGTCCGTTGGGCAGCAGGCATGTGGTTGGCAAGGGCGCCCCTCCCCTAAGATGCCGGAGGTTCAGGTCAGCCTGGGAGGTCCGGCAACTGGGAGGCATTAACCCACCGTAGGGCTTCTGTTTCCTGTCTGTGATGGAGAACAGTTACAGCCATGAACCTGGACAGCCAGTGCTTGTCAACACGTTTCACGCCATTTACACCATGTGATAATAAAGCAATCGGTTTATTTTTCATCTCTAGTGTCCGAATATAAGCTAATAAAAATGACCTTGAAAAGTAATGTGAAATGTCCACACCCCCCGAAAGAACCAGCATTCTAAACATTCTGTGGATGCATGACATCACACTGGACATTTCATTGACATCTGATACTCTTATCAGGCTTAGACTCTCACCGTGTTAAAATAAATTTTTAAAATTTTCTTTACCAATTAACTTGGATGAAACTGATAACAACTTAACTCTTTGTTGCCTCTCACCCGCGATGTGGGTGAGAAACAGAGCGTGTGTGGGCGAGGGCAGATACTGACATTTGGGCGCGTCATACAACGGCATGTCATCCAGGTTGCTGGGAAGCTGGGTCTCGGGACTCAGGAAGTAATGCGCGCCCCCGTTGACGGCGGTGCCGCGCAGGGGCACGCCGCGGGGCATGGGCAAGGGCAGCAGGCACGGCACGTTCGTCTCCAGGGCGCTGCTGGCGGGCACAGAACACTGCGCCGCAAACACAGGGGACTGGCCGTGAACACATTTACATTACATTATTGGCATTTAGCAGATGCTCTTATCCAGAGTGACTTACATCAGTTACAGTTTTTTTTACAATTTATACAGCTGGATATTTACTGGGTTAAGTACCTTGGTCACGACTCCCGCTCCTTAACTACTATGCTACACTGCCGCCGAGTCAAAAGAAGCTTTGTCTTTCCTTCGAACCAGATTTAAACCAGCAACCTAAGGATGAGTTTGTAGGCCTCTACAGTCCTCCACTACCAACTGAGCTATCAAAGGGTAGCTTAGAACACCAATGCTAACGTCCTCAGTCTGTACCAGAAAACTTTGCATTACACCAACTCTATACCTCAGAAGACTATACCTCATGGAGTTCAGCCCCTGATGCATCTGTTTTCACTGAGGGCATACACAGCAATCTAGTTCTGTGTAAATGTTTTTATATCTGGCCCAGTGACAGAAATAGTTCTGGAGCTTTCATAAGTTTCACTCCTGTTTCAGAATCTGCCTAGCCTCAAGACCTTTCTGTGATGATGGAGTCAATAGACAGATTTCTTTGGAAGTAACTGGAGCAGAAGAAAGACCTTGACATTTTGAATATCTGAGGCCAGCAGCCAGCTGTACAAAAAGGAACATCCCTTCTACCATTTCTAGCAACTGAGACTCACACTGACTCCTTTCCTGGTGGCTTTAAAACACAGCAACAGCTCAAAACTTTAAAGGGAGGGAAAGGGGACTGTATTTTCAAATTGAATTTGTGACATTTAATTGAATTCACAACAAGGTGATGACAATTACTACCACAGTTTTTGTGCTTTTTTCCCTTTGTGTGACTATTTCGAAATCAGCAGGCATGCATTAGGCTTGTTTCACTGCAACAACCTCTACAGTCACAATGATGCAAGACAAATACAATCCTCCAATACACTCACACACAGCCAATAGCTGTAACAGCACTCACACAACCTGTCCCACAGTGCACCACAGAGAAGTGGTTGACAATTGGAGGATAGGGGCCACTCGACTAACGTCATCTGAGTAACCTGCGGGTGCTTGACATCTTGCAGGGTGCATTAGAATGGTGAACACAGCAATCCGTGGCATGACTAGACAAATTTGTTCTGCCTCTGGTAGGCTCTTGGGCACTGTCCGTCGATGACACAGCTGGGATCAAACTCAAGCCAAAGAGCTTGGCCTTCACTTGTAACAAGCACCTTGTCAGTTGAGCGACTCAGGAGCCCCACTGCCAGTGTTATTCTGTGGGCAGCACGCTACGTCCCTGCTCAAACTCTGACCACACAGGACCTCTGTTGCATCCACACCTTTACAGCCCCTTGGAATTTTCCTCAACATGCAACAAAATATTCACAAACTCTTCTGACACCTAACACAGATGATTTGAAACCAAACCAAAGCAAAGCTGGGGGATTGCTGGGTGAGGGGCAGGACCTTGTCTGGGACAGAAAGGGCAGAAAGATCTGCGTTTTTACATATATTTACATACTGCTGTCTTGTTTCAGACCTTAGGTCAAACTCATTGGGTCAAAAAGTGATAAATGGATGCATCTGAGTAGCTCAGCTGGCTAAGGCTCTGTGCAGACTAGATCCCACATCTTAGATCCAGCACTGAGCTGTGTCATATTCCATCAATGACAGCACTCCACAGAATGGAACACTACTGTGGGCTGTAAGGGGGGGATTCATTGGCAAAAGTGAGCTTTCCATTAAGTTTATAACTTTACTGTTCACCAGGAAGTGGCATGCAACAGTAGCAAGAGTCAAACTGTTATACATGACACAGTTAAAGAGGGAACATTTCATACCAGATTGTCTTATTAAAAGTAGTGATGCCCTCCATAACACTTTTATAGAACTTCTATTGGCTGACGCCAAACCAGTTCAGCTTCTCGATAAAAACAGACAGTGGCTAGCTTTTCAAAAAATACAGTCTGTGTTCTCTATGAACAGGAACAGTGGCCCCTGAGACTTCTCACCTGACTGTCTGTGTAAGTCAGCTCCGCTCTGGTCCTCTCCTCCAGAGAGACCGTCATGCCATCCAGCACCTGAAGCCTGGACAGACGCAGCACCACCGACTGCCGATGCTGGGAGCGGCGGGACACCTAGGAAACAGTGACTGTCAATGCCAATACACAGCCCCCCGCATGCTGCCGCACAGGCACTCCTAACACCACCAGACTCCACAGAACACCGCCCACTGTCAGCAAATGCGGTTGCTCTTCACTTCTGCTTCATCATGCACTCTTATTCTGTGTGATCATACACGTAAGGACATATTTTATTTTTATCTCTTGATGGCAGCATTGTGGCCTCAGTGGTGTTGTCCCTGCATCTGTTTGCTTGTGCCTGCAGCCATCTGTGATCCAGTCTCCATCTGGAATTCGGTTGGGCTTTCTCTTCATAGCCTGATACAATCCATTCGACCAATGAGAAATACTACATAAAATCATCCCAACTGCTTCAGGGGCAATACCAAGACTCTGACCTTGGACCGTCTGTTTATGTAAGTTAAACCGTAACTGAAATCACAAATGAAGTCAGGCTATTATGATGACTGGTACTGTCAGCTCTTTTTCCAACCTCACTCTCCCAGTCTTGGTGGGAAAGCTGCCCCAGGTACCTCTTGCTGGGAAGAGATTCCAGCCTGTTCATATATGGAACAGCACAGTATCCAAGAAATAACACAGAGATATATGTTCGCAGCTGAGAGCATGACGGGAGGCTCTTGCTTGCTTTCTATGATCCACCCAGGGACGGCTTTGACATGGGTCATCTGTCTTTTTGCAGATTTTCAGTTCTCAGGCTACAACAGAGATGCTCTGCAGCCCAGCTGACATGGCCGCTGCTGGCGGATTGGAGATGGACTGCTCCCCCCCCCACCCCCGTCCCCATCCTGGCCCACAGACAGGGCCTGCCACTGCGAACTGAGCCTCTCTGCCTCTGCAGGGCATGCTGGGAGGGGGGATGGGAGGGGGATTCGCAGCCCTGAGCCCTGGCACAGTTATCTCATACAGTTGGCGGCAGGGGATTTTGTCTCAGGGGGCCCCCCTGGCCCCTGCCCATGCCAGATTAGGTCCCTGTGGGAAAGGGAACGAGTGTGCCCTGGGCCGGCCCAGCTGACAGCACCCCTCGCGCGGCCCCCTTCGTGGGGGGACTTCTGTCGCTCCGCAGTGTGCCACTGCGATGATCCCGGCCCCCAGATGGGCAGCTGAGCCCGGGCCAATAGTGTCTGTTAACCGTCCTGCCATTTGGACAGTGGATTTGTGTTTGATCCCAGCCAGTTTGAGGCACACCAGACAGACCATCATGTAATCACTTAATTTAGAACTGAAATGTTGCAATGTGGAGTGTGTGAGTTTCATCACAGGGGCAACATAACTGCTGCCTCAGGTCTTACGAGCTGAAGAGGATCTCACTCTGCATGTGCACAGGACACAGAGAGGTACATCTCAGATTCCAATTCAAGCTCTGGGCTCCAGAGTTTAAGTCACCTCTGATGTACAATTCTATTGATGAAGTCCAGGTATTCCCATATTGTGCCATTCAATATCTTGGTTTGCATTTCTACCCTTTTTCCTAAGTATAGCTGCCAGTGGACTGCTAAATGTTTCATAAAGAAAAACATGGGACAGTATAATGTAGGTAGATACTGTCCTAGCATTGACAGTAGCTATGTTGGTGAAAAAGATAGATATGGTTTAACTTTGTTGACTAGAGGACAGAGAAGAAGAAGAAGGAAGACAGTGGCTAGCTCATTTGAAAATAAATTTCCAGATATGAAATTAAAGACATATAAGACACAATGTTTGTCTTAAACAACTATTTAAAACAGAACAGATTTATTCTGATTAATATCAGGCTACAAAGATGGAGAGTAAACCAGCAAACTTCAGCTACAGTCAAGACCAGGTCTGAAACTGTCTAAGGGTTTGTATTCGCTAAGACACACATGAGATATGCTGACACTTTTTTCTTAGGGTAACGTCCAATGGACACAAGAGGTCCACACAAAGTGCAAGCTCTAAGGTCTGTCACTGTAAGTGCTTGTGCAATGTGGGTTCAGAGAAATACTCACCGGGTTCCCCACGACAGACAGCTCGACGAGAGAGGGAAGGGACTCCAGTTTGTCAATCTCAGAGATGTCCTGCAGAACGACACACAGACAGACAATGGAGACAGGGCCCCACCGCAACTCTCACACCACTAGCTCTCTCCCAATTTCACCTGGACTCCGATTAGGCCTAGAATCCGCCATAATCACCACATACATTCAGCTCGTTCGAGGCAGAGATTACATGTGTGATCTCTCGTTAATCTGCTGCGAGGGTGTGCGCACGCAAAGAGCGGTCCCGTTTTCTCCCCTGCCGTGCTGGGATGAGGGCTGATTCACACACCCAGCTCTGACAAGCGATGCGCAGAGGTGATTACAGGGATCTGCCTTTTAATTAAATGCAGGAAAAATAACCGCAGAGTGCAAATCACCACATGATGTGAGGCATGAACTGCAATCTGACTGCGTGTCCCTTGATTTTCCTTTCTCTCCTCCTTTTGCACCACGACCTTCAATCAACATTGATTTTCCTTGAACACCGAGGGAGTGAATCACGCCTCTGTGACAGAATGTTACACCATGGTAACTACCCACTGGCATATTATCTCACTAAGGTGTGCCAAGATCCACACAATAAACCTAAAAACGTTAGCTCAAAATGCACTTTTAGCAGCCAAGCTACCAGCATGATATAACTCTTCTGCGTTCACCTGAACACCTGAAACACTACCACCTAAAGCAATTTCTCATGCCCTTACATCTTAATCTTTGTTTTCCTTAAAAGATTTCGACTATGGTTTCATGCACTCATATCTCTACCAGCTAGCTTGTACCTTGTCTGGCCAACTATTGAAACTTGGTCATGCAGCCCTTCTAATATTGTTGACTCTGCCTTTTTGCTTGTGTTGTGCTCTGCCTCACTTGTAAGTCACTTAGGATAAACGTGTCCGCCAAATGAATAAATGTAAATGTAAATGGTACAGGAAAAAGTTCTCATGATGAATGTGTACAGCTACAGGTTGCCACATCGCACAGCACACGGTCAGGGCAGCGACTGCGCACGGCCGTACCTGCAGCTTGTTCATGTCGAGGAAGAGCCTCCGCAGCTCCGGGAGCGGCTGCAGGTAGTTGAGCTCGCGCAGGCGGTTCTCGGCCAGGTGCAGCTCCAGCAGGACGGTCTGGCTGAGGAAGGAGGTCTCCCCCAGGGCCCTGATGCGGTTGCGGTCCAGCACCAGCTCCCGAAGCTGCATCAGCCCCTCCAGCCCCTCCACATGGCTGATCTCATTGGCTACGGGGGCAGGGGGGAGAGGGAGAGAACCGGGGTCGCATGAACTCCGCGGCTCAGTGTGTGGACAGGAAGCTGCCCGTCACTCTACAGAACCCCCATTCAAACCAGATGAGGCTCCTACTGACACCCACCTACGCGTAGGTTTTTTCTATTGGTCAATTTATGCGTTTCAAATGTTCCGATGGAGCAATTTTGGCAATTTATTATTGTGAATGTTTGGTTGTTCAGTTTAAAGGGCTTAATCACAGTCCTGGAAAAAGCTTCCTGGATGGCCAACTCGCAGCGGTCAGCCTGTCCTGTGACTTAGCGCTCCCCTACACAGGAGCACAATAGAGGCAATCAACAGCGTACGAACAGGAAATGAGACGTGTGTAAATGCTATGTGCAGTGAGTAATTTGTTCGTTCCTTTGTTTGGATGATTCCTTCGCCATGCTGGCGATTTCGGGTGTGACAGGAGTCGAGGCGCTACCTTGGAGGAAGAGTGCTTTGAGGTTGGTGAGCCTGCTGAGCTGGAGATTGGCCAGGTTGGAGATGCCATTGTGGCCCAAATGCAGCACCTCCAGGCTGCTCATCAGCGGCTCCAGGCTATCTCCCGGGCCCGCGTCCCTAGGGAGGCGAAGAAAAAAGCAGCGGGCACATTGGCTAAGTGCTCTCTTCACCTGTCTATTCAACCACCCCTCGCCCGCCCTGCCCAAGCAATCACAGCCCGATTCACAAAACAGCCAAACAGTCTTTGTGCTCCTGAGTGACCTCTGTTCTGTGTTAGTGAATGGCCAGCAGCAGCATGGGGAAAGGAAGGCGCTGCTCAGGAAAGAACCCATACAGTTAATCCATCATTGGAGTCATTCTGCCCCTTGGTGGACATCAGCAGGAACTACACCACATACATAAAAATGAAATAAAAATGCTGAAATGTGCTTATTCTAATTTGTTTGAATAAAATTAATTACACATAGACCACATCAGACTAATACATAAACAGCACTGTGAACATTCATATTCAAAAGTATGAAATAACATTGTCACTCCATGTTCATCAACACTGTTTTTGCCCTCTTCACAGATATACAGAGAGTTGCCTTTCAGTACAAAAAAACAGTTCACTTCAGCTATCTTTAAATTTATATCATTACTAATCAGTGCAAAGTACCATCCAGTGCAGTATATAAAGCCGGATAAAACGGTATAAAACGGTTTTTGACACGCTTCATGACATTTTTAAAACACACCAGATCAATCTGCTGCGGTGATTATGCTTATCTTATGGGTCCACTGATTTCTGTACATTTGATCAGTAACACTGATCTGTATACAAACAGTCAATCAGTGACATTGTTTATTGAACAAACACTTGAGCAATAGTTGATCCATGGTCCTAAAATGTAAATCGAAAGACATTGAAAACTGAAAATACAGTGCACTGGTATATAGTTTCTTTTTTTAAGAGGTTCCTATACTGTAAGTCCAGGTGTGTAGACCTACTACATTCTGTATCATTGTTGCCATTTGTATTGTTTGTAACTTACAGGGATACACTTTATGATAGTCCTCATATCAGTTTAATCATATGGGTTTTTAGTAGTATTTGACATACGTACTGTGGATATACCTTCATTATAGTGTAGTTACTTGGGACGCTGTGGATATACTTTGCCACATTCTAGATTTCTGAATAATGTTACAGATAATCATCACCAAAGTTCATATTAAACAGCAAATAATGAGCTTTGCTTTTTTCAGGCATGTTTTGTTTCACTGTCTCGTGTACTGAGTGAAGGTTTGTCCTCGTCCTCACGCCAGTGAGGACATCACTCTTCCTAGCTTAAGCATCCTGTTCTGAGCACTGCCCCAGTACCTGCTGCCTTTGGACAGGCCCTGCTGCCCATAGCCGCTGGAGATGACCTTGTTGTACAGCATCTGTCTGTTGGTCAGGTGGGCCTGGACCTTCTGTCTGGGCAGGATGGACTCGATGTGGTTGTGATTCAGATGCAGCACCTGCATACATGTATGGGAGTGCCTGCTGTACTGAACAATTACTGTTGAGTCTGGTAGTCTTATACAGTCTTGGGTAGTCTAATACTCGCATTGGTATTGCAAGATAAGACCAGGCAGATATCAGTATGATCCATATCCCTGTGTTATCATCACAATGGATCCATCTACACTGTTGATATAGATAGATGTGCACTATATAACGTTTAGCATCACATGTTCACAAAATGTATGCAGTTTAGTACAGGATAAGGATTAGAAAAGATAAAGAGGAACGAAGGGAACTGGCAGGGGGTGGAGCTAGAGGAGTTTCATCATCTTAGGTTCTGACAGCTGGCCAATCACACACCTTGATGTTGGGTAGGTAGATCAGTCCGCTGAAAGAGGTGAGGTTGTTGCGCTCAAGGTTGACACTGTGTAAGTTCTGGAACAGCTCAGCAGGGGCCAGGTCCACAGTCCTGCAGAGGAAATAACCAGGAGGTCTCTCATGTCAGCATATTTTCCTTCACACATACAGTCTAATGCAATCTATATCGTGCTACACAAATCATATGTCTCATAAGCATTTAAATGTCTTCTTCCAGCTGAAAAGTAATGCATACGTATGCATGCAACAGAATCTCCTGGTACATACATTCAACAGCAGAACTCTTTCAGCTGTGAGCACTCACTTCTTCCTAACAACCTTGGGGGGAAGCCTAAAAACATAGAACTTGGAAATTTGACTGAAAAAAGAAAATACTGCTTTCCTGGTAAGGTCAAAAACATTAAAGAGTACATTTTCATTTTGTCAGACAAAATGAAAGAACATCCTTTCAGCAGGCTTCTTTGTAAGCCTGGGTGTTTCAGACAACATCCAACGGATTTAAATGCTCAGCTCCAATTTGCCATCTTTTGCTGGATTAGGAACACCTAATGCCCCTGGCCCTTGGTGAATGAGGGGATATGTTCAGCACCTAATGGAGGAGGTGTGCAGGTTCAGCTCGGTGACCTCAGAGACGTTGGAGTGACCCAGCTTCTCTGCCACCATGTCGAGGGTCAGCCTCCCCCCGTGCAAGTCCTTGGCGTTCTCGCACTCTGATGTCTCCTTTAAAAATAGACGGGGGTACCTGAGTTAACAATGGGATATCTTCTACCATTGAACAAATGAGCTGAGACGATCCACCCCCTATTATTCCCTATTATTATGAAATTTGTGTAAGGGTTTTCAGAGCAGTTCAGCAATCATCTTAGTGAAGACACACTCACCACTGCAACCCCGTCCAAAGCCTTAAGGGAAGGAATGTGGAATACCACATAAATTCTGTAGTTGTGCTGTTTCTCCACCACAGGGTTTCCATACAGATCCAGAATGATGAGATTTGTCAGGCTCTGTGAAGGACAGTCATTTTCACATATCATGAAAAGAACAGAAGCTATGACATTACATACATATGGTCAAATTTCAGAAATCTCTCTCTTTTAACCCTTTCAAGAATCTGAACGTGATCAAAAACCCCTGTGGCAGCTTTCACAAATCTTAAACTGGTTTTTATATTTTCAACTTTGAAAATGTATCGAGTCCTGTGATTACATGGTAGCTTGAAATCAAATTGCCCTCAGCTCCATGCTGCAAAGCAAACCTGTGGGGGGTTTATCATGTTCGCGCAGAGGTTGTGAGGCGTGCGGGAGTGGCTCTGACCTTGAGGTGGTAGATGTCCCTGGTGGTGGTGATGTTGTTGTTGCTGATGTAGAACTCCAGCAGGGAGCGGGCCCGGTGGATGCCGTGGAGGGAGGTGATGCTGTTGTTCTCAACAGACAGGAAGTGCAGGTTGGGGAGCCGGTCCAGGACCGCCCCGTCCAGACTGGTCAGCTGGTTCCCGTTCAGGCTGAGGCGCGTCAGGCAGTGCAGCTTGGATATGCCTGGGAACAGAAACATCGCCTCTGCCAGTCACTCCTTGTGATTTCATTATGCACCTCTGACAGTGTACACTGTGTAAACTACAGTACCAATCACACCTGGACACAGCTGATTAAGGTAATGGGAAACACGCATTCAAAGACATTTTCATTTAAATACTTGTGCTTAAATGCTTGAAATTTGCTTCTTAGACAAATATAAATATAAATATAAATAGTGATGCCTATGTATGAATTTCTTTCCAAAAAATTTTTATTTTGAAAAAATATTTTTTGACTACTTTGAAGAATCTAAAATATAAGACAGTTTTAATTTAACCCTTTTTTGATCACTGCTTAATTCCATTTGTGTTATTTCATAGTTTTGATGTCTTTACTATTATTCTAAAATGTGCAAAATAGTAAAAAGAAAAACCCTTCTGTGAGTAGGTGTGGTCAAACTGTACGTATACCTGTAATCAATAAACCCTTCGAAATTCAGGAAGAGATAATCGTGCATGTCATTTCGGTAGTGAGCGCGCTCTACGCGCACGTGTTTTCTGACCGTCCAGTTTGGTGATGTAGTTATCGTTCAGGGACAGCTCCTCCAGGTGCTGACAGTTGTCCAGCCCCTCCGCCTTGCTGATGTCGTTGTTGTTGAACGACGCCCAGCGCAGGTTGACCAGCCTGTCCAGGTTGCTGAGCCGGGAGAGCCTCTGGCCATCCAGGTTGAGGGCAGTGATCTAATCCAAAGAGTCGCGCGTGAGACTTTCAAGGACTTTTGAACAAAGCTCAACACTCAAAACCAGAACACAGCTCCTGTACTTCACTATTGAAGCAGGGAGCTTTTGATGGTATAGCAGCACTTGACCCCTGGCTGAGGTTGATAATATTCATTCAGCCATTAAGTCACTGAGGGATTAAATTATTATTATGGAAGCGGCCACATACAAATGAAAGAACACACTTTAAAGGCTGACCGAGAGCAATCTCAATGGCTTTCCGTGATTAACGTGCAGCGCCGGCATCTTACAGCCTTTTGACAAAAAGGTAAATTGAAATCTATTTCTCACGGCCAGGCCTTCAACACGGCCCAACCCTCGAGGAGCGAGGAGCAGAGCTTCACCTTGGAGGTCCAGCCCGGCTCCGGCTCGGCGCCGAGGTCCCAGGGGTTGGGGCTGAGCCGGGTCAGGAGCTGGGCCGCGGAGAGGAGGCTGAGGCTGCGAGGCCGCTCCCGCTCGGTCCGGGAGTGGGCTACAAGCGTGGCCTGCGGGCACACAGCAAACAACCCCACAACCACTTCACTGCTTCTACTGTCATACATCAGCAGAATACACAGACAGAGCAACATAACGTGTTTTTGACCCGTCAGAAAAATCATGATCATGCACAAGCACCCATACAGTACATACTGCAGATCCCAGAAATTAGAATCAAAATCCCAATTCTGAGTGGTTATAGGATACGCTGGTTATTTGTCACATTCTTTTAAGTCAGTCCTGGGGGTAAAATGTGAGGCAAGGTATAATATATTATCAACATTAAATACACGTATGTATCCGTGTCATGGGTGGCATTGTGATGTAGTGGTAAGGAGCAGGGCTTGTAATGCATTGCTGTTATACCCTTGGTCAAGGTATTTAACCCAGAATTGCCTGAGTAAATATCCACCTGTAAAAATGGATAACATGTAAAAATTGTAACCTGTGTAAGTTGCTCTGGATAAGAGTGTCTGCTAAATGACAGCAATGCAATGTAATGTAAATGTGTGCAACCAGTGTTGCGACCTGACCTGGTTAATCCTGGAGCAGGCAGCAATCTGTACAGCTGCTGCGGCCTCTTCCTCGTTCACCAGCTGGTCGTCCAGGTGTGTGAGCGACTTCAGGCGGCCCAGCACTGTGGTCCGCACCGCCTCCGGCTGGAACACAGACAGCACCTGATAGGACTCGCCCTGTCTGGGTCAGAGGTCACAGGAGTGCGGAGTCTTACCCGGTGCCAGGGGTTGTGCTGGATGTTGAGGCGCAGCAGGGAGGGGGCGTGCTTGCGCAGCACGGCCGTGTCCTCCCTGGCCCGGGTCAGCTGGTTCCACTGCAGGTCCAACTGCTTCAGCCGGCCCACGCCCCGCACGCCCTCCAGAGTCACGATGCAGTTGAAGCTGGCATCCACAACCTCCAGGTTAGGCTGCACATCAAAACCCAAGCAAACTCAGTAATCTATTCAAACGACTTAACAGACAGTAATGAAGAGCAATTAAAATGTAAGATTGCATTAAGCTATGTTTGATGCTCAGTCATTATACTATATTTCCCAGTGTTTAAGTATGGTGATCTGCATAATGGTTACAGTTTGCCATACTGTTTACAAAGAAAATCTGTGACTCCAACATGCCCCAAACCAGGAGTGCTTCCGCCTTTAACCTCTTCATTTACACTTCTTATTAGTCTGCATTTTGCACTTTGTACCTTAAACAGAAACTGGTTGTTCTATAGAAGGGACTCTGACTGCACAATGCCATTCTAATGAACATAAATGAAGGCCTGAACCCTTAAAGACCCTGCATTATAGAATTATCTATAATCTACAGTCTATTTGAATGTGTTGTACACAAATAAGCTTGGCTAACCCAAGAGTGACACCTGACTGTGCCTGCCAGCAGATATACAACCTTGTAATAGGATTCTGTTCTAAAGAGACTGAATGGACAGGTCCTACAAACAGTGACACTGGAGGGGGGTCATGGGTTAAAATGTAAGAGAGAAAGAGAAGTCATTCCCCCTCACCATATGTGATATGTCTTCCAGATGCGTGAACTCGTTGAAGCTGATGATCAGCTGCCGGAGGGCGGTTAAGCATGATATCTCCTTCAGCTTGCTCAGGCTGTTGCCATGGAGATTCAGGACCTGAGACCAAGAGGGGAAAAAAAGTGTGTGGACAATAACACTTGATACATAGGTAGGTCAGTGCCATTGCTCACAGAATGACTGCATACTGCTGGTTCCTGCTAAACAGACGCTCTTATCCAGGGTGACTTTTTTACAGTTTTACCCCAAATGCACTCTGTAAGTCTTTTATACAGCTTTTTACTTGAGCACTGAAATCAGAAGGGAACAAAAACAGTGACAAATAAATCAGAACCCATAGACAGCAGGTCACCTAACCACTATGCTGCTGCACACACCGATACACATCCAATCCAAACAACAGGTAACATGCCATTTCATCACAGAAACACTGGTTTGGTATGGGCTGAAACAATGTTCATTTTAAGTAGAAAGTCAATGTGCTAGTCTCCCAGTGCTGGAAGCTTAATTGGTGAGAAAAACTGCCTCCGACTCTTACAGTGATCTGACTGAGCACGTTGGCCCGGGCCACCTCCAGCACGGTCTTCTCATCCAGGCTTAGCAGCTTGGGCCGCTGTTTGGGCACGGGATCCATGGTGAGGGCCTCCTCATCCAGGTTGATCTCATAGGTTGTCAGGGGAGAGTCCTCTGTGCTATGACAGGGCTTTTGCTGTAGGAACACACAATGAGGTAGGTCCTGCTAACATACACACACGTCCCCATCTGGTCTGAATACCAAGACGAGCAACAAAAAGAGCACGCATGTGACCTCTTATGGTTCTCTTACCATTGGCGAGGACCCAAATGCAGCTGACAGACCCATTCTTTGTTAAACTGAGGACACCACTACCTGGGGGCACCTGAGGGACATATCTGAAGGGCGATGACACCGCTACCTGTACGCACCTGAGTGACGTACTCAAAGTCGATGAGGTACTCTGGGAGGGCGAGCTCGTGGTCGAAGGCAAACCACTGGCTCTGGCGGAGACTGCACTCACAGTTGCCGTGCTGTTTTGCAGAGCAGAGTCTTTCTACACCGCAGGCAGCGAGGATAGACAGAGGAGAAAACGAGATAAGAAACAAAACGTGACAGTTTCACCCAGTGCTGCGTTACCATAAATTCATGAATTAGTGTGTAGTGAGTCCCTGTACCTGGCTCCTTGCTGGCGTTGCGGTAAACAGAGTGGAGTTTGGGGTAGTTGTCGGGGTCCACTGCCACCCCGTCCCGAGCTGGCATGCTGCGCCCCAGGAACACCTTTGCCACAAGGATCTGGCCTGGGGAACACAGAGACATGACTCCCCAGACCTTGGACCCCATTCGGATAACAGCAGCAATCATTCTACATTTATTACATTTACATTTATTCATTTGGCAGACACTGTTACCCAAAGCGACTTACAAGTGAGGTAGAGGGCAACACAAGCAAATACATAAGGAGTCAACAATAATAAAAGCGCAGCATGACCATGTTTCAGTAGTAGTAGGCAAACTACAAGCTAGCTGGTAGAGATACAAGTGCATGAAACCACAAATTTGAAAGTTTAAGACATAAGAAGTTGCTTTAGGTGGTAGTGTTTCAGGTGTTCAGCTTAGCAAGGAAGAGCTGTGTCTTCAGATGTTTCCTGAAGTGAGGGACTCAGCAGATCGGATGGAGTGAGGAAGTTCATTCCACCATCGAAGGACAACAGAGGAGAAAGTTCTGGATAGTGATTTCGTGCCATGAAAATCCTAACAAATCAGTGCTGTACGGTAGAGGACAGACCGTGTCTGAACGGGAGGGGGTCTGCATCCTGCTTCCCGCAGGCGTTGGCTTGGAGCGCGTACTCCATCCTGGGCCTCTCACACACACTCATGCTGTTCGACAGCGGCACAGCCCTCTCTCTCCCCAGAGCCTGCAGACAGACACGCATGCACACACCCACACGTGCATGCACACACACACACACACACACACACACACACACACACACACACACACACACACACACACACACAAAGATTAATCCATGCAAAGACAAGTGACACACTTCTGTTGAATCTGGAGGTCATGAATGACACACCACCAATCACAGTTGTGTTCCCAGCAGTACCTTATATTCATCCCCTGTCTTAAAGCCATTCTCAGGAATGTGAAGGAACTCATTTTCGCTGGCATGCTCTGGATCCGACACATAGAACAGGTACTCCAGCCAGCGTTTGTAGTTCCTGCCCAGAAATGAGATGAAAAAGGGAAAAAACTATTGACGTGTTCAAATACGTAAAGCTGCTTAAGATTATCTTTGGGTCTTTAGGAACGTTTTGTCTTTAGTTAGATTTAGCATTCAAAAGCCTTTGGTTTTCCCCATTATTCTCTTGTTTGGAAAGTGACTGAAGGAGATCCACAGGAAATATGTTGCTGAGATCTGGGTATGTGAACTCACATTGATACATGCAGTGTGTTACATTGACGCAAAGCTGTGCCAGCATAACTTCTAGATTGTCACAAGTTGATTCCCTTTTTCCGAGGCTTTACGTATGTGTGGAATTCGGTCACTGTACAGCCAAGGATTTAGGGAAGCTTGATGTGAGCCCCAAAATCTCTTATTTTACAGGACATTATGAACAATAGTTATATTTATATACATACTTATATTTCTACTAAGGAGGAGCTGACATCTGGGTCTGTCTCCATGTTTAAAAGTAAATACATGTACAAACATGAGTAAATACATGTAGTCATCAGACCTCTGTTACCACCTGGATGTAAATGATCAGAAATCAAACGTCTGTGATTTAACTGGGTTTGAATCATTCTTTTTCTAAGATTATCATGTCTGTGAATGATTCAGAAATGCAAAATATGAAGATTATTAGTCCAGATTTGCACACAGCTTTAGTCAAGACAAAAAAACAAGGCAGGTAAATCAGTAGAATTTCACACTAAACCTTTCAGAACCACTGGGGAAAAAGACAGTGAAACTGAGAATGTTTTAGCTCACCGGTGCTGCGGCAGGTTATGATCAAATAATGGTAAGCCTGAAGCTTTGCACCCATTGTAGACTTCAAGACTGACTATATTAAGTACTAAAGCAAACTGCTAATAACGTTTTCATTAGTAATCCAAAGATAGCTCATCGAACCTCCCACGCAAATTATTACATTATATAATGACACAAGCCTTGAAAGAATCCCTCTGTTCCCATGGGTTTCTCATGGAAACGGTATAATTCCTTTGGTAGAGCATATCAAAAATGGTTATTTTCATCACCAGCAATCCCTGGATCTCTCTCGCTAAGGCTCATTGGACTTGCTAATCTAAAAGAGAAAACAATGAACGCTGCACTGTCTTTGTGCATTTCCCTCACTCTTCCAATCAACTCAAGGTCAGTTCTGTTCACAAGCGGATGCACGGCTTAACTATAACTATTAAACTGTGCTCAGGGAAGTGCAATTCCTGTGAAATCTGCAAAGAAAATAATGCCAATTAAATTACACAAGCGGACGAACCTCTGCAAATGTGAAAGAAATGCTCTGAGGGAAGAGAGAGAAAGTCAAAGGTAGATTCATGAAGAATAAACACATACTGCTGATTGCCTGGCCTTCTGCAAATCGAATGTGGTTGTCATCAGTGGGAATTTTACAGCCAATTCACTGAACTTGTTACACAAACCATGTACAAGTAATTATGCAGTCAATCAAAACATTACCGCTGGACAAAATCATTGAAGACAGCTACCAGTAAATACTGTTCAAGTGTTCCTGTCCCACAATCAAATGTTTAAAAAAAAGAAGAAGAAAAAATGGGAAAAGGGGATCTTGCAGGTAAATTTGGCAATGTCCATGGCATTCCTCATCCAGAGCAGCTGTTCGAAAACTGCCAGGAACGTGGACCCCCTCTCATGCTGTCTCCTACGCACATATTAGCAATGTACCCTTCTTGCTGTGATTACAGCGATTGGGTCAGGTCAGCATTCCAGGACACTGCATTGGTTTCAGCTCTTTTAAGTTAGATTAATGCCACTTTTTCAGATCTCTGATTAAAATGTTTGCCTTATGTGCTGCTCGCAATCAGTGCTAGCTTTAGTAAATGAAATTGAAATATGAACCTCATTTACAAAACCACCTTTGTTTTTGTGCATCCAACTAATGTATGTGGAATATTACATATGCAACATTGCCAAATACAAGTACAACTACAGTATCACTGTCCTCCTAAAACTTCTCTAAATTGTGAAATTAGCCCAAAGTAAGTGGTCTGTGACCCAAAATCACATTTTTCAGACTTCTGCTCCCCTATTAAGACTTGCAACCCTTTAGTGGATATACCCCTGTCTGTGCCCAGTGCCCTACAACAAGCCCCCTATTGTGATATTATAATCTTAACACAGAAATTATATAAGATTAAAGTATAAACACGAAGCATCAATACTCTCTAACAGCAGCTTTTTGATTCATTGTAGAACTCCTTGTTTAGAAATCATATGGCAATGATAAACAGCTCATTTTTAACATTTCCCATAACTGATCATACACTATCCAAGATGTGGCATTAGGATTTTTGGGCCACTGGAATTTTTTAGCATACATAATGTTCACAAATGAATATATAATACTGTGTATCAATAATCCCTAATGCTTAAGGCAATTGGGGCTCTTGAATGTTCCAGCTCACTGCCAAAGAGCAAAATGCACACTGTGTTGGGTAACCCCACAGAGACCACAAGCGTATGATCACATGAACCAGCACTGGTTAAGAATGTCCACTGAACCCCTCAGCTCACCCCCTGCATGCTCGGCAGGGGTCTCAACACTGTGAAAAGCTAGAGGAACAACACTCACATATTACATAAACCACACTGGGAGCCACCCTAGCCTATAGTACACTGTACAGAAGAAGCCACTGCAGGGCAATTTGTGATCGCTAAAATTACAGAATTTCCCAAGAAGAGACACAACTCACTGCGTGAGAGATCCAGCTCCTTCACATGGAGTGCTAACCTGGCCCTTACCTTTACTCTAGGGAACTTCACTACCCCTAAGGGACAAACATACATATTGAGCTCTGGTACACTCTGTTCCTCTAAAGACCTTTATAATCCTCAGATGGCGGTTAGGCATTCACTTCCAGTATTTAAAACTAACAGTACACATGTTACCAGTGTTTTCTATGCAGGGACCAAGGCTGTAGACTTTAACATGTCAACCCAAGAGATTTGTCAGCAGGACAAATTACCCGGACTTTTCACATGAGCTTTTCCCCTGGGCTTTCAGTGAAGCTTTTATCTTGGCCCGGCGGGGTTACATCTTACTCACTGTGAGAATGTGGCGGACTCCTCGCTGGCCAGCAGGGCGTGCAGCTTGTCCTCGAAGCGCAGCCGCAGCACGCGGTTGTGGATGCGGATGATGCGGTTGATCTTGATCCCGGTCACGCCGTGCACCTTGAAGTCCGAGGCGCAGAAGCGTGACAGGAGGAGCTCGTAGCAGGAGGTGAACCTGCAGGGGTCACAGATGAACAGTCAGTACAACAGAACCCACCTCGTGCGCTGGGGACAGTGTTATCAGACTGGGATTAGCCTGTAGTGTGCGATAAGTGCAGTGCTCCCATTTCTCTCATTGTGTGCGCTCAAGCAGATGGAAAGCACTCTTAAGGTATCACAAATGTTTTAAATATGATGGGGTTTTCAACTGATGTAAAGCCTTAAGATAGTCTGATGATCAAAAATGGAAGAAAAGGGCATATATCACTGTAAATTGTTTGGGCAAGTGGCCAGATGACCTACTCAGAAAAGCCTAAATCCAGCCATGCAGCACTTCAGTACTTTCCCATCACTCCACCAGGTAGTGCTATCTACTATTCTCAGCTCTGTAGGCATTAGGTATTTACAAACAGAGGATATGTTTGACCCTTGATGCACCAAATCACAAACTGGGTGGTTATACAGTGGGAATATATATTGAGGAGTGCAAACAGACTGGCAGTGATGAGTGCATCACATAGGGTGGATTTACCTCCTGTCACCCTTCACTGCAGAGACTAATTGCTGGTGTGGTGTGATTTACACTGCACTAGGTAAAGCCTTTGAACTCTCTCACGTGTGGTGTACACATTTGTGCACGGATAAATCAAGTTTAATCTCAAAACTCCAAAACCTTTTCTTCAGTCTTCCCATCATCGCTTTCTTTAGATTCTTGTGAATGGACTTGGTGGTCTACTGTATTCAGATTATGACCAATTGTTTATTCAGTAAAAGCCTTTTCGAAGCAGTTTTGAACAATACAAACTGATGAGACGAAATGGATAAAAGAATTAATTTAATTACTTACACACAGCAAATCCAAAATTCAATTATGCAACACAATGCAACTGAGACCGACATCTCATTTGAGATATTATTTTTTCATGACGACTGCAGAAGGAAGGTTACTTCTCTATTTGCAAAGTGTGTTTTTAGTTAGTGTGTTAGAAAAGCACCTGTTGATGTGACAAGTGCACGAACTGCAGAGATCCGCCGCAGTATTAAGGAGGGGTAGGACGCGGTATGAAGCTGCGACTCATAAGTGTGATTTTGACCAGACTAAAGGGAATTGAGGGTAGCTAGGAGACTATAGAAAGCTTTGCTTGAGCTCTGTGATTCACTAACCCATCCAGTATTTGTACACCCTTGTTTTTATCCACCTGTGTATGTCACATAAATGGAAGTGATCCACCAATTGTATTCACACTCCACAATCAATGCCTCAGAGCCAGAAATAAACCATCTTAAAAGTAATATTCAAACTTGCTCCAAAATGCCAGCTAGCTTGCAGGTGGACCCCTTTCACACTGAAGTGAAGGTGGCATTTTCTGCTGTGTGAATGGGGATTATGTGTAGAGACTAAGCCATCACATGCAGCGACAGGGTCTGGCAGTGAGTGCACTGTGAGACAGGGTGGGTACCAGGGGTCAGAGGAACGGCCCTCCTCGAAGCGGATGTTCCCCACCGTCTCCAGCTCCATCAACAGGAAATGCACCATCAGCTCCTTCTTCTCTGTAGCCAGGGCCAAGCTCTGCTGGTGACAGGTCTCAACCCTGCATGACAGAGACACTCACACTTGCTCCAAAACCACCTCAGAAACAGTGCAGAGCTACAGTCAGACTCACAGTCTCCTGCTGTGAAGGACTTGGTTTGGTAGTCTTAAGAACTCTAAGATCAGGCTCCAGTGATTTAGTCAAAGTTCTCATTATATTTAGTTCTGGCATCTCTAATGTGTGAGCATACCTCCAATCTGTTAATTCATGTGGAAATAAATGCCCTGACTGTAGGCTGTAAAGTAGCTCACATTACACCAAAAAAGAAATGCTTACAACGCACTTGTTGAGGACATGAAGCATGAATTCAAATAAAGGCAGTTTTCATTGGCAGATTGTCTGCAACAGCAATACAATTCTTTGGATTACTTTTACAGAACAATAACAGCACTGTCTTTACACAAATATTGTTGTTGCATTAGTGTTTAAGCATTTTCAGTGGGTGACTTGAAAAGTACTTTCTTCTCTTGTTTCTGTCTGTTAACTTGGTCCTACAGGTGAGTGATTTTTGTAGTTGGGATCCAATAGCAAAGCTAAATATAGCCCCACTGCGTGGGCTGTGGTGTTCAAGATCCCTGCAACGAGAACATATAATCTTTTATGTGCACATGAACCATGAGTCACACTGCTTCACTCACTCCTCCTGCTTCCTTGTCCACAGTTTCAGCCTCTCCTTCAGGGCGTCCAGTTTGCAGTGGATCTTCTGCTCCAGGTCGGGGTCCCCGGGGACGTCAGCGGGCAGGTGGCTGTATTCACCACTCGACCCCTCGGGCAGTGGAGGCGGGACGTCCTCCCAGCTGCGCGTGGACGTCCTGTGCACGGCCTGCTCGTACTCAAGCTGCGTGTTAAAGGACAATGCACAGCAGACGCGTTGACTCTCCTCCAGCCCGGCCCCTGTTTACAGTGAGGCTTGGCCTGGCCTCTACTGTGCCTGTTCTCCTCGCACAATCTGGCAATGCAACACTCCTGAATCAATAAGCACAGAATGTGGCGATGTTTGGTTTAAGCTACTCTGAGAAACATCACACACCATTGCTTTGGTCACACTTCCCACAATCCACCAGTACTGCACTGATATGAGACCAGGGGAAAGTGTCATGGCTGTAAGTGGTAGTTCTAAGAAATACAGTGTTGTTGTGTCCTGTTGTGTAATACCTACACTTTTGAGGGCATAGTTGAGAGCCCTGATGTGTTCCTCTGGCACCTTCTGCAGTTTCCTCTTGTGCTCAAGCAGCTTGGCGTGAGTCTTCGCCAGCTGCCTCTGGGCTGACTTCACCCGCATGTTGTAATACATCATCTTTTTCATGACAGTGGACTGGCAGAGATATATATATATCACTTAGCAAGGACATTCAGCACAAATCAGAAGGATTATACAAAATTCAGTGTGGGACTGTGGAATTGTTTCCTAAAAACATGAATGTCTAACAACAAACGATTACCCCCATCAAAAAACAATTAGCTCGAGAATTCCAGCAAATAATGGATTCCAGCATTCACCATGCGTGACAACAGGGGATGCAGAAAGTCACCACAAGGCATTCCCCTTATTGCAGACACACCAGCCAGTGGATGCACAGTAATTGCTCTCTGGGGAGCTGTGCCCTGCGGTCGCGCCTCACCTCGGCCGCGTCCTTTATCTGCTTGTTGGAGACGTCGTAGGTGTCCAGCCTCTGCAGGCGGGGCATGTGGTAGAGCACGTGCGTGGCATAGTTACACAGCAGACACACGGGATTGGGGACAGACTGGGGGTCCTTCAGCCCCAGTGCCCTCAGCTCGGGAAGCCGTGCCAGGTGGGTCAGCTCCTGTAATGAACGAATATTACCTCTTCACATGGCAGCCATTTTGGTGAAAACATTTAGTCGTTATTTTCTGTGCATTTATATGATTGCAAATTCAAAAGCACTGGCTGGTCTTTTGTGCTATGCCAACACTACCCGAGTTATTTGTTTATCAGTATCCTCAGCTAAGGACATTCCTTGCACAATACATAGAGGAAGGGAAAAAAAACATTATAACGACAGAAAACCGGACCAAAAACACACATAGTAATGCACTTGGACACTGTCATAACACTTGCAACAGCAATACAGACACAATACACACAGAGTATGTTGGGAACCAATTTAGGATAGACCTGAACAGGTGCAAAGGACCACGCTTCTTAATTTACTTATTGGGTATAGCTACTTCCATGAAACTGTCTGTGTATGAAAAGTGGCTCATGAAGCACCTACCACCAAGATATGTTGCATTTTTGTCTTTAACAGAGAATGAGCAAATGGTGAAGAATGTTCACTACAAGACGGAATATTTTTAACAGCTTCAGTGACACACTGACTGATATTGAGTTTGCTGTCCATGATCAACCAATCCTCAGTCTTAATTACTGATCCTCTGTTGGTGATATGGCTCGTTCAGCACAGCTCTGGGGTGGAAATCAAGTAGCTTCTGTTTTGTTCAACTCCAGATGATTCTCACTAGAGGTACGGCCTGTGTGAGTTGTGAGTTCATCACACACGAAGCACGCAGTACATGCCAGTTCATTTCGTGCACTGTATTTCAAGGAGAGAGCTTAATAAACAATGCGTCGCTAAACATTCAGAGATTCAGTAAAACAAAACCCCTCCTAAATTAGCCACTTGCCTTTACCGAGCAAAAGCCGGAGCTTGGGAAAATGAATGAAATCCATTACGCCTACCCCACAATGCACAAATTGCTTTTGTACAACTTGAAAAGCATTGCGGTATTTTCTGAAAGACAAACTAAAGAAGTGTTACATTGTGATTATGACATTGATTGAAAAGCAGAGCTTTCCTCGAATTGAACGCCACTGAAATAAGCAGATCTTTTCAAAATAGCTTCAAAACAGACAGCTTCCACAAAGCACTGGGGGATTGCTATAATAATATAATTTAAGATGAACAAAAAACACAGACATTATTTTGGCATTCTTTGCGTGACAGCCAATCAAAAATAATGGGTTACATGTTGTACCGTACCTGATTTTCATATTATTCTCTGTTCAAAGGCCAAATAATAATCAGAAAATAACAGTTCACAGTAAAAATTTAGTAATGCACATATCTGAAGAAGAAAAATGCAAGTCTGTCATTGGAATTTTCAACAATGCACAATTGGGGAGAAAAATGTTGATTTATTGTTAAAGAATCATGTTTGGCCCAGTCCTGTACGCCTTCATACATACCTTAAAAGAGCTGATTTTATTCCCTGATAAATTCAGATTTTGGAGAGCGGTGTTAGGATCAACACTATGTCCTGAAAAGTAAGTGAATAAAGTACGGATTCTTCAAATTACATTGAAGAGGGAACATGGGCAATGAACCTCCAAATATGTCAATATTCTTTCCCCCTGCAGTCCTGCAGACAATTATTGTAATATCTGACCTATAGCTTCATGAATAAAAAGGATCTGAAGGATTACTGTACTCTTTTTCATGCTTTCCACATCTAGACAATTCTGACAATTAACTCTGTGATTCTTGGCAGATGGACTGCATAAAAAAACATTCCTTTTATAACAGTCATGGCTAATGTTACAGCAGTTTGCAAACTAAACACAAACAAAGTACACCACAAAACCAGTACTCTCTTAAATTTATGAACCTACCAATTCTTTCAATATTGTTGTCTGCGAGGTTCAGCTCTCTCAGATTTTTAAGAGCATCCAGTCCCTAATACAAAGTCAAGGAGAGAGATGGCAAGAAATTCACATGAACATGTACAGCTTCACATCAAAGGTAACCATAATATAATTTCTAGATCTGTGAATGAGCAGAAAAAAATTCTCCGGTGCTTTTTCCATTAGCAACATTTAAGACAAAAATCGCATTTTGTATGCTTTTACTTTAATTGTTACACTAATCAAAATATTGATGGGACTGGCTGTAAAGCACCCTCACCTCTATGACATTAATGCGATTGTTGTTGATCCACAGGACCTCTAAGTTGACCAGCGCCTCTAGGTTTTCAATCTTACTGATTTTATTGTCATAGAGGTAAAGCTTCTGTAGCTCATGGCAAGTCTGAAGTCCTGAAATCCTCTGCAGAAAACAATGGAGAGCCAGTTAAACAGCTGAAAACAGAGCTTTGCCAAATACTCACAATGATAACACCTGATGACTGTACTCAAACATAGAGGACAGCAGCTGGTTTGGAAAACGTTCAGTTTAAGGTCTGCCAAAATCAGATGAGAGTAGTTATCATGTGAGTAGTTATTGCTCATGTTCAGTAGGCTACCGCAACAATTCTATCTAAATATTTGTGATATTTAGATGTATCCTCTCAAACATATGTGAGTAACTGTGACTTGAGACTGACATGTTAGGTGTAAAATGTATAGCTCAATGCAAAATTGGAGAGGCAACGCAAAGAAACGGACGAGCCTACTCACTGTTAGCTGGCATTCAACTACCCAGAGCTCCCGAAGCTGAGGGCAGGCATCCAGGCCCTGGATGCGGCTAATGCTCTGGCCCACCACTATCAGCTGGGAGAGCCTGGGGAACAGGGAGAGCCCCACCATGCGCGGGTACCCTGAGAAAAACATCTCCAGAGACCTGATGTTACATCCGTCCTGGGACACCTTCTCATAGGACACACCGTTAGCCATGCACTGTGGAGGGTGGAGTAATTTTCTGTTAAGCTTCACACACATACCTTTACTGACATCACCGTGGCTGCCACAGCGGCCGCGGAGACCACAGTTATAACTCCATCTTACCAGCTCCTTGATGACCTCTTCATCACCATTGTGTTTTTGCTTTTCGCTCTGTGTCATGATTTTCGTTCATCTGAGAACGATGGTCAAGGATTTCCTGTAGATCCGGCCCTATAATCTAAAAATGAAAAATGAAACTGTGCTATTATAACAGACGTTAATTACGGCTAGATTTTGCTGAAGATAGTTTTGGTCATTACACATGACTCACAGCGAATTCATTAAAATATTGCCTTGTTAAATTAGCTCAACAGAAATTTAATTACGGCCAAAAGTATACTAAGATTTTTATTACACTTTTGAACCCCTCCTTCCTATATTTCCTCTCGCTAACTCGCTACCGTATTATATTTAAAGTCGGTATCCACTGTTTGCACAAAATATCTCGCTAAAAATTTGTATGTCCGTAACAATTTTGCCGATATTTTTTAAATCTCCGAATTATCGTGACTTCAGTTCCTTAGATGGAGAACTTACCTTTTCCAATGATGAAAATGCATCTACTTTTACTGTTGGCATGTAATGTTAGCTAGTTAGCTAGCTGGCTAGCTAGTTACAGCATTTCCACTGGTGTGTTTATTTAGTTAGCTACCCGTTTCTAAGGAAGTCTGCGTCCCGTTGCTCAGGAGCCATCTTGGAATTTGGAGTGCAACTTTTCTGAGGATTTAAAAAAATTGCCTATACTCTTGTTAACCACAAGAGGACGCTATTGAGATGTTCTAGACACACAGTCACATAAGACACGGGTAACACCCCCAAATTCTGGAGCTCATAAAGTGTTTAGTAGTGAATCTCTTTATTGTTGCTGTTGACATAACATATTGATAAACTCAGAAATTATTTCTAGTTAGGTATGCAGAATATAAGATGTTATTCTGTCATTTAAGAACAATACCTATGTTTTAAAGGACATAATGTTCGCTACAATTTGCATTCATTTAAATGTCATTTAACTAACCTTATTGAACATCTACAAAATACGACTCATATTAAACATGTAATATCAAGTAGCGTCCAGAATAAGCTGACTGATCAATTGAATACACTTTTTCTTCTGGGTGAATATGAGGCATTCCTGTTCCTTATTTACTTTCGAAGCTATGCTGAAATAAATAAATGTTTGTGTCTGTGAAAATATTGACATATAGGCTCAGCTGGGCTTATTTTCTTAGACAAATAATGCAATTTGCAACATTTGACCAGTGTAAATATTATTATCTTGTCTCCATTGGGTAGTGAGTCCCACTGCAAACGGTTAACAGAATGTTACTTTCCGTCCCAAATCCTTGCCTACCATAAGCCACACAGATAGAATGACGTCACCATCGAAACATTGAACTAAACAAGCCATTTTCACATGCGTATTCCTCTGCCCACCGGAGTGCATAGCCTTGGCAAGACGTTTCTTAACAGTAACTTAGAATTATATTCGTGGAGCCAGCAGTGTTTTGTGGGATTTTATTTTTCATTCCTTTGAAAAAACCTCTTTGTTCAGGGTCTTGTCAGCTAGATTGCTAGCTCGCTAGCTATCTCTTTGCGCTACCGAATCCTCAACTAGCATGTCCGTGAAACCCAGTGAGGAGCCAGGTTCGGAGGCGACGTGGTTTGGGGAGGATTTTGAGAAGATAGATCGCTTCGGGAGCACGGTACCCCGGTTCGACGATCGGAGAGATGAATTACTGAAAAAAAACTGGGAGGATGAGACCACCGAACAGAAACAACAATGCCTCTATGAACCGGAGAGCAATCGGCAACGGCCCCTTGTTGCCATGGAAACTGCATCTACAGGTAAAGCAGGATGGCTGATCCTGCCAAATAAAATACTCCTGACAGGTGGCTAAGTTATAACATTAGCTACCGACCGATGGTTTGTAACGATATGTTGTCCTAGGGATACATAGCTATGAACATAAAGTAGCATCCTGCGCTTTTATTGCCAGTACCAGCTAACTGGATAACTAGTTAGTCTGCAGTAGTGTAGCTAACGTTAGCTACCCCATTAGGCGCTGGCGTTTTCAGAAATTGAATAAAGTTGGATGGCATGCTAACTCGGTAATGTTTGAAACCAATTTTCAGCCAAAGAAACTTACAGCCGCCGTCACTGTTATCGCCCCGGTGTCTAATATGAGTTATCTAATGTGTGTCATGCTCTGTTCTTACTGAGCTAACTTAACGTTAGTTCGGTAGTTAATAAAACTCACAATACTTAACTAGCTAGCTCACTTACTGATCAAGGTTGAGGTTGTATTGTAGCTAATGTATTGTAGCTGGCTGTTGCAGTTGTGAGGTTAACTTGCCATGTTAACATAGCTAACTGCAGTAGAACTGGATGTCCAGCCTCTTCACCTTAATTCTATCGCACATTACCTACCTAGTAACCAAACAGAAAGCTCGATCTAGTTAGCTGACCTGATATGTAACTAGCAAGCTAAGGTAAATCTTTGTGCCACTGTCCTAGTGTCAGGTTGCAAGATACGGTCAGGTAACGTTAGACGATTGTGTGCCGATGTGAATGTTTCTCCCGAAAACATTACTGTACTGTTTCTTAGTTCAAGGTACTAGCTACTTTATCACATTGTTTAACACTAAACTGCTACATAGTTAAGGTTAGATATCTTGCTAGCGAGAGAGTATAGTTAATATTGGCTATCTATCTGAATTAACTATCTAGTTAACGTAAACGTTAGTGACATTTCGATAACTGACCAGGTATACCGAAATGTCCTGTTGAGAGTCGCTTCCTTGCAAAATGTAGACACGTTTATTTTTACACATTTACAGAATTTATTGCGAGCAAAATCCACAAGTGTTTGTATAAAATCATGAAAGGTGCAATTACGTAATATATATCAAGCTGAATTTGCATTAGTATTTTTATGTAGTATGGCCTTTGTTGCTGATGGAAATGTGCTGTAGATTCAGTTTTTTCCCCTGTGAGTTCAGAATAACTTTTTGAAGAAGTCTTTGTATTCGTATTTTTTTCATCCAACTTCTTTTTGTTAATGAGTAAGCAAAAACGATAAAAGTTTCTCTTTGTAATATGCTGTTAAGTACACCTTATGTAAATATACTTTATAATAATTGGACAGCTCCCGTAGGAGGAGTGGGATCAGTAATTAGTGTTGATCTGAGTCCAGTATCGAGTATTGGACACCCTTGACACAAATAGCTAAACATATTTCAGATGGAACGTTTCACATACTGTAGAGTATAATCGTGTGTTAAATTTATGTCGCTGAATGGAGTTGTCAAGTCAATGCGACTGCAGAGAACGCCTCGCTTCTTGTTCATAGACAGCTGCGAGAAACACGAGCTTTTTAAAGTGCATTAGCCTAACAGTTAAATAATTTATCTTACTGAATCTTTAAGTCGAGCCGTTCTGGAAAGCAGGGTAAGATTTCTTATCGTACTCTGATGATGGAAAACATAGCCTGGAAGCAACGTATACAACACTAGTCTCTTTCTGGCACACTCAGCTCAAAGGTGGAAAATAAATGCTTAAGTTTACGTAAGTGGGTCACAGTTGGCATTTTTTGAGTGAAGAATGGCGTGCAGAGGGGGATGGGGGCTGTTGGATGCTCAGTGGGTCGAAGGACAAAGGGCACGTGATTGTGCGCCTTCACATCTGAGGCTGATTAGGGCGTTTGGCTGGAGAAGAAGGAGCAGGTTATTTTCCTGTCAACATTTCTTCTTTTTCTGTCAAGCTTTACAATGGAGTTCTGCTTGTTTCTGCTAAACGACCAGTCTTCATCAGTCATGTTGTCAGAATGGCATGATCCCTGACACAGCCAATGGGGTGACCCACTGACTTCAGAGAAACAAAACCTGTAGCAAAGAACAGACATTTCAGTGTTAAATGGCAATTCACCATGCAAGGTGTCACAACGGTTGTACTATGCTCATATTCAGTAGGTAGTGCAGCATTCTGTACAAGCAGATGACATGAAAAGTAATTTAGAAAATTCTGAAAAAAACAATACACATACATTTCCCACAAATCTCACAGGGCATTCACATAATGAAAAACAGTTTAGTTTGACTGTACGTTTACATTTACATTTATTCATTTAGTGGACGCTTTTATCCAAAGCGACGTACAAAAGTGCAAATAGTGGGCAAACAACAGGCACAAGAGCAAGATGTGTACAGATCAAACAATGCAGATAATACTGAAGCTGAGCACAAGGTCAGTGTAGCGAGACAGAGCTAATCTGATCTGAGGTTACATACATCAAACACAGTTACTGTGACAATAAAGTGCTGCTATACTACCTAGGCAAAGGTGTGCTACAAATACAACATGCTACAAAATACAACACAAGCCAAGAATCTTGGAGTTCACAAGGTCAAATGGCAATGGTGTCAATCCAGGTATAGTCTGAAGAGGTGTGTTTTCAGCCCATGTCTGAAAGGTTGGATTGAAGGAGTTGTTCTCAGGGGGGTGGGGAGTTTGCCTGCTTCATGTGCAAGTGAAAAGTTACAAAAATGTCAGTGGAAGTCTCGGTAGAGAAATATCACAAAAGATATATTATTTGATTAATAGCATATGAAATGGTTTAAGATGTGAAATTCTGCCTGGTGAATATCTCAGTTGAAGGAATGTTGGCCGTATGCAGAATTCAAATGAAATCTAAGTATGTTATGCCAAAGTGGGTCTGATTTCACAGTGACATTTAATTTCCCATGGAGGTTTTTAGCTGACACTGCATCTGATATAAATTAATGTTTAACATGTTTTCATTGACAAAAATGAAACAAATGTTCAGGTTTTTTAGCCAGACATGAATAGCTAAAGCCATTTATGTGCCCCTTGGAAAAATTTAATTTCTTGTATGGCCACACATTTTCTGGTTTTTATTTGTGGGCATTTATTATACTATTAGCACCCTAGATGTGCCTCCTATCTGGTTTAAATTATGTTTTGTCAGCTTTGTTCATGTTGCATTTAAACCAGCAAGCTATTATTTTTGTAAGATGAACTTATTGCCTTGTATTATTGAAAACTGTCTAGTCAATCTGTCAAAATAGTGAGAACCTGATACACCTTTGAGAAAAACTGTCTTCTAATAGAAGTGTTGGTACTTTAATAGAGATGTTCTAAATTAAGCTCACTGGCATTTTTTAATGGAATAGAAGTGAAGGAGGCTTCACAAATGCAATTATAAAGGTTAATTAACTGGTCAGTTGTACGTGTATGTCCCTGTGTTCCTCACAGTTCAGACCTTTAAATTGCTGCAAAGGGATTAGTAAACTGTAGTGGGGAAAGTTTTATGAAAGTGTTTTTTGGAATGTTATCATTGACCAGTCTGCAGTGAAGACATACTGTACTGTAGGTATATGACATGTGTTTTAACTCACATCCAGAATTGCTCACAAAGCAAAGATTATCTATGGATATCTCTCACTGTTTACGGATTGCCTCTAGACGTGCCTGTAAGTGTGCGTATGGTGAATTTCCTCATTCAGTCCTAATTCAGTTAATGTTGTGTTTGCAGACAGCTCATGCTGCCCAGTGTGTTTTGGCCACTTGCCACCTGTCTGACCAGGCCAGTGTCAGACAGGTGCTGGTCACTCCTTACCAGCTCTACTTAGGGTTCTTCCCTGGAGCTTTTCACACCTTCGGTGTGATGACTTGGAAAGAGCATGAGCTAGGCTAACTTTGCAGGAGCCACACTCATTTTATATTACATGTTATTGGCAGCGGTGGCAGAACCCAGGGCTTGTCTGTTTGCTTGGATGGCCTCATGGTATGCTGTGTCTCCAAGGGTCTATCTAACCATGTTCAAAGACAACAAGGTTGTACTGTGATATACCTGAATACCAATGTTTTGAAAATCTGAGCTCTGTTCTCAGGATGGGCTACCATCAGACCAATGTGACAAAATAAGATAAGCGCTCAGAGTGAGCTACCTACATTAAAATTGATCAAAAGAAGCTACCACCAAAGATAAAAGAAATAATCTTCAGGAAAAATAACTTTCTCACTAACAATCATAGACAGTTGACTGTTTGTGCATCCATACTGTTAATGGTCATTCAGTTGAAATGTCACAATTCTATCAGCGTTGTCAAAGTGTGTCATCTGCACATTTATTCTATCAGTGATATGATGACTATATGAAAATGAATCAAAACATTGCTTTGGTATCAAAATTGCCACTAGTGCACACAGTTGCCTGTTTTAATGAACTTTATGGTACATCAGCAGTAAATAAATATTTAAAATATTCTTTTCATGAGGATGCTTTGTGCTGCATTTGTTATTGTGTCACTAAATTCATGTACAGTGTACTGAAAGATGCATTGAGTCTTTCAGTACTGGAGTCAACACACAGAGCCATTTGTTAAGGAGAGTTAGCTCAAAATTACAGGTGCAGACAAGAAACACACAGCACATGTGCACATTGTGTCAGTAGCCCATCCTGAAGGGTAGCTCAGATTTTCAGAAGATCAGCATTGAGAGGGATCTAAATAGTGCCCCCTTAGGCCACAGAGAACCCATAACTCCAAAACCCCATTCAGACTGGCTTCCAAACACTTGAAGTTGATTAGCAGATTCCCGCTAACATCTTCATTTGAATGGGTGAACCCATTAACCATGTGTCTAGGAATCATGCAGCTTTCCACATAGTATAATTCACACTTCTTTAGCGGGCCCCCTCCACTTTGAAGAGCAGCGGAATTCCCAGGTATTTGTCTAACAGATGCGCCGGCATGTGACGTTTGTGCATGAGGCGCACGCCACATTCACCGGTGAATTTAATGGGGTTTGCCAGCAGGAGAAGAAGAAAGGGTTGCAGTCGCCATTAAATCCCACAGAAAAAGTTTAGAGTTTAGACGCTGCTTCCTGTGAGCTTCAAAATGAATCATACTGACAGTGGCTGAGGCAAATTGGCAAGAACACACAGCACAAACGAGTTTGTACACTGCTCTGAAAACAAACACATTCTTGACTTAGCCTACTCTGAAAGAATACTCCATGCTTGTTTTTCCCCTTCCAGATTATGACAAATTACACAGGTCTGGCAACTTTAGTGTAAAATGTACCAATCCATTAAATAGTTGGGAAGGTCTTCTTGTGACAGCAGTGAGGACAGTTCCACATCTCATAGACATAGGTTTTACCTGCTAAATTTGATGCAAAAGGGACTCATTTTTATAGAGAGCAAGAAAGAGGACATTTCACCTCTGTCAAGGCCTATGCTGTTTTGAATGGCAGAGCTGTCAGTAACAGGAACATCTGTCCCATGTGGATTAAAGCACAGCTGAGTTCATTGAAGTGTAAAGTAAAGTATGATTTATCATGATGGCAGGAAATATGGTGCACATGATTTTTCCAAAGGAACATCGGTGTAGTAATAACCCTCTTCGATGAAGACACATTTATTGCATGTGAGTGCAGCTTTTCTTTTGTTCAGACATATGGAGGTTTGTTTGCTCACAACATTTTTATAATAGATTACTTGTGATACTTTTGTCAGTAAGAGTAAGATCCTGTCCCTTAATAAGATCCCCGCCTCTGAAATGATTATAAAAGGTTTTTGACGCAGCAGCCCATATTTCTTCTTTGTTGTATGTCCATATAATTTCCTCTTGACTGCACGTGTAATTTAGAATACTTGTTTCCTGCCTTGGCCTGGCCGTCTGGATGAGATCAGTATGTAGATAGTGAAGAGACACAGTGTACACTGCCTAGCAGCGGCCACGCAGAGGAACCAATGTACACAGAACATATAACGCCTAGGCTTGTAAACCCATCCCCCTAACAACGCTGTCAACAGCATCAACCTGACTCCCGTGTTGACTGTGCTGCGGTAACGCAGCGGGCAGCCCGGCCGATTCAGATTGAGAGACAGGTGAATGGACGCTCAGTGCAGGGCTTCAAGGCAAAGAGGAGACTAAATAAGAGGATTATGAGCACGGCTTCCTGTGGTGGTGCGCTCAGTTCTTCACCGCACGTTCTGTCTCTGTGCTCTTGCCCACACAGAGCATCCTATCTAGTGGGCTTATGCAACAGCTTTGCGCTAAAAATACTTAACCTGCACGTGCACGCCGATCACCTGTTTCACACAGGATTGTGTTTTTGCAGTCATATAAGCCATATAAGGCCTGGGTCAGGGAAGGTTCAACCAGAAACAGGTGAATATGCACAAAATGCAAGAACATGTGAAGAGATACAGATTTGGTCACACGTTATTCCACGCCACTAAGGGTGAACATGCAGTTTCTGCTTTTTGACATACTTGATTTGTAATGGCCAGTACCAGGTCAGTACGGTGTGTCAAACCTTCTATTTTACCAATCATGCTGAATATCGCTGGCACTGTTATCATTGTTTTCCCATGCTGGAAAACATGTGCTTTATGCAGTTGTTCCTTAATGAAGGGATAAGGTAGACAGGGCTCCTTGAAATACAGCCACGTTGTCTTATCGACCGCTAACTGGTGCTCAGTGAGACTGCAGCTCAGGAGCGAAGTCCTTGAGCTATATTTATATTTTATTTTGGCAGCTTCTCCTGATTTAGATCTTCATCCGTTGCTCATTAAATAAACATTGATATGTTACATTATAGCGGTGCGTCGTCAGACCGCACACACTGGCCATGCTGTTCCGTTCTGCAGCTTCAGGATGCCTGGCTGTCCCTCTCCCTCGTAGCCGTATGTTCCAGGCGCATCCTCTGTTCTGGCCCCAGTGAAGTGGAATAAGGTCCCGGGTGTGGTCAGAGTGGCAGAGTCGCTGGTTATCTTATGTCACAGACTGAGGAACTGCTTCTCCAGACTTCACCTTGGCCCATGTACATTTGACATGAGCTCCCTTTCCCCTTTTGGGTAATTGTACTGTATGTTCAAGTTTTTCTGCAGGGACTGTCGTGGTACTATGTGGTTGTATACTTGGCTTCTCTTGTCCACACAGCTTGCACAAGTTAACTTGTGGTAGGGCTTGAATAGTGTTGTGCTCACAGTCACTGGTCTGGGAGTGTTGTTAGCCTGGTCTGACACTCAAGACACTCTGACACGCCTGGTTGCTCATTCAAATTCAAATGGACTTATGCACTATTGTGCTGGAAGTCACTCTGTTTAAGATCGTCTGCTAAATGAATGTAATGTAATGTTGTAACTTATCTATTAGGTGTTGTAGTCGTACTGTAGAGTATCTTGCATTCAGCTCCTGTGCTGAGGCATATATGCACTGATTGCCCCAGGACTGTTTGGCTGATGCACGTTTAAACCTTGTCAATATTATATAGTCTCTCACTACTCGTACCTTATTAGTCCCTGTGGGTGAGAGCACCTGCTCAATGGTGAAATGCAAATACAGATGTCATGATGCTATCATCGACAATCACACTTCAGAATAAGTCACTGTATCTTCATTTCATAAGCCTTCGCTATGGTCTGGTAACAGAGCGAACAGGAGCTCGCGTTTGCCCGTGCTGTGTCATTTGTGGCTCCCTTGTGGTAGGCCCGGCCCCTTGAGAGAGAAGCCATGGAGGTGGAGTCCTCTCGCAGTGTTTTTCCACGGTGACGCTGCCGCCCGCGCTCACGCCCCAAGCTCGGGCCCTGCAGTGCACGCAAGGGCTGCCTCCGTGAGCGCTGCAGGTAATCCCCTCGTACCTGTCCCCGCAGATTACCGTCCGCACACAGCTGTGCGGCGGCGGCCTCCGTGCCCCCATCTGCAAGCGGTGTTCCTCGGTAATGCTTGTGCAGCTGTTTTGAGCGCGGAGAGAGAGACAGGGTGTGCCGTTCATCTGGAACGCAGCGAGAGCCTTGTGCTCTCGCTATTCATTCACGTCTCCGCTGAAATATTCATAAGCTCGCGTTTGAAATTCCTCTCTTTGCCTTTTTTCCCTGCTCAGGGACTTGTTCTCTCTCCACAAGCCATTCCAGCCCTGTCAATATGTTACTGAAGCAGGCAAGGATAGGAGCCTCGTACTTAAAATGCAGAAGTGCATCTTAGGCTCTGTCCACACGTCCACGGGTATTTTTAAAACGTAGCTTTTTTGGCCTTTTGTCCACACGCAAACGGCGTTTTAGGTCACTGAAAGCGGACCTTTTGCAAAACGCCTTCGAGGGTGAAGGTTTTCAGAAACTCCGTTTTCAGTGTTGATGTGTGGACAGGGAAAACTGAGTTTTTGGCTTGTTGTAACATCAGAGTGTGCACCGTCATAACGTTTTTTTCAGGCTGCTGATTGGCCAACATGGCTTAACAGTTAACAGTTTTCGTCGCCTGTTGGTTTGGCATGCTCTTGACAGCGTGTGTTTGCGTTTTCTTGTGGAGATTTTTTTAAGAACGAAGGAGGAAAACCCCCGTTTTAAAAAATACCCGTGTACGTGTGGACATGGCCTTAAATTAAAGAAGACTGCCGGTGCATATTTAGAAACGCTAAACATAAAGCACTTCGAGGTGCATTCTATGTGTGAAAGATGCTATATAAATAAAGTTGGTGAATAAAGGTGATGATGATGATTATTATTGTTGTTGTTGTTGTTGTTGTGTTTATAAAGACCTTGAAGTGGATGTGGAATTCCACTGCCTGGGATACATGATTATCATGTTACACATACTGTACCAAGACACAGAAATTGGCTACACCACTTGCTTGGCTCTCATATCTACCCTACAGTCCTGAGATGGCCTCTCCGGTGCTCTGTTAGTGTGCCATAGTGTCTCAGTCGGCTGAGCTGCTGCTCTGGATGTCTTTGGAGAGCCCTGGGTGGCCTTCTCTAGCAAAGCATTCTCTCTATAGCCACATCAGCACTTATGCTGAATCCCTGAATTTTTAACGCTGTTCAGGGAAATGACTTGGGGATGATATTCTCAAGAATACAAAAATATGCACAAGAATATAATGGAGCATAGCTTCCCCCGTGTGAAAGGGGCATCATTTGTTGTGGTGTCTGTCTCAAATCATCATTTATTTGTTTCATAGTGAATTTGAAATTAAGCCAAAAACCTTGAAAAAAAGGCCCTGGTTGGAAATGTCTAGTGTTTGAAACTTGAGGCTCATGATGCCCTAGCCTCAGTCCATTTCAATATAGGTGGAAATATACCGTCATCCTACTTTGGACCATGAAGGTGAAATATTTTTTTATGAGCCGAAGTGGACTTCTGTAAAATAAAGGGTATTGGACTGCATGAAAACTCTTTTCAGAGTTTTCATGATCTGCTGTTATTCAGTTACCTCTGTACTTATTGAAAAAAGTTCCTCTGCCTGTAGGATCAGTTCACTGCTTCTCATCGCTGGTTGATGTTTCCTCTTCCTTATTGGAGTTAGTGAAATTAGTCTCGTCTCCTTGGGTGACCGGGATAGCAGAACAAAGGCTTCAAGCAGTCCTTACAGCAGTGTGGACAGTGTGTGTCATTTTCACAGAGGTTCACTGGCACTGGCAATTTTGGCAGCTTGCTTTGTTGTCTTTGATCAGAGCACCCAGGGGTTCACATAGTTTCACCAGAAATAAAAAGCACTTTATGAGCTGCATGTCAGACACAAAGTAAAGTCTCTTGATAATGTGATTATGTACATAGTCAACAGTAAATATTTTTCCTTATACATGTTTATGTAATATGCAGTTGTGTTTACATTGAGTTTTTTTTTTTTTAAGTTTATTCTGTAAGAACTCATTTAAATAATTTCAAGTGGTCTTTGTTAGGTTTTACAATTTTTTACAACTTTTTACAATTTCTAAATTTTCAAGCATCCTAATGTAACAGGAAGAATACACAAATGAGCAATACATTTTCAAACGTGTCAGATTTTGTGTAGCTGAACAATGGTGAGGGAAAATCAATATTAAGAAAATCCCTCAGAAAAGCACAGTATATTTAAAAGCATGAAACGGAAAATCACCAAAACCAAACCTATCTTTGGAAATGACCACAGCTTCTCTGATAAAATGTTAACGATAACATTCTGCCCATTTGCAACCCAAGTAACATTCACACTGCAATCTCAAAAATTCTACAAAACAAAGAATGGCTTTTTTCTCAACTGCTCAGGGCATCCACATTAAATAATAGGTTTGAGTGAGAGCTCAGTGTTCCTTCCTTAAGCTGCCCTTACTGACTGTCTCTGCTGTCAGTTGTCAGTATAATATTCAGTGTGTCCTGTAGCATCCTGCCTCACTGCTTGTGGTTGCCAGCCCATACATTTTTCCAGTGACCTTGTGGAGGCTCCCCTGAATCACCTTACACTGAGGGGCCAGTGCTGTTATTGATGACTGAATGTCACATGTGCTGCGTAATTATAAACCCCCTCCACTGCAGCTGGGAGCTTCACAGAACTGAAGGGCCATTCCCAGCAGGTAAGGGAACGGGAAAGCGCCAGTGTATTTATTGCCTCTGAAAGACACTGCTGTATATCCCAGAGTCCACACTGGAAAGGCTGTTGAGCTATAAAGAATGATGTGCACAGACATCAACTCTTCATTGTTGTTATTAAGCTTGCTGTTCCCTTTGGAATGCTGAACTAGGGTTTCTTGGTAGTTTTCTCTTTTGAATGCTTTAATTGTCCATTGTTCCTTTTTGCCGTGATCCTTAAAGTGATACATCTGTGAGGTAAAAAGTTAAGAATCATTTTAGTGTGTGGCTGTGTATTTACCTTCTTGTTTGCCATAGACTGATGAAAGGTGCTAAAATAAAACAGATATCCTGCAGATCAGTGCAATAGGCATACATTGTAAATTAACACAAATTGATTCGTAAATCAAGATTTATTTTGTATGGTTTACTCTAATCTGGAGTGACAGACTGGAATACAGGCAACAAGAAAAGTTCCTTTTCTTATCTGGGAAGTTAAGATTCCATTTCCTTGAAGGTCTAACTCAAATATCATCTTCAGCATATGAAATTTTATAATATTCTCTCAGAGAAATTAAATTTCCACATAGCTCCATTTTCTACATTTTGGCTTAAGATGTAATTTCATTTTTTAAGCGATGGGAAATGCAATTCACTTTCCTGTAGAAAGCATTTGCTTTCCCTGAAGAAATGTTCATGAATGGTAAGTAAACCCAACATTTAGTATATTCATGTGCCTGTCCAGAATATCTATCCAGTTTTTAGACCAGCACAAAGTCCAGTGTTTCTTCATCCATTTTGGAAACAATACTCAAGGTGTGCTGTTACACAGAAGGTTGCTTATGAAAATGTTAGCTGTGTGTTGAAGTTTACAGTTAACAAGCGTGTCCTCTGACCCATCATTTAAACATCTCCCAGTGTGTGACAGAGCCATTTTGTCATTGTTCAAAACAGAATTTCGTTCATAGAGTTTTGCCTATTTTTGCTCCTCTGTAGAGAAACAAGATTTTACACTCACAATGGGGGACAGAGAAATGTGTGAAGATGCAAGCAGACAGATTGCCGAGACATGCATGCCGAAGAATGCTTTCAGGCAGCAAACGGCAGCAATTGCTCTGTGGATAACTGTAGAAAAACTAAAGGGTAAACCAGGCTGCCCCAATCCATGCCTGGTGTGACTTGCTGAGAATTAATCTGTCATGACATGGTGGGCACAGTGTGGTCTTAAGACAGAGTGCTGTACACATGTGAAAGCAGAGAGCTGTGAGAGGAAGAGGGAAAGGATGCTGCTGTAGCAGGTCCCAGGGCCCTCATTTTGCTGTCCCCCCCAGGATAGTCTGGAGAGTCTTTTTCATAGACATTGATCACTGACTGTTATAAGCATCCCAGCTCTGCTGTTGTCAGTGCAGTGCTCAATAGCTCTGTACTCCAAAAGTGTAGATCCTTAAGGTGTCTCAGCTTTGCTGTCACACAAAAAGAATGTTCCCTCCAGTTCCTGAAGCTGTGTGCCATTCCAGTACTCCTCATGCTAACAGCGATTTTGGAAGAGTACACGTCACCCCAGACAGATGCTGCCCACAGTTGCAAGCATTTTCAACTTGAGCGATAATATGTGTGGTGTTACTTTAAGGACATATTGTATCCAGAATGCTAATTAATCATGTTGAGTAGGACAGTGCTGACAGCCCGCTGGCTCAGTTGAGGAAATCCTGTGCCTTTTAGGAGTTAAAACTTTTATTATAAAAGAAAAATGTAGAAAAAAACAGTTTATCCTGGTTGCCTTCCCACTGAAAGCATCTCAGCAGGGTTGAGTTAAATCAACACTGTGAGGCATGGGATATTCTATTTAATTTCTGCTGCAGTCGCACAGAGTTAGACAGTGCAGGAGACAAGCTGTGCACTAGGGGAGACAGCACTCACAACCCCTGCCCTGTGCGGCTGCGAAAGTATGGCAGTCTGAGTGAATACAAGTCTATCCCTGGGTGGCGGAGCTTAATTTTTGGTCAGCTGGGTCACGGTCTGACTGTCAGTCTTGCTATCAACAGCAAAGGGCAGGCTTTCCCCTCATTAAACACTTGAGTGCACTGCTTCTAAGCCAGTGATTCTCTACAACAGAGGTTTTGCTGGCAAAAATAACTTGCGGAAAGGTTTCTGATGAAGCTGGAACATTGGACCCACAGGGCACCGTGAACTGTGCACCCACGGCCTCCCAGCGTTCCAGAGGAGTCCTTCTCTCCTCCCCAGGACTGCTGACTTCAGCTCTGCTTATTGAATTAGGGTAGTAGTGTTAAAAAACTCACCTCATATCATTTCCACAGAGTAAAAGCTTATTGATCCTTCCTGCATCCAGACAACTTGTACTGCTAAGAAATGAAATATCAACCGTGATGCTTTTCCAGTCTTGCACCCTTCCAGAGTGTTAGAGGCAGCACTGAGAGATGAGGATGACTCCGGTTCAGTGGTTTTTTTCAAACGGAACTCATGTTGCCTCAGGTTTCTTGACTCCCATTTCATAACACAATGAGTGATGCTCTGTGCTCTGTCTCTGTTTTTGCCCTTCTGTTAAGAGATTCTAAGCTGTAGTAGGTGTCTTTTTCCTGGATTATGATTTCACTAGCAATGTTCATCTTGTCCGTATCAAAATAAGGAATGTGTCCTTGTCTCTGTTGAGATGGCCTGTGTCTTACAGAACCAGGAGGCAAAGCTGTGTTGTATCATGTTGTACCATGCTTTGGCACTGAGAGATACAATAGCCTTTCACGCTCACACAGTATAGTCAGTGGACAAGCAGTGTTTTACACATTTATCCTTGCAGAGTAGGTAGGAAGAGTTCAGTCCCCTACAGTTTCCTTATGTTTGGACAATATTCTCTGTCTGTGATGCGGTGCTTGTCTGGAGCTGTGCAGCTGTACCTGTGCTTGCACTGTCGGTACCGTGGCAACCGGTGAGGAGGGTGAGAGGTGCGTTTTTTCACTCACAGTGAGAGAAGGCCCCTGCGACTGTGTGTCTCTCTCCGTCAATCTTCCCTTCTACCCAGGGCCCCCACTGTCATCGCGCTGGAAGAAGCCCATAAAACAATAGGCACTTATGAATGATGAGAGGCACATACTCCTCCCCCATTAGTGAAGCAGTGTTACCGCCTTTCCAGCACAGCCATCTGGAAACAGGGAGCCCCACGCCCAGCGGAACGGGGGAGAGAGAGACGGAGAGTGATGGATCAGAACAAACGGGTACTGTGACATTCAGCCCGCAGGCATCCCCCGCTCTCCTCGTCCCCTCGGAACTCTGCCGAGGGCCCGTGACATTTCGGGTTTTGTTTCAGACAAAGCGGACGGCCATCGCGCTGTAATCTCTGACCGCGAACGAGAGGAACCGCAAGCTCCTACACTGTCCGCTTGTTACATGACATTAGCGTAATTAGTGTAGGACGACACGACAAAAGCATTAGCGTGGCTCAGTAAAGAGGTGAAAACAGCATCCTGATGAACTCATAAAACATAGTGCTGTGGGCAGCTGAAGTGCAAATGTGACAGGTATGCAATATAATGACATGGCTGACATTTAGATTTGCATTAATTGTGCTCCTTAGCCCTTGAATGCCCGAGCTTGTCACTCAGTGCCTTTATATTTGAAATGGGTGATCAAAAATTAGACATTTCTGAATAATCACCAGAAAGCTGTAAGTGTGATCTGTTGTTCAACAGCTAAAGATGAGTATATAGGGGAAGCTCAGTTAGCTTCACATCTGTGACTAGATAGGCCTGTTCCCCTTTTGTCTAAAGGGTGTTTGCAGAAATGACTGAAGCTGCTTTCACATTCATTCTGGCACAAAACAACTTGTCACATGGATAATTCCAGGAGCACTTAAGTAAGGAGGGAGTCACCCAGGTGTCAACGTTGTTAGTGATAGTGTGAAGGTACTCTCTGATTTAAGGTGTTACCAATTGCACCTACAAATGTGAACAAGGTAAATAATATTTGTAGCGTTGCACCATGATCAGGAAGTACATGCTACTACTCCTGGGCACAAGGAGCCTGTTCCAGCCATCCTGAAAGGATGACCAGAGACATGAACAAGCAATTTACTAATGACTTTTGCTATCACATTTATGCCTGAACTTTGTCTATCAGGCCATTTACTGAATGGTTAATGTGAATGGAGTATTAGCTGGCTCTGTCCTTGCTCTGCTCAGATATATGGTAACAGTTCATGAACGGGCTCTTCTCTACAAATATGACTTCTGGAATGGGTTTGAATTGTAACATTTGTCACACAGGGCAAGTGTCATAGGCATGCTGTAATCTTTAGACTTCTTTCTGACATTATGCAGAATTTGACCTGGCGTTTATGTGCTGTGAAAAGCAGACACAGATTTGGCTCTTCTGGTTCATTACTGTGTATTACAGCAGATGGTACATCTAATGGAATCCCCAACCTTTGGCAAAGAAGAAACAAACTCAACAAAAAAATGTAAAATAATACCTGTATTTTTGTCTGCATTCATCATCTCATGCCAAAATAAGCAGATTAAAGGATTGTGCTCGTTTTAACCTCTTTTTTCTCTGTTTTACAGGGGGCAGCTCATCGCTGTTTGATACTTTGACTTCAAAAGGTAAAACTCCAGCTTTTTGTGTGTAAATCAGTGACATATTTCAGAGGAGTAATGTGGAAGGCAGTTGCCAGTATTGCATAATGCAGTAAAGCTGAACCTATTAGCAGCTGGCACTTGGCTCCAGTAAACCCATAGAGCTGTCCTTTAGCGCCTCTTTGGAGTGTGATGGGATTGGTTTGTCAGTGTCAGGCTCTTGACTGGCGTGGTGCGGTGCCATGGATACCTGCCCTCCTCTCGACGCTGAGGCCCTCTCCGCGGGTCCGTGTAAACAGATCAGCGGAATTAGAGTCCCGCGCGGCGCTAAGCCACGGCGTTCGGAGCGACGGCCCTCCCTGACCCCGCGCCCGCGGCGTCGCTCGGACGCCCACCCCACGTGGCGGCAGCTCCTCGCCCCGCCCCGGGAGGGGAGAGGCACCCCGCGGCCTGTGGGCGTCGGCCGCCGCGCTCACAGGGGACCCCGTGGCCAAACCCGGCCTGCGCGTGACGCTCTGTGATGACGCACCGGCCCTGTCAGCGTGTGAACACGCACGCTGACGCTCTGTGCTGTGACAAATCCGCTGCCAGATGGCGTGCATCTGTAATTAAACCCCTTCAAGTCCCCTCTCTCCTGCTTTACAGCAGAGCACTCACAATCCAGCCGGAACACTGAAATAGCATAGCCATCACTGCAGACCTCTGTGTGCCTGTGTGTATCTACATATGCTTACATATAATGGTGGCAGGTCTGTTTTTTCAGTTGTTGCAAAACCTCTATCACAAATGTAAGGAAGGTGTCAACTACAACATGTCATTGAGCATAACATTTGGGAGTATGTACATTACACACAATTACGCTCCCCGATGCCTCTCAGTTTAACTGATCCCAGCACATTCTGGGCAGAGCTGGGAAAGACTCGCTCCGCACCTCCTCCAAGACTTCCTGTAAAGAGAGACATAATGCCGGGGAGCTTTCCAAAAATAACCTGGCGGAGCGAGGAAGCACTTACACGTTCCTGTCAAGCAGAAAGAGCTTTCTCTATTCCCAGCGCCCCGGCGAGCCTCCGGGTCTTGCTGCACCCGTGATGAATACGCAGGCCACCCGACTGCGCCGGGGCGTCCGCACGCCCGCGCGGCTAACGCCAAGGGAGGGGCGCGCACAATAGGAACAAAGGACAGGGCCACACAGCTTCTGCCTGAGCTTCAGCCTGAGCTTCAGAGATGCTGAGCACCCTGCAGCATCCGGCAGCCGTATGAGTGAAGTAGTCTCCCGTTCCAGTTACGGTGACCGCCTGTTTCTAAACAAAATCAAAAAGGCTTTGTTTAAGTTAAGTTAAGGAGGTTTTTATCTGTGGGATAAGTAGCAGGAATACAAGCTGTGCTTTGATATGAGGGCCTTTTTACCAGTAGTCTCTGCATAGCTCATAAGACAGAGCTCTGTATTAATTTACATTTGTCTTTTGATCATTTAGCAGATGCTCTTATCCAGAGTGACTTACACAGTAAAGGCATCACTTCAAACACTCCCATCACCACCAGCATCTGAGGGGCAGAGGAAGGCATGGGTGTTTTTGTGCATCATATTGGCAGTCCTCAAAGACTCTCAGGGAATTTAGACTTTTGAAAGCCGTCGTACTGAGTGCTGTCAGAGTCTACTGAAACTAGTATTATGTGTTTGTCCCTCAGCGTTTGCTTACAAATGACAAGAGTGCTCCCGCTCACCCGAGCGTCTCTCCCATACACTTGAACTGAGCCACGGTGGGGCTGTTGTGGCTAATGTATCACGCCGCATCCACAACAAGTCAAAACCTGTTAAGCTCAAAAGGCGGCAGCGACGAACAGTGGTTCAGTCCTTCTGCCATTACTCATTACGGAACCTGCGTGGAAACTGTGGAAACTGAAACTGCATGGTCAGGGCATGATCTATGGTCTTTCCCGCTGGTCGTGTTGACATTAAAATGGGTGGGGATCCTGATGGTCAGCTTGGTATGCTTCTTTTGTGTGTGTGTGTGTGTGTGTGTGTGTGTGTGTGTGTGTGTGTATGCATGCATATGTGCATGCGTGTATTAGAGAGGTAGAGAGAGAGTTAGTGAATGTGTTTGGGAGAAGCACGCACTGATCTGACAGCATGGGCCCAGAGCTGTCAGCTGGCAGACATACTGTCTGGAGAATCCGTTCTTACAGAGACTTAGGGCTCAATGAGAGCATCCCACTGTCAGATGCAAACCGAAGCTGTGTTTCAGCAAGAACTTGTGATAGGTGCACCTATGAAGATCACACTGATGCCTTAACACAATTTAACACAGTCCTACATGCGTGGATGACATTCTGACTCCCTTCAACAGAGCTTACTACACTGTTAGCTATATCAGCAACTCTCCTAGTTTTGCTTTGCTATCCTTATGTACATACAGCTTGCCTGGATACACCAGAGATCAACAATAATGTTGCCTTTAGCTCTGCCAAACAGCTTTTCTGCTGGTAGTGTAAAAAAAAAATGGTCCATCAACAGTTTTGTCACAAGGCCCTACAAATCAGCAAAAACAACATCAATGCCTTACGTTGCCAGTGATTGTGTTGAAATTAGGACTTGTACAGTTGAACGCTGATCGCATACAGTTTGCATGATTGCTGTTGACTTTGGCTGAAGCAAGGCTTTTGTTATGGATGGGTAGCGCCCTTGCTGCAGCAGCCAAACGCACGTGTGTGGAAACACACAGCAGGACCAGTTGCCTGTCATTGTGTTTGGTACAGTGGTTGAAGTCTGCTGAAGTGTATGTGAGCCTTTATTCCCTTGTGACTCCCTCTCAGTGGTCCTGAGTGCTCCGGAAGGTCAGCGGTGCAGGTGGAGGTCCTCAGGAAGGACGGGTGGGTCACCCAGCCCTCCTTGTGGAGCAGTCTCTCACAAACAGCCTCTGTAGAGATAGGGGGGACAGATTTGGCCGAGTGGAGGTCATCCATCACACTGCGCTCATTGTTTTGTGCAGTAAATGAAATGCCTGGCATGGGAACGCTGACACCACTAATCCGGGGCTGCGGCTCCCATGACTATCTCCACCTCCCCAGGCTGTGCCTGAGTGCACATAAGACTCCAGAAGCACTGTGCCTACATGCACACAGGACTCCAGCAGCACCGTGCCTGCAAACACATAGGACTCCAGCAGCACTGTGCCTGCATGCATGCAGGACTCCAGCAGCACTGTGCCTGCATGCACACAGGACTCCAGGAGCACTGTGCCTGCATGCATGCACATAGGACTCCAGCAGCACTGTGCCTGCATGCATGCAGGACTCCAGCAGTGCTGTGCATGCATGCACAGAGGACTCCAGCAGCACTATGCCTGCATGCACATAGGACTCCAGCAGCACTGAGCTTGCATGCATGCACATAGGACTCCAGCAGCACTGTGCCTGCATGCATGCAGGACTCCAGCAGCACTGTGCCTGCATGCATGCAGGACTTCCGCAGCACTGTGCCTACACACATACAGTGCAGTGCACAGGGGAACACTCCCGAGGTAGCCTCCCAGGAGCCCATGCATGTTTACTGTGTTTAGGAAATGGGCTGGAGGAAGTCTGTGTGGAAGCAGCTCATGATTGTGTGGCCCCCCTCTGTCACAGCAGCACAGTTGATGGATTAACACCGGGGCTGAGTGATGGCAACTGTGGCCAGGCACCGCCTGGGAGAGCGCGACCTGCTTCCCCTCACTCCCGCTGCCCGGCAGGCTGTTACAGGGGCAAAGCTCGCTCACTCAACTGTTTTGCCCCGGAAAGTGTCCTGCAGCTGTAGTGATGTAGATTGCAACCAGGGGTGGGAGTCTGAGTGAGCAATTAGCTGGAGCAGATGCACACAGTGAGGAAAACCAAGCAGACTTGCTGACTTAGTTCAAACTTGAGAAACAAGGAAAAGGAACAGATTTTTCTTTCTACTGGTTCCTCTGAACAGAACGACTTTTTGCCTGTCCGTTGTGTTCCAGAAAGCTACCAGATATGCTATCGAGTTAACTAATGACAGTTAACATTTTTTAAATCTGTTTTCTATTTATATGTTTTCCAAAAGGACCTACCCCCTTTCTGTTTTTCTATATAACACAATTCAGCTATCACGAGAATGGAATGTACATGATGTGGTAAATTACATGGCATAGATGCAAAGGTGTAAGAACCTGTCCCCCCAAAATAATACCATTTTCTGCTCACAGATCAGAAATTCAGTGTTTTTCTTTGAGTTTTCAAAATTGAGTTGTTCTAATTTTGTAACTAGTTGGTTACTTAAGTGTTATGCATAAAATCACACATTAGAAGACAGTCCTTAGCTGAAACAGCTAGTTACAGTACACAGCTACAGGACTATACTAATACAGGATAAACAATGTAATCAGGTTTGCCTAATTAAATTTCAGAGCTAACACATAGGTAACTCATATTTATTTTTTTTAATTCCAATGCATCCAATCAATAAATGAAAATTTATTTTGAACTTTGCCTTATGATTTAAATTTGGATCATATTGCTGTCTACCTAACCGTTGAAGTATTGCTGTTGAAAGTATCATAATAATCTCTGACCAATTTGACCAAAAAATGATAGAGGTGTGATTACCTGCAGCCACTAACTTATAGTTGACTCGCTAAGTGAAGAATCTTCTGCTAACCTTGGAAGGACATTCCGCCTCATAACTCACACACACACACACGCACGCATACACACACACACACACACACACACACACACACACACAGACCGTCACCATGGGATATTCTTACCGTTGCAAAGAAGAACGGTTAGACCAATCTGAAGCTCATTACATGGCTGATTACCGTCTGCTCTGGACATGGAGGAAAGAAGAAGATGGAGGAGCCTCTTGAGTATATATATCAGGGCTGGCAGCTGGAATTAGAGATTTGCACAAGTGAGGAAGAAGGATTCCAGAACCCCACATCCTAATCCAAACCACTCGTCCTGTACTCCACCTCCACCTACAGTTTCTCCTTTCCCCTTTTTGCCCACTCTGGCTGTACTGTACTGAGCTGATGTGCTGACTGTCCATCAGACTCATGCCAGTCTGCACTGGGCAGGGTGTGGCCAGCGCAGGCAGCAGGGTGAGCCTTCTGTTCGCCAGGGGGAAAGCCGCCTGTGAAGGGCGTTTGGTGAAGAGGAAGGGAAAGGAGGCGAGGAGAGCAGGGGGAAGCTGAGTAGAGGCCACTGCCGACCGCAAAGCTCAGAGAGCTGCTGATACGCCGCTGCCTCAGCCAGAGAGGTCAGTAAACAAGCTCGCCCAGAGAGAGACAGCTGAGCCCTCGCTCAGTAATGAACAGCGCCGGGCAAGGCTAAGGGACTGCTAAGAGGAGGACCCATATGATGGTACTGTGTACTCAAGCCAGTGCCTAGCGATACACTGAAATAACATGCAGTTCTACACTGGACTCTATTTAGAGATGAGAACTACATGAGGGGAGCTGTAGATAGAAACAAAGGTGTACTGTTGTTATGCATAACAGGAACAGATGAAGTTAAATACACAACTAACAGGCAGAATTTAAATTTTATCAATGACCAACATGAAGACCTACATTTCAGAAATGTGAAGAAGCATTTCTTGAGACTGTATGTCACTACAGAGTAGAATTTCAGGGTTCCTAGTGGCTCATTTAGTAGAGGTTCTCACTCAAGAGTTCTGACTGAGCCCTACAGTGCATGATGTTGTGAGTTCAAATCTAGGCTATGCTATTAGCCAGCTATGGCTGGGAGTTCACAGTGGTAGGACATAACTTCATTCCATCGTGGTGGGATGGTTGTGTGTCAGCCGTGGTTCATTATGACACTGCTCATGAGTGCCCTCTAGTGATTTTTCAGACACCTGTAAGTTGGTGGGTTGTTGTCAGTGCAAATTCTCTCTCCTACAGTACACAGTGGGACTTGAAATGGCCATTCACTGCAGCAACCTTTGGAAGGCATATATTCACCTCACTTTAGTGCTCCTTTGTGGAGCTGCCATGGTGAGACAAGTTTAATGTGCAACTGGCATTTCTGAAGTCGAGATGAAAAAGGGGAAAGCTAATAACAAGTACAACTTCTCTTTATTCATGAATATTATAAAGGATTTTTGCTTTCCATTAAACAGGTCCATTTGATATTAAATTTACACTTATATGTCTTATTTTATAACTGTCTAAAGTAATTTGAGCTCTGTATGTGCGAACTCCCTCATCAAGTTTATTCACTTTTATTATTCAAGGGAAATTCAATCAATTCAACGAGACACATTGACACCGGCCCATGATGTGATACAATTTTGGCAGAAACGAACCCTCAATGAATCAATGGCTGCTTATTCTGGCTTTTGATGGGGCAGTCTATTTTCCTACCGCAGACTGCCAACTATTTCCAGAGAATAACAGCAGTGAGACAGATTCCTCCTAATTTTCTTATGATGCCTTTCTGAATGAGGGCCGCCGGTGTGGGAGGCGAGCTGTCATCGTCTCGTTGGTGTGTTTCCTGGCTGGGTTTCCTCTTCCCGCCGCACAGCGCTCAGCGTCGGAGCTGCCAGCTTCCTGCCCTCGGGCTGCACGCGGCACAGAAAGTTCAGATTCCGCAAGTGGAGAGGAGGGGTCCAGGGAGAGCGCTGGCTCTTGCTCAGGGTCCAGGCCCTGTTCAGCCACTGCCGTTTCCAAGCGGAGAGCTGTGATGTACAGCTGCCCTTAGGTGACTGACAGGAGTGTGGGATTCATCTGGAGATTAAGAGGCACACTGCTGTCGCTGTTCAAGTAAATGCTGCATTACAGTGTTAGTTAATTGCAGGCAGGGCCCCCCTGTCCTCCCCTAAGCCTGTACCCATGGGTACAGATATTTGTGCTTATAATCAATGCTGTGATGTAGGAGAGGTTTTGGAATGGTGAAGGAGAAGCAGGCAGCAGAATAGATGCTTGCTACTCCACAGTATGCACACCTGGACTTTATTTACCTGCTTGTCCCTTGTGGGCTGGATAGGTATCAGCATGTGACATGGACATGTAAATACGCATCCGTGAATCACTGAACCCAAGGGCCATCGCATCCTTGACACCCGTCGCGTGGAGAAGTGCTGACACGCATAGACAGCTGAGGGAATAGCCCTCTCCGATCCGCTCAGCTCTCCGCTCTGCGCTTTCAGACAGCTCCCTGGCGCCCCGTTCTCGGCGACTGCTGGTGGACAGAGCCGAGCGTCATTTCTCTCTGTCTCCGTCTCTTCCGCTCCCCCTCGAGAGAGAGAGAGAGAGAAAGAGAGTCGCGAAAATGAGACGTGACTCATGCGTGCGCGCCGGGCTGCGTGGGTCGGCGGTGCGGCTGGGGCGTGGGCTGCCGGCGTGAGAGCGCGGTGGGAGCGAGCGAGCGGTCCCTGCGAGCTCTGACCCCCGGTGTGTCACGCCAACGCTGGAGGGTGTGTGGGAGGTAACGCAGATGGGGGGACAGAGGCAGGAGCAAGACAGTTTAAACTCCCCTCCTCTGCTGCTCACCTTTGTTTTTCCTCTCTCAGTCTATGTCACGCTTAGCCTTGGGAACTGCTGAGATTACATCAGCGGTGACAGGCGTCAATACAGGTGATTTGTGTCCTGCCATCGGTCGTGTGAAATTACACAGCGGAGAGCGGTGGGAGGGGATGGTGTGGAGGTCACACACAGTCTCCTTGCTCCAGAGGATCTCTCCACTGTGAGGGAGGACTGGCGGTGTCAGCCCTGCACGTGAGCAGGAACAGGGTCTGCGGAAAGCATCCGTTCGCTGCGGAAAGCATCCATTTAGGTGTAGACTTGGACACTGGGCTGCATTAGTTTCTCTGGGAGCTGACGTCTCCATGCCCTGGTTCAAGCGTGGCTGCAATATTTTTGGGGTAAGGGAGCTAGATATCCAGAAGCAAAGCAAGCTCATCTTACTGGCACGCTTCTTTCGAGGTATGAAAAAAAGAACTGGATTATCTCCGCAGTCTTCTCTGATACGTGTACAGGAGGTTAAAAATAGAATCCCCAAGATACTCACTTAATAAGATATGTAGGACATCGGAGAGAGTGCGGGCCAGGCTGGATCTGGTGCACTGTGAAGCGGGCGGGGGGGCATGCACAGATAGCACTAACTTGAAACATGATTCCTGCAGTCATATTAGGTTGCAGGTTGCATCATTACAATGGAGCTGAAACAGTAGGTAGAAAGGCTGCGGTTTTCCACTACTGTAATGATTATATTCATACATTACCTCACCCTCAACTTGCTTGTGCACAGCAGATCTAAGGAACGTACCCTGGTGTTATGACCTAGATTGGTACTGCAGCACCAGAAAAAAAGAGGTTTTACTCTCTCTTTCCCTCCCACTTTTGACATCCCTCTCCCTCTCCCATATAGCAGGGTAGAGGCTCAGAGAGCACGCCTCACCGATTTGTTGAGTTATTTTTATGTGAAGACAGCGCCGCGTATTCACAGCTAAAGGAGGCAGGGAGGGGCACGCCTCCTTTTCTCTCTGTGCTGTCTGGTCTGTGTTCTCTTTAGGTGAGCAGGGAAGTCACAGCGTTGCCTGGGAAAGGGGAATTCAGCTGTCTGTAAATTTATTGGTCTTTTATGCAATTTGTTACCTGGACTTTCTTCTTGTCTGTCTGCTTTGGTTTCTTTTTTTTGCCTTCGTTAAATTGAATAGACATCCCCTCTGATCTTGTCGAAGAATGATCGTGATTACATGAAGGTTTCTACACAGCATACTGAATGCCATTTTATCAGCATTATAGGTAAGGTGTATGGTAAGGTGTTTGGTGAGCGGAGACCAGGCAGCAGAAACACACTATTCTGGATTATTCTAGAACAATTAAGTACACCTGTGTTTCTACTCTAATATGAGTTGCCTTGCTCATTCAGGTCTGTTGTGTATGTGCATATTACAAAAAAGAAGATCTCTTTTGGAACTGCAAAGTAATTGGTATGTAAGAGGTTTAACACTGGAACATTTTAAATACACTCTCATCACAGCTGTGAAAATTTGCTTTTCTGGTTACATAAAACCAGCAAAGCGTCAAAGCAAGAAGGCAATAAACAAACCCCTGGTGGTATGTTAAATCCACCGTTTCCACTGCAGTATTTCACCGCCACTCTTGTCACTACAGTGGGAGGGGCCCCTCGACAATGGCTGGAGCCTGTATGGTCCTATCAGCCTGCGGACAAATGCGCCGCAAATAGCACAGTGAAGTAGCACCTGAGAGGATGTGACTGAATGAGCCGTCAGAGTCTGCTGTGAACTGTCTCCAGCAAGTGCTGGCCAAGTGTACTCAAGAACCCTGGAGAAGACTGTGCTAATCTGTTTGCACCCGTCCAGCACCTAGCTTTCAAACAGACATGCCATCTCCTCAGGGCTCTGTGCTGCAGAACATAGCCCTCTATTTCATCCCAGCACATAGTCAATAGCGGAGCACTTTACTGACTGCTACACTTGAAATTTAAGGTGCTGAGTACACCACAAAACTGCAAATTTGACCATTGCAAGGTAAGAGGGAAAGCCTAGCCTTAGGGATAAATATGAATTGGGTCCGTTTCCCTGTAATGAAGCAATATATAGGAGCTTTGTAATTCTTCAAGCGTCATATTGGACTGAGTAATCTACTAATTCTAGATTGGAAATAAAGTATATAACTCAAGTCAAATCAGAAATCCTACACTGCCACTTTTGATTGCGCTGGATAGAAGTGTTTGGCCTACAGTGTGCACAAGTAACGTGTAACTGCTAAAACCTGACTCTACTGAAGAAGTGTGGATAAAGAAAGATGTCACCACTTCCTATTTAATAGCCTAAAATGGATGATGTAGCTACAGTTTTATCTAGTAATGATTTTCTTTAAAATTTGCATTGAGGAGGAGGTCTAACAATCACTGTTAGCCAGTAGCGAGCTAGCTGTTCACAAGGAAATGAGCAGCTGAAGTTGGAAGACCCTCTGTCTAGGTGTCCCACTCATTATGCTTTTACATTCAAACTGAAACCCTCTTCAATCCATCTGTCTCAGGGGAGTGGTGGCTTCCACTTTGAAACCGCTTCAGACTTTCTGCATCCCGACTGAATAAAGGTTTCCCACTGCGGCTGTGATGTGAGGGTTTTCAAATTTGAAGGAGATCCCTTAAATTCCCTTACGCAGGCAGTATAATAGAGCCGGGTTATGATAATGTAAGGCTCCCCTCACCCAGCCATTTTACACAATGCAGATTTCATCAACTGTTATATATTGGCTTTTACTTACTACAATGACATGGTGTTCCTGTACCATTTTGACTTAGTCACAATATGCTTAATTAATCACAATATACTTCAGAGCCTGTTTTGTGCCTCAGTATGATGAGGTGTTGTGACAAATACATGGGTGCATGCTTGTTAAAGCTTTGAAATAACTGCCAGCTTGTAATGCAAGTAGTACTAGTATTATATGCCTTTGCTTTAGCTTCATCCAAAATACATCTGCACGTTTGTAGGTGGAATTCAAAGACAAAGAGTGTATAAATAGATGTGAGTCCTGCTTCTTGTTTACAGTCTGCTGCTTACAGTGAGGTGGAATGGGGATAGAGCTGTCAGGGTGGGGACAGTGGTAGGATTTGGAGAGACAGGACATCCTGACTCAAGGGAAGGTCACTCCCAGTCCTCGACAGGCCTACACACCAGTCACCTCCAGACAGGACCAGGCATGGCTTATGTTCAGCACAGCTCCAATGCCTGTGGCGAGAAGGGAGAGTATGAATGGCCCAGTGACTTGGACCATGTGTTAAATTATCAACTTACACGATACACAAGACCCCATTATTTTTCTTTTTGTTTAATTCCAGAATTTTATAAAACCAGTTTTGTGGAGTTTACTGATTTTGAGTTTCCAGCTAATTTGGGTGCCTCTTCTTCCAAGATTGCCATCCCATGGCTGAGGTGAAGTCATTTGTCTATTTTAAAATCGTAACTCCTCGTCTTGTGGTGGAAGAGTGAGGCTTCAAGAACCTCATAACGGGTGGAGCTGCTATGACCTGTCAGTCACTGACTCACATGAAGCAGTCAGCTTTGCTCTCTGTATCTGGACACGGTGAGTCATTGACAGCACATGATAGCTCCACCCATCTGGGGTTGGAGAAGCCTTCCACCTCCAGTGGTCAAATGTGTCCTTTTGATGTGAACAGACAGACAGGCAGACATACCAGTGCAAATGCAGTTTCCTTGAGCTGGGGCCAGTAGTCTAATGATTATTTAGAGACTGTTTTGTGAACAGTGTCCTCTGCTGGTGAAATTAGCAGTGTCCTTCATATTTATTCATACTCCTGACTAAATAATAAGAAAAAAAACAAGCTATAAAAGAAATAATGTACATGTTCGATTTTTTTCTATTTAAGAAAAGTTTAAGTTAAAAGTTTATTGTAATAGCATTGTGCAGAACAAATTCAGATTGTTTACAAATAATGACTTTTATTCCAAAAATACGAGGGTCACATTTATTCATATCTTTAATCTATCTTTGAAACGGCCTTCAACAAAACAAATCTACACCAACATTCAGCTTATTGGATGGCTCAGTGGTTAGCACTGTTGCCTCACAGCAAGAAGGTCCTGGGTTCGAATCCTGGCTGTCCCAGGTCCTTTCTGTGTGGAGTTTGCACTCCCACCATCAAAAGACATGCATGTAAGGGTCAATACTCCTGTCAGTGCCCCTGACCAAGGCACTGGCAAAAAGAACTGGAGGTGGTCCCTGGGCGCTGCACTGTGGCTGCCCACTGCTCCTGGCTCCTGGTGTGTGTGTGCTCACAGCTCACTGTGTGTGTAGGATGGGTCAAATGCAGAGGATGAATTTCCCCATGAGGGATCAATAAAGTATATGATTATTATGATTAGTGGAAGCTTTTGGAACTATGTAGAGATATTCAAAGGCTTTCTGTTTCCCTGTGGTATAAAAGGAGGTTGAACAGAGAGAGTCCTCAGGAGCTTGCATTATCATGGTTGAGGTCAGAGAGGTCTCTGAAAACCGCAGGTAAATGGACCTCTGCGAGTTGTAAGATGGCTGTAACGGAGTTTAAAAACCTGAAGTACCACTTTCCAATGCACTTTCTGTTATTAAGAAATTGGCCACTGCTACAGTGGCAACCTGGCCAGGAAGAGGATGTATGTCTATCTCTCCACCATGGACTGTGGGAGCCAACTGTATATCCATAAGGAAGTGTGCAGGGCGGAAAACAAGATAAGTTTGGCGACAGCATTCACATTGGCATGTCAGAGCAAGAGGCATCAACAGGATGTGTGGAGGGAATTTGTTTTTGTGTCTCTGGGGGAAGCTGCTTGACGTTACTGACTGCTGTGTTTATAAGAAGGCTTGTGTACAGTGGACATGTTCTAAAAATGTCACTGCCATACAGCCCATAAGATAGCTGTACCACAGCTTAGTTAATTTATTTCAGAATAAATGCTGCTAAAGGTAACTAACAAGGTAGGTGACGGTCTTCTGCTTTGTACTGTAGCTCACCAGTTAATAGACAATCGTCCTGTGATAATCATTATGTCCTCATTAACCACCATGAGAAACTAGGGAGACGTGTGATGACATGATGTTACTGCCCTGAAGCTGAAACTGAATATAGGCTATATACAGCTGGGCTTTCCCAAACACAGGCACACATTGAGCATGCTGGCTTTTGCTCTAGCTAAGTTGTCAGTAAGTGATTTCTAGCTCAGCTTCACTGATTGGTGGATCTGGATTTGACATCATTTCACAGCGTGTGTTTTTAGTATTTTTTAGTGTAAGTCCAGCAAGCTCATCTATTATCAGTTCTCTATATCAGCCAGTCCAGTCAGCCAGTTTAATTGTATATAAAATTGTGTGTAATTGAATGTAGGCCATGTGTCTACAGTGTGATGGTTTTATCTAGTGAAACTGGTTATTGTCATTGTTTATAAGTTTATTGTCTGTTTATGCATTATGCTTTTCTGAAATGTAGATGGATGAATCCATGCTTTATTTCAGCCTTGACACAGTATAGCTGTGGAAGTGTAGTATAACCTGTTCACCCAAACAAATGATATTTGATTTGACTCCCTTGGACAGCTGGGATTTTGCCCGTGTAGGGTGATGTAAACAGAAGATTATTCTTTCATCTGTGATGGTAGTGGGCGGGGTTACCCGGTTCGCGGCTTACGAGGTAACATGACCTTGTTTTCATGCGGACGCCCTCTGTTTCTGTGTGTGTGTGGCAAGCGGAGCGGGGAGAATGAGCCCCGGATCGCCGCGCCGGCCGGACGTAACGAGAAACGGGGCGCTGAGTGGCGTGCACGCTCGAAAGGCAATCTGGCGTCCTGTCAGAAGCGAGCACGGGAACCAACCTTGAGATACGAGGGGAATAAAGAGGCCTCAGAGCTCTCGCTCCCGCACAAAGGAGGGTTCGGAGCGGCCGCGATGAGTTTGCGTTTGAACAGGCCTCGTTTGTGTGACCCGGGCCTGAGCCACAAGCAGCCTCTGTGCTGACTGACCTTGCCCGCTGCTATTCCTCTCCTTTCCCTGTGTTCACCCTGCGCTGTACACATACACTGCCATCCAGCCTCACATACACACACACAGTACACACCTGGCCTCTCCTTTACCAGTGTTCACACAGCACTGCTCACAGACAGTACCAGGGTTTCCGCTAGGATTTTTTCTTGCCGGTCCGGTGTCCGGAAAGAATTTATTTTACCGGACAAATTTGAAACTTACCGGTCACGTTTCAATAACAGTCTATGTTACAAACGCAAATATAATGTACACCCAGGTTGACGAAAGAATGACAACGACCTCAAATCAGTTTGACTATTTAATGAACAGTAACGATTAAGAAAAACGAACAGTAACGATTGAGCAAAACCTCAACATTACCCTCTAAAATGTAGGCTACGTTTTGTATGAGCATTATTACCGGACATTTTGACCGGCAGGTTTTTAATTTATCGGTTTTTTATAAATTTTACCAGGCAAAAACCAGTAATTACCGGGTAATGGAAACCCTGGACAGTACACACCTGGCCTCTCCTGTACCAATGTTCACACTGTACTGCTCCCCTGTCCCAGGCATACTCTTATCTCCTTAACACTAGTACAGAACAGCCGTGGAGGTGTTTCCCTGGATTACACACGTACTCAGTGCAGTACAGTAGACTTTTCGGCTCTTCAATTTAAAGCTTGCAGTGTTAGTGCTGCAGTTCTGTGTAATATTCTTCCACTGGCTTTTCTGCTTTGCAGGCTCTGCTTTTCTAGGAGGCAGCAGTAACTTTGCTGATACCCATAGTTTGAGGCCCAGAGCGCTTACCCCCTCCCTCTCTGCCTGTCTTTCCCTACAGGCGACTCAAACCTGGACCTGTTAAGGAAATCCTCAGATAACGATGGCGACCTCTACACCTCCCTCCTCTCCAACTCCTTCCAGCAGGACACCTCCTACTTCTCCGGGGACCTGAAGGGAGAGGAGCAGAAGCACACAGCCAGCCCGCACCAGGACCGGATACCCAGCCTGGAGTCTCACGGCATGTTCAGCTCCGACTCGGGCATCGAGATGACCCCCGGCGAGTCCATAGACGTGGCCAAGAACCTGCTGGAGTCGGAAAAGATGGACGCCTACAACTACATGGATATCAGCCGCGGAGAGGACCAGCGGTCCCAGCAGCAGCAGCGTCCGCTGGGAAACTGGGGGGACTCGGGCTCGGCCGGCCCGGACTCCCTCAGCAACCCGGGGCAGTACCTGGAGAAGACCCCCCCGGCGGAGACCCTGGGCCCGGCGCTGGACTCGCACGCCTTCCCTTACGTGGAGGACCCGTCGGACGAGGAGCTGTCCGACTACCAGTCCTACCGCGTGCTGGGCACCCCGCAGACCGCCAGCCCCGTCAAGATCACACTGACGGAGACCTTCGCCACGCCCGCCTCCCAGCCCCGCCCGCAGGTCGCCGTCTCCGAGCGCGAGAGCATCCTCAGCCTGGGCCTGCAGGGCGTTCCCACGGTGACGCTGTCTGAGCCCGAGGACGACAGCCCCGGCTCGGCCACGCCCCCTCTCACCGGTAACCACTCCCCCCCTTTAAAACCAGCTAGCGCTATCTGCCAGGGAAATAGTGCCAAGATAACAGTGTATGTTTTTATGTATCTGAGGCATAAAGGACAGGGAGACAAGCAGGTGTTTTAAAATGTAAAAGAAACTCATTGCTCAGATCAGCAGCAGTAAAGCGGCTTGATAAGAGAAGCCGTCGCAGGTGTGGACATGTGCTCTCACAACAGGCTCCTTTGTCACAGCTCGTGGCATATGTCAGGCTACTGATTCCGGCGAGAGACCTGCAGGGGTGTCTGACTGTGTCAATGTTCCTGCCCCTTCCCTCTCTCCCTCCCATCGCTTCCTCCCTCTCTCTCACTCCCCCCCCTCTCTCTCTCACTCTCCCTCCCTCCCTCTCTCTCACTCCCCCTCCCTCTCTCTCTCACTCCCTCCGTCCCTCCCTCTCTCTCTCACTCCCCCTCCGTCCTCTCCCTCTCACTCCGTCCTTCCCCCCTCTCTCTCTCACTCTCCCTCCCTCCCTCCCTCCTCTCTCTCTCACTCTCCCTCCCTCCTCTCTCTCTCACTCTCCCTCCCTCCCCTCTCTCTCTCACCCTCCCTCCCTCCTCTCTCTCTCTCTCTGTAGAGGAGGAGTCGCCCTCTGATCCCCCGTTCCAGGCCCGTGAAGCTAAGCCTGTGAGTTCAGTCAGCGACCGGGCTCCCGTGGGCCCCCTGGCGCAGCGCAGCCCCGCGGAGAGAGCTGAAAAGACAGGGTCCCCCAAAACTGGCGCCTCTGCCGCCCAAGACCAGGACGCCAGCAGCGGCGAGTCGGGCGACTCGGAGATCGAGCTGGTGTCAGAAGAGCCGCCGACCCGCCGGCAGCCCCCGGGCGCCGGCTACGCCAGCTTCGGCCAGGTGGGCGGTCCCGCGCCGGCCCCGCCCGCCCCCTCCATCCAGTACAGCATCCTGCGCGAGGAGAGGGAGGCGGAGCTGGACAGCGAGCTCATCATCGAGTCCTGCGACGCCTCCTCGGCCTCCGAGGAGAGCCCCAAGAGGGAGCAGGACTCCCCCGCCCCAAAAGGCCCGAAAACCGACGTCCCCCTCGCTCCCTTCTCCGCCGCCCCCGTGCCCGCCGCCCCCGCCCCCCTGGAGCCTGTGAGAGAGAAGCCTGCCAGCGACAAGAGCAAGAGCTCCGTGAACGCGGACGACGCGGTGTCCGCCAAGCCCAAGCCCCCCGCCGCCGTGGTGCCCCCGGAGGTCAGGGTGGAGCAGCCGGCCCCCGAGGAGAAGGGAGGGAAGAGGAGGCGCGCCAGTGAGGCCAGGAGGGATTCGGAGAGGGCCCCCTCTGTCCCCATCTTCCTCAAGGGCTTTGACAGGCAAAAAGGTAAGGCCTGCTCCCTTTGTTCTGAAACCCACCCGTGTGGTCCTTTACTTTCTGTTGCTTTCTGTCCTGTGCATTCCAAACACAGAGTTCCTCTTTCTGCCTTTGAACTGCATTAGGAGGCCTCAATAGCTCTATCTGCTAGAGCAGCTACATTATTGTGTGGCACACAAGGATATGGAAAGGTGTTGGTCAGCAGCAGGACAATGTGTAGCGTAAAGCCTATGGCTGAGGATTGGAGTCCTGATGAAGTGAAATACACAGGAATCAATGGAATGATGTCATTAATTATACAAGTGTCTGTGTTTTCCTTGCCATTAATACAATCCACATTTTCTGCTCTTCAAACTTGATGCTATTCTACCAGGTTTCCATGGTGTTTCACTTACATACTGTTCAACTTCTTATTCTGTTTCTGTGTAAAGGGTAGGCATAGAGTGCTATAGCATAAATAGATATCACATGTGTAGCTGACCCATGTGGTCAATGTTATAGTGTGCCATGCATTTCAGCAGTAAAGCCAAGCTGACGTGTCTGGCTGCTTCCCCGCTGATACTCCATTCGGATTACATCTCATAGCAGGCCTCAGGGACTGAGTAGTCACTTCGGTGGCTTCCCGTCCGCTATATGCTGTCTATAAGGCTTTGAGCTGCAGCTGAGACGCTCTCTCAGTGTTTCCCTCTCTCCGCATCTCGTCGATTAGCTCTGACGGTGCTCCCACAGCGTCCTTCTCCGAAGCGCGTTTAGGCAGAACGCACAACAGGAGTCTTACATACAGCGGGAGTTCCCTTTTCCTGAGATGTCAGCTTCACAGTTAGCGCAGTCACACGTTACTGTGGGCCTCACAAGGTGCTAAATAAAGCAAGTAGGGTGTTCCAAGCTTGTGTGAAAACAAAGGCATTTGTGACGTTCGAGTTTTAGGTCATTCCTTCCTCACATATAAAAATAACACAGAGTGATTTCCGCTGTAGCGCTGGGGGCTGGAGGGTTTAGGGGAGCCCCTGACCTCAGCTCCTGTCCTCCTCTTATCCCTTTTAATGCCCAGATACGCTGGCCACTCGATTAATGGGTGAGCCTAAACCCCAGCGTCTAAGTAGGTTTTAAAAACGCAATCAACTTTCATTTCGAACAGAGATAATCTTCCCGAGAGCCCGCTCTCACCCAGGCGTGTGACTCTAATGCCTGTAAACTCTGCCAAGGAGAGCCTGGAGCGGCCGGAACGCCCCGAAGAAGCTTCTGTCAGTCAAACCGACACACAGAGGTGTCCGGGAGAATGAGTGGATGTTCAGAGCGGACGGGGCGGTCCTACCTCTCACATAACCCCGCCTTGTGTGACGTGTTTCACCTTAAAGAGGATGAGCTATGGAGGCCTCAGCTCCCTTCTGTAATTACTGGATTCTTGTTTTTTGGCTTGCTAGACATACCCTGTTGTTAACTCAGCGCGGAGGATGTTCCTGTGTGATAAAGAGTGACTTTGCAGTAAATGCAAGGCTGTGCTCCTGTAGGCTGGTTGCTTTTAAGAAGAGGGGATGTTTCCCGTATCTAGCCTCTCGGTTGGAGTCGTGTCTGTCAGTGTCCTTACGTAACTGGCGCCCAGCGCTGTCCTGCTAAAACCTCTGGGTGGCTCTTCATCTCTCCCAGCAGAAAAACATTCCCATGGCAGATCTCCTCTCCCTATGTGACTTCATCATATCAAATTGAGCAAAGCGCATCTGACAGCAGGGCGGTCATGTGACTGTGTCAGGTGATTCCCCCCGTGTGTAAAGGGTAAGCAGACCCCGGCGCAGTGGAGTACTGTCTGAAGCTCCGCCCTTGCTTGTGTGACCGAAGCATGTCTCTGAAGCAAACGGATGAATTCTGGCAGGCATCGACTTTGCCCATTTCCTGTTCTCCGCATTTCCCATGAAATGTGAACAACCGTCTGAAGTATCAAAGCATTTCTGCATAGTGGAGTCCTGCATAATTCTGCAAGGCCGTAGATGTTCTGAACCTTTTCTCAAGTCTGTGAGTACAGAGCACCTCTTCCCTTCTCTCATTAAATAACAATCAGATCACAGAAATTTCAGATATGATCATATACTGAATAATGCTGATCAGAAATACTCCTAGTTCATTGAGGGAACTGATAAATAAATCAGCTGTTTATTGCCTGTTTCTTTGTTCACCTATAATGGACATACTTTAAATTCCACGGCACAGCTTTGAACAATAATATAAGCATTCACAGCATGAAGCAAGTTTTAATGATGGTCACCTTTAGGACAATGTCCAAGCTGTACCCTATAGGGACAAACATCGTCACTGTGATGGAGCAGCGAAGCACTCACAGTGAATGCCTGTGTGAGAAAGAGAGTGAATGCGTGTGGATGCGTGCCTTGCGTTTGCACCGTAATGCCCTGTTGTCTTATCAGTGAGGTAAGCGTGTTTATTGACCGCTGTTCCCCCCCAATCCAACACGTATGACTGTGTGCTCAAGGCCGTCGCTTCCTGAGGTGTTCGGCGGCCTCCAGACAGGGCGTCGGTGGCGTGTTCGCTTGTTATCTTTTCTGTGTGGAAAGGGTCACAAAATGAAACGGTTGCACAGAAACGTGTGATGCTCTGGCGTGCTCTCAGCCTGCCTGCATCGAGGTTTAGACGTCAACATGAGGCCTAAAACTGTGAGTTTATATTGCATGTCTGAAAGTGGCTGAAGTCATTAAATTATGAAATACACAAGGAATTTGCTTTTCACCGTTTACATTGCCATTTGTAGATTTTTGCACGGAGCCCAGGTTTACTCTCTGATAGCTTATCTTGAAGCTACAGTGCGGTGTTCATTTCAGCAAGAGGCGGCTGGCAGGGAGATGGACTGTCTGTCTGTTTCAGCTCTCACCTCCTGGGCATGCCATGCACTTCCTCTCAGTTATCAAGGTTATCAGTGATGTTATTGGAAATCAGAACAGCTTTCTGTTTACAAGCACAGCTTGACTCTACTTCTGTGAATATGTGTATTTACAGTTAGCTGGTAGGAAATCAATTGCATGTGGTTTTGATCCAGTACATGAAGCAGGGCGATCTGACATCCAAAATCATCAGCTAAAATACTAAAGAAGGAAAGAGCTGAGATCTGACTCTGACTCGTGTTCCTGTGCCTCCTGGAGTCGTCTTTAGCCCCCAGAGCAGCAGTTTGTGTCTGTGTAATCTACTACCGTTTGCCTGTTTCAGACTCAAGACAGCGATAAGATTATGTAAAAGAGAGGGCTAAGTTCCCTGGGAAATATAGCCCTAATCGATGGCGTGTCTCACCCTTGCCAGTGCTCGCTGTACACCTCATCACAAAGTGCAACACACTGATTTTCCCCTCCTCTTCTGCAAAGCACATCACAGCTACTGTGCATGTTACAGGTCCTCAGCCCCACGCTGTATAATGGGAAGGGGTGTGGTTACACTGCCTTAAGGGATGGAGGTCCAGTGAACTATAGAGTTTAGGTTGCCTTTGTTTAACACCCGTCTTTGTACTGCTGAGTGTTTCATTGTGTGAGCGTGTCTTTCTCCAGTTCGTCTCTTGCCTGTTTGTTAGTTTTCTCACGGGTTCGATTGGCTGGAAAAAATTGAGGTAATCAGACTGCCCAGCCAGGTCCAAACATGTCAGTTAAACTTAGATGATCTTATTTGATTTTATTGATTAATTTTTGTGGCTTTCAACATGTATGTACGGTTTTGTAGTGTTTGTGACATCTGCTTTCCTGAGAGGAATCCCATTCAAAGAAGGATGCTCCTGTGCCTTAGCTGCACATTTTTGAGATTTGCTCACCCCCTAGTGGTGAGTTTTGTAATTGCACTCCCTGCAGTGCCCTGCCTGTTGGAAAGGGAGCCTGGATTTCAATGGTCAAAGGAGACTGCATTTGGCCTGGAAACATATTTTATGTGGACTTATGTACACTGCAGATGATTGAGTGTGTCTCAGTGACAGCAGCTGTGTTTGTCTCTGTTGTGTTGGTGATTTCAGTGTTGAGACACGACAATCCTAACTTTAATTTTTTGAACCGTTACCCAGCTGGAAGGGGTACCAATTTTTTATTGTGTTCTGACAGTACTCTCACAAGCAGAGCTTATGTGTTTTCATATCACCAAATCTCATAGCTAACTTCCCCTTGAGTCACAGATATGGGAAATTGTCAAGGTACAAAGGCTGGAATAACCACTTGATTGCATTTTTAATATTCTGTTCATTTTCACACAAAATAAAATGGATCAGTTTAACTTGTTCCTAGAATTCCCCTTTTGAAGCCTTGCCACTAAATAAAAATACAAGCTATATTTTGTTAGGTTTGTGTAGGTCTCTAGTTTTTTATTAAAATGTAACATTACTAGTTAAAGAATAACACGATTTATATGAACAACCCCACCTGTGTACTGCCACAATATTTGACAAGAACCATTAACCAGCTTGCTTTTCTTAAATCCATTTATTGACATATGTAATGATAAAAGTGTCTGCTCAGATTTGTTTTTTTTTTCAATGGGTGTGGCACATCTGTAAAAAAAATTGAATAATTCATATGAAGGACAAAGAATAACCACTTTCTGCTGGACAGCTGGTCAGTAGCAGGCATTAAGAGAGGATATTATCCTGGAGGACCAATAATCCCACACTGAGTGTGACAGCAAAGAGGTGCACTGCACTCAGACGAATCTGTTGTTTTGTGCCATCAAGCTCACAAACAAACTGAAGATTCCAGAAAAGATTAGTGTCTGCGTGATGCATTTTGAACCAGTAGAGGGCACATTACACCACACTGTTCTAAGATTCAGTGATATAGTCCATTTACTCACTGAGAATTTGACTAGCCTCTGTCACAGAATGTGATCCATCATAGTTAATATATAGAAAATTCTACCCTTACTTCATTAAATGTCCTTCATCCTTTAGTTTAACTGTGCATTTCTTTTCCGAATTATTATATCCTGATATAATTTGTCAGAATTGACTAAAATACTCTATGTATCTCATGGAACCAGTGCCGTGTTATTTGAATTACATCTCTGAAGATTACCATACCATGATGTAAGAAAAAACATGAACTAGACTTTAGCATGTAAGATGTTTTTATTTCACAGGGAACGCTGACATAAGGGTCCTTGTTTACACAGTGGAGGCAGGATTGAAGAAGGAGAATATTTATGATGTGTTTTCATAGATCCAGCATTGAAAACTGATCTCACTGGTTCTCAACAGATGAATTGAAAGGAACATGCAAAAATAATAAATGGGATTCATAATATTGTCTGTGTTGTATTTAGTAAGAATTGTTGTATTAAAATAATTTCTATTATTTATGTATTATGGGTGTATATTATGCATGTATGTTTTAAGAATGTCCCTAAGGACATACCTCAATTAGAGGAAAATGTTTAAAACATAAATGCCCACTTTATCCATTCATTTTTATTTCCACTTTTAAGAATTAAATCCTTGTAAGAATCCTTACAATGTGATTTTAATTGGTGAAGTGCTCTGCACATTTTGATTCTAAAAATAAAACAATGCTACACATGTGTTACTGAAGATGAAAATGAGAGCAGAGCACTGGAAAATACTTTTTTTTCTCTTTGAACAGATGCAAAGGCGGTGGTGAAAAGGTATGCAGCTACAGGAATGTGAGAAGCAGGCAGGCCCGAGCATTTTGTGTTGTTTTGTTCACAGGAACACATAAAGGTTAAAGCAGCTTCTTATAGTTGCTTTAGAGTTGTTAGGCCTGAAATGCATAGACCTTTATTTCTTTACCCTGATGTCTTGTTTTATCCTGTTTTCCACACTGCTTTTTCAGTTATGTAATGTGGAAACAGTGCTGAAGGGATATGTCAGTCTTGAGTGTGGTTTAAAAATGTCATGCCTAGTTCTCAAAGGACAGTGCAACAAAGAAGCATACCATTTCATTTTTTTTCTTTTTGAAATATAAATCAGTTTATTTTTGTATAGTGTGATTCTGGTATCATATGTCAGAGAGCAGCACAGACAACAAAGGACAAAAAAGAACAAAACTGTGAAATTATGTGGCTACCAATGATGGAATAAGTGTGCTTTAAATTCCACTTAAATTAATATATATAAGTGCAGTTACCACATATAGCATAATGGAATCAGATGGCCAGCTACTTTGTTGAGACCGATCCAGAACAGAGTAGGTATAGAAAAGTGACTTTTTCCATGTAGTGTTTTCAGTCACATTGTATATTAAGTGCAACAACACAGCCAACCCTGCCAAAACTCTCACATGAAACATAAAACATAAAATGACGTAGCTGCAGGGCGAGGTGGTGCTGTTGGATGTGGCATTCATTTCTACATAACACACATTGTGACTTCAGTGACTTAAAGTGTATGATGTATAATGCATTGTGTATTATGAATGTTTAATGCAGCCATTACGTCATGCTACTGTTGGCTGTAAGCTTTATGCCGGTGTACATCTTGTACAGTGTGGCTGAGTTTTCCCATATAGGTCCTGTGCAGCATGTGTGTTATGCAGATCTCTGACTGTTTTTTCTATTTTTTAAGCACTTCACTCATTGGTTAATTTCCCAGGAGGCTTTTTTGCTGCTTGTCTGATGTCTGGCTGTGCCTTACAGCATGCAGCATCTTCCAGTAGGGGGCAGTGTACTGTTGGACTATGCCATGTGTGATGAGTTACAAAAACTGTGCTAGAGCTGACTCCACCCCTCCACATAATGTCTCAGTGGGCCAGCACAGACCGACCAATCACAGACAGCTCCACGGTTTCAGATCAGGCCCATTTGAGCTCCTCTCATTCCCCGGTAGCGGTTCCTTCACCCTGAAGCTGAGCTGTTGTAATGACAACCATTTGCACTGAGCGGCCTCATTTGAAGTGCACAGTGAATCACGTCATTAAAGCACGATCAAGATATCACATTCAATGAAATTACTCTCAGTGCAGGACAGAGCGCAAACAGAGCCAGCTGGTGCAGTGAGACGGAACGTGCCGGAGCTTTGCCTGAGAAAGGCTGGCACACAGGTGAGCATCCGTGTTCACGCCCAGCGGGGGGGGGGAGGCTTAGGCAGCTCTCAGAGCAAGCAGGAGCTGTGCAGCTCGTCACCATGGAGACGGGGAGCGGGGGGGTGGAAGCAGGGGCTGACGTCTTGTGGCCTATTTGCTGTTGCCTTGGGAGAGCCCCCCCCGAGGCCATGGAGGGGCAGCGGGGGGGGGGGACGTCCATGCAGCGGTACACACACACACAAACACAAAGGCAACATCACCGTCGCCAACTGAGGGTCAGCCATCCCATAATCACGGGGGCAAGCTGCTTTACATCTAGCTGAGGGGTACTATTAAAATAAATACTTCACAGAAATACTCCATATGAGTGGCTTCATAAAAAAAGGATACAAGGTCTTGACAGTGCCACAGTGTCCATTTGCCAGTTTATTTATATGATAAGGGAATTTGTTTGTGTGAGCAAGTACCCCTATAGGGTACTAATGTATGGGACACAAGCATTAAATGATGGAGGATCCTGTAGTGTTGATGGGTAAGAGGACATAACCAGCGTTCATCTCATGGACACACCCTCTGAAAGCTTCATAAATGAAATAACATTTTTATTCATACACTATACTTTGTTATTAGAGAGGCATTGCAATTATTGATAGTTGAAAACACAGCAGTTGTGAAGGTGGAGGGCAGCTTTTATCAGGTGGGAGTGTGGAGTTGTTCACTCCGCAGCAATTCATTTTAGCGGAGTAATGTCTGTAGATAGGGGTGGGTGGTTTGTGTTGTTTCCAACAGACACTTCATTAAATTATGTTCCATTGTGCTGGAAGTCAGTCTGGATAAGAGCTAAATGAATGTGATTTTATGTAATGTAATGTAAACTTATGTTCCTTAACTGCCTCAAACCTCAGAGATACAGTCATATTGACATCAATGAAGACACAGTGTTGCTGCAAATTTTAACAGCATATAGCTTCTTACTGTGTGCCTTCCATTTTTTTTAAGTGTATTACCCAATATAACATAGTACCAAGCAGCTTGTATCAGGCGGTAGACAGAGAGATGGTCTGCTAACTCTGTGCAGGCGACCTGCAGTCAGTTGCTGTGGTAACCTCCCGGCCATCAGAGGTATTTGTGTGCATCCGCAGCTGGACCGAGCCTCCGCCCGCTCATTTCCTCCCCATAGCTGCCTCCCAGTGCCACCACTGAATGCGGTGTAAGTGCTTACACTCAGTATTCAATAACATGCTCTATACTGTGCTCACAGCAGTGTTTTGGCTGCTTCGCTTCTCATTTGCATTGCTAATATGAGCACATGAATAAATCAAGGAACTATGAAAGATCAAGTTGGGAGCAGCCCACAGTGCCGGAGTAGGGAAATGGAATTGTCTAGTGCTGTATGTGGAAGCAGGGTTACTGCTCATTTTAGCATTCGCTTCCTCTCCTGTGCTTCAGCGTGTTGAACTCAAGGATGTTGGAACATCCCTGAGTTCAGTGCCTGCAGTGGGAAGTCTGTTATGGCTAAGGAGACCTTATGAATGCCTCATGTCGTTATCATGTTAGTCACTCAATCATCAATAATAATTTATTCACAGGACAAAGAATTCGTTTCCTAAATTATTTGTGAGATGTTTAAATATGCAGTGAGGTTCAGTGTGAAATCAACCCCGTGCTGGATAAATGAATAGCTTCTAAAATAGTACTGTTTGTAGTAGATTAAAATTACCGTACATAGAAAATGTTGTTTCGTGGAGAAACGATTCGCAAAGCATCACAGCAATTAGACTCTGTTGAATTCAACAAACGTGGAATTCTGTGTTACGTTGTAGGAGGCATTTCAATACAATTTATCATGCAGTAATTCAATGCTTTTGAAAAGAAAGCCAAACATGTGAGCAGTCCTGGGAGGCAGATTGCCATTGTGGGTGCCGGGCTGTACTGAGCACTCTGTGTATGTACCGTACACACAGGCCGGCTACGTCATGTGATGTTTTTCATGTGAAACGCAGTGACTTGTTTTCAGGGCACGCTGTATGTTTTCAGAGAAAGCCTGGGTTTATGTAATAGGTCACCATGTGCCGGTGCTGCTTGCATTATCCCCCAGAAGCAGCTCTGACCTCAGATGCTCCTTTTATTATTGGGGGACCAATAATAGTCTATAATCTCTCCCACTGGCTGATAGACCATTTCATGTGGATTCAATATACTGGTAGATCCAGAGGTATCAATACCAACAGCAGTATACTCTCTCTTCCTCATCAGAGGAATTATGGGACATGCATGAAGCGTACGCCGTAGTTGTTTTGCATTGAGTGTGTTGAGTTGTTGAGCCTCTTTTGGCTGAGGGAGGGATGGGATGCTTGCTGTCAACTGCAGTGCTTTAATAAGCTGATGGCTAAATGGGATGAGCTACTGATGCACTCTGTCTGACATGATACTTCAAAATCCTAACAGGCTTTAGCCTGCTTATATTAAGCTTTCCCATTTCTTCTGCTTAAATAATCTCAGAAGCTTCCAAAATCATTCCAAAGCCACCTACTGGGATGGGAGGTGTTAGCAGTGGTCGCAACAGCAGGAACTTCATAAATAAGTGACGCTCAGTCATCCCAAGCTCATAGAATTGGTAGTTTGCTCCTAGTGGGAGTCATGTAGAAGAGTCCTGATTGGGTTTGATATTGCCGTTGAGTCATCCCGGGCTTGGACGATGGCCATGATGTCACTCTCAATGAGCTCATGTGACCATTCCCCTGTCCTACTCTGTGACTAAACAAAGAGTCACTGCTGTGATGTAAGCTCCCTCAAGCTTTCCGCTGTTGGACTGAAGGTTGCGTACAGTAATTTACTCCTTCAGGGTTCATTTGGATGCGTAAAGAGAGATAGAGAAAAGGTACATGCAATGTATAACTATGCCTGAATGTACCAAGGTATTGTGCTAAATCTCAGACAAAGATGATTAGCTGCTACTATAACAGATTTTAATATATCAATGCAAATGTCAAGATAAAGCATTCGACAGAGATTAGATATTGATTTAAAGCAACTGTTAAATGAACATTGAAAATGGTGCTTAAAACATTTTGTACAAATGTATGGCATATCTTTTCCTACTGCGTTAGTACTGTAGGGCAATATAAATTCTGTAAAAAATGTTATAAATAACAGGGTATATCTGTGAATAAACTCACAATAAATACAGCAAAACAGAAAACCAGGAGGTGGGTGTTTACCACACGCTTTACATAGCCCTGCAGCATTAGAATTAGCATCAAGGCTAAAAAAAGAAGAGAGAGAAATGAAAACAAAAAAGGGAGGCAGATGAAAGATGTGACAGTGCATCTCCGTGACTGCATCACCCAGAAAGCTGGTTAACCGTTTCACCGCCAGCCCTCTCGCCGTTCCCCTTGGCGGCGCAGGCGGGGCCGGGACTCTTCGCGTGAAACCGCTGCCCGCACCCCCTTTCAAGAAAGAAGCCCTCCTCAGGAGCCCCCCCCCTCCTTCGCTCGGCTGATCCGCTGCAGCAGAGACTGCAGTGTTTACACTCTGCTCGGCCCTCCTCCCTCCCTCCCTCCCTCCCTTCCTGTCTTTCGGTGGCTCCGCTCACAGCATCAGTCCGTGTGCTCCGCCAGTCGGCAGCACTGTGGTCGCCTCCCACCAGCCCCCCTCTCTCCCCACCCTCCTCCTCCTCCTCCTCCTCCTCCTCCTCATCCTCCTCCTCCCGGCCATTCATGCTCTGGGATGCCTGAGTGCGGAGCGCTGCCACAGCTGAAGACTCGCTGAATTCCTCCCCCGTGCTCTCCAGCATGCAGCCCGGCGCAGACTCGACCAAGATGGAGTGCTTCTGGACCAGCTGGAAGTGCCAGGGTACCGTGGGTCTGTGTGCTGCGTGAATGGGGAGGGACGGGGGGACGAGGGGGTGACGCTGATCTGGGATCAGGCGTGCCGGGGAGATGGGGGGGACCGGCGGGCCTCGGGTCTCTGGGCGGACTGAACCAGCCCGCACTCAGGGTCTGAGACAAAGGGAGAGGGCGTGCGTTTTCTCTGTTTGCTGGGAAACGTATGCACCCTGTGTGTCTGTGTGAGACCGCTAGCAGGAGCAGGGTGTGCTATTGTTATTGTCAGCCCCCCCCCTTCCCCCTGCTGGCTGCTCGCCTCGCTGCTGGGATGCTGTTGTCATGGTGTCGGGGGCTCAGCTGCATGCGGTGTGTGGCACAGGGTGATGGGGGACCCGAGGCAGTCCCCTCACCGACACACACACCCATGCTGGTGACAGAGATCACTCTTTAGCAGCATCACAGAGCAGGAAGAAACAGGCAGATAATGCATCTACAGCCCTCTGTTGATGACACTGTGAATTATTGATGGATCAGAGAGAGGGGAGAGAGGGACAGGGAATGGTCTGCCAGAGCTGCGGTGCTGAGCGGTCTTTGTGTCTGGCTGTCCCCGTTGTCCGCGCTGGCTCCCGTGTAAACGGCGGCTCCTTCCATGCGCGGCTGGGTGTGGCTACCTCCTTGTCAGGCAATGTGCGCAGCTTTGCGTCCACGCCGAGTCTGTGTGCATCCTCCTCTATTGTTCAGCGCGCAGACGGCAGGGGAGCCTCGCAGCCGTGTTTACCTGCCCGCCGCGCAGACAGCACTCAGATATGCAGGGGCTGCGCAGCGATGGCTCTCCTAGAATGTTCCTGTTACGACCCCGTAACAGGAACCTTCTAGTCCAGGGACGAACCATACGCACGAACCATACGTCCAGGGACGTAACAGTTCCGCAGGGAAGACGCGGCACCAGCGTCTGCAACAGGTGCACATCGCTAATGTTTCCACCACCCTGTCAGCAACATCGACATCCCTGTCCGTTTTTAACGCTTTTGTGTGTGCCTGCGTGTCTACACTTCATGTGTTTAGCTTTTCAGAAATGGGTTATTTATCTCCAGACCTGTCCTGTTGACAGTCATTCATTGGTTTGTTTTGTATCAGCTGTTGCGTCTCAGGGCTTTGTATTTCTCTTTCACCTGACAGCAGTGATGCCAGCGTGTTATTGTGCTTCTGTGTAGAACTGATGCTCAGCTTTGTTCCAGTGGAACCTCCCTGCTGTCTGCACAGGTGTCTGCTGCGTGCCCCAGCAGTAGGGGGGCAGGTGGGGGTAATGTTTCCCTTCGTGTTGAGTGTAAGTGGGTCAGGGTTATTCTGATGAGTGGAAGACAGCTGAGCTCCTCATGCTCAGTACATGTGTGGCAGTGTGTCTGCGGTTGTAATTCGCGGCACATGCGTCACGGTTCCCTGGGTTCTTTGTGCTGTGGGTCAGAAGGAAAGAGGGAGCGTTTGGGCTTGGGGTATTCCAATGTGGATGGAAGGAATTGTATTTGTTTGGGATCTGTGTCATGCCTGCCCATTCAAACTCTCTTAATAGGAAATAACTGGTATAATGATGATGTTTGTCTCCTCACGCTTTGTGTGCGGAAACGTGTGTGCGTATGTTTTATTATGTATCGATCAGGGTTGCGCATTTATCAGTCTGCTTCTCAGTGTGGAGAATGTAGCACTGTGTGCCTTACTGTGTGAGTGCTGTAAATAGCATAGCATATCACTGTTTCACTTTGTCTCTCAGTGTGTGTGTTTGTGTGTGCGCAGCATTTGTGTAGGCTAGAGCATGAAGATTGGAAGAAGGTAGAACCTCAATACTCCAGCATGTTTGTAGAGGTAGACATTTACTATAGACATTTACTTGGCAGATGCTTTTATCCAAACCGACTTACAAGTGAGGCAGAGTACAACACAAGCAAAAAGCCATAAGGAGTCAACAATATTAGAAACGCTGCTTGGTTGGCCAGACAAGGTGCAAGCTAGCTGGTAGAAATAACAAGTGTTTTAAAGGATTACATTACATTTTTTTATAGTTTAATAGGAAACAGTTTTGAAACATGAGAAATTCCTTTAGGTGGTAGTGTTTAAGGTGCTCAGGTGAGAGTGGAAATGCTGTGTCTTCAGATGTTATTACATATATAATAGCATTAGCAGGAAGTAACCATACAGAAGAAAAACATTGAGGCCCACCTAGAAGCAATCTAGACATTTAGGGCACAGACGTCATCTTTCAGACGTTGTATCTGCACAAACAGACGTCTGTCTCCACAGATCTGACAGAAGAAATCAATGCGCCGCACAAAGATGCACCCAGACTCACATCCACTACATTTTCACCTCCTTCACTGCTCTTTTCACCAAGCCAGTCGGAGCTGTGAACGGCACCAAAAACACAAACTCATTGTGGCTTACAGCATGGTTAGAGGCTATGATAATTACTGTTGCATAACCGTCAAGATGAAAAGGTCAGTCTAAGACATTAATACTGGCCTGCTGCTGGCCTCATTGCTGTTGGTTCATAACGTGATTAAGCTCAGCAGACCAGGCTAGAGTAAGTTCAGCCAGTATGTTTACACTGTTGAACTTTAAAGAAGAGATAATCTATCATCAAACAGGGTTCTGCAGCGATTGCAATTTCCTGGGCGTGCCGGTTCAATTTCCTGTGGGATCATTCTGTCAGGGGGTGTAATCCCCCAGGCGGCCACGTGTTAGCGACAGTCTTACAGTCATTTACCTAATTAGCTAGACATTCACATTGTAGGAGAACAATGAAGGAGCAAGATTACATTTGAAACCAGTTTGCCACTCATCATTCCTTGTCCAATCAGCCAGTTTCAAACCAGAAAACAAAGAAAAATCTGGAAATCTGATGTCTAAATCTACATATGTATGTCATACTGTTTCCAAATTATATTGCATTGATGTTCATTAGGATTTTGGGCATTATAGGAATTTGAGTTGAACAGGATTCCAAATGTCACAGAATTTTCAGTAGATAAAAAGACACAAAAATCTAACAATAATACAAAAAAATCACAACACATCTGTCCAGTCAGCGTTATACTGTCTGCCTATAAAAGGGCTGCATTTGATGCATATTAATCTTACATTGCTCAATGTGCAGGGAGTACACTGTATATCTTTGTGTCAGCATTCCTCCAAGATTTTGCCTGAATCACTGTCCCTGGCTGTGGCCTCTGGTCTGCTGTGGTCTTATTGATGACACAGCGAAGCGAGCACGCTGGTGTCTGTATCTGCACATCAGCTGCCTTCCATTCCTACGCACTCAGCAGAGCGGGGACTTTTCCCCCCACTGTCAGACAGTCCCCATCAGTCCCCATCGACAACACTTGCATGGAAGCCAACCTTTCAGCGGATATGTAGCTGATGCTGGGGAAAATAAAGGAAGAATGCTCTTAACACCATTACACCTCAGTGAGTGTGGCCATCTTTAACTCTCTCTAAAGCAAAGAACATCATCAGTGTTTACAAGCAGGCTGCACTGTGCAGCCCATGGCCAGGAATGTGACATGTGTTGTGAGGGAGGCAGAAACGCAAGGCAGCAAGCTGGAAGGTGTTATCTGCATGTACTGATCTCATCACAATGCCCATTGTTTCCCTCCAACACATGAATGTACCAGGCAGTCTCCAGAGTAAGGCTGTGAGGGTGATTGATAGACGTGGCTAGTACTAGCCAGTAATGATTAGTGGATTGCAGATCCATTACTATTCAGGGATTTCAAGCAGAGAGAAGTCATTAGTCATTCATAAGATTATTGATACTGAATTCCCATGAGCACATGAGTCTTTCCACTACTTTAGACCCAGGCAGGGGTTTTTTTCAACCCTAAACACCTGTAGATGGTGACACAGGTTGACACCATAATTATGTGTATTTAACATTTTCATGATTAAATTTCACGCCATATTTTTGACCCTGTGTGCGCATTTTTCCCTCCCGCTGCCTTCCTTGTGAGACACTAAGGTGATGTCTTCTCCAAGCCACAGCCAATGCTGTGCTGATCAGTAGCCAACGGCTACTAAGATTGCTTACTGACTCCTTAGGAACAGGCGTTGCATCATTTGCCTGTAAATTCAATCTGCATTGTTAGTAAGCATTTCCTGTCAGGCTCTGCTGGGACCCTCTGCAGAAGCCAGTGCAGGCTGGCAGCATCACTCCCTTTCCTCAGTGATGACCGTGCTCTGACCTCACTGCCTGATGTCATATGGTTGTCAGTCACTGGTCCGCCACAGCTGACTGGATTCTGGTTCTTCTTCTTGGGGGGGGCGAAGGCAGTGTGCTGACTTACAGATTACCCAGCATGCTCAGCTACAGTGCATGCGTGGGTAGCTGTTGAGCTGTTGCTATGTAGATATCATCAGATCCCAGCTGAAGGTGAATTTGTAAAAGGAATTCTATTCAGGCTTTGTGTGTAAATAAATATGGGGAGCAGTGTAACATAGTGTTAAGAATCAGGGCTCGTAACCAAAAGGTTGCTGGTTTGATTCCCCAGGACACTGCTGCTGTACCCTTGGGCTGTACCCTTACCTAATCTACATTTGCCTCAGTAAATATCCAGCTGTACAAATGTAAGAATTGTAACCTAAGATGCTCTGGATAAGAGCATCTGCTAAATGACAATAATGTAATATTTAATGTAAATATATACGAAGGTGTAATATTACATCTTATCTCTGCATCATGTACTACACTGTAAATAATAATTCAATACTCTGGGAATCTTCTTCAAACTCCCTGAAGAGCACAGAATCTGATGATCTGATGATGAAGAGCACAGAATCTGATGATGCTCTTAAAGCTCCACACAGTCCTCATGGATGAAGGCCTAAGTGACTATCTGTGATTTATTTTGATATTAACCCTGTATAAGAAAAATAGAGGATGCAGAAGAAGAATGCGTGTTCATGTAAAAGTCCATCTTTAATTCAATAAAAAGCAGTTAACGAAGCACACGAAAAGGAGTGAACCCTGATCTATCAGACCAATTCCAATATATACAGCTTAGGTTACTCTCTTGATGTAAATGATCCAGACCTATCACCTGTATGATAATGAAATGAATGCAGTGTTTGAGTAAGTCAGGGTACCATTTGTTTGAGAAGGTTCTCGATTGCCCACTCCCGGTCACGTAGTGTCTCTATGATAATCAAGCCATTTGGAATGACGCAGCTATTCAAATTAGATCATGTCTGGTGGAATACGCAGACTGCTGTAATTTCTTATACCTGCTTCTACTCCATCTATGATGGGTATTCTCTGTACTTCTGTGTGTACTGGGGTGATTTTATTGTTAAAGTGCTTTCTTTGTTAAAGGGATATGGCTATTGCTTTTGTGTGCTTCATACAGGACTTGAAGTGACTTACAATGTTTGCTGTATTATAGTGGCACTTTTCCATACCTTTGAGTGTGAAATATATGCAGCCACTTGCTCATTTTCCTGTTGATTCCTTCCATTCTTTGCTTATGTAAGTAATTGTACACATAGTATACATTCATCATTCAGTCATCTGCAGCCTCTCACCATCTCAATGTTAAATCAACCAATGGCCGTTTGCAGAAGTCATTAATTCACCACAAGGACACGTCTCTTTTGTTAACTGTTAATGGTAGACGGTGACTTGTGTTAACTGTGCTTTGATGGTTGAATTAGTCCTTTCTTCTGCGTCTGAAAATGAAAAGAGCGGTTGTGTTCCTGCATCCCCTGGATCGAGTGGGTGAATCTGCCTTTTTTTTGGAGGGTGGTGCTCTCTGCTATTCTGTGTGGAGGGAATTAGAGCACAGTATCTATGGTAACTGCATCAGGCTCTCTCAGAGGTGCTGTTCTCTCCTGTTTAGTGCTGGTGAGTGGCAGCAGACTTCTGCCTGCACTCTATGTGTGTGTTTATCACTTAGTGTAATTATACACACGGCACAGCGTAATTGTTTGGTATTATAGGCTCTAAACTGCATCCTAGACTGGTTCTAGACTGTGCCATGTTTAAATCGCATACGGGCAGCAGTGTGGTGTAGTGGTAAGGAGCAGGGCTCGCAACCAAAAGATTGTTATTGCAATTCCCCGCTGGGCAGTTGCTGCTGTACCCTTGGGCAAGGTGCTTAACCCAGAATTGCCTCAGCAAATATCCAACTGTATAAATGGATAACATGTAAAATTGTTACCTATGTAAGTCGCTCTGGATAAGAGTGCCTGTTAAATGACAGTAATGTAATGTAATATGGGACAGCACTGTCGTACCCCTGCTACAGACATCATCCATCATCATCCATCCGCATTGAGTGAGGGATCTGCAGGCTGTGGATTCAGTCTGATGGAAATTTGGTATTTAGAGCTTACAATAGCAGCCCCTCCCGGGCTCAGATTATCAGAGCGGCTGTGTCTTTAAATCCCAGATAAAAGCGCGTGCGAGGGAGCGCTGGATCTCACTTCAACTTTCTGGCAGCGGTTCCCCCCCGGCTCCGCCGCCGATTAGCCAATGCCTGTGTGACAGCCGCCCCTCCCAACGGCAGCCCACAGGCAGGGGGACTCCCCCTCCGGCGCTCTCCTTTGTCTGCAACACACAGCAGCTGCCTCTTTCAGCCATGGGAGCCGCAGGTCAGTACACGCTTCTCCGGCTTCGCCCCGTCTCCTTCGCGGGGGCTCGGAATACCGCGCGCGTTTCGGGGACGGCGGGGGTTGGCGTCGGCCCCCTCTCTCTCCCCGCGGGGCGCGCCCGCTTCGCGGCCGCTCGGCTCTGTCGGAGATGGGTAAGGTAGGCTCGGGGAGGCGTTGGGAGGCGGGCGGCTTTTGTGCTGGATTTGAGGGCGCAGCTGTTAGCGGCGTGTTATTGATTGGGGTTATCGATTAAGAAGCGGCTCGACGGCTCCCGCGCGGAGGGGGTGTGGGTTGATTTTCGGAGCAGAGCCGGCCGCCCGTCCCGTGCTGCCCTGCCCGCTCTCGGAGCCCTGTCCGAGGAGGAGGGCGGCGGAAAAGCGGCCGCTATCTGCGCCCCGCGCGCAGCGACGCGTCTAAAATTAGAGCGAGCCGAGGGACACGGGGGACAGCAGTCAAGGCCGCTGCCTGCGCTCGCTATCCTGGAGCCAGAGAGGATTTCTGAAAGGCATAGGCTCTCTCTGTCTCACACACCCAAGCGGTGTGCAGGTGCTAGAACAGCAGCGCGCATAGAACAAGTGCAGCCGTGGGCTACTCCTCACTGCAGTAACACGGGCGGTCAGGCTCTTCACAATGACCAGCTGGTTCACATGGCAACGCGCCTGCATCTCTAACCAGCTCCTTACCTTCTGGCAATAAAGAGAGGCGGGCGATAACGCAGGCTGTCAAACCAGACAGAGTGGAGAGGCTGTCACAGAGCTCAGGTGATAAAGAGACTTCAGTCAGGGTAGAGATTCACTCACTTGCCTTCATGCATCTGAAGGCTCTTTCAGTGTCTGGTCTCGGCAACGCAGATGACACACATTTTACCTCGAGAAGTAAATTTTGCTACGTGGTGACACTGCTGGGAAGATGTATTGATTTCTTTGTCCGTTAGCCGCTGTGCTGGCTCTTTGCCTCCTAGCTGGGGCCGTCGGTGTGCTGAGGGGAGGCACCTGCAGATGAACACTCCGGGTGCTGAGTTCAGGCTTATTTCATCGTTGTAGGCGTGTGACTAGAGACTGCTGTTACAGCTCTGCGCTCTGTTTCGGCTGCATGCGCACGTAGGCAGGCTCTTAATAATTTAGCATCAAATGTTAAACAATGTGTGGGGAGCAGACACCAGGCAGCAGGCTCGGCCGCAGCCTAGAACAAAGCCGAACGCAGAAACACCTCTTAGCTGGGAAGGCTCACAGCGAGCACGGAATATTCATGAAGCCGTCTGCAAAGGTTACTCTCAAGGCAAAGCTTGTTTATGTACAGTAAGATTCAAGTGGCCTCTTCTGAGGGTCGTCTTTCACTCGCTTGAACAGGCTCTTAAATAATTAAAGCTGAAACCACTAATTAGTTTGAAAAGAAGAGTATCCATAACTGAGCACTAATAGGACAGTTGTTAGTGGATGCAATGTAACAAAGCTAGTACGTGTGGGTAAGACTTTGTCTATTGTTGTGTTACCATAGTGATAAAAATAGGAATCACAGCGCACAGTCCAGGGAGGTCTACCACCAGTCAGATGAGGCTGAGAGGGTGAAGGGCCTTTAGACTCGTTCCACAGCTGGGCAGTGTACTCTCTGCAGCAGTCCTGGCCGATACCTACAGCGGCGGGGCCCACGTGACCCCCTGGTCGCCTCGCGCTCTAATCTGGTCACGGCGATAGCAGGTCTATTTCTGTCGCCGTTTCCAACAGGCGAGCGGCTCAATCATTAAACCGGGGCCCCCGTGAGTGTGCCGTTCAGGTGTGCCAGGTACACGCCAGCCACCGGGGGCGAAGCGCACCGCCGTTACGAGCGTGCGACCCCGCCATATGCAGCCCTCAACTGATAACCGCGTTACAAAAGATTCACTGATAGCCCTGCACGCTCAAAATAGCACCTGGCAGACTTCAAACAACTCGCCATGCAAAGCTGATGCAAATGTCATTCATGCCGATCTGACTTTGTTGCAGTGGACTTTTTTTACTCTGCGGAGAGGCAGCCTGCCTGCTTTAGCTCTGTTAGCCCTTCATAAAAAATGACAGAGATCAGAGTGGGAAGACTGTGAACTGATCCAGTGTTCAGACTCTCCTCTGTAGAGGATATGAATTTGCTCAGATCAGATTGTGCTGGTAATATAGTGTGAGAGGATTATGCACCAGAGAGGAAACGCAGTGGGAGGGAAATGTATTCACTTGGGAATCTGAAGCCCTGTGGAAACGCTGCTTATGCAGTTGAAATAGTGCTAGTGAATAATGTATTCAGTGGAGAATAAGGGACGGAACCGAATAATCTGAACGCTGCTGAAGCACAGCCTCTGTAGTCCTGACTGGTGGTTTGGGCTGGGAGGTGGGCTGGTGCTACTCTTACAGACTACCCTTAAACCCTTTACTGTGTCCTTGTGTTCTTGCAGATGTGCCCCAATACACCGGATTAGTTTACTCTGCATTCGTTTTGATTGGGACTGAATTTCAAACCAAAGCACTTCATGGCCAAACCCAACCTGAGCCGGAGATGCATAGGGTTTTATAAGATAGACTGAACTAGGCTGACCCAAATAATCCTGATAAGTTATAGTTTTCAGTAGATGATCGAAGGAAATGTATTGTTGATTGATTCCAAGACATATCAAAGAGTGCACAACAAATACTGTTAAATGACTGTCAGATATGTCATTTACATATAAAACAAAGATGCATGTCATGCTAGGGCATCCCCAGCAAGTAAGTCATTGTAGAGTAGAAATCCTAGACTAGTGTTGCAACTCATTTGTATTTTCCCCTGTACAAATCCACAGGGACATTTGTTATTACTTTTAAACATGTAATCAAAGCTTTTTTCATACCTGCAATTTTCCCATTGAGACGTTTGGCCACCGCAACATGGTGTCTCAATAAAGGTTTTATCATTCATGTTCTCATGTTGATTGAACATGATGTCCAAGAATAATAAAGATGTAGGGAGTGCTTCAGATTCTGGTAATTTTCTTGTTGGCCATAGATGCATGGGTGCAGTGACATACAGCAGCCCCAGACATGAAGCGGAATCACTGGCCCCTCCCTGTGGGTCTCGTCAGGTCTGAGCGAACGCTGTTCCTCACCCCGGACCCCGTCACAATGCCGATAGCGCTCAGGGCTGCACTGACCCTGCCGTGTCCCCCCCCGCAGCCATGGACCTGCTGTACTGGCGGGACCTGAAGCAGACGGGCATCGTGTTCGGCAGCGTCCTGCTCCTCCTCTTCTCGCTCACCCAGTTCAGCGTGGTCAGCGTGGTGGCCTACCTCGCCCTCGCCGCCCTCTCCGCCACCATCAGCTTCAGGATCTACAAGTCCGTGCTGCAGGCCGTGCAGAAGACCGACGAGGGCCACCCGTTCAAGTGAGCGCCGAGCCTCCCCGTGTGTGTGTGTGTGTGTGCGTGTGGAGAGCCTCCGTCAGACGCCCCTCTCTGCGTTTCACTGCAGATCCTATCTGGATATGGAGATTGCTCTGTCTCAGGACCAGATCCAGAAGTACGCAGACAACGCCCAGCTCTACCTGAACAGCACCCTGAAGGAGCTGCGCAGGCTCTTCCTGGTGCAGGATCTGGTGGATTCACTTAAGGTTAGACTCACCAGCTGCATGTTCAACACTACATGCCTGTACAGTAACACTGCACTCCTGTACAGTAAAATCACCAGTGATCAAGGAATGCCAGCTCCTCTGTTAGCATCCAAATCATATGAGTTGCAATAAGGATTTGAAAGCTGTCTGACAATTCCTGATCCCCAAGATTATTTTTGGCTTAGTCCAGATGAGCGTGGGACAAAGTCGAAGGTCATGTTCATGTACAAAAACTGTAGTTGCCTTTCGGTTCTGAACTTGCCATGGTGTATGTACTCATCTTGTTCTCTTCACAAGTACGAGGCAGTGTTTGATTTTTAATCCTGTCAGTGTGATGCGTAATTATCATAATGTAAAGAGTCTAACTTGTCTATATCAAACTTATGATGATCACATCAGAAAATTCATCCACAGGAGAGTAAATGCATTCAAATTCTTGGTGCTTATGTGAACACAATCTGATGCACATGCTACAGAATTCTTAAATTATCATGATACAAAATGTGTATGCCGACCTGTTCCAGCTCGCTGAGGTGTCCCTGTGCTAGCACAGCGTGCTAACTGCAGTGTGTGCTCCCGTTTCAGTTCGCAGTGCTGATGTGGCTGTTGACATACGTGGGAGCTCTCTTCAATGGCCTGACGCTTCTCATCATGGGTGAGAAACCTCCCTCTGAATAACCGCACCTCCTCACCGTGCTCCCTCCTCTATTCTCACACAACAGTGCCTCACGTTATTACAGTGTTTGGGATGCCAGATATGCTGTAAACCAAGCTACGGGCTAGTGGGTCGTACCCCATTCCCAGGGGGGAAGGTCTCAGTTCTTACATTTACTTTCATGCCATCCAGGCATATATAACCACACAGAAACTGGATACATCTTGTGGCCACACAATTAAATCCTAAATTTGGACCATTCTGTATAAGCTTTCTTATTGTCTTTTGTCAACTTTGCTTTGTTCACTTTATTATGTCCAACAGAAACATTATGTTCATTATAGTGTAATTTGCAAGCTAGCTAACTAAATAATAAGGATGTCATTTTTAGAGCTTGAAGCAATAGCATACCATCAGAGAGGCAAGTCTTTAACTAGTTAAATCACTAGCTTGCTAACTAAATTTAAAATTGACTGAGTTTGCTTGATATCTGATAAGGCTGAGATTCAATTAACTAGTCATGACTGAACACTTTGTGACAAATACATCACTCTCTTGCCTTACACTACATCAAACCACAACGTACAGTACAAACAGAACTGATGCCCGGCTGCGCTAAATCGCAGGACCCTTCCATATTTGACACTCAGCTGTGACCCATAAACTGTAAGAGCACATTCTGTGTGTATGTGTGTGTAGATATGCATTACTACAACCAGACTGAATCGCATAGCTCAGATTTTTTATTCATTCTGTCAGATATTTACTTAAGCATTTCAGGTTTAGTCTCCAGTTCAAAGGGACAACTGCTCTGCCCTGTCTAGGAAATGAATCTGCTATTTACAGGCTACATGCTCAGTTCCCATCTGTGTGTGACACTACGTACTTGTGCCAACTTCCAGTCTCATAGAATACATCTGAAGTGTCTTTTTCATGTTGAAATCACTACATGCATCTCAACTCAGGTCTGCCATTACAGGGCCAGCCTCCCCGATTCAAGTCACTGGCATTGTACAGCGGTGTGAATTCTCTGCACGCTTCTAGGTTGATACATATGTGCTGTACTATCGGCTTCACACACGGGCTGTTATCGCATGGCTCATTCCTGCACGACTTCTCAGTCTGATTAGTGGAGTGCAGTATCTTGAGTACACTGCCAGAACACAGCTGCGCTGTGGGTGCTGTTGGGTCAATGATTAACACGCGAGTAAAGACAGGGTTCAACCCGTGGAAAAAGTGTCAGCCGTCTTGCAGTGATCCACAGTAATGATGAGCGCTGGAAGGAGCATGTATACATGCTGAAAGTCGTACATATGTAGCACTGTTTCAAGCCTGGTCTCAAATACCATGTCTTACAGTACAAATGTTGGTCTCATACAAGCGTCTGTGCTTCCGCCACAAATCCTAGTAAGGTGTTCTATGCTTTTATAGTGAAATATTGTATTTATTGTAAATATTAAATATTATTGCAAAATACTGTATCTATTCCACGTGTGAATAAGAGACAGTAAGTACAGATTGCAGTAATGTGCTCTCTCTCCTCTGCAGCGGTGGTGTCCATGTTCACTATGCCTGTGGTCTATGAGAAATACCAGGTAAGGATGTACTGCCATGCTCTGCCTTGCTGCTTCTGAGTAGTTTCTGCAGCAGGACAGCTTTGGGAATGAAGCGCTTGTCGTCATACCACACCCTTTGTGTCACTGCAGGCACAGATCGACCAGTACCTGGGGCTAATAAGGACCCACGTCAACTCTGTGGTGGGAAAGTAAGTTCTGCTCACAGCCCTGCTGTCTAACAGGTCATGTATACACACTGTCATACCACTAAAGAGCACAGCAAAGACGTTTTGTACATGTCAACAAAAAGCATGTTCTATCACTGGTGTTTGAATACTGATTTAGAACTTATTTTAGCTCAAGCATTGTAACATGGGATTAGTAGCTGCACATCACAGCAGTTTTAAGCAGATTAAGCTCAAACGTACCTCCTTACCTGTATTATTAGAGACAAGTCGTCTATTAATTTTTAGGGTACCTTACCATTACAGGCTTAGCAAGGTGCAATTTAACGTTACACTGACATCTGTTCACAATTTGACATGCTGGCTATGTCTTTCAGTTGATCTGAAAAGTTGATCACTTTGTCTGATCTTCCAGGATCCAGGCGAAGATCCCAGGCGCCAAGCGGAAGGCGGAGTAGGCCTGGCCCAGCAGACAGGCCAAGCGCCCTGCACAGGGAAAGCTGGATGACGGTCTGAGGGCCCACACATTACCGGAGAGTAGTACCATTTGTCAGCACCGTGGTGTTCCAAAACTAAAACAAAGCCGAGCAAGCAGCAGAGAAGCCCCCAGCCGAGCTGTCGATAACCTTAGAGTAACCACGCTAAATCACTCACATCAAGCACTAAAGTCTAGTGATGAAGGTAAAAGTTAAAAAAAAAAAAAAAAAAAAGCTAGATGTGTTTTTTGTGTTGCTTATTAAGTGCATGAAGTAAATAATCTTGAGTAATATTTGATATCTTTTTAGTGTTTTTTTTCCTGCTACTTTTTTAAAGCAATGCTGAAAACTTTCTGTGTCGCAAAAAAAGAAGAAAAAAAAAGCTTCTCCGGCTTTAGTGCCCTGCTGCGATAGTTAAAAGTGCTTCATGTCAATGGGTTGCTGGTGGGGCTTCTCTTTTCTCTGAGATTATATATATATATTTTCTCTATAGATTATATATATATATATATATATAAAATATATATATATATATATATAAATATATATATATATAAATATTATATATATATATAAAATCTGAAACATCAAATAGACTTGTGGACTAATGTTTTTTTGGTGTTTTCCAGCACAAATAATTAAACAATGTACTTACTAGGTATGATTACTGTAGCATTTGGTTTTGTATAACTATAAGGAACTACACAAACTCATGTTTTTAGGTACCGTTGTTGAACTACTAATACTACTAAAAAAAAAAAAGGGGAAAAAAGGAAAAAAATGCAATCTCTGTAGTGAGACTGCCAGCTTGTTAATCCTGTCCAACTTTGTACTGTTCAATGTAGTTCTTCTTAGTCCTGGACTCTAACTATTTGCACTTATGATGTACTCATTAATGAATGCGAAAATAAACGTTCCTAAATGTACCTCCTTCTGCTTTCAAATTATTGGGGGAAAAAAAGACGCTGAAATCCAGGACATTTTACGGATTGAGGAGGAACTGAAAGACAAAGCAGAGTAACTGAGCCCGCTAGTTTCCCAGCCAGCAGAGGTGTGTATTATAGGAGGGCCCAGGCAGTCTAAAGTGAAGCCTATCCTGAGTCCCTTCTCAGGCTTTCCGAATGGCATTAGATGTTGAGTAAGGGTGTGCAATGCTGGACAGTTTCAGGACACTGGAGATGACATGCTATTTATACTCATTTTAACACTCCCTGTGGTATGAGTCTTTGCTTATCAGTGTCAGAGCATTTCTGTGAAAATGCATTCAGGAAGCAGACCTGTATCATTAATCTCTCACCAAAAATGACCCCATTAAACCAGTGCAAACAGTGTGCTTTTAGCTTTATCGACAGGCTAAAATGGTCTGTTCACCTAGCCAATTCAGGTAAGGGTTTTTGTAATATATGGAACATCATAAAGGTTCACAATGGCTGTCTCAGGACTACAGTAAAACTCTCTGAAGGCAACAGCAATGTGAATTGGATGCCATTCAGCAGTGGTGCACTACACTGTTAAAATGTGGAGTGTGTATTGAAATGATAAAAGAATCCCAGCAACACTAACCTAAACAACCGAAAGCAAACACACATAGGTGACAGCAAAGGAACTGTACTTGGCTCTACTTCAGTGTGATACGACTTCCACCTGTGTCTGCAATGCCTTGCTTCTGCAGAAACACTGATTCATGTTCGCTGTAGATAAATACATCCTCATTATCACTGCTAACGGACACAGTGGCAGTCAGGAAACGGTGCACTTGGAAAGTACCGAATCTTCCCATGACGACCCCCCTAATCCCCAAGACACTGGCCCTTGCAGGCTTGCAGTCTGCTGCGGACACAGTGTGGGCCAGTGCAGAAACAGGTGGCTGGGACACAGTGTTCCCGGGAGTGGAGCCAGTGCTGCTTCAATCCCCCCAGCACGACTGCCCCTCGACAGGAACACACTCACTCTTTTCAGTTTTTGAAGCCAGGTAAGAAAGACGTATGCAACTGAAACACCAGTGATTTATTTTTCAAAACAACGCCCCCTGGTGGTAGCAATGTGAACTGGGGGATATTGAGGCTGGACATTAACACGGGAGAAGGATCAGAGCCAGACATCACACTGTGTGCGTATAATAACAGAAACCAGCCCCTCTCTCAGCCTCATCAACAAAAGACAAATTGAGAAGGAGGAGGAGAAGTATGCGTCGCTGGCACAGAGCGGGCTCTCGGTCACATGGCCAGCAGGGTGACGGGGTGCAGCTGGAACAGGACACCTCGGCTGTGCAAGTCATGTTTCTGCAGCAGCTCCATCTTCTGGCTGGGCTCAACCTAACACACACACACACACACACACACACACACACACACACACACACACACACACACACACACACACACACACACACACACACACACACAGTTGGACCATTGATTGCATTAAGCCAAGTATACCTCAATCACATTTTTTTGCATTTTTCCTCAAAACAGGAATCAGTGCAATTATTTTTTAATTAAGCAATAAAACAAACTAATTTGCCTTTTTCTCCATGGCTCCTTGACGATTTTGCATACAACCTCCCAAAACAGATGTTGCATTTGAACAGACAGAAGGGGTACAAACTACCTTAATGTGCATTCTGATCACTAGAGACAGAAAGGAGCAAATATGAAGGAATTTCTGTTCTGTTCAACAATAATTTTATGTAATAACCTGTTGTAATACAAAGGGCTTAATTAGTCCTGGGAAAATCACTTCAACATGATTCGAGGGCTCACTGAAATTTTAAAAATATTAAAAACAGTTTATAGACAGTTTTTTGTTAGTCTTTTTCTGCAGTGTCCTGTCCTGTTGCACTACACTGACTGGCTGGATTTTAGTTCAAAGGTTAGGCCACTGATTCCCTAGGCTAACCTTGAAGTTGCCAAAATTCAAGAAATACCACAACAAGGATAAATAATTCATTATATACAAGTAACCTATATGAACACTCCGATTAATTCATTATATACAAGTACCCTATATGAACACTCCAATTGCTAACTCCTTCTACAGCTTTAACTATACAGCTGTGTATGCATCAGACAGTACAAACAAAGTAATGATGTCATCCTTAAGGGAGGATACAGGAAGGTACAACACACCGGATGCCATATTCCTGCATGGCGTGTGTATAATACATGAGCTAGGTAACAGCCATAAAGCTGGATTTTCCTACACGAATGTGATCAGTCTCTGTGTTGGACCTTTTAATGTAATTCAGGTATAATGATCTTACATGCTGTGCATTCACAGTGAGCGCATATATACATATAGCCACACAAATGAGACACAGCTGAGCTGAGACAAATGTCAAATGGCAAGCAACACTGCAGATAATTTACTTCCCAACCTCCGGAGTAAAATGAAGAGCAAACAGAATATATCCCACCTTCTATATATCACTCTGACACTTGGATATATTTAAAATCAAGCTTGCTAGCCAGCCAGCATGCTAGCTAGTATAGTGACAGTGCAAGAGTGCTAGCAGCCAGCTGGCATGCTATTGTGAGACAGTTTGGCATTCTCTCTGGCTTAAATACATAGAAGTTACATGTCGTCAAGTGATTCATTAATGCCCCATGTTGTAAATAAACTCAAGCGCTGACATTTTTTCAGACAGGCTTCCCAATTTAGCAACCGCATGTCCTCTCTATCTAAGTGCCTGTAGCCATAGTCAAATGACTATTTATGCAACAAGCCCGAGGAAACACTTCTCCTCAGTGACTGTCCAAGCTGCCTTTCTAATACACAGTACTACAGCTCAGCTTGTATGAAAAAGATTTTGTGATGGAGTTCTGTTTGCACTTGCAAGGCGAGGGAAATGACAGACAGAATCAAATCACATCACATCACATTCAGTAGATGAGGGGAGCCCAGGACACAGTACCTGGACAATGCTGTAGGCTGAGAGCAAATCTTACCTGGTTCCACTTTTTGGGTTTCTCATAGTAACGAGGGGTGATGTGCTCTCTTGGAGGTGACTTTGTACAGAGCCTGGGCGACAGACACAGGAGTGAAGGCATATTTTAGGGTTCATACAAGAAGTAGTTTGAGTAGCAGGCACCCAAGGCCCACCATTTTCCTGTTGGTCCTCTATTTGAAAAAATCTTTCCCCAAACAAGTGAGAAACTAATATACCCAAACCCCCCTTCTGGTGTAACGTGAGGAAGCTGCTGTAACAGCATGGCTCATTTTGTTGAAATGAAATGGCAGTTAACTGCCCCAGCAAGTGACATGCAATGGATAAAAAATGCATTAATGCATTTTAGTCTTGAAAAACGTAACATATGCAACAAGAGAATTGACCCAAAGATGTCACTGAGTCTGGCAGGCCTTTATGGCCTACATCAGTAGCCAGTTATTGTGTGATAGGCCTTTATCTGTAGGAGAGTGGCAGCTACCTGATGAGCCGGTCCCTGGCGTTCTCCTGCAGGCGGCTCACCCTTTCGGGCCCCAGGTGAAGGGGCCCGTTCGGCCCCTCGCACACAAGCCGGTTGATGTCCCCTCGCAGGGCGTTGATCTGGTGGGACAGAGTAGAAATCGCTACTCAGGAAGATGTTAGTGTAGCTGCTGTGTGATGTACAGGATAGAAGGCAAAGGGGTGGTTACATGCCAGTGCTCTTCTGAAGTCAGTCACTGGGTGGCCGAGGGGTTTATATAAGTTTCCTTTTTGGTTTCTGCAATTCAGCGTAGCTAAAACTATTTTAGACTTACTAAATGCTTCAAATAATGACCAACCCCTGAACTGTATTTTGATTTCTTCATCTGTTTAAATATTAAATACCACAGTTCTATAAAAGGAACAGTCTGAAGGATCTAGTTATATTCAAATCAGTGTGTTGCATTAAAACATTAATGCTGCCTTTTCTCTCAACCAAATAACCCATCAAACCTTCACAGGCAAATAAAAGCAAGCAGACAACACTGTGCAAATTTACATAGCCACGCTCACTGTAAAAGGCCACACCGCACACACACAACCTCACCTCTGTGATATCCTCCACATCAAACGCCACATCGAAGGCCAGCTCCATGTCGTGCTCCGGCAGGACGGGCTCCTGGGTGAGCAGGTTCCATCCCAGCCCGCAGAGGGCGCCAGAGTAGCAGCTTCGCTCCTCGTTGGTGCTGACGGTGCAGGGAGGCTGCGTGTGAGTGAATGGGCGGCGAGGATAACGCGGTGACAGCGGCGGCCGCGGGGTGCCCCCGCACTCACCGGAGCTCCATGATGGGGGTGAAGAGCATGCACAGCAGGGAGGGCAGGCCGTGGATAATGGGCAGCAGGGTGGTCTCCTTCAGGAGAATGTGAGAGCCTGCAGACACACACACACACACACACACACACACACACACACTTACTTTAAACTCCGTTCCTGACCAACATATTTATTAAACTACTCTTCACAGAAACAATGCAATTTATGTGTGGTGTCCATATTCAAACCCTTATTTGGTGCTGTTATGCATGGGGTTGTCAAACACACAAACACACATTGAGCCTAGCTTACCTGAACTGCTTACAGACACAAACCCGGCCACCAGCATCCTCAGGTGTT